>CM076087.1:99025411-100318890 GCA_038088585.1 Chrysina gloriosa
GAAGGCGACCCGAAAAGACTCTTCTTGACCCTTTATCTACGCCTACCTCCCGTTGTCAGCTGACACCGCATCGGTCGTACCACTTCCAGAAAGCATTACTTTTCGTTACTCGACGAGTACGCGTCGCCCGTCGCCGGGCACTGTCACTTCGACTTGTTACGAAGGGCCCGGCGGAGAGAAGCAATTGATTTTATAATCTTTTCAATTTAGTAGATGTTATTGGTACACAATAGAGATGGACACGACAGATAACATCGCATCACGACGACCCACTGAGAGGATTTACTATTGGTGGACGCGGTAAAACCGCGCGGCCCGTCCGCGTATCTGTTCCTACGTATTTAATTGCGTACGCACCAGGTAAATAGGTGCCTGTATGTGTACGCAATACAAAAACGTGTACGAGTGGAGATAAGGTGTTTGTGCGGACGAAGAAAATTAATCACCGGTGATTAAGCAGCATGGTATAAAAAAATTATGATGTAGTAATAGTGATCGGATCAAACTCATGGGTTCATAGTGCTCGATTAGGTTTGATTGATGGTATGAATTTGTAATTTATAAAACAGGATAATTGAATAACGGAAAATCTAGTAACGTAAACAGACGAACTAATTGTTCAGGCAACCACGTGACAATGTAGAAAACTTTGAGGTAACAATAATCTGGATTTGGGGTGTAATATTTTTGGTGTTTGTCAGATATGTAGTACGTTATACGCAAATAGTTTCTTAACAAACAGCTAATAAAAAAAAATACCTCCAGCTGAGAGTAGACACACAATACCTAGGTAGCTTATTTCGTTGAACAGATGAGCTGGCGAAAGACACTTACTTTAGTCCAGAACTGTATAGGGAAAATGCCTTGGGCACTAACGTGGTTTTACGGTGACCACGTGGACTGACGAATATCACAGTCGATGAGTGCGACAGCACAAAATAGAGAACACAGAAGGATACTATATCCAGCGGCTAGTTTTTATGTGGAAGAAGCCAGGCCCAAATTTACGGTAATGAAATGCGTTGAGATTACACTTTACTTCGGCAAATCGACGAAAAATTTAGATAGAAGGAGGATTGAACGCAAGTGGAATAAAAGCCAGCACTTTATAACAGTCAAAAATCTAATTTCCGAAAGATAGTATTTTAATTTCAAAGTTTATAAAAATAAGCATTAAAGATATATGAAGGAAATATCAATCGTAGTATACTCGTGTAGTAAACTAACAAATCAAATATCATTAGAAATCATCATAAGGAAGTAACATTCGAAGAATCTACAATGCGACGAAACGTATGCAAAATTAAACTAATATAAATCAAATTAATACAAATCAAAGATGACAAACTGCCTAGAAATCACGGCACGCTAAAATACAGGAAAAAAACGAGAATGGCGTGATCGCGAACGAATAATCGTCTACAACGACACTCGAAGAAAATGCAACCTCAGAAACTACGTATAAGAGGCGGTCGAATAATCCCTGCACGCACACGTGCTTAACAGGTTCCGTATACTTGTTGAGCACGTGTCCGTGCAAGGATTATTCGACTCCTTCATATACGTAGTACGATCAATACATCTAAACGAACTAACATTTGAAAATATGAAAGAAAATGAATGGAGTTAACTAGCTTACCGTAGATTCTCGGAGATTGTGTCGCACGAGGTATTTACTAACGTTGGAAAGACAAGCATTCCTTTGAAGATTTTAACACAGCGCCGAAGATGAAGAAGGCAAAAAAAACGTTACTGCGGACTCGATAGAAAAGTAAGAGACAGAGGATTGCTTTCCGCAATGTCACGGCGCAGACTGTTCTCGTTACGTATTTGATGAGAAGGTGCAAGAAGCTGCCCAAAAGAACATCAGCCTTCGAGGGGTACCATTCCTTTGCGTACATAATTACCAGATAATTTTGTTCCGCAAATTTCACAACCTTCTTCCTCTAAGCCGTCGAGGATGTTTGGGTCCATAATTTGTCAGTCCACTTTTCCTCAATTCACCGAAACGGTTTCTTAATGATTTGTAGACTGTCAACGCTGAAGAAGTGAATGTGGTTCGTTACTGACGATGAAGTGACGATGAAATGGTGCTAAATATAATAATGAAGGCAGTAGAAATAGAGCAAGTAAGAAAGTATAAATACCTGGGCGTAATATTGGAGGATAGTGACAAACAAGAAATGCGCATAAACCATAGAATAGAAAAAGCTAATGAACTATATTATGCAATAAACAATGTTCTAGTAAATAACAAAGAAATAAGCAGACAAACAAAATTAAGTGTATATAAAACAGTGTACAGACCGGTACTAGTATATGGGAGTGAATCGTGGAATCTGACGAAAAAGGAAAAAAGTAGAATGCAGATAATGGAAATGAAATTTCTAAGGAGACTTAAAGGGATAACAAGAAAAAACCGCATAAGAAACACAACAGTAAGAGCTGGGAATGGAATCACTGGAACAATACATTGAAGAAAGACAGCTGGGCTGGTGGGGACACTTACAGAGAATGAGTGAAGAAGTGCCAGTTAAGAAAGTCTGAGAAACCAAAAGCAACTACAGGAAAAGGAGAGGTAGACCAAGAAGGCAGTGGGCAGCGATGATGGCGGAAGTATTGGAGCAGAGAGGGTGGATATGGAAGCATGCCAAGGAATTATATATATTGCAGTAGTACTATGATTTGCTTTGTCAAGCACTGCTCTATTTAACAAAAATTTTCGATCAGTTGATCGTTATTATAAATACCAATGATGATATTTGCCACATATCTTCCTGTTGCATCCGTAGTTTCATCGATCGAAATCCATAAGAAGCGATATTTGATGCATTTGTGTATGTGATCTATAGTATTTTTGTAAAGGTTTTTAACATATTTGTTGCGAGGAGTAGTTTCCCATAGTACACTATACTCCGTGTGCGTTTCTAGGAACGACATTAATTCTTGCGTATTTTATAAAATGGTATATTAGCGGAAATAAGAGTGCTGCATAAATTTTCTGCAAATTTAACATCTTTTGATTTAGATGTGGAGCATATGCCAAAAAGATCCTGCGTAGTTTTCTTCTCATTATTTCTTTTCCCAACTTCAACATATTTTCTAGTTGCCAGATTCTGTTTTACCGGACATATTTTCTCGGCCGACACAGATTTGTTGCACCCTTTGCAAAAGAGTACCTTACCAATAGTCTTGAAAACCGGATTCTTTTCCTTTCGGCATAATCCCAAATTAATTTCTAAATTATAGTACATATTATAATTTTAAATAAATTTTTATACCTACTTATCACATTTAATTGCACCGTAATTCAACTACATAAGCGAGGAGCAGAGAAGCACCCAATCGTTCATAATGTTTTACGAGAGGTGTATAGCCCAACAGAATGGGGAAATCACCGGCGACCGAATGGGGAATTACCGGAAGACAAAATCTAAAAAATTTCCATTTGAAGCATCTGTAATGTAGTTCTCTTTACTGAATTTTAATCTCACGGTAGCGTTATGTCGAATCGAAACGGTATTGCGATGAGGTTAATACAAAAATACATTTATTTCGAAAAATGACATATAATTCCCCAATATGCAATATATGCTTTTATAGATGAAATAGGCAAAAATATACCCTAACAAATAAGGCTCAAAGTTCATATTTCATTCGGAAACAAATTCCTGTCTAGTTTATTCCGTTATGAGACGTATGGAAAAAGCACACGTTTGCATATTTTTGGTTCCCCAACTCATAACTAGTTGGTGTGGGAGCTGCGTTTTGCCGGCAACGAAGCAAGCTTCTTCAAGCTACACATTACCGAATATTTAATACGGCTGATATAGTTTAGTATCAATTGTACTACAGTATTGCTATTGTAACGTGATTGGTAACATCGTTACGAATTGTAAGACTGCTAAAGAACTTCGAAAAAAGGGGCAACGCGTTCCTTTTCTATGACACCTGGTAATTATCTATTGAACTTCGCGGCACAAGCTGCGATCAAAATATGAAGAAACTCACTTCGTACAACTAACGCAAATCGCACACATATTCTTACGTACATACATACGTAACTCTCGACATCCTTTCCCTTTCTTTTTATTCCCATTCCTGATTCGAATGAACGAGATATTCTTTTGATGTACTTGTAAATTAGGCTCGAGCAATTCATGTATACGACAGCTTGATTTATGTTCTAAAGCTGTGACAAGTACCGATGTCGAGAAGAGTTTTTCTTCTCGGAACCGATACACCCTTTATGTTTTACAAATGACCGCATCGATTATCATTCTTGAAAAGCTCACATCCGGTTCCGAGAGCGTCCGCGTTCTTCTCGGCGGTTTTTTCGCTGATTCGTACGGGCAGATCAGCTTTTTGTCGCTACGACTGCCATCGTCGCTTTTCTCATTTGGCGCCGTTAATTTGATTCTGCCGTTATAACGGGCTAATTAGACTCGCTTGAATTTAACGGATTTACGAAGATAGGTATTTAGAAAATCGGATGTAAATCCACCAGCGATTATTACTGGTATCGTTTGATCCTCGAAACGAAGTATATGGTATATAATCAAGATAATTATTTCTGATGGACGTGCGACCGTAGGGGCGCGCGCCGCAACAATGTGTTTAAAGTAAGCGAACAATACCTAGGAAAGTCGCGAGCTGTCGTGGAATATCAATAGCAACAATATGCTCTCCGAAGTGCTTCAAAGTATTATTTCGCGTTGCGGTAATGGGATCAGGGTTGGAGTACAATGGTCACTTGACTCACCCTCATTTTTCGAAACCGCCACTGTTTTCGCGTGGTTTTTTTTACTTAATTATCCACGCCTTACGACCCTAAACAAGCTGCAGGAGGGTAATACGTAATAGTGTAACAACCTACAATGAGGTCGTGATTGCACTGGGAAACAATATTTTTATTTCTTCGACGCTGAGTACTGAAAAAATACTTATGTATTTTTCGATGCTGATTTTGAATTCGCTGTCAGAAATCGTCTATCAAGCACTAGTTTTCCGCAAATGTATTTTTTATTGGTGCGGGTTATTTGCTCCGCGACCAAAGCGCATCACCCGCGTCTTCGTTATTTATCTCATGATGTGTATGCTGTTGAATATGTTTCGACTGTAAACAAGACTTTAACAATAAATTATGCCGATAACATTTCTTTCGTGATTATGGGGCTGTCATTGACAGTGGTTCCAGGTACTTGGCGGCTCTTAAACAGTAGTTAGACAGTAATAATTTAACTATAAATAATAATAAAACAAATGTATTATTTAGCACTAAAGAAGCTGATTTTCCTTCGACTTTGTTGTTGAATAACGATACGTATAATGTGGAGAATTCCATTACGTAGTACGAAGAGCTTTCTCTGTTATTGTTTCTGTATGATTCCTGGAGCTGTCAGCAAGACATATTACGGCGTCTGCTATCCACACTTGAAATTTGGTATCATTTTTTGGGGTGGAATTAGCTAGCTGTGTCATCTATTTACTTCTCAAAAAACAAATTTTGCGGACTATGTCACGTTTAGGTTTTAACCAATCTTGAAGAGGCTTTTTAAGGGCATACAATATTTTAAGTATCTACGGTATATATGCTCTTCAAACTTTAATTTTTTATTTAAACATAAAAACGTATTTGAAGATCGCACATTTCTATACAGCACTGGGCATAAGGCTAACTGCTGTCTAAACACAAGTGTAAAGCTTTTTAAACAAGTGGCCTCCAGTTGTTAAACAAATGCGTGCCCTTGCCTCGTTTAAGAGAGCAGTTTATGGTTTATGATGAAATATGCGAGGTACGTCCAGAAAGTAATTTCCGTTTCAATTTAACTCCGCTGCGACGCTGCGATCGTAGTTCCGCACATGCGCGGTGGACGCTCTATATCAAGGAGAAGAAACGTGCGCCATTTTGAGATCGCTGTCAGCCACGTACGCTTTGTTGTGCTTGTTTACAATGTCGGTGTTGATTGAAAATCTCGCCGCTTGTGAAATCAGATCTGTGATTCGTTTCCTGAATGCTAGGAAAGTGAAACCAATTGAAATTTATCGGCAAATTTGCGAAGTTTACGGACAAAATGCGATGAGTGATTCAATGGTGAGAAGATGGGTCCGACAGTTCAATGAAGGACGTAGTGAAGTGCACGATGAAGAACGAAGTGGGCGTCCATCTTTGGTTACAGAAGAACTGGTTCACGCGATTGATGACAAGATCCAGGAAAACCGCAAGTTTACAATTAGTGCTCTCGCTACGGAATTTCCCCAAATCTTACGATCACTAATTCATGAGATTGTTAGCGAAAAACTGAAATTTCGTAAACTTCGCTCACGTTTGGTACCAAAGATTCTTACTGAGCAACACAAAACAAAACGGATGGGATAGTGCAGTTCAGTTTTTGACCCGTTATGATGAAGGCGGCGAAGAATTTCTGACACAAATAGTCACAGGGTTTCTTACGACACCCCTGAAAGTAAGCGGCAATCAATGGAATGGAGGCACACTTCATCCCCAGCAAAGGTTAAGCCGAAACAAATCTTGACACCTCGAAAAACGATGTGCACAGTGTTCTGGGACTGGAAAGGCATCTTACTCATTGATTTCTTATCGCGTGGTCAAACAATCAAAGCAGATGTTTATTGCGCGAGACTTAGGAAATTGCGCCGCGCAATACAGAATAAGCGCCGAGGATTGCTGTCAAACGGTGTTGTTTTTCTTTACGACAACGCACGACCACACACTGCAAATGTGACGAAAAACCTCCTACAGGGATTTGGCTGGGACGTGTTTGACCATCCTCCGTACAGCCCTGACCTCGCTCCTAGCGACTTTCATCTGTTCTTACATCTCAAGTCTTTCCTTGGCGGTCAACACTTCAACAATGACGAAGAGCTGAAAGAAAATGTTTCCAACTGGTTGAAGACACAGGCGGCAAACTTCTATGAAGAAGGTATACAAAAACTTGTGCCACGCTATGACAAATGCCTGCAAAATTTCGGCAGTTATGTGGAAAAGTAGTTTAAGAGTTGTAGAATTTTGTACAATAAATAATTTTTCTGTATCTGTACACAATTTAATTTTATTACCAAACGGAACTTACTTTCTGCACGTACCTCGTAGAACCTTATAGTTTAGATGAACTCACAAATAATTTATTGTAATTTTGATTTTTCTCTTTATCTAATTTCTTTAGTTATTTTATTTGAGGTTTGCTTTGTAATGTTTCTACAAAGTCAATAAACATTATTGTTACTATTATCATTATGAAAGACATGCCGGGTACCTTTGCTGTGATTTTAAAATCATTGCCCTTGGTATTCGATCCTTAACTAGCATATACTAAATTTTGTTGTTTCTTGTGCGAGTGAGAGCAGAGATAGACAAAATCATTATGTAGACAAACAACGGTTACGAAGAATTAAGAAGATAGTTCGTTCAGGAAACAAGAAATGTCGTCAGTCAGCCTCTTGTGGATCCCCAGAAAGTCTACCTGTCACTTATACACATTAAACTCGGATTGAAAAAAGAATTTGTTAAGGGAATCAACAGAAACAGTGACGGTTTTAGTTTACTAAGAAATAAATTTCCATGGATCAGTGACGTAAAAGCCAATGAAGGCATATTCGTTGACCCTCAAATTTGATGACTAAAGAACGATTTTGAGTCCGATGCCACCTTAAATGAGCAAGGCACACCAGCGTGGGTGTTATTCAAGAAAGTAATCCAATACTTTCTTGGAGATAACAAAATGGACAACTACAAGGACATTGTGGAGGAATTACTTCAGAACTATAAAGCTCTTGGTTACAGTATGTCACTGAAGATACATTTATTTCACTCATATTTAGATTTTTTACCCAGGAAACCTAGGTGACGTCAGCGACGACAACGATTGGCCATACCCATCCCGGGATCGCGTTATTACGGCCAGTTGGGCCTAATTATGGGGGCCGATTACTGTTGGACATTAAAAAGCGATATTCCTTCTGCAAAATACAGAAGAAAATTATGTCGCAATACCTATTGAACTGCCATTGATGTAAGAATTAAAGCTATATTTAAGGTGTAAGCAAATGTGAAAGATATGTTTTTATCAAAATTTTAATGGTGTTCGATACTTTTTTTCAAGATGGATTGAACTTAATTTTTTTTATTGGTTCCAAAACTATTTTGAAAAGTTTATATCTGACCTTTAAAAGTAGTGTGTGTAACGATAAAATACTAGTTTTTTACAATGTTGAGAGCTTCTACAGCTTTCATTCTTTTTTTTCAATCATAAGTGATGAACCAGTAAGTTTACGGGCTCGAAATTTTGCGTACGGTGTGTGCGTTACGATAGCTACGTCTTATCGGCGAGCTTTTTTGAAAATTCCTTTGTTATCGTTGCCTTTTTATTCCAAAAAATGACGGTAAGCCCATGATCATTTTTCTATTCCTTAATTGAGGTTAAATTCAACAACAGACAAGGAATTTACAAAAAAGCTCGCCGATAAGACGTAGCTATCGTAACGAATACACGGTATGCACGGTATTCAAAATCCCTAGAGTTCTATAATACCGGCATACAAAAATTGGTGTCACGTTGGCAGAAGGTCATTGAGTGTGATGGCAATTACTTACCATGAATAATAGTGTATTATTGTTTCTTAATAAATATTTTATATTTTACCATCAAAAGCTGCACGAACTTATTTGGTTACCTGATGTACGAGTGATCCATGTGATCAAAGCAACACGCAAAAAGTTAAATTTTATTTACCAGTGTTGTTTGTTCCTGCATATGTGACGAGATATTTTTTTCATTTCTACGCTAAACTTACTAAGGCGAACCGTAATATGCATATTATGCGGCCGACGTACCTGCACCACATTCACGTACAGATTCTATCAGTTACGTTGAAATATGTTCGGTGGAAATGAGAGAAAAACGAGACGCCGACATGATTTACAGGTGCCGTATTGCGGTCCCATGTCGTGGCGCTCATAATTTGACTTATCTCTTTATTTAGTAGGCACGCGAACGAAGATGCGCACCGAGAACGAATCGTCATGGGACAAAATTCCACTTAAAAGTGAATTCGTAAACGACCCGAATATTTACGGATTAGAATGCGGACAAAAAGGCGGCGGTGCTAGCGATCGTAATTTATAATGCGGAACGAGATTTCGGCGCGTAAAAGATGAATACGGAGGAAACATGGCTTGTTGACTCACATAGTTGCTAGTATAATCGTTCGAGTAATTACGGTTTGTTGCGTGTGTCACAGATACACGCGGTATAGTGAAAAATTAGAGTCGAATTTTCAGATGGTTATCGTCATAACGACGGTCTTTAATATCAAAAAGCAAACTGAGTGTGACGTGGAATAGTTGACGTTAGAAGCCGCTGTTGTATCATTATTGTTAGCACGTTTTTCCGAAACTAATGGCCGGATTCGTTCGTCTATCGAAATGATCTTTGGAAAGAAATGTTTAAAATTCCATTATTATTAAGGCATTGTTGATTATAAATAAGAAAAAGGAGACTGTGGCTAAAATAATATAAAATAAATAAAACTACCCTTACAGACGACACACTAATGACACCGGTGTATTTCGCACGTTCATTGTGTGATGTTCATTGTACAGTGTTCGTTATGTGGTGTTCGTCTTGAGCATTAGCCGGATTCGCTAGTGATACTGAATTCCCCAGTTTACCACTGAGGATGGCAACTTAGTTGCCGAAATACGTATCTAGATTTTTCAGAAAGGTGTGGTAAGGGTAATTTTATTTATTTTACATTGTTAGTTGTTAGTTGAAATAAGAAAATGTATTGTTTCTTACTTTCAAGCAGTTTTATTCAACATAGGACGATGTTTACATTTTTTTTTCGTTCATTCTGCAAAAAGTCTTCATACTCCACAGGAAACTTTTTGCGATATGTACGAGGTTTGTTCAAAATGTGTCCTACCTGTAATGAGCGGGTGCGATGATATTTGGTAGGGAGTTATGGAGTACCCTTTTGCGCATGTGTGTAAAATATTGCGTGCGCAGCGTTTGATCTTTGGTAGTGGTAAGTAGATGAGTACTGGTGGCTGATCGTGTTTCCAAATTTCACGAAATGAAGAAACGACTGGAGCAGAGCTACTGCATCGAATTTTGTCAGAAGCTTGATCATACTCAAGCGGACACCATTCAGAATTCCCAACAGAAACATCCAACGTCTTCGAGGCCAAAGAAAGCACCGCAAGTTTGCAGCAATTTAAAAGTAATGTTGACAGTTTTCTTCGACTATCGTGGAGTTGTTCATCATGACTACGTCCTTCATGGACAGACCATTAACAAGCAGTACCACCAGAAGGTGCTACGTCGTTATCGTGACCTAGTTCGGTGCAAGAGACCGGGTATGTGGACAGCGGGAACTGGGCAACTGCATTATGACAACGCACCTTCGCATCCCTTTCATCTGATTCAGACTTTCTTGATCAAACACAGCATTGTAGTTGTTCGTCAGCCTCCTAATTCTACCGACATGGCACACTGTGCCTTCTGATTCTTTTCCAAGTTGAAGATGCCATTGAAAAGGAAAATATTTGACACTTGGAAGGACAATATGTAGAATACGACGTTTCAGCTGCACCATATTCGAGAAGCGGCCTTCCCGGTATGCTTTTGACAGTGGCAGCAACGCTGGGATAAATTTGAACGGTCCCAAGGACCCATGTTCCCATGCAGCTTTAATGTGTCCGTCATCTCCCATTCTTAACAAGTGGCCCATTCGGTTTAACGTCCGTTCTTCTATCTTTTGTTTGAATGACTTCGCTTGTAGTTCGTGTCTAATATTGTCATTTCTTCTTTCCTCGTTTTCTCTCACTACCATTACCTTCCTCAAATATTTAATTTTCGCAGCCCGTACACGTCTTTCGCATCGATCCCCTCCCCGAGTAAAGATCCGTCGTCCAGCAGATTTCGTCACTATCGGCTGAGGCAATGTCCTTAGGTCCCTCGACGACCATCAAATCCCTCCACCACAGACGACAAAAATTATAAGTAAGTTGAAAACAAATTCTCCCATTTTCAAAGCGATAAATCCCTCAATTTAGCTTGCCCAGCAAGCTAAATTTTTCATCAACCCCCAAAGCTGCAAGACTGCAGCAGCCTTTCCCGTGGAATAGGAGGGTGCAGAGCGGTTTTTCCTCGCTGACTCTAGGTTTTGAATTGAAGTTCCAAGCGTCCTTCCCGTTTATCACTTAAAATCCAGTTCTATCCCAGGTTCTCTTAAAATATATATGCCACAACGTATTGAAATAAATCAATCATAGATTACGTAATTGTACGCAGAAATGACATGAGTCAAGTAAGGGACGTTAGAGTTAAAATAAGTTTTGAAATAGGAAGTGATCGTTATCATCTACGAGGCGTGTTTTTAAACTAAGTACCGTTTTGACATAAAAACAACAAGTAAATTTTTTCCAAAAATAATTTATTCACTTGAAAGGTCATACTTTACTCTACTTTTCTACATAATTCCCATTAATATTGAGGCACTTATCGTATCTTGGGACCAGCTTTTGTATGCCTTCGTCAAAGAAGCTTGCCGCCTGATTAGACAACCACTGCTTCACAGTTGTTTTCACTTCGGGACAGCAGGAAACTTTTCAGCTAACGACGAAATCGTGAATCGTCTGTTCTCTTTCACTTTGCAGTCCACTTTTTGAATCAGATCATCGGTAATGACTGAAGGTCGCCCACTTCGTTTCTCATCATGAATGTTTGTGCGGCCATCTTTAAAGGGCCTAACCCATTTTCGGACCATTCCATCACTCATAATGTTTTCACCATACACTACACTGATTTGGCGATGAATGTCAACTGATTTGAAGCCTTGAGCACAGAGAAACCATATTACAGAACGCACTTCGCAGTCGGCGGGATTCTCAATAGGTGAAGGCATTTTAAAATCACGCAAACAGATGTAGAGTCGATCGGATGGTTCCGTAATGGCGTCTATGGCTTCCCAACAGAGGTAGCTACATGGCACGCATGCCCTAAACGGCGACCGCAGTGCTGCGGCGGCGTAATTTAAAAACGGTACTTAGTTTAAAAACACGCCTTACATTGAAGAAGAAAAGTACGAAGCTTTAAATTAAGAGACGCATCGAAAAGAGACTTTAATTACAAAAGAAAGTTGTAAATTTGTGAAGCCAAGTTCGAAGAATTTTCAAGAACTATAAAGTCTGCATTCTGTTAATTTTAGAAAAAGTTTTTAATTTTCCAATTCTCTTAAATTTGCTCGTAAGCTTAAAAAACAATCGATATTCTCAAAACTCCCAGTACAAAATAAAAAAAAATGTAAATTCGCGAGGAAAAAGTATACAGATGAAACAGAGAAAATATTTAGTAGTGTCTTTTACACGAATTGACGGATGATAATTTTGATAGGAGGAGTATGAAAGTGTTTTAAAGGCGATTATGCTTTCATATCTGTAAGTGAACATTTCGATTTTACCCAGCCAAAGCACGGATACATTTTGAACAGACCTCCTATGCATCTTGTCTAACCAGTTCCATTTTTGTTCTTAAACACCGGCCAAATTTGTTTCAAACGCTTATTTTTAAGCATTTTGGCATGTTCATTATATGTGTCTACACACTACATCATCGGCTTGGAAATTATTGAGCGCAAGTAACGGAAATAATTGGCTATATCGTCACGTTTTAACATGCAAATTTAATTTTATAAAATGCAAATTTATTTTTCATGTTTCACAATAATATGAAGCACGTAGTTAAGAAAATTACCAACCGGCCATTACGTCGATGGATAACATACGTATTTCAGGTCGCGCCGCCGTTAAAATATGTCCATGCGAGTTTTATTACGCCGAAATACTATTATTTGCAGTACCGTTTATAGTCCTTTAACTACGGTTATACGTACTTTTTCATGTATAAGCCACATACGCCTCGAAGCAAACTAACCGCCTCTAAGTAGACGTAATTACCTTAACAAATAAGTCGTCAAAATCGTTTCCTACAAATACACACAAAGTAACCTACCTCCTGTTTAAATCCAAGTACCGCAAACCAAAGTCGTAAAACAGGTCTGAATTTATCCGATTAAATTCAGAGGAAGCGAAACCTCGTTTGCTTGTTTCCTCTTCTTTCCTTGATGAACCGCCGATATGATGTTTCCAGTAATGCATCAAACACGAAATGAAAAAGTGGAAGTGTTTTAAATCTACGACGCCGGAGAGTTTGATTTAGTGACCACGGTCGGTGAAAAAAGCAATCGAAACGTAAAAATTTGCAAGTAAAAGTATACTCGTAAAATATAGACGTCAAAGCAAGCGGTTAATGAAGAATCTCCGGTCAGTTTTTATTGCCTCGAAAATTTATAGGTGGCCTTTAATAAACCGTGGAAAGCGTCTCGGAATATCGCAGTTATTATAAATAAACCGGATGAAACGTGGCGGTCGACGTTCCTGTTTTCTTCCATATTGAATCTTGCAAATTGCATATTAGTAATGTATGGGTATTTGTAGATAAATTTTATGAGGAATTAGCCTGTGTAGCGACTTCAATCGAATTAATGTCGTTTAGATAATCTAAATTAAAAAATATACGATGCTTTAAAATTTTCTCACTTTTTTCAGAATTACGCTGGTACATATGTACACTACCCTCCATATTAGTTTGGAAAACTTCGTAAAGTATTCTTAATGCCTGTATTTTTACTTTAAAGGAACTTTCTATTTCGCAAAGGACAAATACTTAATTAAATTAAAATTTACATTTTAATGGCACAAATTTACGATCCCTTTATTATATTTATTTTCGAGGTAAAAGTATGGGTATGACTAATAAGTAAGCTTAAGAAGTTTACATTAATCTGTTCCAACACTGCTGGATATTATAATCAATATTTTAGTTGCTCGACGAAAGTGCTTGTGCGTTTATCGGTAGTAAGTGTGCATTGAAGTAGAAGTGCCTAAAATGCAAAGGGGAAAACGAACAAGCCAAGAAAAACGTGTTTCTATAATTGATTTTTACCAGGAAGGCTATTCATTGGGCCAGATTGCGGAAAAGACCTATGTGACCAAGCCAACAGTAAATGACATCATTAGGAAGTGTCAATACACGGGGAGTTCGTAAGCCAGCAAACGTCCAGGCCATTCGCGAATAACATCAAGAGCAGACGATGGGCGCATGAAATTGTTGAGCAAACGAGATAAAACGCTGACAGCACCCGAAATTGCTGCAGAAATGAATCGCGATCGTGAAAGACCAATTTCTGCCAGCACAATGAAGGGACGATTAAAAGTTGCAAATCTTCATGGCCGCGCTTCTGTGCGAAAATTTCTACTGCGCCGGCGTAAGAGACAAAATCGGTTGCAGTCGGCTGAAACACATACAAACTAGACAGTCGACATCTACAAATGAGTTTTATGGACTGATGAATCGAAATCTTTGGGCAAGTGTATCGTGCCGACTGTCCAGCAAGGAAGGGGTTCTGTGCTCGTTTGGGGTTGCTTTTTCGTGCTTGCTGCGAATTGAAGATAATATGAGGAAAGACTATTATATTATTATTATATAAATTTCATTTTGTACTTTAATGTAAAGTCAATATTCTACAATTTTGTAAATTTATTTAAATATCCGAACTAATATGGACGGTAGTGTACATAGTTTAGATAAACGCGGTCCGCCAGAGGAATGGGCGATTTTGAACACGAAACAACTGATACACGTAATTACTTTTGCTTACGCCCGCCGAGCACAGACGATGACGCCCACAAATGTAATCACAAATTTTTGTATAAGTATAACGAGGTATTTTCAGTTCCAAATTTGCGAAGGTAAATAGTGTGTCTTAAGTTTATTAAACATCTTGTTCTATGATAATTTCAATGAGAATTTCAATGTGAAATTATGGTGTCTCGTGTGAAGTGATTTAGGGAGTTGCAGTAATCGCAAAATGTAAGCAAATTTTTACCGAGTACTTTTGATTTTTTCCAAAATTTATTTGAGTGATTTTCTTAAACATGTTGTCAACTTCATAATAAACTTTATAGAAAGATAGATAGAAGCGTTCACGGACAAGGCCTTTCAGACCCATTGCTTTGTTAGTGATTTCCACTCTTTTCTCTCCTTCACGATTTCCTTCTAGTACGAGACTCCCTTTTCTGCTAGATCTTCAGTTATTGCTTCTCTCCCTTTTCTCCTCGGCCTGCCCCTCCTTTTCTTTCATTCCGGATTTCTCCAACGTATATGTTTCATTGTTCTGCCGTCTTGCATTCTTACTAAATGGGCCGCCTACTGCATTTTTCGGCCGTTAATTACTTGTACTACACTAGATTCGTTGTATAGGTCATGAATCTCATTGTTAATATGCCCTTCACATATGCCATCTATATTCTTCCCCCAAAGATCCTGCTGAATATCCTCCTTTTCCATACTTCAAACTTCATTTATGTCGCCTTTGTTAGAGACCACGTTTTCCAACCATATAATAGTCGGTCTTAAGTAACTTTGTTCAGACGCAGCTACGTTCTCATTGTTACCTGTTTTGACTGTAATTTTCTGGAGATTCCCCTTTGTCACTTGTTGGTTCGATTCTCAAGCAAAACCTACTTATGGGAAGGTCTATTCGATCGCCATCGAGATATGAATAAAACGGTGAGAGCGATTTGAAATTTGGCCGATGACGAAAATTTGGATTTGAAACGGAATATTCGTCATTCGACGAAAAATGCATATTCGAATTTCGCAATTATTTTGCGCCAGGATATACATATTTGGCTCGGTAATTACGTAGAACACATCGGTTTGGACGTGGAACTTATAGATATCGAGAAAACGCCTTACGAAGTTTGGGCAAAAGGTTTAAAATAGGGGTGAATGTAGGGCGAAAATAGGCAAACTTCAAGCGGTCGTAGCGCGAAAACTATTAGCGATAGAAAGCCGATTTGGGGATGATTCTGAATCAGAAAAACGCGCTCTTTCGAATGGTGTAAAAGAAGATGTCGTAGCTTAAAAGAGTCATTCCGAGGGTGCAATTTAGCATTTCTTAAACGATTCTTTTCGCGGTTTTTCGCGATTTTCTCGGTAACCGTTGGAGTAAAGTAAAAAAATTCTACGCCGTTGAATTCGCCTTGAAAGACGCGTCGACTGATGTAGTGATTCTTGTCAAAAGAGACGAGGAGGAATGGGACAGTAGCAACGAAGTGCAGCTGGCGTAAATGTGGCCAGAAATACCAGTCTGCTGTTTCTGGAAAACAATAATGTCCAAGCATGCCGCTTGATTCTGGATTTTTGCTGTCCAGGACAAGAATCCTGTCAATATTTTTGAAACATTTTTCGATGAGGAGGACCTGTATGCATCCCAAACTAAGAGGCACAAATTTCTCATTACTGTTGGGAAGTTGAAGAGATTTTTTGGACTTCTTCTTCTGTCTGGTTATCATTTGTTGCCCAGAGAACTTTTGTATTGGTTTCTGGATGACCACTACAGTATGCCTACCATTACTAATGCTATGTCAAGGACTAGATTTCTTTTAATTAAGTAATTAAATGAGTGTACATTTCTGTGACATGGCTGTCGCTTTTGGATAGAATGTTCAAGGTGGGTCCCTTCGGCGACGTACTAATGAAGAAATAGTAATTTGTAAAATTTACATCATCAATCATTAAAATCAGAGGGTAGTCAGTACATACTTTGAAATTACTATTTTGCAAATTTCCATTCATCGTTATCTTACGTCTTAATGGCCTGGGGCTCTTTCTTCCTCTGACATGGGCAGGATTTTTAAGTTACAAAAATGGGCAATACGGCAATATTTATATACTTTATACCTAAATCCCGGCAAATATGCTTTACTAACTGTTAAGCGTGTCCCTGCCAGGCAGGAAGAAAAAAAGATATAAGCTAAAATGTTAAAAAATTTAATTTTGCCACGCCCCTTTTTCGTCTAATTCTCTGCCCACAGGCCAAAAATCAAAAATCCGGCAACGTTAGGATTTTTCCTAGGCGTTTTGCTATATGCATGCCAACTTTCAGCTTTCTAGCCCATCAGTGGGCTGCAAAAAGCGCTGGATAGACAAAAAGAGGAACACACAAATAAGGAAATTGTATATATATATAGATTATTATTATTATTATGATTATGTGTACTGTATACATATTGTTTGAAGTACAAATATGTCTCTCACCAATTAACGGTAGTTATAAACTGACGCAATAGTACGTTTGAAAGATTCTATCTTTCAGATAATCGACGCAATCAATTTTCTTACCCGTCTTTGCGTTAACTGTTCATGTTAAAATTCAATTATTCATCGTGTCCTCATTTTTATTAATTAATAATTAAATACCTCGATAATATTTTTCACTTAACATTAATCAAGTCATTACACCGCAGCCTATTTACCGATTATACGACGACCCGGCGAGATCCTCGCCGCGATAACGCGGACTTACGAGCGATTTTCGAATGGCCATAGCCTCACAATACGGACATTAACCAATAAGTCGAAGGCACGGAGTCTTAACTTCGTCCGGTGAGGACCGTCGACGTTCCTCGTCTTCTCCTCGTTCTTTACGTGGAAGATGAACGGGGAACGATGACGGATCCGTCGAACAAGGCGAACCTTCTCCTTCTATATATAAAGTCCATTACCTCTGCGACAGACAAATTACCTGGATGTCTCATGTAATTCGTTAATAAAAACGGCGTGACTCGTCCGTTTAGTTGGCGATGTTATCGCCGGAGCCCGCTAATTTATACACCATGCTCTTTTGTTTAGTGTTGTGTTTGTCTGCAGGGGGTCGACGAGGATGACGGCGCTTCGGTCATTTCGGTAAGTACGCGAAGAACAAAACCGGGCATCAACTGGAGCTTGGTTCAGATCGAAGAACGAGCGGTTTTAATTATTACGTTCTTGTTTGTGTTATTGTTCCGTTGACGATGTTGTATTTGCTTCGGTTTTTTGATCACAACAGGATGAAATGCAAGACAGTAATTTTCTTTGTAGTTATGCCCCAGGAGAATTCGAGGTTTATTTCTGTTCTGAAGTGATGCCTATTGAGACGGACGAATTTTTGCTAAAAAATAAGTAACTCGGCATTTTATTTTCTAAGCGAGATGCAGCGAGGTACGATTTTGATTAAACGTTTGAAAGAGGACACACCCGACTAATGTAAATCTCCACTACCTTTTTTACCTTCATTCGAAAAACGGCCAAGTCAACCGTCACCAAATACAGACAAACCATTCGGCGTCGATCGTTCGTTCTTTAGACCTACATATTCCGATATGGTAAGCGTAGAAGAAGAAAGGTCAGAGTTTTATAGACGTGATACGCAAAGATTTGTTCGACTGTCGGCCGATTAAAGCGAATTAATTGAGAAAATCACGAACGCACGCGTCGTCCGAGAAAGACGTTTTCAAAAGGCTGCGAACTGCCGATTCGTTTAAGGAAATGAGCGCATAAAAAGGTACAAAGAGGTATTTGCGCCGAGGAAACGTAATTTATTACTTTACGCGGACGATTGCTGCGTGCCGGGAAACGAATGGATAATGCCGGACGACGTTGAGCATTCTCTGGAGGATAGTTCTTATTTCGTTTGATTGGAAAGATACGTTACCTCCTTGCTGATGTATGTGTACTTAAGAGCGCAGGTTGGAAATATGTTTGTATGCATTTTAAAAGGCATACTATACAAGTTTACTTCTCGGATAAGAATCGCCGCAATCGAAATAAATGTATTTTTGATAGACGTAAGATTCGAACTCGGTTTCGAGTTAGGAAATTGAAGATCAGTCAACGCTTAAATCCTCCAAAGAAATCATTGGAGAAGTTTGCAATCACTTTGAAAGTGACGGAGGATTTCACTTTTTAAAACACAGTTATGTAGCTACACTTTGTCTCTTTAGAGTTTTTACCCACGTCATTAATTTTTGTCCATAGATCTTTGTCTGTGAGACCGGTAGCACTTGAGAAATATAGTCAAATTAATAGATTGTCTTTACTCTTATGACAAAGCAATCACATAGGTAAAAGATTAAAATAAACAAAGTGTAGTTGATTTTATTTGATAGTATGGTGTCAGTAGATATTGTTGCAAAAATTAGTAACAGCTCAAGAGGTAATCTGAAGTAGCTTAATACCCTCCAGACCTCTTACCAATTTTAGCATTTTATCATTTTAATCCTCTAAAATGGTGTCTCAAAGTTGTTAGAATATGAAATTTTACATGGATTTTGAAATGTTGATGAGATTGAAGATGGATTTTGCGTAAAAGAACGCACCTACAGATATGAATAAATACTACATCCTCTATCTATTTTGGGAATTGTACTATCTCAGTTCCTCAAGATGTACTACAAAAATATTCTTAGGAGTGGTTGGAATTTTTCAAAGAAATGCAACTAGTACGATTGAATTTAGTACGCATTCTGAAGCTATGACTTTTCCTAAAAGGTCCAAAAAACACGTTACAGTCGTTCAATAATTATGTTGAAAATTTTGGGAGAAGTTTAGATAGTTTGTTCCTAAGTTTTAAAGGGAAAGTTTCTGGAACTTTGAAACTACTTGTTCCAAAGAGTTTTAGTGGCGTCGAAGATAAGAGCCAATTCCACCGTCATTATGCAGATGTAGGAAATACTTCAAATACAGCAATCACCGGTTTACGTGAAGACTGCACTGTTGAAAGACACCGAGGACCACGAGGATCAGCTACAAATAAGAAGGCAAGGAGATGCAAGGAATCAGTTCCCACCTTCAGGCCAGAAAGAGATTTTATTTTGAGGGATGTGACTCTTTCGATATTTTCTCCACCTTACTCCTTAATAATTTCCCTACAATTTTCTAATGGCTAACGGGGAAGGGAAAAGGTTTGATATCTATCAATGCTTCTTGTAAATTCTAATAATCAAATGCAGTCGTGAATTTGACTTTGAAAATATATAGCTCATTTTACTATTATATGAAGGACTTCGTGGTAATTTTTAATTTTCTACGAAGACGCTAAAATTGATGCAATGCTTCTTGGTGAATTTTAAATTTTATTTGCAAAAGACTGAATTCATGCGAACTCGGGTTTGTTTAGAAATTTGAAGCAATTTGTTGCAGACAATTTTAATGGTGTTTAAGCTGAGATGAATTTCGGTTTGAAGGTAGTGCAAGTACGTCAATAAATATTTTACCCTATATCTTCCTTGAGATCCTCACATCATCTATAGCCCCCTAGGATGCTGCTAAAAGCAATTAGATGTCGTTTTCAGATCATTTAAATTTTCAAAAGACAAGTGAAATTGTTGCGATTGTTATTTTAAAAATTTTAGGGTATTTGTTAGTAATAATCGTAATGGCGTTGAAGCTGAGGATAAAGTTCGCTTTGAGACAACTGGAATTGTATATATGGATAAGTTTTCCACCCTACATTCATTCTCTGCACTTTATCTGCATATTTTGGCTATCTAAGAACTGATTTAAGACGACCTATCATTGTTTGGAGAACATTACCTTTCTCACAAAACAACGAAGTGATAGTGGGGGGAGGGCAGCTTTTGTTTAAAGGATATCATCAACTATTAATTTCAATTTAATCAATTTAGCCCTTTCACGCCGCAATATCCCAAGCGAATGTTTCCCGCGTAGGAACGCGTGTGTTAGGAGTGTAAGATCGATTCGGGCAAATTTGAGGAAATGGATTGAAGATACGGAAAAGTCAGAAGCCCCTTCGATTCTCTAATTAGGGCAGTTTGTAGCAGCATTGGAGGTTGGGATTCACCTTCATCTGGTCTTAGATGAGTGCCAATTCTTTAATGGTCGAAAAACTATTTAGACGTCCTTGCAACTATTAACGACGGTATTTGGACTTCTTCTTCTTCGTTGTAGAAATTTCGAAATACATCAAACAGTATGTCGTATTAAGTGCAAAAAGAAACAAAATAAATTTGGAAGCTAATTAGCATCCGAAGTATCGGATGTTGAATATTCAATAAACGCCGGAAACGAGCCGAGCACTAGTTGCAATCCTTCGACTTTTCCTAAAGAAGGGATGGAACTCTGGCACGTGCGGATAGTGATGATATTAACTTTCTAAGTATCTAAAATTCTATTATATAGAAGGCAACTTAAAATCCTTCACAATATCTGCAGGTTGGACGCCTCTTATTAGAAATGCTTGAATTGGTGTTGGGTTGTAGTTGACGATACGAATTATCCTTTACGTGTAGATTATGGGTTGAAGGAATAAATTCTCCGATATGGTCATGAATATGCCGACGATTTAGGAAAAGATTTCGTGAGATGTACAGTTTTGGCCCAGCAAAAGTTATATTTCCCCTCATGGATGAGCACAAAATACAGATTGACCTCTCTAAGTCGAACTTGTATTTTGCATCTTAGGGAAAGACCAAGTTAACGAAGTTTACTAAAATGGTATTCTAACGCTCAAACCAACTGAAGAATTCGACTTGCAATTATGGAGAAATTCGAGTTGTGGGAGTGTCGAGTCCGAAGTGTATATTTGCTTTTTAAAATTTCCATGTGAAGAAGAAAAAAATTCAAAATTTTTATCTCATTCAAAAAGTTTCAAACCTGTTCTACTTTCTCTCTAAAATTATTCCATTTCATGTTGCAGTTATATCTGCACTGTTAAATAATATTGATAGCGTTACATGCAAACACTTTCACGCCTAATTTCATTTCCCTTTTTACTTCAATTCTCGACTTTTCTACCTTTTCCTCGCCATAAAACAAGTCGCACTCTATCTATCGTTCCTTTACGTCTTTATCTTGTTTTACCTACGCAAAAACGGAGCAACGTCGGCGCCGCGCGCAAGCAAAAAGTGTAGGTATCGTAAGAGATCCGAAACGCCTAGGAAGACAACCGGAGCAAAGAAACAAAGCCAACGGACCAATAACTGTCAATAAGTGAATAGAATTTGCGACCAGACGTCGTAAAATAGGGAAATATATATCGTACCTACGTGACGTCGTCTCGTTGTGCTTGTTCCAGTTGGATCCCAAAAGGTGTGCCGAATGGTATGTGACAGCGGCGAAGGGTGATTACCAGGATCTGGCCAAGCTGGCGTCCAATGAACCGCGGTTCGTCAAACTCAAGGTAAGTTTTCACTTTTTACCATTACTACTCATGCGTCCCGTATTTTAACGAAGAGGTATCTAGCTGGTCCTAGTCCATTTTGGGAAATTTACGAGCGATGTTTTCTTTTTTTTTTGCTGGAGATGTATTTAGTTCAGATTTAAATGTGTTCGTATTATCGTGTTATGATGTTTAACCTTTAAATTAAAAATTTATTTAAGAAAAATAGTAGATATTAGTTGCTGCTGTTAACATTCCTATACTCACGCATACGGTCTGTGAGACCGACTTATATAGTATAGTATACGTCTTTCATTTTGACGTGAGTATAGGAAGGTTAATCACGTAATTGTATTTGTGATATAGCACATGATCATCAAGAATAATAATGAGTATGGTAACATAATGGTAAGAATAGTTAATAACAATCCTTCTGCATACCTGGAAGCCCTTCGTATTATGTTTAGAAAGATTTTACAATCTTAAACTATTTACATTAAATTTGCACTAAAACTAACAAGGGGTGACCCCGAATCCGGAAATTGAAAAAATTATGAAACTTTGGGAACATGTATATCACCTATGTACTACGCAATTTTTTTCTGCGGAGAAAGACTCGCTAACGGTAAGATATACAGAAAAACTTTTAAGAAAAAAATTGTTTGTTTGAACGAGTTTTGTAAACGGACAAGAACGAAAGGTATAAACGTCTTTAAATATTTTTTTGGCAGGTAAACATCTTTCAAATTAATAATAGGCAATAGAGATTGGTTGTTTGTATAACAGACCTGTAGTTGTAGTGTTGGATTTAATTTTAAAAACTAACAAAAAATTAATAACCGACATTATCCTATCGATTTTATTATACCTTAAAATATTTACCAATATAATATTTGTTTACACTTAAACATAGGATGGATTATTCTACATCAGGTATGGCCAACCTCCGGCCCGCGGGCCACATGCGGCCCTCGAGTAAGATTTGCCCGGCCCGCTACTGAATTCTTTCGTTGCATATTAGCACGGTCCGTCTAAACTTAATTCATAATGAAACATAAGGATACTACAAAAATGTATATTTTTCAAGATTACTCGCAGCATAAAACTTCTACAAAAGAAAGTTGCCCATGCCTGTTCTACATGGTGATGAACATCCTCAACGAAATGTTTAAAACACAGAAATTTGTTACACCATGCACATCGTACAATGGCATGGCTACCACATATGGAATAACTAGGAGTATACACAAAATCTTGTTGTGTGAAAAGAAAACTTACTGGACTTTTAAATTCATTCGGTCTTTGGTCAACGTATCCGCTTTCATACTAAGCGTAAGCAAATAGGTCCTAATATTTTAGCGCCGAAAGTTGATTATGAAAAATAATTGTAGTTTTATAATATTATTGCTTTGATATAACCCAATATCCCAACCATACAGTAGTATAAGGCAGAAAAACAAAATAGTACGTACTTATATGTGGTCTGCATGTTCCAAGCTTCATAATTTTCGTAATTTTCCCGGTTTGGGATTCTCCCTTGTAAGTTAGTTAGAACCGTAATTATTTAACTCTAAAATCTATAATTTTTACTATTCCAAGCATATCTAAACACTTAACAAAATTAAGGTTAAGAATCGGAATCGGATGCGCTGCGATTTTATCATTTTAAATATCATTTCTCAACCGAATTCGAACAGATAGGTTGTAGTGTATATAATGTGACTCATTTAGTTCCATTTAGCCCTTACCCGCCCACAAAACACGCCCGAAAAAGATCTATTGTTTTAAGACTGGGCTAACAATAATCCGATAGCCATCTCTGGACGGGGCCATCGGGTAAAATATCCGATTGATACGTCTCCACCTGGTTACTGTCGCCTCTCCTGCCGGGAATCGTTCGAAAACAAATCGTTCGTCGTCCTGAAGTCTAGACAATATCGCTCGTAATCTAGTCTAGATATCTTCGTTGTTGGCAATCGATAATTTTCGATATCGCTTGTCATATACATACAGCAAAGACTTTAAGGAGATTGGAATTTTGTTTTGATTGATATGTGAATCGGTGTATTAGCCGTCAAATCTGATTAAAGTGGAGAGCATAAACGGTACCAAAATAATACTGTACGGAGAAGGATCAGAAAGTAAGTTGTTACACGCAGGTCGTGTTTAAAATAATTTATTCAACATTGTAAGTACAACAAAACAAATTTGCAACAATCTAATAACGTATAGTACCACATTTGGCTCTGATAAGTGCTTGCATTCGCCGTGGTAAACTTGCGATTAAGTTTTGGATGGTTTCTTAAGGAATATTGTCCCATTCTAAAAGAAAAGCGCGTTCTAGTATTTGAAAATTCTCAGGGGCAAGTAAACAACATCTCACTTTTTTCAGACCATCTATTGAATTCAAGTCAGCGCTTCGCGGTGGCCAGTCCATAACTTGAATATTAATGTCATTTAAGTACCTACTCCAAAACCGTTCTTGCTGTGTGTGGTCTTGCATTAAAATTAAAAATGATTTCCCGTAAAAGGCGCAAAAGGCATTACATGGTCTTGAGTAATGTTTTCCAGATAGCACGCAGCATTCATTGACCTCTGATTAATAAGGACTAATTCTATGTGAACGTCACAGGAAATTCCTCGCCAGAACGTTTTAGACCCATCACCAAACGGTTCCCTTCGACAGATACTGCAGTCTAAAAATCTTTCTTTAAGTCTTCGCCATGCCCTTGCGCAACCATCTGAAGATTTTAAGCTTATCCTCGTTTCATCGGTAAACAAAACTTTCTTCCATTCGTTAACAGTCCAAATTGCACGATTTCTAGCGAGTCTTAATCGTGCTATTTTGTGTGCTGCGGTAAGCAACGGTGCAATTGCACGCTTCCTACTACTCAATCCTGTTTCCTTTAGTTTTCTTTTGACAGTTAAAGCGGAAATCCTAACATTTCTAACTGGTTGAAGTTCATTACTAAGCTCCGAACTAGTGAGACCGGTTGTTGGAGAAAACGCTCACCTCTTCCACTGGTGACTTTCTTTCTACCTTGTCCACGTTTTCTAGAGTGTGATGCAGTTTCCCTAATTTTTTACCATTTGACTAACTGTGGAATGATTAAGACCTAGGACATTGGCGACATAACGCATTCTTAATCCCTCTTCTAACGAAGTTGATGCCCTTACACGCTGATCATTGGTTAAATGGGGTGGTCGGTTTGTGTTCTTTATTCTTAAATCGCATATCTTTAATATTGAAATGGATAACTTTATAAAATCTCAATTCAATGATGTTGAGGTATAACTAAATATGTCAAAAAACTTTCAAAAAGTAATTAACAAATTCTTATTGACTTTTCACTGATATCTACTAATTCCGAACTGTCAATAGTTACTTATCCTGTAGTTAGCCACTTGATTTGTTATATTGCTCCAATATTAGGCCCAATAAGAAAAATATATTAGGAAAAATGAGTGCTGGGATAATTTTGAACAGCAGTTTAGTCTCGCAGTATGAAAAGTGTTTAGTAAAACTTTTTGTTGAAAAATAGATCAATGTGTGTTTTTCTTTGTTCAATCAAATTATTTTTCTGTATATGCAGATAGGCTCGCTTCCTAGATCGGGGGTGTAACTTAATTTCTCACCCTCCCTCGCACTCGAGAACAAACAGCAGAAAATAAGTACCTATGGAATGATTAGATGACAGATGTGGTAACGGAAAATAATCTTCAAAGCTCAAAAATATCGTTTATATAATTCGCTTCCGCTTCTAAATCGAATCGAGACTAGCACAGTACCACGCCCTCCGGTCGAGGTACCGATTGTGCAGCACGAATTACATTCCGGAACGGCGAGCTTTCGAGCTTCTACGCAGAAGTAGTCGTGAAATAACAAATTGCGTACAGGCTCTCTATCTAATCTGCGGAAGAGAACCCGATGGTAACACAAAGCCCCTGTGTCACTCCTGAATAATAATAACTATGTAGCAACGCGCGACTCGCAACGATCCTCCCGTTGCTGTGTTGTTAGTTTTGCTTGTCGTCGTCGTTGTAGTTGTTATTTCGTTTGACCATCTAACAGAATGATTCAGCTCGTTCTCGCCCGGCACTGCCTCGAACGCCGTGAAAAATAAATCGAACGAACAGCTTGTTCGGATTTTTAGCCGATAGCTGCGACCGCGTGTGTCTTGACAGATTCGTTTGTATGTATGTATGTATTTCTTATACCTGTGTACGTATATTTGTTCCCTTGTATCGTCGATTGTGTATGAGTATGAAGAGATACATGAAAGTAATTGAATATTGTCGGAGATTACAATACGAATACAAGATATTGCACTATGGCATAGTTACACTCGTATAGTAATATGGAATTACTAAAAAAAAAAAAAGGCCACCTATAAATCTATGTATACTTTAATAATAAAATCTAGCTGTCGATTTCCGATTTGTTGCTCGATTGATCTAAAAGTGGTTTCTACTTTAATTAAAAAACTTCTTTAAAATTTCAAACGGAGGTTCCACCAAAAATGTTCATAAATAGGTACTCAAGATGAAATTGCGTCACACATAAGATTTAATCTTTGTACGAGCACAAAACGACTAAAATATTTCTACCAATGAAATGTTAGGAAGCTTTAATTTATAAAACATTAAAAACTATTGAAATTGTCGGGTTTGCGAGTGGTTTCTAATTCCCTTAGAGTCGGTGCTACTTCGTTGGCTCACATTTCCCGAATTTAAGGAACGAAATTGTATTTTACGCCTTGAGCAATATGAACAAACCAAATTCTATGGGTTTCTTTCTATAAGCTGTTCCCAAACCAGGAGGAAACTGAAAAACTAAGGTTGATCCTTCGGAACTCGCAAAATATGAAACACAGTGAATTAGGAAGCAGGTAGCTGTTAATTTATGTCCCGCTTGAGCTCTGTTGACACACAGAAAACTCTCCAGCTTGAAGCTCGGCGCTGATAGCTAGTGTGGGGTTACCGAAGCAATAATTCAAGTTCTAAGTTCGTTAGTAAAGAGGGGGCAGCTTATGTTGAACAGAACTTTCTTAGTCATGAAGATCAACACCACCCATTCCCACATTGTATTCTGCAATCAATTTAGGTTGGTTGACACTAATTTTAGCCTTTTTGAGTGAACACCAGCTACTGACAGTATGCATTAGTTCGATACCTTCGAAATTTGACCATACGGTTACTGCACTGTTGTCGTTCCACTTCAAAAATCTTATTTTATTGTTCTCATCAAATTTGTAGTCAAGAAATCCTATGTTTTCTTTTTAAAAATTAATTTTGATTTTCGTGGACATTTCTTTGTTCTTGAATCACGAACAGTCCCAATAGCTCGAATTCCTTTTCTCTTTCAACGTAACTAGGAGATCGTACGAGATGAAAAAATTATGAAAAACACAATGTGATCTGAGGAGTTAGGAACATTTTCTAGAAAATCAAGCACAACTCTGGATCCAAGTGGCGTTTTTGATTTTTCTACGCTAACGCCGTTAGCCCCACAGTAGGTACCAAATTGGTAAAAATAACCACAGCTGCTCGTTAGCATCCAATTTTTGAAGCCAAATCTTACAGGCTTACCTCTTATAAATAGCTTGGATGAGTGGCTCCCAAAATATCGTACCATTGATTCATCAACTGAAAGTTTCTCATGCATGTATCCAAACTGACAAACATTTTTTGAGAGCAAATTTGCAAGAGGTCTAATTTTTGCCATTTTGTCCATAGTGTCTAAATTATTATTATCTGCAACAGGGAGAAAACGTTTTATTTCCTTCAATCTATTTCTGGACATATTGTTAGCAACAATTGTTGTACGAGAGTCTTCGTCAAGCTGCCAATACATATCCTCTCTTGGCGTAGAGCGATACCCACTTTAGAGCAAGATTCTCAAAAAATTTTTAAATCATCTTCGGTGAATGAAAAATTGTGCATCTTAGCTTGAAATGCGTAGAGACAAGTTTGCTCAATAATCAAATTAACCACTTTTTCATCAAACAAAATTTCAAAAGTTTCAACTGGAGTCTTTCCGTTTAGGTTCGAAATCATATTGAGCTCATTTTGAAAAAAAGAATTGGTTGTATGCATTTCAACATTACAAAGCCTTTCTGTCCTTTCTGTCGGGATTTTTACGGAGGGCTTTGTTGATATTATTTTACGTCCTATTCTTCAAGTGGAATATCGTCTTCGCTGTCGCTGCCACAAAATACCGCTATTTCACCTGGCACATCGTATGGTATACGGTCAACTTCAATGTTTTCGACGACACCTTCTTCTTCATCTGTATTATAATCCGTGTTTGGAGGTATAAGAGCAATATCAAATTCGTGGTGATCTTCCTCAGTTTCAACAAAATTCAGGGGACAGTTTAAGTTACTGAAATATCTGCCATAAAGATTTGTAGTTTTGATGGTTGGAAATTCCATTTTGTTCTGGACAAAAATCTAAAAAATGCATACCCATTAAGCCATTGTACTTAATTGAGTACACTGATTTTTCTACTCATCCAGCGTTATTTCAATTAGTTTTTGACGTTTCAACTTTTTATAAATGAAAAGCACGGTTATTTTACCATGCAAAACTGTAACAAACACTTATTACAACAAAACAGGTTTTCCTCCACGCAGCTGAATAATCACTGACCTAGCTAATATTTGCAAAACTGATGCAGAGGTATAAAACTAAAGAAAATACACAGTAACGGTACTTTTTTTTAACACTTTGCTTTTGTATGTTTTTTAAACACAATATGTTGAATACAAAACTAAAAGAAACGTTGCCCAATTTCACTTCTTATAAAATTTATGCGTATTTAAATATTGTCTTTTTCTGTACTCAAGCAGGTACAATGGTTGGTAATGGGTTAAGAAAACTGGGACTATCACTGTGTACTTTGAATACGTCAGATTAGTGATAATAATAATAATAGTAACCTAAATTGTCTCAGTAATATCATTGAGGCGAACACTACCACGCAGCGTATTCTTCGAGTGTTGCCTCCCACGGTATTTCGGCGTAAAAGGATAAAAATACGATCCTGCCTTAGATATTGGCACTACAGGTGGTCGAACTTGGTAATTTTAACGACGAGGCTCTCGAAAGGATTAAGTCGGTAACAGCATAGGAATCTCATTTGGACCAGGTGGCGAAAAGATCCCTCGGCACCTAATTTTGTTGCAGTCTAAATTTACCGTTTGGTTTCTTAATTTCCAGATTTTATTTCTAAATTCTAGATTCCCTTTTGGCCATTTATCAAACGCTCCATATATCGTTCTTCTTAATATGTTTCTCCTTGACCTTGGTTTAACCAATAGAACCGCGCGACGTAGTCGATATTTACGGGGGTCACGTCGAATAGCATTGTTTCACTATTTTAGATGGTACAAAAGATAATGTAGTATACTAATACTCGAATGGTTAATTATCATTAGAAAATTCATCATTTATTACAATTCAATATATCAAAATTCACAGTTAATGTTGGGGTTATGGTCTTCATTTGACATTCGGTTTATTTTGGGGTTCCATTTATACCTTTTCGACACCACGCCCACCACCTTTTGAGCATTTTATTACCCTACGGGTGTTAGCTTCTTATGTTAACTCCAGCCAGAAACGTTTATTGGGAGAAACAAATGTAACTAAAAATAAAATTAATAATTATTATAAAAAGCATCTATTAAAAGATAGAAAACCATTGTAAACATTCAGACACATACATACAACACTTTTACATTACAAGAATTCATTATAATTACTGAATAATAACCAAGGATACATCGACATTCAATACAGGTTTCTATACCAGCGATATACCTGGATGAATTGGAGTCAATGAGAATTAAAGGTTTCGTTTCGTGCACAACGGAGAAATAATGTAATGTAGTCCTGGTTTCCAAAAAAAAAAAAAAATTAAAAGTTTGTTTTGGGTTAACGACCGAGAAAATTGACAAGATAGATAAATCAACGAATTGGTCTATAAATATATTTCGAATAAGGGGGTTTTAAGAAGAAGTACCAGTGAATAAAAGAACCTCACCACACCGGAGAAGAAAGAATTTAAAAAAGGAAGAATCCATAGAAAATAGAGCCACACAGAAAAAGAAGTTAAGAGAGGGGAGAATCCGTAGAAAATAGAGCTGCATCGAGAAAAGAAGTTAAGAGGGGAGAAATAGAAAGAACCATCATCGAATAAAAGAAACTATACTCACACACACACAACACTAGGAAATTATCTTGATTTTATGTTAAATATTTCTCAAAATTTATAAATATAATTTGTTATAATTTATGCTTTTATATCATTAATTAAGAGCTAGGCCGGTGCAATATTGTTTAAGAAATTAACTAAATTCTCAGTACAATAAACTGAGAATTTTTTAATGAATATGGGACATCTAATCGTCTAATAGGAATTGAGCGTAGATCAATTCTACATACCACGTTTCGATTTATTCAGAATTATTGTCGTAACTGCTTCTTTCTATTTCGAATCATACAGCTCGCAGCAGCGCAATTCTGAACAGCTCTCGCAAATAGATCGTTACGCTCGTGTAAGTACCTAACGCATAAACTAACACGTTCGTAAAATGCGCATAAAACCTTGTCATCGGCACCCGATAAATATAGATTTTTACGCGCTCGGAGATCTACATATTAGTACGATGCAATTTCGCGCATAAAGTGCATTCGTATGTCTGTACGGACATTATTAAAATTCCAGCTACGATCGGATCCGTGTCGCGTCCCGTCCGAGGGTGAAAATAAAAGGCGCGCGAGCGCGTAAGCGAATAACAACAACGGCATGTATTAGCAAGAAAATCTCATTACGGGCGCGCGAACGTTGAGCAAATCCATGAGAGTTGTTAAAAATCGCGATCTGGCGATAAAATATTAAGTGTGGCAGGCGTATTGAGAGTAATTTCGTGTTACCAATAAGGCGTCGAAAACACGACAAACACACCAATCGACGGTAAGTTGTGTCTATCTGGACGAGAGGCGTTGAGATACTCGGGGACTCGAATTCGCTACTTTGCATAATAGGTCCGTTCGACATACGCGATTAAATTAAAATGTTGTTCGAGAACGTGTAAAGTAGGGAAATAACGACGAAGTTGCAGAAAGAACCCTGATGACATTTGTAACGTACCTAACTGTACCTGTAAGATGATATTGGGGGTGATAGGATTTGAACAATGACGATATTACTGTAGATCAACCGACCCGTTGAGAATGAAATTACAAATGTAGAACGAGGACAGAATGTGTAGGTATGAATCGCCGACTTAGAATTTATCATGTGATGAAGTGAAAAGTTACTGAAGCTTCAAAGAAATTAATCAGAAGAAATCAAGTCTCATGAATTCATTCAAGCTCATATAGGAACATATAGGAATTTTAAACAAAATCAGAGTTTACAATAAAAGGAGATTATCACTTATAAATAAGGATAAAGAGACTGTGGCTAAGTACCTTTTACCACACCTTTTGGAAAAAATTACAGATACGTATTTCGGCAACAAAGTAGCCATCGCGAATAACGCACCAAAACACTGTTGACAAGTACACTGGATTTTTTCCGAGAGGTGTGGTAAGGGTAATTTTATTTATTTTATACATTATTATTTTTACTGGTTCTTCCATTTCGACTTAAAGGTGTGACGCGGCCATCGGTAAATCGTTTGGTTTTCTCGTTCAGTGATCCTGGTTCAGACTAACATATAAATTTCTTCCAAACCGAGACTAAAATTTAAGCATCTAATCCACGGATGATTCCACTTCTTAGTCTGTAGTCAAAGGGAAAAATTATAATTTTAATAATAATTTCTGCATGGATGCTCGAATCCAAGAAGTTTCTTCTGGAACCATGCTCATCAAGAACATGACTTGATTCTCATACGAATATTTATCGCCATTAGATCCCCTGCATTTTGGTAGGTCCTCCATTTCTTCCAGCGATGGTGGCTATTGAGTTTAGAGCTGAACTTCGTACAATTTTCGAGATTATTGGAAGAGGTCTTCTTCAAAATGTAGTGTTTGAAAGCTCATTAATATTTTCCAAAGCGTGTTGCTTCCTTTTTCTTTTTCATGGGAGTCGGCTAACTGGAAATCCGAAATCTGGCAATACTAATCTCAGCTTGGGGCGTATCACTTGAGTAAATATTCCGTTTCTCAACTTGTGTGCCGCATTCGGTTACTGCCGGATATTAGAGATAAATTTAGAAAAGAAGCACCATAGGAGAAACCTAGTTGTCAGAGCTTGAATTGCTTTAAATTTTACGCCTATTATTTAGGAGCCTAATCATCCGAGCTAAATTTGGAAAAAATTAAAATTTTTAAAATTGAGGTACGTGAAAATATGACTGAAAATTCCTGTTCAAAAATTTAATAAAAGCTGATAAAGGAATGGCAAAAATCCTTGGAAGAAAACATGAATACATTGGTAAACAATGTTCTTATTTCTTAGACGCTAGCTACGGCCTTTTATGTATATTTCGTGCTGACTTTAAATTCGTCGTGAAAAAATTTAAAATTGAGGTACGTGAAAATATCCGTCGTCAGAAATCGTCGATCAGGCACCAGTTTTTCGCAATTGCATTTTCCGTTATTGCCGGCTAGGCTTTGCTCCTAGACTATTATGGTTGGTTCAATATGAAAGACATGCCTGACAGCTTTGCGACGATTTGAGAGGCACTGCCCTGAAAGTCATTGCTACTCGGTTTTCAACTTCGAATTCAAATTTTGCTGTTTCTTGTGTGATTGAGACAGTAGAGATTGACAAAAGCGTGATGTAAAAAACAATGGCCATAAAGAAGACAGCTCGTTCCGGGAACAAAGAGTTTTGTTAGTTTGTGTCAGCCACTGGTGGATCCCCAGAAAATATCAGCTAGCTTTACACATTAAACTTGGATCGATAAAAAAAAATTTGATCTACAGATAAAGTCCACTTGTGAATCTGGGGCTTCATTTCCGGATACGAGAGGGGAAAGTGGTGGTCTTTTAGGGGCGTTTGGAATCTCTGATGTTGCCGTAGGCTACATCGACCTAGGATTTACGAATTTGATCTTGATATTTTTGGCGCCGAAGAAGGCGTCGGGATTTGCCACAGCTCAGGGGTGTTGTTGGAGAACCACAGGGGAGGGGCTCGAGGTCTTCGTTGTGGGCTTGAGGCGTCTGCGTGGGCGTGTAATACAGGCCCGATAGTTTACAGGATGGCCCTGGATGTAGAAGATCGAGTTGGGGACTAGACTACAGGCTAGCATTACGACGCCTACCTCTCCACATCAAAGCTAAGACTTTTGCTTGAATTATGCTGCTCTGAAGTTTTTAAAGAATTGAAATAGAAGCAGATATCATCTCAGAGATTTTGAGCTTTCGAAAAGCATCTGGAGACTTTTGCTTGTTCCGTAGCATGATTTTAAGTCCCCAAACTAACCTTCAAATAGAAATTAATTCGGAGCGAGTCTTTAGTTTTCATGGATTAAGTGCATAATTATTCTTACGTATACAATGGCCAAAGAAGAATTTCGATATGCTGAATCATTCATATTATTCCTGTCGTTTACTTCTTTCAATAACACCCCGTAGTATTAGGGAAAGATAATATTACAAATTTATTGTGTTTTATCTTTATCCATCCTCCTCTTTCTCGTTTACATTAACGACACCAATCCACATTTAAATCGATCCAGTGGAACCGGCGGTACTACGGAAGATATGCCAAAACACTCTTGTTCTCGAGAATTATCTCCATACCAGCGTCAGATCATCGTCCCACACGAATCACTTAATGTAAATTACCTAAGAAAATGTTAAGTGCCTTCCTGATTTATGCGATCTTATGAAATTAGTCCGACTTCGGTTCATCAATATCTTTAACGCGGCCGCTTAAAATCCTAAAATCCGTTTTAAACAAGCACGATATCGGTACCAAGCCTATCGGTCTCTCTTGATGAAAGCCAACAGGTGTATTTGTACGGTCTCTATTTCAAGCCTAAAAGGCTATGCAGACGCACATCGTGAACTACCGCAGACTAAACCGTCGCTGTATCTAATTTATTTTCGACAAGTTTATAAATATTTGGCGGATTTTAACCGATGTAATACTCGAGCATAAATCGTAAAATGTGTGCGTCGTACACGCCTTTTCTCTCCGTGAAGTTTTTCCCGACGTCGCGCCGACGACGTCTCGTAGCTATCCAATTAGGTGAGGAGTGGATGTACGACATTAAGCATTGTTGATGTATACACGCTTTTTAATAATAGCCGTTGACATTAATCTATTTTTCATTTGTTTATGCAAGTCGCTAGTAATTAGTCAATGTTATCGTGTTCGTTCGAGTATTAGGTCGACTAATATAGAGCGTTCGTTTCGGTTTTCTTGCTCAACTGCGGAATTAATTTTGATTTAATTACGACATATGTTTATTAAGCTGAAGAAAATCGCTCCAAAATCCCAGTTCAAAAGAAATCTCTTCGTAATTTTGAGATGGAGTGGGGAAAAGAAATGCAAACTATCTTTTCTGTTATCTGAGCACTTATACTTACCTTTCGCAACCTAATTGATTGCAAAAATATTTAACTAATAGTTACGACTTTAGGAATATTTCAACTGTCCAACTGCCAGTAGATTCTAACATACATATGTATATCCTCCAAAACATCTCCTGCCGTGATGACGTTGAACTCCCAAGCTACAATCAGCCACATTGAGATTTCGGGAATTTCGAAGATAAAAGTAAGAAAAAGGCTTGGATTCATTGCCAATGGCAAACGATTGATGAAACCACAAGGCAAATGATCTAGAAAACGGACAAACTTGTATTGATGATAACCACCCAAATTCTGTAACGCTTATAGGAATAAATGCCAACAACCTAAAGGGAACGAAATCGATGACATTCTGAAACCTGCAATCTAGCGACATACACGAATCAACAAAACAAGTTTAGCGCACTATAGATCCCAGCAATAATTTTTGGTCCTTTTCAATACGACACGTATCCTGTAAGAGTCGAACTACAAACGAAACATACATTCATTATACTTACATACGTACCCGAACGCGAACACCCGCATACTAAACCTAGCAAGAGGCGCAGATCATCCACACACACACGAATGGGACGAGGGCGAGAAAACAACATAGCTCCGACTTTATGTCTCTGTAACGCGACCTGCTAGGCGACTAATGACACCCACATGCTACTCTCGGGCCAAAAACCGGCGCATATTTCACGCATTGCTCCTGCCCTGTCATTTATCCCCGTCTAAGATACATTCTCGGCTACATCCACCTCGTCGCGGATAAAAAATTGTATAAGCAGAAAGAAAAACCGGGTCCCTCTCCGAGTCGAAGCAGGCCGAGTAATAGTCACCTGCCTCACGAGCGTCGAACAAGAAAAAGTCCATTGTCGTTTCGGCGAGCCGAATTTCACCAGCTTAAAAATTCCGAATCGCTTAATCATTACCGAATGATGTAGGAGGAATGGGTATTTGGAGAATTAATCGCTACGATAAACGTCGCCAGGTTATTGTTGAAGATTTTTGAAAACGAAAATGTTGTAGATTAATTTCTCTTTTTCGTTGCGCTTCCTCGGAGATGGGAAACCCACTGATTGATCCCTAAGTTTCAGTGCGCTTGCGCAGACGATAGTGTAACAGATGATAATCTTTTATGGCGCAAATGCGGGGGTAATTTTTGAGCATTGCTCGTAGTTCAAGACGCGATTTCGACAACCGTCAACATATTGGCTGCCCTCGTTAAAAGTGATTACCGAGAGATTACAGAAACTACAGAAGGCCTCATACGCAATAGATTAAACAATGTCTGCTCGGGGTACAAAACACGAAGAAGAACTCTTAACAAAAGAATAAATGTTAAAAAAGACAGAGATATTTCAAAGAGAACTAGCGTGGCGGCATAAATGTGGTAAAACCCAAATTCAAACAATTTTGACAAATTAGAACGAGCTCAAATTGAAGTGGCATCAAAATTCTAATAAAGAACGGGATCCGTCTTAAACTTACAAAGAAGTGAATGATTTGACTTTAGCATGGTTTAAGGGCGCTCGTTTACGCGGTTTACCTATCAGTGACTCAATTTTATAAGAAATAGCCCAGTTTTATGCCAGAAATTTAAAAATTGAGATATTCACTCGAAGTAATGATTGGTTATGCAGTTTATGCACCAAAAATAATATTGTTTTTCGTGTCATTTGTGGTGCAAAAGCGTGTGTGAATGACTGTGACATAACTGATTGGTTCTCACGACTACCTGATACTGCAGAAAATAGCAAACCCAGAGACATTCTCAACACTAATGAAACGGCTCTTTTCTTTCGTGCAATTCCAACTCAAAAATATAATGAGACTGTCGGTGGTAAAAAATCTAAACACCGAATTACAATTTTAGTAGGTACAAGTGCTATTAGTGAAAATGAAATCCCGCTTGTCATCAACAAGTCGTTAAGACCGCGATGTTTTAAGATGTCTACAATGGGAGTGTTTGGTTTGCAAATAAAAAATCATGGATGACACTAGAAATTTTCCACTGAATGGATAAAAGAATTCGATAAGAGGAAGAGAAAAGAAAAAAGAAATGTTCTGCTTCTATTAGATGATGCGACCTGCCATGCAACTAATTTCAAATTAACAAATGTAAAACTAGAGTTTCTCCCCGCTAACACTTCAAGTCAGCTACACCCACTGGAGCTGGGCATTATCCAACATGTCAAGCTTTTATATCGTCGGAGGATTTTATCTGCACTTGCTGCAAGAATGGACGAGGACACCAACGTTCACGAACTACAGAAGAAAATTGACAAGTGCGACTCCTTAAAATTAAACGGAGCATGGGCTCGTGTAGAACCAGTAACAATTTCAAAATATTTTCATGCATGTGAAATTGAAAGTGAGGTCGAAGATAATGCGGAAGATAATCAGGAAGGCATCCGAAGAGATATTAGGGAAGTCGCAGAACGTGCTGATAACTTAATTGATTTTGATTTTGCCGAAGAGAAACGTGTGTGATGATGATGGTTCTGAAAGTTGGGAGGAGGAACTTTCTTACGAAAATATGACTACCAATACTAACCCTTTCATGCCCACAGTTGCCTACAGGCAACATTGTACACATATAATAAATAATTCGGGCATGAAAGGGTTAATGAGGAAGGTCAAAATCATGTTGAAGACGAAGAAAAGACGGAGGAAGTGATGCCAGTTTCAAATTGTTTAAATGCCGTAAAGTCAATAAAAATACTTTCTAGGGAACTGGGGAATAATAGTTTAAATAACATATTGTCCCATGTGGAAGAATTTATTTGAAAAAGAGATTTTATCCAGGCAAACAAGAAAGGTCGTTCATATCTTTATTCGTGACTATTTTAAATAAGATGTAATGAGAATTTATTTAAATGATATGTATATTATATATATAATGTGTAATTAACTTTAGCAGGGTTGAGGGAGTCAATGCAGTCAAATAAACTGAAAAGTTTCTCTGTAAAAGCAAAGAAACTTCAGTTTACTTACAGTCAAATAAACTGAAAAGTTTCTGTGTAAAAGCAAAGAAACTTTTCAGTTTACTTGACCGCATTGACTCCCTCAACCCTGCTAAAGTTAATAACATTATAAAACAACATTCATTATTATTCACTTTTTCCACTTTAGATTGAAATAATCTTTAACTTAATTAAATCGTGTTTTTATTTCTGTTCTGTCATTTTTAACGACTTTCGGTCACTGCTTTACCGACCTGACATATTTAAAAATGCCTAAAGATGTAATTCCTTACATATATATATACGTACGTACTACATTTACATATTTGTTTCTATTTGCTTTAAAATACAGAGATTACTTCGTTTTATTATGTACCTACAGCATCCCTAAATAAATTTCATATATGTAGTAGTTATTACATGTTGACCGCTTGACCACTTGACCACCTCAATAAAAGAGCATTTTTTGTGAAAACCAGTAGTGGTCACTTAACAGGAGTCTCACTTTTCACCCGGAATGATTTCTTGGATTGCGTTGTTAATAATGCAATAATCAAGTTTCAGTCTGGTAGGCATGGCATCCCATGGATCAGAAGGAAAAATCTGTAACGTTTACTATTTACAAGAAATTTCAAGCTTTCTCGAAATCTCTTAAGGGAATAAGCTCGAATCTTTCCGTTTTCCAGATTCTAATCACGCACACTATTAGATTATGACGTCTTCCTATTTAGACTTTAATTCCTACCGCCCATTACCCGAGGCCATCTCTATTATGTCCACGACTCCATCCTATCTAGCCTATTCCCGACTCTTTCTCCCATGGGAACAATCGTTACACGTCGAAGGCAATTGATATTCCAACGGCCATAGTAATAGAGTCCGCGGTTTCGTATTCTCGTCGCACGTTTTAATTCGTGTTTTATATTACGGTAATGTGCGTGCTGGATGGCGCTATCGTCGTGGTGTGGACCACCCGCGGGCCGACCGAAGAGGCGCGAGCGAGAGAGAGACGGCGCCGTTTACCGGGTCGCGTACGCTTGACACTATTTGGCACCGTTACGGAGTCCGCTAATGATCTTAGTAAATCTTTCTCAGAGCGGGTAGCGCTTGTCGTGCGGTAATTATGGAGCGGCGAAATCATATTGTGGCTTGTTCTCGTGAAGAAAATGCACGGGGCGCCGATAAAGCGAAGCTTAGAACTTAACCTGGTTGTAATTTGAAAGGATAAAAAATGCGATAATAAGGGGTCGTAATCGATAGAACATGTGAATTGGTTGGTTTTTCTGAAACTAGTACTCATACATCAAGTTTGTTTGTGGCAATTTTTTATCTAGTTTCTCTTAAAAGATTTCGATATTTAGTATCACACTTAAGTACTATCGTGTTTTCAAGTTATTCGTATACTATGGTGGGGTGTTTGACACCCCACAATTTGATTTTACTTCTTTTATATTAGCATTTTCGAAGTGAATACTTCTTAAGGGACACCGGACCAGCTCGAGCGTAAGCGTAACCGTAAAAGTAAGCGTAAGCGTAAGAGCGTTAAATTTGGGCGGAGCTTCGCTTCGTATGAAAGACAAAGAAAACAGAGAGTACGTTGTAAGAGCGATAGGCGATGAGCGAGTAAAAGGATACGTGTGTGCTTGCTTCGTCTGTAACAGAAGGAGAGACAGAGAGAGTATGATATGCGAGCGGAAGTATTGACTTTAGACGCGCATAAACCACACCCATCAATTTTTTTCTAATTTTTATCATTGTAGGTTTTAAAGAAATCATATATCTTAAACCTTGACTGGGTAATAGTTGAACTTTATTAAAAGTTAAACAAAAAGAACTTTATATAAAAGTATACATAAAGTACACATAAACAGCAAAAAAATTAGAAATGTTAAAATCATGTATCTTTATAATTATCGTTTGTTTGGAACTTTCCGAAAATTAAAGTTACAATTACGCAAAAAATTTCTGACAAGAATGTTTTCCCATCATAGTTTGAAAATGCAATTTTTCAAATTATATGATTTAGACTCTACAAATTATACTTTTCTTTCCTAAACATGCAAAGCATTTAATGATTGCTTTTGAGTGCTATCTGCAGATGTTTTGGCAACATTTACCGCAGGTAGTTTTAATCTTACGGTTTTTTTTTTCGGTTTTCCGGTCACACATGTGGCATCTTTTATATCTTCCTGTAGGTCGTTGTTCGCAAGCTGGCGTTAATCACTCAATTCCTAATAAATTTTCTATAATTGATTCTAGATCTCTTGACAGTTCTCTTTTATGATATCGTCCTTTAATATGCTCGTTGATAAGTTCTTTTCCTAGAGTAATAGAAAATTTTTGTCGGGTCATTTTGAACGGTTCTTCTGGCGTGGCTAGTAGAAGGATGTAGTCCAAATATGGCCAAAGGTTCTTCTTTGGCATGAATATCTTAAGTACTTCTGACCCAAAGCGTCGACTCTCCCTTTGGTGCTATTGGCTATGAAAATTATATATTTATGGTATTCCATTTTCTTGTATATAGCCATTATGATCGAAGACACTAAGAAAAATATATACATTTATTTCTTTTTGGCACATATGAAACTAATGTATTGTCATGTGTACATCCAAACTTACAGGAGTTAACTGATGAATTCTTAGTTTGTGTAAATGTCGGTGGAATTACTAACTAACATATGTTAGTTCAACTTGTTTTAGCTCATCCAACAACTCTATTGAAGAGAAGCAGTTGTCTCCTGTGACATTCCTGTTAGTCTGTTGACTTGGTAAAACTAACTTTAGTACATTGCGTGCTGGCACTGACATTTTTCGAGGATTAAGTTGATGCCATATTTCTTAGGTTTCCTTTAAAATGTATTACCGAAATCTGCAACGGCCCCTAATTCAAACCAGCGTTTGATTGACGATGGCATATTCGCTGCAACTAAAATTATTTTTGTAGTTGTTCTTAAAAATATTATATTTATATTTGATTTTGCAGCAAGTCTATTGCCATTGTCAATTCTATCACTCCTTGTTGTTTGATCGTCAAATCTGAGCGTTGACAATAGAAACAAAATACGTTTTCCGGACATTGTCCCTCTAAAGATATTTCCTCCAGTACTATCTGTTGCATAAGGTCTTCTTGTACCATCATAATTTAATTTGAAAACACCAACCAAAATCAAAAATCCCAGAAATGCTTTCAGTTCAATTATATTCAAATGTCACTTGCGCCCGTGATTTTTGCATTTGTATGTGCTAAAATTTCATTCAGAATATCCTCGATAAACAGAAGAGAGCCAGCATCAAAGAGTGTTGTAAGCGAAGCACTTACTGCTGGACCTATTATTCCTGGTTGATGATTTATTAGATTTGACGCTCTAGTTCCTTGACGGAGCAGGAGGATTGTCTGACCACTTGTAACGATTGCGACCATAACAGTAATGTGCGGTAGTTTCACTATCATCAACTTGACTTTGAATTTCTTCTTCGGATGCAACTTCAAACTTAGAAGATGTGTCGTGATTGTTATGATCACTTACTCCATCGCTCAAGTCGTCATCATATTCGCGAGGCAACTTAGTATCAAAAAGCTCGTCACAAAAATTTTCGGCTAACTGTGCAAGCTGCTGTTCAGTTAGAAACCTTGGCGTTTTACAAGGAATTTGTAATGTAATAATCAGTAATCACGAACGAATCCGTGAAGACAAACGAGACTTCAAACTATCGATGAACATAGGCGGGGAGGCGCTAAAGGCGCACGAATGCTGTCATTAAACACACTCTTGCGCATAATCAATCTGTTTCTAAAAATGGGTTTTTTGGTTCCTATGCGCGGCAAATAACCTACGCTTCCTGTAGGCTGATTCAGGTACTACCTTTTAATCCAACGAACACAAGCGCCGAAAGCACTGTTTTGTGTTGCTAGCGTTAAGTAATCGATAAAGTGCGGGGGACGGTGGGGCGGACAGGGAAATAAACGTTATAAGCGAAAAGCGTACAGGTTCCAAACCCGTAGCGCCGCAGAGAAGAAATCTCCGGTGATTACTAGGTGATATAGAATCTAGAATTGGGAGCTTAAAATCTAACCCTCGAAGTATCAGCAGAACTACCTTCGAAAATATAGAACTTACTTAGTTTTCAAAAACAGTTGCTTCAAATCTCGAACAAATACAGAAAAAAGTGAAATCGTTTGAAGTATTTTCGTCATTGTTTGATTTGCAAAAAGTGGCTGTCGTATCTACCACATGTTACGACCAAGTTGAATATTATAAAATTATCGCTCGTACTTGATAAACCGGCATTTTCATTTTCTGCGATACCAACTGATATCTCGGCTCGGTCAGTAAGAAGAAGCCGTTGCATAAGATTATCCTCGTTTCTAGAAACGAGCCGAAAAAATGGTCTCCTGCGGTTTGGATAAATCATTAAACGTACTACGTTTAAAGTCAACATGATGGATGTGACGGACTGTGCCCGTCTGTCGCATTCTACCTGTTGTCACAGAGAACTCGTTTTCGTGCTCCATATATTTTTACGCGAGCCGAAGAACAAACAACACGCGCATTTGCGCAACTGGTGTAGTGGCGCAAGGTTAATGGTACACTCGAAATCGCGAAAAGAACGATTACAGTCAATGTCGCAGAGTGCAATTACAAGTCGCGCTGTATGTTTTCACCGGCGAATAATTCGTATTTTACATGAATTTGTAACATATTGTGCAATATATGAACTTTAATATGATACGCGATAATTTATTTTATTTCTGTTAATAAAATCCTTTCAGAGACGGCGATACAGATAAGTAAACGAGATCAAGAACGAAAATGTTGTCTTGGTTAGGTCGTTTCGTAGTATTTTTTCTATCCTGACTTCCAGTAAATGCATGCTGTTAGGTATTCACTGAAATTCGAATTAAATGATCAGGAGGGTACCAGAGGAAGGATTTATGTCAAATGCAGGCAGTTCTATGTGTAGTCTTGTAACAGAGAAAGAATTTTAAACATTAAAGGTGATTACTTTTCGTCTGAAAAGTGGAAATAATACTTAACGTGTTCTGTCCTATTGCTCCGTACACCCACGGCCCTTATCGTTTCCTGCTGCATTCTTTTCAATTTATTCTTACCTAAACTACCGGCCATACGTCATTTTGTCGTTAGACTGTCTACATATTTTTCACAAATCGACAAGAAAAATTCGAAACATTCACTTTGGTCATTTTAAAAGGTTCCCCATCCATTGCAACAGCAGATAACAAATATCGTATTTCGCGTAAATGTCACGACGTAACTCGACCAGCGATTTGACAGAGGAAGCGGTTTCTAATGCCTCGTCTAGACTGCGACCGACGCAATCTATGGATCTGGTCAGTTCAGGCGCCATCATCGGCGTTAGATTGCAACCGATACCGATGGTACTGCCCATCTTTGCAATGCAAAAGCAGTTGTTTATAACCTTTTCGGAAAAACAAATGTAATTACTTGGCCGTCCGTTTACTTAATTTGAAGTTCGGCGACGTGGAAGAGAAGGGAATGCGTAGACGTTATTTACGTTACTCTAACTAATTTAACGACGTTGAGTATTTAATTAGGATCATGCAAAGGTTGCACATTGAATGGAAATACACCCTCACCTAAGCCTTGGATGGATAATCGTTTTCTTTTAATTTTTTCTACAGAATCAGGACACTGCAAGATAAGAAGAGAGTTGATTCCCTTAGAAAAAGAAATGTAATCGAAAAAAAAGGGATACGAGAAAGACGTAACTATCAAAATTTATTTTGCGTGCAAAAGAAAACGGTTCCATCGCTTTTCCAGCCGACTGAATGGTCTTTGCCTTCTTCGAAACGGATTCATCGCCTTCAATCCACTGTTTTGATTGTATTCTTGTTTCTGGTGTGTAGTGTTGAATCCAGATCTCATCCATGGTCACGAATCATCTATTGAAATCCGTTGGATTCTTCGTAAACACTTCCAAGCAATCGGCTGAGGTCCGAGCTCGAATACGCTTTTGATCGGAATTGAGCAAATGCGGCACCCATCTTGCGGAAACCTTCTTCAAACGCAATTCATTATGTGAAATACGAATTACTAGTTCATAGGAGATGCGCACGGCTTCCTCAATTTCACGCACTTTTATTCGGCGATCCGCCAAAACCATGTGCTGGTTTTCTTACTACAATTTCTGCCGTGGTTGTCGGTTTCAGACGTCCTGAACATAGTTCATCACTTGTATGAAGGTGACGAAAGCCTCAAGAACGGCATCCAACCTTAATGTATTTTCCGTTGCACTTTTCCTTTTCAAATCCAATGCAATCCGATGACCGCTCGAAGTTCGATTTTATCTATAATTGAAAACACAAAAAGGTACTTGACTTAGATGCTTGTCAAAACCAGACTATTTGGCGAATCGATATAACATTTGCAGTCAATTGATATGAAACAGTTGCCAACATAACGACATATATGATAAAAAAGCAGCCCCCTTAGCAGCGATTTCGGAAACTTGTCAATCTACCCTCGTATTATTCGGCGAACTCCAATTCCCATCCGTTGCCATTACCTAAGCAGCACAACCGCCACATTTGCGAAGAAACAGTAAATACAACACGTGTTTTCCCTTTTACAATTTGTCCCCTCGAAAGGAGGCAAGACCACTTTAGAATCTCCTAAAGATGACATGTTTATTGCTTTCCTGTTCGTCGTCCACTTGAAACGGACTCGTTTTCTGCGACGACACAGATACAAAGAGTACGTTCGAGATTTATTGGCGGCTTCCTCTGCACACCACGGTCTCCACACGGGTTAATTTGCGCTCAACGAAACTTCCTCTCGATGGTACGAGAACGATCCGTAGGAGGTATTTTTCTCTTTCTCTTGCGTTTCGCCTCGCGGTCCGAAACGTATCCCTTTTCGTCCTGCCTAATTTATAATGGCTCGGATATCGGCTGCGAATGTGTTAAGAGAAATTTTTATCTTAATGGCAGTGGATACGGTGATTAAGAAGATGTATGGGTCGAGGAAAGAGTTGGTAAAGTTTCTTATTTACGGTCAGGATCTCGTCTAAACGAAGTATCTGTTGGTGTTTACAAAATCTATTTCGTAGATACAGACTGTTGTTAGATAATGACAAAATGGATTCTTTTCTGTCATAAATGGTATAAAACAGCTCTTATCCACGCCACGCCACGCTCCAAATACCCATGTCGATCAAAAAGTGGTGATCCCTCTTCAGCCCCGAGAGGTTTGCCCCTGTACATTTCTTGTTCTGATGTTCTTAATTCCTTTTCCGAAGTAAAAATTTATTTAGTCCGCGAAAGATTTCGAGTATTACTAATGGTGATGATGACCGCGGATACTATACAAATCGGTAAACTCCTCACCACACAATTATTGAATTAAGTCTGGTGATATGTGTTTTGCTAGAAAAGAGACTAGTATCTTTTAACCGTACCTCACAGACTCCCGTTTTGCCAATTTATTACATACTACTGCGTTACTTAGCATTCATGTCAAGGACAACTTTTTTGCATTTACCCAGAGCATTTGGTATTTCTCCCCACACTAAGTTTGAATTGATGACCCATGCATTTATCGTTTGAATCGCTACTTAACTATCAGTAAAAGTGACCTTTCTCTCATTTCTGTAGTTCCTTCTTAGGTCAATTTTGGCACAAATTTCTGTAACGTTAATTTTCGCTTGGAATAAAGCTGTAATACACGAACACAAATTACATGTATTTTTCATGAATTTGTTTGGAAAGTTTGAATTTGGCTGTGTTTTGTCACTATTTCTACATCAATTGTTACACGCAATATTTCAGATTTAGATACTTTTCTATTTTTGAGGGCCTTTGTCGTGAATTTTTACATGTATTTTACATGTGAACATTTGAACATGTATTGCCTGCTATATGTACATTCTGGCTAATTTTCCATTGGATCGAAATACTTGATCCAATCTTCATATACGAGGGGGCTCTTAAGGGAAGAAAAACATTTTTTGGAGCAGAGTTTTACTGCTTTTCTCGCCTTTAAGATTTATACACGTTTGTATGCACTCAAACCGATTTTCGAAACATTTTTTCCGCGTTAAAGTTGGTTTTTGAATTCGTCGATGGCTCTTTGAGGCGCTGAAAATGGCTGTTCACGCACTTTTTATTTAACGTTCGAGAACAAAAAGAAATCGTTGGACGATAAATCAGGTGAATACAGGCAATGGGATATTAATTCCATGTTCTTTTCGCTAAAATAATCAATTCTTTGACATGCTGTGTGAGATCTGGCATTATCATGATGTAGAAGGATGCGACACTTTCGGTTGTTTTCTTGATTTTGTTGACGACTTCTGGCAAACAAATGCTTGTTAACCATTCAGCATCAATTGTTATAACACAATACACCACCCTAGTGGTGGTTTGTAAAGACATAAAGGGCGCCCCTCGTATCTTTGCACCCGTTTCTTCAGGTGTCTTAAACCTATTATTCACCACTTTAGTTAGTTTTGTGGTCTAATGAGGCTTTTAGTCGAATCACTCTACCAATCTTCTCTTCACTTAATTGAATCGGTGGATAGAAAAGCGATATAACTCCAAAAAATTGAGTTTTAAACCGATAATTATGTTTAAGCCTGCCTTTTCCTTCCGGACCAACAAAAAGTATAAGATTGGAAACATGTACGCTTCTACGCAGCCCGAAAGTCCGACGTATACTGGAATAACGATATAACTCCATGTTTTATATCGTTTTTCCACTGAACAAGAAGTACAAACGCATATTTACTCAGCTGATAATATGATGCTGGTGGTATGTAGGTAATACATAACCTTAAAGTGAAGTCGGCAATTAGATCTTGCTTTTAACACCTAGTTATTCAGTACTTTGTTTGAAACTGGATGACATTAAAATGTCTAGCAGTGAGAATTCTCATAATGAAAGTGGAAAATACGCGAAAAATGGTGTCCTGAAACATGGAAGCAAAATAAGAGGAGAAAGACTCGTCTTCTTGAAAACCAATCAACAACCAGCATTGGAAAATTGATTGGAAAAAGGACCGTAGAAACAGTCAGCATGTAAGTATCATCTATGATAAAAAAATGAACAGGATGTATATTTGCATGGCCTTATCGAATGTAGACCGGTATTTAAGAGCCGACGAAAAGGAGAAGATAAACAAGAAGAGCGAGAAGTAACTTTATATTTCGTACGAAAGGGTTTAGAGAGAGAACAACTTTGCAAGACAGTTTGTCTTAGTCTGTATTCAATATTGCAGGGTACATAGGCTAAGTAGACTGGTTGATTCTTGGAAACTCACCGACAGATCTACGTGGTCAACATAATAATCGACCGAATGTTTTACCACTATACGTTATTAGCAAAGTACATGAACATATTGAATTGTTTCCGGATAAAATCTCTCATTAAAGTAACTCTAAAATGGTTCATTGCCTTGACTCATTTTTAATCGTTAAAATTGCGTATGACCTTGCCAAGTGACAGAGACTTTGAATCGCGTAAAAGGGTTGTAAAAATATGATCGAATATAGGAGGAGGATTACAAAGCCATGATGCCGAGTTCTCGAAAATTAAAACTATTGACTATTTCAACAAATGCTGCAAAGATATAATAGACTACAAAAAAACGGTGACCCAATTACTATAAGAAAACAAGTCAATCTTCTGACCAAGCTAAAGAGAAATTTGCTATATCGACTTGCAGAAAATTTAGTTCTGACAGTTCTGTACCTGGGTATGTCATATTTACATATTACATTGCAGGGCTCCTAACAAACAGTTTCAAATTAGTCAAGCCTAAATTTTCTTTATCGTTATCTGCTGCGCCTGCGTACATGCAGCACCAATCAACATAAGAAAGATTGGAAACCTTAAACAACAATACATGACTGGAGAAATTTTGGAATTTTACTACCACATAACCTCATGGGCAATCATCAATGAAGAATCCGTACTAGACCATTAGAAGTAAATGCTTTGTCAAGTTATATTATGCCTTACGTTCTTGTGTGCTAAGCTCCATTTAAACATACTAATAATTACAAATATGCAGCTGTGTCGATTAAATAAGTATTAATAATTGAAATTCAACGGATTTTCAGTTGAGTAAAACTTGACAGTTTATGTCCTATGACATCTCCTGGTACAAAACGTAGAAACTCTACTACACATTCTTGTAGAGGTCTCAGTTGTCTACAAATTTGCAATGTATCAAATTATTGTAGCATCAATGGTTCTTTAATGAAACGCTTGTTTTTGTGATTATCTCGTGATCGTACTTTTGCATTTCTATCTTTTTTCCACTCACAGATTCAATTGTGGCGAGGAGTTATTTCCGGAGTTGCAGTCCACGTTATTCGGGCCCTAGGTAATGTAAGGAGGTTGGGACCAAACGGAAGGGATCATAGCTTTTCCGGATGGCAGTTCAGTTCTTGTCCTTAGCACTGTCCACTATCCTAATAAGGGTATTTCTTATGATTTACTCTCACCACCAAACTTAATGGAAAGTGGTCCAGGATTTCCTCCATTGCTGCCAGTGGACAACTCTTCATTGCCCGAAGAGACATAAGACGTACAATTTGCAGATTGTGTTGATTTTTGGTCAATTACATCTTTCATATTCATATGCATATTTTATATATTTTCCTTCTTAATCCCCTCCAACATTTTTTTCTCGTTTTATCTCTTATCAACCACCTTTAGATATGGTAATCAAAATTACTAAATCAATTCCGGCTTCACTCAACACATGTCCTCATTAGCTCATCACATTTTTTCTGGGACATCGACGCATACACCAATGTAACGAGTCTTCCTCATAACGTTTCAATCAAACCCGTACCGTATTCGAGTTTCAATCAACATATAAATTAAACACCGTCACCGTACGGACCTCCAGTCAATTCTAACCGGCGCTCAGACCTCGATAGATACCCGAGGTAATAAATCAACGAACGAACAGGTTGTGGTCGTGTATAAACCAGAAACAGACTAGAAGAAGACTAGAAAGACATACATACATACATACATAGGAACTAGCTCACTACGTGTGTTGTATGCTTGCATGCGCGACGCTTTTTTCTTCGTATTAATTGAAAAAATACGCATCATCATTCCAACTTGCAGAAAAACTAAATTAATTACACGTTAATTAGAACCTGAAATATGCAGGTTATTAAGGAAGAGGCCAAACTGGTCTGATGGAGACGCGGGCTGATTAAAAATCGTTAGAATTTTTTCGAGTTAAGTACTTTAGGAAGTGATTGTTATCTCTAATTAATTTAGTAATTATTGCTATCGTTAATAAGTTTTAATGGAAAGTAGATGACGCTGTCGTCCTTGGATGAAAGGACTTCCTGCTGTTGCATGATTACCGTGCTGTGGCGTATGAGGATGCAATGAAGATGATGGAACATTCGAAACATCATCGACACGATCGAATTTTTGTATGATGAAGTGGATTTGTGTATGAGGAGATAATTTCTCTAGGTTGCGTTGATTCTTGCTAACAGATTTGGAAGAAGCTTAAATTAAATTACATTCAAAACTCTGTAAAATAGCAAGTTTGTATAATGTTTTCACGATCTCCACATTCTATTTTATAAACTCCACATCACTCCAGAATGCAAGAACTGTGGAGTAGCACAACTCTAGTGTTTGAGTTCTTAGAAACTTTTTTGGGCGAAATTTCAATAGTTTTAGAAGAAAATATACTGAATCGAAACGCTGATATATAAAACTTTCACTCTCAAGAAGGACGTTACAGCAGTTCTTTATGGAACTAAAGGTCAGAGGGTATCTTTGGATCGAAATTGTGTTAAAATACAAATTAGTTGAAACGGTGCAAAAACGATCGTTGTGAGTTGAACAAATCGTTCGTTCGAGAACCATTCCAAAATTGAAAATAGATATTCTTGCTACGTCTTCATTAAGTAATAGACCAAATACTGTACAGCCAATGGTCCAGCATATCTGACATTAAATAAATTTCTAATTATACATACATAATCTTAATTACGAAACTCTTCAGTATTCGATAGCAACCCATCGTCTTCGAATTTCGAGTATAGGTGGGCGATCGTTCACCGTTGATATGTGGCTGGGGTTTTTCGACCTGCACGCGGTGCTGATGGCTTCGACGCAAAAGCAAAGGTAAAGGTATTTCGGACGAGCGCCACCGCGACCGATCCGCTCATCGCCGGCCAAAAAAAAATTAATTTATTTTATTCGGCCCCTGTGTGTGATTCATTAGCGGTTTGCATGTTTAACGACTCGCTCTCGCGAATTAACGGCCGTGTTTCTTACCCTATCGTCGTCACAATAGATTCACATCCCTCGAGGGCACTTAATAACGTGTATATGTGAGTCTGTATTTTGTATATTCGATATACAATACGGAATAATTTAATTGCTTCGATCTCGTGTACGAAGGGTTGAATAGTGTTTCACGTCTTTTGTGTTTATTTGTAAATATGATCTAGCGATTCACAAAAAGAGAATTGTTTGAGAATGTATTAAACAAGTCTGGAATGTTTATAATTAATACAACGATATTTGTATCAAGGAATGACCGGGAATGTTTCCCTCATACATTGTTGTAATAATGCAAGTGGTACTGAATTATTAAATGAAAACTTAAGAAATTACAGTGGAAATTCCACGTTGCAACCGGAACGTCAAAGTCAAAAAAAAAAGAAAATTTCCTAAACGCCATGAATCGATTTGGGGATATTCCAAAACGAGAAATTGACGATAATCTCATTAGAAGTACACCGAAAAACACGAAAAAGAGCAAAGACAGTGTCTGCACACAGTTTATTTTATTTTGCGCCGATAAAAATTCATATTCCAAGGAGAGACTTTAATATCCGAACTTGCATTCGTTTCAAAAAACTGGCCCTTTAATATGAGGAAGCAAAATAGTGAGGAATATAAAGAACATGCAGTAAAAGTCCTTTGCAATGTTATCGCCAAATTACTGATGGAAAAGTATTTTAATGAATATGGAATTAAGATCACTCCTTTCGAACAAATTGAATTTAAAGCTGCCCGAGATGCAATAAATGCCAAAAGAGAGATTTCACAAGACATGGAAGGCACACTTAAAAAATTGGCAACTTTTTTGACCTATAATGAACTTAAAGAACCTATCAAAGCGTGCGATGAGAAAACGCCAGAAGGTTTGCAGAAAGACTTTTTTATGCTGTCTTATGAACTTGTTTGGACAGGCTGTGAAGGTGCAAGATCACATTCTTTGAAGAAAATCCCAACAACATCGGCGAGAAAAGAAGTAGAATCCAATATAACCCTCTTTCTTCGAAAATCACGCAAAGAGGTAGCCGAAAACTAGCTGATACAAAATCTCTGGTAAAGCATGATTCAGATACCAACTTTTGTCCAATCAGACTGTTTCTCAAACACCAAGATAAAAGAGCAAAAGACGACCAGCACTCGACTATTGTTGACTCCAGATCGTTGTAAAATCACCGGAAATTGGTTCAAAAACGGCTCCGTAGGAGTGAATGAGATATCAACTTGGATAAAAACAAGCAGTGAAGTTCGACTTTAACGCCACCGAGAAAATCAGAAATCACTCACTTACACTTGTTAGGGTCACCGCCATATCAAAACTCGTCAAGTTTCAGAACAAACCAAACAAATAAGCCCTTTGTCTAATTCCACTTGTTCTTCGAACTCGTAGAGTTACTAACGCGCTTTCATAAAAATTTGCGGTAATTTTTAAGCACTCTTGGTATTACCGACGATAATTTTGGATTGCTTTTGTCGTTTGTATGTATGGCAATGTTTTCAGCTCTCGGTATCTGTGAATCATCATATCAGGCGAGTTTGATTGTCCCCTATTCTACAGGTTCGCTTGTTCATTTCTGTTTGGCAGTTGTAGACACACATTGAACATTTTTCTTATGTAAAACATTCATCCTTATTCATGGTCTTGATGCTTTGAGTACTCATAATCCCATTGTATGCAATCCGAAAAGTAATTGCGACATAGTTGAATAGTTTTGTTGCTTTCGACTTGAGAAATCGTGAGATCATCTTCAGTTGGTTTCCTTGGTCAAATATCTTGTTCTTTTCAATTTCTTCCCCGTGATGTTCGTGACGGAAATTGCGTGTTATTCTGTAAATATCTTATAGACATCAATCTTCATCAGATGATTTATTTACTTATCCCTTCTTCCAAAGGATTTCAACAAAGTTAACGATTCTTCGTCCGACAATTCTTTTCTCAATATTATCACATGTTAAAGTGTTCTCTTGCTTTAACGATGTGGTGTGGTTCCTGGCCAACTGCAACGAAGTGTAATGGCTTATTGTACTTCCTTGGCAATCTATTCTATGAAGTCGGTACCCCTGATGTGCATGTGCATGATGTTCTCTCTACATTTTTAGCTCAATTACCCCAGTTGTTGCTTTTGTATGTGGGAACTTGAAACAATCTCGTACTCACTGCTTCTTTTTCTTTTCCTTTTTTCTTGAGGGTGTGATCCCTGGCTCACTGCACTCAAGCTCAATAGTTTATGGTGCTCCCCCTCTTAGTTAGTTTATGCCGTTAAGTTGGTGTACACGTTAAGACCTACCATCTCTGGAATCTTCACCTCTTTCCTCGCCGATTAGTGGTGCAGATTGTCAGCCCCAGTTTACGCTCAATAGCTTCAGAAGGTGTTGATATTTTACCGTAGGTCTCTCCTTTCGAAATCTACACCCGCTGATTAGGTTCCCGGCAAGCCCCTCATACGTATACGAAGCTGTATACACACAGGGTGCACTCGGTACCCCGTTAAATTTGCTCTTAATCTGACATTATTCTATATTTAGAAGTTGTCTGACACATTTAGACGCTTCGCAAAAAGCAAAAATTACCTTTTAGCCCAATCTGAATTTGGATTACACTAATGTTTAAATCCCCCCTCCCCCCCAGATCTCCAGGGCTTGGAGGGACATGGTGGAAGTCATTGACAGAGAAGCACCCTGGCAGACTGAAGTTTTCTCTTTTTGCCCACGAATTAAACGGAGTTTGCTCGGTTTTTGATTTGGTGGAGTTGAAGGGATTAGGTGGAATTCATGGGCGGAGAAGCAGCCAGACCGACATGGGTGTTCTTTCTTTTGGCAATCGGACTGGGCGGTGTTTGCTCGGTGTCCCTAAATTGGTAAAGTTCAAAGTGGATGAGGTGAAATGCGGAAAAGTTGGAGAAAGGAGCGTCCTGATGGAGAGGAGGACGTCTGGTGTTAGGATTTCTGCATTGCTGAAGAACTTTTGCTTCTTTCGAGAGCACTTTTGACCCTTGAACACCTTTTAAATAAAATACGCGCCACCGTCCTTCGGAGGAGCTGTTAATATGGTCATCTGATATATCGTCATTGCATCAAAATTTTTTCCCAGGAGCTGCACTAAAAGCTAAATGAGCCCGGCTTCCACGCCGAAGACTTGTGACAATCCCAAACTAAACTAAAAAAATATCTCTGATGTTGATTGAACTTCTTCGGAAAGTTTATGAATCGACATAAATTGTAACTACGGCGAAAATTACGATAAAACACGACATAGAAGTTAGCGAGTACCGGAGGTACGCTCTAGATTAAATTAAAAACTGCTCGACTTCCGCCAGGAAAAGGTAAAAACAAACTCGAACATTCAGCATCGGGGGCTGTCAACTCGACTTATCGACGGATTGGATCACACGTCGAAATTAATCATCCGGGCAACGTCATAAAGTAGAAGAACGAGGGAATGTATTAATTATCGGGCCCGGTGTCCTACACCCTGGAATATTGTGCAACATTCGCGCGCTCACAGACCTCGTTCGATGATGGTAGGTACGATCGGCGGTGAAGGGCTACGGTCGACGACGCGAGCACCGCCTACCCTCCGGGGATTCCCCCAGGACAACAGCTGATTGCAGGGCCGTGTTTCATTAGCGGACCTTGTACCCGTATCGATACCGCTATCGGGTCCGCCAGGACGTGTGTAAATTAATGAACGCGCGCCTGTGTTGGTGCGTTCGTGTGTGTCGGCACGGACGCTACAGCGTGTGCGTGTTTATGTTCTTCGCGTGCATGTATTGTAGGTGTGCATCTGCAATTGCGAGCTGTACGTATGTATATAGGATACCCGGTAATATAAGCTTGTTACGCCATTAAAGGCGACGAGAAAGTAATGGTGCTTGAAGGTGGCTGATGTTGCTTTAATGTTCTTTGGATGTCGGATGAAGGAAATTATTGAGTCGTTTGGTCAAAATTGGATGAGATTGGTGCACGAACTTTACTGTAAAAGAAATTCCTCAAATCGTCTGTTTGGTCACACACAAAATTGAATTGAATTAGTTGAATATCCAAAATATATATATTTTTTGAGTGGAACGTGGATTCCATGTCAATGCACTGACAAGGGGAGGCCACAACGTTTGGAACACGGATTCTCTTCAAACTTTGTACACTTTTAGTAGTCCACTAGGATAAATAATGTGCAAATAGTAACGCGTACTATTCAAGCATTATCAAAAAATTGATAAGAGAAGTTTTATCGTCGTATATACATATACCGGTGCGTTGCCATCATTAGGAAGAAGCGACGATGGCCGAGTGGTAAGCGCTCAGACTTCGTAAACGCTGGATCCCTGGATCGAGTCCCACTGGTCTTTTTTTTTCAACACTCGTCATATTTTTCATATTTATTACAACTCAAGGGTAATATAATGGGAAAAATAGGTGCATTCGCAAGAACGTTTATTGAATTTTCAATGTTATTCAGCTGTCTACTAATTTTCATCATTACACAGACAATCGACCAAACGCATAAAGGGAGTTTCGTTTGATGATGGCCTCCAGCTGTGTGTCTCCATCTTTTGGGAAGTTTAAATGCAAGTTGGAAGGTAAAAGCGGCCAGGCTACGTGGTTAAGGAGCTCGGCTATGTCGGCTATGTCAAGAGTTCAAACCCCTGGCGGTCCGGCCCAGCGGTAATAATGGCGTGTCCCGTGTGCGTGAAGCCCACATCATCTCCCACCCTGTAGGTTATTCTCCGTCTCGGAGCGTTGGTACCTTATCATAATTAACGTTAGAAGATCATTAATTAATACGTTTTAAGGTTAAAGTACTTTCTGGTCATTGAAAATTCATCCACTTTCCGCTTCTAGTAAATTCTCTTAATTCCTCCTAGAGGAACTATTTAGATCGCTGTTATGCCCTTCCTGTTCTTCCTACGTGAGCCCCTGATTGACGTCTGACAGGAAAAATCGAAAGGGCAAACATCCATAGGCGGGTGACGAGGCAGGGGTACCACCGTCGGCAGTTACATCCGAACGGTCGGGGTATTCGGTCGAACGGCAGACAGGCTAGCAGGCAGCGGCCATCCCATCCATCCATCCCCGTCAGCGAGGCCGCTACCAGTGTTGCCTCATTACCGTTGAAATACGAGCCGCGGCTTTAATAACACCTCATGTTGGAAATAATTGGCCGGGAACACAAAACGCTTGTTTTTGTTAGGTGGTCCGTTGTTCTGTTGGGGGCCTCGGTCGTCTCTCGTTCTCTCTTTCTCTTTCCTTCTCTTTAGCGCGCGCTTACACGCACACACACACCACCGCAGAAACTCAATCGTAATCCTGCCGCAACGAGTCGCCGGAACAACCCGAAAAAGAGATTAAATATATCCGCGACGGCGGTCATTCGGTTTTACGGTTTTGTTGCTTTTCGGCCGTTCGAGTTTCGGATGTCGTTAGATATTTGATACGCGTCTAGAACAAAAAAGACGAAAGGGTAAAATGAACAACACCGACACATAAATTCGGTTTCACGTCCGACCGCGAACAGGAAAGCACCGTGACCTTTCTTTTTTACTTGTGTTTCTTAAGAAATGGATACAGATTGGATTTTAGAGTATGTGGAATATTTTGACTTTGGGGAATTTGTTGAATGATCAGATTGCATCGATAAATATCCATCACGTAATTATCAATTCATTTCGTGACATGTTCTTCTGTTCCGCTGCTAACAAGACCAGCATCGTCACCCGTAATTTGCTTCTGAAAATCTAACACTATCACATCGATAAACTCCTCACCATACAATTATTTGATTAAATCCCGTGACACGTGTTTCTCTTGCTTCTTCCACTTTTTCAGCCGTCTGGCGAAAAATTTCAGTTGCATTACTGTTTTGCCTCGATATCTTTCGATCCCTTCCATTCCTAATGCTTACGTTCTTCTAGGTCTATTTATTATCCGTTTTTTTTTTCGGTCCCTGGGTTTTTCTTGCAAATGTTTTTCCTTTTTTTTTTGGTCTTGATATTTGCAAATGAACTACATCGACGAGGATCTTACAAATTTTCAGAATTTTAGATTCCTGAAATACAGTGTGTTTTGGGCATCAGATACTTTATGGATTTCATCCATACTAGTGCTATGCGGGGGTGGATAACCTAAGGAGTTGTGTGCTTTCATATCTCTAGACAGCAGTATCCTTTAATCTAGTGAACTCCAATCGGTGAAAAAAATGCCTCGATGGGATTCGGTGAAGGAATTTTTGCTAAAACTGCTTCGAAATCAAAAAGCAGACTAATAGAGAAAAGGAGGAAGTTGCTTTCAAACTAGTTGATTCCATAACAGTTTTGAAACTGTGGGAGCATGCAGAAGAAGAAGTTAGATATTTTTTAAACTTCCCTCTTTCTTTCCAATCTTTAAAAGCTCGTTGGTGAAAGTAAATTCTATGATAATAACGTACGTTTCAGAGGAAATAAGTTCCGTAACCTTTTCCTCTTGATTATAAAAGAATAATTTGTCACTGGGAATACTCTGAATCACACATTGTTTTGATAATCTTTTTGGTAAGTTGCTTCATATGGGATGCTAGATTGTTCGCCTTTCTGGTTATCCCATCGAGCCGTTTTAGCTTTTTTAGAGTATTGCTGCAGTCTATTTTTATATTTTTGTGCGAAGCTAGAATATTTTTTGTCAGTAGATATGTTGAGATCCAAACAGCAAATACGATTTGGGGTATAGTATTTGTTTTCATTAAGGTTTGATAAAAGAGTGGATGACTTATCATTGAATAATAAGATTCTTAGAAGTGACAGCGTGAGCGCGGTTTACCCTACTTAATGATAACACGTCATCCACTCTTTTCTCAAATCTTAGTTATCAGTTAGTATTATGCATAGGACGTAGAGATATAGATTGGATGCTTTCTATAATTTCGATGTCGGAATATGAGGCGTTCCCTAAAGTTGTATCCCATAGCTCCATATGGATTTTAGGATTGTTTTGCACACGAAAACCTTACTTACTGCACTTACTGCACTTGCGTGTAGTGGGAGCTGCCATCTGTGTCCAATGAGATAATAGAGGTTATGGAGTTTAAAAGGGCGAGCTTTTTCTCTTCGTGATGGGTTTGTTGCAGTTTAATTTCTGGCCGAGATGCAAACTTCTTCCTGCTGCAGTTCGTGATTATTGGAAGACACTGCGAGACAATTACCTCTTTGGTTTGAAAATTTGATGTGAACTGACTTTCTCTCGTTGACCTGAATACACATTTCTTCAGTCAAGAATGCATGTGGTTGACCCTGGTCTGTAGTTGTTGAGTTACGACTTCAGGGTTTTGATGAGTTGAAACTATAGCATTATCATCAACATAAGTTGCTGTGATGATTGGGCTATCCATGGGCAAGTCGGCTGTGTAGATTAGGTGCAGCGCAGTCCCCAGCAGCGTTTCGCCCTGAGATACTTCAGAGTTTATTTGGAATTGTAACGTATGCTCGTCTCGATGTTGCACGAAGAATCTTGGAGGTAAGATTTTAGGGTCAAATAGTAATGGGGAGGAAGAGGAATTCGTAATTTGTTTAGGAGACCACAGTGCCAGACTTTTTCGCAAGCCTAGGATATATCAAAGAAAGCAACTGAGCAATATATCTTCTTTTCTAGGGCTCTGTTTATTGTCTTACAAACCCGATGAATTTGCACAATGATTGTATGTTGCGATCTGGATCCAAACTGGTGTTCTAGTATTAGTTTGCGTCCTTCTAGAATTGGTTTTAGTCTTGATAATTTTGAGCTAATTGTTGTAGAACTTTTGGTGTAATTGGTAATAAGCTAATGGGTGTATATGATTTGACATCTACGAGCGGTTTACCGGGCTTTGGAATTAGCATTATTTTTATTACCTTCCAAAGGAGAGGGAAATATCCTATTCTAAGGATAGCGTTGACAGTAGTTCAGTCAAATACGCAAGTCCCATTCTTGGTAGTTTTTTCAAAGTTTCCGCCGGAATGAGGGCAAATTCTAGTGATTTTTTGAGGTTTAGATTTGTATAAACTACTTGGGTGACTGTGAGCTTTTCTGGTGAAAAGTTGAAGAACATTGATATCAATGTTGTGATTATCGTCAGTAGGATACGGTTGGAAGACTTGGGCGAGATGCTTTGCAAATCCCTCTGTTTTGTTTCTGTGACTTTTGGCTCAATATCCACATTGTACACGAATTAGCAAGATTAGACAGTTCAGGTCGGTTATTTTTTCCGTAGATCTCCACAGTGAATATTCTGATGCTTCAGTCGCTGACAGATTTGTAAGATATGCTTGTATTCCACCACTTATGTAGTTGCTTGAAAGAGCCTTGAAAGTTGTGGATATGCCTGATTTAGTTTCGTTTTTCCTACGGGGCTCGAGTTCTTTCCAATACGTTTCATAATTTACATTTTCCTGCAATTTTTTGTTGGACAATGTCCGGCAGTTCTCGTTGTGTGTATATGCAAGTCAGACGTGAATTACGAAACGATGAGCAATGTTGTGAGGTATTACTTTAGAGAGACATTCTCGTTAGCATCCTGTTGTACTAAATCCAAATCAAAGTAATTTCGGGCATATTTCAAGATCGATTTAATTTTTACGGCTGATTGGATGGTGGAGTTTTCTTAGTGAAGAAAGCATGAAAACTGCCGTCTTCTTTTTCTTAAGAATTCCCGCTGGTAGTTTTTTCCAAGCGTTTTGGACGCGGGATAAAATGTTTGGACACAGTTTTTGCTAAATCGCTAGTTTTGTTGTTAGATAAAGGTTTGAATAGTAAGGAGTATTTTAGACGTTTTTGGTGAGAAAGTTTGTCTAGCTCGAAATAAACGAATCGAACTAAATAAAATAAAAGCTGGATGACTCTCCACAAAACTCCCTGACTAAATAAATTACTCTCAGAAACCTTAGTATCTAACTAAGCACACTTATTGGCGTATGCAAATTGTACTTACTTAGTACGCTCTTGCAGTTATTTGGTGACTGCCCCTTAACGTACCTTATTTAATTAGGTCGTCTTATCGAGAGATAATTTACTATTTTTAATCGAACTAATTCAACCGGACGAATTGACTAAAGTGGTTATATGCTGAAACCCAAGTAGCTTAATGAGATTTCATGCATATTGAACAGTTGCATTTGCAAAACATTTGTAATAATTAACAGCAGTAACGAGCAATTTAATAACTATAACTGTTATCTAAACGTTGGACAATTTCAAACGTTTATTTACGAAAAAAATCTAAATTGCGACAAATATTATCGCTCCTTGTTCCTTTCGACGTTACATATTCGTCGTACGTAAATCTTCGACTCTTTAATCATCGTAATAGAAAAACATATTTACGCGTTTTAAAGGAAGGTATTCGCCTCATTTACCCGTGTCGTTTTACCATGTTAGATAAATGTTATCGCTACGCGACATGCGTACATAAGCTCGAAACATGTGCAAGTAACAAATAGTTTCGAACGTACACATGTTAGGCGATTATTACGGATCGCTCTTGTACCCAGCGCAGAATATACACCATTACTATCTTGTTACATAATTCGTATACAAGCAATAAATTGTTGTCAGTCTCACTTATCTGTCAAAGAAAAAGGTCTGACAACCCGGCGCCTAAACGACATAAATTTAGGAATCTCCCGAACACATGCAGCGCTCACACAGAGAAGATATCCGTTTCCAAGCCCCGGCGCGATTAGCCAATTTACCAGCATGCCATCGTCGACCACTTAAGAAAAGTGTCAAATCATTTAAATCAGAAACCCATCGCCTCCTTTCGAATACACATTTTCGCCAATTCTTACAACCGTCCTTACACGCATATCTACTTATAATAAGCAGATACGATACGTAAGCCCCATCTTGGATTACAGGACCGGATACAAATATGACATCCTTAGCTTTAAGTTACACGTTCTTATTTTCGTATCGTTCCTGAAAAACGTATATGCGGCCCTGACGTTAACCGAAGCGCTTAATTATGGAATTTAGATGTTAAATATGTTAATGTTCCCCACACACAACGGGGAAAGCGTTCGCCATGGTTTATGCCTTCCAGATCTGTTTTTAATGAAGCTAGAACTCGTTTCATCTTCCTTGAAACCTTATTTTTATGATTATTAGTCAGTAAATTATTTAAGGTGGTATCGGATGGAACTCTTAAGACAGGAAGAGATGAAAACGCGTCTAGTCGAGGGAAACTAAATTTAAGTTTATTTTGAACTTCTAACGGACCGTTGAGCGACGGTTTCGCTTCTTTACGTTTCGGATTCTTTCTGATCGCCATCAAGGTTTATATCTATTCCATTTTTTTTTTCTAGCAACAGGAATAAAATTTATATTCACGAGGCGACAAATTTAAAGTATTTTGGTTTACACGTCTAGAAATTATTTTAACGTTTAATAGGTTCACAGTCATTGCGCTTTTCTGCCACCTCCTTTTTAGTTTTTGTTTCTGATACTCATTTGTTATTTGCAATATCCCGATGTAATCTGCGTCGTATTCACTATTTTGTCGAGCATTTTCTGGACTGTTATATTGTTTCAACTGCGCAAATCCTTCGACAAAGCTCTATTAATCTACAGTCATGAGTCTACAAATCCGGGACAAACATTATGTGATGATATTGCTCTCTGTGTATGTGTTATATTGTATGGATTTTAGCCAAGTCTTTAAAGTCTTTGTATACCGCATTCAGTCTAAGAAGGCAGTAAGTTGTCATTATAAAATCGCACTGTCTAATGTCTAATTACTGTCGTCTTAAAATTAATGCGGTATGGTTGTTGATTTCACTGGTAATCACGTTTACTGCGATTTTTAGATGTGTTTACGTACTCAAAATATCAAACTTTCACTCAAACTGTAATAGGTGATACTTGCGTTGTTAAAATAAGAAAATTGTGTCAAGTAATTATGTAATTGTTGGCGTCTCAACAGTGAGTTTCTCCCTTGTTCACGCGCTCATCTCAATTTTCACTCAAATGAAATATGACACAAGACATACGTATCTTTTCGTTGTCTATAATTTCTTCAGTGAATTCGGGGGTAATATTTACTAATCCCCTAAAATCTTGGAATTGAAAAAAGAGATTGAAATATGTTTGTAACATCTACTAATTACTACCAGATATATTTAAAGGTTTCAACGTGCTACTCACTCCCCGGCAACAGGGCGTTAATAGTCGAATTCGCGACTCATGTAAGTATTAGTAGATGTCAACTGCATCCTCAAAGAAGAAGACGGGTGGTTGGTGAAATTTCGCATCCATGTTCATTAAACGTCATCTGCATGAAAGATATGAAACAGCTGGCTGTGCGGCACCTACATACGTCGAAGCTACGAAATCTCTACCTAAATCATCATAAACAAAATATTAATGATGATGCGTAATAGTAAGAATAAAATGAGTGAACATGGTCGCAATCATTGCCGTATTCGTTGATCGGAAATTGGAATGATAAAGTAAAATCTGATGCCCAAACGCGAAATGATTGAAGAATCAGATTAAGAAAATGGAAATCATTCGACACAAAACTTAGTTAATACGAATGAAACATGAAGAGAAAACTTTATAACGTTTAACAAAAAAAAAAAAAAAAAATTGGAACTATCGTTTTGGCGACACAGAAGCTTCATCCGACTATACCATCAAACTAATTCTATTACACAGGTGACAGCTGAATACATACTAATAATCTTAATTATGCAAGAAAAGTGCAAGAGAAATTACCAACATTATAAGAGTTTTATTCTTTACTATTATGGATCTTTACCAAGTAAAAGCCAGTTCCATTCAAAACCTAATTATTTGTTATTATGTTTCTACCTAATTTTGGAATTCTCAGCGCTTTCGAGACGTAATTCTTCATCAGTTTTCAGTACAAATATGATAAAGTTAACAAGCATAATCGCTTGTCATGAGATAATTATTACTTTAATATTTTAAACAGGGACGACAAATAGCAACCAACCTTTGACGTTCCAGAAGAAAATAAATTAATTTTAATTATCTTTTAAGTTGACACATAAAAATAATTCAGAAGAAAGTTGAAAACATAGGGGAAGTTGGTCGTCGAAAAGGTAGGAAGTTAGGAAAGACGTTAACTCGTTTGAGAAGAGGCCGCGTAATTTTGGAGTTGGATAAGATATCTAGCCAGTAAGAAATTTTTCGAGATTCGAAAGATGGTCGAAATATATACGCATCCAAAGACAAAAAGATCGAGTGTCCCACCGCTAATAAATCAGTTCTCACAGATTTTATATAAACAAACTGCAACGCAATCGTTTAATTTGGTCGAAAAATACAGCCCTGAGGAATAAGATTAGGGTGAAGGCTCACGCTGAAGGGGTAAATGGGGGAATAACAAATCGCTTGCCAATATTACCCTTTGGAGTACCTCTAAACTTCAACAATTCAGGCTTACGAATGGAATTCTTCAAAACGAATTCGAGTCATTGGTTGTTCCTGGCAGGGAAGCTCCTGCGCCAATCGCGATCCTGAGTTTCACGTTTTTACTCTATTTTTAAATTTTTCAATTAACTTAATATCTCCGACCCAGACATATTGAGTTGCTTGTTTGCATCTTTTGACTTCCAAAAATCAGGGCGTGTGAGAATTTACCATGAAACTTTAAATTTATTAAATAATAACGGGCACCAAATTTCTTCCAAAATAGTGACAGGCGATGAAACTTATATTGTCTTTTTCGACCTTCCCACCCGTCAAAAGAGTCGTGTTTGGATTCACAAAGATGGGGAAACTCCTACAATGACTAAGAAGCATGGAGCTATGAAAAAGGTTATGTATGGGGTATTCTTTAGAAGTATCGGCTTAGTAAGTGAAATTGAGCTAAATGGAGGAAAGACAGTTAGAGCTAAGTGGTACGCTGAAAAATGTTTGCCTGAAGTGTTCAATACACTTCCAGACAATGGAATTATGCTCCACTATGACAATGTACCGTCCCATACAGCAGTTTCAACTCTTCAGTTTTTGGCTGAAGAAATAAATAAATAGAAGTAATAAGACATCCGACGTACCCGCCTGATGTAGCAATGTGTTACTTTTGGCTATTTCTTGGGCTTAAACGAAATTTGCGGAGTAGAAGGTTTTCGTCTGAAAAAAGAAGAGATTGATACCGCAGTTTACGCTTGTTTTGAAGGTATTCCGAAGGAAGACTGGTTGGGAGCTTTTAAACGGTGGAAAGGAAGAATGGTGAAGTGTATCATTGCTGAAAGGAATTACTTTGAGTATATTTAAAATAAAATCCTTGAAAATATTAACCGTGTTTTTTATGATCAATAACTTCAGCTGGTCCCTTTTACTCTAAGTGGGTTTATGATGAAGTCGGATGAGATTATTATAACATTTACCATACCAATCCGAATGATGACTTCGTTGTCATCTTATGTGGACAAGCTCAAAACAACTGCTTCAAAGTCGACACTGAATAAGATATTTGATGATGGGAATAAAGTTGTCCTACTCAATGTTAACTTCGAAATAGCTACTTCATGTTTGTTCGCAGAGGATGACAATACTGTTGGCGAAACACGTAAACAGCGATATCCAAGTTGGTACGACTAGATTCATATATGCATACGTGTACATTCATCTACACTATAATCAAAAACAGATCAAAAACTCTTCGCCGAAATCATATCGTCCGCTTGATCTGAAATTAGACTGAATAATTGCGCGGAATTGTTTCACATTAAATATGATAAACACTTGATTAATGTCCTCCTTCGAGCCGCGCGAACGGACATTTCGATTGTATCGCCGACTTAATATCCCCTATATCGCCTCGTTACTTTCGAATGCACGCCTCGTCGCCCGGATCTCGCCCGGCGATATCTACATTTATCCGGGCAGAAAGCGCTCTCGACCGCGCCGCGCCGACAGCCGTGTCGTCGTCGTTCGAGGATTTGCTCAGCTGTTCCAATTAGTCGAAATGATACTTCTGCGTCCGCATTCGTAATGACACATCGGCAATTTCGCAGAAAATTAATATCCTCGGGCGGCCGTTTTAGAAATGTTAAATACGCCGGCGAGTGATTTGACATCTGTTTCTCGCGTGCACTTATTATCGTAAGGCGATGATACTCCCGGGCGAATGTTATTTGGGCGAAAGGTGTTTCGACAGCTTAATTAAGTAGCCGTATTGTGTTCGCTATGAGCTAATATCTGCTTCGAATTGGATTTTTGTGAGACAGTAAACGTTTTCGTACGTTTGTTCTTCGCAGTACCCTGACTTACTCGAATTGTGATGTACGAGGTAGGATCAGAAATTAATTTACCACATGATAACTAATACCTCCATGGCCATAACTTTCATAATGACAGTGTCGAAAGTGATTTGCTGATTACTAGGATTTGTTAAAATGTCTTCCAGTATGTGCTTTTTGAGTTTTGTTTCTTTTTCGTCTTAATCATTTCAAGTTATTGAGCAATTACTACTATTACTTTTGTAAAAGAGTGGATGACGAACTGACGCTGTCATTCCTTCGAATTTGATATGAACAAGTCATCCACCTTTTTACAAACTCTACTGATTACTTTAATTCTTGATGCATAAGTTTTCCTAGTGGAGATTCTCAGTAACTTTGCGTTTGGGCACGGTAGTTCTAAAAATGGCGACCGAAATGGACGTGCGGTTGAAGCAACGGACTGTCATCGAATGTCTTACTGCGGAGGGTGTAGCGCCTATTGACATTCATCGAAGGTAAAGTTCCGTGTACCGTGATACAGGTGTTGATATGAGTACTGTTAGGAGGTGGATAAGGACTGTGAAAGACAAAAATCCTGCTAAAACGGATCTCCAAGATCAGGCACGCAGTGGCCGACCGGTATCTGCTTGTCATGAAAGGCAGATAGCTCTCGTGGAAGAACTGGTTCGTAAGACTAGATCAGAAGAAAGAATACATCACATTATTTGCAATGTGCTCAAGCGCAGGAGAATATGTGAACGTCGTGTGCCCTGAATGGTTACTGATGAAATGAAAGCCAATCGAAAACAAATTTGCAAACAACACTTGACTCGATATGAGGCAGAAGATGACCGATGAGTCGTGGGCACATCATGAAATGAAACATCAGTCCGTGGAGTACGGACATAAGGGTTTGCCAAAACCGAAAATATTCAAAACAGTACCATCTGCTGGGAAGGTCATAATTACTATTTTCTGGGATTGCGAAGGTATCGTTTAAATTGAATTTTTGGCTGTACTGTCAAGTCAGAAGGATATCCTAACACCCTAGTAAATCTGAAGCGACGACTACGTAGAGTTCGTCCAAACAAAGTGCCAATTTTGAATCATGAGAACTCTCGGCTTCACGCAAGCCAGAGAACGCGTATAGCACTGTAGACGCTTGAAGTTTTACATCATCTACCTTATAGCCCAGATCTTAGGCCCTCTAATTTTTTCCTGTTTCCGAACCCAATGGAACGTCTCAAGGGCAGGAATCTGGAAGAATTAATGGGAAGAGTCGGAACGTTGATTTTGGTGGTTGTGCGTCGAAAGGGGAAGCGCCCAGGGTGCACATATCTTACTACAACAAAGCCGAATAATCGCAAACACACTACCGTACGAGATGTTTAATGCACTTTCAATGTCTTTCTATTTTTTACGCGGCGGGAAATTATCAGAACCATATCATTTACACGTTCTGCGCTGTTGGAGCAATTGGAGCATGTCTACAACGCGGTTTGTAAATCACATTCGTTCTTTCCTTTTCAAATATTTGGCACTATTTTCGCCATACGTTTCCACTATTTGGCGATGAATTTCAAAACGATTACAATTTTTGGCCCACAAAAGTCGGACCACTGAAAGCAGTTTAACGACGGACGGAGACTCTATACGACACGCTATACTGAAAGCATGGCTACACACTTACTAAATGACGTACATCATTACCACCTGGTGAATGGGAAGACAACTATATAGCCAATGTTGCCACTACAAGATATTATTTTACTCCTTTTAGTTTAGGAACAAGACATTGGTGTGACGCTTTCTGATATTTCCTCGTATGTAGTGTCAATGCAAGAAATTGTAAAATAAAATTATGATGTGTGCTTGGGGAACGGTTTCGGATATGCATGATACAAGTATATGAAGTATGTTCGTGTGCATCTAGGCGATGACGTGCATTGAAAGATTCTAATATACAGTATGTTCAAAAATGACTGAGATTATAACATGGGTAACTAAATGTACACTATTGGTATATATTCAATAATTTATTACAGCTTTGTTTTATTAATTATTAAAAAATGCAGCAATCAACATCAAATTTCAAATTTATTTATTTTTATAAATGTTTATTGTATTGTACCGGTCCGAATTGATGATTTTCTTAAAGACTTTTTCCCGGCTGGTTGTCGTACGATGTTGAATATCATCCAGTGTTTCCGCTGTTAATTTTCTTTGTCTCCCGAAAAACAAATGTATTTCTTTTCTTCAAATGTTGTAAAAATATTGTACTAATATTTTTGATTAACAAAATTCTTATTATTGAACTCCACACCAGGCAACTGCTCTATAAATTGCTGAATGCAAGATTCCAAGTAATACGTCCAAGATCCATATGCATTGAAATTTGTAGTAGCATAACAGGCTTTTAGAATAAAGGTATCCCGTTCTGATGTAAACGCCATAATTTTGTTTTATAGCTAAAATTAAAAGTATAATCTGTAGTTTAATGTTTGGCAATGAAGGGCAAGTGTCTTATCTTACCTTATCGCGCTAGAAAACCAGTCTAGTACTTCTGAAAAGAACTTTTAAATTTTAGATTCAAACGAGGCTATGGGAAGCAATCCAAAGCGAAAATCGAAAATGCAAATAAACGTATGACATTTGTCAGTTGCAGATTATTGGGATATTTTCTTCTCTACCAACTTAAATTTTGAAATTTTCACCGTTGATTTGACCTTGATGTCAAACATTTTTGAACATACGATAGTTAATACCAGTCAATATAGTATCGAAATATAGCGAAGTATACAACCAACAACGCAACATGCAGAACTAAGTCGAAATCGTATTCTACGTCCTCGAAAACGTACCTTCACATCGTTTCGTCCAACTTGGAACATCTTCAATTTTTTCTGAATTTTCAAAGGGGTACCCCTTGGAAATTTCGAAAAAATCAAAATGGTGGGAAGTAAGACTTATTACACATCAAATTAAAGCTCTTTTCGTGTAGATTGCGGATAAAATCCTTTCCGAGGCGGGGGACGTGTTATTACGAAAATATTCAATGAGAATGTGGGAACTGGTCCTGGAAAAACAACTTTTATTGGTTGTATCACTCAAACGAAGAAGATTTCGTGGATATTGACGTCGAAATCGTATTCCACGTCCTAGAGAACGTACTTTCACAACGTTTCGTCCAACTTGGGACATGTTCAATTTTTCCTGAATTTTCAAATTGGAAATTTCGAAGAAAATCAAAATGGCGGGAAGTATGAATTATTACACATCAAATTAAAGCTCTTTTCGTGTAGATTGCGGATAAAATCATTTACGAGGCGAGGGACGTGTTGCTCAGAAAAATACAATGAGAATGTGAAAACTGGTTCTGGGAAAAACATTTTTGTTGGCTCTAGCACTCAAACGAAGAAGATTTCGTGGATATTGACGTCGGAATCGTATTCTTCGTCCTAGAGAACGTACCTTCACAACGTTTCGTCCAACTTGGAACATGTTCAATTTTTCCTGAATTCTCAAATTGGAAATTTCGATGAAAATCAAAATGGCGGGAAGTAAGACTTATTACACATCAAATTAAAGCTCTTTTCGTGTAGATTGCGGATAAAATCATTTACGAGGCGAGGGACGTGTTATTCAGAAAATATTCAATGAGAATGTAAAAACTGGTTCTGGGAGAAACCATTTTTGTTAGCTCCTAGGACTCAAACGAAGAAGATTTCGTGGATATTGACGTCGAAATCGTATTCTATGTCCTCGAGAACGTACCTTCACAACGTTTCGTCCAACTTGGAACATGTTCAAGTTTTCCTGAAGTTTCAAACAAATCCTAATTTGGTAAACTAATGAGCATACCTAATATATTTGTATCAGACAGATACGTATCCCCGAAAGTAAGTTATCAATCTCAGTGAAAAATTAAAAACGCTACAGATACACGACGTTGGTGTAACACTTTCTGATACTTTCTCGTATCTTATTTCAATGCAAGAAACTGTAAAATAAGATTATCATGGGTACTTGAAAAAATGGTTTCAGATACGTATTCTCAAAAGTAAGCTATCAATCTCAGGGAAGAATTGAAAACTTTACAGATACACGACAAAGGTGTAACACTTTCTGATGTTTTCTGGTGTTTAGTTTCAATTTAGGAAATTGTAAAATTTAATTAGCATGTCTACTCGAAAAAGGGTTCCAGATTCGTATTCCCAAAAATAAGTTATCAATCTCAGTGAAAAATTGAAAACGCAACAAATTTCACGTCAGTAATTGCTACTTAGGATGTTTATCAGTATTGATTTAAATGTGTTTACCTAATCATTGAAGGAGAAACACTTTAGAAATTGACATCCTACCAATTGTACCGAGTTCTAGGTTCATTCAGCATTCATTTAGAATAATAAATATTTCGGGTAAACATTCTTAAAATAACCGTGTTGTTCTCAGAAGCTGTCTAGAAGTTATCACTACCTATTCGTTATTTTTACTATTAGCGTTTCGCGTGGATGTCGACATTTATACCAATATCTTGTACGCTGTCAGATTTGATAAACTAGGAACACATCCTTGCAATTAGAAGAATGTAGTTTGTTGTTATATTTTTAACGTGCTCGCAATTTGTCTTACCGTTGGCAAATTCGTTTTGCGTTGTTTGCGTTTATAAGAAAAAATACTCAGTTGTGTACAATTCAAAATTTGACTTTTAAGATGCGAATATACACATTCTTACCAAATCGCAACTATTATTTTGGAAAACAAAAAAAGTTAATCCAACATATAAATATCTGAAAATATTAAAACGACATTTTTTGTCTAAAATTAGTGTAAAGACAAGTACTTTTTCAGGTCACCTGGTTTAATTGTAGTTTCAAGCATTCCCAAAAAAAAGAAAAACATACGAATGTGTTTTGGCGAAATCTTTTGAAAGGCTTCGCCTCCGAAGAAAGTTCTCTTCTTATCCGGTACTCTTTCGCATTTTTCTCCATTCCTCCGGTACGCAAATAAAATCACAAGCGCGTCGACAGCGAACATCTCATCCGACACGGCTCAACACGGTGATCGATTCCCATTCATGTCGTATTATGTCTAAGCGCTATATATTTTTTCGCATATTCGGAGCGAGCCGACACGTAAATGCACTTACTGGTCCGACGTCGCAATCGCCCCAAACAGTCGGGAGGCCTACAAGAATGCACTTATGCAGAGCATACATCTGCGGAAGGACCCACGCGCTCTCCGCTCGACGATGGAGAGACACGCCACCCCCTGAACACCGGTGCAGCGAATCGAGAGAGTTTCCGGATGTAAGGTGCAGCGGAGTGAGGGTATCAGGTTGACTATTGTTTTGTTCGTAGTCAAACAAAAAAATCAGTAGAATGTATGGATGTAATTGGCGCGCTATTTAATCGGAGAATTCTAGCAATATTAACAACGTTCCCGGAGTTATTCGAGTGCCAATGGTGCTTTACAATTCTGCAGACTAGCTGTTCTCAAATAGCTTAAAAGCGACATGGGGATTCATGGCAGAAACCATTTTTGAACTTATATTAATTTTTCTCGTAATTCTATAATTGTATCATGGACCCGCAGTAAAATGACCCTGGGTCCTTGGGAGTTCAGGCATCATCTTTTGCAAACGCTACCATATCATACAAACACGCATAATTCTTTCTGAAAGTTTGTACAATTTTCTAAAGATTGATTTGATCGGATGTTTTGTTCCTTTTTTAATAGAATTCGTTTCATTCTGACCTTGTATAGATCTTCATCGAAATTTCTTCTGATCCAATTCAATATTTCGATTTTTTAAAATTCTATGATTACGGGAACAATAGTAAGCTTGATCGAACAAAATTCGCTTCATTTTGTTAAATGAACTTTTAACGTTTTCCAGATAACTACGAAATGACCTTGTATAAGCTTCTAAACGCAAAACCGTCGAAAATAATTGAAAACTAGTTCTAATAAGTTACTTTTAGGGAGTCAATATTACCACAGAATAAATGTAAAATACTAGAATATAACTGTCAGTTGAATGAACTTAAACAGAGCTTCGTTACTTAGGCAGCTTTCAAAGAGAACTGTATAATGGCTTACACTGCAAGAACGAATTACATATACCAACAAATAGGGTAGTAGCAGTAGCAGTAGGGTATTGTGCTTTATTAATCGCAGACTGCAACCGTAGGCTAATTTCGTCCTTATTGGGACTCATCAGTTGCCTCGAAAATCTCTATATATAAATTTTCATAGTAACTCAACATTGATCCGCCATTCAGGATTTTGAAAACCTTGAAAATCACTATATACAAATTTTCATAAAAGATTGCCGAATTTGATGTGCATTTCTCAAAGGGTTGATGAGCAATATGGCAGCGTATTCCAAGCAAAAGCCCACACTACTGGGATATGCACTAATGCAAATTTCAGAACGAACTGCAAAAATCAGATTGTCATCCTACGTAAGCGCTAAGCTATCAGACCATCACCCATAATTTGGGAAGATTGAACGTGGGTTAACATTCTGGGTAAAAAGAAAAAGATATCCGTTCTTAGAGTACTAAGCCATATGGGAATTGAAGATAGGGATAGGTAAGATAGGGATCATCAGGGCTTTTCTATCGGATGGTTACAAGAAAGAAGGAAGGGCAAAATGAGTGAATGAGTGGATAAGATAACTCAAACGTTTTCGTGAAGGGGTGAAGGTCTATACCGGCCTTATCAGAAATCATCTCAGCTGATTCTTCTTATGAGCCTTCTTTAGGTAATGGCCTTATAAGGGCAGAAATCTGTTTAATTTCAAAGTCCAACACCTTAGCTATGACTAATTCAGGACAAGAATGTACTAATTTTAGGTGCCCTCGCGAATTTGGAGCATGTAAGTACTCAACCTCAGCACAACGGCAGGTTTCTCCTCTTTTATTCAGCATGTGTCAACTTTATGTATGGGGACATATGTTCCCTCAGTAGTTTTCTATTCTGCGCTACTTTGAGCTTACGTATTAATAATACTCCAAGCAGTCCCATCATCGTATCATCCCGTATCCTCCTGTTTGCCCGTTGGTTTCATTAAATTGTGTTTTAAGTCCATTTGTTTATATCCACCTTGATCACATGTACTGTTCATCTCAAATTTGGTCTGGTGATGGGTTGAACCTCATTTTTCATTTTATTTCGTATCTATTCGTTGGTTTCTTTCCATGGGTCATTGCGTCACCTACAATTTATAGGACTTGTTAATTAATAAATCATGAATTAATACCAAGGATTCACTACGGTATGACACTACCGATAAAATTTAAATACAAGTAGATTTCTGAAACCTCCAAAGCCCAAAAGGTTAATCACATTATAAGAAAATCAAGCTCTAATAATAATAGGTACATAAATACATCGTAAATCGCAAAGCGGCAATAGACTCACATCATGCCGAAATGGATGACTATCAATATCACAAATTGCTATCAAAGAAATCTTAATTTTACAGGAAAATAATGTAGCTAATTTGAACCGGACAATAGTGAGTCATTCCATGGGCTATTAAAACAGGTATTATATACATATATTAGAGTCAATCGTTAGAGATATAATGTGCTAGAATATTTTTTTAGAAAGCATTGTATGTTTAAAGTGTCTCAATTCTAAATCGACAAGATAAAACCCATTGCGATTTTCTTAATAACCAACCTTGCAAAAGGCATTAGAATTTGGGTATAATCAACTTGATAACTACATTTTATGTATAAAATAGATAAAATTGGCCTTACCACACCTTTCGGAAAAATTCTAAAACTGTGGGAATTCAGTATCACTAGTGATATCTCAACTCAAAATGAACACTACACAACGAACGTTGTATAACACTAAAGCACTGCACAATGAACATCACACACTGAACGCGCGCAAGACACCAAAAGACTGTTCACACTGAACTCCCGTTATAGAACGCGTGTTTTTATTGTTTGTTATTCATTCTAAACCTAAATTTTATGAACTAGATCTCCATTAAGTAACACTGAAAATATATCAACGCCAACACCTTACATTGTAAAAACCTTTTTCGGTTGCTGTTTAGTCCAGCTTTCAGAACTGAAATGCAAACGAAACGATGTCCCAATTTATTCCAATACGCCACTTTATATTCAACCAGCACGCGAACCACTTTTTTCCAGAAAAATATTGCACAATTCACAGAAATATACGTATGCTATTGGATAGACATCAGACTCAGATATTATCTTAGCTGCCTGTGCAGATATCAAGACGTTTGCATGTCACGTTACAGGTGCCTTCCTTTTTGATGGGAAAATTGATTTTTATTACGTGCTCTTTTCCGTTTCCCTTCCCCAACGCCATCAGAACGCCTTCCATATATCCACAGATGAACGAATATACGAACTTCACGTGTGATTTATGTGCGAACGCAATTCACGTGGGAAAGGGGTGATGGGGTTTATGTTGACCTGAGAGCACACGATGTAGTAATCTGTTGAGTTTTCCTTTGATTATAGATGGATGTAGATCTAATTTGGCATTCTATAAACCGCATATAAACTAAAATAATTAAGTCGGAAATAATCTTTTACTAGGATTTTCAAAGCATCCAAACACATAAATTTAATATATTTAATATTACTTCTCCTTTTCGTAAACTAGAATCTTTTATAAGTAACTTTAGCTTTTTATTGTATTTTAAATTTTTGCGTTTGAATCCAATGTTTTTCTCGAACTAATTGGGTTGTCCCCATATATATCCTGTGTTTTCGACCTTCCAACAGCATCAACATATAAATTTTTATTCATAAGTAACGGACATAAATCTCCTTTCCAGACATAATCGTATTTCTTCTGCCTTCCCTCTATTAAAAGATCCTAAATTAATTTTATGCTAGTCCACGATCGATACGGGCGCAAAAATCCACCCAAACAGAAGATACCAAAATCGAAGAACGAAGAATTTCAGATTCTCAACGACGCGACGTTCGATCGGTAAATTAGTACGAAATTAGAACTTGGCATAAAGAAATGGGAATCGAAAAAGACGATGGGGAATGGAAAGACAAAAGGCTCTAGTTTACTCGAGGCGGTTTTAAGCGTAGCCAAAAACAGACGACGGTACACACACGCGAATAAACAACAATCCAATTCGGTCCTATACGTAGAGGATATACGCCGGGAGACAGCAGTCGGTCCCGATTAAGATCGCATCTTCGAGATATTTAACATAAATTTCGCCGGTTTCTTTTACCCGGTTGATTTGTATGCAATTAGTAGCCGGAGATATAGTGCTCCTATCGGTACGCGACCGGCCTATTAACATATCCAGATATCTCGGTTTTGCCTGCCTTCGTTCGTTTCTACGTAACTATTATGTAGAGGAAAATTACAGATGCTTCCAAGATAAAGAAGCAGGAGAAGGCGGTGTTATTATCAGACTTTGTTGTCTTTAGAATTTTAAGAGCGCGTCATTTAGGTGTAGAATTGGGAAACACAGTTGGAGACTTTTGGATAGGTTCAGAAATTGGATAGGTTTTGTGCACTGTCTCAGCACTGCTTCTTCAATCTAAGTTAACAGAAATTGTTTTACGTAGCCGAACAATAGATCAAAAGGGAAAAACCTTGCGTTTTTCTTCAGTTCTCCAGAATTCCGTCCGGCCAAACCAGCTCAACGAAAACAGTAGTGGGTCCCGAAGTTGTTTACGGAAGTTGGTAAAGGACGCCACTGCGTTTCGACCACTTCGCCCGGTATCTCGCTAACGCAGCGGGCTATGGGAAGGTTTTCGGGGAGGACCAGACAAGTATAACTAGTACTTAGGACGAACAAAAGTGTATTTTCCCCCAGTAATGTGGCGGAAGATGCCAACGGCAGTACAGAAATGAATAGAAAGTTATTAAAAAAAAGTACAGCAATACCCTTCAACTACTAAGTATATAATTTCAGTGGTTAATAATCAAATACCAAATATAAAACTAAACACAGGTGAATGATAAATAAAATTTGCGAATCGCACGATGACGTCAACGAGGATCGAAATTTGTACAATAGATATACCACTATTGTTAAGTATCAAATAAGAGAAAGAGCAAAATGAAGAAAACAAAGTGAACTAGTTTACGTTAAGCCCCTTACAATTAGGGCTGTACTGATGGAAAGAAAACCGGTAAAAAAGCACTATGGAGTGAGGCGCCTTGTGAGTGTTCGGTTTTGACGGAAAGCTTACGAGAACTTATCTGTCGTGGTCGTAGGTTTGCAGCCTAGGGGCCGGTGGCACCCTCCCACGATGGTAAAAAGTTCGGATTTTCAACCTCCACGGAACGGGCAAGTCCGTAATTTGATCTTCCACAAGCAGATAGCGTGTACGTCAACGTTAAAATTTAAAAGACGTGCAATAGAATAAAATCGAAGAAAATACACGATAAGAAAAGAAAAGAGAAGCCTAAAAATTAGCAAATCGGTAATGCAGCACCAAATCAAAATGCAATACCTAAATTGTTGGCAGGCTTTAAAAGATTTCAACTCGCCGCACGTTGTGGCGCAATCGGTTATACCTTTCCAATAAGGAAACGGTAAGGAAGAGTGGGGATGCCCAGATCCAATGAATAACTCGAAGGTTTACCTCTCGAATTCTACTACTCCAAAATCCAAATCTAACCCCAAAATCCAAATCTAACTCCAAAATCCAAATCTAACTCCAAATTGAGAGGACCCCAGCGGACTAAAGCATTCACTATTTAATGCGAGTGACAAAATGGGCGGATAAAGCGCAGACAAAGGCTTTTATAGACTCCTAGATGAGCAAAAACAACGAATTCTAAAGGGGAAAAGGTAGCCCAAAACGGAAGAGAACTAACATAAATGAACATAACCTCAAATTAAACATGCATCAATTAATTAATGAAATATTACCAAAACAAAAATTACAGTTTCCGATGAAAGAAGTTTCGCCCATCGAAAAATGGATCGCTACATGCACCACGACGAAACGAAGCGACCATACAGGCGCGGTCAAAAACCAACGAAATACAGGCGCAGTCAAAAATAACGTAACGAGCAATATTACAAGGGAATCGGTAAATCATTTTAGGGCAAGCTAAAGACTTTACTTTGTCATTAAACTCACTCACCATTAAAGAATATTGCTAGAAAGGAACTGATAGATTTTTTATCGTTACAGTTTGTTTAGTCCTCATTACATCACCTTTGCTTCCTTCCTCTTAATTAGTTAGTTTTATAAATTCTATACAATGCCATAAACCTTCGTAAGCTGTTACGACTGATGTCAATGGTAGAAACATTTTTGGGATTTTTGCATGTGTCACTCCCAATTGTTACCAACGTTTCGCTATTCATACAACCACCCGAGACCACCGATTGCTATGTTACCGCTTGAAGAACCCCGTCGACGGACGGAAAAGCGTTGCAATAAGATTTACCCGCAAACGTAATTCTTCAAAATGACAAAAATTGGCAGCCGTGGAGTTCGTCAGCGAGATATCTAGGTCATATCTTGCACCAGGTTTTATAGGGCTAGGCAAGTGATTTTGCCCCAGCTGTCCCGGCGTTACAGACTGGATTTGAGAGCGAAGCTGCATATTTACAAGACTTGCTTACGAACGTTGCACTGTCCTGGTCAATTGCTGCTAAGAACCTTATCAAAAGCTTGATAGCCCAGAAAGAAAAAATGTTGCGCATAATATTTGGCGCGCCTGAATTTGCCTGAAACGATCAACTACACCATGATTTTGAGATCCTCACCCTCCGAGAATTTTTGATCAATCTCGCTCGATCGACGCTGGAAAGGATTGGCAACTAGGGAAATTTGGTGGTGAATTACCTAGGCTAGTTGAACCCGGAAAGACGTTTGCTTTTAACATCTGCCAGTTGGACTGAGGAGGTTAATAGATAAAGGCGGCTATTGTCCAATATGGACTTCCTTACGATAACCACCCTTCCAGGGAGATGATGTCTCTATCCGGGTCCATTGAATCAGCGGAGTTATTATTGGTTGTCAATGAAGGTGTCCAGGAAACCTACTCTGGCCTCGGCCAAGAACGACAGATCTCAGCCATACCGGCAGATTTTTCAAGAATGTTGAGACACTCTCAACTCTTACTAGATACGTTTCACTTCTTCAGGAATACTGTCACAATTTCAGTCTATTACTTCCTCAGCATCCACGAGAAAGGTGACAGTATCGATAGTGAAACATTGCTACTATTAAATAGTGACATAGAATGCGTTACAATATGCAATTCTTTTATTTTTTCAAAACCCGAGAATAGTCACAGATATATTCCTCTTATCGATTTTTTACTCAAGTTTTTGCGACGAAGTGTATACATCCACCTTCTTGTTCTCCTAGTTTTTTCTTTGCTTTTCTTCTTGGCGACGCGACGTAAAGAAGTCGCTTCGGCGGCCACGTTTCGTTACCATGCGGCACCCCGAAACGTTCGACGCGGTCTTCGCCGATCTCCGCTTGCTCCTTTGCCGTATTAATTAGTGGGTGCACGTCGGACGCTAATTGTAAATTTAATTAAAAGCCTACCGTGCTCTTATCTGATACAAGCTCAAGAGGTATGTGTTATTCTTACCAGACCGAAATAAATTCCGAACCTTCCAGTCGTTCTCGACCGCGCCGGAGACGTCTTCTGTTTGTATACGTGAATATTGCGTACATAGTAGTTCTGTGCGCGTATAGGTAAATTAAACCGACGTTCTCGGGGAGTTGAATTGTAGTGCTTGGGTGTAGGTTTTTCCTAGATCTGCATCGTTAAGATTTTAATGTGGATTACATTAGAAAAAATAAGAAAAGGAAGACGTATTTTGAGAATAGGAGGGACAGTTGCTTGTTTGCCACGTGTAACAATTTTTTCCGCTTAGAAAGTGAAAGATGTGTATCATTGGATGTTGTAAAGTGTAAACTGCCATCGCAGGAAGAATTACGCCCAAATTGTTCAATTTTCAGTAGTAACAACTTGGAATCCCCACACACTTGACAATTCGTTAGTGATTACTATCGAATTCATGTAGATCTGGATCTCAAGCAAACAGACCTCCTAAATTTTATCTAGACAGTCCACTCTGTGCTTGTTTTAGTGCATTAGGCTCAGGAGATTGTCAGTAAGGGCTTGCGCAAATTTATCATTTCTTGTCCATTATGTCAGCTATGAATATACATACTGGAATAACCTATCTTAAAACACTTTGAGAAAGATAACACACACCAAAAGACAAGATCACATACGCAGTGAAGACTGCGGTACAATATAGAAGACAGAAAAGTGGTATTGTGAAGAAAACATGAATGGAACGAACACGTAAATAGAATGACGCAAGACCGACTAGTAGAGGTAGTGAGAGATAATAATCCGGTGAGAAAGAGATTACCCGGGAGACCAAAGAAAAGTGGAGCAGATAGGCCATTACAAAGAAGAAGAAGAAGAAAATGGTAGCAAATTATAATGACTCCCGTTATCTTATTGTTATTTTCACCAATCAAAAAGACGCGATCCCAACCAGTCCCCAATAATACTACCTGGAGTATAGAATTTGGTAATTAATAATCTATTTTTGTCATATTTAGGATCACAGATACACAGGATCTATCGCTGTGAATTGTTAACTGCACCGATTCTGTAAGAAACCGCAACTGATTTTTAGAAAGTCTCTTTCAATTTTGCTGAAATTGCTAAAAATATTTAAATCCCAAGAAACAACTAATTGCTATTAAACTGGCTCGAAATCGAAGTAGTATATGAGCATGGCCAAATTTTTTAAGGTGGATTGATAAGGTCATATGCTTTCCAAAAATAGTTGTTTCAAAAATTAACAAATTTGCGTTAAGATCAAACTAACAAAGCCTCCAAGACTGAAGACAAAATTAAATCCATCCATCGGACCATACCAACGTGTAAAAGTCACACCACACCAAATCCCTATTATCCATCACGCTGTCATTTCCATTTCTTCCTCCGCTTCTCTCTTAATCACTTCTTAATCTTCTTGGTCTAGGTGTCTATAGGCTTATCGACGTCATTATCGTCATCATCATCACCATCATCTGTCCGACCGATCCGACCGGATTGGGACGCGAGCTCTTCGGGTTCGACCTGTCCCTCGTTAGAGCCACGTCATCCGCGACCTATTCGATGTCTCTGTCGCCGTGCGACCCGATCGCGTCCTCCGAGCCGGCCCTGATTATTATACCTAATCCTTTCCTCCTTTACCACACACGGCGATAGTGCCTATCGCTATTCCCATCGAGCGGATATTGTCACTAATTGACAATTCCCTCGGTTTACTCGTCCCTTCTCTCTCGGAGGAGAGATCTTCATCTGATTTCGTTTCATTATCATATCGTTGTCGTTGGCTTTGTTGTCGTAGTTACGAGATCGTCTCGTGTTTCGTTCGTTTGAAATAATGAAGATTTAGAAACGGGTTTGATAGGGTTTAGAGTAATTGTTTTAGTTGTGTTTTGTGTTTATACGAGGATTGCTACAAGAATTTCTGGAAAGAAATGAAAATGTGTCTGTGTCTTGAAAGCAGGGAAGAGGGAGAAGAACACAGTACGAGCAGAAGTTAGATGAAGATTGCGTGGTATGCCCAGTAAATGAAGACAGGAAAGGAAGCGAAAACGTAGAGTATGAAGTGATGTTAGTTTATGTGAAAGTAACAATAAATCTCCACTGATAAAAAGAGAAAGGTGGTGATAAGAGAAGAAAAAGGGAAAAGCAAGTGAATAAGTATAAGAAAGAAGAAGTGTTGACTTAGATTTGTAATCAGTAAACACTAACAAGTGGAGGGAATCGTTAATAAAATAGAAAACACAGAAGAGAAACCGTAGGAGTGGAAACATGGAAAATGGAAACCAGAGACGGCTTCTGAAGCATTGATTTCCGAAGCTATTTGAAGCGAGGAAATGAGAAAGAGGAAAATAGTGGTTCCTAACAAAAGGAAAATTGAAAAAGAAAGGTGGAATGGAAGAAGAAGATATAATTTGGTAGCGTTGGGTTCCGTTACGTGTCGACGGAACAAAAGCGTGAAAGGAGAACAGAAGGGCGGATACGTATGTGTCGTTTGTCATAAATTTTCACTGGGAAGGGAAGGGATGAAAGCAGAAAAAAATGGAAGGAGGATGGGAATAGGAGGCGGTAGATGAAAAAGAGCAGAAAGTAGAACATAAAGAAGACGTTAGGTTACTCGAAATTTATGATCCGTAATTAACACTGACAACGAGAAAGACCTTGAAGTATATAGGAAAACAAGAAAACGTAGAACTTTGAAGAAAGAGGAAAGAACAAAAGAATCTTGCAGGTAGAAAAGGGAGAGAACGAATAATAGAAAGAAGAAGATAAAGACGTTATCTGATGAGCTAACATTGGGGAGGAATAGGAGATATAAGTAAAATGGGGAACAACAGAAGAAAGAGGAGAATGAGTAAGAACCAGTTTCCAGGGCGTCGTTTGCATGCAGAGTATGGTAAATTAGTTACGTAACTTTTTGAGGCCTTTGTGGTGTCTACAAATGTTGGGAACCGCCTCCCATGTGTTTTATTTTTGATGAACGGGAACCAAGGGAAGGATTTGGACCTAAAACAGAAGTATGTGGAAAATTAGTGGATAATATGGCACTCAAAATAATAGATAATTAATAGTGATACTTTTCGAGATGATGCATTGTTAAGGTAGACCATGATCCTATGTTTTGCATGCGTTTCCTGATTTGGAAAACAAGTGGCTGTGTTGCTATCAACATTGAGTGCAAGTCGATTGTCAAGGCAATGTTCTTCAATTGATGGTGCCTGCTACTTGCTCTGCCCATCTTGTTTTCGGTCGCACTCTTGGTTTGTCTCATTGCTTTCTATTTAAGCAATTTCTTTATTTGGGCTTCTGGTTCTCTTCTTTGAATGTAGCCAAACTACTTTAGTCTTTGGAATGTTCTTCTTTCGTCCATCCGGTTCTCCATATTATGATTTATGGGTGGTCTATACTCTCCCTCTTACATCTTTCTTGGTCCCATTATTCCCCTGAGAACTTTACACTCCAAAATTTGCAATTTCTGTTTATGCTTTTGCCTGAGGCACGCCGTTTCACACGCGTAGGTTATTTACCGCCGCTCTTATAACTGTTTTGTAAGCTTCTATTTTCGCGTGTCTGCTGAGCGTTTTATCTTTCAAGTGTCTTTGGAATTTCCGGAATAATTTGTCCTCCGTCCTAACTCTTTCATCTATTACTACTCCTCTTTCGTTTTTCCCATTAGTGGTTGTTGTTTACTTCATCGAACTTGTATTGACCTATGTCTATTTATGTCAAGCTCTCTCTATGTTGTCTTGAGCTTGGGTCATGTACTTCGATCTTGCTTCAATAATGCACAATCCTCCAATTTGTTAATTCTTCTTCTCTTAATTTTCTCTTTAATTTCCTAGTGGTTGCTCGCTTTAGCGACATGGAGTACTTTTGGAGTTTTAAACCTCCAAACGTCTATGGCCAAACTTTCAGTCAGAAATATTTGTTTGGTCTGTGTTTGACAGCCGTTCGAAGTAAGCAACTTTGGCAGTGTTTGAATGTTGTGTTCATGTAGTACGGAGTGTAAATTATATCCCGTATCAATAATGAACGAATTGGAAAGAAATTCCATTCTTTTGATTAATTACCACAAGGTCCAATCTCAGATCCCCTATTATTTATGTAAATTCCTATTCGATAAACAACACACCATCGACACATATCAAACGAGCAATCGTATTCGTTTAGTTTACCATTAACCGTACACTAAATTGAGCTTCCGTTTGAGCCCCACGGCTAAAAACAGACTACGACGATGAGGACGACGGAGGAGCATCGGCGGTAGAATAAGAAAAGATCGAAGTGGACTCGATCGCGCAGATCTCATCGACGATTCAACGGCCTACCGAGAGAGGAGAACGTTCCACCGTAAATTATTGCCCTTTTATCAATGGAAATCGAGATGGGGCGGTTCCTTATTATATTCAGTGAAATGTAAACATGATTAAGTGGTGGTAGCGATTCCGACTCTTTACACAAACGAACGGCAATCAGATTAATCAGGATGCCGGCGATAAATTACGCGATCGGCGGCTCGGGAAAAGGAGGCGGCGAACCGGCGATTTACGATCGGATGAAGTTTTTCCCTTTTAAAAATGAGGGTTGAAGCAAGAAGGCGATACGGGACGTAGGTCGGTGAACCGCGCGCGCCTTATCGTCGAGATCGTATTAAGTTCATTACGGACCAATAATAACGAATAAGAGCGAAAGGATGTTGAAGAACGTAAACCGGAGGATTATTTATCGTCCTTGTCGGACGGCCTATGAGTTTGTATCGTTTAAGGATCTGTTTAATTTTTAATTTGAATATATTTACATGTGTTTCGAATTTGTTGTCGGGTTATGCTTTGGTTCCCGGGGAAAAAAGTCTAGATTAATTGTGAGGAAATTAAACGTTATAGTGATTGGTCGTTGTTATTAAAAAGAAGAAAATAATTAAGCAACTCAGCACACCGACGTGTGCAAGGCTTCAGCGATTTATTCATCAGCTTTGCTATAGGAAACAACAAAGATCGCACCGTAACCTCTAGTTTCGTTTGAAGTGCTCCAAGAACAAATAACTTTTTCGTCGGCGAAATACTTGGGGGTGATCCTTAATAAAGGGCTGAATTGGAAGCACCACGTGAAATAAAAAGCTGAACAAATCAGGCATAATGTAGTATATTAATACTCGAATGGTTAATTACCATTAGAAAATTTATCATTTATTACAATTCAATATTTCAAAATTCCCAGTAAATGTTGTGGTTATGGATGTTCAAATGACATTCGGCTTATTTTTGGGTTCTATTTATGCTTTTTCGATACCAAGCATTTTATTACCCTACGGGTGTTAGCTTCTTATTTTAAGTCCAGCAAGAGACGTTTAATGGGACAAAAATAGTAACTAGAAATAAAATTATTAATTATTATAGAAAGCATCGATTAAAAGATAGAAAAGCTTTGTAACTGTTGAGACACATACATTCAATACTTTCACTTCACAAGGTTTCCTAATAACCACTGCATAAAAATAACCAAGGATACCTGGACATTAACAATACAGGTTACAGGTAACAACGTTACGTTAAGGATGAACTGAAGTGATGGTGAATTAATCCTTTCGTTATCTGGACAACGGAGAAATAATGTAGTGTAGTCCTGCTTTCCTGGTTCCATAGAAAATAGAACTGGATCGAAGAAGGAATTCAAGAGAAGAGACATAGAAAGGACCGTCATCGAATAAAAGAAATTACACACACACACAACACTATCCTTCTTTTATGTTAAATATTTCTTAAAATTTATAATTATAATTCGTTATGATTTATGCTTTCGATATCATTAACTAAGAGCTAGGTCGGTGCAATTTTGTTTAAGAAATTATACAAATTTTCAGTACAATAAGCAGCGGGAAATGTACTAATTAATTGGCCACAACTCCCAACTTGACATTTGGTCCAAAAAAACTGATTTAGCAATCAATTATAAAACCAATTTGGATATAATGGAATAAAAACATCATCCAAAAAATCGTAATAAGTTGACACTTTCTTAAAGTTAAAGGTATTTAATAAAAAAAAAAAACAAGAATAAAAGGCTGAGTCTTCAACTCTATAACTCCTTACGTCTTGGAGAAGTTGCGAGTGGTCAAACAGATTGTGCTAGCGCTGTTCTGCAGAAGGTCATCTTTGAACCTGCGGATCAAGATGTCTATATAGTATATGTATATCTGGCCATTATAACCTATTGAGCCCTAACATAGTCCACGGCAATAAGGAGTCATATGAACCGTGTAATGGTGGCTCAGAACACGATCCTGAGGACGATAGGAGAAGCCCCTAGGTTTATCGGGAACTCCCAGTTGCATGATGACGTTAAGATCCCCACCATCCGGAACTTTGCTAAGCCACTTGACTTATTAATGCTTGAGGAAGTCTCAGAGAGTTCTTGAGAGAATCCAGTGGTGAGCCAACTAGCTAAGTTGAACGTTAATCGTCCACACCATGGTTCATACTGAGGTGTGTCCCAAAGGTACTGCGTCAATAGGAAGACCTCCGTGACCTAGACGGCGTTGGTGGATATTGGTAGTCGTTTGTGACCCCAGCGGAGAAGACAGTAGGTCTCGGATCGGTGGAGATCCATATTCATCCCCTTCCTGCACCCTTATAATAACTGCCTATAAGAGACTAGAAAACCCATGACAAACCTATTCCCGGTCCTAGAAGTGACGAACAGACCATGGTAGCACCCCAAAACACAGCTTTGAGAACATCCCTCGTTCAGTCTATATCCCGTTATTAAGACTTCCTCTGCACGACGAACAAAACAACCATCTAAAAAACGCACTCGTCCTGTCTCGTCCTGATAATATACAACGACCGCAAAAAAGACCCCCGACCGCCATAAGTCAAAATATTAAAATTACACGCACGATGTGCGCAATGTGACAAAGCACATTACCGCGAATGATATATAGCTTTCAAACATTAATATAAATTAGGCTCTTAATAATCCGGTAACGTACCCGCGCGTTGCGTTCTTTTTTTTAATTCCCGTTTTCTAGTTCGCCGTGTCGCTTCAGCCGCTCGCACTTTTGGGTTCGTCGTTCAGCGCGGTGAGTTCGAGGCGACGGAGCCTCGCCGGCGATTTATAGATGTTAAAATAGGTGTATCCATGTTTGTAAATAGTCGCATACCGGGGCAATTTATATATTTAGCCGGAGATTTATCACTTGTCGGTTAAATTCGTGGAATTTTAATCCGGAGCGACTTCCTCATCAAGGAACGAAAGAGAAAAAGAAGGGGGAAACGTACGGGCGAGGAAACAAAGAGGAAATGAAAAACATGATGTCAAGAGGGGGCAGAATCAAAGCTTTTAATACGTGTTACAAAGAAAAGTAAATTTAGACCGACGTGACTGAAGTTGTTATTGCTAGGCCGGTTAATTTTTCTTTTATTGCGCTTCCTCGAGGAGAACGGGGTATATAGTACCGAAATATTCGGATTGTTAACGCCGCTATTTTCTAAATCATGTTCGGCAATTATTAGTCAGGTTCGACAAACGCGCGTCTTGTTCGCTGAAATAACAGTTTATATACAGCGAACAAGACACGCCTTTGTCGAAAAAAGGGGATAGACCTATACGAATTTGATATACAATGTGTTCCAGAGCGAGTGGGATTGCATGTAACTTTCTTATTGAAAATGGAGTAATTAGAAAATTCACCATTCGCAGACCCGTTTCGCGGTTATACCGCTCATCAGTGCGACTTGTGGGTAGCACAATAAGGTACCAAAGACACTTAACTCTTTCCTTCCCATTGGAATCACGCATGCAAGGAGAATATTATCAAATTGCCAAAAGTAAAATTTTTTCTCCATTTAAATATGAAAATGTTCCGGTGGTCGTTCATAGTGTATTCTCGCCTTACCAGCTGCGTAATTTTTGTTGTAGCCAGCAACATCTGTATACTTACAACTTCAATATTTACGGTAGTGAAGAAAATAGTCCAGCACCCTCTTGAACTTTGGGGAAAGGATGGTTACTTAGCTGAGTAAAATGTTCGTAATCCATCGATGGTTTTGAATTTTGATCACCGTTTCACTTCATACAATCTGACGAAAACTTTCTTGCATCGGAACATGTATTTATGGTTGCAAGGTACTTTCTTTCAAGATCGGTTAAACTGAAAAATTTTTTATTGGTTCCAAAACTATTTTGAAAATTGTATATCTGACCTTTAAAAGTAGTGTGTTTAACGATAAAATACTAGTTTTTTACAATGTTAAGAGCTTCTTCAAGAAAGCAACGATAACAAAGGAATTTGGAGAAATGCTCTTTGACAAGTCTTAAGTACCGTATCGAATATACGGTATTCAAAATTTCAAGCCTCCGAACCTACTGGTTCTTCACTTATTATTCACAAAAGATTAGACCTGCCTGAGCTCTTAAAATTGTAAACAATTAGTAATTTATCGTTATACATATATTTTTTAGAGCTAAAATATACAGCTTTCGAAATAGTTTTCCAACCGACCAAAAAAAAAAATAACTTCAAGCGATCTTGAGAATAAGTATCTTACAGCCTTAACAAAAATATGCCGATTATCAATTACCTTCTGAGAAAAAGCTGAAGCTCTGGCTTTCTGTACCCAGACCATGGGAGGAGTGAAGTAGTCTGATCAAACAGTCAGACTGTATGAACACGACAGGAAATCGAGAAAATGGTAGCACAAAGTATTGTTGAAGCTTCTTATGACGGTTGTTGTAAATGCTCATTATTTATCAGGAGAGACCCAACTAAAACAATTTGTTGCACCACTGGCGGAACAGATGATTGCGCAGGGCAGAGCTGTGACAAAAATTAAAAGAAAACTTACAACAAATGATCCCAGATCAAAAAGAGCGAAAAAGTCTTAAATCTGGGAGATCCTTTGCTCATTAAAGTAAATCAACGCAGACGCTGTGTTTTATGGATCTCAATAAAAGAGAAAGACGCACACATTACATATATTTGTTCAATATACAAGGCGCGATTATGTTTTGAATGTTTTGGTAAATTTCATACATAAAATCAATAAAAGTCAAGTTGAAAAGTAAAACAAATTGTTTTTATTCTCACATAAATACTACCCCTGGGATATTTAGCCCCATTCGAGTAATTAATATAAACCAGTGGGGCATATTTTCCAAGGCATATCTTTCTTCCGGAGGATATAAGACTTCTTGGAATTTTTCTTTGTCTTCTTGGGTATAACAGCTACCCGAGAAAAGCGATTAAATTTGTATGAACTCGTTGTATACACCAGACTAGATTAATGAAAAGGGCTAAGTCCATTAAGTATCATAAATATCTCCAAACTGCACTTTTATTAGCGTAGCCAAAGACATGTAATTCTTCGAAATCAAAGCACTTGTAGTTCAACCTTCATTGATCACATTGTCTCCGAAACAAATGTCCAGATTCAAAAAATGAGCTCTGAGAAACTTATATATAGTCTGGGCAAACAACGGTAATTATGAAATAAGTTAGAGAGAGCCTACATATACACAGAACTGCTCGCATACAGCGTACTGACTAGAGTGGGGAGTCGGCGATGCTGTCGGAACTTATTTCGTAAAACGCTGTTACCGTTGTTTGCCCACACCACTTATCGAAAAAGCTTTTAATCACCACCAGAGTTGATCTGAAGGACCCTGATGTTTTTTATTCCTAATATGGCAAGGGGTGAAAAGCATTTAATCTTTCTTCTTCGTCGAATTTTTTTCTTTTGACCTCATCGTCAGCAAGCGGAGAGACCCACACATACACTCGATGAACATTTTATATCCGCATTATTCGAGACTAATCTCGGACTTTTTCTCCTTGGCTTGGATTTATGGCCGATTCCAATTAATCTCAGCGCGGCCAATTTATCCAATCACCGTATTTCTCTCGTTATTTCTTCGTCGGTCGCGACTCGCGGTCGATTAACGCGAAGACAGCGCGCGTTTTACGAGTAACCAACCGGGGCGGATAGGAAACGGGACGTGTGAGGTAAGTTGGCGTGCTCTCATAAGGCGACGTCATAAATTAACCATTTCATAATTGGTTTTCAACGTTGTAATTAAGCGTCTCTTCTCGTTCGTGATTTATTGTATCGAATTTATCGAGGCGACCGACGCTGCCGCCGCTCGGTGCCGTACGAGGGCGAAGCTCTGGCGTTGCGATCGCAAACGGCCCGGCCTACCGCGATCATCGCTTCTCCTCTTTTTCTCGTCCTTTTTCTTCCGTCTTTTTGTGTACGCTCGTTCGTGTATGAATGGTCCATATAGTATCTGGTAAACAAACAAGCGACATGCGCGATCGCTATCGCTACGGGACAGGGCAGGACATCGGCGAATGTGCAGGCGGCGCCCTATACATCCTCGCTTTCCGCCCGAGAATCGCGAAGGATGGAGGATAATTTATTTTATTACCTAATGCCGGGTGGCTTATCCTTTTAAATCTCAGATTCGTTTCGCTATCTCGTGAACTAAATTTATTAGACGTTGGACGTTATTGTAATTCGTGAATCGTTTTGTATTTACGAGCGCCAATGTGATTACGGTAGGAAAATTAGTAAATGAACGATTTGAACGGTAGATGGTGCAGAATTTCTGGTTGGGCTCCAATATTAGGACCAGTGGAAAACTATTTCTCATAGCCAATTTGCTAATTCGAAGGAAAGATATAAATAATTGAAAATAAATAAGTACATTCACGCACGTCTCAAAATCATAGCTCAATAAGGACTACTACCGAGCCACAATCGTAGACCAGCTTTGCCCTACTTGGAGCTCATCAACAGGGCGTAGGGATAAACGGGGAATACCGGTCAGTAGGCAATACCGGTCAGCGTAAAATCCTATAATGGCATAGTAACAGTGAACCTTATTTGGTGCTCCTTACTATCGCAAAAACTTGTAGTCTAAACATCAAGAGATGACACGGCCTTGTTTCGTGATAAAGAAGTTAATTTTCTCAGAAGTTTTGATACCATTTCGATGTAATATTGCTTACTATTAAACTAACAGGCCTGTTCTAAAATTCTAGAATATTGAATTGATGATGGTGTCACATTATTTCCGTATTCAGTTTTAGGCAATTTGTATAAAAGTAAGGACTCCTACTACACAAATTTCTCATGTTTAACATATAAAAGGAAGGGGGCTACATCTGGCACTGCGATGGTGTAATCCTTAGGCTTGGCATAATTTTTGTTTTTCTCAAACTGGAACACTTGTAAAGTAATTTGTTATGCAATTTGCAAAATATCAGGTCTTAATTAATACGTAACGTAAGCTTTGTACGCCTTAGTTACACAACTAAGCCTACTTGGGTATACAGAATACTAAAACTTCACACTCACACAGAACTACAATTAAAAAATAGGTACATATTCTATTATATGAGAAACAAAACTACCTTACATGCCCACTGCCAAAACCTATTTATTATCAACTGGTTGAAACCTTTCATATTTATTACTTAGACCTTCTTTAGAAACGGTATGTCATTCTTAATTTTGTCATAAAATTCACTAGAGCCGAGTTCAATATTTAATTTACAAATCATTAGACCTTTCACTTTTACCTTGGACCTTTCACCTTCAAGCATTTTACTTCTTTCTTCAGACCATATAGGGTTCATAATAGACAATGTCCTTTCAACAAGAGCAGAAAAGCCTGGCAGGCAGAAAATGAACTCGACATCGCGGCTGAGATTATCTATAGAAATATTTGGATACTTGTAATGCCGGTACAGTTGAATCTATTTTTCGTGACAGTTTAAGTTATTGCGTTTCCAGTTGTCACAGTTTAAAGACCAAAATTCGTCGGCAACCACCACTTCATCAAACACACATCCACTATTATGACTGGTTTGTCAAGTGCTTCGTTGATTTTTTCATCAACTATCTGAACTTCGGGCCGTGTAATGGCATTGTGGTTTATCAAAGTAAATGATTCTCCTCCACCAAAACCATTTCCCACAAATCCATAATCCCCTTCAGGTGTGAAATCATCCACGATTTGAAGATTTTAATTAGAGCACTAGTTTTTGAGGTAATGAAAGGAGAATTATCTCCGAAACCAAGAACCAGTTTGGAAATCGATTGCAATTAATCGATGAAATCGAATCGTACAAGTTCCCTGGTACAGGGGTCTGTAATTAAACACACCAATAAGGGTAATAAGGGAGAGTAAATTACCGCTTCACATTTACCAGTCGTAATTTGAAATTTCCACGTCGTTCGGCGAGATTTCCGATATCCGCGACCGATTTAATGCGCCGCATGAAAACGTCGCTTGTGTGACCATAAATTATTCATGCGACCGCCGCGCCGACCAGAAAAAGAACCGCGTCGCCGGACAAGCAGACGTAGACGGCTGCACCTCACGGGCGTAGAGAGAGGAAGGCAAGTACTACGTACGAATAGTGCCTATCTCACACCGATGCGCACCTTTCCGCGATTAATTTTTCCCGACGCTGTACGTAATTCGTAGCGAACGATCCGCGCAAGCCAGACGAAAGGTAGAATCGAACGAAGCCTGATTAATTATGAAAATGACATGTCGATGATGGACGATTTTATGCATTGATAAAGTTTGGAAAGGTGTATTTTGTGAATGTGTAAGTACAGTTATCGTTCTCTACTTTGCATACGTTATCCGAGCGACAAAGTAGGAAAGTCAAAACGGACAAAGTTTGCTGGATTGCGCTGAACGAAGCAAAATTAGTTATTTGGATAGTGAAGCTTGCTATACAATGTTGTGGCATCCACCTATGCGATGAAAGTGCGTAAAAACTACTTGCTTTAGTAAAGGATGAAGTTGTGCTTAGGGCCAAGATGTGGTCGAGTTCGCTTTTATGGAGGCGTTTTATACAGCTGTGTTTCTTGACAATTTTAAACGCGCCTTAAGCCATAAATTACACTGGCGCGTAAAAAATTCAAGTCACTTTGAAATTGTGGTGTTTTTAAGTTTAAAGTTTTCAACCTGTAAATCATTGTACTATTAGGTGTTGTGTCATGTGTTTTCGGAGAAACTTTATCTGACATATGTGTTATCTGTCATCCACGGTATTTACAACTTTTTATGAAAAAGCGCGCATTAGCTCTAACGAAAAATTCACATTGCGTTGTCTACTTTTTAATTAAGCCTTGATTTCTTTCTATAAAACCTGCCATGGTTTACTATTTGTAGTATTTATTTAACATGTCATAATGCCTTTAGATCCCATTGTTGTAGTAAGAATTGTAATGTTGATAAAAGATGGTCGAGGACAATGTGAAACTGCAAAAATTATTGATAAAGTGTTATATGCTATACAAAGTATGGCCTAATAACCAGAAAAGTAGGATTCGAGCAAAAAGGACTCACTACCCTAAGAGATGACCGTTTTCTTCTTTGGTGACTGCAGGTTTGCCGAATAGAACGGCTTCTGCGGTTTTGCTGCGAAATCAATTCCAAGAAGTTAGAGATGTGAATGTTAGTGAATGGGCGGTTAGAAGAAAGGTTCGTGCTGCTGCATTATCTTGCAGAGAGATGGCTACAGGTCCTCCATTGTAAGATTGGCACTCACCCGAAATCACTTGGTTTGGAATAATGAGGGTGGAGCAAGGTTCTGTCTTTCAGATGAGTCTCGTTGGCGGAGAGTATGAAGAAGAGCAGGAGAAAGATATGCGGCAGTTTGTTTTGACGAGCGACTTCCATTTGGTGGTGGATCGATTATGGTTTGGGCAGGAATCTCTTCACATGCACAAACAAAGTTGGTCTTCTTACAGGATGGCTGCTTGACAGCTCACAGATCATTACGGAAGTTCTAGAAGATCACGTTATGCCTCTCATGCTCACCATGGGCCAAGATAATATAGAAAAGGATATGTGGATGAGATGGGCATTAGAGGATTTGATTGGCCAGCACTCAGTCCAGATATGAATCCCGTTGAACATATCTGGGACGAGTTAAGACGACGTACCCAAAGCCATATATCGGCTCCAAGAACTGCCCAGACGCTGAAAGAGCTTTTATTGTAGGAATGACGTCGATCTGAATGTGATCCGTCATTTAATTGAGAGTATGCCTGGTCGACTTTAAGCAGTCAGTAACGCACGTTACTAAAAGTAAATTTTCTCATTAATGTTAGTACTTTTTTACATTTGTGAATGTTAATTTGTTGTTTCTTCAAAATAAATCGTTAAAATCAGAAGAATGCTTTTCCCATTCAATATTGACTATTAAATTTGGCTTTCAAAATATAGTACAGTGAATTATTATTTTCAAATATAAATGTACAATAGACAATAACAAAAGAAAAAAACATCACAATTTTAAAGTGACCTAAATTTTTTGCTCGCCAGTGTATATTCGGAGGAAATCAATCGAGCCTTTGATGACAAGTCGTTTTCTTTAGCTACCAGTGGTGGCACAATGAATTTCAAAGTGGTCAATATTCCTTAATTGATAGCATACCAACGCCTTCTACAAATACAGCCATTATCAAAAAAAAAAAAAAAAATTGAAGGGAGTGAGATGTCACTGTAATGTATATTCAGGCAACTCAAAAATTCGTACGAAAGGAATTAAGGCCATTCTATGTCAATGCTAAATACTTTGCTTGATTTATCAGTAGCCTAGGTAAACAGCGGTAATAGTAGTACAATTACGAAATAAATTACGACAGCATCGCCGACTCCCCACTATGATCAGTACGCTGTATGCTAAGGAGTTTTGTGTATACATAGGCTGTTGTAACTTATTTCGTAATTACCACTGTTTGCTCAGACTATTTATCAATTTACTATGTACCTACTTCGTTTGATATTTCTTTGTGAAAAATATTTGTATTTCCGTCATTTATCTCTGATGATTAATTTGATAAACTTTGTTAGTTAATGATTATTATCGTTACCTTCATCTCGTCTTTGAAATTGTAATATTATTCTGTAATGAGATTTTTGATTCTTATTGAATTTCCGTTCTTTTAGAAACACAATAAGGATGTTTTTTTTTCTTTGCTGAGTAAGTACAACTTCTTGCGGCACCCTTTCAGTGAATCTTGTCTTATTTCTTTTATGCTCTGCGATACTGCTGTGGTCTTGTTATTACTTTACGCGTGTCTTTGCTATTTCTTCCCTCGTTCTTTCTTCTTTCTTGACTTGTGAGCCATCATCGATAGGATTAGTTAAATTTTAGGCACTTATAACTATGTTTGTCTACTTATGTTTGTTTTTTCTATTGTTGCTTCTTCCTTGGCATTTTTTAATCATTTGTATCCAAGGTTAAGTTATAAACCAGTATTTTCTGAAATTGGTCTTGTGGTTGTAGCTTTCTTTTATGTCATCATGTCATTATGTTATTTTTACGTTACATTTATATGTTACATATTTTGTTTACCTTTTGTGTATTATTTAACGAAAGAAACTGCCGAGGTGGGTTACAAAGTGATAATTTTGATGTATACAGACTTTTTCTTTGTTTTTGTTACGTCTTTTATTCTTATAAACATCCGAAGTTTATCAAATATTAATTTTAAAAATAATAGTAATAATAATAGTAATAATAATATCTTTAATGTCCAACAGTTTCCCAATTACAGGACATGCATGTAAGAAAAATGAAATATAATACAACAAGCTAATGTAAATCAAAACTAAACAAAATCATTGATATTATCAAAAAATTTAGCATTATAAAATAAATTAGGATTTCTGTACATAATTGACGGTGGCCAACCATGTAATGCGTTATTTCTCGGTGATGGTACGACAAATGTTGACGAAAAGCGTGAATTTAGTCTTGGAATATGAAAATCCATTCCTGTCAATAGAAAGAACGGGGCAATCCGTCCATGTACCAGTTTGCATATAAATCGAGCTCCATGAGCATCTCGGCGAGAAGAAAGTGAGGTAAAACCATGTCTGTCCAATAAGAAATTATAGTCGGAATTCCGTTGAGGATATGCACCATCTATTCTGAGTGATAAAACTTAAAAAGCGTTGTTGCACTTTTTCAAGGGATAGTTGCAAATATAAATAACGAGGAGACCATGCTGATGAAGCATGTTCAAGCTTACTGGTGGCGAAGGCAAAATGTAGTTTCTTTAAACATTGAATGTTACTAAAGAAGTGTGAACACCTGAATATGAATCCTAGAAATTTAGAAGCAGAGATTTGTTATGTGTGTCGAACATGCTAGACAAGAATCGAATAAGACACGAAGATCCCTAACAATTTCAATCCCTTGCAGATGCTGACTAATTTACTATTCTTGTATAGATATTATAATTACACTTAGCAGCATTCTTTAATTTAAAATTATTACAATTGGCGAGGATATCTAACTTGTGTTGTAGATGTAAAATATTATCCAAGTTTTCAGCGGGTCCACATAAGCAAAAATTGGACATGTTAGTGACCTTAATAAAGTATTAATAAATATGTAATAAACAGCAAGTATAGATAAATTAAAATGAGTTATAACCATTACAAAATACGTGATTTATACGATTATGTAAATACGATGTCAATAGCGGAGTACTTCCCAAAGCAGACAACTTTCTTAATAATATGTTGTGGTCTATGATATCAAATGCACTAGTGAAGTCAATTATAGGATCGTTCCAACACAGCACAAAACCAGTTTTTGAATCATCGGATACATGCGCAAAGCAAATTTAGAGCGTCAAATTTGCCTTGCGCATGTACCCGACGATCCACAAACTGGTTTTGTGCTGTGTTGGAACGAACCTTATATCACATCGACTTGTCCCTGTCTATCCAACTCCTGAATAATAAATTGTGAAATGGTTGAAGTTGTTGTTGTTAATCTACCACGAACAAAACCGTGGTAATGAGAGAATATGTGAGCTCGTATATTATTGAAAAGGCAGGAATAAATGACATTTTTATAAACTATAGCAAAATTGAATAGTGTTGATATAGGTATGTAGTTTTCAACCTCGGGGAAGGTAACATTGTCGATAGATAAATTAATAATTTTGGTTAACGGTTCAGCTAAAACACAGCGTCCAGCGTAGAGAATGAAACTTGGTATTAAGTCATTACCGGTGATAAAGTTTTGTGGAAAGAATGACATCATTTTAGACAGATCACTTTCGCATATATGCTGTAATGCAAATGGACTGCTATAAAGACTATTGTCCATGTCCATGCTAAGATGTGCATCAGAAAAGTCGTAAGTAGCTGGGAAAAATGATAAAAGCACGTGTCACTTAATCGTAAGCTTTCATTCGTCATGTTTCTACCTATGTTAGGTTGGTTACTTCATGTTGATATACACTATCAACATGAAGTAACCAAGCTAACACGGATAGAAACAGTGGAAAAATATTTTGAGGATTGCTTTTCACGTACGCGAAAATGTATTAATTGAAAAGGCAAATGCTCAAAATCAAAATTGGAAATAAATGTGATTTGTCAATACGTATATAATACTTTACTTGGCTGGCTCACATTTAACCTTCCTATACTCACGTCAAAATGAAAGACGTATACTATACTATATAAATCGGTCTCACAGACCGTATGCGTGAGTATAGGAAGGTTAAAGATAACTTAATCTAAAATTGCGGATACGACTCCGTTGCTGAACCGATCTCTTTGTGATCCTGATAATTAGAGGAAAACAACGGTTGTCATTTTTTGTTGATATACGTGGCTTCTAACGGAAACACGAAAATGTAAACGGCAAAGTCAAAGAAATCAGAACTCCCTTGATGAGCCACATCGTACGCGGCGGCAAAAGCTCGCCGGCTAACTTTGCGTGTACTCTTTTTTCACGGTTTTAATTGAAACAGCGAACGAACGCTAATTAATTTCCACCGGGGTTAATTCCGCTATCATCGCGATTGTCGGTGTTCCGACGAAAGGGGCGGCGTAGAAGCGACGCGCACACAAAAGCGCCCCCATCTCGTCCATCTCCCCGGTTCGTCTCCGTTGCGCCGATGTTTCGGCGCCCGGGGCTTACAAGGCCGCGATCCGTTTGACTTTCGGAAATTTCAAAGGGCGAAGAGAAGCACGCCGGTATTTTATTATATTTTCTTTGGTTGTCATTGTTTCGGGGTCGGTGCGGCGCGCGTTTCGTGTGGTTCGCGATTCGGATCGCGATCGCCCGAGGCCGCGAACTCGGTGCTCTCTCTTGTCGCACGGTCCCGTCCTACCTAAACAGCTCCATTATTTTACGCTAATTGGCGAAGACGAGTCTACGCAGGAGATGGGTTGTGTTGTTTCTTTGGGTCGAACAGAATAACTTTTTATTTTCTTCCTTCCGAATCAAATCGTTAAAAAGAACAATGGAAAATGTTTAGAGTGTTTAGTAACATATTTTATACTTTATTCTAACTAGTTTGAAAGGTATTTGTAATGATGTAGGGGACGGTGGGGCAGGTTGTTACATTTTTTACAATTAGTTTTTTCCTTGCAATTTATTAATTCAGAAAAAAATCTGAATACTCACTTAATCCCGAAACCCGTTCAACCGTGAAGTGTCGGGTTGTGTGAAGTTGAGTTTCTTGGCCCTCTCTTCCATATTTGTTTTCAGTTCTCTCTCTCCCTGCATCTTCCTCTCATGCTCTGCCAACTCTATCCCCTTGCCTCGTATGCACTTTTTACTTCTTGCTCCCATATCTTCCTTGGTCTTCTCCTTCTCATTTTTCCTATTTCTTTTGATTCATATATTTTTCTTGCCAATCTTTCTTATCCCATTCTTATAACATTGCCAAGCCACCTTAATTGTCCTTGTTGTATTGTTGTTTCGATTGACTCTATCTTGAGTTCCTCCCTGTATACTGCGTTCCTTACCTTATTCAATTTAGTTTTATTTTTTTTTCGTCATAGAAATCTCATTTCTTCGCTGTTCATCCTGCTTCTTTGTCTCTGGTTTCTAGTCCATGACTCGCATGAGTGTGTCAGTTCTGCCTTTATTGTTTCTGATATTTCTTTTTTCTTTAAGAATGGAGTTTTCATCATCTTGTAGGGTTTTGCAGTTTTTGATATTCTTTCATTCATTTCGTCTTCCAAGGGCCCCTCGTTGTTAATAATTCCTCCCAGATATTTAAAGGTACTAGTTTGTTCTATTCTATGTCCTCCTATTTTTATATTATGTGTTAGACTTTCTTTGCGTGCTATTATTGTTTTTGTTTTGTCAGTATTAACTTCCATTCAATTCACTCAACATTCAATTCAAATTATATTTACCTTCATAATCAGTTTTCTTTGTTTTTTTAATCATTTTCTTCTTCCTCTTGTTGTTATTTCCACTTAAATTTCTAATAAGAGGCCGGTTACCTTTTATTTTGCTCCTTCGATTGTCTTTTTGCGAGTTTCTTTTTCCAAAGCATTCTATACAGGAGTTTCCGCTAAAATTGCGGATTTACGTTTCCGACGGTTAACCAGGACTTTCATTGGCACGGTTGGATGGTGTAGCTTTTGGAAAGATTTGTAAACTCTGGGGTGCGAATAGATAAATTTTGGTGTCGTCTCATGAAAGCCAACAACCAATCTTTCGATGCCATTTTTTTAATATTACATTTTTTATTACATACATATTTTTAATAATACATTTAATATTTTGGGGTATTTTATTCTTGTTGGTAACAGCTAAATCATAAGCTAACTTCCGTAAGTCTCTTGTAGTTAGTCCATAATATATTTTTTAACAATCTTCAACATATTTGGTTAACTTCTCCTCTTGTTGTAAATCTTGGACGGTTTGGCATATCCAACAGATGGAAGATTGCTTGGATCCAAGTGTAATTTTGTTACATAGCGACAAACCGTCATTAAATCAATTCCGATTCTATCGGCAGCAACTCTTAAAGGCACTTTCTCTTGAGAAATGGCAATAGCAGCTTGCCGCAATACAGTAATTGGTGCCTCCAACACCCACAACAAATTCTTCCACTTCAACAAATGCGATTGCTTTTCCTTAAGTTCGGTATCAAAACATGTTAGCTAATCAGCATAATATTTGCCAGTTATCGCTCTACGGGAGAACTCCATTGTTTCGACTGTAGTTTTGCTTCTGGAGTATAATGGTGTATCTAAGGTTCACCTACTGTAACATATCGACGAAAAAGGTCCTTTGGATTGCGTTTAAAGATACCCAGAGATTCTTCTCAATTTTAATGCGAGCGCGCGTTTGATCAGCATTAAGCAAACGCGGCACCCATTTAGCGGATAACTTTTTCATATTTAAACCTTGATGCAAAATATTGCATACCCATTCGATTGACACATTTACTTCGTTAGCTATCACACGTACTTCCAATCGACGATTGCTAATTACAAGGGCATGGATTTTATTAACCATTTCTGGTACTTGATGGTCCCGGACGTTCTGCATCATCCATCCTCATATGACCACTTTTAAAAGCTGAAAACCGCTTACAAATCGTTCCATGGGACAGAGCACATTCACGATAATATTTATGTAACTTTTCCTCCGTTTCTTTAATTAAGTTTAAGTAACACTTGAAACTATTGTTTCTCCATATTTACACCACAGAGACAGTTTTCTTTCAGTGAGTATAAAAGATCTATCTGTGTGAAATTTTGACAGTAGAATATAGACATAAAAAGCATGGTCAAAACCAACAACATAGTTACCGTGGCGAAAATATTGCCAACCATTGAAAAGTCAGTCTTCCATCAAACCGCCCTCCTGTATTTTTACTACTAGAACTCATTGTTTACACCAGGTACGTATGTACAAGTTCATTTGAACCGCGACTCATACCAGTTATCACCACGATCCATCTCATTGTGACACGCTCGCAGGTTCATAATTGCCTACTTTTCCCATAGCAAATCTTGATTTTCTAGTCGAAAATATGCATGTTACTGTCTCCCGTATGTCCTTTGAATAATTAAACGCGAAATAAAAACTACAGTTAATTATAACAGTCGGTGGTCATGCGATGTTAATTGCGACCGGTCCCCGTTTATCTTCCCCGCATATCCTATCGTCGATTTTCCATCCTCGTTTTTCTTTTCTTTTCGACGAGTCGACGTTAATCCTCGCTGTTTTTATCCATTACCCCGAGGAAAAAATCGGAGACATTCTCTCGAAGAACGAAACGCGCTTCTCGAGCCGAAGCAAGTGTGTATGTGTATTGGGCGACTGAAACTTTGGAATTCCGCTGTGTGGCGGGCGCCTCTGTTCAAGATTCGCACTTTCTTGGGGTCTTGATGAATGAGCACCTATTGTTCGACACCGGTTCGTATTTTACGCCGTTCAACTTTCCAACGAGATTCTCACGATTGGCCGCCGATCTAAGGGGAATCTTCTCGTCGTCGGCTTTCGACGAGACGACCGGACCCAGGAGAATTGAATGTTATCGCTTTGGGAGGACGTAGTTTCGGAAATGGTTATTGCTAAAGTGGAAGGTGAATTCGTAAATATTGTTTACAAATGGTCATAATAACAATGAGGATATCTTTGCAAATTTACTCTCTTGCGCACTTCTACTTATCTAGGCGTTTATCTCACATAGAAAATGTGGACTAACTACTCGAAAGTATAATACCAATTTGTTGTTTCTTTACCATTACATTCCATAGTTTCCACTTTGAAAATTTGGATTCTTTCAGCTTTGTTGTTAACATTACTAATCTCAACTCCTATAAAAAAAGTCAGTTTTCCGTTGCCATTGGTGATACGAAGGCGCCTATAAGTACTTAGTGTCAAGTACGAAGTACATTTCGTCTAAATTATTCTTCAGTAAGATCGATAAATGTTTCCATCTAATAATTTTTCTTTGTCCGATTGATTCTCTAGTTTTACTGTCAACACTACTAATCTTATTGTCAGTTTATCTTAAGTAATGTTTTCTGGTGATAGTGGTGAAATGAAGGATGCATGTAGCTTAATTTTCATCGAATTTGTTGAGTTGGCACAATTTGGTTATATGTTCCCCCAAATTTGATCGATGTAGACAGAGAGTGGTGTAATTATTTACTGAATTATTTAATGAACTGGTTACAAAATAGTTATAGAAATTTTCGCCGATTTTGCCGGGTTTTTTGAGAATAGTTCGATTTCTGTAAATCTATCAAGTGTAACTTTTATTGACTAAGCTGGTTGGTGCAATTTTTGGCTGAGTTTTTAATTGATTGAGATTGCGGGGACTGTGATATAGTATTATTGACAGTATATTATATCGGCGAACTGCGCACAACACAATTATTTTATTTAATCCTGTGACACGTATTTTGTTAGCAAGGAAGCAAGCATCTACAAACTCTAACTCAAATTTCATGCAAATTAAAAAAACTACTTTTTTTCTACCTACTAAGGTGAAAATTGTCCAATGTTATTTACACTGTTACACTTTATGTTCTTATTTTATTTATTTTGTATAAATTTTAAACCCCTATTTTCTTCTATTATATTGATGTAAATAAATGAAAAGAAATAAACGTATTTACGATAATTGCGATAACGTGGGTGACTCTTCTCTGAATAATTCTTCATCCTAGTGTGTAAAAAAATATACTCTCGAGCTATAGAGTGGGACGTATAGTTTGCATGGATAGAATTTAAGAAGTCACGATAGTAAAGTACCGTTTGAAGATGCTAGCTTCATCCCCAGCGAATTATGGGCCACAGCATTAAATTAGATAATTGTGTGGTGAGGATTTTATCGATTTGGTATAGCTCCGGTGGAATTTGCGACGAATTCGTTGGGAACTACTTTCATTTTCAAGTAATCTATTAGAGTACCTCAATTTTTGTGACTTTGTTGGATTAGTCAGAGTTTGTTTTCGGATTATGAATGCTTGAAATTTTTGCAAGAATGCAAGAAGTACCCTTTTAGTTACTGAAAGTCTATAATCAGCAATCATTTATATCGAATTTGGGATTGTGGATAATAAGCGCAAAGAAAAAAATGGATTATGACTGTTTGGAACTATGTACCTATTGAAGTGATATAAGCGTTAAGAGTGTTAGAATTCACTTGAAAATCCGAATTTTCCTACGATTTTGGGGAAGTGATAACTTCCCAATGAAGACTTGTTTTTGTTTTGAATTTTAAATATATTTTATTTGCTTAGTATGGACGAATTTCCTACTGCGGATTAGAATCTGACAGACGTCGATTTAGAGGTTACGAACAAGAGCAAAATGTCGAAATTCGTCTTACTTAATAGAAAAGTTTTGGATTGTGTTTCTTTTTTCGGTTGTAGTGGTGGCTACACGTGTGTAGCTTACGTTATCTAATTACTTTTCAGATGTATACTGGGAACTGTGATACTATGCGCTCTAAAATAATCCAAATTTATGCGATATTCTCAGTCAGTGATTTATTTTGGAAATTAACTTTTATCGTAGTCTAATCTTAATTTTATCCAATCCTTACTAGGATCTAATCGCATCTTAAACTATCAGATTTTAAACTGAATTTCTAAATTTACGCGTCCGTACGTAGCGTAACGAACTATACCTACACACAATCATAATAAAGGGGACCTCCCAAAACTACAATTGTCAATTATGTTAAGCACGTACAAAGAACCAGAAAAGCAAAATTACCACAACTCACATAATTAATACGTCCACGTTTTCTAAACCTACGACGACGACGACTTAAAAGTGTCATTATTTTTCACACATTGTCCGTAAATTTCACCGACACCGCTTCTACTGCGGTGACGGACCGTTTCGAATAATTACCTCGGAACAACCGTTTTCGGGCGACATTTTTCCATCGTCTAAGCGAGGACTGTAATTAGGCGAAAAATTACGTTTTTAACTCGAAAATCTACATTTCGGTCCTCACGCAATAACAGGTGTCGCGTTTCCCTAGAACGCGACATTTAGGCCGCTATATACGTTCTTTTTTTTTGTGATGCCATGTGAAAAATCAGGTTGGGTAACCGCTGAGGTTATGTGACGTGATGAGTAAATTTGTTAGAGGTGGAATTAGATATTTAGAGGCAGGCGACTTTTAGTCGGGGTACGAGAGGCATGTGGAAGCGTTTCTGGGTTTCGTGAGAACGGGAACGTGTTTTTATTTAATCAAAACGTCGTTGGATAACGAATCTAGCATAATAAAGAATTATAATCTAAGAAAATCTAAGGATTATATAATAAATATGTTCTAGAAATCGAGATTAGCGTTAAGTTGAAGGAATATAATAATAATAATAATAACGTACTTTCATCTGATAAGGTTTCCCAGAGCTTCGCTCCACTTCACTTTGGTGAGAGTTCTGTAACGGATATTCTTCACTTTTGAAGAAATCGATGGGAAAAGGTACATAAGCATAGACTGCTTTTCCAAAATTAAATCTCAACTTCTGAAAAACAGAAGATTATGGAAAAGGCCCTAGTGAAGGATGGAAAAGTATCCTTAGGGTTTTTTGTCATGAAGGCTTTTGATATTGTTAACAGGGATGGAAGATGGAAGAATCTGAGAACTAAAAAGGTAGAGAAGTGCTGAGTCTATTATTGTTTATTTTTTTATTTATTTATTTGTCCAACAGAATATGACATTCCAATTACAGGACAACACGTTTGAATAACAACTAAATTTAATCATAAGTTATACACCAAAAAATATAAAATTAAATTAAATTAAATCATTTATAAAAAAAATAATAGAAATATAAGGCAGAAATATAAGTAAAGTATGCTAATCAAGCAACATATATGTAAAAGATATTTATAAAGCATATCTATTGCAGTGTTCGTTCATGATATCCTTAAATGAAGGTAACGAGTTAAAATGAATATCTGCATAGGAAGATATTTGATTGTAGTTGCAGAACATCACATAGATAGGTGATTTTATCATTAAATTGATTCTGGGAAAAGGAAGATAAAAGTTGAAGAGGGACGAATAAAGAATTGTGGCACCAGGAAGCTAAATAAAGATAGAATCTCCGAACAGTCGACTTCATTGTGAAGAAGTTTGTAAAGGAAATTGAGGCTGAAAATGAAGCGTCTGAAGGAGAGGGATGGTACTAGGAAACGGGAAAGCAGTACGGAATGATCACAGCCCCTCGAAGGGTACACACCATCTACTTTATACCACAGGAATTTGACAAATCTCCGCTGCACAAGCTCCAAAATATATTTTTGAGTTCGATAATGGGGATACCAAATCAATGCAGCATATTCCAACTTCGTCCTCACCAACGTAAAGTATAGCGTATTCAATACTGTAATATTTGTGAAGGATCGACAGTTCCGAATCACGAATCCTAAAGGCTGCCTAGCCTGCTTTACCACGTTGTTAACATGAATATTGAAATTGAATTCCGCATCAAATGTTACTCCCAAATCTCTAATGGTCTGAAATGGTCTCTAGAAACAGTCACATCACCAAGCATATATGTGTAGTTAGTGGGAGTGAGTCTTTTGGTATAAGTGAGTACATTTGATAGGGTTCAGAGGTAGGCTGTTAATTGTACACCATTGTTGTATATTGTCCAAGTCCATTTGCAACAAAACACAATCGCCAGAATTGGTGATTGTACGATACAACTTCATGTCATCTGCAAAAAGAAGCTTATCGGATGCAATCTTGTCAACCAGATCATTAATGAAGATGATGAAAAGAAGTGGTCCCAGGTTTGAGCCCTGCAGAACTCCCGAAGTGGCTATATACGGCGAAGAAGTGTATCCATTTCAAAATACACGTTGAGGTCTATTGCACAGAGAAGAGGACAAAAGAGCCCTTAAAGGTTCACTAAATCCAAAGTTTTTCACCTTAATTAGCAAGGTACCATGATCTACTCTGTCAAACGCCTTGGCAGTCTGCATATATAGCGTCAACTTGAAGCCCAGCATCCAAAACATTAGTAACAGTCTGTATAAAGACAGTTAGGTTAGAAATAGTAGACCTCTTTTCCATAAAACCATGTTGATATGGAGCAACTGAGGGTCTGATTAGTGGGTAGATTTTAATATATATAGCTGTTTCAAAAATTTTTGCAAAGCTGGATAGGATAGCAATGGGTCTATAATTACTTACGTCTGAAGAGTGGCCCGACTTCAAAACAGGAACAATTCTGGTAGCCTTCCAAGCAGTAGGAAATGTGGACGTTGTAAGAGCTAAATTAAATATTTTTGCTAGTGGTACAGCTAGAACATTCCCACAGTCTCTCACCGAAAAAGCAGGAATCTGATCATCGCCAGAAGTAAATCTATCTTTAAGCCTACGAATGCCACGCCGAATGTCGTTGTCGGACAAATGCTGGAGATAAGTGGGTAGGGAGTATGCAGATGTATCTTCAACGTCACCAGATGCAGATGACGTAGTGTAGACGTTTTTGAAGTAGTCGGCAAATGCGTCAACAATAGCCTGGGGATCACCAAAATCAACACCCGACAACTGCATCCTACCAGGAATGCAACCACTCCTCCTCTTCTCCCCAATGTAAGCCCAAAATTGCCGAGGATCATCCAAAAGTTGCTTTTCCGTTCGCACTAGATACGCCTTGTAGGCAGAAGATGTTAACTTCTTAACTGACGCCCTAAATTGCTTGAAAAATTTCAAAGATTCAATGCATTTGGTGCGTTTATAATGATTCCAGTACTTATATTTGACTTTCAGATTGGAAATAATTTCTGGGGTAAACCATTTGAGAAAGTTTATCTGCGTTATAGATGATATAATAAAAATTGATGGTTACAAGACAAAAAAATTCAAGTTAGAATACAGAAATTTGCGAGCATTAAATGTGGAAGCATATGCTCTTGCAGACGATGTATTACTCGTAGCAACTGCAGTGAAAGTCCTGGAATGTAATACGAAAAGATGAATAGAAGAACTAGGAGATGTATCATTTGACAGTAAACTTGGAGAACAGCCATAGTGGTACTTAATGAACAGGATGCGAATGTAAATATAGAAGATCAAAGAATCGAGCAGGTAGATTCATATAAGAACTTGGGGATAATGCTAAACAGCTTAGGTACTCATGAAGATGAAATTGGAAATAGAATAAAATCGGGAACAAGGTTGTATCGTTCATTATATAAAAACTTTTTGCGCCAAAAAGAGATATCAAGTGAAACAAAAATGACAATAGATAAAACTATTTATACTCTAGTTCTAACGTGTGGGCTGAGCTGTGGGCTTTAAGAGAGAGATAGGAAAGGTGCGTACGTAGAATTGAGAAGAGAAGAAATGATTACATTAAACAAGAACTGCAAGTTAAATTATTGGTCACTTGTTTAGATTGAGAGATGGTGGGTTAAAGCAGCACGGGAAGTAAGAGCGATGGGAAGAAATAGAAGGGGAAGACCATGGAAAACCTGGAATAGCAGTATAAGTGAAATATTGAGGAACAGCAGGAGAGCTGGTTGAAGGGTTAGAACAAGAGAGTGTGGCACCAATTTGTTAGTGTTTGAGTTTTGTAACTGAGGATTACTGATTATGTAGAAGTTAGTGGTTCTATTTGTTGGATCCTATTGTTCTCGAAGGTTGCAACCTCTATTAATGTTTCTATTAAATTTCATGTGTTTCAAATCCGGGTTTACATACAAAGAAAAAATTGAAGATAAGATGATATGTTAGATTTTGCAGAAGCATCGCGTAAAGCTTCGTTCCAAACCTGAGCATATCGATTTCCACTTACATCTGGTGACGATACTTAAAACTTGCTTCGATTTTTTTACGTATTGTTTTCGTTGTTACCACTTCTGCTGCAATTTAAAACTTCAAATACATGATTACAGAGGTGCGTGCTCGTAATACTATTTGGTTTCACGTCTTAACAGGACGTCGTCAACATTGTCGCACATTTAGCCGCTCGCAATAAACGTGTTTGCGCATTCGTGCATCGTACGTGTAAGTTATTCTTTATCTCGTTACAGCATCTGCACACAAAATTCTCTATTTATTGTGACTGCGCATTATATCAACGATCCAGAACATGATTATTACGAAACTGATAAGCATCCTCTCACGCACCCTTAGCATTTAGACGTATTGCATCCTCTGACAAGTCGCAGCAATTATGAATGAGTTATTAATAAACGATTTATGCATTTCAGTTAATCCGTTCGATTTGTTCTTTCTTATTCGATGTTCAAAGGCTACCATCAACGTGTATATAGAGTACTAAGCGTACATACATGCATATAATCGTCCAATATGAAGCAATTTTCTAAAGTAAACCCACTTAGTAAACACGTTACGATACGAAACAAGAAGGTCAAACATGCATACTTACAGCGCGAAACTAAATCAACTAGACAGATTAAGAGTTCCACTTTGTCGCTCTTCCAAGTTCGTTTGTAAATTTTCCCATTGTTTGAACGTATAAGGTACGCGGATTAGTTTACTTTTCCCGCTCTGCGATAAATAGAACGGCATTGTTATATATGTACCAGACCGAAGATCTCTGATAACCTTGCTGCTTAAACTGAATCTATCCTCTTGGCATGATTTCTTATATAAGGTTATGCACGCTGTGGTTGTGATAGATTCAGTACAGTTTATTGATTTTGAGAAATTAGCGCAAGAGAATTGTGATAGTAAATCGTAAGAACGCATGCGCAGTTTGGTTCGAATCGAAAGAAATAGTAAGAAGAAGGGCACAGAAGAATAGGAATAAGGTTATTTTCCAAAGTCGTGTCTTTCCTTAAATGATTGTTATAAACAATACTACAGTTATTGAAGGTATAGTTGCGAAATTAAAGTTGCTTACTATGGTGTGATTTAGAAAAGTAGCAGCAAATTGAGCTCGAGATAAAATAGTTTTAGTTATGCAAAACAATGTAATAACAGGAAATGTCAGGTTTACGTCGAATCTTGACGAAATGTATGAAGAAGAAATAGTGAAATAGATGGAGACTCATTCTCACTAAACGCGAGGTAGAGACGAGAACTAATTTAAGAATAGCAAAGGCCTATCGATGTGCATTATAAGATGTAGAGGTACCTCAAATCTGTGACTTTAAGCTCGCCTACCGTGTGGTGCGCAAGTTCCAAAATCTAGAAAAAAACGAAGTATGTTCTTAAGACTGAAGATTACACAAAGGCAGGAACTACTACTGCTACTGCATGTATCTACCCTGCGAACTCAAAAATTCTTTGTTTGAGTGCTTACTGACTCTTCGAATTCAATTTCATTTACACATCCACAAAATCGCATTCAAAGTTAGTAAAGAAGAGACCACACTTGGCTTGCCTTTTTCCTCATTTCGATAAATAATGTTCCCCTTTTTCGTTCACGTATTAAGCATTTTCACTAAATTAACGTTAAGATATTAATTTCCCATAAAGCTGTGTTTTACAAACAATTAAGATATATCTTACAAACTGGTCGCTAGATATCAGCTATTTAAGTAGTCGCTTCTTGCTGGTCCTAGCACTTTTTCGTATTAGGAACCAATCTAAAGAAAATCTGAGGGAAGAAAAGTTTCCTAGGATTTTCCTTCAGTTTTTCTCACTATTGAGTACGAAGGATTCTTCTGAAGATCAGTAGCCAGTTGTATAATTAAGCAAACCAGGGCTTTTGAGAGCTCTTTTACTACAACATACGCTCAAACAAATCACTATTTTTTAAATAAAACTTTCTAACGAAAAATTAAGGTATTGTTTTGCAAATCAGCTTCTACATAAGGACTTCATTTCTGATTTTCATTCAAATAGACTGTCATTTTCCCGTTGCGAGAGCTAACCTAAAGAAAATCTGTGAAAAGGGGTAAAACAATGCACCTTTATCTGTTGAGTGCAGAGAACTCTACTCCACATATAATTGCCGCGTATTTCAAGCGCCTTCTGTTTACAATAGTGGCCTCACATTGCTTCCAAGTAATTAAGATCTTATCTGGCAAAATACTTATTAGATCAAAATCTGATGTGTGCTTTATAGTTAACCATTACTTACTGGTTTTAACAACTTTTATTATGACATTAATTTGCCCTAGTAGAAATCGATCTAAAGGAACTCGGCAAAAGGGATTTCCCAGTCACTCTTAAAGGTTATCGAATGCAGATTACCCCAGCCCAATTCAAGAATTTTTTCTGATAAGCGTAATTCCAAACTTCTTGCATTTCGAACAGCGTTTTAGAAATTGGGCGAGCCCTAATTTCTCGGGAACGCATTGAAGTTTGCATGGTCATCATTTATAAAGACATTTCATTAACATACAGTAAAGCCAACATTTGGATAGTCGCAAGTTTAATATTAATTTTGCTCACTAGCATCTTTGGATGCTAAAAAAATGTCAACATGAGCGTAACAGTTTCGGTTCGGACAAAATCTGTCTAGAATTCATCAAAATCTACGATTTCTTAGTTCGAACGCAATTTTTAAGGGGCCGTGTTGATATAAACGACTTGGCGCGAATTCATTTGGAAGAAACGATAAAGAAATTACGAAATAGGAGACAGTTTTACCATTAAATGCGATTAACTTATGTTATTTACCAACAGTTTCGAATAAATACCAAAAATCGAGCTATTTGAATGCTTTCTTTGGTTCTAACTTTAGAACAAGAAATGATATAAGAGTCGGAAGTTATTTTGCTAAAATCTACGGATTGAAAGTTTAGATGTAACGTATAACACGACCCCCATCCAGACAAGTTGATTTTTGCAAAAAGTTCAAATGGAAAAATTGCCAAAATTTGAACATCAGCAAATTAATCGAAATATCGTTTATAAACATTCTTAGATGCGTAAGAAATGATTTTTAAGTCAAAATTGACGTAAAAATTTCGGCATACTCAAACTTTGAGTAGACTTCATGAAAATCACCGTTGGAGTTCTGGTTGTCCTTCTTCAAAATACTATCTTTGAATGTAATTTTGCAATCTTCAGGTTTTAGGATTTCGCAATAGCTAAATAATGTTGTCGTCTTTGATATTGTTATCTACTTCCTAGAGTTCTTAATAGTAATCTCCACATTTCCAGAAGAAACCGACATTTTCGACTCAGTCTTCAAACATTTCCGACTAAATTTTGATGTCTGCTCAGTATGCTGAGTTCTTGCTTGAAAGTATATCCTCTCTCAAATTTATGCTCGTTCAAATTAAACGAGCTGCAGCGTAGAATTGTGCGTAAAAGTATTTTAAACGCTGTTTGGAATTCCCAGAGAAAATCCCGTAATTGTTGATGTGCAAAAGTGACGGATTCTAAACTCCATTTTAGGAGCTTATTCTTGACATTTCGGCCTTGATGTTTTATTCCAGTAGGGCTTCAAAGATTCGAGTTGTCTCTAAGACAATGATGCCTTAGTGCTTTGTCAAGAAATTTATAACCTCAAGTCAAATTAATTTTAGTGTTTTTGCATTATGTTAGTCCTGGTTTGAATCTGAGGTACAGAATGACTAGGTCTTCGTTGTTTACTCCCAATAATAATAATGAATAATGTTGTCTTGTGCTGATCGAATTTAGTGCTCAAATATTTTGGAAGTACTAGTAGTGGGAATATCAAGGACGATAAACCAATAGGTCCCCAAGGAAACCAAAATGTTGAAAACTCAGCTTCAGATTGTCTCACGCCTTCCATGTAATTCACATATGGACGTCATTGTTTGGACCCTCGCCCAATCCCTGGAAAAGGAAATTGAGACATGGGAATGAAAGATGTTAGAGAAAATATATGGGGGCATTAAAGAAAATCATATATGGAGAAGACGAACTAATCAGGAATGAATGGAATTGTGCGGGGAACCCAAAATCACTACAAATGTTAAAGCTCAGAGATTGAAGTGGTTGATTCATTTACATAGAACGCACGATGGACCAGCAGCAAATTTGATGGTTGAGGGAGAGACAGAAATGAGAAGAAGAAGAGGGCGTGCGAGGAGAAGGTGGTTGCATGCAGTGGAAGGGGACTTACAAAGTATGGGAGTAAGAAGATAGAAAACAATAGCAGTCAGTAAAAAGAGTAGAAGTTTACTCAAGCCATTGGTCGACAGGGCCTGCAGAGCTAGTTTATCATTATTATTATTGTTATTATCATTATTATTATTATTATTATTATTAATGTTATTATTATTATGCCATTGTTTAACATCCTCCACATATTTTTCTTTTTTGATTACCCTCCCAATATTAAACGGAAACGTCTAGAAAAGTAAATTGCAAAATTCTTTCGGCTTCCGCTATTCGAGCATCCCCTTCCGTTTTTAATACCGGGGCCGTTAACAAAATTAATATTTACTATCATAAAATTTTTCGGTTATAATGTAATCCATTCCGAATTCTAGGTCGGAACCGAAACATTACAGTATTAAATTCCCCAAAAGCATATTAAAAGCATAAACGTAAATTAAAAGGGTATAAAAGAATTCGGCGCGGGCATCCGCAGCCGTTATCGCCAAGTGAAAATCTTGCGGTCTTCATTGTTCAACTCTGGACATTGCTGCGGCGCGGACCGGCCGGCAGGCAGCAGCATTCACCAAATAGCTTTCGTTACGTTTCATCAGAATTATGTTATCTTCCCTTTTGAATTAGTGTGTGTAGACGACGTTGGTTCGTACTCTAGCTTCTACTTATTTTCTTAATGCCCGGAATTCTTGTGTGTGGTAAAAGTTTGTTGACGGCGACCATCTCTCTAGACGTATGTGTATTACGCACATATGGTCGCGTTCATCTTGATAAACGTTGGCCTTTCGTTATATTTTTATTAGTATCTTTTACTTTTATGGAGTGGAAGTTACATAAGATCTTCTCTGAGTTGATCATTATGTAATATTTTTGTAATAAGAAGAGGAGAGAAATGAGACAATTTAGAACCTCAAATGGCCACACAGTTAATTCCCTTAACATTTCCTATTTTCTCAACCAATCATAGTTGGAGTCTATATTTCTTACATAACGATTCCGTTATTTACGATCAGCATTAGGAGGTATCAGATCCCCTGTATGTGAACCACATTCGATAGTCATAATCCGTAATGCCATATTTTGAAACCGTTTAATTATAGCAATGATGAAAAATAAAACGCGCGCTGCGCGGAATTTATTCGCTAACGGCACAGCCCTTCTATATGATTAAGTCTTCAAAAACGCAATTAACAGCAACCGTTTAAATCAAAAGCCATAATTCGAAATAAATTGCGAGCTTAATTAACTGGTATCGCGTTTCCACCCAATATCCGTATTTATTCGCAGTCGGAGCTTCAATTTGTGTAAATTATGATAGAATGTAACGTAGTGACTTTATTTATATTATAATAAGTGGGTTTAGTTGCAAAATATAAATATAAGCACCGTTGAAATAGCGCGTATATATGTATACATATACAGTACTTTTCACAACTTATGTATGAATAAATTAAAACAGAAGAAAGTTCAAACAAAATTTTTAAAAGAAAGTGCTTCCCTACTATGGCAGGAAAGCCGTACATAAGTTTTATAATATCAAAGTTTTCTAAAAAAAAAAAAGGAACCCCTGAATGTTGACTTAAGCGGTACCTGTAATAATCTGAAATGGAACATCGAACCAACGAATCATTCAAATTCCATTACTTAAAGTCATTGTCATACCATTTGTCACACTAAATACCACACAGTGTTTACTGTTTAGACAGAAAAAATGTTTAAGGCTTAAAAGCGTCCATTATAGAAACTTTTCAACGCATCTACGACCGTAGCGAAGCGATAACATCATATGAAAAGTGTATTCTGAAAATATAGCATTCACAGCAGTAGCCAGCAATTAATGTGAATTTTGATTTATTTACTTACGTTTGTCTCATATAATCCTATAAATAAATTTGGCGCATATTTTGTGAAAAATCGTGGTCCTTTTCACAACGTATGCATCAAATTGATACAGATGAAAGTTCATAACAACTAAAACAAAATTTGTAAGAAAGAATGTTTTCCTACTGTAACAGCATCAGGAGGGCCGCAATTTAGTTTTAAAGTCTTGTACGTTTTATAAGCAACATTTAAGAGTTATTCCTAGTATGCGATGTTAATTTTTTTTTACGTAGATACGGAACTGATACTATGAGTCGGGTGATATATGGAGCAAGGTCAAGTAGATCGTCTTCCTTTCATCGGGGAATGTGTAAAATATGTCCAACAATTTAGAAAAAAAAAGCGCTCATCAAGTCTCAGCCTTATGTCAAGCACGTACAGCTGTTGAAGATGTTTTGTTTACATATTCATAGATTTTACGTGGATTTCGACGAGCCCGACAATATATATCGTAGGAGATTCTAAAACGTTATATTTTGTGTCCAAATTTGTTTAATCGTCTTTACACTAATTGATTTACTTATACCTCATATAATTTTTCAAATAAATTTAACAAATTAGTTATGACAAACCCTGTATATTAAAATAGCTTGCTCCATGTATTGTCATCACGCTTCAGTACGGTTAAATTTGCGCTAAAGAGAGTAGGAAGAAAATCTGGTTTATAGTGAACTCAAAATCCTTCTTACGTTTACCGGACCTTCTAAACACGTATTTCGGTAATCAGGTTGTCGTCCTCAGTTAGGGGAAACATAAATAAAAATGAGTGTCACTATTCAAGTAAGTATGTAGATTATAAGTATTAACGAGAAGGAATTGGGGTCTAACTGACGGGAGACAGGAAGACGCCTGTATCCACAGAATTAGGACAATATTAGAGATTTAAGCCATATTCTGGTGTCTTACGCAACGGGTTTGATTACATTCGTTGTAATGGTCTTTGTGTCTCGTCCGTTCTTATGATTTCGATAGCTTAACGTAGTTATCATCATAGCCACTGTTATTTATCGTTGGCACACGCAAATTAAGTGTGGCAATGTAGTGTAAGACTACTTACACCAGAAGATTACTTCGAATGTGTAGCAACATGTACTATACTAGGTGATTTTGTTACAATAAACAATTGGGGATGTGAAACAACCGATTTTAGATTTTCGATCATAATGGTGTCGAAGGACAAAGGAAAACATTGCTCACTTAAAAGAGATGGTCTTACAATTTGAAGAAACTGGAGAATTACGCTTCACAAGTGAAGTTAATAACTCATAGTCTAAGGATTATTATTAGCTCGAAGGATTCTTCATTTTCTTTGTGTTCCCCTTATTCTTCGCGCCGGATTAAGTTTTAAAGGCAAGTGCAACATTGTGGAAATGTGACCTGTAACTGTTCAAATTTGGGAATAGTGATTCCAGAAGAAACGATCTTTGGAGTTTTTCGGGTCTGACGTTACCATATGAATTCTAGATAATATTTTCTGTACGTATCCTTCATTTTCTTTTAATATCTACTTTGTTGTTTCAACCCACTTGAACTACTTTAACTTTCTGTTCGCTTTACTACGTAGTGGGATACTTCAGAAAATTGAATTCATTCTCAAATATGTAGAAATCGAATTTTTCACTAGAAACCGTGCATTCTTGTAAGAAAGTAGAGATAATTATTAATATTGATATCAAGATTTGCATTTAAAATAACACATCTAACTTCGATGGCTTCAGCAATTGTCTTGCCCGTAAACAAGAATTTGAAGCTTTAGCTTACAGGTCAAATGAATTGAAGTTATTTTTTAACTCATAACTTTATTTTTACTGCCTGCTGTAACTCTCCTCCAAATTGCCAGAATCACCGATCTTTATCCTCGAGCGCCTGGAACTAAGTTCTACTTATGAAATTCCCTTACTCTTTATCAACAATCTTAAATCCAAAAACAAGATCTAGCCTTCTTCTTGAACACTGTAACTTGACATGGTGATTTCTTTTCCTGAAGTATGTACACTGCGGCGTGAAGAATATCATATCGGCACATTTCAGTATCTTTCATGGTTTTTAACGGAAACAAACCTCTGCCCGTTGGAAAACTTTTTACCTATTGAAATTACGTCAAATTAGTGGGCGTAATGGCTCCTTTTTTATTAAAAATCTACTTTTCTATCAAACGATTCAATAGAGGTAGGTAGGGAAGCTTCGAAATTTTGACAGTATACGAGAACATTCTGAAACGTAGTAAATCGACCTCTGTGAACTTGGCACCCGACATTAAAATTTTTTTTTTTTAAATTAGTCAATTGTACATCGTTTGTGCCCGTGTGTACCACTTTCATTTTTGTTTGTACCTCAAATCCAAAAAGTTACAGCGTTTTCAAAATTCGACCTGCACCCGACTTTTGAAAATCGAATTTTTTAGCGGAATTTGATTTGTAATCGTCTATACCCGTTTGCACCACCTTTATTTTCAAATTTGCGCAGAATCCAAAAAAGTTGCGGCGTTTTGAAAATTTTGAAAAAACTTGTACCTCGATTACCGTTTACAGAATTCGAAAATTGGCAAAATTGTCGAAGTTAGTTTTCTGATATTTTTGAAAACCTCGTAACTTTTTTAGTCTGAGGTACCAACGAAAAGCAAAGTGGTACAAATCTCTAGGTCCCATCCCGAACCTAGACCATTTTACAGATTTGAGATATCTCAAAAATTGTAGAAGTTGTGAAGGGTGTATTTTCCCGAAATCAAAATTTATTCCTAACCTTTTTGGGTTTGAGGTACAAACGAAAACAAAAGTGAGTTCTGCGGGTACAAACGATTTTCTTTCGATTGCCGTTTACAGAATTCGAAAATTGTCAAAATTGTGGAAGTTAGAGTTTTGAGATTTTTGAAAATCTCGTAACTTTTTGATCTGAGGTACAAACGACACTCAAAGTGGTACAAACCTCTAGGTGTCGTCCTGAACCTAGACCGTTTTAGAGATTTCTGATATCTCAAAAGTTGTAGAAGTTGGCTCTTTCGAAATTTTCAAAACACTGAAACTTTTTGGGTTTTGAGCAAATTTGAAAAGGAAGGTGGTACAAACGGATACAACCGACCACGAATCAGATTCCGTTGAAAAACTTTCGATTTTCAAAAGTCGGATGCGAGTAAAATTTTTGAAACTTTTGTTGGGTTAAAGGTACAAACCAAAATGACAGTGGTACAAACGGGTACAAACGATGTACAATCGACTGATAATTTAAAAAAATTTTTTTGAAAGTCGGATGCCAAGTTCACAGAGAGTAAATCGTATCTCTAAACGAAAGGATTTAAAAAGTTACGGGACTCTTATACCGTTCCAAATCCCTTGATACCGTCAGTAAAACCCTACATTTCCGGGTTAATCACCGCAGATCTCTACAAGCTGTCGTCTTAATCTCGTAAAAAAGAGCATTTGAAGCCAGCGTGTCTCACCGATTTTTCTGGCTAAACATCGCCGAACTAATCGGGGAAGACGTGGAACTCGCAAGCGCGAACGCCTTGTCATCGCGACGAAGACCACCGTTCAAGAAACGAGCCGATAAGAATATTTCAGCGCGTCGAGTTATTTGTGAATGCACGCAGCCGAAGGAGTCAAGCCGAACACTCTCGCCTTTCAATCAAGCGGCTTAATAGCTACGCGACGTCGGTCCTAGACAAATTGGTGGAGCTGTGGAACTGCGGATGGTCGTCGTGTCGTAGTTTTCGCGTGGACGTTTCCCCGACTTTTTCTTGTTTGTCCTTCACTTCTGCTTCCACGCGGTCGAAAGTATGCATCGGTTAAATCGCGCAATTTATTCGCTGCCAAGTGACGGCGAAGATGCTCTTTATAAGACCCCAGTTCGAGGACGTACGAGTTAGAAATCTCGTTCTGGTCGCGTTGATTTATATCGTTCCCTAATCGAGTCTAAATAATGCGAGAGGTTATATGTAACATGTAGCGATAAATTGAATCAAAGATGATAGATTAATGATCGCGAAGAAATGGTGCCGGAGCAGACTGGATTACTCACTTTCCGGACTAATTTTATCCTTTGCAGAAAGTGAAAATAATTAAATTTTAATCAGCGGGATTAAACGAATTTTCTATTGGAAAGGATACAGAACCGTCCGTGCATCTTCTTTAAGTTTTCGTTTCTCCCACTCTACAATAAGGAGAGTAAAATTTAAAACCGTCCGAATCTGTATCGTTCGTAGCAGTTCCCTTTCTCACGAAATATACGTCCGCAAGAACGAATTTTGACAGCGTTTACCGCACAGGACGAACCTATTCGGCCTTGCGGTGTACCTCCGGGGCTTTAGTTACGGGTTTGCATACCAGATTTACCCCGGGAATCGGTGACGATGGTGTCGCTCGTAAATTATCCCAATTCAGCCTTGGCGCCACACTCAGGACATGTGTCACAGGATTGGATTGCATCGGACTGGACTAATGTCCTCTCTCGTGATGTCACTATGTATCTACTATTCACGCCGATTCTAGAGCTGTCCAGCTGTGCTTTGAATATGTAAGTGGTTGTTGTTGATGTCGACATCGTCGTATGCGACATTCTTAATGAAGTTGATGCTGTAAAATGGGAATAATCGCTTAACCCGATTCAGCCCTCTTTTTTTGCCAATTTTTCAAAAATATTTTATGCATTACCTCTAGGAGGTATAAGTATCACAAATATTCCTTTTGATCTACTTATTACCCATTTTTTTGCAATTTTGAATAACCTCTCGCATGAACAGTAATAAACTCAATAAAGAATAAATCGCATCAGCAGTTGCGTTCACATATTTTTGGACAAAGACAAAAATATTTGAGATAGACAGATACATCATTACTTTTACGTGTTTTTATATTACAGCACAATAACTATTGATATTGTAACCATATGGTCACTCTTGGCAGATTCGAGTTAATATCGTATTGGTTTGGTAAGTTTTTACTATTTCGAGAAACAACATGACTGATAGATCGGATAACAAAATTTCGGGATAAACACAATATTCGTTCAAGCAGCCAGTTTGACCGAAAATAGATCCACAGATGATGCAATATTATGCGTTACAGGCAAACTTTATAAACTTAGAGATAATAGAAAATCGATGATAACAATTTTCGTAGATTTTAATTTTAAACTACTTGAGATATTAGAAGGCTTAGACTTTAGAGGAGTTGTCTTAGATTTGCTAGAAAGTTACCTAACCAACATAGATCAAACTATAAGAATCGATGAAATTTTCAGTAACGCCAGAACAATCGAATACGGGGTACCGCAAGGTACTATACTTGGACCAGTTTTATTTAACATGAGCTTAGAATAGAAATAGATGCAAAATTCATCATTTATTATAATTCAGTATATCAAAATTCACAGTTAATGTTGGGGTTATGGTCTTCAATTGTTATAGGGTTTATTTTGGGGTTCTATTTATACCTTTTCGATACCACGCCCACCACCTTTTGAGCATTCTATTACCCTGCGTGGGTTAGCTTATTTTAACTCCAGCCAGAGACGTTTAATGGGAGAAACAAATGTCACTAGAAATAAAATTATTAATTATTATAAAAAGCATCGGTTAATAGACATAGAAGCCTTGTTAGCATTCAGACACATACATACAATACTTTTACATTACAAGAATTCATAAAAAATTACTGGAAATAACCAAGGATACATCGACATTCAATACAGGTTTCTATAACAGCGATATACTTGGACGAACTGGAGTCAACGACGAATAAAATTGACAAGATAGATTAGTCAACAAATAAGTCAATAAATATATTTGGAATAAAACGGTTTTAAGAAGAAGCACCAGTGAATAAAAGAATCTCACCATACCGGAGCAGAATCTGAGAAGGGGAAGAATCCATAGAAATTAAAGGTGCATCGAGAACAGAAGTTAAGAGAGGAGATATAGGACGAACCATCATCGGAAAAGAAATTACACTCACACACACACACAATACTAGGTAATTATCTTGATTTTATGTTAAATGTTTCTCAAAATTGATAAATATAATTTGTTATAATTAATGCATTTTATATCATTAATTAAGAGCTAGGCCGGTGCAATTTCGTTTAAGAAATTAACTAAATTGCTGATTACTTTTTCATATGTTTACTATATGTATATATCTATTTAGAATAAGCTATTGCATGTAAATAATTATTGGAAGTAAATAATAATAATAATTATTATTATTATCGTTATTATAACAATATATCGCGATGTTGTTATCAAAATATATAAAATAACCTACAGGAAAACAGATCATGGGATATCGACTATATGAACCGGTACAGATTGGAACTTCGCCGTGAATATGATTCAAGAGAACAAATTACATCGAAACCACATCACAATCACATCCAGTCTTCTTACGCCGGTACTCAAAGAAAATTGCAACCTCAGAAACTACGTATTACCATGTACATGAAGCGGTCGGATAATCCCTGCACGTACACGTGCACAATAGGTATACGATATAAAAATAGTACGACCGAAGTACTATGGAAAATATTAAAATACACGAAACAGAGTTACCTGCTTTACCCTAGACTCTCGTAATCACTCGCGGATTTCATTAACGTTTGAAATATCTATCACTACTTTGAAAGGCCGAAAAACGTTGGTGTATAGACGATATATGAGCAAGAGGTAGATAGTTACTTTTCGAAAATGCAATGATGTTACAATTTCTTTCACGTAAGCTTAGCAAAATTTTGAGCACGATGAAAAGTTTACGGCTTTGGAACGAAAGTAGAAACGGTGTTTTCAACCACAAGTATCGAATGACGAGGGTGGTGATTGGATCGTTACAATTTAATTAATGTCAAAATGAACATCTTCCTAAAAATAGGTTCCTTATACCAATTCGTGTCCTGAAAATTATGGAAAATCTTTTAATCCTAGAAGTACTCTAGAAATAACCTATATATTTTCTAAAAGGCATTGAATGCCGTTCTAACCCCTCGGATCCATGTTGCACGAAGAGTACATACACAGTTTCTATTAAACTATACAAAGGAATCATTGTAATTTCCGCTAACACTGTATATTGTTTAAATTTCAAACTATAATTACATAAGCAGGCTTTCGCGATCGTTAATCAAATACATAATTAGAGAAGGTTATTGCGGTTACCATCCTGATGTAATCGAACCGCTTTCTGCGGTGTACAAAGCGCTTTCCCATCGAAATCCATACGTATACCGAGGCGAAATCGATTCCGATACGAAAAAACTTAATGAAGCAGCAGCAGCAGCAACAACAGCAACAGCAACGGTTCGCGAAGATTACGCCATTTTCGGAATATCATCGTTCGCTGCGTAAGAGAAATATCGCATGAGTCGCTAATACTGCGCTAATTACGCCGGCAATTGTGGTGCTCCGAGGGACTATGTATTAGCGCTCCGCTCGTAGGAATATATTTTATTAAATATTACAAGGGAGCGCTCTTGTATTATGCTGATGTTATGGCGCTTTAATTAACGATATAAAAATATAGTGGTTATAGTTGAAAGATTTATATTGGCTTTACGAGCGCATTTCGCGAACGGCGCGGACATTTTTAACTTTTAATTAATTCTAATTTTTATAGCTTCTTTTGCGCCGCGAATAATTAAAATTGTTGTAATTTTTATAGGGCGTCGGACGCGGAACTGCGTGTTTGGAAATTAGTCATAGTTGTAGATTGGTGTCTTTCGTGTATGCTCGAGTTTTTAGTTAATTATGCTTATGTTGATTTTCCTAGATTATCATCGTAAAAGAACGTGGATTTTAGCTCTAAATACCGATTACGTACCAACCGCCCCAATAAGTTGCAAAACGTTCTTTTTCATCTCGTTGAAAATATGTAGCTCTGATACTAGTTCGGACGTCCATTCCTTCATTCATTCATTTATGAAACTTCTTTAGTCTCACTATGGTAAATTGAGAATTATACGCGAGATGAATGACGACGAAGGCGAGAGTGGGATGAAAAATAATCCTGCAATTGACCATTGACCCAAGCGTAAAAGAAAAATGATTCTCGCATTGTCCGCGGTCGTTTTTTCGTTCTTTCTCACTTAATTCCCCGTTCTTGAGAAGTTGACATAAACGAAATCACGGGGAATAGCATATTGTAGTAGAATGAACCTATCTAGATACGAAAAGAACAAAGAATTGTAACACTTAATGTTTTCCTGTACATCTGACAAACGACATGTAAAACAATACCATGTAATATTTATTGAAAAAAAAAAGTGAACATTCTGTTTTTCTTATACATATGTGGGGTCACATCTTCTCTCTTCAAAAACCAACAGTAATCAAGTATTCAGGTAATCACCCATCGTGGTTGGACCCCATCTTCTTTGGTACCGAATTTCCATTGTCCATATATCTTGATGGAACGTTTCACCCTGTTCGTCGCTGACATCGCACAAATTCTTAGGAAATGGGAATAGAGAAAGTGACCAACCAAGCGATTTTTAGGAATCTAAAAGTTCATTAACTAGTTTTTCGCAGTTAGCATCCATATTGTTGCCTAAAAATCCCCTCTCTGCGCTTACAAACGGGGTCCAAGCTTTTCCATAAAATTAACATGGTCCAGCAATTTTGTAATTTGTGGTCCAATAAAAATGCCTTCTTTTAATTTGGCGTCACTTAACTTGGGAAGGACTCGCGTTAGATATATAAATCCTTCAGCTTCTTTATTCATAGCCTTCACCAAGTTTTTCATCAGTTCAAGTTCAATGTGAAGAGGAGGCAAAGGAACATTTTGTTTGGTCTACAAGTGGCACATACTTAACATTTTCAATTCCCGATTTAAATTCATTTTAGTTACATAATGTTCATTCACTGCGCGACTGTCCCACAAGCAGACAAAACAGTAATATTTTGCAAATCTTCCCTGAACTCCCAGTATAATTACTGTAACTTTTAAATCCCCACATATCTGCCATTTGTATCGGTTGTAGTTTATTGCATCTAAAAGGGGGTTTCTTCCATTGTCACTGAATGGGCATGTGGTATAAATGATTTTAAATTTCCATTATCTAATAATACAGGTTTTAAACTATATTTCGATGAGTCTATGAACAAGCGCCACTCACAGGAAAAATGCTCCATATTGAGAAAACTGGACGTATTAGGACTTTATGAATATTTTCCCTGTTATTAGCAAGGTATTAGCATTGAAAATGATGGGCTGAACTGTAACGATTCCCAGTGATTTCGTTTGTGTCAGCTCTTCAACAGCCCGAGAATCAAGTGAAAGGAAAAGAATAGACATGAGAAGAGTTTGGGAATGGTGACAGACAGCACGCTTAACGGCGACATTACTTGTTTCATTTTGCTGGGAACAATTCTGCCACTTTCCTTACAGTCCGTACCTAATCCCATGCGACTTTGTTTCCTCATTTCAAAAATTTCTTTGCGGTCAGCAGTTTGCAAGTGATGATGACATCAAGGTAAACGTCCAAAACTTACGAAGCAGGTAGTTGGGATTAGTGCCAAGTTATGACAAGGTGTATAGATGTTTCTGTAATAAAATACAAATGAAAACAAATTGCTGATCTTTTTTGTTCCCAGACGGTACTTACTTACTAGATCAGCTTTGTAGAAATCAAGGTACGCACTTTTTTGCATGTATTCAAAGCCATTATTAGTCATTTGCTTAAATATTCGCTTCAATATTTGATTGTATTTGTGGTGAAATGCTGAACACATTCGAAGTTGTATAACACATCCCAATTTATTTTTGTGTCTGTTGGTCACCAATGGGCCAGGAACTTGAGCATTATGCTCTTTCCACCGATTTACATTAACACTCTCATTTCCGTTCGGGCCACCCAATGTCCTTCACAAAGGTCATTATCTTTCTCAAGGGAAGTCTGAATATTCTTCCGGACTTCTACAGTGTCTTAGTGTGGAATTGGCTTCCAGTTAATTTCCATTTTTTGAGTGTCCACGGTCTGGCGGAATTGTTTGTTACCCCATAGACAAGTTCCGGTCCTGGTATGTTTCTGTTTGAACCTTCCTTAGCTAGTCCATCAGCAATTAAGTACCTTCAATGCCCCCATGGCACCCAGATCAAGACACAATGTTCTGCTGCGGACGTTAAGAGGATTTAATTTTTGATTTTGGCCAAATTGCTTCTAAGATGATGAAATTGCGAAAAATCTCAAGTAACTTAATGGTTAATAGTCTATTTATATTTCTGCGAAATTTGAAAGGGCAATTTTCAGAGTTAAACGAGCTGTGTAGGTAGCTTTGATGACTATTGGAACATTCATCATTATCATCATCACCAGCATAATTCGAATCCTCCTATTATCCTAGGGCGTCGAGGTTATAAGTTCTCTTCTATTATTTGTCATTTATTTTACCAATTTGCAGTCCACTTCTTTCTAATATTTCCTCTATTTCGGTATTCCACTCGCGTCCTGAGCTTTCTCTCGTATATTTGCCCACTGGTTATGCTTTCCAGGATTTTATATCTGCTGCCTAGATTCCTTGTTCGTCTCTTTGTGTTAATCTCCAATTTTCTCCACCATCCAACCATCACGGTTAGTGTATTGCTTTGTATATTGATAATTTAGCCTTTTCTGTAATTTGCGTGTGTTTGATGAACTTTCTTTGTTAAGCATAGAATATGTGATTTGCGGCTTGTACTTTTCTGTTTTCTGCCCCCAATTATACTTCCCAAGGATCTGCAGCTTATATCTTGTTTTATATCCTCGCGTCCTTCAATTTAATATCTCGCACTTCATTGCCAATCACCATCATTTGTGTCGTTTTAAAGTTCAGGAATCATCCGCAAATGCACTTACCTGTCTAAGAGACCTCCAAAGAGAAATATAACTTCCTTTTTTTTTCAATATCCCGCTAGACGAGTTCCTCTATAAAACTGTTATCTTCCAGAGGAAGCCTTTTAGAGGTAAAGTCCACCCAAATTTAATAATTGTAAGGTACACGTGAAACTGCAACTTCAGCTTTGCTACTGCACAAACTCCCAAGCACAATAGCGAAATCGCCATTTTCAAAATTACTAACGCCAGAACCATCAAGGGACGTCCAAATCTTTCACGTGCACGTTCGAGACAATTATTAGCGTACAATTCACGGTATGCGTTCGCATGTCCGGGACTAAAACTTCCATTTCCGTCACCTGACCATATCGACTTACAAATAATCAACTGTTTTGACAGAGCAGAGCTATTTTAACGACGGTTTCGATACCCGGATACTGCGACCGTAAAACCGGCAGCGCCGAAGAACGGAGACGGGCATTTCCAGGCCATAATGCCACATTTACGATTTTTTCAATTTAGCCGGCGCAGTAAAATTAGTTCGGCCCTGACGGCGGACGTTTTATGGTGTTTAAATTAACGATTCGGGGTTTAGTCGTACGGTCTAACATTAGCATTCGTAGATACATACGTGTTAAATATACGGGTACGAGACGAAATCAGGATGGAAAAAAATCAATACTACACACCTAATACAACTAGTTGACATGAGAATTAATAATTAAAGTGGAACATTAATTTTTACTACGCCAAATACCTGTTTTGATAATCCTCTTAATCCGACGTCCTAGACGGACAGAAGAATAATGTGAAAGAAGTTCATAGTGATTGCAAGGACTGTGGTGTACTTGCTGACACCATATCACATCGGTAAACTTCTCACCACGCAATTTGTATATCAGATTCGGTGACACTTTTTTGACAGACAGTCTGACAGTTTTGAAGATGTTTGCCTCGTTACTAGCGAAACACGTGTCACCCGATTTAATTAAATAACTGTGTGGCGATGAGTTTACTGATGTGACATGCTGTCATAGATAATGTTATTATTACAATAAATTTAAATTAATTTGGCAAAAGCATTTTTCTTAAATTTATGATTCCAAAAGGAACTTTTAAAGGTAGCCCAAATTTATTCTGCACCAACTCACATATACATACATCTGCAGTTCACGTGTTTTCAGATAGTTTACGTCAAAACTTAGTATTGCTGTCACAACAGTTCATGTAAATCATCTAGTTAATATTAACTGGCATCGACCTAATATTTCATATATGCATAGCGATCAACATCGCATATGCAACCGATCTAAATTATAGATAGGCACTTCCTGCGCAGACATGGTACAAAGTGAATTATTTAATTTAATTAGTCTTAGATTAGATCCTACAGGTACGTGTATTGCGTTACATATCGCTGCTGCTGCTACTACTACCGCGTCATCAATCCTTCACGAAGTCGCCGAGTTCCGGAGAATTTCATATTAGGACATTCCGTTTTAGGTAAGTGCAACATAATCAGCCTGTGTTGCACTAGGAGTATTAATAAAAGAGAAGTTGCATTTCTGTTTTGGGATCTCTCGTTCGGAGAAGAGAAATTAGATGTTCGTTAGTCGTTTCGATAGTACACTACGCGACCATTCTCAGTTCTTTTGATAGAATAATGGTGAAATTTAAAATTTAAGAAATGTCGATGATAGGGCCGATTTCTTCCAGGAAATTGTGGATGACTTGTGTCTACTTGCGCTTCCACCCTTATCCATAAAAAGTTATATTGACCCAACTCCCATCAGTCTAAAGCTGGCACTACGAACATTCGACCAGTAGCTCGCGCTTCGCAAAAATGCAAGGGGTGTAGCAGATGTTATAGTCGAGGGACCGCCAGTCCGTTATCGTTCTTTGTTTCTATCATTTCTTATTCCCAACACAGTAAGAGTTCGCACAAAATGTGGTTTAAAAATATAAACTTTTACTGAGTAATTTCTTGTCAATTATAAATATATGTCTTTGTAATTAATAATAATCAGAAATTGGAGTTTTAATATAAAATTACCTTAAGGTACGTTTTGTTATTTCTGGAAGAGATCATGAAGTGTAGTGATTATTGACAGATATTGATGATTTTTTATATATACTTACAACTCAACAATTTTTTGGATTAAAATTAACTTGTTTTAAATGGCCTTAATTTATCATGCGGATTTATTTAATATACAAAGAAATGAAGATCTATACGTTTTGAATAATGAAAAACTGAAATTTATACATAATTATTAATTTGAGGGAGATTAGTTTTTTGTTTGTTTGACTTACAACCATAATTCTAATGATTAGTTGAAATTATAAAATTACCTTTTATGCCACTACATCGTGTTTTGTTTGAATATAGTTTTACTGTGAATGATATGAGTTCTGATATTTCGTTATGTGCAAGTGTCTTTCAAGACATTTTTTCTAATACACACTTGCTGCAAAAAATGTGTTTTTGAAAATCTGCTACTTCTCTACCAAAGTGTGAGGGTGCGCCATCGTGTTGTATCCTCCCGCTTCTACTAGTATGCGAAGAATATCCAACAGACTCGAAATCAGTTCGAATAGTTTCTGCGGCATCCATAATCCTAGCAACAAGTTGTTCTCTGTTTTCAGGTATAATAGAGGCCGTAGGGTATGGAGTACTTTAGACAATATCGGTTTGTACCCGTACCATATCTTACCTTTAGCTTTAAAACTTCGGCTTTGCCGAAAAATATTGTTATATTGTTTAGTGACGATGCATGTTTCACTCGAGACGGCATCAATAACACCAAGAATTCACAATGTTGGGCACTTGAAAATCAACGGTAAACTAGGGAATGCCCCGTCCAGCATTATTACATGACTACGGATTTGGATACAGCACGATGGCGCACCCCCACATTGTGGTAGACAAGTACCAGAGTTTCTAAATCAAAATTATACCAACCGATGAATTGGAAGAGACTCAGCAGTTGCTTCGCCAGCAAAGTGACTCAAATTCTCTTGATTATGTTTTACGGGGAAGGCTGAAAAATTTGGCTTATGCAGAGAAACCTGAAAACAGAGAACAACTTGTTGCTAGGATTGTGGATACCGCAGAAACTATTTGAACTGATTCTGAGCTACCTCTTCAATTCTAAGAAGAGCAGTATACAGCAATTGCGGTGAATGTTTTGAAGAAGTAATTCAAGAAAGCGACTTAATATTAAATGATTTTCAATGAGATTTTTTTGGCAATGGTACGTAATATGTACTTGCATTAGTAAGTAAAACTTCAAATGCTTGTAGCTCGGCTAGGATAGTGTTTTGGGCATATGCTCATTAGACATTTTCAGCTTGCAATTTATTCAGTAACATATCCTTAAGCTATGGCAGCCATGTCATGGGATACCCGGTATATATATATATCTATTTATTTACATATTTTGATTTCATGTATTGCATATGTCTATATGCACAAGAACATAAAAGTATTAAATGCCCAAATTTATTGTATATCCTATATATTAAGAAATTGTAGTCGTCAGTTAATATCTGGATACCACCCTAATAAAAACAATTATTTGTTTAAACCTACAGTTTCATATTTCCTTAATGAAGTGTGTGCGAAAACGTTAATAATTAACGTTTTGAAATATAAGCCGTTAAATCTCAAACCTATGTTTTAATTGACTTAAAAAAATGGGGAGAGTATTTAAAAGATTAATCCCACCTAGTCTGGCATTATAGTCATCATCGTCCCAAGAATGTTCTAAAATTATGATAAAAGAAATACCAACTTCAGCGAAATAAGTCCCTTCTAAACGTATTAGATCGACGAAAGCTTACGCTGACAGAAACGTCGTTAATAAATCAAAACTATTACACATAATTTTGAAAACTGAAGCGCACGCCGGCATTTATCATAACTAAATTTAGAGCTTTCCGAACTGCCTCTCCGCAATTCGAGTTACTAAATATTAAATTTTGGCCGTAAATTATCAGCATAAGTACAAAGCTACGTATACATACATGCACACACAAATACCTCAACCATCTCTTTATTTCTGTAGATTTATGTGTAAAGTACGTATAAGTTTTTGTATCAAGATATCGGAAATAAAGAATATTAAGAAGTCCTTCTCGCTATCGTTGGAGCTAAAGTAGGGTAGGATCGAAAATAAAAAGATATTCGATGTTTATGGATAAAACTTGAAACTTCTATTTTTCGCGACGTTTTAGTTGTTTACACATTTTCCTGCTAAAATTACAGATTTCTATAGTTTACAGGACTTGATTACGCAAAAGTTCTTTGACATAGGTCTTTGTTATCCACGGTCTTTTCTGTAATTTCTTCGTACCTTCAACACAGTATGATTTGTTAAATTGAACTAGGACCAACTGTGAAGTAAGACTAAGTATTTATGTTGATATCTCTTCTTTTTTAGCCCATCCTCTTGTATCCCTACCTATTAAATGTATTCTCTACTGCACGGTCGTTTTACCATACATCATTTATTCCAACAAAATCTCACGGCGTAAACATATTAGGACAAAAAAAAAGGAATAAAACATTTCGGGGATTGTAGCACCAGGAGCACTTATATGAATAGTGTAGATCTCTCCACCTGTTAGTGCGATGTAAATGTAGCGTGTCTAAAGAGCGTTTGACAGATTTCGTCACTTGCACATTAACGAGGAAAAAAAGCGATTCGAGAGGATATTGATATCGTATGACTAATTAGCTACATATGCCGCGTATCTAGTTACAAGTTCATTTATCTTACGCCACTGACACTTAACGAAAACACATTCGATCCGGCGCGCCAATGCGAGGAAGGGAAGCCGTCCGAAGAATGACTGATCCGATGACGATAATGAAGAATAATTGCGCGGTAGGATTGTCATCGGCGATTCTTATTATTAGGGAATGAGTGGTTTCTCATGGTAGTATGCATAAAATGTAGTAGATACATAGAAAAGAGGAATGATAATTCAATGAAGAAGTGCTTAATCAAGCAAAAGCGTTTGGTCACTTATGAAGTGAAAACAGTACTTTGTTAAACTACTAACAAAGTGATAGTTTTCATTTCATAAGTGACCATGTACTACTACAAAGTAGCGGACAACTCAATCACACGTCTTAAAGATGTTTAGGTAGAATGGGATAATTTTAAATGCGTGGAAAAAATGAAAGGGATTAGCTTATTGAGTGTAAGAAATCCAGACATATAGTAGTAAGACAATCCGCGCCATTTGTTGTATGTACAGAAGATGTCATTGGTAGAAGCGCCATTAGATCGGGGATAGTTTGAAGGAGCGTATGGAAAGGAATGAACTGCATCTCCAACAATGATGATCAGAAAGAGGATGTTCACAAGAATTTATATTCCGGTAATAATAAACACTAAGATGAAGTTTTCTACGAAGTGAAGTACTGCATGCTTGATCGTCGATTTTCCTCGCTGGTTTTTATCTTTATCGGATACTAACTATAAGACAGAGAGACGGGACGAACCTCCACAGTAAATTATGTAGATTGGTTGATTAACGGAGCTTAAGAACCAAACCAAGATTGGTTGAGGTGAATGCGATAAAGCATATATAGGACAATCGAGGCGCGCAATAGTAACACGATTTAAAGAACATGCGGCACATTACCGTTATGGCAGGATAGATTCGTCCAGTATCACGAAGCATATCCAACACACGGAACATAACTGAAAAATGTAAAATCTAAAATTGATTAAACATGTTAATTCACCGCGCGAACTAGATGTGTATGAAGCGATACACATACGTAAAAATACAAATCTTTTAAATCGCGATAGCGGGTCCATTCAAAACTACGCCTTGTTCAATCTATTGTAATTAGGTAATATCAGTGTTTGTATGATGTATTTATCATTTAAATCTTCTTCGCGATTCATTAACCCAAAATTAGTCACGTAACGGTACATAAAAGTTATTCAAGCCAGATTATCAGCCAGATACTTTTTCTTAATTCACATTTTTGTAGAAATTATATGCAGAAATTAGACATAGGTGTACATGTTACTTGACATGTTATTTATAAAGATCATTTACAATGGACAGTAATCGTGGGGGCGATCTCCGAAAAATATATTTCCCACCCCATAAACGATTACAGTGAGGGTGGGGTAAACTAGCATATTTAGTTAGTTATTTTAGAAGAAAATGATTCGCTCATTTCAGTTCATACGATTTTTATAATGTTTGCCTTGTGCTAGCGAAACACGTGTTACTGAATTTTATTATTAAACAATTGTGTGGTGAGGAATTTACCGATGTGACATAGTTTCAACCAATTTTAGGATTGCATAGCATACACTTTGAATATGACGTTTCTAGAGTACTACATTATCAATTTTTTCAACTATGGGAAGAAAAATTTGTTTTACCTCAATGCCTGTTTCGCTTAAGTTAAGTTTAAGCTGCTGCAATCTTCCAAGCGGAACTATACGCAATCTTGGAAACTGTAGGAATCCTATCCGAAAGGGGACACAGGGGAATACGAATCAAAATATTCTCGGATAGTCAACCAGTCCTTAAGGTCCTGAGCAGTTGTACAATTACGTCCAAATTATTATTGGAATGCCGCAACGTGCTTAATGGCCTGGCCACTCAGAACCAAATCACCCTGGTCTGGGTGCCAGGACATGAGGGGCACGGGGGAAATGAGATGGCAGACATCTGCGCAAAAAAAGGGGCTGAGAGAAACTTTACTGGGTCTACCCCACCTTTCGGGTTTAACAAAGGTCTCCTTAAAGGTGAGATAAAGAAATGGACAGCATCCATTACAATGAAACACTGGAATGAGACCAGCAGGCTGGAACATTCCAAACAATTTCTGAGCTTCGACGCTAGGAGGGCGGACCTCGCCCTAAAACTGGACAGGGGAAGCTTAAAAACACTGACAGGGGCACTCACAGGCCGCTATACCTGTAACAAGCACCTACACAAAATGGGCTTATCCAGCACGGACACTTGCAGATTCTGCGGTGAAGAAAAGGAGTCAATGGAACACGTGATCACTAACTGTGGGGCACTAGGCCACAGGAGATATACACTACTACATGCATATACGCTGAGTGAGGAGGACCTATTTACACTCCCATTGGAGGAGCTGATCCTGTTCCTCAGCGTATTAAATAAATAAAACAAACAAGAGGAAACACAATAGATCAACGTGGTCGCAGTGCAAACGGCCATTTTGGGCCAGACCCCACCTCATTACAATACAATACAATACAAGCTGTTCCGATTATAAGCGTATCGTTGGTCTTTGCATGAACGATATTTGTTGGATTGGTTATTTGGGACGACCGCGAAACTATCCATTTTACGCACCAATTGAAGTAATGTTGAAGATGGATTGCAAAGTAAAGAGGAACCACTTTCCGTAAAGGATAAGAAACAGAAATCTATAACTAATTTCCTAAATTCTTGTCGTTAGAATGAGACTGTTTAAAATTTCCACCGGTCCTGGTGAAGCTGCACATAATAATGTTGAAGCCACTGACTCCTCAATACTTAACGGTATTAAAAAGCGAAAGTTGAAGAAAAATACCTTTTATTATTTGAAAACGGCAACCTCTCGGTGTGGATCTTTGCTTTGCAAGTAGATGGATGTAAAAATGTGGAAGCAGAGACACGCGTCTGCAACATTTACAAAATTGTTCATTGTCTCTTATCAAGTTTAAGCTGCACAATTGCTATAACGCAAGAATCTTCTCTATTAGCTGAAGCTGTTGACCCTTTCCTTTGAACTGCCATCTTCAAATATCAGATTATTTCTAAACACATTTCCCTATTGATAGAGTAACCACTACACATGTACTTATGATGAATTGGGTTGCACCCATCAACGAATAAATTAAATACGCTCTTGATCCTACTAATCGTGCAATCCTATTTGAAGTAGTGCTTACGTTCCTTTGTCTAAACAGTAAACACTAGGAGTTATTTAACGTGACCTACGACTTGATGACATAAAATACTCGAAGTGGAATGAACTATGGCGTTTGATGGGTGTTATCGTAATATTCCGCTTAGGGTTTCTAGCCACTAATAGCGTTTATATTCCGATATATTGTTACAGTCTACTTAATAGGAGTTCAGGTATCGTAAAAATCTTCAATATTCTTCTTCTTTATCCGATCCTTAGTGCCATTTCAAGCATCGGATTGTGGTTCCGGTTTTTCTCTTATTTATTTATTTCACGATATCCTGTCCCCTGCTAATCTTTTTAGGTCGTCAAGGGTTATTCCTACCACATACTCTTTGATCTGGTCCATCCATTTCCTTATAGGTTTTCCTTTTTCTTCTTTTTCTATGTCCTCCCATATCAAATATCTTCTTTGCCAGCCTGTCTGGCTTCATCCTCATCACATGGTCGTACCAGTTTAATTGCTTTGATCCTTTCTAGTATTGCTTTCTGATTTACCGGTTTCCTAGTTTGGAGTAGTAACTGCTATCTTTCTAATATGTTTCGCCTCCAATGCATTGATCTATGTCTCTTGTTTTTTCTTATCGTCCAGTTTTCTCCCGTGTATGTCAGAGCTGGTACTGTAATTGCGTTGCGAATCTACAGCTTTACTTCCGTAGAAACTTCAATACTAAGGTAATAATAATAATAATAATAATAATAACGGCTTTCGTGTGATAAAAGGAAAATATTTTCTCTTACGAAATTCGTTTTTTGAACTTTCCTCTTTTAATTTGATGCATAAGTAGCGAAAAGCTCTGCATAGGCGCTCAATGTCATTTTCTCATACAACGAGGAAAAAGAAGCTATGTAGTGGCCACCTATCTCATCTACAACTGGAAGTAATTGCGTGTTATTTTAGAATTGTTTTCATTTTGAAGTTTTGAAGACGTGAAAAATATTTTAGGAAAACGTAAGAGTTAAAAGCAAAACATTTTGGCTAGATTATTCATCATTTTTAAGTAATTTTGGCGCGTTCTGTTTTGTTTCGGTGATGATTTTATTAGCGCTCTAACGTTCAAATTAAAGCACACTCGTCAGACTAACCATGGACATTTTCCAAGATCACAAAGGAAAACCTATTTAAGTACTATTAAGAAAAGAATTTACAGAAAGTAATAATAGTTAACAATACACTTTACAAACGTTAATGATAAATTTGTAACTGTACCGTCCGAGAGCAGCAGCGCTAAATCACGTCTCTACGAATGCGTGTTCAACATTAGTGCATCAGGTATCGGAAATTTCTAGGTCGTCGGTACCGAATTTAAATTTAGAAAGATACGACTTTCAACACTTGTCCAGATTAATTTGACATCGTCCGTTTTCAGTCCGCGTTAATATTTCGACCCGCCAAGGATAATTTTTCAGCGATGTCGGTACATAGAAGTACCATCGCTATGACACTCCCCGTAGATTCATTGAGACGAAGGCGTGGCAGGATAAACGTCCGAGAAATATAATTCAGGTTTATTCGCGACACTCAACTTTGGCAGTTTGCCATCGGGCGTTAAAGATCGCCGCCGATTTATAATGTCAAACTCGAAACTTCATCGCGTCATTAGTACGTTTAGACTTTGGAAAGGCGATTTTTCTTCGTGTTAACGAGAATAACGCGATGTACGTATGTAGGTGTGTGAATATGTGTGTGTGTTGTATAAGTTGTTGGCGGATTTGTTAGTATGGAGATTATAATCTCGAAACATAAATTTATGGATCATGATAACACGAGAGAAATTGAAATTGAGTGTCTGGAGACATGGATATATTCATGGGGATCATTGTCGTTGTAAAACCAAAACATAGAGTCATCATTCCTGTGCTGAAATGAATAGATAATAAATATTTACGGTTTCACCAAACGTAACTCAAATAGTTTGGAAAATTTGAAATGAGATAAAAACTAGCGCGGGCTAGACCAAAAGCGAAGGAATCGAAAACGAATTTTTAATATTTTTCTCTTTTTTTCTATGTAATACAAATTTTCCAATATATACTTAGATCTGGACTCTGGATTCTGGACATAATTTTCCAAAACGAAAACGCTGACTAATGAAACAAGTCGTTTAAATTAAGCTCAAATTAATTTCGTTATCAAATTACACATTATAGTTCCTGCCCACCAAATTGGCTAGTGACGATAACGGCGATTTGATTAGGGGCATAACCGCAGACGTAGGTAAGCGCGAGCTTCTTTCGGAAATCTATACTGCAAGGTAATAATCAAGGTGGATATTGCAGACGCATAATGACACATAATTATCGAAGTAAGTGTATACGGGATAAACGTGTAGACGATAGACATTGAAGTTTGAGTAAACTACCCATTATCGAAAAGTACGAATAGCACGTATAATTAATCAAATAACAGTAACAATTTATCAGTTAAACATGTTAATTAATTTAATCGGATGTGAATGCATTTATGATCATATCAATTATCATTTTTGCCTCTTTTGTTTCTATGGGATTTCCTTCATTTTGTATGCTGTAAGGAGCTGCATATCCGTGGGAAATGAGAATTTACGCCAATAAATAAGAAAGACAATTTGCTTGGTTGAAATGGTAATACATGGGATAAGGTAATGAAATATTTTGTTTCAAACACAAAAATTCCGCCTATTGCCCACTATCACCTTAAAGTTGCTAAAGTAACTCATTGTATGGTAAATCTGGATACGAAGTAAACGTGTAGGTAGAACTTTTGAAGCTCAAGTTCAGGGCAATTTACAGACGACGGCACGATCATGACAGCCGAAGTCATTCATTCGCCACAGAAAACTAGGTATTATTGAAGTCCACCTATAGGAATTTCATGTCTACCTGAAGACAAGGCTGAAATATCGCAATCTATTCTAAGAAAAAAGATGACTCTTCTTGCGAGCTACAACTACTACTTGCGTACGAGATTCGTAACCTTAAGGATTCCAAGTTCTGTTCGACAATGAGTGGAATTTAGATCTAGTTACTAGAACCTCGAATGGGTTCGATGAGGCAATCATGATTCCTTTCTTGGCACCGTATTTCATAGCTTGTAATCCAGAAAATGGTATAAACATTAATTAACATATCTGCTTACTATGTAGTAAGTCGTCGCACGCTTCTCGATCTGTGTTTAAGTAGATAACAAGCGGTAGGCTTGTACTGGGGAAATGCGAAAATCATGTATTATTATTACAACTGCTTCCTGCGCTGTTCCCCCTGTTCGGCATGTTTTCTATCAGAAGCCTACAATATTAGGAGTTACAGTAGATACTGCGAACGAACAAACAAAAGTGTGAGTGCAAACGGATACAAAGCAAAATATTAGAGAAACATTCAGGGGTAACCGTGACCATATGACTTCCTCCGGAATATTGGTTGGACCACCAGATATATAATTCCAAAGGATGCAGCTACAGATGTACAGCCTCATTTAACATTTAAGCATTTGGCAAGTCTCTGTTACAATTTATCAATTCCTATTTGTCTAACAGATGAAGCTATCCAACCTAGATTCTTTACTATTCATATTATTCAGTAACAATCTTGTTACCGCCTTCGACTGTTCCGTGTTAGGTTATGATAATGAGCTGAAAATTTTCGATATTGATAAGGATTTTCAACATTTATGGCACACTTTCCAGACTCTCCAAGGCCAAACACAGCAAGTATCAGGAAGTCGACGATCAAAGGGAATCGTCTAAGCTTACATGGTTTTGAGGAAAATTGATGATACAGTACAGAAAAAGTATCCACACAGACTGTGCTGAAATTAGTTGAAAGAGTTGAAAAATTCCGTCACTGGTGCTTAAAGAAAGTTGTAGTTCGTTCTGGTGGTTTTCTAATTTTTTCATATATTTTCGCTGTTCAAAATTATATCTTCCCTCATCAAATTACGTTATTTTGGAAATGAGAATATTCACATCTCTCTCGGTTTCTTTTGATTAGAAATATTTCTGTTCCCTTATATCTATATATACAATTTACTTATTTGTGTGTTCCTCTTTTTGTCTATCCAGAGCTTTTCGAAGTCCACTGATAGGCTAGAGAGCTGAAAATTGGCATGTATATAGTAAGACGCCTAGACCAAATCCTAAGGTAGCCGGATTTTTGATTTTTGGCCTGTGGGCGGAGACGCAAAAAGGGCCGTGTCAAAATTTGATTTTTTAACATTTTAGCACAAACGCGCCACCCACTACGACGATAAGCGGTACAAATGCGATCATTGCGGGACAGGCTTAGCAGCTAGTATATGATATATACAAAACATTTGTATGGTCCAAAATCGGTATCTCTTCCCTATATATTTTTACACTTTTATATTTCCTGATTCAGCCTTTATTCCGGGGGAAAAGAATTAATACGATTACAAACCATTAGAAACGTACATCTTGGTATTCGTGAAATGTCCGCGAATACGGCGGTCACCGACGATGGTGTATGAATAGGAGAAGAATAAACAGATACTTGTCCGGACGCGCGGAAAGATTGACGGAATCGCTTGCGTATTGGTCGGGCGATAGCTAAGAATTTATGTGCGACATTCCACGTTGAGAATGTGAATGCGAGACGGCTTCGCTTAGGGAGATATTTATTATCTAATGCCGGGTGGTTTAATGTATTAGCTGGAGTAAGGTACACTGATTTATCGCCGGTATTCCTTTTTGGCTTATATATGTACGGTTTTAACAAAACGGGAAGTCTGTAAGGACTAAGGACGCAACGAGATTTAGATAAATTAAGAATTTACGCGAATTAGACGTAACTGTATTTCCTGACAAGCGTAAAGCTTAAACGAAAAAGGAAAAATGTCTTAGGTTATCGCGTTCTTTCCAGAGTTTGTCAGATAGACACCACTTATGTAATGTGAGCAATTCTACAAAAAAGCTAACAAAGTACAGTGGAAGCCAGATATCATCACGGACAATGTAATCAATCGGTTATTGTTATTAGAATCTTCTTCTGTAAGTGCCGTGTCCTCTAAGAATCATCATGAGCTATCATCATGGTTATTTTATCTTTTGAAGCTGTTGCTCCAAATAATTCCACGAAGCTACATGTATACCATTGGCTCAGGTTATTCATCCACGAAATGCGTCTTGTTCCCTGCCTTCTTTTTATTACAGTCAGTTGGTACCAAATCACATCATATAAAATTACTTAAAAGTAATTCACTTAATATAGTCAATGGTCAATAGTCAAACTATTGTTATCAATTCTGAGAATGTCATAATCGTTAATTGTTGACGAAGACATTGTGGCAAATTTTCCAATTTCGGCTCGTGATTTATTGAGATGTATGATTGATTTATAAAGCTAAAAGACCATTATAAACTATACTTTATAATCATGGGGAAAGAAGAGAAAAACTATAAATTTGCCACTGCAGGAAATCCGAAACACATTTCGAACGTCAGTAAGTTGTCGTAAGTTGGCTAAAATAACGAAATGCGGTCCTGTACTTAAGAATTTGTCAACCGTTTCTGTATAAGGTCTCAAAAATAGATCAAACATAGAAAGTCTTCAAATTTTCAACCAGAAGATGGGTCGAGAGAACAAAACGGTCTGAGAAAGATAATGAAGATGATTCGGAATTAAGAATTTGGTTTTGCAAAGATCGCGAAAAAGAATGCTCCCATTAATAGACCGATTTTATACCAAAGGGCAGAAGAACTTCTTGTGGATAAATATAAGTACGCTAGATTATTTTGTAATAAATTGTGCTCAAGAATATGTTTTTCTTTTGTCTCTGGTTAATGGTATCAGCCAGATATTGTAAAGGTTCGACAAACGCGCGTCGTTGTTCGCTGAAAGAACAGTGACGGAGCAGACATGTATCAAACCCGTATAGGTCCATCGTCTAACGCGTGCCTTGTACGCTGTATATAGACTGTTCTTTCAGCGAACCTTAGTGTTATCGAAAGTTACAGGATCCATAGTGATCACAATAAGCTACTTCCACTGTAGTTAGTTGAATGTTACATTCATTCAATGGGTTCGTGTCTCTGCTGAATTTCAAAAAAATGTATCTGGAGCGGTGCTTTTCTTAGGGGGAAAGTCACAAACGACGAAAAATATAACATAAAAGAATTCGCTGCATTGTAAAATACTACCTCTCCGGCGTCGAACGTAAACAAACATGATAATCGTTTTTCACGCTAAAAATGTTAACACCCCCTTGGACCCTGACATCCGATACATCCACGTAACGCAATCGAGCCACAGCTCGTAGCAAGCTGGACCATCCGATATCCGCCGTTCGACGGAGGTACCTAACATACACACGTCAATGATGTGATGGATATAAATGGATCGTGGGACGGAACTGGACAGGACCCCTCCGAGGGTGTGCCTGAGGTGTCATGGCGCCAGGCCCAGACGGGACCCAATTAGCCTCGTGCACCTACACCTTGATTTACGACAGCCCCCCGCCACCGTCGCCCGCTTCCTGTTCGCCGTTCGATACCGCCGCCCTACCTTTCGCCCTCCGCACCCTAATTTCGCCGCCCCTGACCAAAACAACGTTCCTATTTGGCCGTGACACCTCCGCGGCACGCTACCATTTTTAATTAGCGAACGCTTTGCCGACTTTGTCTCCCGTGTTCGGGGATGATTGATTGCAACAGGTAGTTTTTTCGGTGCCGAGTTTGATTAGGAAAAAACTGAGGAAGGGAGGATCCCCTGCTTCGAGGATTGATTCGAGTGCGGATTGGAGAACTGTCGGTAACGGCGATTTCTTTGGAAAATCGTCCGAGATCCACAAATTAACTTGATTGCATTCTATTTTTTTTTCTTTTTCTAGAGGCGAATGTCGTCTTTGTGTCTTAAAGTAGGTGCGGAATTTTGATCTGTGGTTATGGCTTATATCGGCGTCCTGTAATTGTAATTTCGATATAGTCAATTTTTAAAGCAATAGTATTTCAATTTTGGTTAAATTTGTATCAGAAATTAATACACAGATAGAAGATATAGCCAGCACGATATTTGTTAGGCCAGAAAATCTAGAAATCTTAAGGCACCGCACTGTTTGCAAATATCTAATCGTGGAAAACCCTTAAGCTGAATACATATTAGAGCGATTTTCGCAAAATTTTTGCGAATCAAAACGGCCGTCACGAAATTCGGGATGAAGTTCAAATATTTCAAATTTTTTGCGATTTACGTACGTACATGTTTACTTACTTGTGGTTTGTTTATTTTCATTTGTTCTTATATACACCGTAGTAGTTATAGGTAAATAGAGGCTAAACAATTATGAAACATTACAACATTCTAATAAATCTAATTAATTTGAGCAAGCTGTACAAATTATATAAATTGCATACCAAAACAGGATATAAAAGGCGATGTAGTGTTCGGCAAATTTTTCAAAATAGAAAATGTTAAGGAGACTGTTTAGTACTTGCAAGGAAAATGAAATTTAAAGATCCTAAAAAGTATTTTAATTATTTACGAGAAACACAATTTGACGAATTACAGAATTTGGTTAGACCGAAAATAAAAAATGTTATGATACTAAAGAACCTTATTTCCTGGAGGGAGACCACTTCATCAATTTCTTCTTCCATTATTTATGTTTGTTTAATGGCAGCGACTATCACCTCTATTTTAGTTTAGAGTGGGTTAGAAAATCTCAAAAGCGCGGTACGCGCCTATAAGTTACTAAAATCAAGAATGGAATTCCCTAAAAATCCGATTGGTGAGTCGTAATATGAACTGCAGAATTAAACGAAAATATTTTTTTTCCGAATTCGCAAGAAAATATTTCGGATTCGTTCTGATATGTACCCACCTTTACAAGAAGTGCGGTCTATTCCAAGAAATGACGTATCGGCCTTCTAGGAATTCTAGCTCGACAAATATCGTACCAGCCCTATATCCCGTTTAAACATTGACTAACCAATTAGGTAAATACTGATCAAACTATATCTGTTAAACCAGGTTTGATGTCTGACTTAGTATTGGCCGGAATTTCTGTTGTAGTGTCCCAACCGAAATAGGTATCACATTTCGTACTATTTAATACATATTTCTATGTAGTATTTCATATTCTGTCTCACCGCTTTTATTCTGGAACAGCACATATGTGTACCATGTGACATCTTGCAGATGCTAACTTTTCTTATTAGATGTCTACAGAAATATAAACCTATCCTCAAGAAAATATTTGGAGAATGGACAGGTCTATATCTTTTTTCGTTTCCACATAGAAGTTTTGTATTTAGTTCATGAAATACCAGCATTTACCTCTATCTTAGATCATTCAATGTGGTGTAGGTAAGGTGTGCCTGTTTAGAGTATCATTAATAAATTCGTAATTACAAATTAATCATTTTCTTTCCTTTGTACTCCTCACTGAGGATGACCACTTAATAATTAATGCTAGTTTAATGAGCACTCATTTCAAACGGAAAAGCATACATAAAGGGGCGTGACTATACCGGGCACAAACAGCGCTAACTAAAGAGGCATACTCCACATATATAACCAATCTAAGGTCATATGGAGAAAATTGGAGAATACTGATTGGTACCATTTTCTAGTGAAAGCAAAGTTTAAGCAGACGAATGCGGAAAAAGGAAGACAAAAAAGGTTCAAATATAATATGCAAGAGTTACAAAAGTGGAAAGTAACGGGAAAAGGCAGAGAAACATCAAAGACAGGTATAACCATGTAGCAGAACAGAAGTCCCAGGAAGACCTAGAAGGAACGTGGAGAAAGCTGAATGAAGCAATAACGGATGTGACTAGCTCCTCTGTAATAAATAAGGAAAAAATTAAGAACCGATGTTTTTAAGCAGTGTTACAGTTTTCTGTATCATTATTCTTGATCCCTCGCTCCAACTTTTGCCGTAGATGGCGCTCCGCTTTCGTAAGTTTGTGATGCTGGTTGAGCCGGTTGGATGCGCGCGTGGGGATTCAGCTTCCGACGTTGAGTTGGAACAGATTGGTTTCCATTACTAGTTTATTCCGTCTTCGCTTTTAAATCTCGTTGTCGAGGATATACACGGAAATTTCGACGCTGGATGCATTTAGAAGTTTTGTTTCCCCAAGTTTTGCTGTTCAAACTAATCGTCCAGGTTGATTTTTCTCTCAGTTGGAGGTGAGTCTTTTTTTTTGTTAATTACAATGTCGTTATCGTATCTTTTATGTTGTTGTAGGCAATTAGTATAGGTTGGAATAGTTAGTGTAGGCTACGATAACTGGTGTAAGCTGGCATAAACTAGTATATGCGAGTATAGAACTATCGTAGAAGGTAAAAGCCGAATTAGTCTGGTTTCGCGACATCTTTGCATCAAGTGCGAGAAAACCCGCTATCTTAGACAGTTTCCGTCCCTTTTACCGCGCCGTACGGATGTCGAGAGCTAGTAACAGCAGGACCTTTCCTTATTTCTTCCACTTTTACTTTCTTTAAGCACATACTACTTATTACATTCATAAATCTGCTTGCCATTTTTTTGTTGGGATGATTCTCTTGAAACCTATCATCCAACTTTTACCCGATCTTTCGAAAGAAGGCCTCATTGTTGGAAAACCATTAGAGAACCAACCAGCAGGGAGACCTATTGGTTACTTTTCCAATGGTGTTACAGCTAAAATCGTTTTGTAGGAGTCCGACCTATTTACTTGAGAAATATTTTGACAAACTTCGTATTGTATAAAATTTCTTTATTTCTTCCTTCTGTTGATTCAAGGTTTGCTACCAGCTAAAAGCCGATGTGGGATCGAAGAAGTCTACTGTTTTCGCCTCCTACATTTCTGATATTCAGTACATGCACTAACTTTACTTCCTGCCATTACAACTTGTTTGTGTCGTTGGGCGCGAGCCCGTCCACATGCTTGTAATTTTTCGGTCGAAGAATTAAACGTTTTTAGTGCTTTTACGCATCACCCGTCACCGGGAATTTACGTTCCTTCAGCTATCGGACACGGTTTCCTTCCATGTAGAACATGGCGAGATTAACGCCACTATCTCGAAACCATCGCTTGCCGTCGTTGTCCTCGTCGTCGTCCTCACCGTCGTCTTCTTTCTCCGCGTCCGACGTTGTCGCCGATGATGAAGTACGCGCGTGTACACCTCCGTATATACGCGTGTATTTTCGGGCGTAACGACGGGCGCCGCGTCGTAAATACGGCCCGCGATGGATGTTGTTTGAAAGAATATTACGTCGGACGAGCTGTCGTTGATGTATCGTACAAATTACGGACGTCGCACCGCTACATCAGAAATCACTTAGGCTAGTGTCGAGCGAACGGTCGACGTTCAGGTCGTCGATTTTTAAGTGTTACAAATCACCGGAGCACGGGGTTGGAGAGAGGGAGGAAGTCGTACGTTCTCGAACCGGAAATGTTTTCTAAACAAATTGTGAAAACTATCGCACCACTTACAGTAAATATCGTACGGTAAAATTGGGGAACGCGCTTAAGTGTTGGGTCGTAATACGAGGGTTATTTATCGCCTTTTGTTCTAGGAGTGGTATTAAATGTATTAACCCTTATTCCTTCGTAGATTACACGGAACATCTGAATTTGCTCTCTTCATTTTAAAGCAGACGTATCAATGAGATTTTCAAAAACAAATCTATCATTTGATAACAAATCTTTTGTTTGAAAAACTCACAAAAGTTCGATTAAAGGAGAAAAAGGAAAAAGATAATACAATTAAATACAGTTGGTTAGTGGGGTTTCATAAGTTTTTCAGAAATATGTCAAAAATCTTTGAATTTTCGCGATTTTTCGGATATAATTTCAGAACAAGAAAGCATACAAGTTTAGAAATAATTTTTCTAGAATCTACTGGTCCAAAGCTTCAATTTGATATGTCTCACGGTGGACTTTCGGATACTCCGATTTTTTGCAGAATTTCCGAGGGGTTCCCCTTTGAAAAATTGCACAAATTTAAACTCTTTCGCATCTCAACGAAACTTCGTGTATTTATTATTTCAAGCATGTAGAACACGATTATGAACTTTAAATTGATGAAATGTGTCTGGTTCATTCGTAATTTATGTTAGAATTACGAAAATCGGCAATTTTAACGATTTTGAAACGATTTCCTTGAAATGGTTCTATGCTTCACCGGTCTTAGATGACAAGCTGTTCATTAAAGATGTTAGAATGACAAAATACACCGAAATAATACAATTAAATACAGTTGGTTACCGTAGTTTCATAAATTTTTCAGAAATATGTCAAAAATCATTGAATTTTCGCGATTTTTCGGATATAATTTGAGAACAAGCAAGCATACAGGTTTAGAAGTAGCTTTCCTATAATCTACTGGTCCAAAGCTTCAATTTGATATGTCTCACGATGGACTTTCGGATGCTCCGATTTCTTGAAGAATTTCCAAGGGGTACCCCTTTGAAAAATTGCACAAATTTAAACCCCTTCGCATCTCAACGAAACTTCGTGTATTTATTATTTCAAGGATGTAGAACACGATTATAAACTTTAAATTGGTGAAATATGTCTAATCATCATTCTAATTAATTCGACATAATCTTTTCTGGGTAAAGCTTGAAAATGGTCGCAAACTGCATGAGAAATTTTTCCGGCTGTTTTGGGCATCTCAATCACTTTATATCGTTTACTAATTTGGTGCGTAACAGTATACTAGATACTCATCCAACTCCTTTTTATGCTCTTACTTATGTTCCTCTTCCTGAGGATGACAATCTCTCTGTCGAAATACGTATCAATTGATATAGTATTAATCTAAACCACAGATTAGTTCTCTTAATTAAAATCCTTAAAATTTCTTCATACTTTACCGTCGGTCCTGGTAGATAAATCACCTCGAAATACGCCGGCGAACCGACAAAGAGCGCCGCTAAAGGACAGAAACCGCCCTACGTTTATCATCGGATCATTGATTGGCAATAATAGTTCGATTTGCGCTGATTACAAGGCAGAGTAGCGGAAGCTGCGGTCTATGGGTGGAATACTATCCGGTAATTGATGGCCCAACAGAGATCGCACCACACCGTTCTCCCCTGGTCGAACCGAGACGAACGCACACCTCCGTCCGAAGCGTCCACCCAATCTTCTCGACGAGCAGCACTGGAAGTTGCGACGTGGGCGAAATTGGAAATTTCGTTCGCACGATCGCGGTTTTTCTCTCATAGCTTTCGAGTAATTCGCCGTCCTGTTCCTTCCCTTAATACCTTCTCCTCCTCCTCCTCTTCCTCCTTAACTTCGTTTCAGATCCAGCATTTTCTTCGAACGGTCGAAGCTGTCGTTCCGAGAAACGAACTTACATAGATAGGTTGGGTCTTCGATGATCGCTTCATCGTGTGAATTAATTTTCTCCTATAACGCAGTTCGTATTATGAAGTTGGGAAATAATTTGTGTTCTCTTTCGTGTCGAACATGTAGTTAATTTAAAGTTAGAGGATGATTACTGTACTTAAAGTTACTTAAAGAAGATTCCTTTTAAATGGTAATTCCGATCTGATCTAGATGAAACAATGTTGTGTAGGTTATCGGGAATCTTTTTGTCTGTACTGCTTTAAAAACGGATATTGGAATACACATAAGCATCAAGAAATTTCGGTGTGGATTTTGGTTCTAGTTTCTGTTCCGAACCGGAAGTGATTGGAAACTAAATTAGGGATTTCACGAGAGATAAGGGGAACAATTATTGTCCGCATATATGATTTCCTTATCAACAGCTTGTAAAGCTGCATGTGTGTTCCTCGTTCCTCCTCAGATTTCATATTCAACCAATTTTCATTCCGTTTTGCACTTGCATTTGTTTCAATGCATAGCATTTTTAAAGCTGTTTATGATACTGCTAACTGTCAAAAGATCTGTGAAAGAAGAAATGAATATGTATAAGAAATCTCGTGTGGCACCCATTAATATTAATGAAAGTATGTAATTAGATCGGCATAATTTATTGCATAAATACAACACAGTATTTTTGCTAAACAATGGGTCACGGAAAGCGTGAACTTTCAGAAGTAGAATTACAGGATTATAAGGAACTGGCTAATTTTTCCCAATAATTTAAAGCGCTTGCCCCAGAAAAAGTAGGACATAACAAAAATGCTAAACTGCCATTGAATAAAGTACTTCAATATCCTGAGCTTGCAATTAATACATTTGGGGAAAGAATCTGTAAAGTGTTCAGTTTAAGTCGTGATGGTGATTGTACATTTGAAGACTTCTTGGATATGATGTAAATTTTCAGTGAGAGTGCACTAAAGCAGAGCATGCTTTTAGAATATTTGATTTTGATCATGATCAGACTTGAAACAAGTTACCAAATAATAGGTTATCTGAAAGAAAAATGTAGCACTTCACTGGAAGAAGCTGATTTAGATGATGATGGTTCTTTATCCTTTTCGCCTCGTTTGAGCATATTATTGGCAAATCTTCTGACTTTGCAAATGAATTCTGTACACGCTTATAACTATTCTTAATATTTCTTTAAATACTGGAACGTAAATGTTACTCCGTTTTATTCTCAATTATTTATGATTAAAATGACAATATATGTGCTCCTTGAATGTCGTAGTTATCCGCAGGAGTTTATTTAATCTCACAATTTTAGTACCGGTGTACACCCTCCTTGAATCTCATAATTTTCATTAGATTAGTTACTTTAGAATCCATCTGAAAAACACTATTTAAAATCTAATAATTGGACATCCGACGTTTTATATTTAATTATAGAAATAAGTCCTATAACTTCTTTAATCATTCCTGTCACATTTCACACTTCTTAGTTGGTGCAGATGTAATTTTAGTAATTTTAGCCACAGGTTGTCGTGAATTTGTAATGATTGTTGGTAATAAATGATTTCAGTAACATAATTAAATTTCAAAAATTAGAATTAAGCCCATGTCATTCTGATTCATATGTTAGATGACAGGAAGTTACGTTATAAGAGATATACAGAGTACAACTGTTTTCGTCACTACTTGGAAGTTCCTCTTTTAAAAGGAAGGGGAAGGTATGTGAGATGGAACTTTGTGTAACATTATTTGAAAAATCCATTAATAATGATTACAAGCGTGGTAATATAATATTACTGACACTATATCACATCGCCGGTAAAATCCTCATCATACAATTACTCAATTAAATCCAATGGCATGTGGTTCGCTAGCAAGCAAGCTAGCGTCTTCAAATGGTACCTTAAACGTCGATTTCTTAAACTCTATTCATGCAGAACTAAACTTCCCCCTCTACAGCGCAGAACCAGGATGAGAACTTTTCTCTTATTATCTGAAGAAACCAAATTGCAAAACTCTTGTTGAATTGTTGCAGTCGACCATGAGCATATTTTGCAGTAAACGACTATTTCATTGCAACCTCAAATACTAATTCATAGCTTTAACTTTCAATATAGAAATTAAGAGTAGAGACTTGTAAATGTTTATCGCTCTGCTTAGAAAGACCACAATTGTTTTTTATTTGTGAAATTTTGGACGTCCTTAGAGTTTATCTGTTGATCAACTTTGAATGCCGTCCTTCTGTAGCATTCAGAACGTATCCTTTTTTGTTAAGGATAGGACCGATGGTTACAGCCTCGTCTTAAACGATTCTGGAACTCGGGTGAACATTTCTAAATGGCGCCCCTATTGCCCTGTTTTGGACACACCCTATTGGCACCCCAAAGTGATTTTCTGCTTTGATCTCTTAAAAACATCTGATATTGGATGATGATATTTCCTATTACCAATTACAGCCTAAGACACACTATCTATTATCCAACAATTTTATTTTACAAACTACGTATCATCGTTTGAAAACACGCTCTGGTCTGCGGTTTGACCCCGATCATGAACGATCCGTAATGACTTGGGTATTAAGCGTCGTGCCCGTTTTTGCGGTAGCACAGAAATATAATATCGGACGTTATTCGTGTCCAATATTTACGCTGCGCGATGGTGATGATAGTGTATGTAACTGCAGATGAAAAGGCAGGATAAATATACGTTTAAACGACGGCTACGACCGTTTAAAAATCAATCCCGCGGGCTTCGAAGAACGGGATCGTATTGATAGGCAATCAGAAGAGGAGGAGGAGGAGGAGGTTATTGGATGCAATTTGTAGATACGAGGTACGCTCGGAAAGTGGAGACGTTGATGATGGTTATTTGCGTTTTTAAAAGTGGCGATCGTAAATTGATTTCGGTTTGACTTTAATAGCAGGTTAAATAGATTATTTTTGCGGTTGGAGGTATGTAGAGGCGCTAAAACTTGAACTTGCTGAAATCGGGCCACTCTTTCTACCTATTGGTATGCAGCCCGTCTTCGTAGTTTTGCAAAATGTTAAATGTAGGTTTACGTCTTCTTCGCCGTTTTATCTAAATAGGATAATTGTTGAGATAATAGGACGCTTGGTCTTTTAGTGTTTGATACCATAAGCCATAAGGCACAAACAGTAAGTCAACTGAAAATGCTTTATTGTTTTGTAAAGTATCCTCCGCAAGATTGATACTTTCTTTCCATTCCCTCAAACCAAATATTATGGTAGTTATTCCAATCTTCAGTTAGGGTAGTCAGAAGTGTCATTTTGAAGACATCGAGAGCTTCTTCTCGTATCTCAAAAACATTATAATGACTTTTTCTAAATGCGTGATTGCAAACTAAAATTTATTTTCACATCATCTTGATTATTGATAAATAAATTGTCATAATTTGTACTAATTAGTATTTATTAATAATTAACTAAATAACTAATAAAGATACAAAAAACCACTTATAATAAATATCAATAGTGTCATGTTAAGTATTATACATTATATTTACCAAAGAAAAATAATTTAAATACATTAATAAATGAATCAATAGTAAAGTCATTAAAAAATGTAATAAATTCAAGAGATCATTGAACAACAATAAATGAGGGAAAGAAATATAAAGTGAATTTGACAACTGATTATTTACAATACAGTACCCGCTCGATAATCCGACACTATAAAAATTTGCGTTTGTCGGAGTAATGGAAAGGCCGGGTTACTGGACATATACAAATTAAGACACGATTTTAAATATGTAGTTTATAATAGATATTTTTATTCAATTAATACGTATTATTAATCGCGTATTATCCCTCAGAATATTAAAACAAATGTGTTTAAAATAAGTACATACACTGTAATAAATGTAAGTGCATACATACTTATATAATATGTTATACATATAGAAAAGATACAACTAACTTATGAAAGCTATAATACAGCACATCAGCGGAAGACAATTCATCATTTGGACTAAGTCCGGGTGCCTTGTCTAACACGCCTTCTGCGGAAGATTTTTCGTTGTTAAGCAACGACGTACTGCAAGCACAAAATCTTGGTGAAACCATTCTACAAATATGTCTTTCATTCCCCATGCTCTGTTTTGATTTTTGTAGATAACAACAAGACGTACATTCTTAAGTGCCCTGAGATTATTTGCTTGTTCTATTAGCAGAAGCTTAAGCTTGTGAGTGCCGCTCGCGTTTGAACAGGGCATAAAAATTACCCGTTCTTTGAGTACTTTTCTGCCAGAAGTTTGGCCTTCTCCACTGGGCACATAAGTCTTGTTTGGCAATATTCGCCAAAATAAGCCACTTTCATCAGCGTTGTAGATTTGATCAGCATTAAATCCAAGCTCTTTCACTCTTTTCCTAAATTTCTCAGCAAATGGAGCATCTTCTGATGTTCTCCTGTTTTCGTAGTTTATTTGTTTCCCGTCCCATTCTCTGCCAATTTGACAAAATGTTCAATTTCTTCACGACTTTTTCGTATATGATGAATTGTTGCACGTCCGACATTGTACAATGTTGCCAAAGTAATTATCTGAGCACACTTGTCCAGTTTATGTAAAATATCCAGTTTTTCAAATAAACTTAGTGTTTTATGCTTACGTTTTCCCTTTTCTTGGAACGACATTTTGTAACATTTTGTTTTGACGTTTTCTCGCAGAGCGACAAGTAGGGTTTGTTTTCTTAGAGAAGAGAACATTACGTCAGCGGCGCAATGAACCAAATTTGGTGTTCTGTATACGTTACCATGGCAGCCGACTAGCGAAAGTCAATGAAACGTCACATTTCGCGCATATTTTCATGACGTAATGTGCTCTTCTCTAAGGAAACAAATCCTACTCCTCAAAACAAAACAGCGCACTAACAATAAGTCAGTACCTGTCAATTCGTTAGACTACAAAGCCACCACGTCGGATTACTGAATTGATGGTGGTTGGGAACGCCGGATTATAGAGCGGTCTCGAAATTCTTAACAGCTATGAAATACAGCGGGCTTGTCGGATGAAGGAACAGCGGATTATCGAACTTGTGCTGTATTTAATAAATAGATTGTCTAAAGAAAATATTTAAAAAAATTTAAAAATATCCTTCAAGTGTAATGTTACCTATTTCTTCTTTATTATACAGTGTGGATGTGTAGGTCGGAACAAAATTAATCAAAGCTGTAAATAGTGAGAACGTGACAAACAACACGTGAACTTTAGTCTTGCCATATATTGTCACATATATAGGGTCACCTCCTCCTCTTTGAAATGGTAACCCCAATTTTTCATAGTATCGTTTGGAGGAAAACTTTTCGGCATACAGCACGATGATTCCTGACATAGGATTCTTAACAAGGTTTCTGAGAAAAATCCACAAAATGAACTTTACCGTTTACTAATCGCAAATACCAAAGACATCGCATCGTCATATTTATTAACTTCAACAAGGGTATCCTGAAGACGATAAAAATTTTTTCGAAACCTGCGGGCGAAATCCTTCCTATCTGTTTTACACGTGTAAATTTGATGAGGTATGCGAGATTACACATCCGCGTTTGAATTGTTTTCATATCGGGGTGACACCTAACACAGACGAACCGCAGCTGCTCGACTTTATTTCCAGTTCGCCACTTTGTCACTGACAACGCGACGAAATAGACGACGAAGAAGATAACGCGTGCGTAAACTTTCTTTATTGTCTTTTCCTTCTCCCATTTTCATACCCATCCTTCTTCTTTCCTATCCGCCGATTCGGGAAAATAACGCGTCGAGTTGCGGTTTACATCTGTTTGTTTAGCGACGATTCTTCGAGGATCTTTGCCCACCAATAAGGTCTACGTGACGGTGACTGATTTATGTAAGAGTCGGGGTTTGTTTCTTAACTTTTAACACTTGCGCATATTTCTTTAGATAGAGCGCTTAGTTTAGAATGTCTTCTTCGACGATGTTTGATATGGCGATATCGTATGTCGGTTTAAAAATAGATTTTTCTAGTTTGACATTCTCGGTTTCAGTTTTTGAAATGACTATTATTGCCTAATGTCGTTATGAGCAAACTGGTACACTATGCCTCTTTTAGAATATGTATTATGGTCCTGCTGCCGCTGTATTGAAATTAGGTTAAAGTACAACTCTTTCTCAAGCTTGGATACCCACAAAAGAACCACGATTTTGACTGGTTTCAGTGATGCTAAATTCTTGTCCTCAATCTAGTGATAGTCCAGAAGTCCGACCCTTAGGTGGTGCAATTTCGAGCACTTTTTCACAATGTGTTGCAGAGTCTTAGGTATGCCCTCGCAAAATCTGCAGGCGCTGCCATTGCCTATACCTATTCTTTGTGGATGTCCATTGATTGCCGGGCCAAGACACTTACCAGAACCGTGGACTTTTTGTTAATGTGAAATGGTGACCAACAATTTGTTTGCCAAAAGTCATCGACGACATCGGGTAAAACAACCGAATACGTTGCATTATTCTGCATCATGTCATCGCTAGCTCTCACAGAGCTCTTTGGAAGAGAGAAACATAAAATTAATGTCTCATGGTCTCCAGTCACCTGATTTATCATCTAACGATTTCTTTATGCTCCCGAATGTCAAGCAAAGAATTCGTAGACAGCGATTTTTGGCACCTCAAGAAACCGTCGAAGCCTTCAAGAAACCATGTCTTCGAGATACCAACTTCAGAGTGAAAAAACAATTTTGTACGCGTTCAACAATTAGTTTGAACGCGTACAAAACTGTATAAATCTTAAAGACGAATATTTTGAGAAGCAATAGAACAGTTCGTTCCGAAAATATTTTTCGCTCCTAATTTTTGTAATAACTTAAAAAGCGTCCCTCATGTTACAGTTTTCAGCACCCTTTCCAGACCAGTTTTCAATTTATGGTACCTGAATGCAGCGCTTGAGTGGTTTCACGAGAATATCCCCGTTCTCCACAGATCTTAAATTTTTATCACTAGGTACTTCTAAAATAAACCGCAATGTTCAAGTACACTTCGTACACAATTCGCTTTGAAAGAACCTGCGTGACAGTTCTTTTTCCCTTCCCTCATTTCTCGATAGTATCTGCGTAGGTTAACAAAGTAAATAAAACATTAAATAGAATGTGTGGAATCACACCTACTACGTACGACCTTTCTTTTCGTTTTACCATTCCTAATCGAATTCCAAATCCGCTCGTAAAATCTAACACTTTCAAAATTGACGATCCTAATTAATATCATTAACGCTAACTGATCTTCATTCATCTTCCACGTACTGACGAATCAGATAAGAAGATGCCGATAGAAAACGATGTGTCTACGCTTCGACGAGAGTGACAGAGAAAGAGAGAAAAGTTGGAGAGGCAAACGACGATAAGAGAGAAAAGCCGCCTCGAAGATAAACTCACGAAGTGTGAGTGAAAATGATGAACGACGTACAGGTCTCCTAATTACCGTCCGAAAAGATAAAACAACAATCGAGTCTTGATATGTCCGTATGAGGTTTCATATGGTGCCGCATAGTTGGTGATGTGTGATGGTAGATATGTAGATTGTGTACAGGATGTTGCAATTGGATATGTGTTTTTCTAATATCTAGAGCGTGCTTTATTATGGATACAGGAGGATACGTAGGTGATCGGTGAAGATGATTTTAGTTTATATTTTGCTGCAATAAACTAAGATGACGGTTAAGTTTTGCTGAAGTGTGTGGGTTGTATTTCTAAAAAAAAATTGCGCAGAAAATAATTTACAGCAAAATAAAATTCATAATAATAGAATTGCATTGAAAATTCTTACGCATTGTTTACGAAATCAGCGTAAACCGGGCAATTGTTCTGTTAATACAACGTGTTTCACAGCTTATAACTTATAACAGATTTAACAAAATTTGTAAGGAAAAATATTTTCCTACTTCCTCACCGGAAAGGCGAAAAGAGTTTTGGTAATTTCCGAAGGAAATTATTTTGACATACACATAGAGTAAAATAAAGGCGTATGTTTACTGTTTAGACAAAAAAATGTAAAATGCCAGTAAATTTAGGCTAATATGTTAAGCTAGGTCAAGTGGATATTTCAATAGGATGTGCATATTTCATTCAACAGAGCGTCGAGCGTTTGTTTCCCTTCTACACTTATTGGCTTACTCTTTCCTCATATAATTTTTGTAAATGAATTTCACTTAGTTGTAAAATCCCTGTATACCGTTTAGTAGGGGTGTCTGATAATAACGGTACAAGTGACTGCTATACAAACAAAAAATCTGACAACTGCACACACCTCACACTTCGCAAACTTTGCGAAGTGAATTACACACCCCAGGTTTGATTGCTTCCCGAAAACTAAATCTAGTCGTGAACAAAACAATCGGGCTAGTACTAAATGCGTTCACGTATCCAGTCATACGTTTGGCGCTGATATTGCACCTGCACAGTTTGTGTAAAAGTGACCCGCACCTTTATTATCCGATTTCCCTTGCATTGAGCTACGCCATAATTATATGAGTACATATAATCTTTATTGAAATAGTTTTATTTATTTTCATCTCAATTTTTATCACGGTTTACGATTTCGTGTTATTGTTTTAGAACGCACAATATAATAAAATCCAAAAATATAGGCACGTGATGCACGAGGAGGACCTCGTCATCATAAAACTGATGATTATGTTAGTGTAACGCTCTCTAATATCGTTTTCTTTTTGTTTCAGGATCCTTACACGGTACGTAGCTTCGTAGGATGATACAATCTAAATATCATCAATCATGCGCCTTCTTTCTTGTAATAGACAAATGCGGATATGTAGCGCAGTAAGCAATTGTGATACGTTTCAGTAATTTTAAACACAAACATGTCTATATTAATTGAAGTTGTCAGAAGTTCCCAAATTTCAAGAAGTGAAACTTGAAGAATTACAAAAGTACAACGCTGCCTCGTAAAAGAACAAACGATATCTTTATACGATGTTAGTGGGAATTGTACAGTGTTAACCCTGTAGGTCTTGAGAAGAGCGAAAAGTGTTTGAGCAATGAAAGACTGTAGTCTTTGCCCAACGACTCTCCAATGAATCGATGCTATCCCTGAAATGCGATTCGTGAAGGCCGGGCAAAATACCCATCTACGGCTGTTGTCGTCTCTTCATTTGACTCAAAACGTTTCTCAGGAAGAACTTTTTGTAGATGGAGGAATAAGTGGAAGCCAAATGGTTGAAAATATAGCGAGTACGATGGATTTTATAATAATTTGTACATCAAGTCCACCAGTTTTTGCATGCTGCCAAAGCACTTTTTGTGGATAAGTTCAATATCCCTAGGAATGATGGTTACCTTTACAATTTAAGCCCCCTTCTGACGAAGTCTTTCACCCAGTTGGTCCAAAACACTCGCGTCGTATTCACCATTCATTTATAACTTTGTCCTTTGCAAGGTAATCAATCAAAAATTCTTTGGTATCCGAGAAAACACTAGTCATGGCATTTACTATGCTACTAACTTTTGGTGCAAAACCCCTTTTCCATCGACTCCTACGATCACTATTTCTTTTATAGTGTGCAGTGGTAAACCCCCGTCTTCTCCATAGTAACAAATTTTCCCGCCAAATTCCTCTAAATTCGTTTTGAGAACGATTCAATTACGTACTGGTGTAGAATTGTTTTAGATCAGAATTTAACAAATGCTGACAACTTTTTCATATTTAATTTTTGACGTAAAATGCACAATAGTCGTCCTAGTGATATGTCTAAGGCCTCAGTCATCTCATACATCTTTAATTGCCAAACGTCCAACACTGTTTTGTTCACCCATTCGATGTTTCATTCTGTGGTTGTTGCTTTTGGCCGTCTTTCACCTGAATCATTTCCGAGAGATGTTCGACCAAGATTGGATTCAACCGCTTATTGCTTCACTGGGGATTGTAAAGGAATTGGTTTTCCATAACCTTTGGCGAGTTTGGACGAACTTTCGTTTACCATAAACTGTCCAAAAGTACGAAATCAGCACATTTTTTGTTCGGGTTAGGTAGGAATCCCTTGCACTTATATGTACTATCAGCATCAAAGTGCTTTTGTACACCCAACTATACTTCGGCTAAACCTGGGCGAATTCCACGTCTGATATGGATCCTTGACATGCCAAACGTCGTATTGAAGTGTCGTTGGCCATAGTCTGTCGAAAACTACGAAATCAGCACGTTATTTGTTTGGGTTGGGGAATTAATCCTTTGCACTTATATCTACTACCAGCACCAAAGTGCTTTTATACACCAAACTATAATTTGGCGGAGCCTGGGCGAATCTCACGTCCAGTATGGATTTTTGCCAGAGATCATATTAACATGACACCTACAGTTTCGCTTCGTATCCGAGAAGATTGCATTACCTGCAATTAAAGATCATCAGCCTCGACAGGTTGCGAATATGCGACTTACGGGTCTAGAGACTGAAGACAGAACACGTCGAAGTCTGACATGTATACGTAACTGCGAGATATGTACCAACATTACCAAAACAAAATTGCCATCTCTGTACAAGGCCGAAAAATGCACCTCACCCTTGTAACTGTCGCAATTTGCATATCTACTTGATCTTCTCGTTACTTCTTCTTGCACAATTCATTTTGACATTTTTCCTCCTGCTCTTCACTCTTTTCCATTCATTTCTGACTCCCTTTATTATAGGATATATATATATATATATATTTCGTGACCTTTTTATACTTATCTTATATGATAGAGATCTACCACTAATAGGTCAATAAAACAAGGCTGGTTTGAGCGATAGTTATATTTTCAGAACGTTTACAAACGTTTTCGGAACACCTTATTATAGGATTGAACTACATTTTCTCCACCCGGACGCTTGAAACATGTCTGTTTTACGATTTTGCTTTACCTTTACCTCAACACATGTCCAATCCACCACTCATTTAATCATTGTTTCGTCTATTTTAACTTATAGTATTTATCAGTTTCCTTACTTTCTTACCATCCTATGCCGTTGAGTGTAGAATGGTGAACACACCGAGGCATAGCGATAATTCTTGCTCGTCCAAATACTGACTCGATCAAGTTAGCGAAATTTCCTAATCAGTTGATGGCACACATTCCCATATTCTTAGAAACTTTTAGATTTCACTTTTTTTCATTTTAAATGCGGTAAACTGCAATGCGAGTTATTCTCTTTTTTATAATTTCTTCAGCTTCTTTAGCTCCTGTTAGTCAGCATAGTTTCTAATGTTTAACTTCTTTGTTCTAAAAGTTTTCGATTTTCGTAACTTCAGCAGCATTTTTATCGTTGCAATGCAATTCTGAAACTTCACTCCTCTTCCAAACTATCTGTCTGATGTTAAAATTTACTTTCTGCCAGTATTGTACTATAAATTGGAATGAAATTCTTTCGATTTTCCTCGTTTCCATCATACATTTGAATACAGAGGATGCAAAAGGTACCCCCAACAGGACGACGCGTGTGATAAGACTGATTGGAATAAACCATATAGTCTGCAAAATTATCAGAAACAGATTTGAATCATCGCCATTCAACTACATGCGCACCCAGTTATAACCGGTACACATTGATTCAACCAGAATGTGTTTAACTTTTTATTGATACTATAACAAATTGACATAATGTTGAGAAAATACGTAGAAATACCAACAACAAATTTCATTCATCTTGTATTCAATAACACATACATCCAACAATAACCGGTACACATCTACTCATGTTCAGGTAAAGAAAAATTGTTATCCTCCGATTTACCACGGGCTTCGCCATTAATTTAACTCATGTAGACATTCCACGCGTCTAAGTGGTCGACGGATAGCTCAATCTTCGACGAATTCGTCTCTTTTTATGCAAAATTGCCGCCTCATGTTCAAGAAATTGTTATCGACGTAATTGACCTGTCGCCGTGGGGGTATCGGGGCTGCTAGCCAGATTCTTTACTTGAAATTTTTGCAGCTTTTTCTTCTCTTCTTGTTAAGGATTGATGGATGGAATTGGGAATTATAAGAAAATTTGAAGCTAGTTGCAGATTGTTTCTCTCTGTTTGGGAATAGATATATGCAGAATAAAAGTGAAATAAAACGTTCTGATCTTGAGCGTACCATTTTTGTAAGCAAAGATAATTGTCATTAGTGCCTGTTGAAATAGAAATGTAACTATTTCAATTTTTTGAGAAAATTCTGGCTTGGAGCTTTCTCATCTTTTTTAGTCTAACTTTACCTCGTGTTTTAAATTTCTGACAGTAATGAAGAGAGATCGTCATTCGAGAAGGTACTTTTTCATTGGGACGGTCTTCTTTGATGTTGTACTGGACGCACGCGGATGTGATATTGAAGAAAATTAAGTCGGTTATGTATCCGTTACGCCCAAATCGACCATAATGAATAATTTTTTCTCTTTGCGTACTACGAACAGGTGATAAAATAAAACTACACCATCGCCGATCGTCGAAATCATCGATTCATCCATCCATACCTTTACGATCTCTTTCGTGATGTCGCCCCGATTTACGGAGACGCGTAGATCAAAGTCGTCGAGGGCAACCTCGCGGGACACCGCTAAAATAATTAATTACGAGTTTAATTTCTTTCCGTTCTCGAAACTCGTTAGTGCCTCACTCAGCGATGACGATTCATAATTTATTGAAGGAACGGTATGGCTTTTTAATTGGTCCGATGGTGTATGTAATTAGCGGCCAGAAATGGTATTCCGGCTGTTTTGTCACACGACCAACCGCTGTGTTCCTCGACGACGCTTCTTCTTCCTTCGTCTTCTTCTCGATGTCGTTTGTCATTTTTTTGTCTTCCGGGACGGGGATGAGCATGAATATTAACTGTCGATTGCAGAGACGGACTTCCTAGAACATTACGAAAAAATTTTAACATTGGAATAGGAACGTTTGGAATATTTATATCGGAACGTAGCAAAACAAAACAGAGAAACAGTGACGAATTCACGCAATGACCGACCAGTCACCAGAGATCCAACACATTTTGCTATCAACTTTAGCATGAGCGGCGCCTCAGCATACGTATTAGGTGTGATATTGGAAACTGGTGGGTGTGCGGCACAGCATACAACAAAAGTTGGAAGAAAATATTTTGTTGGATCTCTGATTATCACTATTGAAAAGCGAGCTAACTGTCTTGAGTTTCTTGTACTAGGTTAACGATCAGGACCGGCTGTATGAAATTTTAGGAGGTGGCAAAGATGCCGTAGTTTGCAGAAAATGAAAATATACGAATGCGATTTGTAAGCAAGTTCCGTTTAATTCTAAAACAAAAAACACTAATACATGCAGAGGTTTTTATTATATGGTATAGAACTGCAAGTATTTCAGCTATTTCTTGTTACACATTAAGATTGGGACATTTGTCATAGCGATAAACCAGTTTCTTAATGCCATCTTCGTACAACTCTACCCTCCATGAATTAAGCCATGCTGTAATCTAAATGTTCAGTAACAGTCTCGTACAAAACTGTACGTAAAAAGAGGGAAAGTTGCACTCAATTCTGTGATTGTGAATTGGCGATTTTCACGAGCTTTCTCTTCGACATTACCCAAGGGTTCGTCCGTCACAACAATTCATCTTCAACACCGTTCTTCATCATAGAAATTAGTTCGTCCTACTCGAAACATAGGGCGCCATCTTCTAACTACAGTGTTCCTCAGGACATTTTCACCATAAACAGAACAATGTTCACGATGAATCTCAGCAGCCATCATGTTCTTTGCACACAGAAATCGGATAACGCCACGCAGTTCACAGTCGGCAAGATTTTCAATTGCAGCGGCCATTTTAAACGACCAAAATAGCACGAGCGAATATCCGAACAATTCTCTCTCTAGCACTGCCAGTCTCACATTGAACCAGACTTCACTGCAGCGCTGCAATCGCGCGGATATCCCCACTCCTCTGCTCACTAGGCGGAAACGGAACTTACTTTACGAATCGCCCTCGTAATATTGTTTTCTTTTTCTCTTCATTCAACCGAATGTTATAGTGTCTTTGTCTAAGCTTTCAATGAAATGATGAGTACTTAATGGTATAATTTAAAATGAACCAGTGGACAGGTTGATGCGAAATCCAGCATTTTAGCTTTTAAGATGTTGAAATACAGAACACTTTGTTTTGCCAGCAGCAAGCAAATGCACGAGTGAAACAAAAATAGCCTGTATTTTTGAAGGCATCGAATGAGACAGCTAAAGTTAACGATAGCACGGGATGACGAAACTTTCGGAGCCGGCCCTGTCAATGATCAATTTCCTTTTATTGCTATTAGATTTGCACACGACAGAAGTTTTGATTATTGAGTATATAAATTACTTCTCTCTTTGTTGTTATTAATGAAATTGTATAGTTTACTATTATAAAAAAGGAATAATCATCTAATCTTCATAGTAATTTCCCTCACTTTCTTTACTTACTTCTTTACTTTACTTACACATCTTTGCCACCTTTCGGAAAGAAGATGACGGTTTTGACCCAATGAATTTATCGATGCTTTTGGTAACTTTCTTGGGTGATTGAAATTACGAATTACAAAGGTGATGCTGTAGCAACCGGGACAGGTGATAATCCTAAGATGCCAAGTCTGGAGAATACACCGTCTGAAGGAGAATTTCCCAAGTCAAATTGGAGATGACTTCCATGGTCGCTTCTTCTGTGTTTGGTCGCGTATTGTCGTGCAACAAAATCTTGGGCTCCCGTTCGGTACGCTTGCAAGTTTGGGAAATCGTACTGGAGTGGCTGGTGTAGTCACGGCAAATTCCTCGACAAGTTGTACTGGCATCCGATAGGGATTTTCATCCAGTACCTGCTCCACTTTCCTGGCATCACCTTTTTCTCACTTATCCAGGATGTTCCTTCTCCCGAAAATCAAAAGTTCCAACCGAAAAATTGTGATAACAGTTTCTTCCAGGTGCTATAGGACACGGCATCTTCACCCAAGGCCAAAAAAATATTTTTTGTAATTTTAATGTCTCATGTGCTGGTTTTCGGGCTACATTGCTTTCACTACTGTTTTTTGATGTTATATTTAAGCGCAGCATCAAGTATTATGGGTTGTTTTGAAGATGGAGGATGCAGGAAATATATAGGAATTTGAATAGATATTGTCATCGAATGTACTTAGGAGCCGAGAATTAATTTATAGACCTAATATTTTCAGACCTAAAAATTCATTGAACATTTCTGATCATCATTTCATTCATTCAATGGAGCGGTGTCCATCATTTGTGTTTTGATGTAGTCGCGAACGGTGAATTGGAATACTCAAATTTATAACCTGTGTTTTTCTTTTATTTTTTTCCATGTTTCTACGCATTTCTGCACGCTGGGATTTCAAAATTATAGGCGGTAAGTACCTCATTATTTATTATCATTTCGTTTCTTTTAGAATGTATTCAAAACGAATGTTCCAAATGTGTACATTATTTTTTAGTTTTTGTTTGTTGGAGTATTGTCTAATAGGTATCGTTACGACAAATATCGTATGTTACTTTGCAGAGGCCAAACGATACCACCAAAACGACTGATTTCATGAGTATTGAATTTTTGTAAATATATAGGATATTGCGTAAAAGATCGATTATTGGACGGCTTGTGTGGCGCATAGCGCTTATCTTTCTGGAACCAGCGCTCGCTCAAGATTATTTCCTCAATTTCTGAACAAGAAGGAATCGCGCTTTCCCTTGACCGTAACGTTGTTGCGACCTTCATCTTCGAAGAAAAGTGGGCCAATGATGCCACCATTCCAGAATCCACACCGAACAGTCACACGCTGAGGATGTAGTAGCTTCTCCACGACTAGTTGTTGATTTCCCTCACCCTATTTTCAGCAAATGTGCTGTTTTACATAGCTGCTGAAATGAAAATGCGCTTTATCAAAACGGAAGATTTCCTTAGCTAAATTGACGTCAATTTCGAGCTGCGCAAATAGATGCAAATCCTCTTTCGAATTTCTTAAAAACTTCACAAGACAATTTACACTGATCGTGTACTTATCGCTGACCAAAGGTTCTTCATCTGGTACTTTTCACTCGCTGATAGGTGATAGGTGTTAATTTCAAAAGTAGCAGTAGGCTGTATGTTAAAAACAAATAGGAAAAGATATAAAAAGGATGACATAAAGGGGAAGCAGAATTTATGGTTTAGCTAGTGTTCAACCCAACCCTAAAGTTCAAATTTTAAAAGCTCTTTAAAAGTGCTTTTGAGTGATACGACACACATACAATGGCATGTATGGATGTAATTGTGTGACGTATTTATTTACAGTTAAAGTACACAGGTGGCTCAACCTACTTAATCAATTGTTTAAAACGTTGTCCATTGTCGGCGAAGCAATTTCCTCCTCCAATTTGCTACCGACAATCTGAAACCATTTCTTTTTCCGTTTTCCGAAAATTTTTGCTAGTTTTCGCAAATATTTCATCTCGTAGTGACACGTTCATTAAACTTTGACCCATTTTCTAAAACAAACGCCTTCTGGCACATACATATTTTCCCCGTTTCATCTATGACTTGTTCTTTTTACAAAACATCGTTTATATCCACTTACTTCCCTGCTTCTCCCACTTATCGTTAGCTTAAAAGAAAAAGGGAGAGAACGCATATACATACATAGGTACAACATTACGCACGCAACGTACACTACGAAAATAAATAATCACTTAGCGTCTCCTGCAAAAAAAAAAAGAAAACCGAAACAACACAAGAGCATAAAGGAAAAAGCATTACGTACAACGCACCCAACGCATACACAAACTCTCACCACGAATGGAGAAAAAAACAACGCCTCTTGAAATGTCCATGAGAGAAGTGAGTGCCCAGTAGGAAATCAGTTACCGAGAGTCATAATGCAGGGGCACGCTGTTTGTTTTAGGGCTCCCCGTTGCGGCAGGACCCCCGGGGATCGTGCAGCCCCCTAAAAGCTACTCCTTATCAGATCTCTGCATGATGACAATTTCAATTCAGTCGCGGAGGGCGAACTCGCAACGCCGCAACTTCTTGCTGTTTCCTTCTTCGTCTTGCCTTTTCGAATCGGTGGGATGGAAGAAAAAGACGGGACGATGGGAAATTGTCCCGCTCGCCCGATACGAATGTAAACTAAAGATTCGATAAGTTAATGCGAGGTCCGGTGTTTGGCGCCTTTGTAATAATTTTTATACGAGCGGTAATAAGTTTCGGTCCGGCATCATCCTTGTCATGACAACGTCTGGTGGGCAAACGCTGGCGATAAAATATAAAAATGAAATATTTAAGCGTGGTGGCGCGCCCTTACCCCCGATCCCTCGCTTCGTCAGGTCCGCTTTCTTTGTCTTTGTGGGATTTTTTCTCGTTTTGGAATGCGTGCGTATGTTTCGGAATTTCTCCTTTCTGCTTTATTTATTTAGGTTTTTTTTTACTTCGTCTCTTTGGCCTTGCATTTAGCTCGATGCGCATATAATAAGGAACGCGGCGCTGAAAAGGATTAAAACAAAACGAGAAAGAGACGCGTGGTAATATTTTTGAGAGTTATGACGTTGGTCCGAGTGCAGTACTGAATATTAATTTTTAGGCTTGAGCTGGATGAATTATGCGTTTATTAATTCAAGAGATTGCGGATATTTTACGTAAGCCAAAGTAGTTTTTTGCAATCTTCTTAATTTGGTTCTACTTGGAATAGTCCGAAATTGGTACTAATTACTAGAACTTGGAAAATATGCAAAATTAAGTGCATAAATGCATATTTTCAACATTTTCTATAAATACATATGCAAAAAATGCCTATTTTGGAACTTTTTTAATTTCCAAAAATTATCGGCGGAATTTTGTAATTTACTGTAAAATACGTCTGTACTATGACATGACATTGTCCCTTATTTTAGAAATTCCTCCGAACTTAGTGATGGGAATGTCCGGCTTTAACCCTGCTGTTAGATTAAAAAAATATACGAATCTTGTATTAAGAGACCAATTGGTTCAAACTACACAAATGCAAATTTTTTATGAAAATTGATTGAATTCTTTAATGTAATTTATAAATATAATTATGAACCGTTAATAATTTAACATGCCATTCATTTATCGGCTAATTGGACGCTCTAATGTGTTTATGTTAGCTCGAGCGTCCAGCTGGTTTGTGTTGTTGTATTTGTCGCTGTCGCACAGCCACCTTGTAAAATGAATTCGCTTTGATTTGTATAAAGTTGCAAATATGCTAGATATATCCGCTTTGAATGCATACATACTTTTTTCTGAGATCAATGCTTCATGGGCACCGACTGATCAAAATCGCAGGAGACCATTGTTTTTAGGAAAACTAGCAGTTTCTTTGGCTAACGCGCATATGATGAAACGGAGCCGATTACCTCAACAACAGTTTTCAGCGAAATTATTGACTGATATACAAATGTTATCCTCGAATTTTGCAAGCTCTTCAAATACTGCTTCTTCTAAAGCGGGTGCAAGAAAGCGGGGAATATTTAGTTGCTGCAAAGCTAAGTTCGATATAAAATGCTACATTTGCTGAAATTTTATTTAGCATGTAACGAAACATACTTTCAATAAAAGTATACTTTTTGTAAATAAGCTTAGTATTTTGTATTCTATCAAATTGAAATATTCAGTGGACCAAATGGTCCGTGATACAAGATAAGTAACTTTTAATTTTTTCAGTTCAGGCTTATGCCAGATACTTAAAATTATAGATTTAGGCTTGTTACAGAAATAAAATACGTGAGTCGAAAGTTCAAAGCAATATATTACACCGTTAAGAAGTTATTGAGATTATAAAAATAAATTTGGACCAAATGGGCTTAATCTAACAGCATGATTAAACAAGTAAGTGCAGGATACACCCTGCTGCGCTAAATATATTAATACTACATTAAGCGAGATTATTTCTTGTTGTGTTGCGATTTTCCGCCCTTCTCGTCTTCTTTTCGCCATAAATGGTAAAGATTCAAATTTTATAAATCAGTTGTCACTCCGTAAGATCAACAGTATCTTTTAAACTTATAGTATAGTGATTGTCTCAGTATCAAAATGCCTAAGGGGGCTTATGATAAAGGTGCTCTGTTAAGGAAGTGGATTGCTGATAAAAGGGATTTCAAGATAGTTGACTCCAATCACTTAATTTGTAACACAGTATGCACAAATTTACAAAAGTACTCTTTTGTGCAACCATCCGCGAACCATCGTATGATTTTTAAAAATTATTTGCATTTTTTTATTAGCAGATTATTTGCGATAAAAAAATTCAAATAGACCAGCATTGGCGAACTACCACTCACAAAGAAAATAGGCGAACCCCTCAACAGTTGCCCACAAATCACAAAGTCTAGAAAAATTCAGGTTAGGAAAATTTCTCAAAGGACTTGTGCAATTTCTTCACTACTGTAAATATTCCTCTTTATAAATTTGATCCCCCAATGTTTCAAACGTTTTTAAAATCTCACAAGATGTCAATATTCCTAGTTCTTCAATTTTACGGGACAAAATATGTGAATTTAAACTGTAAATCAGTGATGGGTAATATTAAAGAGATTATTGAAGACAAACCCATCTAATTCTCAGTTGAGGAAACAACTGATGTAAAAGGGTGATATATTACGAATTTTGTTATTGGCACTTTGGACGAACATGAACTGGGAAATTGGTTTAATGTATGCTTAATGTAAAGGAGCTCGATAAGACAAATAATTTAACTATAGCGCGATTTGTAAATGAGAGGTTATCTAACTTTTATTTGCCACAAAAAATTTCAACGGACAATTTACTTTTAATGATAACCGGTACTGGCAGGTACATGATAAAAGCAGCACAAAATCTAAACTTTTTTCCCCAAATTAATTCATTGCAGATGTTTAACTCATGGCCGAAAGTGTTAAGTTAGAATGTCCCATTGCAAATAGGTTGGTATCATATATTAACCTTCCTATACTCACGCATACGGTCTGTGAGACCGACTTATATAGTATAGTATATGTCTTTCATTTTGACGTGAGTATAGGAAGGTTAAGAAAGTATTCGTAAAAGCACTCGTGTACAAGTTTATAAAAAAAAATGCCAGGAATTCCATTACCCCGTGCGCCTGTTTTAACCAGATAGCATTTGGTTACGAACAGTTGAATTTATATCAAAGAATCGATTAAAAAAATGTAATTAGTGAATTTAACTGCGACCTTGCAACAAGTGAAAAATGTGTACACCTTTTAATAACTCCATATTCATTCTAGCATGTATCCAAAGCAATTTTGTGTGTATTGCAGATGCAATTGCAAAGTTAGAAACTAAAAGATGCAGTTCAAATACATCAATTTCAATTGCAAATTCATTAAAGAATCAGACTGATCAGTTGCCAGTCACAAATAATATTTAAAAAGATATTGTTCAGTTTTGGAAAAAAATAGGTTTTAAGCAACTTAATGAAGTAAATGACATTTTACATGGAAATTTTACTAGCAGTGTAAATGTAGGTATAGAACCAAGCATTATTTGTAAATTTAAATAGGCTCGAATAACATCTTGTGATGTTGAACGAGTTTTTTCATCTTACAAATAGATGTTAAGTGACCGCAGGCAATGTATAAGTATGCATAATATACAAGGTGAACGATATGAAGTGTTACCTTTCAAAAGACTACGATTTTTTGGTTGTAATAAATTTTTTATTAATCCAAGGGAAAAATGTGGGAAAATTATCAAAATTTTTAGATTCAATTCACTTTAACTCGATGTGACCACCTTTTGCCTTGACTATGGCCTTCAGACGGTTGCACGCTGCACGAATGTGATCCTGCGGTATATTGTGCCATTCACGTTCGATCGCTTTCTTTAGCGTATCCATAGGGACTGGCATATTTTTTACTCCTCACCTTGCTCTCCACAATGGACCAGATGGAAAAGTCCATCGGATTCGCGTCTGGGGAATTCGAAAGCCATTGTGTGCACGAAATGAAATGTGGAGCATGATTTTCCAGCCATTCTTGGTTCACACGAGCTTTGTGAGCCGGGGCCGAGTCTTGTTGAAATGTCCACGGCCTACTACCGAAGTGTTTGCGTGCCCACGGCTCCAATGCAGCTTTCAAAACATTTTCCCGATAATAAGTCGCATAACACTTTGACACCAGGCTGGATAAAAACGACTGGAGAGCGTCCATCAGCGGTCACTGCTGCCCACATCATTACTTGTGATGGGAAATTACTTCGGATGGCCATATAAAGACGTAAATTCTTGTATGTGCGTTCAGTCAAGTAAACACGATCGTTTTGGGTGTTGATGAATTGCTGAATTGGAAAATTGTTCTCATTAGAGAACACAATGTTCGGAAATTGACCATTCTCAATTGCAAGCGCAACAACTGTTTTGCTCTTTCGGGGCGAACTTCCTTTTGCTTTGGTGTAAGATCGTGTGCTTTCTGGAACTTGTAAGGCTTGACTTTAAGTTCATTTTTTAATATGCGGCGAATGCTGTTTGGGGATATTTTCAAATCTTTAGTCATTTGCCGTCCACTTCGACGTGGATTTCGCTCGAGCCGCATCTTCACTTTCCGAACCATTCTAGGTGACGTTGTTGTCTTTTCCGGTCCACCACCATAGCATTTGGCAATGCTGCCAGTATCATTATAACGTTTTATGGTCCGATACACAAACATTTTATTCACTTTGAGGTGACTGAGCTCACGAACGATAGTTGGTTGTGATTTTCCAGAGAAATATAACGCAATCACACTATTACGTTTGAATCCCATTTCGGAGGTTTTTTGTTGTACTGACATAAGACGCGCATGCTTCCGGCAGCTTGTAAACAAGACAATGAACTGTCAAAAACACAAGTGCGACGTTGCTGTGCTGAGAAGTTTGTCAGATATGACCAGTGTGAAGTTGGTAACACTTCATATCGTTCATCCTGTAGAAAAACTTTTAGTATTGTATTGGTTTAACTTAAATAGTGCAATTTGTGTATATATCTATGTAGGGTTATTTGTAAATAAATGTAACGTAATTTTTGTAAAATTGTTTTTAATTTTTTGTGGTTCGTAACAAGTGCACATTCTGTTTAAATGAACTTTTCTCGCATATTTTTCTTTGGCATAAAACCATACTTAAGTGCATAGATGCATATTTTGGGGCAACTTTTTGGTGCATATTTTTGCAATTTTTGGTGCATATTTTCCAAGCTCTACCAATTACGGTATTTGATGTGATGGCTATTTTGTGTAATGCTTCTTTTCTCATTACCACATCGGAGCGGAACGACAGTATCGAAACCGTTCAGATTCTTCGAATGTTAACCTAGACAGGCCACGTTGGCTTGTTGCAGAGCTCATTTGGAATTGAAACGCGAACCGTCCGGGCTATTATCGCAATTACGTCAATTTATACGGACAGTTTAATGGATGCCCGGCGTAATGTGCTAATTAGCACGACAATCGACAATAAGCGATAGATCCCGCCTCAGGAACGGATTCGTAAATAACAAGTTTATGAACGAGATCGTAGAGGTCCGAGCGTTGCTTAATAGATTATTACGGCAATTAGTAAGTGCAGGAGGCATTCGCGTCGCTTAGTCGCGTTTTTATCCAATCGTTTTTCTCTTTGCCCGTTTCAGAACTGGAATGGAATTGATACAGCAACGACAGGACGCGTGAGTGTTATTAATAATTTTTATTCGCAATAATCTCCGATATATCCAACAAATTGGCAATGTTGAGTTTAACGTTCGAACATCTGTATGTGTACCTACATACATACGTTTCGATAATACCTCGGTTTCGTTTCTTACTTAATTAATTTTTGGTTTGATAATTATAATGTCCCCGCCGACGTATGTACATATGTGAATTTTCGATTATAGACGGGAGAGAGAACACGCTGCTGCGCTCAACAAAAACTCAATTTGTTGTAACTCATTACACCGGACATGCACATATGCCCGCGTGTACATATATGGTTTCCCCGTAAACTTCCGTTAGCGGCTGCTTTCGGGAAATCGAAATTCCTCCATTACGTTTATTACCGGCAATTATTCTGGCACTTTAACCGTAAAACCATGTCGCGAATAACTCCAACCTGGTAATCGCTTCCACTTAAATCGTTCTGACCTTCTTTCGAGGATGCTTCTCGTTGTTAAATCTGATGTCCAGAAAGTTAAATGGTGTACAGGAGGAATATGGTTAGATGACTGTTTGGCTGTAACAAGACCGTTAAAGGATTTCGGCGAATTCGATGCGTTTATCGTGAGTTAAAACTGTGATGCTCTCGCATATAGATTTTTCCATTTGAACCAAGAATAAGAAAGACTCGAAGATGCGAACTTTTTCTAAGCATTCATGCATTTATTATTGTTTTTCTTTTTATAAAAGAAGTCGGTGTAACAGGCTCTGACATCTTTATCAAAATATACTGAGTGACATAGAAATTGCAACACCAAGAAGGAGTAGCAGTTTTTTGCTTCTTCAGAAACTTGGTAGATTTGTTGGGCTACCATTAAATAATAATTGATTAACTTTTGAGATCAAGTGGTAATGTAATAACGTCACATTTAACAGTTATTATTAATTTTTTGCTAGCTTTTTCGATCTCTATTTATCGTTCGATTTGTTTTTTTTTTTTTTTTGATTGTTAATTAACATTATTTCGTTTGTTATTCAGTTGTTTACGTGTTTTGTTTGTTTGATCATGTCTAGAGTACGGCAACGCGTCAATTACCATCAATTAAGCGAATTCGATAGAGGTCGAATTATTAGTTTGCTCGAAGCTGGTTTTTCATTTGGAGAGATTGCTAACCGTGTAAATCGAAACCGGTCTACTGTAATGCGAGTGTGTTGTGTATGGTTTAAAGATGATCAGGAACCTCGTGAAAGGGAAACCGGTGCTTCAAGAAGAACGAATGAGCGTCAAGATCGTCGCTTAAGACAACTGTCATTTAGACATCGATTTTCCTCTACTCGGGCAATTAGTGACCAATGGTTTGGTGAAGAAGGACGCCATGTCCCTTAGAACAATTATCGCCGAATCCGAAGTTTTGGGTGAAGATCATATCGTCCGCAACTTGTACTTCCTTTGACCGAGGAACATTGTCAGCAACGGTTACGATGGTACAATGAAAGATCTAATTGGAATATTGAATAGCGTGATGTTGTCTTTAGTGACGAACCTAGATTTTGTTTAGGCATGCACGACGGTCGTAAGAGAGTCAGAAGAAGACGGGGTGAACGAGGGAATCTTCAATTTACACTTAAGAGACACGTACACCGCGCCGTGGGTGTTATGGTTTGGGGTGCGATTACTTACGGTAGCAGGTCTCCCTTGGTGTTCATTCTAGGCAATATGACAGCACAACGATATATTGCGGAGGTGGTCGAAGCGCATCTTCTGCCATACTTACAAGAACTAGAAGATCCATTATTCCAGCAGGATAATGCACGTCCTCATATAGCAAAGATTTCCGTGAACTTCTTTGAACAGGCCCAGATTAATCTTTTGCCCTGGCCTCCAAGATTTCCGGGTCTTTCACCCATTAAACATGTTTGGGACATAATGGGTAGAGGATTGCAAAATTCGCAGCGCCTTCCTTTCACTTTGGAGGCTTTGAGATATGAAGTGCAACTTGGATGGGACGCAATAAACCACCTTATTCAAAAAAATGCCACGACGTGTAAATGAATGTATAAATCACATTGTTAACAATAATTATTAAATTTTGTTCAACTAATAAAGATTTTCCTCCCAAACTTTGATCATTTATTGCTTTAACATAGGTGAATATTCCAACCAAATTTCATTCAGAAATTCCAACCCCTTCTTGGTGTTGCAATTTCTATGTCACTCAGTATATTTAGATAAATCGTATGAAGGAAATTAGTGACAAACTAATCTTCCGAATTCCACCAAGTTAATGATGTCGTAGTAAAACGACACCACAATCGATACTAAGAAGTCTGAAAACTCAAAGTCAGTTTGCAGTGCTGATTTCTTCAACGAAGTACGAAAAGATTGAACAAATCGTAACGCATGTTTCAGTTTTCAGATGTTCTTCGTATCGATGGTGATGTTGCCTTTCTAGGTTTCTTCCACTTTCTTGTACTGATATTTTCAACAAGATACGAAAAATTTGAAGAAATCGCAGCGCATGTTTGAGTTTTCAAATGTTTTTGTATCGATGGAGGTGTCGCCTTTTTACGTTTCTTGCAGTTCCTTGTACTGATTTCTTTAACAAAGTAGGAAAAAATTTGAAGAAATCGTAACGCATGTTTGAGTTTTCAAATGCTCTCCTTATCGATCATTGTGTCGTCAGTTTACGTAAACATTGGTAAGCTACAGCCTGTCAAGTCAATCAGAAAAATTTAGCTGACCACGATCGTACTTAACCTGTTGTACCTGTATTGACACTCTTGTTTCTTCAATTACATATATGAATAGCAAACTTACTGGCAGTCGTATAGGAAAACTTAAAAAAATTGTGGTAGGGTAATGTTACCATGATGGAAAGATGGAAACATGGAAAACTTCTGAACAAGACCTATCAAGGTAAAAAGTTATCACACAGAGGCTGTGGTTTGTAACAGTTTTTCATAAACTGTATGCCAAGTAAGTAATAATTAATTTTTCAGGTAGAATGATCCGTCGACAAGATGTCGACAGTATTGTGGAATTTCTCAAGAAAATTCAATCATGGAACGAATATCTTCAAATTCCATCCTATTTTGTACAAGGAGTCAGTGCAACAGCACAACTACAATTAAACTGTGGTATCAGATTTATCAAGTTTTCTGAAAAAATCTTTTTCGAAGCTTTAAAAGATGTTAAAGATATAGAACAATGACGAAATTATGTCATGAATCGGAAATTTTTGTTTTAATGACATGATTCAACAAAGTTGTGTCACCTGAGTGAGACATATCATTTTTTGAACAGTCTTTGATGCTAAATCCAAATCCGACTGCAAAATTGGTCTAGCACGTCATAATTTCCTAATATCCTACCCTCAAAGTGCCAAAGAGACGGTTCTCGATGATATTTGAGGTTGTTATAAGATCAACGAATTTTTGCTCACATCTGGTTATACTCTCATTTAATACTCCCTTTCCCCTTCAAAGTCCACTTTCGTGTATTTCACTCCAACCTTCACCGTTCTTATACCGTGACCTCAAATATTACCGAAAACCGTCTTTTTGGCTTTTTAAGGTTAGGGTATCTCGAGATCCCTATACGTTAGAGCAGTCCCAAGAGCAGGGAATGGTATGTTTCATTCTGGTGGCAACAGGAAAGTCCAATTTTGTTAAATCGTGTGGTTAAACATATACTGTGACTTATTTCCTTTTCTATTACTTTGGGAAAGTTAGCACAATAGGTTAGCTATGGTCGGCCAGGTTTATCGTCTTTTATCATACGGTGCGTAGATAGTTTGAAGAAAATTTACTGAATAGCTTGAACGCCAAACGGAATTGAGATGCAAAATAATCGCACCCTAGTGATGAGAAACAGGAAGACTACTGAAGAAAAGTTTTATATGGTGGTCAAGTATATTATATATTTATATACATAAATTGCTTGGATAGTTGGAACCAATTTACTGATGAAATTCATCTACAAAATCCGCACAAACTTTAAAAGTGTAAAAATTGATACTATGATCCAGGTATGTCAGGAGACCTGTTCTCTTGAATGATCAAATATGTGCTGTGGCTTCTTCAATTTTTTCTTACTCAGTAGAAGAAGTTTATGCAACAGCATAATTCTGGCTAAGCTATCAAATTTTTAGACTTTTTCGTTAATCGTATTGACGGTTTGGAGCAAATTTACTCACATATGTATCGCCATATCTCAATGTGTTTAAAGATGTAGAGGGATGGAAATGTGTAAATGATATGGGGAGACTTAAGAACAAAACCTGTTTGAGTGATCAAACATATACTATTACTTTTTCAATCTTTTTCTATTTTTTCTTATATACAGTGTGTAAAGCGATGGGGTATACAAGAGGGATTTTTTTTTAAATATTGATTTATGAAAAAATTTATTCTTCATGATATTGTTTGCTTGCTTTGAAAGTACCAATAACGTTTCGATAATCTAAAATTTATTTCTAGAAATTTTGAAAAATAATAAAATTCATTTATTTTATTGGAAGTTATCATTCTACATTATAATCAAGATAGCGTATTGCTATCAAACCACAAACAAAACATTCCATGTGTCAAACTGACTTGAAAAAATGCTAACGTTACAGCAAAGAATTTATTTAGTTAAGTCTTACGGTATTGGTGATGTTTCATATCAATACGCAATTAATTTGTTTCATCAAAAGTATCCAGATGTAGCTGTAACAAAAATGACTCTTAAAAAATTAATTGCAAAATTCGACGAAACAGGATCGGTGGTAGACAAAAAGAAGATAAGAAAGGTGTACAATGAGAATGATGCGGTAACTATTATGGCACTTCAGTCCGTTGACGACAATCCACGCTTATCATTAAGACAGAGGGCAGCGGAGCTTAATGTCAGACATACTTTATTACAAACAATTTTTATAAGAAATAAAATTTATCCGTTTAAGCCAAAATTGAGACATACCCTTGAGATTCCAGATCATGCTTTGAGACTGGACTTCTGCTTATGGATTGGTGGGGAAACTCATGGAAGACAGAAACTTTCATAAACGCATATTGTTTTCCGATGAATGTACCTTTTCTACAAACGGTGTTGTGTCTTCACAAAATTGCAGATTTTGGTCACGAGACAATCCAAATTTTAAAATCAACACGAGAAATCAGCGTTATCGAAAAGTTAATGTTTGGTGCGGAATGTTAATTAATAAAATTATTGGGCCCTACTTTTTGACGAAAATTTGAATCAACATAGTTATTTAAGTATGCTACGAAATTTTTGATTCCATCACTACAAGACGTGAATTTGGATAACATTTATTATCAACAAGATGGATGTCCAGCCCACAGCACGTTATTAGTTCGCGCATGGTTAGACCAGCAACTTCCTGAGAGGTGGAGTGGCCGTTATGGTTCAATGCATTGGCCTGCCAGAGCGCCAGATTTGTCTCCCATGGACTTGTTTTTCTGGGGACACCTTAAACAAAAAGTATATAAAGAACCTGTAGGAAATAATGTAGAAATTTTAAAACAACGAATAACTGCAGCGGTTAGAGAAGTTAACTTGGAAACTTTGGGGAAGGTTTATATGGAATTCAGGAATAGAGCGGAAGGTGTGCAGAAAACGGAGGAGACTATGTAGAATGACAGTTTATAATAAATAAAATTTATTTATTTATTTCTTATTGATACTTGATTAGAATGTAGATTAGTTACAATAAAAAAAAATTTTATTATTTTTCCAGATTTCTAGAAATAAATTTTAGATTATCGAAACGTTATTGGTACTTTCAAAGCAAGCAAAAATATCATGAAGAATAAATTTTTCATGAATCAATATTTAAAAAAATTCCTCTTGTATACCCCATCGCTTTACACACTGTATATTTCAACGGCATAAGCATTATTAAACTCATCTTTCAGTTTTATCAAAATCTTTTCATAGATTACAGAATAATGCTACAAGGAAAAAATGATAACGACATGAAAGAACTTCAGGAAATTGTCTTTGATCAAACGATTGAACTATTCCGTTATTTTGCTGGAAAAATGTTTCCTTTTGACAATTCTTCTTCAATTTCTGCATCTCCAATTGTTACATAATTAATTTTGTTCCATTCTGCAAAACTCCGTTTCATCACAATAACGTGGATACTTGCAAGTACGTAATTGGACAATCAACTTTTTCACGTTCTGCGGGAAGATCGAGAAAAACCGATGAATGACAGTTTCGGACTAACTTCATCCGATTTTAAACTATTCCACATAACATGTCCAACATCATTATCGTTTCTTGACACACTCAGTTTATGAATAGAATTACCCACACCTCCGTTATACGCGCCTGAACGAAATACAAAAGAGAGCACCGATGCCGACCGATAAAAGAAATTCCACTTCCACCTTATGTGTATCGTTGTCATATCCATTTGTGACGACTAAATTGTGTAGTGAACGAAACCGAAAACGAACCAAAAAGAAAGAAAAAGGAGAAAAAGAAGACAAAACGAACCGTCGACGAGGCGCGATCCTCGAGAACCTCAAAGTCGCCCGAAGAAGAGAGCCGTAATACACCGATACTTATCTATGCATACGTACAATTTTGGGTCATCTCTTTTGTCGCCTTAATAACATACGTTCGTGGGTAATGATGAGACTATTAGGAGGTCGTGAAGTGTGTAAAATGTATCGTGTAACAGCGGCAGGTGCAACCCAGGTGATCGGAGTTGGCAGGCCATGGGCCGCGATTTACACGTGTGTGGAGAGGGCTCTCTAGTCCTCGTTCTGTATGTAAAAAGCGTATTTGACGAAAGAAGGAGGAAACAGGAGCTCGAGGCGATGACGGTAGAGAGAGAGAGAGAGAGAGAGATAAAGGAAGAATTTTTAAAATGTACAGGTTCTTCACAAAAAAGGCAACCAATAATTATTGACGCAAACAGGGATTTTGAGATATTTATCCGAGGTCATTTTTCATGATAACAGAAGTAGTCATGTACTGCGTAACACAAAGTCAAGAAATTACGTCAATTGACATAAAGCACTCAGACTAAGAATGTACCTGTACGAGTACACCTGATTTATTCCGAAATTGAAGCTTCACCCGGATGATATAATTTCAGTGTTAAAGCTCCAGGAAGATTCGAATTTGCAGGTTTTTATCCAAGAAATTTCATTAGAAACTTGCACGTCTCACTCCTCGGTCGTTTGCGTTGACGGAATCAAGAAATTGAATAGTTCGTTGAGTTTACACCAGCCTCTTTCCAAGAATACCTTACACGTATTATCTCCTCAGAAATTGTGGAGAGACATATTTGTGAGAAAAAGATGTGCTCATCCCTCCCAGTCATGGTAAATTTGCTTATAGTTATCCATCCAAGGACTTAACTTTGTATAGCGGTAGGCAACAACGTCTTCGGAAAGGTGATGTCAAGGTCTCGTGAAGCATTTGAAGACATAAGTGAGGAAGATGTCAATTTTTGTAGTTTAAATGAAAAATACCGCATGAGTGGTTCATAGTTTATTATAGTAGATTCTGGAGTAGTTCTGATCTTATGATTTTCACCAGTGCCAATCCTAGGTTCTATTATTTCTTAGTTCAATTAGTTGATAACAACATAATATTCTCAATTTGAAAAAGATATTTAAGGTTCAAATTCGACGCACGCATGTTGGGTTTCGCCGCTCCTTGGGGCTCTCTAGATTTACTGGGGTGATTCAGTCCCCACCTCTAGCTCATAGTTATATATGTTAATCGGGATAATTTTCTCCATACTTTTCTGTCGCTTGTTTTGATTTCCCAATCTTTAATCCCGGGCCTGTTCATATCTCTTTTCACACGGTTTCTACTTCAGTGTCGAGTAGGTTGTGCCTGGTCCTAACCATCTTGCTCTTTGATGTTTTATTTTTCTAGCGATGTTCTTCTCTTTTTTCCGCATCAACTCATCATTTGCTCCTGTCCCATATCCGTTCTTCCCTACTTTTATAGATCCCAGTTTCATACGAAATACTTTTCTTTGAATTATCCTTAAGTCTTCCTTTTGCTTGTTTGTCTGTTGATATATGGACTTCTTTTGTTATCTGAAAGTTATTCCGAAATATTTTTCCCGACGTTTTGGTGTTCGTTGTTCGTATTAGGAATTTTGTTTTCCTTCTGTCGACTAATTGGTTCTATTTCCTAAGTTCTCTAGCCAATTCCGGCACACAACAGAAATATTTGATCTCTCCACATTTCGTTCGTCAAGTGACTGTAGATTTCGACAAGTATGCGATAGGAAAGGGTTGTGATGTATCTTTTTCGGATCTGGTGATCGCGCGAAGGTAATCGCCCGAGGCCGCGCAGCTGAGCCCGTTAATACGTTATCATTATCATTATGCAAATGAGTCTCGACACCCGTTCGTCCGAGTGCAACAGTAGCAGGAGATAGTACGTCCAGAATGCGTTCGGAGAAGTTCAAAAGAGCTGTCTAGGAAAGGAATCTGTTGCGGATCAATTTGAAATTATCTATTTGTTTGTGTCCTAAATCTTCTGGGTATGTAAGTAATGCATGCTAATATATCAATATTTGGTCAGAATTTAGCGTGTTGGAAATATTTTCGTAGTATTCCGTAGATGTATTGTTTACAAAACATCTTTGGTAAAGCCCCTGGTGATAAGCGATGTCGCTATTTATATTAGAGGTAACTGAATCGGCGCTGTAATAAAAGGGAGAATAAAATTAGCTTGTAGGGATTAATTTTATTTAATTTTCCGACATAATCAGCATTTGCCATATACACTGGAAAAAACAATTTTTCTTTCAATTTCAACTTTTTGTTTTTATGAGTGTATGATACCAGTAGGTGTTCAGTAAGTTATAAGAAAATTTACACAGTAGCGGGCCGGGCGAGTACGATGTCTAAGGCAACAATTTAAATTGTAATTTTGGCAATTTAGGCATGAGTGTAAATATAAGGTAAAAAGAAAGTTTCCCAGTTTCCTATAAATAAAGAGAACGTTTATTTTCAACAATTGATGCATTGTTTGAATGCTTGAATATCCCTCTATTTTTCTACATAATCACTATTTGGGTCGACCCATTTTTGTAGGCGCCGTGGTAGCCTTGGTATGCCCATGTCATACTAGCTCACTAGCCATATCGTTGAGGAAGCGTTGTTTTACCTTTTCATGCTTGGACCGCTTCTTTTACCTCATCATGGTCGCTAACGCGCGTTCCGGTGGAATTTTCTTTCAATTTAGGGAACAAGTGGTAGTCATTGGGTGTCAAGTCAGAACTATAGGGCGGGTGAGTGATCATGTTCCATCGAAACTCTTGCTGGAAGGGCGATGATCGTACCGGCTGGTTCTGAATCACCCATCTGAGTATTGTCAGTGCCTCACAATATTCGTTAGCGTTTATTGTGATCCCACGCACCATAAAGTCGACCAATAATATCCCCTTTCGATCTTCAAACGCAATTACCATAACAATGCAGACATACTCTGCCTGTTTGAATTTTCGCCACTCGGGCGAAAACGTATGCTGTCCTTTATGTGACTGTTGTTTGGTCTCGGGTTTGAAGCGGAGGCTCAGATTTCATCAACCCGTAACAATCTAAACAAAAAGTTTTCCTTTTTGTCTGTATAGCGCCGAAGAAGGTTGCGGGAAGAGTCAACGCGCTGTTGTTTGTGGTATTCCGTAAGCATTTGCGGGACCCATCTCACACATATCTTTCCATACCGATATTTCAACTTTTCAACTCGTATGACTGGTGATTTAGGAATGCCAGGAACTAAAATGCAGAGACCGTCGAAAGTGTCCGATCAGTAAGCATGATTTGTTCAACCTTCGCGACTGTCTGGTAGGGAATTGACCGTCTCCCGCTTTCTTTTCAATCGTAGATTTCTATGCGACCAGTTGCAATAACAAAATAAACGCCGTACACCATGTGGAGACGTTTCCACACACGGCTCTCCATACACTTATGTCAATTGGCGATGAAATTCGATGGGTTCAACACCTTTTGCCTTCAAAAAATCGAAAAACTGAAGAAAGGAGATAGGCTAAGGGATGAGCGTGGGGGAACCAACAAACACGGCAATATGACCAACATCGGCACGAAAAGTTTACCTAGACTCTAGCACTTTGAACCTACTAAAGCCTTTTTCTTTGACCAATGAGTTTGTTTCTTTTTAATTTCGGCATACAAAGAATACAACATTACCCACAACTTTAATTTTTCCAAATCCAATCGCTGTCACCTTTACAGTCAAAGCCTCAGCCTTCGTGGGCGCACCCAAATCAGCTTCAATCCATTGCTGTAGTTATATATTGAAACGCAAAGTGAAGTGAAAAACTCATAGTTTTATCCACGCCCACAAAACGATGAAGAAATTCATTAAACTTGTGTTGAAGAAGCCTTAAACATTGCTGTGGAAGATTGGTGGAATTACGATTTTGGTTCATGGCACGCAAACGTGCCAGCGTTTACAATTTTTTCATGTACCAGACGGAGTCCAATTTTTTCCGTAGGTTTAGTCCCTCGATTTGCAAGCACACATGTGTAAATCAATCTGTGCCAAGAAAACAGTCTATAAGTATATGTAATGTAGCGGTCTATAATGGGGTATGAAAAACTAACAATTCTTGTTGTTTTGCGTTTTGCCTGTGTAAGAGGGGCTTACTGATGGAAAAGCAGCTAACTAAATAAATGAGAGTGGGTCCGGATTGTGTTAACAAAAGTACAGTGTAGAACTGGTGTAAGCGCTTCTTGTGTGGTGTTTCTTTTACCCCTTGCCAACTTGCCCTAACCCAGAAAATGCTGTCAACAGCCCCTAACTCACAAGCTAGTGAAAATCTTTTTCTTCCATCCCCTTTTTCACTGACCAGCGCTGCCTCTATTTGGGAGTCATTTTCAGCTTACGCCATGCAGCTCCTTTTCACGCTGTGTCTTTTCCTTTCGTATTTTACCAAGGTTACTATACCCCTCTTACTCTAGCATTCTCCCTCTCACACAAGCCTTCCCACCACGTCATGGTGTCAATTCGAGAGAAGAAAGTAAGAAAGTACCTTGAACCCAAATAAAGATTTGGCTGTCCCCTCGGTTGTGAATATTTTGTGGACATTTGCAAGCAATATCTTACCAAAACCGAAAATATCTTTGACGCAAAATGGTGACTGGGGATGAAACATGGAACTAGTTTCCGAAATCGAAACGTGGGAAAGCGGCATGCGCTATTGCAACATAACGGGGTTCCTTGACAAAAAGACCCATCGACAAATGCAAAACTCTACGAACTTAAAGGTATCGAAATGTTATCACGTCCTGCATACTGCATCATCCGCTAGCCATCTTTCTCGCTCCTTGCCTCACTTTTTGAACGGATGCCAATTTAAAACCCCAAGAAAAGAAAGCGCCGGCCGTAAATGTTGGTTAGAAACGATGTTAAATGGCACACCTAATATTCTCACAATTGGCACTGACAGTGCTAGAACAAACATAAGAAATTTACTTCGGATAGCTGTAAAACGCAAAAACTATAAATTAAATTTCTGTGTGAAAAAATTGTTTATTGTTTTCAATACTTCAATGTGGACTTACTTTGTTTTATAAACTGTTACATGTTATACACACTTCTCAGTCATCCTTTGTTCTAGAGGTAGGTGCAGTTCAGACGATAACTTTTACCAATACCTATTAGGCAATACACCAAGAATTACTATAATATTTATTGTTAGGACATATTTCGTGAAAATAATTGACTAGATTTCGCCAAAATTTCATATTATTTCTGCGGGGATACATGTTAATCACAAACTAGTTCATAATTTACAAAAACAAACAAAACCGCATTAATTTTTTCCTAGTTAATCATCCCGAGCAGGAAATCTTACCTGTACGCGGGGCGATAAATTATGTATGCGTTCTTAATTAATGACAGAAAGACTCACTAATAAATATTCAAAGAGAAACACTAGCTAATAGGAGATGAATATTCAAAGCTGTATTGCCTCGTCACTATGCTAATTTACGTTTGTTTTTTTTCCGCCGGTTTTTTTTCTATGTACCTGTCCGCTGCACTACGGATTTTCCAGTATGTAAGTATTCATCACAATTTTATTACTCTATTTGCGCCCCGCTATTTACCGCGCCCGGCTAATTTATAGCTTTCGACGTCGTGTAAAAGATCAGTATTTGAATAGGCGGCAATAAGGACGAAATAAACGAGGGATTGTTCGAAATTTAGCGGGCCGTGCGTGTACACAGCGTGATATATCGGTGTTTTCCGCTTGTTATTCCTTATAAATCCGCGGATGATGTACCCGATTGTAAATGCGCGATATAAAAAGTTTTTGAACAAAAAAGCGGTGATGAATGTTCGATTGTTTCAGAATTGCTGGGAAGTTGCTCGTGACAATTATAAGATCAAAGGTCTGATTATATTTGTTGTGGCAATGTTTACCATTCTTGGAAAATTCCAAAAGGACCGGATGATGAGACTTTGGCCGAAAAATTACTGCCATTTTTTAACCCTTTATGTCGCAATACTATTTTTTCTGAAATATCAATAATTTTCCTGTATGGTTAGCTTATTGGGACTGTTGGCTACATCTTTTTTAGTAAAAAAATTCCCACGTTTGACGTTTACTTTGTACATGGTGGTCGATGTTTCAACCAGTGAACCTTAAGGGTCTCTGTTAGATAGTTGTTATCACAATCGTTATTTCAACCACTTACTATATCAAACAAAAACATTAAAACCAACAACAAAAACAAACTTATATTGTATTTAGTAATACATAAATAAATAATAAATGAACTAATATTGAGTAATATTTATTTCTCGTGGAAATTGGCGAAACATTCCAAACATAAACCCACGTCACACCAACGGCAACAAATTTGTGTTCTCTTAGGTTTATCTTTTGTACTACAATAAGCACACCGACGGGATGTTGTTTTTACTGGAAGGTGATAACCAACATTTGTCAACCGCCTACTATTTTCAATTGAAACTCCTCTGCCACCAATTTTTGTAAGTTTTCTAGTAGCTGACAATGGAGGCCCTTTTCTCTTTCTCGAGTTATAATCGGCGATCATTTGGTCTGCCAGGATGCTTCTAAATTTCAAATGTGAGAAAGGCTTCTGCTCATGCCTTACTGACTCCTTATACAGAAGATAGGAATTTACAATTGCACAGTCAACTAAATAATAAAATATTTTTATCCACCATCTTTTGGATTTCCACGCAATGGAATACGTTGAAAGTAATTGATCAAATCTATCCACACCACTCATATAGCGATTATAGTTAGCAATGGCTACTGGACATATCACTTCTTCACGGACACCAACATTGTTAGTTCTTTTTACAGTTGTTGTAGTATTTGGCTGATGCATGGACGTTACAACGTTAACAGATTTTTTACCTCTATCCTTCCACTTTATTACTGAGATATCATTACCTTGTGCAAAATCGAAGTCACCAATTTTCATTTTCTTGTCATCTTTTAGCAGTGATTTAGGATAGTATTTCCGATTTACACGAAAAGTTCCACAAGCAAAGGTTTTTGGAGTAATAAAATATGAAGCAAAGGAAAAGTCGAAAAAAAATTGTCAAAGTATATGCAGTAGCCCTTATTCCAAAAGGGTTCAGAAAGTTGAAGAACGACCCTTTCACCTAAAGTGTTTTTAGTGGTTTCTTCTTTGCCTTGATAAATTTGAAATGATCATATACGCCAAGGAGGAACAAGCTAGAACCCAAACTTTAAAACCTCTCTTAGTAGGTTTCATCGGCATATACTGCTTCATTGAACATCGGCCTTTAAACCCAATCATACTCTCATCTACAGAAGGTTGCCTCGAAGGAATATATAATTCCTTAAATTTCTTGTTCAGACTTTCAATGAGCGGTCTAAGCTTGTAAAGTTTATCGAAGCCAATTTCTCCTCTCTTGGACATTTTAGCATTATCATTCAAATGAATGTGACGCAGAACCTGAAGAAACCTCTTCTGAGTCATTACCTCAGCAATCCTATCTACGCGAAAGTTTCTATCAGTAGACCAGTATTGTTTCTGACTTGGTACACTGTGAAATCCCATTATTATAAGAACACCTAAAACTGCTTTCAGCTCTTCTAAAGTTAAGTCCAAAGATTTTGCATTTTGTCGAGCATAGAGATTAGATTGTTCTACTATAAGTTCCAAATTATCAAGACCAAATGTTTTTTCAAAAATCTCATAAGGTGTAGCTCTTTCAAAGTTATAGGTAGAACCTGGATTTTCGCGAAATTCGTATTCCAAAAATGTTCTTGGAGCTGAACCATCTTTGGAAAAATCGAAGTTTTGGGTTTCTGCATTCACCTCCTCAGAATCTGAATCCTGATTATCACTTACATGAGTTTCTATCTCTACTAGAATTCTTTCTTCTTCTGCATCAACGTAATTTGGGTCGATGATTGAATCATCAGAAGAGAAATCATCAACATTCCTATCACTTTCAAGAAATTGCTTTTTCTTACAGGGTCTTTCAAGTTTTGTTCGTAAATGCCGACAATGATGCTGGTCAAAACTTGCAGGTGTAGAAGGTAGATTTTCTTTCTCATTCTGTTTAGAGTAACTAGCTCTAGTTGTATATTTGTCGAAGCCAATATGAGGAGGTGCATCCTCAGCATCGCTATCACCTCCTATATCTGAATGCTCAGCCTGATCATCTATAATACCATCTAACCAATCAAACACATGGGTAGGTTCCGCGCACTTCAACTTTTCCAAATCCACTTTTGAACTCATTTTTATTTAACAATCTGTAGGGAAAAATAATTTAGAATTGGCTATGAGAATTCAAGAACACATTGTGAGGAATATGAAAATTATTCTATATTGATATTACTTATGAGGCATTTTTTGACAAAACAAGTCTGTATCTTCTTAGCGGATTTACGAAGACACTAAATTGAAACAAATAATAATACTTTGATTACTACTGTCCCAGAAAATGTATCATGTTCTATGAAAACTTACTTATAAAGTTGAAAATGAAAATAAAATTTACAATTCCTCTTGAGGTTATGTTGATCAAATTTCGAAATCATAGTAAATTGTGTAAAGATAGCACCTTCAATTCGACTAATTTAATCTATATTCGAAATAATGCACATTTCTGCATTGAAATACATACCTGTTAGCTGTATTTTATATGCACTCACAAATAAATCTTAGCAAAAGACCTACACTTGCCCACTTAAGATCGTGATCAGCGTAACTTACGCGCAGTGGTCCAAAATTTGACCACTTTATCGGTACGCATGTCACAAGGAGCGTTCATTTACCTGAGGTGGCCGAAATTTTACTTATGTACTATTTAGGGGATCATATAAGTACTATCTGGCCGATTTTGATTCTATACTCCGTTTAGAAACACTGCTAAAATAAGGGGTTGATTTAACGACCTCTACTACATAAAGGGTTAAATTAACAGTGCGCAATGGTATGAAATATTTAGGATGAGCTAATTTATTCATATGTTCAGTTAACTCTTAACTCAAATTATACTGGGAAACAAAATTTCACTTTTTACATGTTTTCTTTAACCAAATAGGGCCATTCTTATAGTATTTTCCGTACTGGTTCTCAACCTGCGTTCGAAATTTGTGTGTCTGGAATAGTTTTTGAGGAACAAGCGTTTAAAATTTTAGAAAACGATTTTTCGCATTTGCACAACTTAAAATGGCTCGAATTCTTGTATTAATGACAGTTCAAAAGGTATTTTTACATGATTTTCTTCTATATTTTGCAGCAAGAATAACGCTTTTTCATGTCCAACAGTAAGCGTCCAGAATTTTTGAGCCAAACTTGCCCTGATAACGCACATCTAAATGTCAATGATAGAGCTCCAGTTACATATTGCGACCCAGAGTTCTGAAGTATTTTTGTGCAAGGTCCTTATGGTAGTCCGCCTTGTTATTTCCAAACAAGTGCTGGACCACTTTCTTGAAAGACTGGCATCGAACTCTGGATCGTTCATTAATTATCAAATTTGAGGATCAACAAATATGCTTTCCTAGATGTTTACAACACTGACCCGTAGAAATTTGTTTTTTAGAAAACCGTCGCCGTTTTTATCCATTCCTTTAAGGATATGCTTCATAAAGCCGAGTTTAATGTGTAGAGGTACTAGGTAGATTTTCTGTGGATCCACCAGCGACTGACTGACGACATTTTTTGCTCCCGGAACGAGCTGACCATTTTTGTTTACGTAATGATTTCGTCAAACTCTGCTGTCCCATTCCCATAAGAAACAAGGGACAATGACTTTCTCCGAAAAGGTGCCAGGCATGTCTTTTATACTGAACCATCCATAATGGCAATACGCATTGGTCGAGATGCAAAGGCTAACCCGCAACGATGGAAAATGCAATTGCGGAAAACTGGTGCCTGATGGACAATTTCTGACGTACTCAATGTCCACGAACCGAAACATTATTTATCACTGTTATTGCATTAAATATTCGCGACAACCATACTTAGCATATTCTTCTTCTGAATACCTTCCATATTTTTTTGCGACTTTTCTGGTGGCATTATTAAATTTTCGGGTCATTCCTTAGATGATGGTAGCCCGTTCTGTTTCAATTATTATTCCTTTGATTTCATCCCAATAATGCTCGATCGAGTACCATTAGGGAACGGAAAATTCAGCTCCTTGGGACCAGACTCGCGTATCTCACCATTGATCGTTTCTAGCAACTGTAGGTGGTCCCTGGAATAGTATTTTGGAGCAAACTCGAGCCAAAACACCTTCTTTAAAATAGGCAAGAACTTTCTCTCCGGGCACTCTTTAATTATTTTTTTTTTTTTTGTGCTGATTATTTCTTCCGTGAAAATCGAACTTTAGTCGCCACATCCACAGATCCACAGATCGCTTACCAAACAAGGTATTTGTCATCAAATTTCCCAGCTTCGATTGTCGTTTCGGGGCCAGGACGAATCTCTGCATCGGACGTAATATAATATTTTAGTTCAAGATGCATCAAGCTTAATTTGACACACGTTTCATCGTTGGTAACAAGATATCGTTTTTCTGCTCGAAGAAAATCGTATAAATTTCTAACTCGGGATTTAATGTTTTCTGTTTCCAAGGTTCTTGGTCCTTTTTTTCTTCTTCTGACTCTTCATTCCTTTCGGTTTCATTGTATTTCGGATCATACCGTGAATCGTCCTGCATGTTTTCTTGGCCAAAAAATCTCTGGTTGACATTCTCGGTGTTTGTGGATCGTCTTGTCAGTTTTTGCATCAAGGACGTGGTCAGTAGCACCAATGGGTGGATCTACCTCGTCCGGGTTTGTTATCAACAAAGATAGTTCCAAAATTCTTAATATGAATCTAACTGATGATCGCGTTGTTCTTAGATGCTTTTCCAGTAATGATTCTGGTCGGTACGGATCTTCTGACCACGCGAAAACAACGATTTCATGGCGATCTTCGTCACTGTTTCTAAGCGGTGTTTCGGATAGAATTCAAACTTATAAACACTGAAAATAGGAAGCGTCCAAATATTGTGAGAGGTGGGCAATGTTTATTAGAAAATGGCAGTTATTTTTTGGCTCGAAACGTACTCGCATCCTTTCTGATGGTTATCACAACATGCTTGCTGCGTGCCTTAGGGTGTGCCAGCGACTGAACTCGAAAGAGGGAGTCAACTGTATCAAAAGCTGTGGTAATAAAATACGTATTTCGACAACTAAGCTGTTGTTCTCATTGGAGAAAATGCAAAAGAACGTAATGATATCTCTCGAAAGAATCCAGTTCATAGCTGGCGTCCATTCACCCTTTCTGCCCATTGAATTCTGAAAGTTTTGAGATAAGTATTTTGCCAACTAGGTGTCCATCCTCAATTGAGTAACAGTGTTAAGAAAGACAGGTGAAACGTCAGGTAACGTCACCTCACTTATCTCAGTCGACACCAGTACACTTAGGAGCTGGTGTTAACCAAAGTTCAAGTTTGACAGATTTCCTTCGCTGAGGATGATAACTTAGTTGTCGAAGTATGTGTTTGAGCATGTCCATATTGGTGTCATAAGGGTATCAACTGTTTTATCCGAGTTCATTCTAAACCACAAACATTGCCACTTCTCATGTTTTCCTTTTTACAACCGGTTCTGATACTAAAGAAGCGGAAGTATTAGCTCACATTTATTTATAAATATCCCCGTAATATATGTACACTTGAATGCACGGCCATTTAACATATTGGATCGTATGCTATCGAGGTTCTAAATTATGTTGACATGGCATCGGACCCCATGCCTTCCGTTATCAGATACAAGACGTATCTGCGGGAATCGATGTAGCCGACATATTTTAGATTCTCTCGTTTTATTTTTGGTGCGCGCTCGCATCTCCGCGTCCCCGGACTCGAACGAAACGAAGAAGTAGAAACGCGGACGACAAGACAAATTGTCGCCGATTAAAATCTGTTTGCATTGCGTACTTGCCTATTCGTCCGAGTCGGTCGGATACAACATATACGCGTTTGGGCACACCGGTGTGCCGTTTCTGGTCTTATTAGGATTATGATCCTGCTCTTTATGCTTCCAGAACGTTCTGCATTGGGGCGCTAAACATGGTAACATGGACATTATTAAGCTCTTCGCTGGAAAATACAGATGTGATGTTAATGCCAAAACGGTAAGGTATTATGTTTGCGCTTCTAAGTATCGAGCTTAATGTGTGTAGAGATTAATCAATGTTCGCGGAGTTATGCGGATTGCGAAATTACTATTTCTGTAAGAAGTAGTTTATCTCCGCAGAGATCTAATGAGTTATATGTATGTGCGTACGGCATTTAGAAGCCGGTTTGTTAATATTTTTCCCTAAATCTTAATGTGGACTTATTGTTGCATGTTTTTTCTTCCCTTCAACCGGATGGGTATGGATTTTCAGAATGGGGTAAGTACCAGTTGTGTAAAATTTCAACAAAATTAGACTGTTTAGAGATTCCATACATACAACCTTTTTCATGACAAAGAAAAACGTTATGCTTAACCTTCCTATACTCACGTCAAAATGAAAGACGTATACTATACTATATAAATCGGTCTCACAGACCGTATGCGTGAGTATAGGAAGGTTAAGATACGATAAGAAATCGAAACATAGATGGGTTAACACATTAACACCCCAACCAATTTTGGTAATGTTTCCCGGGCGGGGGCACCATAATTTTTTTTTCGTAATACGTAGTACCCAACATTATATTTAAGTAAAAGAGTTTTTTTTTAATCTGGCTAAATTTTTAATGGTAATGATGAATTTTTGCCTGGCTATCAAAAAGAAATAGCCGCGGCTCCCCATGAAACAAACACAAGTTTTTCAGCACGAATCATGGCTATCATGTTTGAGCACATCACAGCGAGTCAAACTTCTACAAGATTTGCGTCTAACAATAAGTGATAAATTGCCTGTCATTTGAATACATTGTGGTCATCATATTTAATAGCCAAAGCCTCAACGGAAATATCACTGGCTATTAATTATGATAGTCATGGCTGTCAATGTGTTAAGATATAAACCTGTGCTGTGACACACAAGTATCTTTGGATCATCAAAACGATCAGAGAAATCTAGAAAAACAATTACCTACATATTGAGTATGTCTACCTTTCTTCTCCCTTTGACTAGGACTTTCGTTCCTCCATGTCAAACTTGTTTGATGCTCAGCAGTCCGATATATCCGATGTGTAGAAGTGCAAATACGTACTGCGAGGATACATTTATTGAATCACGCATCCAACTTTGGCAGTAATAATTTCTTAAAATATCTTCCTTAAATGATTCTTATGTTTTGCATAGTTTTGGTTTTTGGCGAATTCTATGTAGTTTATTTACATTGTTGCTGTGCTTTTTATAACTATTGGGCACTAAATGAAGTTTATTATTATTATTATTGTCTTATTTCTTCGTTGCGCTAGGTGTAGCCAATGTAATTTCGAGAATTTATAGTTTTCATTTTGAGTAGTAGGGGATGGCGAATTCTAAGTCAACCCACTAAGAAAGTAATCAACCCGTCTTGTATGTCTGAACGGTAGGCAGCTTCCCGTAGATTAATACCTCATAGGTGTGCCAACCCCCACCTTCAAAGATTATGGTCCATGTCTGGAAAATGGGTAAGGCCCCAGTCATCCATGCCTCGAAAGTAGAATTCAAAATTTGATCCAACCCCTACTGTCTTCATCTTGACTATTTGAACAGAACAACGAATGGCCTCCATCGTAAGCAATAAAGAATTTCCCTACGACGTTCGTCTCATTCTCCCTTATCTGCACTGTTTCCCGATCATTTTCCTTTTCGCAATGGGGACAATTGCTGGTTGACCTTTACATTATTCCTTACAGGAATTGTCGTTATGGCGCTGTAATAGGGCAAATATAACTTCGCCTTTGAATCAGCGAGTGTTGGGGCGGATTTTAAATTTCGAGCGGGGATGGCCTGCTTTTAAGGAATGGATAATAGAGCGGTTGCATACTTGCCGAACGTGGACCAGTGAGGTTGGTGATTTAGACTTGGAATTTTCAAGATGGGAGTTGGCATACCTCCCGGCATGCATATGCGGGGGTTGACTATCATCCGCGTAGTTTAGCCTGCTTACCAGGCATACGTACACGGGGAGTTAAGTACCTTTCTAGGAGGTGGACACAGAACCAGCTATCTCCAGAGACTCTCTTGTTTCGTATTTTTGCTTTCAGGTCAATCGTCTACACCGGGATTGCCCTTATTACTCCGTCATAGATCTTTGTTGTGCTTTCTAATCTCGTATGTTCGGTTTTTATTACTCGTGGAAACATTTTGGTATTTGAGTTTCTGTCACTGGTGATCTCAGCCTCCAGGTGTCAAATCTACCTGACTTATTCTATAAGTTTTCTATTCGATTGTGATGGTAGCCAGTAGTTTATCAGGTTCCCCAATTAATCGAGCGGGGCAAACAGAGCTCTGTCCGATCAGGCCGCCGTTAGCATTCAGTGAATTGTGATGTGAGTTTTCTGCAGTGTCCTTACATTGTAGGGCGAATGCCATAGCATATGATCGGTAAGACACCTAATAACAATAACAATAATAGCAATTTCCCCAATAAATACTGAGTACCTACTAGGGCTAGTTGTGAGGTGTTAAGAGCAGTAGAAATCTACCAAAGAACTATGATTTTGTTGGTTCCCATCGCGATATTATATTGTCCAACTGTCAGAAGTATCCCATTATACGCTACTGGTCTCCATATCATAACAACTCCAACGTAGGTCTGTATTTAGGACGAACTCACTTCCTGTTTTTCCAAATCATGCAAGCAGTACGAGAATTCTAGTCCATTTAGATTATTTATGCAATGAAGCATTATGCCTATTCGAAGTTAAAGCTTTTGATGGCAGTTTTGCTGAATCTCTGTAACTTCGTTATTAGACTCTTTGGACCTAAGGAAGCCTGGAGGTTGGCATCTGTCGTCGATTTCTGTGTTTGAAGTTTGAATGCTCATCAACACGATGAGCATTTTCTCCGCAGAATAGAATCTTGATCAGTGGAGAGTGGCAAAGGAAGGACAGGTCCGTGTACTCCAGGAGCAGCAAAGGCCTAGAAGTACAGACTGGGTTGAAGGTTCGTCAGGCATCTATCTTGGGCGTTGTTCCTAGATGATTTATGGAAAATTTACATCTTGTATGGGTCCTGTTTCGAATTATTCGTTAAGAAGGATCATTCCTCGATTGCGACATATCTAACGATTTTGGATACACGAAAATATGCACATAAATATTGAGTCCAGATTGTTTCTTCTACCGGACGCTATATCTCTAAAATATCCAGTCTGATTAGATCTTACTTGATGCTTTATAATATTTGATTCCCTCCTATAGAAGCATCGCAGATTGATTGAGTGACTCACAGTAATCTATCTGAAGCCACAAACCTACACATAAATACATATATACACGGATGCATACGATATAAATTTTCATTATTCCAAATTAGCATTCTGGTTCTAGTAAGCTGCCTCGATAAGCACGAAGCAAGTTCGTTCGGGAGAAATTCCCATCGGCCTGTGTGCGTACTACGTACTACTATGTCCGTATTCCGTATGTGAGTATGTATGTCGGTTGCGTCGCGCATTACATTTGTAAAATGAGTCGTCGCCGGCCATAATAAGAAAAGGTAACATTAATAAGTCCGCGTACAGCGTCCGTCTACAAATGTAAATGTCGTAAACAAGCTGTTATCTGTTGTATTAATGCCGAGACGAGATGACATATCGGGCTGTATAAGGAATGTCTGGCATGTGTCCGCCGCGAAGTAACGAGTATCTATCATCCCTCGGCGATCTTTGGCATTTTTATGCGACGATCGAATTTGTTCGATTCCGTCTATCCACGACGAAAAAAGCGGTATCGGAATCCTCTTCGAGATGGACGAGCACGGATATGTATGTATGTAGAATGAATTTGAAATGAAGAATCGTAATGGCGGGCTATTTATATATCTGGAAGTCATGGTACGAATCTGGATTCTTTTAGAACTTTGGAAATGATGCAAGAATTAGTTACTAGAAACGTCGATATCGGATGCTGACTCACCGCAACACCTGAAAGAAGCTTCCATTGAAGCGCCCAAGAAGCTGCCGTTAGTACTGGCTGTGGAAGCCTACGAAGATGTTTTGCATCTATTGTCATCCCTTCCCTCAAACAGTTCGAACAAAACATCGAGAAGCACTATCCACCAATCTACAGGAAAGACAATTTGGGAATCACGTTGAGCTCTTTCCTTTTTTTTTGCTTTCCTAAGCTCAAGGAAATAATCAACTCAATCACTAGAACTTTGGAAAATAGGCTGTTACAATGGCGAATGCCTCACAATGGATTGCCCCCAAAAATTTTGGAGTGGTATCCCGGAGTAAGTAGGAAGAGAGGAAGGCCTGCCTTTGGAATGGGAAACGTACATCAAGCAAGCAATGGCAAAAAGAGACCTGGCGACGGGAAATTGGGAAGGTAGGCAGCTGTGGAAACAGAAAATGGCAAACTCGTAATGGGAGCACGCCGCAGAAGAAGAAGAAGAAGCTCAAGGGTTTCCATGGTAATACCTTTTGGCTCAGAAAGGAAATCCTTTTGAAGTCCTGGCAGCTAAGAGAATGAAAAAATTACGAAGAAATTCTGAAAGATTTTAAGTTTTTAGAGCCTTGAAATCTCCGGATTCATTCTTCTACTATATTAGATTCTCACCATCTTCCGAGGACTCTCCATTCTTCATCATGTTGATTCTTCGCTATCATCCTGGTTGCATAAAAAATCGCCCACGCTGCTTACGTGGATACCCCCAGATAAAAACTAGCATTATCGGATATGGTGTTGGGTGACAGGTTTACATATATACATCATTTTTATTTCGAAAATTCCGCATTTTCTCCCTCGAAACGACTAGTTGAAAACTGGATGATACGAGATGGACAAACGCGCGAGGCACTGCGACCACTACCGTTACATCTTTGCTTTCGTTTTATGGACCATAAATTCAAACGGCCGCGACCGCCGCGCCGCGCCTCTATTCATCCTTCTAATCATCGCGGTGTCATATCGTAAATTATATTTCGCTCGGCAGATATATTAAGGTGGGAAGTCGGAATGCCGGCGCAGGTGCGATGTATCATAACATTGCGGATTTTTGCCTCGACGAAGAAACACACAACTCGACGCGCGGAAAGACATGTATGTATACGTACGAGTAGATATATTTCAGTCGCGGTGGTAACGGACAAAAACTTGCAACAAAGTAGAGTTTATGAGGATTTTATTAACTGAGGTTAGATGGTCGTAATTTTATGAGAAGAACGTTATATTGTGGGTGATAATGGTGGTGTGATAGGAAGGCATAAAATTTTAATGAATTCTTCTAAGAGTGTGCAATTTTTTTCAAAATTCATCCAAAATTTTAATAAACTGCCCCCAAGGGAAGAAGATGTGTATTTTATTTTCCGCTATTACCCACTTGTCCATTTCCCTCAAATTTTTGCACTTTTTATACAGAAGGTAACAAGAATTCCCAACTATTAGCCTTCATCTTCGCCGTCGCCTTGCCCAATTTCCTTCGCACCATAACCCAACAGCTGGTCAACTCTCTCCCAAGATTATCCCCAATTAGGCGTGCTTATCTTCTTCCAGTTTGTCTTTCGTTCAACAGTTAGCAACCATTTTAATTTCCTAATTATTCACTTTTACCGTCGTCTTGTCCAATCTCTTTCGCCCCACACCCACTTGCTGATCAACTCTCTCTGAGGTGTATTCCTACTTCGACGTGTTCCATATTCTTCCCGTTTTGCCTTTTTTCAATAGCTGAAAACAATGTTGACTTCCTCAATAATCGTCTTCGTCGTCGTCTTGCCCAGCTTCCTTTGCGCCTCATTCCACTTGCTGATCAACTCCCTTCGAGGAGTACCCTTATTTCGATGTGCTCCACCTTCTCCCACATCTGCCTTTCTTCAATAGTTAACAACAATTTTGACTTCCTAGATATTCGGCTTCGTGGTCGTCTTGCCCAGCTTCCTTTGCGACTCATTCCATCGGCTGATCAACTCTCTCCCAAGATTACCCCTAATCCCACCTGCCTATCTTCTTTCAGTTTCTGTCTTTCTTTCAACAATTATCTTCAATTTTGACGTACTAACAATTCGTCTTCACCGTCGTCTTACCCAGCCCATCGTCGCTCAACGTCCCACTGCATGATAAATTCCCCGATGGGTACTCATGATACAACGAGCCTATTTACCTCCAGTTTTTTACCCTTTTTCCATCAGTTGACAAAAAATTTGGTTTGCCAAATCTTCGTCTACGCTATCGCCTTACCTAGCTTTCTTTCCTCTACATCTCGCTATTTGAACAACTCCTCTCCTAAGGTCATAATGTCCCATATTGCGAATAATCCTGTCAACTTTTTTATGGTGATATTCCTTGTGGATACATCGCCCCTATTGCTGTTTCATTGTTACCCTTCGTTCCAACCACTTTTCTTTTTTCCTTTTTTTTTCAGCAACTTTACTCTATCCTGTTCATTTATGTTCTGTGCCTGTCATTGTTAACCACTTGTTGACATTATTTGTCTCGCTCAACTGTTCCAGTCTCTGAAATAGAATTGCAATTTCACTTAAATTCCACCCTTTATCTTCTGTTTCCATTCGCCGACCTTGTCTCCACTCCCAAAACTCTCACTTCTGTTACATTTCACCGTATTCCTCTTCTTCCTGTTTCCATCTTTGTTCGACATTCCAGATCGTGTATTCTCGTTCTAGTGTCTTATAAAAATTCCAATTCCTCAACATTTTTTCTAATTATTCTGCTCCTTTTCTTTAATTTCTGTTGATTTCGTTAACATTTGCATCCCGTCACAGTTGTCCTACGGCACTTATGATTATGTAACGATCCAAGCCATGAACCTGCTTGGAGGATAAGGGGTCGTTTCCCATTTGGAAAAGTATTCTGCAGTTGTATGTATAGAATCCTGAACCAGAAAGAAATATCTAGGTATAGCTAAACCGTGATCAATCATGATGGGTGCTATAATCACCATTTTCTCAACCTTCCATTCCACTTTGCAATCCTCTGAACACCTCCTCCCGGATATAAAGCAACTACTACGACAACTACATTTTATTATTCTTTCATCCAATCAGGGCTATACACCTCTACATTTGGGAACCCAGTTCGGCCATGAGAAGCTATGCGAACTCCTAATCGACGTTTACGGTGAGAAAAATATACCCCCGAAATAATTTCCTAGGCCTTCACCTTACATACATATTTTCTTACAGGTGCTAATCCCAACGTCAGGGATCACAGCGGTCGTCTCCCTAGTCACTACAAAGCATCACAGATCCAAACGGACGCAATAGTCACAAAGAGTGAGTACGAAGTACCGGAATTGCCCGAGATTCGCGTAAAATCCCCGAAATCCGAATTCCGAAAGCACAGCTTCTTGCGTAAAAGCTTGTACTATGCTCACAAACGCCACTCGCCTTCTTCCGTAAAAATGGGCTTATCGTATCCGGGGCAAGCGATAACTAAAGAATTCTAACTGTGGTTTCCGCTACTAACTAGCTAGAGATTTGGCAACTAACTAACGTGGAAATAGGTTGGAGTTGATGTTGATCGTCTTCGAGCTCCATATTTCCAAACGCTTTTCTGCATGAATTTTTATTTTAACAACTTCCTAATCGTATTCTGTGTTTCTTCTTAATGATTGTTTTAGATAAGTACAAAAGTAATCGTGCGTCACAAAAACGAAAATCTATCCATAAAACTGTTATGTTCTTCGAAGGTCTAAAACAGTAACTTAGAGAAGTAAGAAATGAAAATAACTGTGTTTTGCCGCTACATTTAGGCCATATTGCGAAGTTGAAAAATTGTATTCAATGCTAATATTTTCGCAATTAATACCAACAACTTTTTTAATGGTTTTCAAAACTTTACGTCAACACGTACATTTTTTTTGTTTCAATGCAACTTGCTAGCAATGTCAGTTACATTATAACCAATACACTCACGGGTCTTGTGGTACTGTCTTCCAATTCTATTTTTTAGTATTTGTTAGTATGATAGACATGTTTCGTTGTTAGTTAAGATTTCAATTTTGATAGCGCAACACGATTTTGGAAATGAAGATTTTAAAAAATTTTTGATTTGAAGTGTCGGTAGTACAACGTGAATAATTTCTTCACCGAATCGCACAATACGCTGGCTGAGCACTTCCAGATATTCGCTGTGCGACCACAAAAATACCCAACATAAGAAAAAGAAAAGTATGAGAATTTAGAGTCCAACTTTATTGATAGATTGTGATTGCACGATGTTGGAAGATTGTGAATTCTGAATTTTTCTCTTCCGACTGCTTTTGGCCAAAAGTTTAGTAAAAGTGACCGAGGCCGGTTGGTATAACGTTTATTTTTTATTATTTACTGCTCACCTATAAAAGTAATTAGATGTTACTTAAAGGGCAATGAAATCTTCTTTATTTGACTTCGCAGTTAATCGTAGTAATCGCAAAAACACAAAGTCTGCAAACAGATAATTTCTTACGAAGTCTGACAGCGGGACAAGACACGAATCACCCAAGCAAAAGTATATATTTTTTAACCAAATGGCCTACAAATGTTTACTGTTATGAGAATAATGAGCGAATAAATTTTCATTGTAACATACGTACCCCTTACGGAAAAAATGTGACGTAAGCGAATACATTCTGCTACTCGCCTGAGCACGTTTTTAAGAAGATAGATCTATTAACTACTGTGGAAGCTCATTCCAAGCAACTCTTAGGGCATCATCTAATTGTTGTGAGTTCATTGGAGGGTTAGCAAGCATACCAACACTTCAATCCATCATGTGCTTATTGTCTCTAAGTTCTCACTCCTCCAAATCCTCATTTTGGCGATTGCTATATGACAGAAGCTACTCGCACAAATTTTCACCACACTATATTATATGTCTTCCAAGTCCGCATCCAGATTCAAATATTTTTTTTTTATTACTAATCTTCACCTTGATTATCCTTCCCTCTTTTCCAATTGGTACGAGGAAGATTTTCCTCTTTAAATCTTGTTCTCATGAATTAAGCGTAGGTGATCGATAGTGATTAATAAGTTGAATGAAAACTATGGTGGCATCTTTTGTTTCATCCAACCCAATTGGTCACTACATTTAAAGAAAGTTTAATTCTGTCAAACTTTATCTCTCCAGTTATTGTTCCACCGCGAATCCCTTTGATGGTGAAATCTGTTTTGAAACCACTATCGACTTCATTTCGAAAACAAATTGTTCATGTTCTTGTCTCTTTCGAACCGTCCAGAGGACAAGTGCAAAAATCGAAATGCTAAGGAAAATGTTATAGACATTGTCCAAGAAGCGGGTCCCTGCAGCTAACATGAAGAACAAATCTAATCGGATATCAGTTTTAAAGGGATTGCGATTAAAATAATATATAAAATAAATAAAAATTACCCGAAAGGTTTGGTAACATTTCAGAAATAATTCCCGATACGTATTTCCATCATCTTCAGTGTGGTACTGGGGGAATCAAGTGACGTTTGATCACTTCAGTTCTAGCGTTTAGATTAGTAGCCACACAGCGATTAAATGGAATTACACAATCAGTACGCCATTTTGTAGTCTTGTAGTTTTCTACATACATCATTTATTTTTTATAATTTTATTTTAAGCTTTTAGGTATAGATATAGATTGATATAGAACGAGGTTTATGCATGTTTTATTTATTAATAGTGATTAAAATATTTTATGGATAATGGTATCTGGCAATATGTAATCAAATTGTATGTGCGTGACTAGGATTAAGTTGATTAAATTTGAGATTCGAAATCCAACTTTGTTCATTTGGCGACTTGACGATAGGAAAGTTAGGTCTAAGAAGTTTAAGCGCTCAACGTAGATTTGACATGAAAACGGAAAAATTTGCTTTTATCCTTAATTCTATAAAATTGAAAATAAAATGCAAACTTTTGTCCTATCAAAATTTTAAAACAAACTTCCATTTTCGACTGTTCAAACAATCCGTGGCATGATCCTTTCGATCAGTGGAGGGAGAAATGAAATTTCCGAAGGTGAATTTCTGCAATTTAACACATTTCCTTGCGTAACAGTGTCTTGCATCCATTTTCAGAATTAGGTGCGAGGAAGAATCAGACACTAAGCTACATTTCCGGCCTATGAAGCGAACTTATATTTATCGAAAAATTGTTTTTATTGAACGAAGAAAACATACATTTATTTAATTTTCAACAAAATCGCCAAATTGTTCTGAACTGAAAGGAGGTCTTTCAGTAAGGACTGCTTCCCCCTCAGTTATAGTTTGGGAAAACCAAAAAATCGCAGGGCGCGCGAGCTGGGCTATAATCAGGTTGGGATCACACTTCCCATTCGAAATTTTGCAGCACGTCTTGGGTGGCACGAGCTGAATAGGAAGCAACATTGTCCGGAAGAAAAATGGCATCACCATTCAATCCTCCGGGTCTTGGATTTTAATGGCTTTACACGCATTTCTTTCTAAGTCACGCAGTAAGACGGCGCATTGATTGTCGGTCCACAGAGCATGAATTCACTGTAAACAGCTCCCTTTAAGTCGAGAACAATCATCAACATAACCTTTTGAATTCGTGGAGTTGTTTTAACTTTCTTTTGCAGTTGCGATCCTTCTGTATCCATTTTCTCGATAAGCGTTTAGACTCGAGAAGTAATGGAATACCCAAGCTCTCATCTCCTGTAATCTTCTTTTCCAAAAATAGTGGACCATCTTTGGAATAGCGTTGGGGAAAAGAAAGGGAAAGACTCGAAACTTTGATTTTAGTGGTTATCGGTTAACACAGGGAAACCTAGCGAACACACGTTTTATCGTGAATAAGCTGACTGTTAATAATCGCAAACACACGACGATAAGAAATGTTTAATGCAATTGCAATCTCTCTAATTTTTACGCGATCGTAAATTAGAACCATTTCATTCAGTCGGTCTACGTTATTCGTTTTTTTGTCTCAGTTGTAGAAGCCGGTTTGTCAATCAAATTCGCTTAAATTTGACACAATTTCGCGATAATGAGAGGTGACATTACATTTTCTCCATGCCCTTTACATTATTGGGCGATGAATTTCACAACAGTTACAATTTTTGGCCCACTAAAATCGGACTAGTAAACGCAAGTCGGACGAAGTTTCTATACGACACGCCATAACGACAGCATGGCTACAAACTCACTGAATGACGTACAACATTGTTTCTGGACGAATGGAAAGAAAACAATGGAGACCAGCACTAGATACTATTTTACTCCTTTTAGTTTAGGAACACGACATAGATGTATGTAACTGAATTTTTGGTCCTTTCTCGTAAGTACAGAACATGCAATGAATACGGATTGTAGATGAAATTTTAGAAGTTACAAAAGTTTAGAAGCTTCAATCGGCTGTTTAAACGGTCAACAGAAAGAAATTTAGTTGCTAAGTTCTTGAATCAATTTCAAATTCAACATTTTTATCCAAGTTTTAAAAGAACCAAGAGGAAAGGAGAGATATCTGTAGAAAGCAGAACCAGTAATCGAACTAAGACGTTCTTACACCCTTAGGACTACTCGTGCAAATTTCCACTTGCACTTGCTCGAGTAAAAGGTCACCAAATCTTTCGCTCATATCCAATTCAAGTTTTTCCGTTTGTTCAAGATTCGCTTAAGATTTTTGCCTAAAATTTCGATGAAAAACTACAGTTTGATAAAATATTGCCCGAAGTAGTTTAGTTCTTCGATCATTGCATGTATGTATAATTTAATAACTTTACTAATTTTGTTTTTGCATCTCTTTCTTGTTTGGAACTAATAGCATCTATGTAGATCCTTGGTGCATGCTTAAATAAATCATTCAAGAGAAATAATTTCGTTTTCTTTTCTTTCTTTCATTTTTCAAATCGACGTCGATTTGCTTCTAGAAAAGGGACGGAAAAAAACTGCAGGTAATTAAATCGAATTTGAAAAACACGAAAAGAAATCGGTACTAACGTCCGTTTGCCCGTTTCGGTTTTTGTGTGTTCCAGATAAAGACTTGGGCTTCCTTAGGATTGGTTCGTTGAACGTACGAGTAAAGAAGACGACGGAGGCGTTCAGCAACTTCCTGGGCGTCGGCAACGCCGCCGGTATCATTAGTCCCGTGGACGCGTCCAACTTCCATAAAGGTTGGGGTTCAGCCGATAATGTTGCTCAGGTATTTGGACCAAAAATGTTTGCATGTTCAGAAACTAATTTGAAACAAACTGATCATTTTTATCTTCTTTCCAAACAAGCTTTCTCGGACTTCGAGGATTTAAGTTCGAAACGACCTACCATACTTATTATTTAATGTTTCTTTTGTTATTACGTACGAACGGTTATTTTTCCTCCTCCAGTTTCTTTCTTTTCTTTTTTATACATCATAGGAAGGAGGTATTAAAGCGAAACGAAAAATAAAACGCCCGCTAGAAACTTCTGGTGCCAATAGTACTCCGGGTACGCCGAATAACTATCCCAGGGCTCTGAGTCAGAGGCACTTCGTCCAAGATTCCGATTCCGATTCGGCGGCTGGTTTCGATTCCCAATGGCAGAACTAAGTGATATTTTACAACTTACAATTATTACCCTTACCTACATGTAAAACTACTTAAGTGTTCATTGTTTTTTTAATACTCATCGAAGATGTTTCGTAAACTCATGGTACTATACATATATTGATCTGATTTTATTTTATTATTGTTATTTCTATTATTAAGTATGCATTTACTACTTGCGCATTATATCGATAATAAAGTTGGTATGAGGATTACTGAACTTAGTGACTTTATTGCTTTTTCCCTCCCGTTTTCAATGACCGATTTGTACGGGAACTTCTCCGCGAATCCATAAGAATGAAACCAAGTAAGTTGTTAGTATAGAGAAGCAAAGCCATAAATAATGATTTGGCAACTAATTGTAAGTAAGACATTGCCAAAAGTAGTTGAAAAGTTGAACAAGAAATTAACCAGAAGATTTTTCTAATTTGCGGAGAGTTTAGGTTGGCAGTTCCGGCAATCGTGGACATACTCGCCAATTTCTAAGCACAATAATGCGAATATGTTTACTATTGCCGGAAACTACCAACCTAGACTATCTGAGAAATTTAAAAAAATTTTACTGGCTATGCGTTTTAGTGTAAAAAATCAGAATATCGATTGAAGTTCTTATCCAATAAACAGAGCGAGTATATGTGGGATTATTGATACTTCATTTGAATTAAAAAATGTTTATTACGTTTTCATATTTGAAGAAATAAATTCACTTGAGAACCAAAGCAGAGAAAATTCCGGCGCCATCTACTAGACACTAGCTGGAATATGCAAGCGAGAATCTCCATAGAATTCTGTGAACGGAGCTTGAGTGCTAATCCAAATTATTCGAATACAAGAGATTCTCTAGTATTCTTGCACCATTATTGTGAAAATTGATTATATTTATTGTTTATCTCTAAGATACATATTTGTTGATCCCTAATATACGTTTCACATTAACTCGGCAAAGAAATGCTAAATTAGGAACCTTCAGGAAATCTGTCGTACACTGTAAAATTGTAGGCGTCCTGAAATGGTACTCGGGAGATGTCTGACAACGGTGTAACTGGTAAGTCTCTCCGACGTAAGATGGCACGACAACGTTAATCATTTTAAATAATAAAGGAGAAATCATCAAATCAAAAATTTCAAAGAGTTTCCAGAGAGTTAAAGCATTTTTTATGCAATTGTTCCACAATTTATCTTTTTTTTTTTCCTCCATGCGTTCCAGTAGAAAACTGAATATTTCTTCCAATTGTATCAATGTATTACTTTTTACCAATTTAGAATATAATAAATGTTAACACATCTACGTTTATGTGTAATTTTCTAACTTTGGCCTTTCTTCGTCATTGAGAGTGACTTGAACGGCGAAAAGAGTGTCACTGACAACACATAATGAAACAGGAAGTATTAAATGAATTAAATAGTGCACATAACACCAGCTAACTCGCCAAGAACACCTAACAATTCAACATCTCACAAACTTGTCAGAAGTTCCACCACACAGGATACATTCAAGCGCAACCAGATCACTATTGATTTATCAGATATATTTGCACGTCTGCTGTGGAAATATCCATTGTGCCGTGGGTCTTAATTTTTTTGTGGCGTTAAGAGACTCAACAGACATATTGTTGAACTTAAATTCTTATCCAGCGTCGGACTGATGACCTTAAATCGTTAAGACACTTCTGCAATCGCGCAGGTTTGGGGCTGAAAAGTAAAAATTTAGTTTACTAAGTAAACTAAGCAAGGGAATAAAAGGCATCTTGCAAGATCAAAATAGTAATTTTTTATTCGAGAAGTTGATGTTCTTAGGGGAACCGGTTGTTATTTCAGCCGATGCTAAAGAAGTCTGCTGGACGACGGATATTGACTCGTATTGATCAGCGACAATCTTGGGCATCAACGACTGCTGCTGACCAGACCTTAGTGTCATAGGTCAATAGTAACCGAAGCGTCGAGTGGCAGAGGAGCACCTTGCTTCTTAGGTAACGAGAACTCCTTCGCCCTACGACAGGGGGTTGCTGATGCAGGCAGATGCTGGTCGAAGTATACTCCATGGTACTTAAAGTCAAGGCTGCACAGCAACGCGACATTAGCCAATCCTAGGTCTCACCGGAAGATTTCCTTCTCAGCATACTGCTACGCATTTAAATTCATACACTTTCAGTCTCTATTCAAACGTCCACCTCAGGAAATCATCAATGCACGCTGTAGCCGTTTAGTGATTAGTTTCTTGCTTTTGCATTAATCTAACAGCGGTTTGCTGATTAGTTTCTTGCTTTTGCATCAATTTTATATGTTCGTTATGAAAAGGCGAAGTTCCAGAAGCGATTCCCGTGAAGCCTCGGATGCTCGACTTCGCAGACTTGTATTTGCTGCAGAACAATCTCTCCGCCAAATGCAACCTAATAAGCTTAATTATTGAGTAGTTTATCCCAAACACGATGATTTTGTGGATCAGCCCTTGCAAGATCGAAGAAGACTCCTATGGTTGCTGGCGTTTCGAGAGGGGTCATTAGTTGACATTTCGTAGACAGTTTATCTCGGGATCGGAACTGCTCGTCCTGGATAAAACCAATCATCGTCTGAGTTCGGTTAATCGAGTTAGGATAACAGCCTCAACTATTTTCGACAGATTCGAGAGTAAACTGATAGAACTGAACTGGGGAAAGAGGCGCACTTTTCCGGACTTGGGAAAGTTGACGATGTCAGTTTCTAGCAGGTAGGAAAATGCAGTAGCCGGAATATGGTGCTGTGGATTTCGGAAAGATGCTTCGTTGCTTCTTGAGGTAATCTCTTCAGAGCCAGGTTGGTGATTATTCCGGCTTCTGATGAAAGCATGGATTTCGTATGAGTTAGCTGAGTCCATAGATTTTCCCACCAATTCATCAGTTCTTCCACTTAGCTACGGAAGTTCTCCTCCTCCTTTTCGTCTGCAGGTGAGAATGCCACGGAAAATCTCTTCGAATTGGTCCACGAGAGTCAATAGACATCATGTATTTCACTGGACCCAAATAGCAGAAAATCATACCAAGTAAAAATCAGAATTCAAATAAATGTCTATTAACGAACTGTAAGAGGGTGTTGTTTACATATGTTAATAAAATACTATACCCAGCTTGGGGAAATTCATATACGCATATCTTCGTTGGGAAAATATGTTGTACAATAGACATTAACGCATTCTTCCACTGAGGTTGAAACTTAATTGTCAAAATGCTAGGAAATTGGGAAAATGTCTGTACCTAGAGGCAGTCCTCCAAATGAAAAAATGAAATGGGAAGAACAAAACAGGAATATCAATAAAGATCACAATCTAAACACGTTGTTTTCAATCTGGAATGTTCTGAGCGCGATGTATTTTTCTTACTTCCCCTTAGTTGTAAAAATGCGTATCCGATTCTTGAGTCCAAACGAATACAATATCGACAATTCGATCAGAATCATTTCTTAGTTTTAGAAGCAAAAAAATGGGACTGAAAGTAATGTATCAGTAATGTACGACAAACCATCCAAAAGCAATTTTTCGGAAACTCTTCAAACTATGCATTTGTCTCGGATATTACCTCTTCATTTGTCTGAACTCTCTTTCTGCCGAGGCCTTTTTTAAATTTGGAAACAGGAAGAATTCACTAGGAACCAGATCTGGTGAATATGACGAAGGGGAGCAAATCGTAATGGAATTCGACTAAATTTGTTGTAGCAACAACGAACAATGGCACGGCCCATTATCGTGATGGAACAACACCTTTTTCTTCAACAAATGCATTCTCTTTTTTCCATTGTTTTCCACAGTTGGTCATCAAAACATGTGCGTAATTCATCATAATATCTGCCAGTTATGGTTTAATAATAAACATAACACCTTTGGAATCCCAAGAAACTGTGGATACTGGCCGAGAAAACGGTTTTTGCCTATTTGGGTGCACGCTCCTCGGGAGAAGCCTATAGTTTTAACCGCATTTTTGTTTCTGGGGTATAATGGTGTGACATATCAACGGAAAATTCCCTTCGATCAGTCCCGTGAAGTTATATAATAATTCATCGGAGTTTCTGGTAGATATGAAATAGTTTTAGAGTACTTTGCGGACAATTTCGAGTTGCGCGAAAAAATGGAAAATATCAGAAATGGACGTAGCAACGAATATATTTTCAATTTGCAACTTTACAAAAAAGTGTCCGTGATGGTACGTTTGATTATCACTTTGTTTTGCTTCTTTTACTTGGTTCAGATAGTCTTTCTTGTAGCTTCTACATAATTGGTACAAATTTTCATCTTTCGTCGCTGTCGCAATTATACACAAAGCATCTTCCATTACATTCAAAGATTGTTGCAGCTCAGGGATATTCCGTACTACATTTCTAGAGTTTCCTTTTTTATTATTCGTTGATTTTATTATTTCAGGAAAGCACAAATCAAAATAATTTGCTCGGATTTAATCCAAACGTTGCTTTTAAGCGTTCTCGATGGATTTGTCACAGAAAATTTCTGACTTACAATTAGATCATCGTAAAACGGCTGTATGTATGTTGTACAACCAACAGCATTGGCTGCGTGAGTTAGTTAGCAAATCGAATCATGTTTGTATTACGAAGCTTTGACGCCCGAACGGCACTGACATGTCTGACATTAGTCCTCGCCGATATTACAAGCGGCCCGAGGAAAAACGTGTGACAACTGCCTTCATTAAATGCGCCATTGCTGCGCACTTACGTTTCTGCGCTCCCAGTAAAAATTCGTTCTAATAAAGGTCTATGCCGCCGCGCGCTGCAGCTGGCCCTCTCTGTACGGTTTCTGGTTTCTATCAAGCTCATAAAAATGCCGCGTACGCAATGAAACCGTGTTACCTACGACGCACCTTAGCTCCGGTCGTGATCTCGAGATATGTACCGGAGATGAAGTGTTTAAAATTAGACCGGCACGCACCTGACTTTATTTTCACGTTTCGATTTGTTCGATTTTACCCTCCGCGGATTCGATTTGTTCGGAGACGTTTATAGACGTAATAATGTTTAGTAGTTGACACCGATAAGCGTACAGAGCGTGCTACCAGAAGCTTTTGTTGCAGAAAGGTGGACGGCATTTTATATTTTAGGATACAATCCTCTTGTTGAAGCTCTCCTCTCTTACAAGTTGCTAGTTTCCAAGCTTTTCAACCAAAGAGGAAGAATTTCTGGAAGCTCAACATGACATGAACTTCTTTTGTATTTTATCCTCCTTATAGCCTGCCATGTTTCCCAGATTTGAAATTTCGTACTTCCCTGTTGTTGGGCAATTGTTTCTGTAATTGCTTTTGTGTCACCTCAACAGAAAGATAAGTGATCTCTAGAGCCATTCTGAATCTCACCAAGAATTTAGAGACGAACGGAAATAATTGATTGGCGCACATCGTACAGGAAGAACCAATTGAATTTTGTTGTACAACACGAGAGGTTTCAAGTGGAAAAAATTCCCCGTTCTGATTTAAACGCCATTCATAACTCGTCCGCGAAGGTATTTCCGTTCATAATCGAAAAATATTCGTACCTTCGCGTCGCACCACCCGTCATCGTGCACATTACTAAATAGTATCATCACATGTCTAACATGTGTGCAAGACCACTTGCCACTGTTGAGTTGGCTTAAAATTATCAGGCCAACTCGCAGCTGTATCGAAACGACACCAAAAAAGAAGAAAAAGAAGAAGCGAACCGGAGACAAGAGGTACGCGCGAAGAACGCCGCGCGTTATCCCCCAGGATACTTTAATTTCGGCTGGAAACACGCGTAAATATAAAATAATTACCTTCGCCTATTCGTCGCTGATGCGAGAGCTTTCTATCTTTACCTCAACAAGACATTCAACACGGCGATTTATAATTAAACCACGGATTCTACGAGGTGGTGGTGGTGGTGGTGGTAGTAGTCGAAGAGGAGCTGCGATAGATAAAGAGGGAATAAGTTGGTTGTAGTCTTCGCTTTATTTTTAATTCGAATTCTTGAATGGTGTTGACTTAAATTACTCATGTAGAGGTGGCAGAGAGTTGGAATCGGAGGTAAATATTTAAGTATGAAGACGGGTAATTACTAAATGTTATAATTAGACTAGCGAGAGGTTTTTCTGGTTGGTTGTTAGTCGTAGATTAATTTTACGTCGGGGAATGCGATAAGAGCTCTGATAGAATCCGTTCTCCATTTTATCATCTGTCAAAAGAAATAACGATATATTTTGGGACAATCACATATAATGTCTAAGAGCTAAAGGCCATTATATGAAGGTTTGACTCCTGCAGACGCGTAGCTGTACTGCAGTATATTTAGATCTGGCCCAAATCAAATTTAGACAGCAGTTATTTGATCCAGTACTTGAATGGGTCGCCCCATAAATTTGCTATTAGGCCTCTCAAAGAGAGCAGAATCAACAATACTTAGCAGCTTTAAGGAGAAACTGCTCCAGGAAAGGATATTGAATATTGAGCAGTTAGGATGTAGGGTTGTCCTCTCGACGGATTTGCAGCTATTTCGTCTCACATTGTCAATAGGGGAAGCCCTAGTCATACCTGAGACAGTTGTGACGGTATTCCTCCACCTGGCCATTGCCTTTGATTCCTTTTAACGTGATGGTCTCGTTCTGAATATGATACGACCAGCAATTAACAAGTTGGCCAGATTGGTACCCTCCTGGAAGTTTTCTCGATTGAGGTTAAAAGTCTATGGTGATCGGCGCTCCCCAGGACACACTTCTTGGTCAAAAGCTGAGAGCATGAGTAATTTGGCCGCAGTCAAGCAGGACATCCTGTTTGACTGCGGCTAAATTACACATCACCAGAATAAAAGCTCCACAAGTCAAAATCCTAATAATGGTGGCAGCCGCCCGTAGTCCAACTACACAATGATTTTGGTATTCTTGCCCTTGGTGATTTTGTTAATCATGATGAGAGTCATCTTCGAAAAGGCAAGGAACTCAGACAACTCAGTGGTAAGTTATCTCCCCAAGCTCGATCGAGACTGACCCCGGCCTAGGATCTCTGTGAGGCGGGTTAGGAACTTGCCACGGAAATCAATTTCCAGTCTCGTTCCAGATGTAGATCGAGATAATTGCATGACGTCGTTGGCTCTAACCAACGAAGACCAGGACTACAGGCCTGAGGGACTGTTTCAGTTTATTCCCACCTCAGCATAGCGAGTGCCAGATTTAGATAGTTGAATCGGCAACAATTACCGTTACGGCTCGATGTATTTACCCCCTTGGCACCTAACCGTGTAAGATGTTAGGAAATGAGGAAGATATAGGAAAAAATGCTGGTTGTCTGAAATAGACTACGTAATAGTCCAAGGGTTGGTAAGGATAGATGACTATCAAAGTTAAAAGGACATCACAATGAGAAAATATATTGATTCTAACTTCTATTCTCTTAGTCCTTAGAATAGGCATCAATCACTGGAAAATGGAACGATGGGATGGTACGGGCAGATGGCAAAAGTAGCAAACGAGGCAAAGACAGAAAATAGCAGAGAGGTAAAGGCAGGAAAATATAGTAACAACAAAAATGCGATTTTACGAATGTTCCATTTTTGCATATTCCGCGTCTTGTTTAACCAATTGGGAAAAAATGCTGCAAATCTCTATACCTATGTTCTTAGTGTTGATTGCTGGAAAACAGCAAAGAGTGGACAATTTTTATAAAGTATACTAAGTACATAGGTACTGGGCTGAATATCTAACTAAATGAGCTAACATCTAATATTCTTCAAAAATATTAACATTAAATTGGAATATTTTGCAGGTACAGCCAGGAAGTGCATATCATAAGTTCCAATTTCTGCACTTTTACCATTAGCATTGCATACCCCAAGGACCAGTTATTGGATGGCTATCACTTTGAAATCACATTGTTTATGAGAACGTACCTCCAGTTATTTGCGTGTCTTATGTGCTTTCACTGTTTTCTATACCAGATTCCAGTAAGGTATCGCCGATTTAATGCAATCAACTTTGCTGATGAATGCTGATGAAATTTATCAATATTGAGGAAAGTTTCAAGTCCAATAGGAAGTAGAGTCAAACTTTCTTGACATGTTTTCGCCGTTAGATTTAATTTTATAACGTATTCGCCCATACCACAATCAAATATACAATATCCAAGTAGCAGCTTATTTTCTCTCTCCTCCTGTCATCAGAACCCTCTCTTTGTTTCTCGATCGTCTATCACCCACAGTGTTCTCCCTTTTCCTGTCTCCCGTGCAATTCTTTCCACAAACTCCCCCTCCCCTCTTCCATTTCATATCCATCTATGTATATGGATTTCATCTATGAAATTTTGGGTCGACCCTGTGTTCTCTCCTCCATTGGACTTACCTTTAATACCCTTTCTATGCTTTCCCTCTTTTTCGAGATATCGATTGTTCTTGAGATTTCATGAACTATGTACCAAGGTTTCTATTCCTTGCAAAGTTTCCATGATTTTATTGTTTCTCAGTTAGTTTCCCGCACGAAGATCAGAAGCTTATACCGTTGTACGCTATATTCATCTTTAGAACTGTTCAACATAACCATTATAACGATAACGGTTTTACAACACATGTCTAAATCAATCAACGGTAGCAAAAAACGAAAGATCTGAACGAACACAAGAAAGCGTACCGACTCCGTTGGAGATCAGCCTTATAATCATCTACTAGGAGGATACAAAATTAATGAGATTCGAGCACTTCAGCAGGCGGATTTGTTAAGATGCAGAAATCAATCGTAATTTGTAACTAATGCAATTATGCGTTTTAGCATGTTAGCAGAGATAGTTTATACAAAACTATAGCCATCATTTTGCAAATAAGGGAACCACCGGTTTGATCCAAGATCAGAATTGGGAAGAGCTTTGTGATCGAGACAAGAACAACAGCGTTAGCGCACCAGCAGATATAGAAGGAAATGGTTGTTGTTCCTCTTTTGCTAACATTTAGCATTGAAACTTCTTTTTACTATTTGAGTCATCATGCACAAAAGCGCGTGACGATAGGAAAGCCATCGTGGCGCGTGTCACTTTCGATCTCCGTTTCAATGGTGAAAGCATTTTAAGGATGCTATGCAACGATATTGAATAGCAAGGAATATTGAAAATTTACACTTTTGTTGTTTACATTTTCTATTGTTCTCTGACGAAAGCAATTTTTCTTGTGGGGAAATCCGTTGCCATTACTTTCGTTTTGGGAGTGGAATTCTAAACTGTGTAATCCTTTAAAATTGATAAACGAGACTTTGGGCTTCTCTTTAAATATGAAATAAAATAAAGCATAAACTATTTGGGTAAGATCGATAACGTTTTGTGCACGTGCCTTTGCACGATTCTATAATAAACCAATAAAACACAAATAGATCGACCACTTATTTTGCCGATGGATTTACAACGCGAGACGCCTAGGCCTTCGTCTAGACAACATCCATTTACTATAGCTTATTTCACATGGAATTCGGACTACTGACACCGTACTTTACAAATTACATAAAACTATTCTTTTCTCTTTCAAGCTTTGTTATTAAGTTTTAATCCGAAGATAATACTGCCCATGTAAATGCAGTCTTTTTCAAGAGAAATGTCCGGATGTAGGTTTACTCCCATCTGGCAATCCTACGACTTTATTTGATATCTGATTTACCAAGAGCTTCAGTCGCAAATATCACATCGGTAAACTCCTCACCACACAATTGTTTATAATAAAATCGGTGACTTAATATGGGAATTTGCGGGGGTGAAAGGAGCCGTCATCGAGAGGGAAAATATTTGTGCATGCACATGGTCATAGTAAAAGTGGGGTAAAAATGCATGTTGTATAATTTTTAACGTTAGAAACTTGTCACTTCGGTTTATACGATTGTTGAAGATGTTTGCCTCGAGCTAGCGAAACATGTGTCACCGATTTTATTATAAACAATTGTATGGTGAAGAGTTTACCGATGTGATGTTTGTGTCAGTAAATTACACCACAGTCCTTGCAATCACCTTTATTGAAGAATTTCAGTAATGTTTGACAATTCATCATGGAGAGGTAGATAACTCAAGAATGCATCGAAACTATTCAATGATATTACGAAAATTCGTGTTCTGTAGTTTTCAATCAACGCACAATCCTTCACATGAACATTATATTCGTCGCCTCGTTCAGAAATTTGGGTCAATTTGTTCAGTGTTGGTCCAAACAACCGCTGTACACCACCATATCTAATGCAAATACCGCTAGAGTACGCGAAAACGTGCGTAAAAGCCCAAATCTTTCGATTTTTCCTCCAGCACAAAGACCTTTTAGCCACCACACACTAGCGAATTTTGCGCAGAGACTTGAACCTACACCCCTACAACATTCAATTAACTCAGAAGCTCAAGTTAGATGATTATCGCAGCCGAAGTTGACCCTCATTGTGGGGGAAAAAATCTTAAGCAAAGAAGCAGATTTTTGCTAAATAGTTATGTCAACAAACGAAATTGTCCCATATAGACAGAAAGCAGAAGTGTACTTAGAGACTCCATGACGGCTGCAAAAACTTACTGGTTTGTGCAGATTGTTGGTTGGAGGGGTTATCGTAGCTTGCTTTTTCGAGGACGACAACATCTGAACTTCAACCGTTAATGGAGAGAGGTACAGAGTGAAGATTTCCGTCCTTTGTGGCCTAGTTTAGATGATATTGACATTTAACGATATGATCTTTCAACAAGATGGTTCAGCAAATCAAAGAAGGTGGAGTGAAACGATCGCTCTTTTCCGTTAAAAAGTTATTGAATGCGTAATTTTTTGGAGAAGCGATGTGAACTGGTCACCAAGATCATGCGATCTTAGGTCTTTGTACTTTCTTACTTGAGCAACCAACTACCATCTAAAAGCTAAATATCAGGTAAATATAAGTATTAAACCACCGATACGCTCAAATCGTCGAAGACTGGAGTTGTCGAATGAAGGCCACCAAACGAAGCCGTGGCGGCCAACTCACTATTATCATCTCCCTTTATTGATGTAATCGAATAGATTTTCATGAGAGAATAAAAGATTGACGAAATTCAAATTTGTTTAGTTTTGATTTAATTGCGGAATCCGGATATCGAAAATGAAAAATTCCTTAAGTCAAAGAATAGAAAACTAGAACATCTAACACTATCTTCTTTTCTATTCTTTGTAACTGTAACTCTCTCAAGTATCTTTGGACATTAGTTTTCTATTTGTTACTTCTTATGTCCTTAACAACGATGATATTGCAACGCAGATCTGATTTCTCGTAGTCATAAGCTCTATACTTAGGACGACTTCTGGTGGAATAGGTTATACACTCTACTGCTAATTCCACCACATAGAGGTGTATCGAAAACGTAGAGGAACTAGCGAAGGAGCATCGGTTATTATTACAAGAATTGTTGTTTACGTTATTTGGCCGGTTTCAGCAATAAGACGGAAAACTATACGCGCTTTCGGAATTTGTTATGGTTTTCGAGAAATTATGTTTACAAGACGAAAAGAAATATTTAGATTTTATTCCGAAAACTTGTTCGGCGCGTAAAAATCCGCGAATCGACGGCTCGATCGGCGTTTCGAATCGTTCGGGAGAGAATTGAAAATGTTGCCCTGTTTATTTTGTGAATTATTTACGATCCTTTTATTATGATAGCTTCGCGTTGATATTGATATTATCGGAGCATCGGCAACGAAATCACAGTTATAGTGGTATCTTACAAAACGAACGACGCCTTCTAAAACCGTTCTCGCAGAAACTAGAAGTTATTTTATTAACTTGAATTTTATATCCCCGGATTCTTTCGTTATTGTCTGCGAGAAAGGTGATCTGTTGAAATAATTTCTATAGGGTTCCGTATTGAAGATGATCGTTGGGAATAAAAACGCGTTATTTTAAAATATTTACGCGTTTCGAAACGGGGAACCGGGTCGAGGTAATTGTCTTACTGGACTACAAGGTGAGCGAAATATTATAGATCGTGAAAGAGATAAAAGATAAGGGTGCCGTTAACTTTGATTGCGTTAGAGAAATTATGTGAATATCTAAGATCTGGTCCAAGTTACACAATAGTTAAAAGGCCAATTTAAAATTAATATATACTACTTGGCAAGTAAATTGCGCCACTTAGAAGGCGTTAAAAATTTTCAATTAATTGTGGTCGATTTTTTTTTAAAGTTATGAACGATTCCACAATAGTATGAGATTTTTATCTTTCGCTAATAATGTGTTACCTACACATTCAGTAACACGTCCTGGCATGGATTCTAGGGGTTTTTTGATATCAACTGGGTCTGTTGCATCTCAAGCAACTCCATTCCATATCGCAGAGCTTTCAAAGTGAACGGTAGGTTAGACAAATTCCTTACTCCCTTACCCACAATGTCCCACATAGGTTCTTTGTGGAAAAGACCTGGAGATATTGCTGGCCAGGACAAGCAGTTGCTGCGGTCTCTTCGAAATGGTTCCTTGCCATGCGAGGGCGAGCAATGTCTTGTTGAAACAGAGGGTTCTCCCGTGTTTGAAAAATGGAAGAACGTGAGGTTGTTTTACTTCCTGAATGTACTGCTGAGCGGCCATATTACCACGGATGAAAACCAAAGGAAGTCTACATGTTCTTCGAGGGAAATATCCGGATATACCTCTGGCCAAGGCAATATGTTGGTGTGATTTTCTTCAAAATGCTTCAACGTAGTCGTTGCAGTGGCAGGACGAGCATTATCTTGTTGAAACAGGAAGAATCTAGACGTATCCTGATGTTAACTGGACCTATTACATCTCACGCAATCCTATTTCATGCCGTAGAGCTTCCAAAGTGAACGGTAGGCTAGGTAAATTCTTCAATCTCCTACACGCAATATCTCCCACATGTTCTATTTGGGAAAGATCTGGAGATATTATTGGCCAAGGCAAAAAGTTGGTCTGGTTCTGTTCAAAACAGTTTAACGTAGACGTTGTAATGACAGAACAGCATGTCTTGTCGAACCAGACGGTTCTACCGTGTCTGATAAAATGGCAGAACATAAGATTGCATTGCTTCCTGAATGTATCAAGGCATCTTCGTAACATCGCCTTCTTTGAAGCTTTAAACAGCTCACGGTTTCCCGATATTTTCAACGTTGTTTGATGTGATAATTAACGTAATACGATGACACTGGGGAAAACATGAGGGAGAAAAATTGAGCTCACAGAAAGTGTTGGTTTGGAAACGAAATAATTGTGGTTACGAAAAAGAAAATAAACGAAATAACTTTATTCGACGTTCCATACATACATCAATATTTTACTTTAATTTAATGTTTAATTACACGAGCAACGAAACATACAACCGAATTTCCTGTTAACTCGCATTCCAAAGCACCATCTAAATTCGACTCTTTCCCCTAAATTTTCGTTTTATTACACGTTCGTACGGCGAGGAACGAGCTACCGAAACTCTTAATTAGGCGAGGTATTTTAAATATAGACAATTCCATAAAAGCGACGAGGAAACGGATGTTACATCTGGCCAATGTTTTCGGCTCCAGGGGCAACAAACCTGTAGGAAGCGGATGATGTGCTCTTTTTTTCTGTTACCGAAGAAATAATCGAGTCAAGTGTAAAGCTATTGAGTGAAATTCATATGAAGAGATCATGGAAAATAAGTTTGATCTTTGTTGTCGATGTGCATATAAAAGGTTTTGAGGTTAAAAATATGATTTAAAATGGCGACGATACTCGAAATTTGCATAAAAAATCGTTTTTTATAGTTATTGTTATTTAAAGTTAGTTTCTTTACAATCTTTTGGTCTTTTTAACTATTTGTAAAATAGTGAATTAGCTGAAAAGTTGGTAGAATCACAACGAAATAGTTATGTGTATACATTGCTGTAAGTATTAGAGGTCCAGGAGGCCCATGGCTTGGTGAACGTGTGCTCTGCACTACTTTCGGTCTACCAGTTTACTCCTCCAGTTCTTGACGACTAGTTCTTCTATGTCCTTCTATACCTAGTCTTCTCGTTTAGTTCTTGACGTTCTTTTCTTGTGATTCCCTATGAAATCATTCGCTACTCGTTGCTTACGGATTTTCTTCCAAGATTGTCTCATTATATGGCCAAGCTATCCATCTTATCTTTTACTATGTTACCACACCGCTTGGTTCCTTGTACAAGTCTCCCAATTCCTGATTAGTTAGCATTTCCCATTTATCAGTTGCACGTTTCCCTTCATAAGTTTTTCGAAGATTTTACTCTCCCTTGCAACTATGGAGTTTGCCTCACTCTTGTTCATGGTTCAGACCTTGCTTGAATACAATATCCCCAGACGAAGTATTATATAGTTTCAGTTTTATGTTCTTCATATAACTTTGTTGCGAAACATGTCATTCACTACATTTGACATGCCAATTCTTGTTCGTACCTATCCTTTACTTGCCGGAGTTTTACCAAAACAAACGACATACGTCAAAATACGTGTATTTCGTCACATCATCAAACCGTAGAGTTGTTTCTTTATTAATCCTTAAAGTAAGTCCCTCATCCATCTCCTTCGCTGCTTTCACCAGGCGTATTACTACTTCCTGTAGATATGCCTTCCTTCATGTTGTCAACGCCACATCATCCACGAATGCAAGACACTAATATTTTTTGTGAGATACTGGCCTGGTCCTATTTATTCTCGTCTTTGTCATTATTTTCGCCAGTACCAGGTTTAACAATAACGGAGATAACAATTCACCCCGCCTCAGGGCACATCGAACTTCAAAATTTTCCTGCAAGCTGCTTGTTAACTCTTAGACGTTATTCTAGTGAGTCTTGTTAATTTTTCTGTTAATCTTAGGTCCTGTAATATCTCCAGTGGTTGTGGGTACCAAACACTTCCATGCGCTTGCCTGAAGTCAACGAACAGTGACCCTCATCATATCAATACGCATAGCTTCAAATGTCCTCTATGGAAAAGGCGCAAATGAAAGAGGCTGTTGAGAATTGGACATGTCCAAGCTGCCAGCAAAATGGGTCAGGCGATAATTTGAAGCTATTTAGCTAAAACAAGCTAACTTTTGCGAGGCTAAAAATTTGTTACAGTTGATGAAGTCCGACTTCGGCAACATATTCCTGAGTCGAAACGGCAATCTCAACAGTGAACGCATCGTGGTAATCCTCCTTCGAAGAACTTTTCCATCAGTGGGTGTGGTTATGGCTACAATTTTTTGGGGATGCGAAGGGAATATTTTTCATAGGCCATTACTCTGCTTTACTAGACATATGGAAGAAATCAATTTCTGAAGAGTGACGTCGAGTGGTTCACAAAAAAGTTATCTTTCATCACGACAACCTGCCTTCCCACACCAATCGAGTTGTTCACGAAAAATTAAGTTAATAGAGATTTCAGGTTATTCCTAACTCACCTTAGTCGCAAGATCTAGCTCCGAGTGATTTCCACTTTTCCCCAAACTGAAGTTTTGCCTTGCGGGAAAGAAATTTCGGATGGATGACGAACTTATTACAGTAGGAGCAGTATTTTGAGGATTTTGAGAAGGGTCATTACAAAAATGGCATAATGACACGCGAGCATTGTTGGTCCAGCGGTGTTAAAGTTGAAGTGAATTATGTTGAAAAACGATACAAAACGTAAGACGCTAACCCATTTGTGTCACTTTGAGTCCGACTTCCCGCAAAATGATCCTCGTAGCTTCGAAAATTTTCTTTTACACAAACTAGCAAACTTAATCAGAAGTGACTCGCCTAGGCCTACACCCATATTTTAATACTTTCTGTAACTAATTCTCCCATGAAACCAAAATTCACTCCATGCCCTGACAACTGTATAAAGAGTCAGGCTTTGGAACCGGAATCAATGGGTTCGAATGAGTGTGAGTGATTTACACTCGTTACGTCTAAACATTTTTATCGAATTTGGCAAAGATCGTCTAAGGAAGGCGAATTGTAAAGGCATATCGTTTTATTATGATGATGCTTTGCGTTATAAATATAAGTTTGGTTGCTCAGAAGACATTTTTGCAACTCGAGTGGGATGTACCGCCTTACCTACATACACCATCAGATTGTCATTTATTTAATGTTTTCTTTGGGAGATGCCCTCGGTGGCAAATTTGTCACTCCTTATAAGTAGAGTTGCAATGAGGAATAGTTCTTTTTCCCAGTACTTTTGCAATCTTATGACGTTGCCTTCAACACAATTTGGAGCTTTCCAGACAAACTACAATTCTTAGAATATTTTTATACTTTTATAAGTAAAACTGCTCAATTTGCGCCAATAGTGTTAATAACTATTTGAAACAACTGCACTAGAATAGCAACATTGCCCTATACGAATACAGATGGCTTCGTAGTATACATTGAAACTGAACGTATGGTATGAAGCCATTTGTATTCCTACGGCGCAATGTTACTATGCTAGTACAGCCGTTTCAGATAGTTCTAGCACTATTGGCGCAAATTAAGTAAGTTTACTTGTAATACGGTTTGCCCGGAAAGCTCGGCAGTGCGTTTAGGCCAACACATCAGAAAATTGAAAAAGTAAAAATTAATTATTCCACACCACATTGAAAGAACTAAATTACTTCTACTTCCAGGTCAATCTCGACGTAAATTTGATTGATTCAACACCCCGAAATCAATAGGTATTTTTAGTTTAAGCCAGAATCGAAATCACACACCACATTTAGAACAATCTTCTCATATTTCCGACACGTCAGCGTTTCACACAATCGTGTCGTTGGTTAGGAAACATTTGTCGGAAAAAGCAAAACTGTATACGTAATTTGTACATGCAGCCATCGCGGTCGTGTCACCGACATCGTTCCTTGTGTTCCCAACGTCATTATCATAATATACAAAAGTGCCACACTTCCTCAAACACCGCATTGCTCCATACCGTTCCGTCGAGAGGAAAGGATGTTAGGAAAGGGAAATGAAGAACCCTTCCTGCTACTGCTGTTCTGCCGCTGGTACTGTCGCTGTTACTATACCGCTTCGTCGCTGGCATCCGACACGTGGCAGCGGCTAGCATCAAAAGACCCACTAACACGCGCTGCCGTCCGTGTTGTACTTTTTTTTGTTTTCGTTCTTTCGGTTTCTGGCACCTGAAAATTAATATTGAACAGATACCATTTTTTTGTGCGAAGAGATGCGAAAATATGGGACGTTGACGTTACGTAACGTGAAAATTCGTAGAAAGGAAGTATTTCGTAGATCGACGAGTTTTAGATTTATATTACGAAAACTAGGATCAAAGTTTTACTAGGAATTGATTCTATTTCAAAATCAACCAATCGGATTTCTTCTAAATCTTTAACGAACGCAATGTCCTTGCATCCTTTTTTAGAACCCATTAAATATAAAATTTTATAATAAATTTGATGAAATTTGGGGGAATTTGTTGATAAATTAGAACAGGGGTTCCCAACCGTTTCTATTTCCTAGATTCTATCCCTCATTTAAGAAATTTAGTGAGTAACCGTATTATTAATTTTACATGTTGATAAAGAGAATATATTTACGTTCATATCTAAAAAAATATATTTACAATACAAAAATAAAAATAATTTTTATTATAATAATAAAAATAAAATTACACAAAAAAACTAACTTGAACCTATTTAATTTCGTATTAAAAGAGTTCAGTGTGAACCTTGTCCATGTTTTTCTCACATAATTTTTTATGTCAGGTTCGAGTGATGTGAGGTATAATCTCAAATCTGGAACTGCCCTCGGCTTATTGGGATACTTATTTTTAATATATAGATAGGAAGAAAAAGCTGTTTCCACAAACACCGTAATTTTAAATGGCCAAAAACTGAAGTATTTGATCAGAAAGTAGCTCAAATTCTTTGTTAATGTCTGCCCAAATGTTAAAAGGTCATTTTGAAATCGAATCGGTTGAAATTTCGATTAAAGTCTCTTTTACCTTAGTTGACAATTTAGCCACCTGAAAGTGTTCCTCTTCAAACGGATTTGGAATCCAATAATTTGTGTTGTCAGGTTTTGGAAAGTATTTGTGGAAATCCTCGTAAATGTTCAATTATTTGTTGATTTAATTCCGCAGAAAATCGTAATTTGTTTTCAGATAAGAAACTGTACAATATTTCAAATACTTCAGGTTGACTATTTTTAATACATCCACTTCCAAAAATCAAATTTTTTTAATTATTGATTCAATTTTGTCAGTCGTTGTTTTATCTCGGAGTGCCAAATTTAACTTATTTATATGCAGAGAAATATCTGATAAATGTGTGAGAGGCTGAAGCCATTTATCGTCGTTATGAAATTTGGATGAGGGGTTGAAAAAGATTGCTTTTACAAAAAGCTTGACCTCATTCCTAAGCTCAAATAGTCTGGTAAGAACTTTAACACGAGATAGCCCCTAGATCTTACTTTGTATGATCGATCAATCTGGAATGAAGACTCATCATCGTCGTCACATAGAGCTTTGAATGTTCTTGAGTTTGTGGGCCTCGATTTTATAAAATTAACCACTTGGACAGCTTCATCGAGAACAAATTTCAATTCACGAGGAAAGCTTTTAGAAGCTAAATTTTATCAATGAATGCAGCAATGGCTGCAATTTACGTTCGGAGCTACTTTCATCACACGACTGCAAAGACCGAAGTAAATTCCTGACATAGATTTGGCGTGATCGGTACATAATCCGCAGCAGTTAGACCAATCAATCCCCCTTTTCTTTGACGTAAGAATCAATAGCATTAAAAATATCCTCGCCTCTTGTGCGTTCTGACAAAGGATGACAAAGTAATAGATTTTCTTTTAATTTAATTATCAATCAAATATCTTGCTATAACAAGCAAAATTGGTAACATCTGTGCTTTCAACAATTTGAATAGCGAAAAATTTACTATTTACTTATTATTGTCATTTCAACATCATCAGACACATGCTGAATTCTTCGAGATATTGTACTGTTCGTAAGAGGCATGTTGTTCGTTTTAGGTACTTGATCTTCTTCCGAGAATTCAGGGGACAGGACTTTTTATACACGGAAGAATCAAATTCTCAGCTTTGGTATGATTTTTGCCACATTCAGCAATAGGGTAACTAGCTTCAACGGAATTTTCGGGATTTTTGTTAGATGACAGGATGTACGACTTCAAACTCGATTTACTCGTATTTTGCTCCAAGCGTGTACATTGTTTTTATAATTGGGATATTTCATTCGTAAATGTCATAGGAGGAAGCTTTCGTGCAGTCATTAGATAAAACATCTCCACATACTACGCATTGTGGTTTAGGATAGTTTTCAATTCCTATGTAAGGAAATCCATATTTAATTTTATAGTTTTCTGTTTTCTGGACTTTTCCGGTGTTTAGATCCGACGTGCTGTTGTCTTGAGAGGTATCTGCCAATTGAACCCTTTCCACTAATGTGTTGGCTCCTTTTTTCATCCTTGTTCCAACCACTTATCCATATCTAATGATAAATTCAAATAAAAAAATAATAAAATACGGATTAAATAATGAAAAATGACCGCTTGTAGAGAGAATCTGAAGAAACTTGCTATGCCCTTTTCTTTGCTAACAATAAATAATACTTTTATAAACAAATAATTACTTTTTCCAAAGAACACGTTGACAGATAATAATAACAAAGGTATCACACCCCACCATCCAAAGTCCGTAGCATAATTACAACTCACGCATGATATCCCCGTTACAATTGACCGACTACGCAGCTGATCTGTTGCATTGTACAATTGGCAGCACAAGTTTTTATTTCTATTTATGCATTTTGTAATAATAATAATAATAATAATAATCTTTATTGTCCAACAAATTACAATTCAATTACAGGACAATTAATGAAAATACAATAAGCAAATCTGTATACCCTACAATAATACAATATTTCCAGAAGAACCTATACCAATAAATTGAAATGACGCTCACAACAGCTGACAATATCCCAATGAGCAATGAGTCATGGTTGATGTCACAGACAGTCGAAATTATATTGTAATTGTAGCACATCAAGTATATAGGCGTGCAAGATCCAATATTTGTTCTACATCGTGGTAAATAAATGCATGATATCGTGATTGTTGCAAGGATCATTTTTACCTAACCATTTTTTAATACGATTTAATTTGTGATACATAATACATGTATCATTTTTGCGGTCATAATAACTAATATCCCTAAATAACCTATCGCTTACCCGCAGGGGTACACATACCCCGGATTGCGAATCGTTGAATTAGAACAATGAGAAGTTTCCTTTGATTATTATTAGAGATGGGACATTCGAATCCGCGAATCCTCGAATCCATCGAATCCTGAAAAGATTCGAAATTCGAAAACTCGAATCTTCGCACGATTTTCGTAATTCGAATCTTTCGAATCCAAAAAATAATAATAATAATGATGACTCATGTAATCACGACACATATGAATCACTGACTAGAAAGATCTCGACGATTCTCTTCGGTTCTCGTTCTTTCAGCCACAAAGTATTTATAAGCTGGCATGCTTTCCTAATGTTTGTGGTATTTTAATAAATAAATATCTTTATTCCTGAGACCAGAAAAGGTATGGAACATGTCAAATACAGACAGCAAATAATATAACTAATCTAATTACAAAAATTGTTTTTCCTCTCTGTCCTTTCTTATTATTGTAATTATATGATGGATTCGAGAGATTCGAGATTCGAAGGATTCGAGAGATTCGAGAATCCTTTAGGATTCGGATTCGGATTCGGATTCGAGAAAATTTGCATTCGTCCCATCTCTAATTATTATAAAAACTTCGTGGTGGACTGGTGGACTTGTGTGAAATTGTAATTTTATCTTATGGATCCTTCGTTTCGTAAGCTTCAGAGCAACTAAGATGTGATATTGCTTCCCCTTTTTCCTATTCTAAACGACATTTACCTTCGAAAACTACTTTTAGCTCCAGCTCCCTTCGAGCACCGCCTAATACACCTAAACTTAATTGGCACTTTACGAAAGCCCAGTTACCAACCGTCAGACGAGGTAGGATAGAGCGCGCGGATTCGTGCGACAACTGCACATTAACCGGAGAACAACAACAGGCGTCGCAAGGGCAAAAACGAAAATAAAGAGATGTAATAGAAGAAGCACGAAAGGGAAAGAAAGAAATATCGCGGTCGGCGGCGCGCGTGTGTTTTGTCTGCCGCCGCGAATGGCGAGCACATGGAGAGCCTTTGGAAGCTTTCGTATCCGACAGACTCGTTTTATGGGATTGGCGCGTGGCGTTAAAACCGCACGCGAAACAGCATCGTGACATAAATAGAGTACGGGGTTGGTTATGCGTATACCGGTAATAATTCCGGTCGTAAAAATGCGCCGAGATTCCGAGGACCCTTATGTAGCGAGAACGGTACTATAATGATTTGTGCACGTCGCTCCGTATTTACTTCGCTTAGCACATACGTTCACATGCACATGGTTTTATGTTTGTGGGTGCGCGATTTTTTACGGTTTTAATGTGAGCAAAGGCAGGTGAAATGGTACACGAAGAGTTCTTGTAGCAGAACGTGTCTGCGTACGTGACTGTCGTCGGCTTATATTACCTTCTTGAAATAATTGGCGCTCACTTGATTGATAATTGTTCCATTTGCTAAGGAACCTGGTAACTCAAAAGAAGAAATATAAATGCGATAAGTGGTTGTAAATTTCCATCGTTCTCGATATGATGAAGAATTGAGAAACCCCTTCCTTATATCCACAATAAGATTCGTTAGAAACGTGATGTTCATAGTCACCTTACTCGAAGCTCGAATTTAGTAGATATAGGAAAACACAAAATGAGAGCAGTCAGAACTGCCAAGGGGTCAACCCCTTTTTGAAAGTTCATGGCGCTATAGATTCTTCATTTTTATATTTATATCCAAGTACTGCCATGACTTGTATAACTATATGCTTCTTCAGCCGGAACATGTCAGATTAGATAACTCAAATTTTAGAAACACTTTTAGCTAGAACCACCGAGGAGCCATCTTTTATTCTTTCCCTTTGAATAGAAAAAAGTGTGTCACTCCATCTGTTTTGTTCATTCGTTTCATTTCTGATATAAGTTGCATCGTAATGCTTATTTTGGTATGTACTGTGTCAGCAACAATGGAAAACCAGAACAAAATATTTTTCTTCTGAATACTATGCATCGTGATTTTGAGATTGGTTCAGGTGGAAGAAAGAAAAACCTGAAAAATCAAATTCTACAACGATAGTAGTGGAGTTGACGTAGTAGATTAGATGTGTAGGAAATATTAGGTAAAAGCTGCATCACGCAGATAGCTAGTGTACCCGTTTTATACTATATTTTAGGCTCACCCGGGATAAATTCATGGGTGTTGTATAAAGAAGTGGTGAGAGAGAAAAATTCTCGTAGAAATTTTCTGCTTTCTTTGTCTGGGGAACTTGCAAACAACTATTGAGCAGCTCGATCAGCTAATACTGGTAATCAGGGTAATTGCCAAATTAAACAGTCTTGCAATGCAAATAAAACAAGCAAAGTAAGTTCAAGATGTAAAAAGTTACCTGTAAAAAGCGTTTAGGAAAAGAAATGACCAAAACAGATTGCACTGATTGTTTTCAACCACTGTAGTAGCCCTGTGTAATTTCTTTTAATATTAAAAATTATTCTTTTAATCGAATTTAATAAATAAATTTTTTAAATATATTTTGTTACACACCCAACTAAATTCTATTGAAACGGACGTACATAAAAAGTAACAAACATAATGGAAAAGTCGAAAATGACCTCTCGACGATTGTAGGGTGGTGTGGAAGGCCGGTGGTTCTAGTGTTAAACGCCGATTTTCGTATTACTTATGCAGCAAACATGTAGTTTATTAATTTGTTACTCTATAACGAACCTGTCATCAGTCTCATCGTAACTTGAAATTAGAAACAAGCTTCTTATATCATCTTCCGTTTAAACTTTCAGAGATTTCATAGTCGGCTAGATTTTCCTTCCCAATTTCGTTTCAAAGCCATAAAATCTTCCATCCTTCTCAAAGTTTCATTTGGCTTACCTGAAAGAAATCGTAACACTCAAAGAACAATATTATTTCACGTAGGTCCTCGCATTCTTTTTTGTCTATGTCACGAGCCACGAGTATAAAATCCTTCGGAAAACGACCGTCTACCTCTCGCTCACCTATCGTTTTTCGGCTTTTCCATCTTCCACGCCGCCGTATTAAAATTCTTCGGAATAGTGATAGGTATTTAAAACGTTAATTAAATTCGCGAGTGATTCAAGCTACGAGAGTCAACAACGGTAAAGTAGGTAACTCTGTTTCATGATTTTGATATTTTCCATATTACTTCGTTCGTATTATTTTCATTGTATATAACTGTTCTGCACGGATACGTGCAGGGATTATACGATCACTTCATATACGTTGTAATAAGCTTTGCTAGTTCCATTAATTGATATAAAAGTGTCTGTTAGGTTTTATTTCATATTTCGAACAGATTGTAGAAATTACGAATAGATTTAAGAATTGCTGTGTAAATCTGTTTAACTAACAATAAGTTGTAAAACAAGGGCTTTGGCTTGCATTCACACTTCATGAAACATTTGGTCAAAATATTTCCTCCGTTTATTGCGCGTCCCGATTTATTCGGGTACGAGTCGAATCATAAATACCGGAGAAACACGAAAAGGGAAATCATCCTTCTGTTTGTAAATGTAAAATTCTAAGAACGGTAAAATAGTGGAAGTTTAAGGACTCCAACAATGATTCGTTGAAAGTGAAATTCTAACGCCCCTATTTTGAGTAGTGTTCACCAATAACCGCTTAACAAATAAGTTATCAGAAAAGTAAAATAACATTTACAATTCATTCATTCAAAGGAACCTCGAACAGTCAAGCAATAACAGTCAAGCAATAACAGTCAAGCAATAACAGTCAAGCAATAACAGTCAAGCAATAACAGTCAAGCAATAACAGTCAAGCAATAACATTCAATCAGTAACATTCAATCAGTAACATTCAATCAGTAACATTCAATCAGTAACATTCAATCAATAACAGTTAAACAAATCAATAAGTGTGCGGTAGCATTTATATATCAGTTAACCAAAGGGCTGTAATTATAAATCACGTTCACAAGTTGTACTCGTTTGTAACATAGTGTATATAGTCAATAAAGAATAAGTGTGCCGCGAACCTATTGTTTTAATTGTACACATCCAGTGTACTGGACCTTCAAAGTCAATGAAAACAAGACGTTCCACCAAGAAATCATTTTGGAACCGTCTAGGAGCACAAGCCGCACCAGTGTCCAAATGCAAAATTCGTTCATTGTTCTTCTTTTTTCATCTGGGTACTATACATTCTACCAAATGTATCCAGTTTTGACGTCAAGTTATTTGTGAAGGTATTAGCAATTTGTTGGACAAGCCCCTATTACATATTGGTGATTTCGATATGCCACATTTTTGTCATGAAGTGCCTTTGATAGGTTTCTGTAATATACTTACTAAAACAATCTAATACGCCCTTAAATACTGATCATCGACTTGTTGATTTAGTATTTTCAAATTTGGGTCACTCTTTAGATATTGTCAAGACTCGTACTATCCAGTCTTGTTACTTGACTTAGAAATTGCTTCAGTGTCTGCTAGTATCAATTTTCCTGCATCGGAGAATCGCTGCTATAGTTTTAAGAATGTCGATCCCCATCGGTTCTTTGTATACAATTTTCGAATTTAAAATTAAATTTAACAAAAAACAAGTCGATGAAATGGGCTGGATTTTTGTAAAATAGCTTCATTTTACTTGCGAAACCAGCCACCATCCACCAGAAACCATCAACAGATGTCGCGCATGCGTAGAAATAGTTACGAATCGGTTCTTGTGTTTACGATCATATACAACGTCACATACGCATACATGTAAGCCACTGTTTTCTACTGAAACTGTGTATGAGCACAAATTACAAGCAATTTTGTTGTCATATGTTATTCGTCGTTATCGATTCGTTACATTATTGAGCACTTTCCACAATAGAGTCAATATAAACCAAGAAAATGAGAAGAAGAAACCGAACATCATTGAAGATTATAACAAAACCAAGAATGATGTTGATACAATAGACCAAATGGTAGCCACATACTCATGCAAACGTAAAATAAATCGATGGCCAATGGCATTATTTTGTAATCTTCTTGATCTTAGTGCATTGAATGCATATTGTTGCACTATTTCCTGACTGGAATGCTCACGAAACCAATCTGAATATTCGTCGTCGACTTTTTCTAGAGCAGCTTCGAATGGCTCTTGTTGATCCATATATTGCAGAACGAATATCGCGACCAAGAAGAAGAACCAAGTGATGCAGCTGCTATTTGCGATGAAAATCGACCACTTCGACATTTGACACCAACCACGAAAAGAGGCCGTTGTCATACTTGCACATACAAAACCAACAAAAATACCTATGCAACACGTGGAAAGTGTGCGAAATATGTTTGTGCTGAACATCACTATGATATTTGCTCAAAATGTGCCAAAAAAATAAATAAAACCAAGAAAAATACTTTGTTTTCGCGATTTTCCACTCTTCTCCGAAAAATTGATGTTTTGTTCTGCAGTTTTTTTGTTGTTTTTTCACATGCATGCCCATACATTTGACTTATAATGATTATAAATATTCTAAAAAAGATAAAGGCATGCAATACATCCATTGGTTTCACTTAGCTCATATAGATTTACAGGTAAAAAGTCGCTGTGTATATGGTCGTATACACAAGAACCAATTAGTCGAGGTTTTGGCGGTCCCGATGAGGGTTAATAGAATTTAGGATGACATGTGCGTGATAATCGTAACTTTGGCATGCAGGTGGTGGCTTCACCAATTTGTGACATTTTCGGTAGTTTTTTCACCTTCGCTTTCTTCTCTCTATTCATTCAATAAGAAATTCGTCACTTTCCATTACAATCGTGGATGTACTTGAATGTTCGTGTTCCTGTACTCATCAAATAACTACCGAACACTTCCTTAAAATGTAGTATGAGACGATTTCATGGTGTCGGTAATTAACTACCGTTCATTGTAATGCTATTACAATTAGGTCTTTTTAATAGTAATATTATTCAGTTGAAGCAGAATCGATTGCATTTTTGTTTCCTTTTTCTTCTTGGTTTTCTTTTCTATTCCTCATTTCCTCATTCCTACCCATTAGGTACACCTGGAAGAACTGGGCCCCATGTGCCTTAACTAAAGGTGGTACTTATTGGTTCGTTGTATTATCATTAAGGTTTAACAAACAGGCGTCTTGTTCGCCGAAAGAACTGTCTATATACAGCAAACAAGACACGCGTTTGTTGAAAGAAGGCGATAGATCTATACGAGTTTGATATATGTGACGGACCAGTTATATATCAAACTCGTATAGGCCTATCGCCTTCTTTCTACAAACGCGTATCTTGTTCGCTGTATATAGATTGTTCTTTCAGCGAACAAGACGCGTGTTTGTCGAACCTTAATTATCATTTTTATTCTTATTATTATATTGTTAGTTCTATCTATATAACCAGTTGGATCGATAAAATATTGGTATTCTTATTTATTATTAGTATTACAGTATATTTTCAGAGGCTGAAGAATGGTTCGCTGCTAACCAATTAAAACTGAATAATCAAAAAACGCAATCTTTGTTATTTTCTACTTGTCCGGGTAACAAAGGATCGGTAAAATTTCTATGAATCACTTTCGACTCAGGACTTACGTGGGAGAACCACGTTGTTGGTTTGCAGAAACAATTGGCTAGTTCGATATATGCAATTCGTAGAATTAGAAAGGTTGCTGGCGAAGAGGCTGCCCGAGTTGCATATTACGCGGGGTTTCACAGTAGGGTTACTTATGGAATTCTCCTGTGGGGTGGATCGACATCGGGAAGAAGAATTTTCATCCAACAAAAAGAAGCAGTAAGAGCAATTGTTGGAACGAGCTCAAGATCAAAGCTGCAGGGATATTTTCAAAAGCCAAAAATACTTACATTGCCATCCTGCTATATATTGGCAAACCTGCTTCACGTCCACTCATCTGATGAATACAGAAAAATAAAGACAACCACGGTTATAATACACGCAACAAGGACAATTATACTATCCCATACCACCGTCTGACCCGATTCCAGACTGGATCGAACTATCTGGCCCTTAAACTTTATAATCACCTTCCACTATTCCTGAAATCCATGCGAACACCAAAATTTAAAAATGTCATTACCAACATCTTACAGTCAAGCAGTATCTACTCCATGGAGGAATATTTCGCGGAAGACCTCAGCCGTTTTGTGTAGCGTCCGATTTGTATGATTTTATACTTTTCTTTTAATTTATTTATTTTTTATTTTATTTTTTATGACATATTACATATATTTTATATATGAAATTGTGATCTTACGTTAGCGACTTTTTAAAATATTTTAAAATTTTATTTAAACTAACTAATAATCCTTATTGATTGCCCGCTTTTTTCAATTAATTTAACTACCTCTTGACTTGTAGATACTTCATCTATACACTTGTTTTGTCTCCATTGTTTTGACATTTTCTTTTACTGTACAATGTACACTATTTGTAAAAATAAAGTATCTGTCTATCTATCTACGTTACTTTCGTACATCACTGTACAACACGCGCCGATCGGTACCTGAAGCCTGTCGGTGGCTATTTTCGATTTTCGTCATAATGACGTGTTTGTAATAAACCAAATTTTACTATCCACACGCAGCGCTTTTTTTCGGGAGTGCAATGTGTTGCACTGCTCAATGTCTTACACTTCTTTTGATCGATACTATTCGATGTGTATTTGTGGAGGAAAGCGCCTGGATTTTTCGACGGTGTCGTTAAAGCTGGTAATTTTCGATTAACGTCATCTGCTAACCGCGAATATTTATCGGCGAGTTTTTGTTTATGAATCGAAGTTGGTGAATTTCTGATATGCATAAAGATGGGGAAGAGAAATTCGTCTTGGTTGTCCTGGTGTCTTGATGTTTCAAAACATCGTTTTGTTGGATACTTGACGTGTGTCTACTTCGCTACTATTTTGATTAAAAAGGGACAGAAGGAAATGGGAGTAGAAGAAAATGTCGTATATGATAGCTTTCATCCGAAACTTAACTAAAATTCTTCATTGAAAGTAAAAACTATATGTAGTTTTGGAATGAATTTAGAAATCCCCTAAATTGGAGTCGAATCGTTGGAGAACTTAATGTATCCTCTGCTATCCTTACTTTGGTTGATAATAACCAATTATTAGAGATTTTTTATAAACAACTTAATTCCGAATCGGCCGTTATATTTAGTAACTCAAAATACGAATACTATCTCCCCCAGCTACCACCACCGTCGAGCAAGTATCCACTAAATTAATCTATCGTATCAATTACTCGTCCTTCGAGCATCTCGTGTTAACTAAGTAACGATCCACAATTTATAAAACTAAAATTCGGCGAGTTTTACGCGATAAATTAAGAAGAAACGGGGCTCCGGAAAGACGAAACCGAGAAGGAGAAGTCGACTTCCTTCGCCAGCGACGGTGGAAGGTGGGCTCGTCGGACGGTTGTTCTGTTTGCGGTGCCCGTAAACATCCGGGTGTAGGATCCGTAAGCCCGAACATATGATCGAATCGACGGGGCCGGAGATGTCTAGTAGAGTGTGTATAATTGTAGCGTAAATAAATAGGATCCGATGGTTTTTCGGATGTGCGGGAGTTCGGCGGAAATTCCCAGTCGAAAATGAAAATGACGAGGAAATAAGGATGATATCCATGATGAGTAGAGTTTGTTAAAACGGTGGTACCGGCAGTGGCGCACCGCATGAAAGTAGGTATGTAATACACAATATTAGTGAAAATTTGTTACCTTTTACTGTTGCCTTGATGTCCACTGTGCCAATAGGCAACCGCCCTCATAAGCTGCGTAGAATTGCAACATCAGCAAAGTTTCCGCTGTCGATTCATTCAGCAGTCGACGGTGTTGTGAATACGTTGTCGAATACCTCGAAAATCATCGTTCGACATCCACTGAAGTAAGATTTGCAAAGGTCAGATATTCCTTTTCCTCATCTATGCACCCTGGATTTTCAGTTGTAGGTCGATTCTTTTGTAAAACGGGATTTTTCGTTAAAATGGCACAAAATTTTTAAGCAACATCGGCTCCTATAGTCTGCGTCAAGTTTTCTAGAGCGGCTTGTAAATTGTTGATGCAATTTAATGCGTCTCGTGTAGATAAGTGACTGTTTTCTAATTGCTCAATAGTTCATGGATATTTCATCTATTTCTTGTTGAACTTCCGAATTGGAGAGAAAACTGCTGACTATCTCGAACTGCTGCAGAATCATTTGAATCAATTTTCAAAATGTATACGGCTCGGTGGCTCCGAACAAACCCTGGGCCTTTAAGGCCTATAGTGCCGATGTATATATATATATATATATATATACATATTATATATAAAATCATATATAAATTGCCAGTATGGAGCACTGTTACTTAAATTCAATAAATGACGTTTACATTTACAATGTTTTCTGCATTCAAACCTATCGTGAATTAGCAATTCGCTATTGCATATTGTGCAATAAATATGCGAAATTGTTACTCTAATCCAGGAAAATGCCTGAGATATTTATTCACACTCGAAGAGAAAGTTACACCCTTTGAGGCTCCCATTTTCGCATACTTATTTAGCGTGCAGCGTGCAACGTACTGTCGCTTTGAACTCTTTCGCAGTACTGTCGAGATCGACTACGAGTTAAAAATTACCGCTATCCACGTTCCTATCTCTACGCTACTGCCATCCGGTACCACCTTTTTACAAACTCTAATGAGATTTAGTTCGGAAAAAATATGGAAATATAACTAGGATTCGTCGTGGAATAATTGTTTGACAAAATTATTTATTGGGATAATAGACCAGTTGCTATATTTAACTAAAAATTCACTCAACATACGTGTTTTGTGCTAAAAATCATAGAAATTGGGAAATGTTTATTTTCAGAGGACGAGAAGAAAGTTCTATCCAATTTTCTGGACGAGATATACGAAGGAAAAATATCTTCTTCTCGATGCTGGAGTTATCAGGAGACTGAGGCAGATAGTAGCTTCAGATCTAGCAAAAATGGCATATTTTGCGAAATTTCATTTGCAGTCTTGCAATAACATCTTACTTTTGAGGCTCTTCTTCGGAAAGGGAAGAGATTTTTCAAATGCAAAAGTCAAAGATTTTCCCAAGAACTTGAATACTACCAACCTTAAAAGTATCTTTTTCTTCATAATAATGCTATTATCATTATTATTATTATTATCAACAGACTTAGACTGATAGTAGCTTGCAGCTCAGCTATGGCACATTTGGGATCCTTTTTTGGGCAGGGAAAAAATTCCGATTGCAGATATCAGATTTTTACTAAGAACTTTGAATGATACCACTCTTGAAAATATAATTTTCGCGATTCATTCATGCCAGTACTCGATTGTACAAGACGGCAACCTGGACGATAACGATCGCGGGTGATAGTCTATTGTGATGATGCGATTTATCGGAAACGAGGATTAGAGAAAACGGCTCCCGTACACCTCACTATGCGTTCATCGCTATTTGTTTACGTAAGAGCGCAGCTGGTCCGGCGTTTGAATCCGGGAGACGGACGGGAAAGAGCAACGCTAACGACGGGCAGCAGCAACAGCGTGCCGTCGGAATATTATGCGGTGGTGATGTTCAGAAATAGAACGAAACGTGGTGGCGGATGGCGCGTACGGGGGGCGCGTCCTCCCACTTCGCGACAATGAACCCATTACGTTAGACGTATTTCCCGTACTGATTTGTTCGCCGTCTAATTGGTTTTCTGGGAGATTGTTCGGATGTAATAAATGAAAAAGGAGAAAAAGCGAATATTTTTAGGAATGATAGTTGGGATTTCACCGAGCAATACGTTCGATTTCTGTATATTCTCTAGGAGGAAAAAATTTTAAGATTATTTTGGAAAGTGATGAAATTGCTATTCACGTGAGCGGAAATTCTCTTCTATGAAGATTCAGCTTCTCTTAAATCAACAATGCAAACCCATTCAAAGTCACTTAATCGATGATACCATCTCGCCCTTCTTACTGTCACGATAAATTCCTCCACACACAATTATTGAAGTAACTTCGGTGACACGTGTGTCGCTAGCAACGTGTTTTCGACCTCAGTTAGTCTTCTTCTTCTTCTTAATCTTTTTACCCTTTCTACCTTTCGGTGTAGGGGTTCGGAGCCACCGAGCCGTATATGTACACGCATATACCGTACCGCTCCTGGCCCACCCAGTGGCATTTCCTTCATTTTCGCAGCTTATTAGAGGTCCAGATCCCTTTTTAGGATTTTAAAGTGCTACGCTCTGCCGCTACCGGGTCTCGAACGCCGGCCCTTCGCACTGTGAAGCGCGAGTTTTACCACTCAGCCACTGAGGGGTAGTTAGTATTTAATATTAATTTCTGTTGCCATCTAGTTGCTATTTGACGTAACTGAACGTATATGATAGCAACAGTATGGAAAAAATTTAATTTTGTAAGACAAACTTTTATTATTCGTCGTAAGTACAATTTTATCTACATTTGATACAATTTCAATACGTATTCTTTCAGAAAATGTTTTTGTGTAATACAACACTATATATCAATTGGAATAAGTGCAAGTGCTAACTTCTTTCAGATTAATATGAATCCAGAAACTTCGAGCAAAATGGAAAGGGGAAGAGAGTTAACAGAATTGGGATTAAAAAGGAATTAGAAAAAATGAAGAAAATTCTTAAGATTTCCTTTATGCATTTATAAAATTTTGATCTTCTCTTGCCATCCGTAGACGTACGTTTCGCGGTTATAACGCTCGTCAGTACGGCTTTGCAAGAGCTGTAATTTCGTATACAAATTCTATGTATGACGAGCGGTATAACCGCGAAACGTACGTCTACGGATGGCAAGAGAAGATCAAAATTTTGTAATTTGCCATTTTCCCACGGCGGGTAGCCGAAGAGCGCGGTTGCAGTTACTGCAGGAGGCTGTGGCAACGCAAGTTGTCCACTTCTGTAGAAAAATAACTGTAAAAAATGCGTAATACGTGCATTGTAAGAGAATTCATATCGAATCCCTCTCACATGTACAAACATCAATGTTTATGCATTTATTAAATTAAAATTTGTATTTTGCAAAAACTGTATTTCTAACACCTTTTCCAACACCCATATTGTTATTTTCGCAGCATACCCAGGATATACGAATACACGTATTGCAAATTCCCAGCACGGTTCACCATCATACATATTTACTGCAATGTTATGTAATAAACGTTGCTACAGCCAAAATGCAAAATATGCACATCAAAACGCTTTGAATATTTACTGTTATCCAATGTATATAATAATATCATACAATATTATCAAATAAAACATCAATTATTAATTGGGAAATAATAATTAAAATGAACTACTACACAAAAAGCACAAGTTTGTTTACAGCTTTCAAGTGTCTGGCTAGGTTAGAAATCTCCGAATAGAATTTAAACCCTAAGTATTTGGTGAGTTAGTTTATTAGGAGACTTAATCTACGAATAGCACTAATCGTTGTTGGTGAAACATAAAACGGTGTTTTTATTCGAAGGATAAAGTTATTCTATGAATGACTATTTATTTGATGTTGGTGAAACCGGGCATAAATATAATAAAATGAAATGAACGTTTTTTCATTCTTGGAGATGTTAAGCGGAAAACCTCTTATGATGGTAGGAATTATGATTCCCAAAACTGAGAATGTAATCCTCGTACGTTTCGTGAGCGACCAACTAGCACACACAAATTTGCGGCAAGTAAGTGTGGGTGTTGCATATCCGTCATTCACACTTTGTAAGAATAGTTTAAGCATAAACGATCATAGCTCGCTCATATGTTACGCGCAGATGGGCATAACTATGAAAGAAACTTAAAATCGCGGTTTAAAGGCGAAAATAAACGGCGCACATACATACGTACGTATGTATTTGTGGTCGAACATCCTGTGGCCGGCACTGCCCAAGCTTTACTCCTTAAGCCGTCACGTCGCGTTTAATAGAAAGAGGAAAGCGCATTACTGCAATAACCGCAACACGTGCTTTCCGTTTGTTTTTCTTCACTTCCGTTCGGCGAGATTATTTCGAGCGCCTCGCACATACTTGCACATGTAGTATGTACTACGTATGTATGTATGTATGTATACGCGCAGAACAAACCTATACATACTACATGTACGCGTTTACAACCGTGTAAAAATGAATGAGACGAGACCGCACCGTATACTTACTGCAAAATCTGGACCGGTCTCGCGCGGGTGTACTCCTTTCATTAATGAGAATGTGTCAGTAACATTAGCACATGTTTAACGTTACCGGGATTCGGATGTTTTGTACAGAAGCGGGTTCATCTTTTGCGCCATTCTAAACAAAAAAATTGAGAGGATCAAGAACTAGGATTAAGGTACTTTGGCATTGATAGACATACAGCCAATATCTTGAAGAATAAATAGTGCAATAGCTAATTTGAAGAGACTTCCAAACATATGTTTCAACTAGTGAATTATCATCCTCATTATGTATAACAAATGAAACGTGTCGCATACGAGCTTTGTCTCGATTCACCGTACACAGTTAATCCTATCTACACACAGCTTGCTTCCCTTGAGAGACTTTCGTCAACAATCCGACAATGTCTGTTATATTTCATTTTTCCTATACTACTTGGTTTATGGCGAAATTGTAACGGTTTCGTAAGAAATTGGCCAAGAATGTGCATAAACATAAGTCACAACATTGATTCCTTACTGGTACTTTATCTCAGATTCGTTGATTTGTTCAATGATTTATATAGAAGTTTAGAGAAATTGTAATATACGGGGAATAACCGAGCCGAGCGCTCAAAATCAACAACACAAATGAAAGGCTACAAAAAAGTGCATTGTGCTTAAATCTTAGACTAAGACTGCACACAAATTCAGAGAAAGTTCATGCCTGATAGAATTGCTAAAAAACGAGAACAAAGAAATGGTTATGAAGATTAAATCTGAACTTAAAAATAGTACTAATGAGAGAATATATGTAAATAATGATGCCACCAAGAAGGAGAGACAGTCCAGGATGACGGAAACAAAAAGATAAAGAACTAAAGCGTGGCTACAACAAATTAATGGTAGATGGCACCATTTGGAGATGGAACAATAAACTAGAAAAAGGGAATACCAGGACCCAAAGAAAGTAGAGATAAAAACACAAGCTAGGAATACAAGATGATGAAAATTGGAAAAAGGACAAAGAATTTAATATGAGACGTAAAAATTACGAGGGCGATTCATAAAGTAAGTTCCGTTTCCGCCTAGTAAGCGATCGGCGTCTTGCAGTGTAGTCTGGTTCAATGTGAATCTGGCAGTGCTAGTGAGAGAATTGTACGGACATTCTCTTATGCCATTCTGGTCGTTTGAAAATGGCTACTGCAAGTGACGATCCCACCGATTGTGAACTGTGTGCTGTTGTTCGATTTCTGTATGCAAAGAGCATCAGGGCTGCTGAGATTCATCCTGAACTTTGTTCTGTTTATGGTGAAAATGTCATGAACAACAATGAGGTTGGAGGATTGTATGTTTCGAGAAGGACGAACTAATGTCCACGATGAAGAACGGAGTGGAAGCCCAACTGTTGTGACGTACGAACTTTTGGGTAATGTCGAAGAGAAAATTCTTGAAAATCGGCGATTCACAATCACAGAACTGAGCGCCTATTTCCTCCAATTTCACTTACAGTTTTGTACAGGACATGGCTTAATTCACAGTTGGCAGAGTTCTATAAAGAGGACATTAAAGCATCTTAATGGCAACTATCTAGAAAAATATATGAAAGTAGTAGCTTTAACTTGTATGTATATAATAAAGACCTCTTCATGTGCTGGCGTTTTTACTTTAATAACCAAATGGTAGTTTACGAATCGCACTCGTAGATATAAAGAAGGAGCTTTGAAAAATCTAGCAAATGCTCTACGCCAATATAAAATCGAGTTAATAGGTATTACAAGAAACTAACCAAAGAGTGGTATTTGTGTCTGAAGCGCAAAATTATGTATTATTTAATGGTGCAGCAGACAACAGGATGTTGGATTTGTGGCTGACAAGAGCTTAAAAACTTAATAATACAAGTTGAAGGAATATCAGAAAGGCTATGCTAAAGTTAAGCGGGAACTATAGGAAAGTATCAATTATTAATGTCCATCCAACAAGCGAGGAAAAGGAGGAGGTAGTTAAAAATCAATTTTACGTGAAAATTGGAGACGTCATACGAACAATACCAAAGTATAGCATAACATTAGTTATAAACGACTTTAATGCAAACAAACGGTCAAGAAAATATCTCACTTGTCCTCTGTACTAGTTTTGAATTGAAAGAAACGATGAAAGTTGTTTCGAAACATTTCTAACCCATCGTTTCATTGAAAATACGGAATATTTAATGTTTTAATTTCATTTAATTTAATTTTTTAAGGAATTAAATTTAATTTTGTAGATGTACGAGTTAATTTTGGTATGGGAACCGGATATGACGGATGAAAGAAGCATTTTACGAAGTCCAAAAAAAAACAATAAAATGTCAAAATCAAACTCCATTTTATACCCAAACCCGGTGTTTACTTTAGTTGCGATGTTTCAATTTTGATTTGAAATGAATTTCCTGCCGTAGCTTCTAATTTTTGGTTTCTTACTCGTTTGGGTGCTAGAAGTCTTCTTAAGTGCCAAAATTTCCAAGAGTAAGACTTCGAAGGAAGGGTAGAGAAAACTCTGGAGGACACACAATATGGCTTTAATAATAAGTGAGAAAGTGATAAGGGAGGCAGCGGAGGCTCACTTATATTTCATAGATCTGAGGAAGGGCTTTGACAAAGTAGACAAAGAAAACATACGGAAGACTTTAAAATAAAGAAGAATTGACGAGAAAACAATAGATGGAATAAAATATCTACATACAAAAATAGCACATTTTGTCAACGTGTCTTATGAAGGTAGAAATTGCAGCAAAACGACCCCAAATGAGGAAAAGAAGTGCTGTCTCACCAAGACAATGCCCCATGTTACAAGTCCATGGCAACAATGTCAAAAAGGCATGAATTCCACTTTGAATTGCTTCTCCGTCCACCGTATTCTCAGGATCTGGCTCCCATCGATTACTACCTCTTTGCAGATCTAAAAAAGATGCTCCAGGGAAAGAGGTTTGGCTCCAATAAAAAAGTGATTGCCGAAACTAAAGAGTATTTTGAAGTCAAAGGTAAATCGTTCTACAAAAAAATGCATCGAAATGTAAGGGAGGCATTGGAAAGAATGTTCACTCTTGAAAGAGACTATGTTCATGAGTAAAGTAGAATTTTGCCTAAAAATTGTTTTATTAGTCATGTTCCGAACTTATTGAGTGATGGGTTAGGTTTCGCAAGTTTTATAAATTTTTACTAAGGTAAATTTCTAAAGAATGTACTACATAGATAGTGTTCAATATAGCTAATACTCGTAATAAAATTTAACTGTCCGGATTCAAACTCCCTGAGGGACAACTAAAGTCAGCAACTGTTTCGACAACGCCAGGTGCATCTGTAGGAAACGCAAGACCCATCCAGCAGACATTTCGCAGACGTCGTCTCGCCGTTTCAAACAAATCTTCCTGCAGATAGGAGGCCACCGTTACCCGTCGTTCCAACCACCTTTTACTCACCGGGCGCGTAAGTATGTACGTCTGGTAATTGGGGTTGAAGTCCTTTAACAGGGAAGAGGCGCAAGTCGGAAGTCAGAGGTTCCCCTAGACAAGTACTAGACGGAGACCAGGTGATTCCTGAACACACATCGCACATCGGTAAAGCTTTATTCCGAGTCTGCGAATGCGTCGGAAATATTTGTAATAGATCGCCAGCGTCTAATGGGGGAGGGAAAAGACGCGTGTTTGGTGACCTTAAAATATGAAGAAGTCAGGAGACCTTGTGGCCTACACGTGCCCAAAGATCACCGCCCTCGTTTGCGGTCGTTGAGTAGTGGTGGTGTTTAGGGGATGATGTGTGTTATCGTTGCTATTTTAATGGCCTTAAGTGATTATTTTTGTTTGTTTGTAGGATATTTAGAAATACAAGGGAGATGAATTATTTCATAGAATGGATGTTTTGACTTCTCAACTTCGATAAGGATGACCAGAATTTGCATAAATAATTGAATATCATTGAAAAACTATACTCTGTGTTCCAGATGGAGTGGGATTGCATGGGTAACTTTCTTATGATTGAAGATGGAGTTTTGGTTAAGTGGGATATGTTTTGCAGCTTTATATGCTGATTTAAAATCTGTTTGAAGAAGTTCAAAACGTCAAATCTGTCATAAGTTGTTAAAATAAAAACAGGAAACTGTACTTTTCTTGTATATCAAATATTTTGGTAATTAGAAGAGATACGAAAAGAAGTTTCATACGAAAGTCATTGTTTTTTGATAAGACCAATGTATAAGTCATGTCGAGCAAACGAAAATGATACGAGTACTTCAAAAGCAGCCAGCTTGAACATTTGTTTCTGTATGAATTTTAAATTGGTGTTATCGAAAACAGTGATTTTCATATGAAACTTTTTCGTATCTCTTATACTTACGAAGATATAAAAATGACAGTTTTCTGTTTTTTTTTTAAATAACTTTTGACATTTTGAATTTTTTAATAGATTTTAAATCAGCATATAAAGCTGAAGGACATATTCCATTTAACCAAACTCCATCTTCACTAATAAGAGACACACGATATATGTATTGTTTTTATTTGGCCAGTATCAACAAAATAACTAAAAGACAACAAACAAAAAGAACAATGAGAACAATGTCGAAGGAAATTAAAGGAAACTATCAAATGATCTTTTCTTTCATCCCTCTAGAACTAACATCACCTCAACGAAATGTATGCACGTGTTATACGCTTGGACTTGTTTATCGTAAATAAATCCTTCGCTAGCCACATTCAAAATATTTCATCACGCGAAATTTATGCAGAGACTATGTGCAATCCCGCAGATGATGGATACGTGAATGAGCAACTAAAAAAGCGCAAATTTGTTGTGCACACGCGTACGCTGCGCAAAACGTAGTACATACATAAACACGTCCACAGTATATTTTTGCGAATACGTATTGCAAAACATATTAAACTATCGTAAACTGCATGCACAGCCGGGCAACCCGTTCGGAAAATCTATGGCGACCTAAACTGCTTGTTTACCGGAATTAAATCAAGAAAATTTATGGGCCCCTTATTATGATTGTCTTTCCCATTCCATGATAATTGATGTTTGTACATGTGAGAGGGATTCGATATGAATCGAATCCCTCTCACATGTACAAACATCAATGTTCAGACGATATATACATAAAATTTGTATACGAAATTACAGCTCTTGGAAAGCCGTACTGACGAGCGGTATAACCGCGAAACGTACGTCTACGGATGGCAAGAGAAGATCAAAATTTTGTAAATTCCATGATAATATTAACTTTCTATAAGTCCCCCTTCTCGTGATCAAGTAATCTTCATTGGAACGGTATTGAAGACGATTACAATGACACTTTCGAAACGTTGAATATTTCACATCCACCGGATGGTGGAAATTGTGTATCCAGAGAATTGCTTTAGCGAAGGATTTCCCCACAATTTCTTTAACTACACCGTTTAGAAAATCTCTTTGCAGTTATTTAGTATTGTTACTCAGTTTACATGAAACGAACCGGAAGTCTCTAATTTAATTAATTTCTACTTTGAAATTTAAACAAATTTCTTACCTAAAATTACCATAATTTCGTACTATCTCGAAAACTATTAGAGATAGCGCGTTCGTTCTCATTCTATTCGATTCCCAGGCAAAATCTACACTTTTATAGGAAGGTCTATTCGATCGCGATCGAACAATAAATAAAGTGGTGAGAGCGATTTGAAATTTAGCCAGAAAGAAAATGTCGATTTTTGACGAGATTTTCGTCATTCGAAGAAAAATTCATGTTATTTTGCATCAGAAAATACCTAAGGGCTAAAGGCTAACGACAATTACGTAGAACATATCGGTTAGTATGTGAAACGCTTAGGTTTCGAGAAAACGCCATCCGAAGTTCGGGAAAAACGCGTAAAATAGACCGAAAATAGGGCAAAAATGGACAAATCTTTATTTTTAATTTTGTCAATTTTTTCTAATTTTTCAATATTATGTTTATTTTTTCTAATTATTTCCAATTTCTTGCAAATACTTTTAATATTATGAAACTATTTTTAATTCTTTAAAACTATTTTCAATTGCTAAAAGTTGTTTTAAAATTTTTTTCATTATTTTTAATTTTTAAACTTATTTCAAATTTCTGAAAATGATTTTTAACTGCCAAAAATTATTTTTAAAGCGAAGCTCTTTTATCGAGGTTCTGCGGCGAGAATTAGCTGGGGAACAGTGAGACGCTTGAAATCGTCAGATAGGCTCTTTTCTTCTATCTTTCTTTTTCATTAGTTCTTTCTCGCCCGCATATACACACACGTTTGCGTTCGCCCCCTCCCCCTACCCTCTTCAGCAGAAGGCGCTTTTATTATTCGGATTCGAATTTACTTCAAATTCAACTCAACTTATTTACCACCAGTTTCGAAATGAAATACTTTATCTTTATACATTGTTTATTTAATTATAGAATTTTACCTTTTATTCAAATATGCATCAAATGCGTGAAGAACTTCGCTCCCACGACGACGCTCCTTTTTAAATTTTTAAACTTATTTTTAATATCTTATATGATAGATCTCTACCACTAATAGGTCAATAATACAAGGCTGGTTTGAACGATAGTTATATTTTCAGAACGTTTACAAACGTTTTCGGAACACCTTCTTCAGTGAAAATATAACTAGATAAATATATAAACAAACATTTGTTTTTTATTTGTTTATTATTATTAATAAAGTTCGGGCAAAGCGCGTGAAATAGAGCGAATATAGGGGTGAATATAGGATACAAATGGGTAAACTTCAAGCGTTCGTAGCACTTAAACTACTATCGATGGAACGAGCTCTTTCGAATGGTGTTAGAAGGAATGTCGTGGCTTGAAAATGGCAATTTTTCGATTCTAGCGGCTCTTTTCGCGGTTTTTTTGCAATTTTCTCGCTAACCGTTGAAGTAAAGTGAAAAAATTCTACGCCGTTGAATTCGGCTCGTCAAGATGCGTCGATTGATGTAGGATTGAACATCCTAAGTCCCGTTAGAGCCAAAATGAGTTTTCGATTGTTAGTGTTTTTAGCGATTTTTTGTGGCTTTTTGCGTTTCCTTGGTAACCATTTAAAATAATCTAAACATATCATATGCCGTTGGAATCAGCTCGCCAAGAACCGTCGATCGACGTAGGATTGAACCTCCTAAGTCCCATAGGGGCCGAGATGGGTGTGCGATTTTGGTTGGTTTTAGCAATTCTTTGCGGTTTCTTGCATTTTCTCGGTAACCTTTTGAAATAATCTAAACAAGTCATATACCGTTGGAATCGGCGCGGCAAGACGCGTCGATTGGTGTATGATTGGGCGCAATTGGACAAAGTAAAACTTTAAGCGTCTTCGATATCTCCGTAACGGTAAAGTAAGAAATCATTTGAGATAAAATGATGATTATTGTGACCTACACGATTGCGGAAAGAATGGCGGCTAGGAGAGATCGCCAAAATTTACAATTTCAAGATTATTCGAGAAAAAGGATAAGTTACATACGTAATAGATTTCAACAAAGGCCGCCAACACAGTTTCAAAATCTCAACCGTAACGATTTATGTCATTCCGAAACCAGAAACGTTTCAAACAAAAACCCTGTTTGTTTACCGCTTTCGTCTTTATATCCATTTGATTGGCAGATTTATTTTTGCGATGAAACGAGAGCAAAATGAACGTTTTATTATTCTCAACTTTACGATAAATTTCCACTTTTAATCGACGATGTTAAAACGCAATTTTCGAAGCAGTAACACAAAATATTTCAGCACATTCCTGACGATATTAATTCTTTTTCAATGGCGCTACTCGTAAGGCGCGCTGCACGCAGGATTAATGGAATATAAATATAAAATCTATTTCGGTCGCCACCACCACATCCGTTTGTATATACGGCTGTATACTGCGACGGAGGGCAGAGCCGGGAAGAAAAGCTGAAAGTTTGTCGGTGCATTAACATTGAACGTGATTCAGAAATTCGTTTTCCTCCAACACGGCTTGCTCTCGCTTTCGAAAATAAATTTAATTGGCGACGTTTTGCCAGCTATTGACGGTTCCTGCGAGCCAGAGCAAGCGGTACCACGTTTGATGTTATTGTTCGTTGTGCAATAACGCGCCAACGCGACGTCGTATCGTTGGGTTGACGATGTTCTGAACAGTGACAGGTTTAATAAGCGTGTGGATTCAAGGAGGATAGTTTCCGTGGATTTTGATAAAGATCGAGGAAAGCCAAATACTAATTCGTTATTAGCCACTTTATAATTTCCTTCCACGATGACATTTGGACTTTTCGAATATCTCTAGGAAAGTTCGTGAAATACGCGAGGAATTATGGCACGTTTCTATTGGTTCCGTCCCAATAGGGAAACTTGATATATTTTTATCCTTCCCCATCTTTTCAAAAAGTTTTACGTCATGGATAGGTGAAAACGATGTGATCGATTTGACCACCTCTGTATATCGGTGATTAAGTTGTCATCGTCAGTTGTCAAAACACAAAGAAGACAAGATACAGCAGTTTTACGTTATTACTGACTTAAGAGTAAAAACAAAAGCGATAAAGATTTCATTTAAGATCCCCAACTTCCTGATTTGTTTATTTTTTCAAAAATTCAAAACGCGAAAGTACAATATCTTCCGACAATTTGTGGTTGACGCATTTCAGTTAATTCGAAATAAGACGAATTTAGCTTTCCTTGTTCGAAAAATAGCCGGAGAGGATTGCCAACGAAGGTTGTTGATGTATCCTCTCATATACCTACGTAAATCGTACGTTTACGTGCGTATTTTCGTTTTTTTTTTTTTTTTGTAATGTGGAACAAGTGTTTGAGCCGTGACTAACCGTTACCGACTATTCTCTGTAGACGACGATGCCACTTATTCGGAGATTGTCATAAATTTGGTTCTGAAGGTTAGCGGTTTTTGGCACGAAACTCTTTTTCTGCCACGAAACTTAGTTTGCGTGCGCCGTTTTACGATTTAATGGCAATAAAGCGGAATTGAAGGGTAGTAGTAGACCAAAATAAAGTTATTTGTTTACGTTCTGCCGAGTAAAACGTTCGTAGTATTAAAGTCACTTCGATATTGATAAATAAGTTGGTATTAGTTTTGGTTTCTATTAAATTCTTTTAAGACACGCTCTAAACTCTAGGAAATAAATTCTCGGAGGATTGGCAAAATATTAACGAAGGAATTTGCGATTAGCACACGTAACGATTCTAAATTTGCAACGTATTGGGTTGGCGAATATCATTCGATAGATTCGGAAATGTCAGAAAATGGATGTGTTAGGCGAATGTAAAAGAAATGTGTAATTTGGAAAGAAAACGTTAAAGATGAGCATGAAGAACATAACAGAGAACAGCTCAAGAAAACAAGTAAAACATTACTAAACAGAACGGGAGGAGATGCAAGAAGATTGAAGAAGTAATAAAAACATGGAAATGGCAGTGGATATGACATACCCTACGAGAACTCAGACGTAACCTGTTAAGACAAGCATTGAAGTATAAAATTAGGGGCAGAAGGCAAGTGGCAGACCCAAAGACACCCGAAAGGGCCACCTAAACAGGGCACTATTAGAACGGGATAAGACACGAAGCAAAAGATTAGAAAAACTGAGATTAGCAAAGAAACGCCACCAGGCACTTCTTGCTCTCTGATGGAGCTATGACCCTCAGAAAAGAAGAAGAAGAAGAAGAAGAAGAAGAAGAAGAAAAGAACAGGATACAACAATAATTTTACTAAAAATATTTTTTTGCAATTGAAAAACTACGTACATATCTAGGCTCCCAAAGAGGAAATCAATGTAGTTCCAGACCACTCGAATGATATCATTTTCATAAAAGTAAAATATCTGTAAGTGTTCTCAAGACGAGATTTCAACAACGGATAGAAATAATTCGAAGGATTCTAAGTCTCCTCCTCGAAGACGTGCTTTGTATATATTTCTTTACGATTTATATTTTATTTCGATGGATTCTGCTCGCCCAGCAATATTACTTTGGTAAAAGTTTAGCAAAACAAATAACAACATTCGAAGTATAACAAGTAATTAGCGAGACCGGTTTGAAAAAATGTGTTTTATTGAAGACTTCTTACAAGCAGTTGTTAATCACCGTCAGTATAGTCTCCTTCCCTATCTAAACAACGCTGTATACGTGTCTTCTTCAATTGTCGAAAACAGTCCTGCAGATTACCGAGTGTTAGTCTCTTCAACAAGTCTACCGATTTTGTCTTAACTTCTTCTACAGAATGAAAATTGTTTTCGCTTTAATGCACTTTTCAATGTTGTAAACAGGTAGAAGTCGAATGGAACAAAATCTGATGTATACGGTAGATAGTCGGCACATTGATTTACTTCATCGCTGACGTGTTATCCTGCTGCAGAATCCATGATCTGTTTTTTCACGGGTCTCATCCTTTCTTCCTCAATCTCCTTCTCAGTTTCTCGAGCACCTCAATCTACTACTTCTGATTTACTGCTTACCATGATCACGGTACTCCGACACACGAACGTAGGAAGGATTAAAAACAAACTAAACTAGAGACGGAAAAAGCATTAGCTTCATCAGAAGCATCACCAATATTAGCAACTAAGCTCTACGCAATTCCATTATTTAACTGGAACATCTCGTAAATCTAACATCTATCATGAAATTACGTGCAGGCTGTACCAAAACTGTGGACACACCTAAATATTTCGCTGGGAAATTAATTAAAAAATCACAAAAGTCAATAGGTGTAATTTTCAACGAGGAATTCAACGGTGATCTTAGACTTAACCATGAGATAAAATTTTAAGGTCGTTTCGTAATGAAACCCCAATTTTTGGCTTTGGAAATCGGTGAAAATCACGCCTCTCTTTTCCTAACAAGAATCTCAAAACGATTCTGTGTTTGATGGTCGATTTGCACCAACTGTGCTAGGTGGCCACTTTTCTTTAAACATATTGAAAATAATCAAATGTAAGGTCACCGTGAGGTGCATTTTTTCCAAGTAAAAAACTTTCGTTCTAACGACATTTTCGTAAAACAGCTTGCCTCCTGAGATTTCTCCGAGTACCTGTATCACAAGTACCTGGTTCCTGGTCAAATGACCTTGCAGTACCCTTTAAGGAAAGTTTCCATTACGAAACAAAAAGTTGATCTTGAAATGACCTTAAAATTCTGCCTCGTGGTAAAATCTAAGGTCACCATTAAATTTCTCGTTGAGAAGGACATAAGTCTTGCCTGTGCAAATTATAAGATATCAGTTTTTGGGAATGGAAGTGAACTTAGCAAGTTGCATCTTATTATTCGACTGTAACCACGACCTTAAGACATGATCTGATCTTGGGCGAAATGCTATTTAAACGCAAAATTTCTTACTCTTTAGATTTCCGAGGCCAGAAATAGTGGTTTTCATTAAGAAAAAGAAGGCGACCCAGAAGTGACCTATAAATTCTATCCAATGGTCAAGTCTAAGGTCACCATTGTGTTCTTCGTTAAAAATTGCATAGGTCTTGTGTGATTTTTTAATAGGGCCATTTCGAGCAAAATATTTAGGTGTCTCCATACTTTACACCCTGTATATTAGATATTTCCCACATACGGAATCTTCTAGCTGTCGAAAGAGCTATAGTATTTTTGAACACCCCTCCAGAAGTTAATTGGGTAACAAATTTCCTATGTTTTCTGGTGGATCGCATTTGATAAGCAGTTTCTGAACCCTGTCTATTGGGAAAACTTCTTATCAACCACACAAATTATCATTTCTTAAGCTCCCAGTAGACCAGAAAGTCATTATCAGTCTAATACTCGTCATGATGAAATTATACAATATATTTCTCAAATAAGGAACCCGTGCTATAGGAGAAACAATGCTACTTTTGGAAATCATTCCAGAAGCTGATTACATATCAAACTTTGTAAATTTGCTTATACAATCCATTTGGTGACAGAACTCTACGTGTTAATTACTACGACAAAATCTAGTACCGGAGTCGTTGGAAATTACAAATTTTCTAATATTTCTATTTGCGCACAGAATTTCGCAAATTTTGTCATACACATGATTAGTTCGGCAGATTCTGGGCGGCTACAAAAGTCATCTTTGCTTAATTCTTTAACGAAGCAAAAATAGCATAAAGTTAACACATGTCACTATGTAATTGCAGTAGAATCTCGGTTATCTTGCTTTATCGGATATTTCGTCTTATTCGATGCCCCTTAAAGAACGTGGTGTAAGAGATGTGAACTACAAGACGGAGCCGCTATGCATATTATCTGCGCCCGTTAGGAATTGAAAGGACTTAGCCGGAAGCACTTTGGCAAGGATATATGAGAATACTCTGGCTAACATTGGGAGTGCTATTGGAAATCGGTACAGAGAGCAAAATGCTCAAATGCCTGGTCTATTGGTGACCAACCCTAGAAAAGAATGAGTAAAACTCATTTTCAAAACAATGACACTCAAAAAAGAAGGACAATAGAACCATTATTAGTCACATACATGACAGAAATCTCTACCCTTACCCAAAAAGATTGAAACCTATTGTGTATCCTTGAAGAGAAAGTTCTAGGAAGCGACCAATTAAACTGTTGGTATCGTGGGTTGATGTGTATCTGTAATACGAGGGTTGCCTTTTATGTTTCGGGATTTGGCAACCCTAGTGTTGCAATCTGGCAACTGACAGCTCTATCGTAAAGTTGGACATTTTTGAGTTTATACGTACTCAGAACGTTTTGACATACGAGCGCTATTTGTGTTGTTTACAGTAACTTAAAAGATTCATCTCGGCCCAAAAATGGAATTAAATCGTGAACAACAGTGCATGGATGAACTTAATTCAATTTTTGGCGATGAAGCTCCATCAAGGACCAGTGTTTATCGATGGTATGGTGAATTCAATCGTGGTCGTAGTCCACTCCAAGACGAATTTCGTGAAGGTCGTCCAAAATCAGTTGTTGTTCCGAAAACCATTGATGCTGTGCGCGAACTGATATTGCAAGATCGTCATGTGACCTATCGTGAGATTGAGACAACCTTAGGCATTAGTGGGACCAGCATACATTCAATATTGCATAAACATTTGACTGTCAAAAAATTTGTTCGCGTTGGATCCCACACAATTTGTCAATCGCTCAAAAAAGGCTCGTGTCGATTGGTCGAAGGAAATGCTCAAAAATACGATCGCGGTGCTTCGAAACACGTCTATGACATCGTGACAGGTGATGAATCGTGGATTTACGCGTATGAGCCCGAAAGTAAACAGCAGTCGACCGTATGGGTGTTTCAAGATGAGCCAAATACAACAAAAGTTGTTCGCGCACAAAGCACTTCCAAGCAAATGGTCGCCTGCTTTTTCGAAAAACTGGACATGTCGCAACCGTACCACTAGAACAACGCAGAACAGTCAATTCTGAGTGGTACACAACCATTTTTGCCAGTTGTCTTCCAAGAAATCAGAAAAACCAACCGTCGAAGACGGATCACTCTTTACCACGACAATGCGAGCTCTCACACATCGGCTCAAACAACTGCATTTTTGAGCACCCAAAACATCGATTTGATGAGTCATCCGCCGTATAGTCCTGACTTGGCACCGAATGACTTCTTTTTATTCCCGTATGTAAAAGACAAACTGAGAGGTCAACGTTTTTCGACACCTGAAGAAGCGGTTGCTGCATTCAGAATGCATGTTTTGGAGATACCTCAATCAGAGTGGCAAAAGTGCTTCGACAATCGGTTCAAACGCATGCAAAAGTGTATAGATCTTCATGGGGAATATTTTGAAAAACAATAAAGTGATTTTCGATGATTAATATTTGTTTTTGTTCTCTAATCCCGAAATATAAAAGGCAACCTTCGTATGTATATGTATATTTATTATAACAATAAGCATTTATTATGAGACTAACTTGTACAAGAAACAATGAGTACCTTTATTATAACTGGACAAACTTGTACATGCGTACCAATGAGTATACCAGCATCATACTAGGTATTTATTTTTCATCCCAGCATTGCCAACTTTTCCAGTCTAAAGTCACTAGATATATAAAACGGCGCAATACGTAAAGAATGTATGTTGGAGAAAGAAGTACATTTTGGACCCAAAATCGCGGTTATGACAAGTGAAGAATCCTTTCCTTTTGGAGTTGAGTTTTATAAATTGTTGTATAACAATTTATAGTGCAATTGTCTACTTGCCACTGGATCAAAGTGATGGTAAAAGAATAATACAATATTTGCTTCCAATTACTTATGCTATATATGTACTTAAATTATCCACTATTAATGACAATGAATTAATAACTTTTCTGGCATATGACAATGACATGAATATGAGTTGTGATGAGAATTCAGACTCAACTAAAACTTCTGCTATTCAAATTGCAAAACTGAAAAGCTTGGCAGAAATGTTACAGTTATAAACGACAATTAGAACAAAAACTAAAAATTTTGATAAGATTTCTAATGATCAACTGAAGTATTTGACATCAGGTTCACATAGAGGAATAAAATAGTCACACAATATTATCACTAAGGCTTTAAGTTATATATGGCATGTGGTCAGAAGAGATATGAAGAAGAATGACAATCTATGCCTACTGCAGACTATTTGTAAATTAGTAGTTGTCATTAAACAATCTCCCCGAGATATAAAGCTTGTACCTAGTAAATTAGTAATGAATATGAGATGTATTGTATTTCTTTTCGCTAAATCTATAGTCCACTTTTTCAAATACATATTTCAACTTTAGATTTTTTTAATTCATCTGTTTATTAAACCACTGATTCTTAACCTTGGATTAAAAGTGTAACATATAAAATTTCCTCATTGGCAAGTACATCGTATCCACACCGAATTTGAAATTTAAAGTTGCCGCCTATTTTAGATCCAAAATGGATGCATATTTGCGGTTCTTTATATCAATAGCACACTGAGGCGCAAAATTCAAATGTGGAGCAGCCACAAACCGATACTTTAGCATCAGAAGTGCACTTTGCCAAAATTTAATAAAGACACAAAGAGTAAATAGGGTAAAACGGACATCTGGTCAAAATACCCGATAAAATCACATAACAACTCATTAAGGACATAGCAGAAACCGGGGGAAACAGAAGGCGGTCATGTACATACATATGTCCAAGATGGATGGATTGAAGAGAACTTCCAAATAATAAGAATCAAGAAATACAACGAATGCAGGAGGAGATCAAACTCCGAGGTTGTCTAGTCGAAAATAACGATGGTAATAAAAATATATCGAAGTGAAACTTATAGGTCCTTCAATGTACCTTACGTAAAGTAACCGCATCTAATCCCACCTTACCGTACCTACGTTCGTGCTCCGAAACAAAATTATCTTCAACCATGGAATTCCACGTCTGCAAAAGCCGTAGCCGGATGCAGTATGCGACCGGCCGGCGGAGGCAGGAGAGGTTCGATAAAATAAAATAATAGACGAACAAAACGAAATCGTCTAGCGGCGAATGAACGGCGGATCGTATGAGTCAGTGGGTGTAAGTTAGGATAGGTAGAAGTGCAGAGAGCAAGAGGTGGTTGGTGGCGCGGAGCCAAAGCGTTTCAGACGCCGCTAACGCGGCTAGCGTCTTGGCGCATTCCATCGGTTCCGAAATTAGACGCCCTGAGTAACGACGCAGGCATCCATTGAGAGCGGCCACGAACGAACGAACGAACGAACGATGGCAAGCGCAAGGCTCGGCGTGTAAGAGCCATGATTCCTGCTCGCACGTGTTCCGTCGCCGAAACTAATCCGTGGAACGTGGCGCATGCCGCGTACATACACACACATATGGAGGAAGAAACGAGTAAAAGGGACAGATCTCCTTCTGCGGAACGAAGAGACCTACGAGGACTATCCGATATTAGGTATCATAGGAGTTGAATGTGGTAAACTGGAAAAAGTTTACTTCCGAACATAATAACGCTTATAATTAGTTTACGTAAAACAGAAACTTCTAACCAAAATTGTCATCAAAATCGAACGAGCCAGAAATATCACTTCTCAATGGTCCAAACAAATAAAATAGTTTAAATGGGAAATACAAGGAGAAAAATTTGATTCTAACGATGATCTCTTGGAAATCACTACTACTAGGGTTATTGGAGAGAAGAATGCAGTATAACAGCCCGATTTTCTTTAAACTTATCACAGCTATTTTCTACCCAAAGACTAAAGTCCTTATTAAGTGCAGCTGGGAAGTTTCGGTTTCTGCATTATCTTGTCCAGATATGAATCTACCAGATTTTTACTTGTCCTCGAGGATGAAATGGCCAACATGTAGTTTTCGTTTTGCTCGCTTAAGAAGCTTCTTGTGGTGAATATCCAAATTCTACACAACGGGCTAAAGAAAGTTGGTGCTCCGGATAGCATGATAAAACTTTCAAAATTCGAAGATGAAAATGATTTGAGGAAATAGGGTAGTCTGTTGAAAAATAGGACCGCGAATTCGTCAAATGTAAGGAAAATTCTTTACCAACATTGTTGTAAGACCTGTACATTATGAGCAATTCGATATCCAGGTATTATCATCAACTTGATGGAGTAAACCTGGTTGATCATATTTTCTTCTTTTGAATTCGTTTACTCATTAGTTGCTTCTGTTTCGGTATTCTTCTATTACCCTTGTGTATCCCTTCTTCGTGCCTTTTAGGCGTAATTCTTCGTTCTTGAAACTCATTTGCTTACGTATTGTTTATGCCTTCAATATTCTCTTTCTATTAATATTAGAAACCTAATGAAACACGAAGACGTAGTAAAATATATAAACTCCCAAAGGCAGATATTTTGGACAATCTAAAGAAAACCGGAAGAACCGATGATTAGAATACATAGTTGGAAGCCGGTGGTACATAGACCCAAAGGAAGATAAAGTGGAAAAAATCAAATAAGGCAAGATAGAAAATTTCACATCTCGCAGTGGGAAAGAGAGACAAGCCACAGAGGAGAGACGAGAAAGATAATACTAGAGGAGAAACAACTCAGAACCTTAACCATAACGGCCAAGAACAATAAGGAACAACCGCCGAAGAACGCTACCATCCCATCTGTTATTAATAATATCTTTATTGTTCTCGAGATCATATAATGATATAGAACGTGTCATAATATAAATAACAAAAACATATAATAGTAAAATGTAAACTCATACATATGTATATACGTAGTATGGCGTCGCAGGTTACATATAATATACACATAAGTGTATGTATATATACGTCAAAAAAGAGAGAATACTATTGGGGAGGTTCCCATCCGAAATCAACATCACTCTCAAACTCGTTAAAAGAGTAGTAGCACTTAGAGATCAATATACTTTTTTAACTTTGTTTTAAAAATGTGGCAGTGACAGACTTCGCAAGTTAGATGGAAGCTTATTGTATGCTACAGTGGCCAAATATTGTGGGCTTCTTTATAAAACGTTAATCTGTGTTTGGGTATCTCACAACTGTTACCATTCCTTGTAGGATAATTATGGTATTCACCCAATTTGACAAACTGACTGTGATTTTGTTTTTTGCATACATCAAGATCTGGAAAACAAAAATGGAGGGAACAGTCATAATCTTTAATTTTACAAAATAAGGCTTACATGCATCGCTACTACCCACGCCCACCATGTTGCGAACAGCCCGCTTTTGCAAACTTAAACACCCTTTTCAACACCACAAGAGGAACCCCACGCTACAGTGGTGTATGACAGCAATGAATGGAAGCTGGCAAAATAGTAGGTATTTAAAACATCTGGCCTCACCGTTGATCTCAGCATTTTTATCGCAAAGCACACTGGTCCCAAGCTTTTACACAATCGATCTATGTGTTTTCCAGTTACATCCAGAGTCAATAGTAATCCCCAGATATTTTGTATGGTTAACTTGAGCAATACTACTTTTTACGCGTATTTAAAACATACCCAACATCCCTTTCTTTGTGTGATATATTGAAATGTATCCAGGCTGATTTTTCGTTATTTAACGCTAATCTGTTTCGGACAAAATATGCGTCGATAGCGTGTAATTCGCTATTAGTTGTTGTTTGAGGTTATCGGCTTTATCAGTGGACACGAAGATGGTTGTATCGTCTGCAAACATTACCACATTTCTTGATGGTATATCATTAACATATAATATATAAAGCAAGGGACCAAGTACAGAACCTTGCGGAACGCCGGTTTTCAGCGTCAGTTCACACGATTTACCAGTTGCAATCTGTACATAATGTCTACGGTCCTTCAAATAACTTTCAAACCAGCACAAAGCCACTCCCCGGATACCATAAGTTATAAAGTTTATTACATAAGATACTGTGATCAACTAGGTCAAATGCCTTACTTAAGTCCAGAAATATAGCTAGACAGTCCCTTCCCCATCCATATCCTTATATAATCTGTTTAGTAGCGCTAAAATTGCATCCGTGGTAGATTTTCCCTTTCTAAAGCCATACTGGTTTACGCTCAGAATATTGTTTTTCGTCAAAAAGGATATTAACTTATCTGCTACAAGTTTTTCAATTACTTTAGAAAATGTGCTCAATAATGAGATGGGTCTATAGTTTTTTATCAAATGTTTGTCTCCCTTTTCATGTACAGGAAGAATTTTAGCTACTTTTAGGATCTTTGGAAATACACCTGTTGTAAGTGAATTGTTAACAATTAAAGCAAGGGGAAAACGAACGAGTCTATGGAACACTTTATGAGTCTGGAACTAATCTCGTCATATCCTGTGGATGAACTGGTTTTTAGTCTGATATTATCTTTCTAATATCCAACTCAGTTACTGGAGTAAAGAAGAACGTTGAATCGTTAGTTGGAAAATTTAAAGTTATATCATCATCCTGATCATCATTGCCGTTTATTAAATTATTAGCAACATTTGAAAAATATTCATTAAAATATTCAGCAAGGGCGTCCAGATCAGTAACAATTTCATGATCCACCTCCAATCTTGTCCCATTTGTCTTGTTGGGCGCACCCCAATAATGTTCCACACAGTTTTGTTCTTATTTTGCGAATTCAAGATCTGTTCGCTGTTGTACATTTCTTTTTGCCTTAGCAATAACATTTCTATATACTCTCTTATATTTTTTATACCATTGCAAAATATCATCATCACCATCCAAAGACAAAAGGTAAAGATCTTTAAGTTTTTTCGCCGATATTCTGATACCAGTTGTGACCCAGTTTTTGTTTCCTCCGCATTTAGTAAACTTTTTCTGTTTAATGGGGAACGCTAAGTTAAAATTGGTGGTAACAACAGTAATAAAACTGCCATATTGTTTGTCCACATCTGTCTCGCCCACCATGCCAGACCATTGCTCCTGTAGCATTAATTGCTTAAAATATAAAAAGTTTTCTTCTTTATTAAGTTCTCTGTATACAACACTAGCACATGAGTTTGAGTCGTTTTCAAAGTATATAAGGAGTTTCTGTCCAGCATGGTCAGAAAGAGCATTGTGTACAACAGAACTCTTGAATATGTAGAATGGATCATTTACACAGATGTTATCCAAACAGTTGCGTCCCCTGGTAGGTTCAGTTATAGTTGGTTTTAAACAATAAGAGTTTAGTATGTCAGTGAATTCTGTAAGTTCTTTTGATGAATTAAGAAAATTGATATTATCGTCTATTGTATGTGTAACAACATTAATTTCTTCTTTTGTTACCTTTGTTGTTTCCTGTTTGGTGTCCATTACTGTCGTAGGGTTGATTGGTGTTCTGCTCTTGCTATTGTCACCCTAGCGAATCGAAAACTGGGTCATTTGTGAAATTTTCTGTTTTATCTTTTCTGAAGGTCTTCGAACTCTAGGATGGTATAGAGGATAAAAGTCTGTTATTCAGAAGAAACAAGAGAATCATATGCGATTAGCTACTCATAACTATTGCTTCATACTTTATGCTAAAACACCGAGCAAAAACAAGTCTACGTACTGTAGTGATAAGCTCCCTATATAAGCATACAGGTAGCTTACGAGAAGATTGCTGAGACTATTTCAAATTATTTTTCTTGTATTATCGCTTCTGTATTCCCAGTTGTAAATTTTGTGTTGGGTCCCATCGATATTAGAAAAAATTACGATACCGGTTAGCTTTGGCAGAAAAAATTACTGCGTTAAAGAAGAGGCTATAGTCGAATCTGAACGAATATCATTGGAATGCAACGTATAACTGGTTACGTGACAATGACGCGACAATACGAACAACGACAACACGATTTGACACCACAAACATTGCAAAATGTAGCAAGGAGGATTGCTGGGAAATCTTCTTCAGAAAGGAATTTGTATCTGGGTGGTTTAAAATTTAGCACTTAAAATCAATTTTCTGAACGTTAAGAAAATGCAATGAAACCCTATTCTATTGTCTATTCCTTGCATCACTTATATCTCTGCTGTTTCTTACACCGGTTTATTTTGGACTCTTCATCCACTAATGATACAGCGTCGACATTAGCAATCCAAGTTGTATAGATAACAGCTAGCTATCGATAAAAATTTCAATCTAACCATAAGCAGCAGCTCCATGTGGGCTAACAACCGAATTTTCTGGAATCTCAAACTTATATTTATCCCCTTGAAGAGAGTTTGATCGTTAGTGAAATGTATGTTAATAATTTTGGAATAGAAGGTGTCGCTGTAATATTACAACTGTCATTTCAAAAGTTGTTCTTATAATTGCAAGGATACAGACGAGATAACTCGAAATTATTCGAAGCAACCCCTTTTCGCGGAATACTAAGAGAATAAAATTGCATTTAAGATGATATTTTTGCATGTTAAGCCATAGAAATCTTCTCTAACCGATCTTTGTAGCCTGCTAAACGACGTATCCATATTTACAGCATTCTACGAAAGGAACGATTTTGGTTTAAAATGTTCAGGCGCACAAACATATTATTCAAAATGGGAAGAGGCGAGTTTAAGCAAAAGAAGCACACTCAGATTGAGACGGACTAAAGGATGTATTGTTTTTATTGGAAACAACGGCATGAAAATACCTTGGTGTTAGTAAAAAATCTTGGGCATTAAGAAGCACTTCAAATGTTAAATCATTTCAAGAAGCTGTAAGGTTGATTATAGGTACCATCTTCTCAGAAGGCCAGGACGAATGGCGGAAGATGCCAAATTTTCGTGTTTATATGTCCCCTGATCACCGATTCGTCAAGTACGAATTTCGACCCCTAAATGATCATCTGCAGTGGAGAACATACAGGGAAAAAAGTTATTCCTACAAATTGGTCTACGATACTCCAAACTATTATCTTTCAATTGATTGTGGGAAGGTAAAGTGTATCTGTATCGTCCATAAAATTCCGCTTTTCTTCCTTTGTTGTCTCCATTAAGCCAGTCGGTGGTTGAAATGCATATCTGGAGTTGAAGGGATAGCTGGTCACCGTCACCACATGATGAGGACTTTGTTAAGTTACAGATTAACATAAGAAGGTTTTAAGTACAGGAAACGGAAGATCATATCAAAAGAACTTTATTAAAATGTTAAACTTTTTAGTTCATTATTTCCCCAAATTCTAAACTAAAATATTTACAATTATAACCCTCTCACGTAAGTAGCCTTTCTTCGCTTTCGCTTCCTTCCTTTTAAATGTTTTAAACGTTTAATTTCGTATTTTAGTCGCCCACCGTATACAACCGAAGTGTGTTGCGCGCGTGTTCTTGAGCATTATGCGTATAAACTTTTCCAGTTCGAGATGAAAGCGTGCAGAGCGGTTACGATGCATTTCGTACGGATTAACGGTCACCGCGTCCTGTTCGAAATGGACGCCGCCGTCACGTTACGCAGCTGTACGTTCGCTTTTTCCAGCTTTTATGAGTGGAAATGTTACGGAGGAAACGACGCTGACTAACCTGACGGAGATATTCGTAACGATTTTGAGTCATCCCGATCTCGTCGCGTACAGAACGGATATAATTGTAGAATCGATTTTATCTATTTCGGTTCGAAATCGCCTAATAAATCTGTTGTAAATGTGTTTGTCCAGAATGAAATTCGGACGACGTATCTGCTATACGATAGAGATCCATATCGATGGTATTGCTGAAATTTCAACCGAACTTCGCAATCAAGCGTTATTGAGAACGTAAAGGGCAATTCTGACGTCTAGATTAAGGAAAGGATATTCTACTGGTCCGAAGCCTAAAAGTACTTTTCCAGTAATCTACACGTGGGAAGGTTTGTGCCAAAAATCCTTGAAATTCCAAAGATTTCCGATATAGATCTAAGTTTCGATCTTAAGCATCAACAAAGTTTCTTTATTATTCCAGACAAAAATATGAACGTTTCTTTGATCCTGTCAAAGTTGCTCCTACAAGTTTCATGTTTTAGTTTTGTTACTACCAAATCAAACTTTCACAAATATCACCTGGCAACTCAATAGATTAGACTTGAAAAAGGACACAAAATAATTTAGTTTCTGCAATGCGCACTACAGTATATCCACGCGCCTTATTTATTTTCTAAGATCAGAGAAACAAAAATATAATCCTTTTCAAAATAAACGATCAAATCGAAGGGAACAAGTATTTGCATCTATTAATAGGTGCCATAAAACAAACTGGTACAAACATAATATGTAGCTATGAGATCATATATTCGAAGGCAACCTTATAAACGGCGTTTATTTTCTAAAGTTTCCAATCGGGCGCGTAAATTACGTAAATATGTCCCGATAATCCAAACAAACCCTATTCTACGCTTATCTAATTTTAGGCGAACGATTTTAGAACGTGCGCTCGCCATTGCAATCCGACACGTAATACATGATCGTTTCTGCATTTTATTTAGATATCGACTTACGACGATATGAAATATAGCTGAAAAAGTTTTCGCATTAGTATTCGAAATAGGTAAGTATGTATGTGTGATGGAAAATCTAAGTCTGGTGATATTGGAATGTACAGCAATTAGAAATGTTGGAAAATCTGTGGTTCATTATCAAATCAAATGCCCCGTTGCTACTTTTACCGCTTCAATTTGGCCGTTTCCATGTACAATTTTCGAATATTAAGTTGTCATCCTCAATGAAATAGACGCACAGGTAAAAGCAGTACAGACTTCGGTTGTGTGACTTATGAAACACACTTCTGCATTTCTCACCTGACTCATGACTCTCAACGACTAAGGCTGGCTGGCTGTACATCACCGTTACAAAAGGGAGCACCTTGTATTGCTAATATAAAAACACCAGAAAACAGGAAGAACAGCGAAAAATCCGATAAATTATGATAACTTTTACTCGGATAAATATGTAGGTTACTTACATTCGCCGGAAATTTAATGATGACAACTATACCACTATCATTATTGCATACTAACAAACAAGAATACAGAAAAAAGCGGAGTACCTTCCAAAAGATATGCAGAGTCTTAAAAATACAATGTAACGAGAAGATAATCCAAAGCATTGTAGAAAAATTTAAAAAACAAAAAGATGAGATCGCTTTATGAAGAAGTAAAGCCAGAGGGAAACTTGTATCAAGACCAAAAACATTTATTTGACATTTTCTAGGCGATAACGACCAAATAGTGGCTGAGTAGAAGAGCTTTTCTGATCAGTTGCTAAACGGAAATGGTGGTGAAGAACAAACAAGAGACTAACCAAGCTCTCGAGGACGAGAAACACACATATTACAACAAACAGAACAAGAAATAAATAGTAGCCAAGAACTGAAGAACAAAGAAAGCCCGGAGATAAATGATGTAAGCGCAAAAATGTTACAAGTGGGTGGTGATCAACTACCAGTATGTAAAAAAGTGAGTGAGCTGGTAAAGTTGGTTTAGGATACGGAACAAATCCCAACAGAACGGTAAAAAGGGCGAATATGTCCAATCCAGAAAGCAACGTTTTGAAAAAAAAAAATAAGCTAACGTTCAGAAAATATATCGGGGGAATATTAAGGTGTCTGTAAGTATGTAATTAGGTCGTGAAATGTACAGGGTTTATCATAATTAATGCGCCAAATTTATTTACACGATAATATGTAGTAACTTAACCAACTCAATAAGTGCAAAAAAATGATTAAAAAGAATTTTGTACAAACAAAAGTGCAGTTTTAGAACTAATGTATTGTGCATCGTCAAATGGGGTTCAAATAACGCGAAGGTCGGCGAATTCCGTTAGATACAGGCATACGAATCCGACCATGAAGGTAAACAAAAAAGCGTCCTATCAAAAGAAACACTTCACCGTGCTTGATATATGACATATCTTCATATTTCTTTCTATAAATTGTAAACATTAGCCTTTATTTTTCAATAACATGTTCGAAGTTCTTGGACACATAATATTTATTGCCCGCACGATAAAACAACCACAAGCTATTTGACCTTGCTTCAGATATTACCCAAACTTTACTACTATTAAGGTCTCTACGGCTAAAAAATAAACATTCCACTTCATCGCATACTACCGGTGACTCTCAAATATTCCTTATAAAACTTGGGAGGTTTTAAAAATTAACTGCGGCTTTTGTGTGATAGTAGGAACATATTCTCCCGTGCAAATTTCGTTTTATTTTAATTGAACTTTTTCTTTTTTAATTTGATGCGTAAGTTGTAAAATAGACCTATATATAGGTATATTTAATTAAAACAGAGCTGTAAAACTCTCTAAATATTATAAAGTTCAAACTAGAAAACTTCCTAGCTGTGAGTTTCAAGAGATGAAAAGAATGAAACAATAGTAACAGAAAGTAAATGAGATTTTAGAAAATGTAGGGGTAGTATCACCTAGCGATTCGCTTTTGCTAATCTTAATTGGCTGATATCAGAAAAGGTCTGGTTTCTTATTCAAGAAGAGTCTAAATGTTAACTCGTAAAAATCATCTTTGATTTAAAAGCACACGTCAAACCTTAATACGATTTCAAGTCAATTTCTGGATAATTTTATAGAAACGTCTACAACGGTGTTATATACACATTTACTTCACTTAAGTTAACTCTAAACCATAGTTCTTTTCCCAATTATAATCTGATATAATTCTTAAATATTGAACTATTTAATTTGGCAAAAAATTCTACTTTTTCTATCTAAATTATCAACTTATGTCGATTCTCAAAACTATTATTTAGTTTCTTGTATTTCACTTTACAAGTACATTACTTACTTACTTAATCTTTGAGCCATGTATCTTTCGGTGGAGGCTGAATGAAAGCTGGGTCATTTTCAATTTTTCCTATTCTGTCTTTCTATTTTTACTTTCCCATTCCATGTTTTTCTTAGTCTTCCTCTTCGTCGTTTTCCACTTTTTTTCACTAATCTAGCCATTTCTTGGTATTATACGTAGTTATTCTCTAAACTGCACGCTTCTTATTTTATCTCTCCTTAACTTTCCTTATATCTTTCTCAAAGATCTCATCTCCGTTGCTGTTAGTTTGCTTCATTGTCATTCCGTTCTCATCAAGCTTTTGCACCCAAATGTGAGTATTGGCTTCACTACCTTTCTAACAACTTCGAATTTTACCCCCTTCGGTATTTTCTTCTTGCTGGGAAATTCTTCTTCCTGTTTTTGTAATTCTCGCATTAATTTCGTCCTCGATGGTTCCTTCCCTATTGATGATCGTCCCATATTGGTGAATTTTTCAACTTATTATGTATTCTCTCCCGCAATTTTGATTCGATGTTTCTATTTAGTTGTTCCTTGACTTCATTGACTTTGCCTTCTTTATATTCACTTTCATGTCAGTTCTTTGCACCTCTTCATTCAGGACATCTATATTGTGCTGTAGTTCTGTTTCGTTTTCACCACAATAACTAGATCATTAGCGTAGCATAGTTCAATTATTATCTTATACTTTCCCTTCTCCAGTTTCCGATGTTATACTTTTTAGTTCATTTCTACATCTTTTCAATATTTCATCTAGAACAACGTTAAAGAGTAATGGACTTAGTATACATTCTTGTTTCAATCCTGCGCTACCTATAAATCTGTCTGGGGTTTCATTTCTTACTCATACAAAGCGGGTCATACCTTCACCCAAGTTTTTCATATTTTCTATAAGTTAGTGTCCTATTCCTTTTTTCTAGGGTCTTCCACACCTTCCCTCTTCTTATTCTATCGAACGGCTTTTCCATGTCTACGAAACGTACCTGCACTTGTCTATTTGTTCGAATTGCTTTCTCACTCAGTTATTATAGTATACCTATTTGATCTTTTCTGAATTCCGTCTGAGTTTTCTCTAGCTGTCATTCTACCTTTTTTCTTAATCTTGTTTCTAATATTTTCGTATATGATTTTCCTCCCGTATTTCGTAAGCTAATTCCCCAATAGTAAATGTAATCCTTAGTGTTACGATTCTTATATATTGGTTTTATGATGCCTATTCTCCAGTCTTGCGATGCTCCCTTCTCTGGTTCAGTAATCCTACTAATTCTCACTTAGCTTTCTATGCTAGGAACTTAATCCCTTCCCCAGTCATCTCATGGTGCCCTGCAGCTTTTGCTAGGTCAATTGTTAGCATTGCTTTTTCTAGTTCAATTGTTAGCATTGCTTTTTCTAGTTCGTCTTCCGATATTTCATTTTCCCCATTTTTCTGTTGTTCTATAGCTCGTTAATTTTCTGTATTTATCTGTAGCCCATGTTGATTTTCTCGACGTTCTTGTTCCTCTAATAAATCTTCGAAATGTCCTTTACATCTGTTCATTATTCCTTCTTCTTGTATTATAATATATACTATAATATATTATGTTTATTATAACGAGTAGTTTAAATTAAGTAAATTCCGGTTGGTTCCGTCCAATTTCTACAACCCGTACGTTTAATAATTTTCCTTAGAAAAATACATAAATGTCACATGAACTATATTTTCGCATATTTTCGCCTCGGAAAACCAAAACAAAATAAATTTACATTCATCACCGCATTAAATATCCTTCTTTAAATAAATCCGGGTTTCCTACGCCTTAAACATCCGTAAGTACGTATTTTGCACGTCCTCGTCCTCTAATAAACCCACTCGCGTTTATACAAACAGCGATAAATTCTCATCGCGGATAAAATTTTCGCAATTTTCGACTTCAACAACGACCGGAGCCGTTCAGATGGAGATGAATTAGGTGACATGTGTCCTCGCGAGGTGAGGGTGTAACGCGTACAGGTGTCGAACATATTTTTTCCTCGCACGAATATAAACGTCCACTCGAGAAATAATTCATAGTGCGAGAACGCCGACCCGATTATTCAGCGAGGAATAGGCAGAAAACGCGACGCTTTGAGACGATGCCAAATACAAAATTAACAGGTGCTTATTCGACGACGACGACGACGCCGGCGATGTCTGAAATCCGTACAGAGAGAACTTTGAACTCGCTTTCGCGAAAATATACCCATTTCGTTTTTCCTTATTTCACCACCACTTGGCGAAAATTTCTTTGTTCGAACGGATAAAGCCTTGGAAAAATTTAGAACCGAAAGAATCTCGACATGCTTCGTCTCGGGGTTATTTGGAGAAAAAAGTGTCAAGGATAAGTACGAAAATACTCGCGATAATGCACGTCCTTTTTACGTGGGTTTGAAACTGGAAGCGAGTACAAACACACCGAGAGGATATTTGATAAATGTGTCACCGTACCGTTTGACGTTCGTTAAGCGGTCGAAACGTTGATTTTGATTAATTTCGGCGTATTTTCGTCAAACATCGAAACACTTCGTTCTATTTTCGATAAAATTTTGTATACGTCAAACGTATTTTGTAAATACAAGTTGGATCTGTTTCCATTCTGTTTGAAATCTTAAATTTATGTAGACAACCGCCATTAATCTACTTCAAATGGAAAGAAGATTAAATTGTAGCTATTTAGAAACGAAAATAATGTATTAAAGTGCCATTTTTCTAGCACGTTTCTTCAATAATTGTAAATTGAAGGAATTGAGGAGATTTTGAAAGAGTTGATGTTTTAATTTGTGAGCGTCACGTGATACAGAGCGGAAACCAATGAAATCCGGTGTACCGAGGCTAATGCTTTTATTTTAGTATTTGTACTGGTATTAGAGTTGCTCAATTTGCGCCAATAGTACTACAAATATCTGAAGCGGCTGCAATAGAATAATGTTCTACAGTCATTTCAAATACTTGTAGTCCTATTGGCGCAAATTGAGCAACCCTAATTATTGCGCAGTCAAGTATATTCTGCAATTTCTTTTATATTGGAATGAACTCCAATACGGCACCTAACTCGTATAAAGTTGTTACTCTTACCTCACCGATTTGGATACTTCTAGATACATATTTCGACAACTAAGTTATCATCCTCAGCGGAAAACATACAAAGGAAAGAACGCGTTGCTCGTAATTCTTATTTCGAATTTGTCCAGCCGGCATCTGCACCGTACGCAATTCTGAATTACATAAGTCGAACATTTGTTTAACTACAAATCAGAATACTCGAACGATCGACAAACCGTCAGCGTAAGTGAGAAAAAGTCTCTGTGGTTTTGTTTGTGAAACATGGTTTACAGCTGGTTTACTAGAAGTACTCCAAGTGACATATCGAGTTATATTTGTTACAACTTGTAGTAATACCTCAAAAGTTGTGTCGAAACTTTTACCTAAACGTTTTATTGCTGTATCATAAGAAAGCACCTACAAATCGTGAAGCTACTGAATATTTAAATAATGTCACGTGATCTGTGGTTAGACTTTGAGTCATTCCGATCTCGACGCACCCCCGAGTACAAACACTTAACACTATATCACATCGATAAACTCCTTACCACACAATTCCACCACACAATTGTTCAATAATATAATTCAGTGACACGTGTTTCGCTAGCACGAGGCAAGCATTATCAAACCCGTATAAAACCGAAGTGAGCGAATAATTTTCTTCCCCCACGGTGACCGTCTGTCGTAAATGTCCCTTATAAATAACATGTCAAGTAGCATGCGTGTCTAATTTCTAGGCGCAATTTCTACAAACATATGAAAGAAAGAAAATAGTTTTAACCTTTCTATACTCACGCATACGGTCTGTGAGACCAATTTATATAGTATAGTTACGTCTCTCATTTTGACGTGAGTATAGGAAGGTTAAATAAAGTACTGTTAATTTTCTTTTCACTATGAAATTGCTCAATAAATTGAATGATTAAAATCAGTAGCGATATATTCCCGCGAATTAGAATCCGACTTCAAAAAACACATTTTCATCGGAATTTACTTATTTTTGAATCTGTAAGAATTTGAGTGTGTAAGCAATTTTTCTATAACCCACACGTATAACATGACTCATTCTCGAACGTGTCTATTTTCTCTAAAGTCGAAAGGAGTTAGCGTTGCATAATGTCTCCCAAAAATCGAAAATATTCGAATGTAATCGAAGCTTCACCTTTAAAAGCTGAGTGAATGGAAAACGCTCTTGGATTATTCGATTGCAAATCACTATTTTGATGCTATACGCACCCACAGATTATAAACCTTCAACCACTGAATATCTGAGACTAGAACTCGTCGCCAAAATATATTGAATATCTGAATACAGTTGCGTTATTATTCAGCGACAGTCTTAAGCCGTATGATTTTGCGTTGTCTCTTCATATTAAAGACATCTTTAAGGGTTGGTCAATGGCTATGAGTTAATAGCAATTTGAGAAGAGGACTGCGGGGCAGAACGATTGGCATCCTTGTGAAAGACAATTATGACGTGCTGACCATCGACCATCTATTTTTTTGTATATTTAGGAAAATCGATCAATTGTCAAAAGAGTGCATTCGATGCATCCACCTTTAGCTCCCATGAAGAGTTTTTCAGCTTCTAACGCTAAAATTGCTGCTCTTTCATGGTTTTTTAAATAAATTGTATTTTTCCACTGCTCGATTGCAATTAAGTTATCTAAATATGTACCATTTAAATACTTGACTATTCGTCTAACACTGTTAGAACGGATTATATTATTAATTGCAGTGAAGGAATTACAGCAGTAAATAAACCACATTCAGGTAATGACATACTTAATGGACTCTTGGGGTGTTGCGCTTTATTTTCAGAAACTGTACATGTTTAATACACATTAAAATTATTATCAAAAACTATGAAGTATGAAAAATTTAACTTTCGAAGGTTCCTTAGATAGGAACAGATATACTCTTATTCAGTTTATTAGGTGCAAAATCCAGTTAGCATATGACACACTATAGGCATTGTCCACTGAAGATGACAACTCATTTGCCGAAATTTCAAGTATTCACATCCAAATTTTATTTGGGTTTAAACCATCAGCATTTTTAGTTTTGTTTTTCTTTTTTCTAATAATGCAACTATCACTAAGATTCCTTACATTGCTACTTAGGACGTGGGGCTGGAAGCGGATAGTTTTAAAAACATTACACTGATGAGTTTTTGTAAGAAACGTCGTATACTATTTTATATTGTTCTCTTTTTTAATTCAGAAATAACTGCATTGTTCAGTAGCCAACTCCTAAGAATTTAAGTTAATACAGTTGCTTCAGGTAGTCTTAACATTATTCAGAAGAAGTATGTAAGTCGAACATTTACTTAAATTACATTTTGGAGACTTCAAGAGAGGAAGTAAGGCAAGAGTAAAAGTCGCTTTATTCCCGGTTTTAACTAAAAAAATAGGAAAAAGTTATAAACATAGAAACAATAGAGACAATAGGGACAAAAATCGTCTGATAGCACACATTGATTAGATTGAAGAATTGGTGGTGAAGGCGGATTTATCTCTTAGATTAAATATTTACCTTCATCACGTTGATGTATTTCTGCCAGTTTGTTTAATTTTCGCTAAAGTTATAAATGTAGTCTATAAATCCTTCAGGTTTCAGAATTTTTAGCATTAATCAAGGAAATATATCTTTTACACATCAAAAGGGTTCACGATAACCTCGAAGCTTCTCAATTTTTCTTCTGTTTCTTTTTCCTTCCGTCTATTTTGGATAGCTTTTAACGACAGCCGCAACGAAATGATTGAACTTCAAATTGAACTTTCTTCAATCAGTAGGAAAAAATGATTTATTTTTCCTTCATTTCTTAAACCTTTTACTTCAATTTAGCAGTTGTCGTTCTTTTCAGAATTTTACCCTTTCTTAACGCGGTAAGATACTTTCTTTCAAGATCGCTTAAACTTAAAATTTCTTTTTGGTTCCAAATCAATTTTGAAAGCTGTACATCTTGGCTTTAAAGGTGGTATGTACCGATAAAATAGTAGCTTATTACATTGTACAGAGCTTCTACACCTTAATCTTTTGTCAATAATATGAGAAGAAATTAGTTGGTTTACAGGCTAGAAATGTTGAATATACAGTACGATAGTTACGACTTATCGACAAGCTTTTTGTAGATTCCTCGTTTGCTTTTAAGTTATTAAATTAAGAAAGAGAAGAAAGACCATGGGGTGACTGTTATTTTTTGAGTTAAAAAGCAACGTAACAAAAAAATTTACAAAAATTATCTTTAAGAAGTCTTAACTGCCTTATCGAGTATATGGTATTCAAAATTGCAAGCGTGCAAGCCCGCTGGTTCTTCACTTATTATTGACTAAACTAGAGACTAAATCTGTTCGAGCTCTTAAAATTGTCAAAGAAATTACTATTTTATCGTTACACATACATCGGTTAGAGCTAAAATATACATCTTTCAAAATTGCCTTCGAGCCAAGCAAGAAAATTTAACTTTAAGCGATCTTAAAACTAAACGTATTAAACCCTTAAATATACTCGAAACTCAGGAATATTTTAAATTTGATCCGACATCATTAAGGATGTCAAATTCGATTCTGGGGTCAATTTTAAGATAAAAGGCGATAGAATTTCTTCTCGATAACTTAACTCTCTTCTTCTTCTTCTTCTTCTTCTTCTTCTGTTCTCGTGTTGCCTGGCCAGGGCGCCGGAGTTTTGTGCTTCATTATTCAACCCATTCTCGCCATTTCTTCCTGTCACTGGTAACCGTTTCCATCTCCATAATTGTTTTCTCTCTTTCTTTTTCCAATTTCAGTATTTGTTGCATTCGGGTTTTCCTCGATCTACCCCTAGTTCTTCTCCTTCCGGACCTTGCCATGTTATATGTACAAACCAATTCAGCATTCTCTGCCCTTGTCTACTTCCTATGGATTATTGGTTCAATCGCAGTCTAATGCTTTCATTTCTTGTCCTATCCAAATGCGTCCTTCCTGCTATTTTCCCTAATTGTTTCATTCATGTAGCCGTTACCGCACTCTCGTGTTTTTCCGTGTGCATCTTAGGAAGTAGGAAGTAAAAGAATTGTGAACAATAACATATATTCCCAACCAGAATTGGTGGTGGCAGCCAGCAGATTAGTTGTCGTCAATTTGATAATTTGGTCAATTCCATACTAACGAATTGCTCGTGTTTCGTGGCAATTGAACAACAACAGATCAATGTAAATAGAAATGTCAAAAAACTGTTGTAGCACAAGTTGTATCAGCGATGCACTCTTTCATACGTATTTTACAGCAACAGGTTTAATGCGAATCATAGACGGTTCTTGTAGTTTCGAAAACCAAAATTACTGCACAATTTTCGTTTTAGTGATGAAGATGAATCTCCATTTATTTCAAAGATGGTGTCATCATAAGTATTTAAATTTCAAAATATGTACAACGATGAAGGTACGATGAACTCTTCTTTTAGAAGATGTGTAGAATCTTTTATGAAATGCTATTTTTTATCTTAAATTTTTAGTGGTAAATCAGCAGAAATACTAATATATAAAGAAACTAGCTAAGCTGATTAATTCGAAATTATTAGGAATTGTTTGATTTCTAACTGAATCTACAGTCTACAAAACAAATTGTGAAGACCGTGATGGATGTTACATCGGTCAAGACAAAAGGATATTTAAAGAAGAGATTGGTTAATCATAAGTATTATTTATTATTGTTTATTTATTTATTATTATTCTTTAAATAGTAATTTTGGTGCAATGATCCCTCTAACAAAGCATTACAACGATTGAGGTCATGGATTCGATTTTGAAAATACAATTAAAAAAAAAAAAAAGAAAATGATTATGAAGAAGAACTAAAATATATACAGAAAATGATACATATACAAAGGCATCTTAAAACTATTAATTTTAGAACCGATGTCCAGAATTGAAATAATGTATATAGTAATTTATTAATATGAAATGTCTGTACATTTCATATCACGGAAACCTTTTGTTAGGTTTTCGTTTTAAGTTTTTCCTAGTCCTTGATATATACATACATACATACTCCGTCCTCTTTTACCTTTCGGTGTAGATAAGTCCTTGATGTATATATATATATAAAATAAATAAAATTACACTTACCACACCTTACGGAAAAAATCCAGATACGTATTTCGGCAACTAAGTTGCCATCCTCAGTGGAAAACTGGGAGAATTGAGTATCACTAGCGAATCCGAATCGGAAAACACTTTGGTGTGTTTCGCGTGTTCAATATGTGATGTTCATTGTGTGAGTGCTTTAGTGGTGTACAGTGTTCGTCTTGGGCATTAGCCAAATTCGCTAGTGACTCTGAATTCCCCACTGTGCCACTGAGAATGGCAACTTAGTTATGTGGATCTTTTCCGAAAGGTGTGGTAAGGGTAATTTTATTTATTTTATATATCATTTTAGCCACAGTCTTCTTATTCTTATTTTTTTATATAAAAATCTTTTTGTCTGTTGTTTGTTAGCCGTCAAATGAAAACAATACATACATATATGTAGTTATATTTGCTTTGTTGAAGGATATCCGAAAACGTTCTGAAAATACATCTATTAATTCTCGATTTATTGTTTCATTGACGCGAAAGTGGTAGAGCAAATAATATTTAAAATTTATTTTGTAGTATATGCTATTATGAATTCCTACAGAGCAAAGCGTTCTCTACTGGAAATGGTTTCTTGTAGTTACATTGTCATTGTTGATGTTATTTATATTTAATCAAGCTATCAAGGTCCATTCCTTAAACATGGAAGATCATGCAGAGAAGAAACCCAGAAATATAAAAATTCTTATCAATCGGCCAATACACTCGGATTTTGAGATTATTGAGGCTTTACATAGTTGTGTTCAAATAATTTTAATAAACTAGCGTGTGTGAAGTCGCAAAATGTCAACAATTTCTAATTGTTTGTAAATAAGAATATCAAAACTGGATTGGTTTCTGGGATGAACAATTAAACCTATTCGAAAAAGCCATGTGTAAATAGCTCGGAGTGACTCTTCGCATCTCCCTTAATACAAACGAAAAACACACACACCGAGAACAAAAACAATCCGAAGTGATAATCGCATCTGGTAACACGTGTTATACAGCCCGCCCGTTTATTAATACGTGCGCGACATCATATTTCGGTGGTTTTCCGAGTCGAGAGAATGAAGAGCGGTACCACCACCGCGATGCAGGTCCATCGCGACAGATGGTTCGACCTCAAGTCTTCGGCGGCGCAACGCCCGTAGTATGCTCTCTCGAAATATAAAATAAATAAATAAGACGGAACGTCGAATCGGTGGTGGTGCAACATTTACGCACCACGGTACGCACTCACAAAAAATTAAAGAAATGAAACGAAATGAGGTAAAATATGAAAAAAGCATCGTCCCGAAAGAAGACCAAATCGGTGAGATATGACGAAGCAGGAGGGCCAATGGAAAGTACAGAGTCGGCAGGGAGGAGATCTTCTCCCTCTCCTTTATAACCGCCTGAAATCTTGGCACGCGTCAAGATGCCGTAAATATAGAACAACTACCATGTTTCTCAAACTCAGTTTAACATCAACTATCCTTCAGATCACTACTGCAGCACACCCGTGTTGTAGTAGTAGTATTAGTAGTAGTAGTCATAGTTGGTGTGCCTATTTTTACACGCTCAACTCGCCGCAAGCTCCCGATTTCATATGACGCAGAAATACCTCCTGAAAATTCATCGCGATTATGAATCAGAATCTTTTTCGACCCGTTTCGTTCTAATGGATCAAGCGCGTGTTGACCTTTTCGAAAATTTACACATCATCCCCCTGTATAACGTCAAACGTACGAATTGATCTGTCAAAGTTCGCGATTCGGACACCTGTTGCGACGGACACTTTCTCGAAAATTCAGTGTCGAAGACGCCCGTACGCGTTTTCATTTGTCTTTTTCCGCCACGGTGAAAGCGGACGGTATTGTGAGGAACTGAAACTGAAAAGAGGCCGCGACCGAAACCGACGCTATGCCAAGAGCTTTCCTGATTACTCATCGCAGATACAACGGAGAAGGAATGGATCAGAAAGGTAAGCGCTTAGAATTGTTCAATTACTATTTAAACGCGTGTCTGGTACGTCGCTTTTATCGTTTTTGCCACTTAGCTTTTAAACGTGACTTTGATCATTTTGACGTTTTAAGGGTAGTTTACATATGTACATACACAGCGACGTAACGGCAACGACATGACCCCGCTGAAAAGCATCAAAATAGTTTATACAGCAACGATTTTCTGACGACTCATAGTCCATTGTTATAGCCTCGTGTCGTTCCCGTCACGTTTTCTTTGCGTTGGTGTATAGACCAGCCTTTAACCTACAACCGCTCAAAATGAAATTCATGCGTTCTACCATTTTGGATGTATTTTTCCTGCATAAAGCACATTCCACGCGAAAAATGTCAAAAGCGATGGATGAGGAAATTTCCAATCTTAAAATGAAGTCTGTAGATTTAATTGGTATTAACATCACCCGTTATAACACCCAACTGATTCACGTAGAATTTTCCGGTTTGTTTTCTCTTCGACTTCTGTTTTAGATGCTTTTATTGTATCGATTCCTAGATCCTCATTCGCTTAACTTTGGTTTTCTTGGAGCATGTTCTTGTTGAAACTTCTTGGCTTCCTTGAGATGCGATGATGAGTAATGATGTGACACGTTTACTATCAATTTTCGTGATTTCGTCTACAAATGTTATTGCAGAAAGTTTTTGTTTAAACTTCTTTAGTTTTCCTCCAATCGATCGATTATTTTCCCCCAACGTTTCTGATGGAAATTCAGACATCATTCCTAATGACGACCTTAGTCGTTCACCTTGCTGAACATAACAAAAGCTTCTCTTTTCCTTGCTCGAATGGTATTCTTGCTAGAATATCTTCACTTGCAGACCTAACCATTTCCATTGCATCGATTGTTTTGTCGTCTATTTCGAAGGAAATTCAAGCTTCATCTTCAGTGATGATGTAGTCAATCGAATCGTCTTCCTAATATTCACATCGTTATAAGAACATTCGGGTTTTAACTATACGTTTCTACTTATATATATAACCTTTATTGGCATGCTTAATTGCCATACTAATCATGTCACAGAACTAAATACAAGATTCAGAAAAACAAAATAAAAAACTAAACTTAAGAAAACCTAAAACAAGAATAATCTCAAGAATATCAACAATTACACTTAGCTACTAAGCGTTTTGTAATTTAATATTCTTTTTAAAAACATCTCCCACCCCCTCTCCCATTCAAACACCACCATCCATTGCCCTCTCTCTGCGTCTGACCACACCATTCCTCTACATTCCCACCAGTGCATCCAGATTTCATCTTCCTCCCCACACACTACACACTTTCTTTCCTCCTCCTTCATCCAATATCGACTTCCTCGTTCCTCAGTCCCACACTTAAACCTCGCAATCATACGCTGTTGGTGCATTTTTTATATTCTTCGGCATAATATCTAAAACTACCGAACGTGGAAATTGTTGGTATTTTTCTGGAAGCTTTACCTTTTGCATTCCGATGCCTTTTTTGCGCAATATTATTTAAAAAAAAAAAACAAGTTAAAACTTAGAACACATCAATAATATTTACGAGTGAACTAGGCAAATTTACGATATGATGGATCATCTATTCTTTGTCCTCTGTAATATAATATTACATTGTGAAAAGGACAGACGACTCGTCATACCGCATATTTGCTCAGTTTACTTACGAGTGTTGACATGTGATAAACTGGGCTAGTTCATTGGCCAACGAAATAAATCGAGAGTTTACATGCAAAATTGACTATTATATAATATTTAGGGAAATCTTTACGAGATAGAAATATGTGCAATTACTTTGGTAGCAATTAAACGAAAGTTAAGTTATAAAGGGCGTAATGAAAGTCTATAGTACACCAAGAGTGAATGCAGAAAAGTTCCTTGATCCTAAGATTTCATCGTCTTTTTCAGCTTAAGCAGCGATTTTAAGACCCGGTGATTGTTCAAAAATGTCTACTTCAAAACTTATGGGAATGGTTGAGAAAGAAACAAGCGAGATTATTAATCGTCAAATGATTTGGACTTTCCTAAAGAAACATGAACTAAATAAATAGCTCAATTGATTAAAAGAGCAGTATTTTTGAGACTGACACAAGACATTGAGATTTACCAAACATATTGATACATGATACATACAGCGCGCTTTCATGAAAAGCTTTGTGAGAAGTCGGGCTGATTCTTGAATTATTATCTTGTAAATTTCCCATCAGAGCCAAATACTGACCGATAACCGTTTAAGTTCACTCAACAAAACAGAAATAGAAAACATGCAAAATAAGTCAATAATCATTTTTGCAAATAGATTTTCATACGAATCTGTTAACAAACAGATTCTAAATAAGCTAAAATGTTCGTTGCATATGAAAATACAGCACGCTCCAAATTATTGGCCACTAGACTGACTACACCGGTAATCATACCGAAAACTAACTACTCAGCTTGCATGTGACAACAAAATTTTTATGGAAGAAAGTTTGTTTTTAATTCGGACGGACAACAGCAACCTAACAATTCACGACAGAAACCAAATTCTTGAATCCTGATGATAAAGGTAGAAAAATGTTTTTCTATTTTGGGGGTGCTTATTTGCTGAAACTCCAAAAATTCTACATAATATTAAAGGGATAACAATGATAGGTCCCTTTGCAACTCATGAAGGGACGTTGGGTTCACCAATTATTATAGATTTTACAGGCCAACGCCCAGAAAATTGAAGGTGCGTGGCCATTAATTACGCTTTAACGGCCCATTATTGGCCTAAGAAATAAATTGGAGATACTCATTCATACAGGCTCAGTGCATCTCCAGTTCAAAAACATCGCCTCCATATTACGACGGGTATGGGTATCGAATTCACGACTCTTGAGTTTGTCGTTCAGTGTCACACCAAATGAACTATGAAGGACCTAATTAAAGTGTTAATAATGGTGAGGTACTAGCACCCCATAGACGAACATGACTTGCAAAGTTACAGACACTGGGTAATTAAGCAGATCAAAATATGCATTTGGATACTCTAGCTCAATATTTGAAATTTATACACAAACAGATGTTGAAATATTATTAGGACAGCACAGTTTTCGCAATGAACTGTAGTGTGGCTAACCGCCCAAAACAAATTCCTGGTCATGACATAATTAATGAAACTTATGGGAGTTAATCGACGTTCTAACCTACACCATTACACGATCAATTTTTCTGTGAGTCAGTTCATCAGTTCTCGATCCTAGAATCGCGGCTAAAACGCGCCGAGATCCAAGTTAGTCATCTCCAATTTTTAAGCACGACCGACTTGCGGTCGCCCCTTTAATCTAATTTTAAATGGTTATAAATAAAAGAAAGTAATCGACTAATATTAACACGCTATTTACAAGAGACCATTCATACTGTAAACATGTCCGTTGTCATTCGATGCTCTTTGTAGCCATTTCGCAATATAATTTTGAGCGTTTCACTTTAAAATTTCGTAGGCGTCTGATCAAACAACCGCGAATTTATACTATGGACTTGGTGAAAATTTGCGTTTCTCAATATTGGTTAGCTTTGGTTTTCGATATATGTGGAAAGGAATTTCCAAAAAGTTTTACAGTAACAAGTGTGAAAATGACTTGAAAAAGTAAATAAAATTTCTGGATTTGGACGAGATGGACATCTCGACTCTGACAAAATTTAGGAAGCTCTTAGGCAGAAAAAAGGCGAACATGAAAAACCAGCACATCGCAAGAAGACAAAAGAAGTATAAGGAATGAAGGAAGAATTACGAAAAGTGAGAAAAAGACATACATAAGGAAGATGAAAATCGGGAAAAAGTGGATTGTAAAGAAAAGTAAGAGAGACTATAAAACACTTCATTCTGCTTCAAAAGTGATGCTAAAGCAGTGAAGGATGAAATAATAAAGGAGGGCAGCACGTTCGATACTGATTACAAGGACGATGGCATAGTATTACTAAAACTATATGACATCGGTTAACTCCACAATTATTTAAATAAATAAATTAAAATTATTAAATTTATTTGGAGGTGCTAGCCTCGTTGATAGCAAAACACGTGTCACCGCATTTATTTAAATAATTGTGTGGTGAAGTGGTGAAGTTCGTCGATATGATATGGTGCTAGAAATCAAGATAAATAAATTTATGTCCAAAAAGAAATCGGCTACAGCCAGAAAGGAGGAAAAATATTTATTCGTGGAAGCAATTGAATGCTAAACACAAAGGTGATGGAACAAATGAGGCCAGAAGATATGGAAAATGTTTCTCAATTATTTGCTTGGCTTGCGGTAACCTTCCATGCTGATAAAGTAACTTCTCAGCTCTAAAGTACCGACGTAGAACTCGATTTAACGCTGTAAAATGGCGACTTAAACTTTTCGTAAGAAATGCCGTTTTCTAGGTAGGAGCTTTTCTAAGGCAAGATTTTCAGAACTCACACGAACGGACCTCTTTTCAATAGTTTGGTCATTTCGTCGATGCGACTAAATAATCGGTAATATTAATGAGTGGACGTACCAGCAACAAAATAGCAATTATGCCACTTTTATGTACATGTATATAACACCAGTATCTTTCATTAGTCTAGTAAGTTTTAAAAAACGTGAAAAAGCGTGTGCGTATCGAGAAACAACCGCATTGGGTTTTAACACCGGTTCAGCGATTCAATAATACTTGCGTTCACGCAGATTTACGATAACTAAGGTTCGACAAACGGGTGCATGATAAGTTACGATTAAATAGTGTAAACCGAACTGACGCTTTCCCTGCACCGCTTGACCCCACTTACGTGCAAGGCGCGACATTAAAGTTCGGAGGAGGGACAACGTCACTCCGGTTTACACAACTTATCATGCACTCGTCTGTCGAACCTTAATGACAACGTATTCTATTAAGAATGGCCGAACTGTTAAATAAGCATCAATGCATGCAATTTCTTAGTTTAAAGTTAACTTTCACAACCACTCTTCCGGTGGTAGCCATTCAGGCTTTGAATCAAAGTTACACTTAAACTTAGAATTTCACGAAACAGTTTGTTTCATTTTACTCCGACTTGTTGCTTCTGTCCAATATACAAAGTCGAAAGCTGATCGGTAGTAGGATGTATTCAGTAAACTGACACGTTAAGAAATAAAATGTAGGTTTTCTTTCGCTCAGATTCTATTTTTATATCCCCTATAAACAAACGCCTTTTTACTCGAATAGATCCGTTTATTAGGCCGCCGTCGTACGTATGGGAATCTTAGTAACTTATAACAAGTCCATTCGAAATAATAAAAATCATACAATAAACCTACTTTGAACAGTTTCGATTTCTGATATCCATATTTCAGTTCGAGCTATTTCCACTGAAGATGACTCACAGTACTTTACCACCTCCCTACAAGATTGATAGAGTCGATGTCTTGTTTATTTGAAACGGAATTAGGCACGGAAACTATCAACACATCGCGCTTACTTTGTTAGTTAAAGTCAGAAACAATATCTTGGCCCGTTAAAGCAGAACAACAAATCGTTCACGACGTCTTCGTCCATCATCAATCAGCGTCGGATTTCCACCGCAGAAAAAAAAATTCCGACACGTCGCGCTGTTAATATTTGTCGGAAAATTCGTCTTGGCCGCCGTAATAATTATCCGGTGACTAAGGAAAAAATGGCGTCTCGCGAAATTCCGACAAAAATGAATTCGGAACGCGATATATTTATCAACAACGACACAACAGCCTCTCTATACCTACGACCGATAGGTGTACGAACACTAATTTTCCGTACAACATGCGTCATCTCGTATTAGATAATAATAAACCATTGCCAACGATTTCGAGGCAGCGCTTCAATCTTTCAGTCGAGTGCCATTACCTACACTTGTTTGACGTTTGACGCAAGTCCCCCTTATATTAATATAACCGCGAACATATAGGTATTCGGTTCTTGTTATGATTCGCGATGGAATACGACGCATTTATATCCACATACTGCGAATTCCTCATCCTACGTTTTTGGACGTATTATACGCCTAAATATGAATCGGAATGATTTTACTTTGTGACTGGGAATTATGGAAGAATACTGGATCATCTCAGCATGACCGTTTGAATCCGGATAATTTTTATTAAATTAATGTTCTTTTCTTGGTGAAAAATTACAGGGGAATTACAGAACATTACACTAAGAAAAATATACACTAAAACAATCAAAAGAAGACTACGACAAATGCTAGGACAATTGTTTGAAGATTCTCAATGATTCAGACCAGAAAGGAGAGTGCCAGATGCGATCTTTCGGTTTTCCAAAGAAATATAATTAAACTGAGATAACAGCTGATCATAGGGATAGTTATGAGTGGCTAGTGCGATAATAAGGAATCTTCAAAAATTTTCTTTGCACCCTCTGGATCATCTCAACATACTTCACATAGCACGCCTTCCACACTATACAGTATGTATGGGCAACATCCGGCCCGCGGGCCACATGCGGCCCTCAAGTAAGATTTGCCCGGCCCGCTACTGAAGTCTTTCGTTGCATATTAGCACGGCCCGTCTAAACTTAATTCATAATGAATCATAAGGATACTACAAAAATGTATATTTTTCAAGATTACTCGCAGCATAAAACTTCTACAAAAAAGGTTGGCCATGCCCGCTATAGAGCAATATTCGAGCTTAAATGCAGTGTAAAAGTTAATAAGTGCGTCATTGCTGAGATATTTGGTATTTCTTCTAGGGAACCCCAGCATTCTTAACGATTGTGTGCAGACATTTTCAACATGTAAATTAAATGCTAGCTTCTCATCAAATGACACACCTAAATCAGTGAAAGACTCGAATCGATCCAGAGATAAATCATCATCATCATAACATGCTGTTTCCTCGTAAAACTCACCGCTTTACATTTACTTATATTAAATCGAAGTTCATTTTTAAGACTCCGGCGTTCAAGGTTTGTTAAATCATTCTGTAAGATTCCATAATCTCGAATATTTTCAATACGACGAAAAATATAAGACAAATAAACGAGAAAGAAGAGGACGAGTTACACCTCTACTTCATAGATATAGGGAAACCTTTTGACCGCGTGAAAAGAGAGGAAGGATAACCCTACAGAAAAAAATTAGATGTAAGTATGATCAATGGGATGAAAGTCTTACATACAATGGAACGAGAAGTGCTATTAAAACACATCACGAAAAATCAGAATATTTTGAAACGACACAAGGAGTGAGACAAGGATGCATTCTGATCCCAATTCTGTTGACAGTAGTTTTGGATGAGGTAATAAACGAAGCCAAAACACCGATAAGACAGTACAATGTAGTATTCTAAAACGTAACAGGGGTGTAGGAAATATTCTAGGCCGATGATCTGGTCCTAATAGCAAAAGACCAAAATGTTAAAACATACAACCAATATCTGAAGAAAGCTAATTTGAAAATAAATGGAGAAAAAGACAACACTATGATTATAAGCAGGAAAAATATACAAAACATGACATATTTCTGAACGAAAGAAAATTGGAATAGGGGCTGGCTTCACATACTTGGGAACAATTCTGACTAAGGGTGGAGGATTCGATGAAGAGATGAAAAGGAAGAAACGAAGCAGCAGGAAGGCTATGTTATAACATCAAGTACACTTTCCTACACAAAAAGATATACCCAAGGGAACCAAAACTGACATCTTCAAAAGGATGGCAGTCCCAATACACACTTATGTTTCGGAAGTTTGGCCAACAACAAAGAAACAAAAATACAAAATAAATAAATTGAGAACTTATTTCTATTTCTCAATCGTACAATCAAAGGAAAGCTGGAAATATACAGTCCATACAGGACAGAATTGGAAAAAAGTCAGTTGAGGTGGTTGGGGAACGTTATGAGAATACGAAGAGATATGGTGGTGCGAAGAATGTTTGAAACCAAACCAATCAAAAGACAGAGGAGAAGACCTAGAAAGAAGTGGATAATGGAAATGTGTGGAGGAATCTAAAAGAGAAACATAAGCTAGAAGGAAATTAGGAGGCAGGTACAGGATAGAAAGGCATGGAGAGAAGCACGGAAAAGAATCCCGAATTATAAATTCAATTCCAACATACCCGACACCCGAAAGGGTATAAGGGTTAGGATTAGGATAGGCTGGGAATTATGGAAGGATACTTAATTTTGTCAACATGACTGTTTGAATCCGTATTTTGGGTAGGACGAGAGATTGGTGTGCGAAAGCCCGGTATAACTTGGTAAAACTCTTACCAAGGTTTGAGTGGAAGGAAGAGTAACGAGGAAAGCACCCTAAACAAAATAATGATAACAACTTCTTTCGACGTTTCTCGTCCTTTCGCAGTAACTGATTGCTCCCTCAGGAGTACATCTGAAGTTTCGATTCAATTGGCAGTAAAGTTTCGTAATACGGAATAAGCCCGCATCGAAGAGAAAAACGATGGTGTTAATCCAGAAAAATCGGGGTCTTAGTTAAGAAAAAAACAACAAGGAATATTTAACCAGATAAAAAGCGATGAAAACATAATAAAACACTATGTAAGTGCAAAAAATTGTACAATACAACGCACCTATCGTCGATATTAAAATATTTTAAATTATTTTTGTTTAACAATGCATTCTACGATCTTTCTACGCTTACATAGTGTTTTATCCTTTGCTCTCCTTTTAACCAAGTCCCCTTGTTTTACTACGACTTTCCTAGATTAAAACAATTGTTTCTGTCTTCGATGCGGATTTATTCCGTATTACGAAATTTTGCCGCCAATTAATTCCAAACTTCAGATGTACTCCTGAATCAGCAATAAATTATTGCTAAAGCTCGAGGAACATCAAAAGAAATTAAGGCTACTTTCCCCACTACTCTTCCTTCTACTCAAATCTAACTGGTACAGCCATACTTCCACCTTTCTCTTATCAAATTTAACATAATCGTTGTTGTCAATTTCCCATTGTTACTCAAGATACACTGCTTTCTAATACCACACATTGTGCATCACTTCCATTACATATTTATGAATAATTTCGGACATGACAGGAACCGGTGCACTCGCAGATTCCTTACTAACCTGAAATAACTTTCAAATTCGAAATCGTTTGGGCAATTGCGCGAATCTACAGCAATTTCACCAAGGAAGGCCCGTAGTTCTGACGTCCGAAATTATTTTTCACATCTTTATTTCTCTGACACTTCGTCCTTCGTAGTAAAACGCGAGCACTTTATTTTCAAAGAAACAATTTAAAACTTGAAATAGTTATCTATTCGCAGTGAAAATGAATCAACATCCATCCTTTTACATTTAGTGGAAGTAACCGATACTTTGGTCAGAATCTATTTATATATAATCGCGTTTAGGTTAGGTTTAAAACGGACGAGATTGATGAACTTTTCATGGAATATGTATATTTTCGTCTCATTTTACTATTCCTTGTACTATGTTGTAAGGATGTGGGAGAAGTAAATTAAGTCAAGATTAATTCTGTGCGATAATTGGTTTTAAAGAAATCAGAGTGGCCTGAAACGAATTTGAACTAAATCCGGAAACAACACAATTATGGCTTTAGAGCACCATAGTTTCCAAATTCCAACGAGACAATCGTCACAATGATTTGGATAATTTCAAAGACATTTCGATAGCTTGTTGAGTTGTCATCTTGCTTGGAGAAATCACAGAAGAAAAAAATGCAAGGCGTAAAGTTTGGTTTGGGGTTCGCTTTCATTTTGTAATTCCTCGATTGAAGATTTACAATTTACTCGTCGAAGTATGGATATGTCAACAACCAAGTGGCTGTTGTGAGTGGAAGATTTCGTTGCCACACAATTTTTCATAGTTTCCTAGCTCCAAGGGTTATCAAAGTTTGCGCAAAATATTGCAAAAGCGTCACCATTATTTGTCATACTAATTTAAATCTATTATTCAGAGCTGATTTCACCCAGGCTACTGTCTGAGAATTCAACACAGTCCCTGACTGCATTTTCTTCAGCGGTAAATTCATTCGGGATTTATACGAGGGGCGCCTTTTATGCTTTTACAAAACAACCACTTAGTGGTGTTTTTTCAAAACGAACTTATTCACTACTTCGCGAAAATACTGTAGGTACATACAAAGGGCGCCTTTAACGTTTTTATAACCGACCACTATGGGGCGCTAGTGAGATGGGTGTTCCTACTATTGTCGTAAAATTTTATTTCAGAAAGAAGTAACGAGTACTACGTAACTTGCAAAGTTCAGGAGTAACAACGTGTTAAACTCTCGGCGAGGTCAAGGTGAAAAGACCTAGAGTTTGCTAATATCTTTTTATTGCAGCTATAGAATTTTAAGGGCATCCTAAGCGAAAATTCTGTAGCTGCAATAAAAGATAGATTAGATCTAGTTTTTTTCACCTTGACCTCCCCGAGAGTCTAATACGTTGTTACTCCTGAAGTTTGTAAAATTTTACATTTATTGTGATTGTAAAAACAGTGGCGGCTTAGAAATTTGAAGAGTAAAAATATATTTTGCGAATGAATGGAAATTTTACCTGGAAGTGTTCCTTGGATGACTTTTTATACTTTCACGAAAGAACTAACTCAACAACAATACAAATAGTCGCTTCGTTCAACTTTTAATAATGAAGTATCAGCGGAAAATCGTTTACAATTACTTGGCAGAATTTCGTCGAAATCGTACGTGCGTCATTGATGAATTGCGTGAAGGTCCACTAGAATCGATTGTTATTCTAAAAATTATCGATGCTGTGAGCAACATGATTGAAGAAGATTGACATGTAACTTACGATGAGATAGAGTCATTCTTAGGCATATCGAATTTGTAAAAGAAAGATGGATTCTGCATAATTTGACCCAAGTTAGTGTTAATTGGTGCAAGAAAATTCTCAACAAATTTTATTGGAAACTGCAAAGTCCGTATATAATTATCATAACAAGTTGTATTGTATTGTAATGAGGTGGGGTCTGGCCCAAAATGCCCCTTTGCACTGCGACCACGTTGATCTATTGTGCTTCTTCTTGTTTGTTTTATTTATTTATTTAATACGCTGAGGAACAGGATCAGCTCCTTCAATGGGAGTATAAATAGGTCCTCCTCACTCAGCGTATATGCATGTAGTAGTCTATATCTCGTGTGGCCTAGTGCCCCACAGTTAGTGATCAAGTGTTCCATTGACTCCTCTTCTTCACCGCAGAATCTGCAAGTGTCCGTGTTGGATAAGCCCATTTTGTGAAGGTGCTTGTTACAGATATAGTGGCCTGTGAGTGCCCCTGTCAGTGTCTTTAAGCTTCCCCTGTCCAGTTTTAGGGCGAGGTCCGCCCTCCTAGCGTCGAAGCTCAGAAATTTTTGGAATGTTCCAGCCCGCTGGTCTCATTCCAGTGTTTCATTGTAATGGACGCTGTCCATTTCTTTATCTCACCTTTAAGGAGACCTTTGCTAAACCCAAAAGGTGGGGTAGGTCCAGTAAAGTTTCTCTCAGCCCCTTTTTTGCTTAGATGTCTGCCATCTCATTTCCCCCGTGTCCCTCATGTCCTGGCACCCAGACCAGGGTGATCTGGTTCTGAGTGGCCAGGCCATTAAGCATGTTGTGGCATTCCAATAATAATTTGGACGTAATTGTATAACTGCTCAGGGCCTTAAGGACTGATTGACTATCCGAGAATATTTTGATTCGTAATCATAACAAGTTACATAAACGTGGATATATTCCTATGAACCGGAGACTAACAAACAATCCACCGTATGGTTGTTCCAAATTGTCCAAAGTTGTTCGTTGACGAAGTACTTCCAAGAGAATGATCGCTTGTTGCTTCGATTGTACTCAAGATGCAACAATTCCTTTAAAGGAGTGGAAAACAGTTAAAGATGAATGGCATAGACCAAGTTGTCATCGACAAACTCAGGAGAAATAACCGGAAACGTCCCAGGATTCTGCATCATTTAATGAATTTATTCACTGCTTTAGGAAAGCACTGTATTTATATACGAGGGGCGCCTTTTATGTTTTTGCAAACGACCACTATTGGGCGCTATTGTGATGCGTCGTTACTCTCTTCGTGAAATTTAATATTTGAAATTATAAAAATAGGGGCAGCTTAGAAATTGACCAAATAGTTTGTTTACAGTGAACGTTTAAAGAAACCAACTTTGTGAAGGAATGGAAATTTTGTGAGAGTTTTTCGTTGGATGATTTTTACGATCTTAGGAGGAGGCTAAGTCGACAACAGAGCATAGAATCGCTTCATTCAACGCTTGGTAATGCAGCACCACCAGAAAACACTGTTTAGAATTGGTTTGCAGATTTCGCCGTGGTCGTACGTGAATTTTTCATTGCGAAAATAAGTTGTTATTCCATAAAACATTGATGCTGGCTTACAGTGAGATAAAGGCATTCTTAGACATATCGAAGACCCGCAACACATTCGATTTTACATGAATATTTGGCTGTGAAAACGATCTGTTTCCGATGCATTCCGCACAATTTTACCGAAGTAGCCGATTAGACAATAATTCACTGTTTGGGTGTTCCAAGATGAACTGAATCCCACAACAATTGTTCGTTCACGAAGCACTTCCAAGAGAATGATGGCCTGTCTCTGCGGTTGTACTGGACATGTAACCATTTCCTTAGAGGATCGAAGAACAATTAATGATGCATGATATACAAATTTGTGTGCCAGAACCCAGCCCGAAATGAGGAAAATCTACGGAAAACTTTGCATTATTCTGCATCATGAATCAATCGCAGCTCGCAACAGTACGTCAAACGATTGATTATTTGGAGGAGAAACACATCGAATTAATGTCTCATTACCCACCTGATTCATCGCCTAGCGATTTCTTCCTTTTCCTAAGCCTGAACAGAGATTTTCAACATGGGAAGAAGCTGTCGACGCTTATAAAAACTATGTTCTTGAGATACCAACTTCAGAGTGGAAAGAATGTTTCGAGAATTGGTTTGAACGCATGCGAAAATGTATGAATCTTTAAAGCGGATGTTTAGAAAAGCGATAAGAAAATTTGTTCTAAAAAATTTTTTTCTTTCCTAGTTTTTGTAACAACTTAAAAGGCGCTCCCCGTACATCATACTGTTGTATATAAGTTCCTGCTAATCCCCTGTTTCTACGAATGTATTCACCCACCGGTCGAAATGAGTACGCATCTAAACATAAACATAAGATTTATCTCTCCTTATTTCCATTAACCAGAAACGAATCACGGATTTTTCTCCGAGATACCTCCTCACTTCTATAATTAAAACGGAAAACATCCTCGTCTAAGAGCCAAAGCGGAGATGCTGTCTCCGGTGAGTGCGCAAAAACCGAATGATTTAATGAATCGTCGGCATTGGCATGAATTGGCGAAAACGCGTACGGCCCTCCGCTCGTTCCAACGCCCGAATCGAATTGCAAAAGACACGAAACACATGGCCGAGCGTCGCTTTTCCAAAAATACGAAATCGCAAACGGCGCTCGTTTACGTATACGAGTCCGAAACCGAAACGCGTACAACGCCGAATATACCGCCACCGACGATCAACTACTTGTTGTTAGCGATAGCGACTTGTTGCAAATTGGCAGGTTGCCGATCACACCTTACGGAGCCTCAGTACGTACGTTCGACGCACTTTTGGCCCATACGTGTACTATATATGTATATGCGAGTAAATCTAAGTGGTCGATCAAATTGAATTTTTCTTTTATGGGATCCGGAGATGTGTTTATCGTTCACGTCTTATTCATCCGTTTTTTCCGGTGGCAAGTTTGACTTCAAAACTCGTGCCGCTTAGTTGTTGTCCTCGAAGATGCGATGGGCAAATCGTAATGCTAACCAAACAATTTAATCAATGTTTTGTCACAGTTTTAGTCTCCAAGAAGAACTAACCTTAACACTTCAATTTAACAACAAGAATAAACGTTTGCAAATACACATTTCGACGACTAAGCTGCCATTCTCAATGGACAAACGTCTTTTCGTCTTTTCATCATTTGACCATTATGACAAAGATGAGCACTGTTTGATTCAAACCTAACACTAAGCCGAACTTTGTCCTATCAATTCAGTCATGACAGTGCAAGCATTTATTTAACAAACCCACTTACCACTTCAATTTCAATAATTTCAAATAAGTATTAGGACGCAAAAGTCGGCATCGTCGACGGAAAACGCTGTTTCGTTCTCATACTTGGAAACGTCAATGTTGGTAAGATAAGAGATAAGAACTGTTGGATTCAGGTTATGATTAAGAACAAGAACATGAGTTAAGTCGCACTCTTCCTGATCAAAAAGTGCAATTCTCGGGGGTTCCGGAAAAATATATTCTATGTACAAATTATTAAAGAGCGCTTACGCCTCCATAAACCCCTCAATTTAAAGCGTCTACTTCCATTGATCTGCTTATCATCTCTACTCTTTCACTCTTCGTATCAACGTTCATTGGTTTTTATTTTATTTCCAATTTTATATATTTCTTCCAAACACACGTCGAATATGTATGTGAAAATATTTTCTCGTAAAATTTGGAAAATATCTTTTAAGTACATGTAATGTAATGTAATGAGGTGGGATCTGGCCCAAAATGGCCCTTTGCAATGCGACCACGTTGATCTATTCCTCTATCCTTTCCTGAGCTTTGGAAGGTTGGCAGGGTTATTCCTAACTATAGACCTATAAACATCCTGAGTAATTTTGCCAAAGTGTTTGAATCCTTGATTTATCACCAAACTGCAACACTCACTAAACACCTTCTATCCACTCATCAGCATGGCTTTTGTTCACGGACGATCCATCACAACCAATTTATCTATTATAACACAATTTATTAGTAGAGCTATTGATGATCGACGGCAAGTTGATGTGATTTATACAGATTTCACTAAAGCCTTTGATTCAATTGACCATTCATTACTTTTGGCTAAATTAGACACCTTTGGATTTTCCCCATCTTTGGTGAAACTTATATCCTCCAACTTGAATCATCGTTCTTGTTATGTGTGTTTTAATGGCTTTCACTCGTTTCATTTTACTCCTACATCTGGTGTGCCTCAGGGTTCTAACCTAAGGCCTCTGCTATTTAATCTCTTCATTAATGATCTCTTAACCTTGTTGGACTGTGACGTTTTGGCTTATGCCGACGATTTAAAGATTTTTGTGGAGATTGGTAGTGATGCAGACTGTATCAAACTGCAGAACAATTTACAGTTGGTGTACGGATGGTGCAGTGATAATAAATTACTTTTAAATATAAATAAATGTACTGTGGTCACATATTGTAAGGCTTCCAACCCCATTATTTACAATTACCATGTTGACAGTCTAGACATTCCACGTAAAGCACAAGTGAAAGACTTAGGAATCCTATTTGATAGTTCTTTACATTTCACTGACCACATTTACGCTATATGCTCTGCTGCCACAAAATCCTTGGGTTTTTTGATTCGCACCTGCCGACAATTTAATAATCCGTCGACCTTGAAGGCTTTGTTCTGTGCCTTTGTTAGATCGAAACTAGAATTTTGTTCTGTTGACTGGTATCCTTTTTATATATACCAACAGATGACACTTGACAGGGTTCAGAAGCGCTTCCTCAAATACTTGAGTTACAGATGTGACGGCTATTATCCGCCTCGTGGCGTCGACTATAACTCTCGTCTTGATAGATATGGTTTTCAGTTATTGACGGCTCGAACAGAGAAGGCCAGTCTTACTTTCCTGGTTAAACTAATTAACAACTATATCGACTCTCCAGTCCTGTTATCTCAAGTCAATTTCGCCGTGCCTACTCATTACACACGATCTTCAGATGCATTTTTTGTACCTAGGGGCAGAACAAATATTTGGAAAAAGGCTCCATTGTGTCGATCTTGACCGGTTTGGATAATCTTATTGTTATTGTTTTTGTTAATATATAGACATATATATATAGTTATTGTTTCTGTAAAGGACTAATATTTTTGTTTTGATTTCTGTATCGTATATGTATTTTGCACATTGTCAACTTTTTTATGTTGAAAGCATATGTAATAATTTTTTTTTCTCTTTATTTTGAATTATTCTATAAATTGGAATTTTTATTCTGTTGGATAATAAAGATTATTATTATTATTATTATTATTATTATTATCATTATTATTATTATTATTATTATCTATTGTGCTTCCCCTTGTTTTTATTTGTTTAATACGTCTAGGAACAGGATCAGCTCCTTCAATGGGAGTGTAAATAGGTCCTCCTCATTCAGAGTATATGCATGTAGTAGTCTATATCTCCTGTGACCTAGTGCCCCACAGTTAGTGATCAAGTGTTCCATTGACTCCTCTTCGTCACCGCAGAATCTGCAAGTGTCCGTGTTGGATAAGCCCATTTTGTGTAGGTGCTTGTTGCAGATATAGGCCTGTGAGTGCCCCCGTCAGTGTCTTTAAGCTTCTCCTGTCCAGTTTTAGGGCGAGGTCCGCCCTCCTAGCATCAAAGCTCAGAAACTTTTTGGAATGTTCCAGCCCACTGGTGTCACTCTAGTGTTTTGTTGTGATGGATGCTGTCCATTTCTTTATCTCCCCTTTAAGGAGACCTTTGTTAAACCCAAAAGATGGGGTAGGTCCAGTAAAGTTTCTCTCAGCCCCTTTTTTGCGTAGATGTCTGCCATCTCATTTCCTCCGTGCCCCTCATGTCCTGGTACCCAGACCAGAATGATCTGGTTCTGAGTCGCCAGGTCGTTAAGCACGTTGTGACATTCCAATAATATTTTGGACTTAATTGTACAACTGCTTAGGGCTTTAAAAACTGAGTTTAAGTACATACGACCATCTACATAAACTCTCTGAACAGTTTGAGTTCGAAATTTACGACGACCGATAAAAAGTGAATCCGCTTCAACATTCGCGAACGTTACACCCATTGTAAAACATATCTAAGTGCCTTTTACGATATTTACGCAATTATCTCCAAATCTGCATAACTTTCAAACAGTTTCTCCAATCAAAAGAAAATATGAAGTTTGAGGTATGCAAAAACGCTGAACGAACAATGCTTTTCCTTAAAATTGTCTCTCTTTGAACGATATATACGCGGTTATTTCCAAATTCCCATAAGTTTCGAATAATTTCTCCAATCAAAGGAAATCTCAAGTTTGAAATATTGGAAACGACATACGAACAATAACTTTTCCTTATAGTTTTTCCTCTATTGATGATATTTACGTAGTTGCCTCCAAATCACCATAAGTTTCGAATAGTTTCCCCAATCGAAAAAGATCTGAACTTTGAATTGTGCAAAACACCATACGAACACAAACGTCTTCTTATAACTTTCCCTCCGTTTGCGAAATTTCCCAATACTTTAACATTCTACAAAACTATAAGCTAACAAAATAAACTATCGTTGAGCGGAATCCTGTTAGATTTTGCCACATCATCCGTTCCTAAAATATTATTTTTACCCGCGCGGAACTCATATTGCATACGCGTAAACAGATTCCTATACAAACAGATATAACTCGATACCGTTGTATATTTATATACCTGAAAAGTATACGAAGAGATATTGTTAGTGGGCTTCCATTTATCTTGATTTATTTTCGTACCTGCGGTAATGAATTCGGTTTGAAAAACAACAGAGACGAGATTGTCGAATGTTGGAGGTGGTTTGGTGTTGTATACATGAAAGAATGCTTTGTTAAGAAAAACTCGGAATCTTGGAATGAGCGCCAATGAAACTGGTTTTGGGTTTTTGGAGACGTATTTCAACATTTACGTTTTCATCGTCAGTGGAGGATTACGAAGGTGGATCTCATATTTTCTCCACCTGGGATGACGACTTAGTTATAGAAATATGCATTTAGAGACGTCCAAATTTATGTAGTAAGGATAACAACCATTACAGTTAGGGTTAGGGAGTAGCGCTGATGATTTCTGAAACTTGAATATAATTGGTTAAATTTATAGCAAGTTGCAGACAATAACACAGGAAATACTTCTTACTTCATTTGTGATACCATAACTTTTTTTTTGGTGAGAGACCTTTTGGATTCGCTTCCGTTTCTAACCTGTAAATCCAATCATCTAACGAATACATCGTTTATTTTGTTACAGAACTGAGTCCGGAACGAATTGTCAGCGTAGCTGAATATCCAGACTTTCAAGAATCGGATAACAGTTCAGAATGCCCGAACGAGCTTTACAACCTCACCAAATTGGCAGAAGTGAGTCTAGCAGCAGCCGCTGGGAAAATTTCCGACTATAGGCATCTCTCAACTGCCGCGGCAAAACCAACTGACAGTAGCGAAGAGCCCACTTTCACGTACACCCATAAACTCTTCGATAAATCCTCGAGAGCACCTAGACCACACCTCGTAAATTCCAAGGTAATAACGATAAAAACTTCGTTCGCGTTTCGTCATTGATTCAGACAAATAATTCTTCTAGAATACTAGAACTCTAGCGGCGGTTTCGGTATTTCTGCAATGTAAATGTGTGTAAATCAATTTTCAGAGTGACGCAGAAAATCGCAGACCAACAACGCCCATAACGAATTCAAATAGCAACAATAACAACAACAACAACGTCCTTCCGAAAACGCAGAATCTTCCGACGAATGCTTCGGCGGAGGTGCAGACGCAATCGCCCGAACCTCACGAGCACGAATGTGCGGATTGTGGTAAGCGGTACAGCACCTCCAGCAATTTGGCGAGGCACAGACAGACCCACCGAAGTCCAGCCGATAAAAAGCTCGTCGTTGTCCGCATTGCGATAAGCTTTACGTCAGCATGCCGGCGTATTCCATGCACGTAAGGACTCATAATCAGGGATGTAAATGCCAATATTGCGGGAAATGCTTCTCGAGGCCGTGGTTGCTCCAAGGACATATCAGAACGCACACAGGTGAGATAGAGAGGTTTTCGTTCATTAAAACGACATTTCTCCAACAAAGTTTGACAAAATTCTTAGTTTCACTTCCCAATATGGGCGTCCACTGCCTTGGCGTCTCCAACAAAGGGAGCGCGAAGAAGTAAGGCGTCATTCACGAACTGTCACAATTTCACAGTTAACCCCTTAAGTCCGTCATAACCGCTGCGGTACTATTTTGCTGTTGACGAGTATATACGACATAACCACTTACGGGGTTAAAACCATTTTTGTACCGTAAACCGGGGCTACTTGGTGACAATTTTTCATGTTTTTTTCTGTTTTTTTCTTTCAAAATACATTCAATTTTACGTGAGTATGGAGTTTGAAACTTTGTCTTTGGATTGCTTAAGAATGCTTGGCAGTGTTATGTGTATAAAGAAAGATATTCATAAAATAAAGTGTTACAACGTATGCTCCTGTCTTGGAACTTTCAGGGAAATATTTTCCTTCATAGTTTACGACAACGTAATTTCCCACAGATTTCTGAATTCCAGTAATAACTAAGGCTTCGTTACCTACAGAATTTGTGTCATCATCGGATGAGAAGTGTTCATCCCAAGAATTACCGTCACTTTCTTGGTAGTGTAGTTCAGTTTCGTCCTAGAACTGCTGTCTGAACGCTGAATTTTTGTTTAGTGCTTGGTAGTGGGAATGGTTGGTAGGAACAAGAAGCCTGTGGTTCTTCAGGATGTGTTTCATTAGTTTCAATCGTTGTCTCCTATGGATCAAGGCGGTAAATTTAACCGTTTTTTTCTTCTTGTTTGTCTTGTTCGCGTTACGACACTCCGCATTTTGCGTAGATGCCCATTAAAACTGTTGCTATCGTTTCAATTATTTCCTCATTTGCCATTATATTACGAATTCCTAAACGATTTAAAACTTGTTTCCTATTTAAAGGAAATATTCCATATTTCCTAAAACTGGACTTCAAATTGTCAGAATTTTTTTCTTCTAATGTCACCATCAGTTTCTTTAGTAGACCACGGAATTCCTCCTTTGGTACAGATGTTAATCTGCTCCCATAAGCGCTTTCCTTCCGTGTGTTCAGAATCTTCCTCCAATATATTTTCATTGGTCGAAAATAAGCACATCAAGTGCCTGAAGAAGATGTATTGCCTTCGGGGCTAGTATAAAACTGATATTGTGAGTTTCGCATTTTTTAACGACATCAATATTAAGTGTGAACTTAAATTGTCACCCATTATTGCTTTTGGTCCACCTTGGCGTTTTAATATAGGTAGCAATAAAATTTAAAACTCAGTCCTCAAAAATTTGGCAACCAAACCGAGCTGATTTGGTTCGGGTGTATCTTGCGTTGGTCGATCTATTTTCGGACCATAATTTTCGGGACCTATACTTAACGTAGACGAGAGCTAGCTGTCCAGCTGGCATTTCCACATTCCACAAGTGCAAGCCTACGATGCATATAGTACTTTTTCTGGGTACTACGTTCCTCGTCTGGTAATGAGTTTCGTCCTGGACCATCGATTCGTCATAGTGCCCGATATTACATGAGGAAATTCCTTCCAGTTCTACCACCAAGTGATTAAAGAAGTTGTTGATAATTTCTTCGTCTATTACAGCTCTTGCATAAGATATGTTTTGCGCAAATCTTTGAGACAGTGTAGGATGACGCTGAAGGAATGATGTTGCCCCAGTCCTTTCCAGGTAGTTTGTGTTTAAAACAGGTAATTTTTCTACCACGCTGTTGGAAATACGATTTTACCGTACATTTGAGATCAAATACAGTGACTGGAAACCCATATCTCGGTCAGTGAAAACCTTTTACTGTTTATGCCGTTTTCCATGCTTTCCTTTTAACTTTAGCCAGAGGCTGTTTCTGTGTATACCGTATTTTTCTGAATATCTTCGAAAGCCTCCTGTAATTGTTGGTAATTCCAACTACCCAGCTTTTTTTTTATATAGCCGTGGCATTTTAAATCTAGAAACAGTGCATTATTAATGTAAAATGCAAGTTAGAATGCAAAATACATTCTCCTCTAACCGATTTTCATCTGCTTAACATTGCAGAGGCTTTCTTTGTGACAGATTTTTCGTGGCATAAAGTAGCCCGTGCAATCTTTATTTTTTTTTTTATTAAACTATTAACCACATCGATACCAAAAATTGCAAAATTAAACTCTACAGTGCAAAATGATTCCAGATAAATGTGGAACAAGTACTTCATTAATTTTTTAATACCTGCTTATTTTTTATGTTACACAGGAAAGTTTACAGAAAAATAAAAAATCGGCGGTTTTGCTACCAATACAAGATGGTCATGACACTCACTTCTAATTAAGGTTAGAAACCGCACCGTCTTCATAGATGGCCCAGTAGGCCTCAAAACTAGGTTTGATATATAATAACACACCAGATACACGTTTCGTTATTTAAGGCCCCGTTGTCACAAAGTTTCACTTGCAGTCACAAAATAGCCCCGGTTTACGGTAGTAGATACCTTGCCGCTCCTTAATCAAATCCAAATATAATAAATTCATTCACACGGTCCGGTCAATGTGAACGAACACAATCACTGACAATTTCTTTTTTCCAACAGGTGAAAAACCATTCAAATGCACGATTTGCAACAAAGCTTTCGCCGATAAATCCAACCTGCGAGCCCACATACAAACCCACTCCAACACCAAACCGCACGTCTGCCTGCGATGCGGGAAAGCTTTCGCACTAAAATCGTACCTTTACAAACACGAAGAATCGTCTTGCATGAGGATAAACGGACGTCACTCTTCGCGCGAAGCAACCCCGACAAAGGAGTGGCCTCACCGACACCAGTTATAGTCTCTCATTCCACGGATCCGGTCAAGAATCCGGAAAACTCATTCGTAACCCCAACGAGACCGGTGAGATCGCCATTATTTTACAGATCGACGGTCATATCGCCGAATCCCGAACGGCTGTTATATTCGACAATTCAACATCCTTCGGTGATTTTGAACGCCGCCAGATTGAGCGGGATGAGTCAGATTCTGCAGGATCAACCGATGGATTTTTCCCCATCGACCGGGAGAGATCAATACGATCGACAAGGTTACGGTCAAAATATGGAACGATCTCCCGGATATGCTATCGGATTGGCTATCGCCGTTTGAGGTTGGGATTTTTACTAGTTTTAACCGATTCCTCCCTAGGGACCATCTTGATGAAACGTCCGTCTACAATAAGGTGTAGGTGTTTTTTGTTTGCGTTTTTGAGTTCTTATTTTCTTTCATTTCGTTCAGTTTATTTTAATTTTTTGTTAATATTTAACGTGCTCTTATTTTGTGCCTTCCAAGTATAAAACGAATATATAGAAGTGAATTCGGTACGTGCCATATTTATGTATGTATAGAGGTATTATATAACAGAGCTATTTCGTTTTGGTGCTAATTTAGTTATTATTTTGTCCTGAAAGGCAGCTACGTACTACTAGCGGTATGTATGTACTTAATATTGTAAATAACAACATGATTAAAGTTATTGCTATAGTTATTATAAAAAATTATATATATATATTTATTGTGCTTTTTCATTTACGTAGTTTTACAAAGAATGTAGCGAATTTATTAGATATTTCTTAGGATAAGTCATTGTGTGGCTATGGTATTCCGAAGATACTATTAGCCGATAAAGATCAGGGTCTTCTTTCGTTTTTGTTTAGTTTTTCTCTCTACTAATCCTTCTATTAAGTCGTCCAAACACAAAACATAATTTTAAGTTTTTGTAGAAAAAGAAAATGTTCAAAGGAGGGAAACCAGTGACGAGTCTTTTCTTTTGAACAGACGAGAGTGTTACTAGTCGAAGAATGCGTTCCGTTGAAATTGAGTTTTTGATCGGAACGGCATAGGTTTTAAGTTATTTCTTTTTTTTTTTTTCGTTTTACTTCTTGTTTGTTATTATTACATGCACTAACACAATTCGTTTTTAAATATCGCACATAAGATTGATTTCTAGTTAACGGTACATGGAGGTGTTAATTTCTACGTTAATCTGTTACAATTTAAGTTCACGATTTTTAAATTTAGAACGCATTGACGTTATTAATTATTGATAAATTTGTCCCGAATCTTTAAAGAATGTCTTGATTTGCGTTGTACTGACTTTTTTTTTTTGGCTTGCGATAGTGTTTATCACTAAAGGGGCAACTTTCCTAAAACTTCACAATTATTTGACGGTTCTTCTGGAATAATTTTGCAACCTAACCAATGTTTTAATCAAATATTTAAATTGCAGGAAATTATTGGGTCTGGGGGAGGGCAGTTTGGAGCTGTTGAAATATCTTAAGTTATAAAGGAGGAGCAACTTTCCTAAGACTTCACACTTATCTGACGATTCTTTTGGAATAATTTTGCAACGTAATAAATCTTTTAATCAGGTATTTAAAATGCGGGAAATTATTGGCACTGCAGAAGAGCAAGTTGATGCTGTTGAAATCTGTTAAGTTATAATGGGCCATCTTCTGGTTTCTTTTTAAATTACATGTTATTTTGAAGTAGACAGCTTTCTCGCGCTCAAAAATTTGACAGAAGCTCGGTATCATATCTTCAGTGTATGAAATGAATAGGTTAACGCTTGAGCAACGTTGGGAAATATATTTTCAAAGTGAGTGCTGTGTTACCGAAACTGTTCAGATTTTTAAAAGAAATTTTGATTCAAACAATGCCCCAACCGTACCTACTGTATTCGAGTGTGTGAGATCGCCATGTTAATTGATAGCATAAGTTATCCGTGTGTTTACTCTGTACTATCAGCCGCAGATATTGCTGAATATTGCCGAAAGTTTGCACCCTAAACCATTAAAATCCACGGATTATTCCCTGACATGGTGCAAGTGGTTGGGGAATTGAAGCAAATGACCTCCAGCTTCGTTGTCGCTTCTTCGTCTGGGCTTTAGCCGCTCGAAATTGACGTCGATTTTGCTAAAGAGACAACCGTCTTCTCATATGAGGCGCATTTTTATCTCGTCGACTATTTAGGGTTCGCAAAACCCATACTACATCCTCAGCGTGGGGTTACTGGGTGTAATTTCTGGAGTGGGCGCGTTATTGACTCATTTGTCTTTGAAGATGAAGATGGAAACAAACTTAGGGGTCAACGGAGAGCGTTACAGAGGCATGATTACCGATTCTTTTTTGACAAAAAATTTAAAAATTGTTAATTGCACTTGGGCGAATTCTGGTTCCAGCAAACAAGATGCCCAACAATCAACCTTTTGTACACCAAGTTTAGTAATCGTGTAATCAGCAGTTTTGGTGATGCTTGGCATCGGCGGAGCTGCGATTAGATCCCGTTGGACTTCCTTTTATGGAATACCGTTAAAAATATGTTGTGTTTACAATGGGAAAATGATTCGGGTACTTACATGCAATGTTGATCCAGCTATTTGTGGAAGAATGACCCAAATGTACTGCAAAATTTGGTTCAGAGGATGAGATGCTACCAAGCCAGCCGAAGCAGCTAGATGAATGAAATTATATTCCCCAACTAATCGAAAGCTTTAGTCTTATCATGTCAATAAATTAACAAACTTCGAAATAACATTTGTAAGGAAAGAAACCAGCAAATGGGCCATCCCTTATATTTTGTGACCATCCCTTATCTTGGTATCTGACTTATTATATAACTCCCAACATTTGTTTTATATTGTGGACTCTTTCGGACAGGGAGATTTTTGTTTGTTTTCTGTTTAGAATAAAGGAACTAGAAAGATGTATTCAGAATCCGGGGAAAGTCCCGAAATGCTTTTGCAATTTCCAATATCGAAATTAGATGTTAGTCTTGGTCAGTTTGCACCTTATTTTAACGATAATAGGAAAGCGCCAGTTTATAGAATTTGTATTAGTTCATTCAGTTCTATGCTAATTAGAAATTGAAAGAAAACAGCATTAATCAAGACATTCTTTAATGTATTTACAGCAGAAACCGTCTCCTGCAATCATGTACAAAAGCAGAACCTCGTTTATACAGATTCGATTAAACGACTCGAAAAGTATCTGAATAGGTACAATGTTAAATACAGTGGAGGGCTAGGAAATGAGAAAAGCATACACAAAACATCAACTGCGAAAACTGTTGGACTTGTTCCACTATAAAGTTACGAACTTTGAAAATTCTGAAAACCATACATTTTCTTATATCAGGTATTCAAATATGTTTGCAAGCCACGTGACCAGAAAAATCGAGGATTGCATTGTTGCACTGTTTATGACCTCTAAATTTGATTTAATCTCCAAATATCACATTTTTAGTACGTTTTCAAAAGTTACCAATCTATAACTTATGCAACCAATTTAACAGAAGTTACGTGACTTGCAAACACCGAATAACTGTACAGGTATGTGTATTTCATTCATAGTTCATTCGGTAAGGTACGGTTTGAAGATGCTTACCGTTTTGCTAGCAAAACACATGCTACCGGATTTAATTAAATAGTTGGGTGGTGAGGAGTTTACCGATGTAACACAGTGTCACTAAGCTATCTCGAATTTTCAGGTTTAGTGTTCTTTTTCAAATGTTTCAGCATAAGTTTAAACCATCTTTGATTACAATTTCATCTTGATTTCTTAAATCTCTGTTTAAAAAACAATCGGTGGAGAAACAATAAATTATTTCATGAAAATCTTGAACTTTCAGGTTTAGTGTTCTTTTTCACATGTTTCAGCACAAGTTTAAACCATTCTTGGTTACATTTTCATCTTGATTTCTTGAATCTCTGTGTTAAGAAATAATCGGTGGAGAAACAATAATTTATTTCATGAAAATCTTGAACTTTCAGGTTTAGTGTTCTTTTTCACATGTTTCAGCACAAGTTTAAACCATCTTTGATTACAATTTCATCTTGATTTCTTAAATCTCTGTGTTAAGAAACAATCGGTGGAGAAACAATAAATTATTTCATGAAAATCTTGAACTTTCCGGTTTAGTGTTCTTTTTCACATGTTTCAGCACAAGTTTAAACCATCTTTGATTACAATTTTATCTTGATTTCTTAAATCTCTGTTTAAAAAACAATCGGTGGAGAAACAATAAATTATTTCATGAAAATCTTGAACTTTCAGGTTTAGTGTTCTTTTTCACATGTTTCAGCACAGGTTTAAACCATTCTTGGTTACATTTTCATCTTGATTTCTTGAATCTCTGTGTTAAGAAATAATCGGTGGAGAAACAATAAATTATTTCATGAAAATCTTGAACTTTCCGGTTTAGTGTTCTTTTTCACATGTTTCAGCACAAGTTTAAACCATTCTTGGTTACATTTTCATCTTGATTTCTTGAATCTCTGTGTTAAGAAATAATCGGTGGAGAAACAATAATTTATTTCATGAAAATCTTGAACTTTCAGGTTTAGTGTTCTTTTTCACATGTTTCAGCACAAGTTTAAACCATCTTTGATTACAATTTCATCTTGATTTCTTAAATCTCTGTTTAAAAAACAATCGGTGGAGAAACAATAAATTATTTCATGAAAATCTTGAACTTTCAGGTTTAGTGTTCTTTTTCACATGTTTCAGCACAAGTTTAAACCATTCTTGGTTACATTTTCATCTTGATTTCTTGAATCTCTGTGTTAAGAAATAATCGGTGGAGAAACAATAATTTATTTCATGAAAATCTTGAACTTTCAGGTTTAGTGTTCTTTTTCACATGTTTCAGCACAAGTTTAAACCATCTTTGATTACAATTTCATCTTGATTTCTTAAATCTCTGTTTAAAAAACAATCGGTGGAGAAACAATAAATTATTTCATGAAAATCTTGAACTTTCAGGTTTAGTGTTCTTTTTCACATGTTTCAGCACAAGTTTAAACCATTCTTGGTTACATTTTCATCTTGATTTCTTGAATCTCTGTGTTAAGAAATAATCGGTGGAGAAACAATAATTTATTTCATGAAAATCTTGAACTTTCAGGTTTAGTGTTCTTTTTCACATGTTTCAGCACAAGTTTAAACCATCTTTGATTACAATTTTATCTTGATTTCTTAAATCTCTGTTTAAAAACAATCGGTGGAGAAACAATAAATTATTTCATGAAAATCTTGAACTTTCAGGTTTAGTGTTCTTTTTCACATGTTTCAGCACAAGTTTAAACCATTCTTGGTTACATTTTCATCTTGATTTCTTGAATCTCTGTGTTAAGAAATAATCGGTGGAGAAACAATAATTTATTTCATGAAAATCTTGAACTTTCAGGTTTAGTGTTCTTTTTCACATGTTTCAGCACAAGTTTAAACCATCTTTGATTACAATTTCATCTTGATTTCTTAAATCTCTGTGTTAAGAAACAATCGGTGGAGAAACAATAAATTATTTCATGAAAATCTTGAACTTTCAGGTTTAGTGTTCTTTTTCACATGTTTCAGCACAAGTTTAAACCATTCTTGGTTACATTTTCATCTTGATTTCTTGAATCTCTGTGTTAAGAAATAATCGGTGGAGAAACAATAATTTATTTCATGAAAATCTTGAACTTTCAGGTTTAGTGTTCTTTTTCACATGTTTCAGCACAAGTTTAAACCATCTTTGATTACAATTTCATCTTGATTTCTTAAATCTCTGTGTTAAAAAACAATGGGTGGAGAAACAATAAATTATTTCATGAAAATCTTGAACTTTCAGGTTTAGTGTTCTTTTTCACATGTTTCAGCACAAGTTTAAACCATTCTTGGTTACATTTTCATCTTGATTTCTTGAATCTCTGTGTTAAGAAATAATCGGTGGAGAAACAATAATTTATTTCATGAAAATCTTGAACTTTCAGGTTTAGTGTTCTTTTTCACATGTTTCAGCACAAGTTTAAACCATCTTTGATTACAATTTCATCTTGATTTCTTAGATCTCTGTGTTAAGAAAACAATCGGTGGAGAAACAATAAATTATTTCATGAAAATCTTGAACTTTCAGGTTTAGTGTTCTTTTTCACATGTTTAAACCATTCTTGGTTACGTTTTCATCGTGATTTCTTGAATCTCCTGTGTTAAGAAACAATCGGTGGAGAAACAATAATTTATTTCATGAAAATCTTGAACTTTCAGGTTTAGTGTTCTTTTTCACATGTTTCAGCACAAGTTTAAACCATTCTTGGTTACATTTTCATCTTGATTTCTTGAATCTCTGTGTTAAGAAATAATCGGTGGAGAAACAATAATTTATTTCATGAAAATCTTGAACTTTCAGGTTTAGTGTTCTTTTTCACATGTTTCAGCACAAGTTTAAACCATTCTTGGTTACATTTTCATCTTGATTTCTTGAATCTCTGTGTTAAGAAACAATCGGTGGAGAAACAATAATTTATTTCATGAAAATCTTGAACTTTCAGGTTTAGTGTTCTTTTTCACATGTTTCAGCACAAGTTTAAACCATTCTTGGTTACGTTTTCATCGTGATTTCTTGAATCTCTGTGTTAGGAAACAATCGATGGAGAAACAAATTATTTCATGAAAATCTTGAACTTTCAGGTTTAGTGTAGTTTTTCACATGTTTCAGTATAAGTTTAACCGTTTTTGGGCTAACTTTTCATCTTGATTTCATCTTGTTAAGAAATAAACGGTGGAAAAATAATAAATTATTTCATGAAAATCTTCGCAATTCTAGATGTTATTATTTGTTTCAAAAACAAAAAGGATGCATTCGTTGAATTTCGATAGATTTGAGTATTATGAAGAGATTTATATCATTTTATAATTTTTATTATGTTTTACTTTCAAGTTTTATCACATTTATGTACATCGATTTTCCTTTAGTTTCACGCCAAATTTCTTCATATTACATTAATTAAGTTTTGGATTCTTTCTAATAGAAATCCAGGAACAGGGAGTGAAACTAACTGATTCTAACTGAATTTCAATTTACAATTTAGAGTGGTTCAATATCATCCTGAAACTCGAGCTTTGTAGCCAAAATTGAAGTTGTCTTTTTATTGCTTTGACTTTGTTTAACATAAGAAAGTATTCAGAAAGAAAAAATGTTTATTACGTTACAAAATACAGGTGTTAGTTCATGATAATCTTTAAAACAATTTCTGTTTCCTGTAAGACATAAGAATTTTGTTGTTTTGGTTCCAATTGGATTTTCAATCGATGTTCTGACAATATTAGGGTTGCTTCTTGTTGAAAGAATATGTAAATTTTCTGTGATTTTTTGTTGTGAAGTACCTGTCCATGAAAACGTGGTTCATTTAACGTTTCAATAAATCTGAATACTTCAGAGGGACCCACTTCCAAAATTTTTCTCTCTTCATGTAAGAAGGTGCTTTTACCTTGATGTATTTCAAACTCTAAAAAGGGGCCACCGGTTGTAACGCAAACATTTTTTAAACCTACAGTGTTAGGTTTTCCTCTTACAAACTGCTTCAAATATAATGCTAACGGTTTTTAACTGCAAAACATATACTACTAGAAAAACAACTTTTAAGAAAATATTGATAGTTATGTTGAATGTTCTTGGAACAACCACCATGCTAAAGGAAGATATCACATGTTAAAATCAGTATTTTTACGTAGGTTACAAACTAAAAAATTTGTCATTCTTTAAACATACAAAAATTTCAAAAGTCAAAAAATGGTGACTTTCCCATAGGGATTCTTGGACAGAAACTTTATAAATTAAATAACGTCGTATTTGCAACAACTCCCATTCTTACGCTATTCAAGTACTTAAATATTTTAAAATACATGAATTCTTTTTTAACTGGTGTGATGAAGGCAAGAACTATTCTACTGGAGCTACTTAATCGAATCTGTAGCGAATATTGAGCCGGTTTCGAGGCACCTCTGTTTCATTAACTTTATACACTTATTTTGTTTACTAATTATTACAATTAATTTTTTAAATACTCATATTATTTCGCATTAATTTATTATTAAGTTTATTTATTTAATTTACTCCAATATCGGCTAATGATATGAGAGTTTCCTAGTCATGTGCAACTAGTTATAATAGTAATAGTAATAAATATTATTAATTAAGTTATTATATGACATTATTATTGTATAATAACGAAAAGGTCGGTAGTGCAATCTTAGATCTGTAAGGTCCTCTATATGATATAAATAATATATGTGTATGAGAATATGTAGAGTGTATCTATAATGTGTCTATATTTAATATAATCTATTCGTCTTCTCCTTTCCTTTCGAAAATGTATATTATGTAATCGTATTAACCGGATATTATTGCCTCTCCATTCTTTTTTACATATATGTACTTGTAATCGCCTTGATTTATTAATTTGATTAATCGATATTACGTAAATGTGTAGGATCCATTCCCCAAAATGACGACGATACGTTTCGAAAGCTTCAATTTTCATTCCTGACGTGTATGTATGTAGTTTTGTACACAATTTTTTCGATCGTCCTTTTTACGGTGTTTTTTTTTGTGTTTTCTATAGAATTTCTGTACTTTTATACAATAAAATGGTGACGATGTAGAAGTAAGATGTCTATTTCACTACACCCGCCTGTTGAATGTTTCCAATGTTCTAAGAATTTTGGCTCTAGTTTAATTGCGTAAATGTTGATCGGAGACGCTTTTACGCAGCAATCGTGTGCAATATTGTTTAGTATACTTCAGCTGCTTGACTGATATCAACTGAATTACGGAAGACGTGACTAGATCACAAAGAGCTATTATTTTCTTTTATTTAAACAGGGTGTGAAACTTTTGGAAAACGTTCAACATCTCCAGAGTATATTTGGAAAGTTTGTAGAATTTAAAAGTATAGTCTATCGATCGTTTTAAAGCCGTCACTAAAATACGACCCGTGCAGTGGACGGCCGAGATCCTCTGTAAATGATGGATGATACACGAACAATGAAATAATGATAATAATAATAATAATAATAATAATAATAATAATAATAATAATAATAATAATAATAACGTAATAATTTGTGAAATTAGTATTGGGGTTTTATACGAACGTTTTGGGTTTGTAAGGAACAATATAAAGTCATTGGAAATTCCAATGCTCGTACTAAAATAAATAATGCCTTTTTCTTAAAACTAAAGTTTTAAACACCCTTCAGCTAATACAGATTGTATTGGTATTGTCTATTTGTATAATTTGTCCTACTAACAAAATAAATTCCCAAAAGTAAGATTCTTGCCTTTCTACAAAGATCACATTTTCAATAGTTGACGCCTTTGTGTTACTTGTTCTCCCACCCTATTGCAGGACTGGACTTTTAAGCTTTGTAAGAGTTAGTTCACGTGTGTCAGTACTACAGACAACCCGCAAAATCAGGTTGTCGAGTTAGTTCGTTTTTATTTGTCTTTTAAGTAAAGATTAACAATACAACTGTGTGTTGTTATCAAAAGTAAAACACTATTATTTAGTGGAGGATGTGAAACAAATAAAAACTTCAAAAAAGAAAGAATCATCTCGAGACTACCGGATACTTGAACTTTATGATGTGCTGATTTAACAAGATTGTGAAAAACTCATCGAACCATTATCAGCTTCAAAAAGAAATATGAAGCTCTTTGTTCATGTAGACCAGGCATGGACATCCTTTTTTGTAGGGAGACGAATAAAAAATTAGGATGGACCATGGGCCAATATAAAAACAATTGATAATAATAGTTTTTGTTTTAAAAAAGTACGGATATGTAAGTATACATAGCATTGGTTTTACAATAATATAATAAAATAATAAAACAAATGAAGAAACATTATTAAACAAATAACTTCCGATAGCCATATAGTGCTACAACTCTAATTGGGAAGAAAGTTGGGATTGCCTTTCTCTTGCAATAAGTTCAATATTTAGTGAATACGATGTTGTTGCTACACGTAAGGAGCTATCCAAATTAGTATCGACAAGCCTTGACTAATTTGCTACGGAAAAATTCCAATTACTTGAAATAATTTTTCAACCCATTTGTCAATTGGACATAGCGGTAGAGATAGAATGATAAAAGAATTAAATAAACGTTATAAAAACATAACCCAGGCTTAGATAAAAATGTTTTTAAATTTGCAGGAACCTAAATACAAATAAAACCAATATCATCCCAATCTCATTGACTACCGATCTCAACCTGATAGAAAGTTTAAATTTCTCCTCGTGTATCAAAGCGGTTTAACAAAATTTGTAATTTTGAAACCTCTTATGTTATGCTTGACATTTTTCCGTGTATATTACAATCAGATAACGGAGATGAATTTTGTAATCAAGTCTTGGACAGCATAAAAGTAATGTGGCCAAAACTGAAAACGATTCAAGGTAAGCCTACACACAGTCGAAGCCAAGAGCGTCTGGAGCAGGCCAATCAAGATATCGAGAATATGCTCACCACTTGGATAGCTGATAATAAGGCTGAAAAGCAGAGCGAGGGAGTACCTTTGGTACAATTTATGAAGAACCGTGCTTATCCTTCTAGAGCTAAGAAAAGTCCTTACGAAGTCATGTGTGGTTGCTCTGGAAAATTGGGACTTTCGTCGCCATTCATACCGCCAAATATTCTTCAAACGATGATTAATGAAGAAGATCTTGAAAATTTTTAAGATTCACAAGAAGATCCTGAAAAATTGAAAGATTCGCAAGAAACTACAATAAATGATGAATCGCAATCATATATTCAAGGGCCCACTGGATACAAAGGCTATTGGGACCAACAGCAGGTCCAACACATTCCACCAACTTGAAGAGAGTTTAGCACGTTACGGCGAGCAATTCTGGGAACGGACAGTAACTGATAAAACATGGATGCCTTACTTCAATCTTGAGGCCAAAAATCAGTCGAGGGAATATGAAAACCACAAAAATGGCCTCCGCTTAAAGCACGTGCCATTCCCTTGCTCGGAAAACTAATTAACTTATTGTATTCTGGGATTACGAGGGGATTGTTTTTATCGATTCTCTAACGAAAGGTACGCTGCAATTAACACCGAATTAACACAGAATATTATCCTAATCTTTTATCTGGCCCATTACGGCAGGCGATTTGCAAGAAACGGCCTGAGAAATCACATAAGTGTACGCTATTGCAACGGGACATTGCAATACCCCATACTCAGAACGAAGGATGTTTTTAACGAATTGCGCTTGGAATTCGTCATTCCTAGTGATTTTCATCTGTTCCCAAACTGAAAGAACCACCACGGGGTATTCGATTTGAGGACTCAAATGAAATGATTGAAGACTCCAGAGAAAGTTCTTCGACGACGTGCTAAAAATATTAGTTTCACATTGTGATAAGCATTTTCAATTAAATGTAGATTATATTGAAAGATTACATTGTAAATTTGATGGAAATTGACGATGTACAGAAGTTACGGTCAAATTCATACAACCTTCGAAAACATTCCTCGTATAATCCTTCGAGATTCCTAGCTTCCAAATTCGCTGTGGTAAGGACACGAGCTAATTTATTTAAGTTTGTCTTATATCTTTCTTCTAGAAATCGACGTAAAAGCGTCTGATTTCAGTCAATTGTAGGTAGATACATACGTATGTATGTATATCGGAATATTTTCCTAATTTTTTTCCTAAGTGTTACATCAGGATTATTGTACAGTTGAATTGCTATATTGCTAAAATTAGCGCGGGCTGCGTTACACAAATTTAGACCTCTTGACACTTCTCGGAGATAATCCGCGTCCTCGTATCTAATGTTATTGTTAAAAGCGGCGAGAAAAAAAAACTATAAACGAAAACTGTTCCGCATAGCTAAACTATACAATTTAAAAGGTTCCAGTTGCTCGCGCGATATCTAAAAATGAAAACAATCCTCTCAAAAGGTCTCTTGAATATACATACGAAGAACCAATATGTAAAACTTACCACTTAAAGATTACATTTGCGATGTATGAAATTCATTCAGAATTCGTTATCAAATTGCTAAATGATATTGAGTTAGAAGCGTTAGGGCGTTGAACTGCACTTGATTTGTTTATTTTTGAAAGCGGAAATTTTCGTTGAACTTGATAAATCGGACGAACAGTTAAAATGAATATCTTTGCATAGCCTCTGCTGATCAATTAATATCTTCTGGTATTATTATTATTATCATCGGTAAACTATTTTTTAGTACCGGAACACGTGTTTCGTTAATAACAAGGATGAATTCACTAAGATACGATTATAAGTTTATATGACAAGGTTATCGATGTAACCTAGTGACAATAGTATCACAAGTACAGTCCTTGGAATCCGATAAAATTAATATTTTCATATTACAAAATAACTGCAGACAGAATTTTTTTATTTTCTCTTTTGAGGAATATTTAACACGACAGAAAATTAAGATTGGAAAATGGTAGAAATAGCTCGACTTACCTTGAAATTTTCTGATTATTTCCCAAGTGATTCATATATTGTATGCAGCTATCGCAATGCCAAAAACCAATTATAAGTTCACTCACTAACGCCCGGGTTTTTAAACGAAGTCGTCAATTTTCCGAAAAATTCAAAACAAAACGAAAAATCAAGAAACGCTGGAGTTTATATGTACATTCCAATATGAATATGTTTCTAATAACGTTGTAAAAGATCAACAATAATGTAAGAATTAAAACAGTACCCGAACCTACAGTAAAAATAGAAATATTTAATTGTACCACAACAAAAATTCTTGCATATATTCCCATAAACTCCATCGATTTTAAACTACAATTTTAAAACTAGTACGCGAGCTGTGGGACGTCGCGTTATCACCACGTGTGTAGCCAACTTGCCACCTCGAGGTATTCGGTATTTTTTGTTTCCTCCTTTTTTATGAAAAAAAAACTTTTACCAGGTCACATTAATGAATAAACATTGAAACTGAACTGATACTCCTTAAATCCATGTTTACATATATAAAACATCGGTTTCTGTTTTCAATGTGGGTGCAATTAAATACCAACAAATTATCAATGATATATATCAATTAAATAATAGTTTCAAGAGGAATTTAGATTTGAAGATACTTGACCACAAACATACTACATAATTCTTGACTATAGCAATAATAATGCGCTTGCAATTGCGATTCTCACTTGAAAAGAATAACGTATAAAGAGGAATACTTCTTAAGTTATTACAAGAACAAGGAAAGACAATATAAATGAAAATTAGAAAAATAAAAAATCCTACATAACTTTCACAAAAATATCCTCACTGAGGCTCATTCCGCAACTTTCAAGGAAAGTTGTGCAGAGGACAGCATTGCAGCCTTGAAAGTTACCGAATAAGCCTCAGTGAGGATATTTTTGTGAAAGTTATGTAGGATTTTTCATTTTTCCTACTTCTCATTTGTAATTGTAACTCTCTCCTGGCTTTAGTAACCAGTTTCTAATTGACAGGAAATATAATTTTCTGAACAAACTGTTTCGTTACTTTTCAATATATTCGTCTTTAAGATTTATAGACTTTTGCATACGTTCGAAGCAATTGTCAAAACATTTCCTCCACTTTTTTACGTCTTCGACGGCTGCTTGATGTGCTGACTATCCCCGTACACGCATTTTTTTATTTAACCTTCGGGAACAGAAAGAAATCGCTAGACATTAATTCGATGGTATCCTCCGCTAAATAGTCAATTATTAAAAAAAAGTTTCCACTTGTTTTTCCTCATTTCGTCCTGGACCTATGGCCAACAAATTGTTGTATATCATTCAGCTTTAATTGTTCCTCGTTCCGGGACCTTCGACCAAGTTGGCTCCGGGAGGTCCCGTGTGGCGTCATTTAAGCTCAACCCGGAATTATCCGAGGCCATCGCCCAAGTTGACTCCGGGAGGCCCCGTGAGGCGTCGTTTAAGCCCAAGTTGGTAGGACGAAGTGAGCATTGGTAAGCCGATGGATCCTTCAAGACTGTTCCCTTACTTTTCTTTCAGCTATATATAATACATGGACTGAAAGACAACATATCGCTTCCATTAGTTTACGCATTATTGCCTAATAAGTCTGAGGAAACATATGTATTTATACTACAGCAGTTGAGAGTATGGGAATCGACTATGTTCCCGCAATCAACAACTATACATTTTGAGACGGCCATGATAAATGCTTGCAGAAGAGTTTGTCCTGACACTCGCAACGGGGTTGTTTCTTTCACTTTTCACAGTGTATTTTTCGTTCCATTCAGAATAATGGATTAAAACAACGTTATGAAACTAATGCGAACTTTGGTAGCAATTACATTGTGTCCACTCCTAATGTGACGCCCCTCTTGGAACATTTGTGTGAAAATAGCTTTTTTCTGCCAAGAAACTGTTGATTATTTTGAGAATACATGGATTGGACGTCCAACCAGACGACATTTTCGTCGGCCACCAAAGTATTCTTATGTTGTTGGAGGATTACCAAGAAAGAATAATTTGTTGAAAGGTGGCATAGAGGAGTTGAGGTACAAGTCGCTGCTCATCATAGCAACATTTGGAAAGTTATCAATTGCATTAAAAGAGAACAAAGTGCTAACGATGTGCGCATTGAACACTATTTAAGGGGAAGTAATCCCGGCAACAAAATAAGGTAAATCGCGATTGTGATGAACGAATTAAAGGGTTTGTAGTGTATACGATGGTACGAATGATATTGTTGATTATCTAAGACATGGATGCACAGACCGCGGCCCGCCTGTCAAATACTGGTGGCCCGCCGACAGCAAAAATAATACTCTCGTACATTCGAAGAATATTTAATTCTATTCCAGAATAAAACCAAAAAAAAATATGTTCGAAAAGTAATTTGAATCTCGCGCGCGCGCTATTTGAATCTAGCGCCCAAAAATGCTAAGTCAAGTAACATCGCATCGAAATCAAGAATTTTCTAGTGCGGTGTGAGCAAGCGAGATAGCAATAGTCCCGAATTCCCGATTGCTCGCGTAGGTACGAGTAGATACACGAAGCTTGCAGAGTCGTATGCGCGGTATAAAAGCCACGCTAACCGCAGGGACCGACAGTTCGGTTTCAATTTGAGTGAAATGTCAACAGGAAGAAATAAGCGCGAAAATACAAAGCGAAGTAATAAGTGATTGAGAATAAGTGCAGTTTAATAGTGTTTTGGGGAGGCAATAGTTCTAGTGTAGATTTTAACTCGACTAGCCGGTGTCATATATTTTGATCCACATTCAACGTAGATTTCCTGTTAACCCGTCAAGTGCCGTGTATAATTGTGTTGTGAAATCGTAAGTAAAACTCAGTTATTAATAAGTGTTTCCCTACCTATTTAATCAATTTTAATGAAATTTAGCTTTAATGTTGGCCAAATATTAAAATAAAACAAAGAAATTACTATTTTTATCAGAATTTCTCTAACTGTAATAATTACGTCATTATTTCAGATATAAAATCTGTATAAAGATCTTAAAATTTCTGAGAAATTTAATCAATTATTTTTGATAATTTAAAAAAGAATGGGTAATTTAAGTAGGTACTGTAATTGTTTTTAGGTGCTGTGTTAATCCTAGCCAGGATTAGAACGCAACATAGAGAAGCCAGGACCTAGTAAAAAACGTAAGGTTAAAGGTGAAAATCGGCAGTTTCAAGAAATTTGGACTGAGAAATACTTTTTTATGGTCGCATAACAAAGTCGTTTGTTTAATTTGCAAGAATTCTGTTGCGATTGCAAAGGAATATAATGTAAAAGGCACTATGAAACGCAGCATCCTTCTTTTACCAAGTTTACAGGCGAATTAAGAAAGCAAAAAATGTTGTCTTTAAAACGGGAGCTTATTGGTCAGCAAGCTATGTTTACAAAACCCATTCAAGATTCAGAAACAGCTACAGAAGTTAGTTATGAAATTTCTCGAATGATAGCAAAGCGAAGTCGCCCCTTCAATGATGACGATTTTGTAAAAGAATGCATAGAAATTGCCGCTAAGAAAATATGTCCAGAAGCAGCAAAAAAGTTTGAGAAAATTCAACTGAATCGTATGACTATCCAAAGACGAATTATGTCTTTGTCAGGTAATATTGCGGAACAAGTAATTGAAAAAACTAAGATCATTGAATTTTTCATTAGCACTCGACGAATCCACTGATATTATTTCCACAGCTCAACTTCTCATATTCATACGAGGTGTTACTCAAGATTTTGAAGTCTTAGAAGAGTTATTCGGAATGTGTTCATTGAAAGGTCAAACCAAAGGAGTTGATATACTCAATGTACTTTTGGATGAGTGTTCAAAAACTGATTTGGACTTATCAAAATTATCGGGAGTTGCGACTGACGGTGCTCCTTCGATGATTGGTGTCCGGGCTAGTTACTTTACTGAAAAAGCATCTGCAAGGAAAAAACATAAACGCTGAAGATCTCATGCAGTTTCACTGCATTATACACCAAGAAACCCTCTGTTCTAAAAAATTGAATTTCAAAATGTCATGAAAGTGGTAGTTTCGATTGTAAATTTCATAAAATCACGAGGACTCAATCACAGACAATTCAAACAATTCCTTGATGACATCGAAAGCGAATACGGAGATTTACTGTATTATACAGAAGTAAGGTGGCTAAGCCGTGGATTGACACTGGAACGATTTCTAAATTTAATAGAAGAAATTGGAATATTTCTGGCGGAAAAGCAAAGGGATGTCCCGGAACTTAAAAATCCTGATTGGTTGTGTGATTTGGCTTTTTTAGTTGACATTACAAATCATTTGAATGTCTTGAATACCCGGCTTCAAGGCAAAAATCAACTGATATCCCAGCTCTACGCTCATGTATCATCCTTTCAATGCAAGGTGACACTTTTCAGATCACAATTGAATTCTGGAAATTACAATCATTTTCCGAATTATAAGAAAATGGCTGAAAAATTCAACAAAACTGCGATTAATTTCAGTTATGTAGAAAAGCTAGATATTTTGATTCAATCTTTTCAAGACAGATTTCCGGAGTTTAAAAAGTGAAACCTCTGTTGGACATATTCAGCAATCCTTTCACGATTTCAGTTGAAAATGCGCCAGAGTCAATGCAGTTAGAAATTATCGATATTCAAAACGATCAAGATTTACGCAACAAATTCAACGAAGGAGACTTGCTGAACTTTTACCGCTGCATTGATAAAAATATGTACGAAAAGTTGCGCATAAACGCTCTGAAATGTGCCAGCTTATTTGGTTCTACCTATATATGTGAACAAACTTTTTCAATACTAAATAATAATAAAACAAAAAATCGAAACCGCCTTGCAAATGAAAGTTTGGAAGCAGTTTTACGTGTTGCTACAAGTAAATTTGAGCCAACTGCACTTAAATCTTAAATAACACCTATAGAAAAAGGTTATTGTCAATATATAATGACCAACAAATTTGTATAAATTATATATATTTGCTGGCGATAAATAAATAAATTACTGCGATAAATTGATGTCGCGGTATTATTGCAAGATTACTTTTTAAAATGATATACACTTCGTGACCTAATTACTAAATATTTGTCTTTGGATTGGTGACAATAGGTCAATTTGAACCTATAATCCAAGGATAAAAACTACTTTTTATAATTACTGTGTAAAATTACCTCAATTCTACCTTCAACCTATCCAGCTTCGAGATCATATACTACCAGAACTAGATTTCGCCGTTTGAACTATATCTTCGTATTTATGTCAGATACTTTAAATAATGGCTGATACTCAATTATCGCCCGCAGCATTCGTAACATTGCTTACGAAAAAAGTATAATTAAATCTTTACTTTCGTTATCCCATATCTGAAAGCCTTAAACGTTTATAGAAGTTGAATCATACTTCAATAAATCACACACAAGCATCAAAATAAGATATCGATGACCTCCGTTCCGTGCGATACACATCGTCCCCCTGATATAATGCGTCCATTTCCGTAATAACGCTTATAAAGAAAAAAATTATACGTAGGTCTATTTTAATACGCTCCGTATTGAGCTCGGATCGCTTCATTATTCGAAACCGAATTGGTGATAATTCGAAGCAAGTTGACGTCGAATTCGATGTCCTTAAAAGATTCTGGAAGGGATGAAATCTTGTCGAAATAAGAACAAAATCCGATCCACTTATCAACAAAGCACCGAACGGTGATGACACTCCGATGGAGTTGATATTTTTAATCTGTGTTTTGTGCTCGTTGGCTATCGGTGATAGTGGTGGCAACGGTGAAATCGAAAAGGTAAGGAAATTTCGATGATCGCAGATAAGAACCTATTTTGACAATTTTGACTTCGTCTGTTTTTCTTTTCGTCTCTGAAACGCAAGCGAAAAGTAATATTGATATTGATTTTGTACCTGTTGGCCATTACCTTATTAGCGAAAGTTTTTCGTCATTAGATTTTATAATCATATATCCAAAGTGGAACACATCATTCTTTTTGTAGCTTCTTATCAATTAAGGTCGATTTAGGGTCACGCATATACCATTATACATATATGTACATATATGTAACCAAGTGTTTTTATACAAATATACGCGTATACAATGTCTAGAAACGATTCATTCATGTAATACTGGAAAATGTATAAATTTGTGTGTTACTTCAATCTATTACGTGTTATAAGATATTAAAAAAATCGTCACACTCAAAACAATATTGTTTATTGTGCATAATGTATGTTATCGTAAGAACGGTATAGTTTTCTTTCTGGCAATAAAAGCCCAAGAATCTGCTGGGTATTGTGATCAGCGGTAATTCCCATAAAACTACGCGCACATTGCTCTGCTCTAATTGTGCACTAATCCCGCATTCAAATTTTGTTCCTAAGATTTTGGAAAGGAGAGGTCAAAATATTTCTACCTGTTAAGCTTTCTTGTAACACAATTTACTATTGTCGAGGAGTTAAATGGCATCGATGTTGGGGGATTGTGGAATTGTTAATTATCTTTCAATACACGAGATTTAATTTCTTCTTGAACGCTCAGCATCACGACGAATGATACTGCCTTTGACAAACTATGGAGCACCAACAATGCCCCTATGAACTTTATGTTGGAACCGCTGGATTATTTCTGTATTGCTTTCAGTGGCACATCCCTATAATTGTATGACGTATATCCAAATTGGTTCTGGTAATTGTTTATAAAGCAACAACTTATTGTATACTGATAGATTTTTATTTCTCCTCAGCCAGTAAATTTTTCTGTATTTTATTTTTAGTTCGTCTGAGGTGGTCTCTACACTTTAACTTGGAGTGTAGAGTCATGTCTAGATACTTGGCTATATTTGTATGTGGACTCAATATTATCGATTACTACGAGGGTAGTCCCAGAAGCACCGCCCCCTCCCCCTTCCCTGACAAAAACGAGACAACAAGAAATTTGGGAAAACTTATCTTTATTTCTCAACATAGTCTTCTTCTAGCTCGATACATTTTTTCCAGCAATGTCCAATAGCTTCGATATACTGCTTGTAGCGAGACCCGCCGAGTTCCTCGAAACAGCCATCAACCGCAGACTTCACCTCTTCATTATTGACAAATCTTTTATCACCGAGCCATTTTTTAAAGTTCAGAAAGGGAAATTAACCCGAGGGGACTAAATCTGGCGAATAGGGTACGTGAGGAAGCCATTCGAACTTTAACTCATTGATTTTAACCACCGCGATGACGGATGTGTGAAGTGTTACATTGTCTTCATGAAAGAACAGTTTCCTTTTCGCCAAATGCGGCCGTTTTTCTTGATTACATCATTCAAACGCTGCAATAAGCTCGCATAATGCTCACCGTTGATTGTTTTTCCTTTTTGAAAATAATCAATCAAGATTATGCCGCGCGCATCTAAAGAAACTGACGCCATGACTTCGTTTGCAAATGGAACTGTCTTCGCCTTCTTCGTAGTCGATCCTACTCGTTTAGCCCATTGTACCGACTGTACTTTTATTTCAGACGTAAGAGGCTGGACCCATGTTCCATCCGTAATTATGAATCGATGCAAAAACTAGACTATATATTGCAAAACATCGCCAAGCACACGATTGAAACATCCTCTCGACGCTGTCTTTGTGAGCAAACGCGGCACCCATTCTGCGCACAGCTTTCTCATGTACAAATTTTCAGTCAATATCAATGTACAATTTGAAGTTTTGAAATACCTACCATGTCTATCAGCTGGCGCACCTTCAGTCAGATTTTATTCGCCATTTCTGGCGTGGTGACCTCATTTGGTCGACTACTGCGATGACTACTGTTCGTCTTGACAGCTCGTACGGCCTTCTTTAAACTTTGCCACCCAATATTTTATTGTTGTAAGCGGGGAAGCAGACCCCCACAGAGTAGAATCCAGCTCAGCTTTGATATTAGTGGGACTCAGACCTTTTACATACAAGTATTGTATCACATAACGATGACCAATTTTTTCCATGTTTACAAATTCACTGATGTCGTTCACTATTGATGGCTGTCAAACAAATACTAAACAGCGTTGCGTCTTCTAACTTCAAACTTAAGCTTTATAAGGTTGGTATGATCGATCGTAGTAATTTTTTCAAACAACAACCGCCAACGTTAGATCTAGTACTTCTGGGCTAAGCTCGCATCTCTTTTCTTCTTTGTACAGTTGATACTGCTCGATTTAGTCTCATTACATTTTTTATGTTCTATTTCTTTGTCAAGCCATGAACTGAATTATTCACTCTTCATATGCGGTTGTAACTTTCTCCGTATTCGGGTTTATTGCTAGTATTGCTGTATCATCAGCAAAGATTGCAATCGTTACTTCTAGTAGACTACATTACGATACCCCAGCTTTGATTAGTCTAGGGCTTTTATATAGATCTTCAAATTTATGTATGTCCGTGATATAGGAATCTAAGAGCTCAGTATACCGTTTAAGTAGCGGTTACTGTGCAAACCTTTATCAAGGGACTAAGTAACATCGACATTTCCATCCTAACAAATTTTATAGCACGAAAAAGCCGTCTCTTTTGGTAAAACTCGTTTATTTCGTGGGCTTCCTATTATACAGTAATAAAACATGATTTTGAAATTTATTTACGTATTTTAGTTTAACATTTTGGCACAATTTCGCGATTAGAAGGTATAAAAAAGAAGAAGAAAAGCAATTTCATCAATAGCACCGTTCACGAAAGTCGAATGTTTACAAATTATCGCTTATCTCATTTAATGAGAATAATGCCATATCTGGGTCAAAGACATTAATATCAGAATCTAAAACTTGTAGTCTAAGTCTTAAAAATAATACCGAAATATGTCTATACATATTTAACACGCATACTCTTATGTGTGTTCAAAAACGGAATCGTTTTATTATTAGTTCAGTTGATAAGACGAGAGTATGAAAGCAGCTTAAACAGAACCTAGTTGAATTCAAGCATAAAAACGGCTTTATTCTAAATTATCTGACGAGAAATTTATTTGATTGGATGCTACTAACGAACGCGATGTAATGTACTTGTTCGTGTTTCTAATTACATTTTTTTAATTGATATATCTATCATGCAGTTTTCTTCAAACCTGTAATATAAGCGGATATTCGAAATGGTGATTTCAGATCCAAGTTCCTTGATAAAAACATCAATTTTTTGTCATTTCTTTCTCAAAACACGACCATGATATCAAGTTCTTCTGAAACTATTTAAAGATTGACAGTTTCAACATACATATTTTTCTTTCAAATTTCTTCCCAATGGAAATCAGTTTTAAAATTTTTATGGCAACTCTAATACTTATACCGGCCATAACAGTTAATAATAAGTCAAAATATATTTGTACTGCAATACAATTCTCGCCATTATTCACTAATACGTCTTACAGGATATCCCAAAAGACGCTTCAGAGCTTTATAGTTTCTGTTATGATGATGACATCGTAAGTATACAATTAGAATTTTCACCAAAATTCAACGACTAAACAGCATATTTATAATTACTAGGACGCAATCGCTTGGAAAATCTCATCCCTTCCGTATTGTTTCGTACATTTAAAAAACCTCACGCGAGCAACCGTGCTGAATGTCACACCCGAGGTAGATATAATACCTTGATTGTTCAGAAATCATTTCCACGTTATTTCCTGTTTTAGGAATTAATAGGATTTAGCCCTGGAATATTGAAATTTTGCAAAGGATTCTCTTTGCAAACCAACCAAAGAACTAAACGTGCCAACGGATACCCGGTACGAGGACAAACTCAATCTCAGTATTTAAACTATGGATCTGGACAGCAACCGGGAAAAGCCGAGGCTGAGTCTACCTACGGATCTACGCGAGCAGTTGTTAGTAAGTTCTTATAATAACAAATCTAGTCAGAATAGTAGAATTGATGTCGGTTTCTAGCCGGAACGAGTGGTATGGGACAAGCTCAGAGCCAAAGCTTACCTTTGGACTGCAGAGATTGTTTCGCGCAAGGACAAGGCTTACACTTCGGTGCAGGTGGAGCAACAAACGGCTTTGTAGAATCAAAACGACCGGGACAATATTACCCGGGGTCCCCAATTCCAGAAAAGGTCGTGTATCCTCCAGGAGGTCCACAAAATGGTGGTCGTCCTGATACATTAATCCGTCCAGGTCAACCTACAGGTCCATCAGGACCCGGAGGAGTACCGTTAGGACACGGGGGAGTATCGCTGGGACCGGGAGGAGTACCGTTAGGACCCGGAGGAGTACCGTTAGGACCGGGTGGAGCACCATTAGGACCAGGTGGAGTACCTTTGGGGCCTGGAGGGGTTCCGTTAGGACCCGGAGGCGTACCCTTAGGACCGGGAGGAGCACCATTAGGACCTGGTAGAGTACCGTTGGGACCTGGAGGCGCGTCCCTGGGTCCTGGAGGCGTACCACTAGGCCCAGGAGGAATCCCACTCGGCCCCGGAGGGGTGCCATTGGGGCCTGGAGGAGTACCGTTAGGACCTGGAGGAGCTCTACTCGGTCCCGGAGGAGTACCGTTAGGACCCGGAGGCGTACCTTTAGGACCCGGAGGAGCACCATTAGGACCTGGTGGAGTACCATTGGGACCTGGAGGGGTGCCACTCGGCCCCGGAGGAGTATCTTTAGGACCCGGAGGAGTACCATTAGGACCCGGAGGAGTACCGTTAGGACCCGGAGGAGCAGCATTAGGACCTGGTGGAGTACCATTGGGACCTGGAGGGTGCCACACGGCCCCGGAGGAGTATCTGTAGGACCCGGAGGAGTACCGTTAGGCCCTGGAGGAGTACAGTTAGGACCCGGAGGCGTACCTTTGGGACCGGGAGGAGCACCATTAGGCCCTGGTGGAGTACCGTTGGGACCTGGAGGTGTTCCACTCGGCCCCGGAGGAGCACCGTTAGGACCCGGAGGCGTACCTTTAGGACCGGGAAGAGCACCACTAGGCCCTGGTGGAGTACCGTTGGGACCTGGAGTTGTTCCACTCAGCCCCGGAGGAGCACCGTTAGGACCCGGAGGCGTACCTTTAGGACCGGGAGGAGCACCATTAGGACCTGGTGGGGTACCGTTGAGACCTGGAGGTACACCGTTGGGTCCTGGAGGGGTCCCATTAGGACCCGGAGGAGTGCAGCTAGGGCCCGGAGGAGTGTCACTAGGACCAGGAGGAGTACCACTAGGGCCCGGAGGCATACCATTGGGACCAGCAGGAGCACCGTTGGGACCGGGAGGAGTACCTCTAGGACCCGAAGGGATGCCATTAGGGCCACTTCCATCTAGATGGCCACAACAGTTGCAATATCCTCCCAATGGTAAAGGTAAAGACTAACCATTTCATGAAATAATTACGCATTTACCTCATCTTTACCTAAACTCGCAGAGACAGAACAGCTTCAAGGGACCGTGGGTGGAGGAGGAAAATTCGCCGGCACGTTTACCGGAGGATATCAACCGGCCAGTGGTCAAACAGGCACGTTTACCGGCCAATTTAGCGGAACTTACGATCACGCCGGTGGTGGAGTACAATATCAACCTACTGGACCTAGTCAACCGTTAGTAACACCTCCACAGCATGGTGGTAATGATTATCGACCTACTGGTCCACCGGTAATACCAGGAGGAAACGGTTATGCTCCTGGAACACCCGGATATACACCTGGAACAGCTGGGTATACACCTGCAACAGCTGGATATACACCTGGAACAGCTGGATATACGCCTGGAACACCCGGGTATACACCTGGAACAGCTGGATATACACCTGGAACAGCTGGATATACACCTGGAACAGCTGGATATACACCTGGAACAGCCGGACACACACCCGGATACACGCCGGGAGCATCGGCATATATACCTGGAACGCCAGGATATACCCCTGGAACACACGGTCAAGTTACGCCCGGCTATCCATTACCGCAGTCATCGGGAAAACCAGGATGTGGATCTCAAGTTGCTTGCCCGCCTGGTTGTGCACCAATAGCAGGAAATTGTACAGGACAGCCAGGATACCATGGAACAACGACTTACGGCCCCGGATTGCCAGGTTACTTACCCGGAACAGGTTTTGCACCTGGTAGTCCCGGATATGCACCTGGTGGTCCCGGATATGCACCTGGTGGTGCCGGATATGCACCTGGTGGTCCCGGATATACACCTGAAGGTGCTGGTTATGCACCTGGAGGTGCAGGTTATGCACCCGGAGGGCTCGGATATGCACCTGCCGGTCCCGCATATGCACCTGGTGGTCCCGGATATACATCAGGAGGTAATGGTTACGCACCTGAAGGTGCAGGTTATGCACCTGGAGGTACTGGTTACAGACCTGGAAGTCCCGAATATGCTCCTGGAGGTGCCGGATATGTTCCTGGAGGCCCTGGTTATGCACCTGGAGGTCCTGGTTATGCGTCTGGTGGTCCTGGAAGTCCCGGATATGCTCCTGGAGGTGCCGAATATGTTCCTGGAGCTCCTGGTTACGCACCTGGACGTCCGGGTTATGCACCTGGAGGCGCTGGATATGCACCTGGAGGGCCCGGATATGCACCTGGAGGTGCAGGTTATGCACCTGGGGCAGCTACACCTGGATATGGCCCTGGAACAAATGGATATGGTCCTGGGATACCTGGTTACAGCCCTGGAACGCCTGGATACGGACCGGGAACAGCAGGTTATGGGCCTGGCTATATACCGGGAGCAAATGGATATGCGCCTGGTGGTGCTGGAGGTCCAGGCTATGCACCAGGATCAAACGGATATGCGCCTGGTGCAGCTGGAGCACCAAGCTACGCACCGGGAACAAATGGATATGCGCCTGGTGCAGCTGGAGCGCCAAGCTATGCACTGGGAACAAATGGATATGCGCCTGGTGCAGCTGGAGGACCAAGCTATGCACCAGGAACAAATGGATATGGACCTGGTACACCTGGTTATGGCCCCGGGACACCTGGTTATGCTCCAGGAACAAACGGATATGCACCCGGCACTCCGGGCTATGCACCAGGCGTAGCTGGTTATGTACCAGGAACAAATGGATATGCACCTGGAGTGACAGGAGGAGGTACCGGTTATATACCAGGTTATGGACCCGGAACTCCGGGGTATGTTCCAGGGACCCCTGGATATTCACCAGAGAGCGCGGCGTATATGAAACCCGAAGAAGACGATGCCCAATCGCAAGCTCAGAGCTCCGTGCAGGAAGTAAACAATCAAACTCAAGCTACAGCCAGTGCTCAGGGACGATACTTAGGTGGTACTGCCCAATCCCAAGTCTCGGGTACTTATTCTGGATCGGGATCCTTCAGCGCGTCAGCAGGCACAATTGACAACATACGAGGAGCTCAGACGCAAGTATCTGGCGGAAAGGAGGGGGCGATCAGTTCGGCGCAAGGTACAGGTGGCACAGCTCAATCCCAGGCTCAAGTCCAGATGGCATCCGGTACCGGACAGACACAATCAATCTCTCAAAGCGGTGGACTTAACCACGGTAGTAACACGCAAGTCGAGGCAGGCGATAAAGGGGGCATGGCCGACGCGCAAGCGAATGGACCCGGTAGCACATCGTCACAGGCGCAAATCGGTTTCGTGCCGTTCGATAAAAACGAAGTTGACGATCAGAAGACGCCGTTCCGGGGTGGAGGCACGGCGAGCGCTCAAAGCGGGACTTACACGGGACAATCGCAGGCCCAGATACAAGGAAAATTCCTATATGGTATTAAGTATAGCGGTTCGGCGCAAGCCGGAACGGGTGGAAATTCTACATTCTCAAGGAACCAAACTAAGCCGTTCAGTGTCAATCAACAGAGCGCTTTCGCCACTTTCCCTAGTCTATTCAATAACGAGAACGCACCAGGAGGTAATAATCCGAGCGCTAACGATCCTATGCTTCATGCTTCAACGGGCCGCGGGCCTACGGCACAAGGTCCTGTATCTCACGGGCTTACGGCTCTTGGCCCAACCGGTAACGGTCCCACCGCGAATGGTATGCATGAGATCGAAAGCGAAATCATAACGCAAACTGAATACCCGACGACCACGGAAATACCAGATGCCGTCTATACCGAAGAGGATGACGATGATCCTTACGATTACGACGAAGGCGATGTAATTGCCGATAGTACTGTCCCTAGGACGCTCATGCGAACTTTGATCAATCAACAAAGTCGCTCGCAAAAGCAACATATTATCTTGGATCCGCTCGAGGATTTGGACGCCACCGTCGTGCAAGATAACGATCGGGATCTTCCACACGGAACGGTTCTACAACCGGGGCAGACGATTCCTGGTTCGCCAGGATACAAGATACCATCCGGATTTAGAGGTAAAGTCAGTTCGATCGCCGGCGAACGTACCGCGGCCATCGGACCAAATTCCCAAGCTCAAAGCGTGACGTTAACGCCGGGCATCGGTAGGATTACCTACAAGAGACCCGTGTATACGGTTCAATCCAATACGAAGTTGGAAAATAACGGATTCGGATACGGCACCAGCTACACTTACCAACCGGTCCAATACCATCTGAAGAGCGGTAGATCTTATCCGCCGTTCGTTTCCGTCGCGAAAACGGAGAGCGGGTCGAGGAATCTTTACACGGGTATCAAGAGCCCGTCGGTTTACTATACCCAAACGTCCACTTGCGGGTATTTCACGAATACTTGCGTGTATAACAATGGGCGGAAGATATGCCTGCCTAGACCGAAACTGAATCCCGATGGAACGCCGGTGAAATGTTAGGGGATAGATATGTATATATATCGTGTGTGTATAAATTGGCGAAAAAGCTACACGCGACGTAACTCCTTATGAAATTCTCAATCGAAAATTTCAACATCAAAATATTGCACCAAGCTCCATACGTCGACACGAGGTTTTAGACGTTCGGCCTAGGGTAAGGGATGCTGTCGTCCCAGCATCGGTAACAGCTGGAGCAGCCAACGGAACTCGGCACGCGCTTATCTGATGTAATGCGTAAACATCTGCCGGGTGGTAAAGCAGTTCAAATTCGTACACATTTATCAATGATAAGCTGCTCCAACTGTTAGGGATATGCTGAGACCATAGTTGGGACCTTTATTCTACAAATAAGCGTTATTATTCGATATATGTTGATACAGATAGGTGCAATTTATAGTAAAAAAGAACTTTTTATATTATTTGTTGGCAAACGTTTTCTTTCTGACTTCCAGTTATGTTTTTAATATTCCTGCTTTGACATACTTTCACGAAAAACACATCTTGCAACGTTGTAGAACAATAAGACTGTATTCGAATGTAATTTCTTTCAATAACATTACTGTCAAATTTTGACTATTACAGTAGTACGCGAGTGCAGTGTTCCCAAATGTATGTTTCTTTCTAATGCTTCCTAAAAACATACGAAGCATACTACATTTTAAGATAAAGATTTTCGATTCAGAATCGAACGAAGGATGTCGCTGCGTGTAGCTTTTTCGCCAATTTATACACAGCCTGTATATGTAGGTAATTAATTTAAGAAAATATGTTTTATTATATGTGTGTAGGATAAGATACAACTGGTAATAATTATCCACTGCCATTAAAACTTTGTCACCTTGAAAGATCCGGTCGGAGCACAAAATTGGTGCGGATAAAACTGCCTTTTTTCCACTACTTTGCGTTAACTCCAAATACTTAACAATTTCTTCTTTAATAGTAAAAATCTGCTTGATGCCAGATGAGTATCATACAATAGATGAAAATTATGAAGAAAAGGAATTCTAAAAAATAAGCCTCCTTTCCACAGCTTAGTGGATGGAAGACTGGAACTGCTCATAAAGTAGCAAGTTAAAGATTTTTCAAGTTTATGTAATGACAAAGTCACATACTGAAAGTCAACCCCAAGATGACTTCGACCCGTATTCTTTCGAGTGTTTTGCTTTGTTTACGTCCTTTCCCGTAAGGGGTATTTGTTTTTGCATTACTTCGTCCTTATCTTCTAATTGGTTTATCTTTACCTTCCTTCACGAAGCCCACCAAAAATTAAACCGAAAAGCATAAATCTAACATTTCAGACTAAGCAGTTTTATCCAGAGACCATCAAATTTTATAGAATCTTATTTATTTCAATTGACATATTTACAAAAATTTGAAAACGTCCTGTATTTCATCTTTGTATACGTTTCTTTAATTTGTAAAGTAAATTTAAAATTAAAAAAGATAAAGCATTATTTCTAAATAAGTTTATTACTTCCATCTTCTTAAGTTAAAAGTTACGATCGATGATCCAATGTTCTACTTTAAAAATATCAAATTTTGTTCTTCCTCGGAAAATCTATCAAAATCTGATGTTCCTTTCCATTTATTTTCTTATCATAAGTCCAGTACATTTAAACTATAAGCATTCGATATCAGCAAGTATCTGAGTGGGTAGATAGTTCACCTCGAAGATTTTCTTAACCGCCAGGTAATCAAAACCGGTTGGTACGGTTTTGCATTTTAGAGACACGACAAGGCTATGAAATATCCCTCACTCCTTCGTCATCTTAATTCTAATTCGTAAATCTCGGTTTCATAACACATCTTTAGAAGAAATGTTCTGGGATGCATCAGCAGTCATCACAAGGACTATCTATATTTCGCACAGAATTCTGTAGTGGCAAGGAAAGGTAATAATCGCCAGAAACATCGGGAATGAGATGGATTTGTCATTCCTTGAGTAATCCTTGCTGAATAAGGTGATGTGTTATCTTGATAGAACGATAGTTTCGAATAACCAGTCCTAACTCTTTCTGAAGAAAAGGCTCTTCTGAATATATGTTCTAAACAGTATATTTTCTACGTACTGCTGGTACTTGGCGGAGCACTCAAAAGTAAAACAATCAAGTCCTTAACATTCATGAATATCCGAAAGGAAAGGAACACAGCACCTAGGACACAAGTGGTAATCAAGTTATCCCCAGTAAGAACTGTTGATATGCAGGAACGTTTCTGGTTGGTCACAGCGTAGGGTGTGAATCAAAGTTAACTTAACCTTCCTATACTCACGTCAAAATGAAAGACGTATACTATACTATATAAGTCGGTCTCACAGACCGTATGCGTGAGTATAGGAAGGTTAAAGACAAGGTGGCGCGGAAAGAACAAGAAGCACATTACAACAGCGGTTCGTCAAACAGACAGGACAGTTTATAAAGACACGACAAATATTCTCGAACGGCGTTTCAAAACATGACATTTTATACGTTCTGTCCCCACTGTCAGGCTTTCCGAAGCCAAGAAAAATCGAAATTTCGTCTTGCTAGAAGGAAGGCGGGAATCATTTCAAAAGGAGGCCGCGAAACCTGAAAGTTTGAAAACGCTGCGTTAGATAATGATAGAAATGATAGTGACTGCAAGGACTGTAGTGTATTTACTGGCACTGTACCACATCGGGAAATTGCTCACCACACAATTGTTTAATATAAACTTCGGTGACACGTGTTTCGCTAGCACGATGCAAGTACTATTAAAACCGATTGAGCAAATAATTTTCTTGAAGTTCTAAACATGGATATTTACCCCACCCTTACTGCAATCGTCTCATATTCTAGAGAAACAAAATATGAGTGCGTGTTCGACATACAAGAACATTTTAAAAAATCTCTTAGGTAACCTGAAAGACAAAACAGATTTGGAACAACGATCGGGTGTCTATCGACTTAGTTGTAGTGAATGCGATAAAACATATATAGGACAGTCGAGATGCGCACTAGCTACACGATTTAAAGAACATGTGACACATTATCGTTATGGTAAGATAGATTCGTCAAGTATTGCAAAGCATTTGCACGACATAAAAATTGAAAATGGATAAAACATATTAATTCACCGCGAGAACCTGATACGTATGCAGTAATACACATATAAAAATACTAACCTTCTAAATCGTGACAGTGGTCCAATTCAATATCCCGCCTTGTTCAGTATATTATAATTAAATAATTACGCAACAATAGTCTTTCTAAGGTTAGTTATCATTTTAATTTTCTTCGGAAAATTAACCAAATTAGTTACATAACGATACTTGTAATTTTTTTAACGTTTTAAACTTATTCAAACCACAACGCAACGTTTAACAAGTACTTTTTCTTTCAAATAAATAAAACACACTTTTTCTTTCTTTCGTATGTATGTAGAAATTAGAGAGGCTGTCTACTTGGCGTGTTGTTTATAAGTCTTTTACATTGGACGGGCATTTGTTGGCCATCTCCGACAAAAATATCTTTTACGCCACACACACGATTACAGTACAGGTGGGCTAAATTTGCATATTTAGAACTCTAAGAGAATTATTTGCTCTATCGATTTTACGGTTTTGGTAATGATTGCCTCGTACGCGAGGAGTTTACCGATATGATATGGTGCAATGATAGAAGTATAAAGATCTATTGGAAGTAGAGTAGAAAAGTTGAAAAATACAAACCTTACCCGTTGTGATTTTCCCCTTCATAAATTTCGTCCGTTTATGTCAGGTATGGGCAACCTCCGGCCCGCGGGCCACATACGGCCCTCGAGTAGGATTTGTCCGGCCCGCTACTGAATTCTTTCGTTGCATATTAGCACGGCCCGTCTAAACTTAATTCATAATGAATCATAAGGATACTACAAAAATGTATATTTTTCAAGATTACTCGCAGCATAAAACTTCTACAAAAAAGGTTGCCCATGCCTGGTTTATGTAAACTTTTCCTAAGCCGAATAAATCACTTCGTTGTTAACAATTGCATATTCGCCTTAATCTATTAGGAATATCGAAAGGAAAATTCAAAGGAACATTTATTTCTTGCTCACAAAAAGCAGTGTTTAGGGTTGGGAACAATCAATAAAATACTATACGTTATATAAATAACACAACGCTACGTTTGCAGTTTAAATAAAGTAATCTTATTTATTACATTATTGCCGTTGTAGATAAAAAAAAAGAAAAAAAAATAAAGGAGTAAGGATTAATTCTTCCTAAGTTATGCGCTTAAAATTACTATAAACAAAAAAGGGAATATGGTAATAGTGATTGATCCGTTACATAAAAGTACAATTATTCAAAATTATACACAGACAAAATCAGTCGACAGTAAACGTTTCACAATTCCTATAAAAATAAATATAGATCCATATCATTAGGATACAAGTTTTATAGTATAGTTTGTTTCTTTGCTTTCAATTAGGTACACAGTCACAAGTCTAAAAAAATATTTAAAAATAAAGTAACGTATATATGTATGTACAAGATAAATAATTAATAAATAGGAATCTATCGACATAATATGATACAAAGTAAAATTAATGGAAATATGTATACATATATATATAGTAAGTATATTCTCGTGGAAATCAACGTTTGTTTGTTAAAATAAGTCGTAGTTTAGATTAAGTAGAAATTAAAATTCGATCGTTTCCTCGTCACTAACGTCTTCGTTTAAGATTGTGCCACGATGGGATAAGAGGCTTGAAGAACTACAGTTACGCAACCTGTTGGGAAAAGATATGGTTAAACATGGTGATAATCTATTTGTAATCAAAAGTAAATTATCACGACTACCAGAAAGAAACAAAAAACAACTTAATTGCATATACGAGTATCATCGCTTTCCGGAGAAAAACATCACTCCTTCGAATCCACAGCCTTGATCGGAGAAAAATGTCTTAAGTTTATCCCCCTCTCCTTCTAATATCGTCTCGCCAGTGGATTTTTCGTCTTCTCCGTTTCTATCCACCTAAACATCTCATTCACACACGCTCTTTTCAATGTATAGGGTGAGATTAAAGTATGGAATATTAAAAGAAAAAAACCAACTCAACTGGTTTCCTTAAAAACGCTGAAACACGTCGCTTTTGATTGTTAAACATACATATTAATACGTGCAATTCACCTTCCGCCTTTTGTTTTTCAGTTATGATGTCATTATAAAAAAATAAGTGACAAAATTTTTAGTGATAGAATCCCATTTTTCTTTCGTTTAATGTGACGTCAAATGCGACTTACGCTGCTTCAATACTTCAAAATTGTCCGGTTTTGGTTTCGTAAACTTGTGAGTTTAAATAACGCCATAGAAAAAGTCTAGGGGTGTCAGATCACGCTGTGCATTCTATCGGCTATCGTCTGCCGACTATCTTCCTCAAAAAACGTGTGCAAAAATTACGAACAGGAGGCGTATAATGTGGCGGTGCGCCATCGTGGTGATACCAAAAAGTATTCAGTGAGATATCAGCAGACTGGGCAAATATACGATATGATGAGTCATCTGTCCCTGGTCCTCTCTAATATAATACTACTGGAGAAAACAGATGACTCATCATACCGCATATTTGCCCAGTTTATCAGAATAGTCCTGGTTTGGGTAAAGTACAGCCATTGCTTGAACTAGATGGTCACATAGCGGTCAAACTGATTCTTGTCCGCGACGGAGCGAACCCGTTAAAATTACCCTTAAGAATCAGTGGCGCCCTTATTCAAATTTTATACCATTAGCCAGCGTTTTTAACACCTGTTTTCGTGAAGGCAGCACCTAGTCCTATCGTTTTGCGTGTCAACAGATCTCTCCGTTCCAGTTAACCTTATACTTCATTGTTCGGGACGACATCAGTTACGATGACCGTAGCTATCCACTCCATGTTCAGAGCACCCTCACAGCGCAACGCTACCAGTTCGAAGTCGCATACGCTTCCTGATGCCAGATTTCAACAGAACAACGCCAGTTCACATGGTGCATGGATAATTCAAGATGACCTTGTTCCCAATTTCATACCTATACTCAAAGCCATCCTAAGATAAATTGTCACCCGGAAATAGCGTATTTACCCTTGTGGTTAGCCCCCTGCTTGTAACATCTTGGCTAAGGGCCAACATTCCTTGAAGGCGCCTTTCATAATCTTATTCGAAAAGACTCTCAAAGTTGAAGCGATTTTCTTCGGAGAGCGACGATTTACTTACATATTTGCAAAAAAGTTCCAACGCTCGAAACAGATTGATCAACTTCAATAAACATTTTCAAGAACCTATATCTCTATCTTTGTTCAAAATAGAGCGCTAAAGAAATAGCTGTTTTTACGGAGAAAGTCCAAAAGGTAAAATGAGTAAAAAATGAGTTGAAAGAACGTCAGGAACCAATTACGTCACTAACAAGGAAACATAGCGACGTGATACACCAATCGATTTCAATAAAACTCGTTGTAGTAATCGGTAATTATGTCGAGTGTTTTTAGGTAAACGGATACGACGCACACTCCATTAAATAGAACGGGTGTTACGGGTGTCACTGCGCTAAACGACCTTATCCCAATGATACAATACAGGCTTATTAGAGTCGGTATAAATTTTTTCAATTTGATTTTGCCAAAAATGCTTCAGTACTGCGTGGTATCCGTTTACCCAAAAACACTCGACATAATCACTGATCACTACGACAAGCATCGCTGAAATCGATTTGTATCACGTAGTGATGGCTTCCTTCCTGACGTTCTTTCTTCCGTTGTACTTTTTGCACTTTCTCTATAGAAACAGCCATTAGCTGGATCGTAAAAATCGAAATGCAGTAAGTGAAGCAATCATGGTAGTGTTTTGCAAATTCTACTGCCTACGCTTGTACTGCATAGGAAATATTAATGCTCCTACTGTCTCTTACTTTGATGCCAACTACAAAATGACGATGAAATTGGTGAGAACATTTTCATATTAATTTGTTAAAATCTAAAATATTTTCTTTTTATTTCTAAGATAATCAACTACGCACAGTAAAACAAGAATTAAATTTTATGAACATTTCAAGTAACTGTGACATTGACCTACTAAACTACTCAAAAGCGCCATACCGTGTGTTAAAAAAACGGAAAAATTAGTATCATAGAAACAAGCAAGTAATAGTAATGCAATATTAAATTCGAAACGCCTCATATACTTATAGTTCGTACCGATTGTCAAATAAATCAACTTACACAATCGCTATCTTCGAGCAGAGCCATCTCCTCACCACCATCCTCCTTTTCCTCGCTTAAAAATGAAAATGAAGCAAACAGATTAGACAAAGCACCGAAAGGACGCCCATAAGAAAATAGTAGCAGCACGAAATAAAGCAAGCTAGATCCGAAGACGATAAGCGGTCGTTTTCGTAACATGCGCGCCACTTACCTCGTGTGAAGATGCTGCAATTGTACTTGGAAATTATCCACCTGTTCCTGCAATTCGTCGTTCGTCCGTTGAAGTTTGCGCGTGTTATTGGTCGCCGTGTCCAGTTCGTCTTCGGCCACCGCCAGATCCCTTTTCAATTCTTCGACTCGACTTCGCAGTTTCTTCACCTCGGATTCGTACTGTTCAGCTCTCCGAACGGCGTGAGCTAATTCGGTCATCTTGTCCTGGACGATTTTTTCAGTTTGTTTTGAGAATGTTTCAGGTCCGCTATCTCCTATAAAATGCGTCGGAAAATAATTACTCACGAAAACTGAAACATTGAAGCAGAAAGTTGTGGACACTTTTTTTCTCTTTTAATCGGAAAATACCCGAGAAGATATTGGGACTTACTTTTGCGTCGTTTTTTATATCCGACCAAAATTATAAGGCGACGACTGACTTGAACCAAGCATTGTAACGTAATGCTCGCAACAACCTTACACGAGTACATGTTACGAGTCATAAGGGCGCGCGACATTTGGACGCACGAAAAATTAGGTACGTCACAATTGGACGCGGATATTTGGACGCATGACAATTTAGGCGTGCCACAGTTAGATGCGCGACATTTGGACGCACGACGAATTGAAAAACTGAAGCAGAAAGTTGTGGAAACTTCTTTTTCTTTTAATTGGAACATACCCGAGAAGATATTAGGACTTACTTTTGCGTTGTTTTTTATATCCGGTCAAAATTATAAGGCAATGACTGACTTGAACCAAACAATCTAACATAATTCTCGCAACAACTTCCACGAGTACAAGTTAGGAGTCAGAAGGACACGGATATTTGGACGCGCGGCAATTGAACGCTGATATTTGGAGGCACGACAAATTAAGTGCGTCGCAATTGTACGCGGATATTTGGATGCACGACAACTTAGGGGCACCACAATTGGGCGCGGATATTTGGACGCACGACAAATGGACGCACGACAAATTAAGTGCGTCACAATTGGGCGCGGATATTTATACGCACGATAAGTGAGGCGTGCCAGTTGGATACGCGACTTTTGGACGCATGACAAATTGGGCGCACGACATTTGGACGCACAATACATTCCCTTTACACTTCATCAATTTATGTGGTTGCTGCAGGCACTGTTCTGTTGCGTTATTTAAAGAATATATATATGTGGTAGATTTTAATACGTTTACGACTTACAACAAGTGTTAATATCTTGGAAGAGTACAAATATTGGGAAACTACGTCGTAAAGAACTTTAACCACAACCATATTGGTGATGCTGTAAAGTTATAAGCAAAGGGAGCTGTTAATGGAATGAAGCAAATGGCTGAAAACGACCAACCAGTCAGGTTATATTGGCTCATATGTAGTCTGGGCAAACAACGATAATTACGAAATAAGTTACGGCAGCCTACATATACACAGAATTACTGGCCGATTTAGTATTGACTAGAGTGCGGAGATGCTGTGGTGACTCATTTCGTAATTGCACGCTGTTACCGCTGTTCGTCCAGGCTACTCATATGTCAGAAGGCATTTCTTGTGCTGCATCAGGGCAATTACCTTCAGTTTCTTTCATGAAACGAGCCATGCAACGCGTACGTAAACAAACTGAAGCTGCCTGAGCAAACCGTAGAAGTTTAATGGAGTTAACGCAATCGAGTATGACAATAATCCAATGCGCACAACTTCCAGTTGCAAATTTATCGCCTGACGTTGTTACCAAATTGAAATATCAAACAAAACAATTTAATAAGTTTAAAAAAATTAAAAAATTCAACGATAAGGAAAGTGGCCATTACCACCACATAAACTTTTAAACACGCCAGTATTTTGACTGCCCAGTCCCAAGCTTAGCTGAAGTGTGAAGAAAAGTTACTATGCGTCCAATTATCGCACGTACAATTGTTTCGTGCGTTCAAATTTCCGTCTCCAAACATCTGCATCCTTTTGACTTATATCCGTAACACTACGTTTACAATTTAAATCCCAATTGTCCATTTTATTCCTTACAGAAATTTCTAGAATAGTTCAGTTAATTTACGTTATATTCATATTCTAATTAATCATTATGCTTTTGACTTGTTTCTATACGTTATAAAGTCTACTTTGTAACGTCTACAGAAATTAATGAAGTAGTTAGTTAAGTTTACTCGTCTTATATTACAATGTTTTACTACAAGTGAATCGCCGGCTATAATCTTTGCATAATTTGGTACTACCTTAGCCTTATCCGAGACTTCCTGTTGTAGATGTCTCAACTCGGCATCGGCATTCGACATCGGACGTCCTTTCCGTTCCAATCTCTCCTGCATATCTCTCAATTCGGATCGTAACTTTTTATTCTCCCGTTCTAACGCTAACTTTTCCGTTTCCAAACGCTCCCTCTTACCCCATTCGGACGCGTTTTCTGCTTGCAATCGTTCGAGCTGGAATTTCAAAAACAAAAAAACGTTTCATTCTCCCGCCATCGAAAGAAACCGGTAGTATCTCACGCACTTCCGCTCTCAATTCGTTAATTCTCCGATCGAGATTTTCGCGCGATTGAGATTCTTCTTGCAGATCGGATCTCATCGCTCTCAATTCTTCTTGATGTTGATCTTGCAGTTGAAGAAGCTCCCTAACCGCTTCTTGCTTCGCGTCCCTCAATTCGTCGCATTTATCTTTCGCTTCTTGCAGATCGACGCTGATTTTTTCGATGTTTCTGTGTAATTGGACCTTTTCCCTGTCAGAAAGTATTGGTAAGATAATTCTTCCGAGGAGAAGCGAAAAAGGGGAAAATCGGAAAGGTGAAGTATACAAGGAAAAACATAAGAATAAATAAAACGAGGAGTGTTTAAAAGATCTGAGACTAGCTTGGAGTAGTTGCTTTCAAAGGCTGCTGTTGTCAAGCGAATAAATACAAGTAAATAGTACAGGACAAGAAGAATAGAAACCAGTACAAAGAATTAAACGCAAACAAAAATTAATAAAAAAATAAAAATTTTAGGAGGGATATCACAGAATATTACTTACTCTCTTTCTATTTGAAGGGTCTTTGTGGCTTCATCCAATCTCAATTGTAACATGGACAACTTCTGCATTATATATTCTTCATCTACGTCCTTATGAATTAACTTATCACTGCGTCCATTTAATCCATTCAAAACCTCCCCACTATCCACTAATCTCTTATCTAACAACTCCCTACTATCCAAAATATGTTTAGGTACAGCCCCTTGCAGAATATACTCCTCGATAGCGGAATCCTTATCCAAATCCATAATGGAAGTCGCCGTACTATCGCACTCGGCTTGCGTGGTCGTCAAACCGTTCGCGATGTCCGTTTTCTCTTTTACCGGGGAAGTATTACCTAAACTAAAATTAAAATCTTTAAATGGATCGTCGCCGAGAGCTTCGAAAATGTGACTGTCGAATTGTCCGGCGTGCTTCAACAAAAGGATGTGGATTTTCTCGATTTCCTTCTTCAATTGTTCGTTCTGCATTTCCAATTCTTGTTTTTCCCTTTTCGTTGAATTCGTGTCCTTCAAGGCGGCTTCCAGTTTCGACCGCAACTGTTTGCTTTCCTCTCGCGCTTTGTTCCGTTCGTTTCGAACCTTACTCCATTTCTCACGCCAATTCGCCGTGCAATCCGACCACCATCTCATAGTTTTTTCCATTTGGGCCGCCCGAGCTCTCGCTTCTTCGAGTTCACGTTGTCGCATGGCCTGAGATAGAGAAAAACAACTTTTACAACAAATGTGTCTGTAAAGTGTTGTAATATGAGAGATGATAGTTTAGGAAAGGATGATAAGACGTAGACGTTTGGTTTTTAATGAAAAAAATCGCAGCTGTGTTTCATGTGTTCGAGTTGTTTAAGTTTTTTATATCGTAGATATACTTGAATCTGTTCTTATGATGCTTTTGTAAAAATTCTAAAGAAAAATATGCTGGTTTCGGGGCTTGAAGTTTGGATTGTGCGACACCCATCAACAAAAACTTAATTTCATTTGCATCTGCAGTCTAACTATCAGAAACGACTGCACTAGAATAGCATTAATTGCATAACATTAAGCTATACGAATACAGATGGCTTCATATTATACATTGAAACTATTATGTATTTGTCTAGCGCAAATACATAATAGTTGTTCTGATAGTTGTTCAATAGCGCGAAAACTATTAAAGATATCGCGTTCGTTCTTATTCCATTCGATTCCCTGTGAAAATGTGCTTCTAGCGAGGCCTATTCGACCCCGATCGAGGAATAAATAAAGAAGCTGTGGCGATTTTACGCTTTCCCTAATATAAAAATATCGATTTTGAATCAAATATTGGCGATGCGATCACAAATTCATGTTCGAAAACACAATACAAACTTCGAAAGCTCGTAGCATCCCAAACTATTAACGATAGAAATCGATCTAGGGGTGAATCCGAAACAGAAAAACAAGTTTCTTCGAATGTTGTCGGAATTAATCTTATGCGATTCAGTCCAATAAGAATCGCGATGGGCGTGCGATTTTTCGATTGTTTTGCCGTTTCTGTTTCAGATTTGCTCCTTGTATTCATGATGGTTTTAGCCAAATGGCATTTTAACCGCTACAAATCGAAATCTGTTTTTGAATTATTCCGGTAGGTACAAATAGGAATTTAAAAATCCACATTCACACCATAATTATCAAAAGTGCTGCTTGAGTGAAATGTATTACTTTATTGAGAGTGCTTTGGATGATAAATATTTTAAAAGGATTAGAATATTTGACGCAGTATCATCTTTCCAAACAGCTCTATACCATTCACTCCAGACTCCTCATATTTTGCTAATAAAAAGTGTTACAGTACACACTTAATGTGACTCACAGGAGTATTACCCTTCCTGAATGCGAGGGCTATCCAGAAACTAACATACGTTTTAGAATAAAAACGAATTAAAGTGACAGAAGACATTTTTTATTATATCCATACGATAGCCTAACTCTTGACCTAGTTTTTAACGTATCTCCGTTCAAATTGAGGCACTTATCGTAGAGATACACCAGTTTGTTGACACCATTGTCATAGAATTCTGCCGCTCGTTCACGTAATGCTTGGTCGGCAACTTCACTCTTCGTCGTGAACATTAAGACCGTATCACACTAACGGTTGCCGATTGCGGTTGCCGGTTGCCGTTGAGCAGCGGACCAATGGGAACTCAGCCGGCGCCGGTTGACGGTCCAGTTGCCAGTTTAGCCGTGCGTCTATTTCCAACCGGCAGGGCCACAACCGTAGCGAATAGCGAGCTGCGTAGAGAGATCACGTGATCAAATATATGTAAATGATATTGCATGTGCTTTTTCTGACGTTTTCAACACGTTTTAAATCTTTTAAACTGTTTCCTTCAACCAGCGCCTGCTGGCCTCCCATTGGTCCGCTGCTCAACGGCAACCGGCAACCGTTAGTGTGATACGGTCTTTAGTGCGGCCATTTTTAACATAATCCACCACTGTCTCACTCCACCTCCACTCATTACGTCGTTTCCGTACATTTTACAAAATTTCCGATGAATTTCAACTGACTTGTTGTTTTTGGCTAACAAAAACCTGATCACCGATTGCACTTCACAATTGGCGGGATTTTCTATTGCAAAAATGCTCAGTTCACTAACCACAAGCAACACAAAGCTCAGGCCACCGCAGCTGGATGCGCATTGAGTGAGGAACCCCCAGACACTGAGTTGGCGCCGCTAGCCTTTTGCCACAACAGCCCAAAACGTAAGTTAGATTCTGCATAGTCCTCATATATTCAGCGAGTACTTTAGGGTCATGCCATGTAAAGTGGCCTAATTTAGAATATGGTTCCCACTCGACCCCAATTTTGATAAATTTGTTACAGGTTGTACCTACAAAACCTTTAGTAAGTTTTGCACAAAGTTTTAGCCTTGTGTGTAGTCTCATAGAGGTGCCAGAGCTTTTTGCATAAAAGTCACAGTAATACATATAAAGTTAATCTACAGTAAATTAAATTCTAATCAATTTGGAATCTAGCACAACTAATTATTCTAGTACATATAAAATTGATTCCCGACATTCACCCAATCGACATTAAAGAAATAACACTATTATAATAGTAGACATCGCACGCAAAATCAATACGTTTTGTAAACCCAATCTTTAGTTTTAGATGGAATTGCTCGAACTTCTAATAGATAAAAATCAGCTCTTTCCAATGGTGAAAACATCAAGGATATTAGGGGGCATCAAATTTGAGATACGTAGGGGTACAATATGACGTTTTAAATTTTTCACGCAAGTTTGGAGTCAACTATTTCAGCAAACAAAGGAGCAAATAAGAAATTGAAGAAGAAAGATGGAGAAAGGGATGGCGAAAATTTAAATTTTGCCGTTCTCAGCCCACGTCACGTCGACCTTCTTAGACATATTTATCCTAAAATTCCCAAATTCCCTTTTAAAACGAAAGTGTTATACTGAAAGGTATTGCTTTCTTTCTCAAAATTCTTCATCTTAAGCATTGATCCACACCATTTGACAAAATGTCCGGAGAGTGTGACACGTTTTCCAATATCTTTCAAACTCTCAATGTTTTGATGGCCTCTTACAAGAAGAAGCAATTTTTGAACAAGCACATTGTCTGTTAACTGCGAAAATTTGGGCTTCTTAAAACTGCCCGTTTTAAAATTAATGGTTACTAAAGTATTGGACAAATTTATCGCGACAAAATTTAAGAGCCACTTTCAGTCCATTTGGTAACAAAAATATTGCTTTCTAAGCCGTACTTATAGAAGTTTGGTATTCTCCATAAAAAGTTGACCCGGTATACCAATTTTCAGCATGTTGGCTTTTCTGGATCTGAAGCAGTAATATAACGAACTTGGCGATTTGTTTCGAATCACTTCCGCGTGGTAAAAGTGACTTTTAGGCAAATATCTCCGGCGCCTCTAGCAGGATACACACAAGGTTGAAACTTTGCAAAAACTTCCTAAAGGTCTTATAGGTACAAGTTTTTATCAAAATTGGAGATGGTCAAATTCTAAATTAGCCCACTTGACATGGAATGACCCTTTGTTTTTGCCCTAAATATTCAACAATACCTCACTTGTACATACCTAAATTCTTTCCACATTCACTCTTAATTCTCTTTTATGAAATCTACAAATTATCTCTTTCACCTCTCTGACAATCTTCGCTCCCAGACACCATCTGCACAGAGCAAGGACTGTAACCATTACAAAAGTTTAATATATTATACATAATCTCTGTTCGTGAACTAATACAACGAATTCTTATTGAGACCTGTATTTCATTTATTTCTTAAATTTAAACAAACACCGTCCTTCTATACCCCTTCTTATATAAACATGTACTCGTGTCTATAACCGCATTATAAGGTTTAGTGGGAGTACGATACCAATCATTTCACTTAGAAAACCGTAAATCCAATAGCACCTCTTTATGAATATATGCGGTAATTAAATATTCATAACTCGGATAACGAGATTACCTCATTTGCTTCCCACTCGGTATCAACAAATCTGGAGGAGGCGATCGACGAGGAATCGTGGTCTCTTCCATGTCTCCTGGAGGAAGTACCGCTGGTCGTACTCTGGGCCATTTTTCACCGAACACTCCACACATAAGACCCGTAAAAATACGGGAATCGAGGTTCAAAACGTTAACCGTTCATTAGCGTTCACAACATAACCGATACACCGATACGAATCACGAACTGTCAGTCGAGATCAGGCGTGCCACACCACACAACATATGGTGTTAGAATTGAAAAGTTACTAGGATGGGAAGCGGAGTGGCGCGATATAATATCGTTTGAATTAAACCGGTTTCTGAAATGTTTGAAATTATTGGCTGTAAATTTTGAAATCATTATTTGAGAAATAAACGATTATTTCTATAAAGTTGTTTTATATGCTGAAAGTTCAATTGCGTGAACGTACTGGAAGTCTACAACCTTCAATCAAAACGAAGGGAGTCTTGAAACATCACAATTTAAAGATATCTTGGTACTGAGTATTTTGTATAAACACTCCAGAAGGCCTATACAGAGTGAACAACCGAAACTGTCCATTACGTAATGTGAAACTTTTAATTGGGAGCATTCATAGATAAAATTAAATAATTAGATGTTGGCAGAATGTAGTTTGACAGCAGATGTCAACCTAGATACCGCAGCTAGAGACCAGATTTAGATAACCTAGGCATACAAATAGCAGTGAAATCTTTAATTACTGTCCTGATCATATGCTACTTTCTGCTGTTCTCCTGTCAATATTTACTTCTATTGCAATGCAATGGTTTGCAGTGGCGTCGTGTCCTTTAGATAAAATATGATTAGGCAACTTATCGTACACGGCGCCTATGTAAAGCTTTGATGTATCAATATCATTATTATAGAATCTGTAGTTTTGCTGTTGTTTTAAGTGTGTAACGGAATAGAAACCGGCAAACACATTTAGCCTTGAGAAAGAATCTAGCAAACGCAAAAAACTTGTTTACATTAAACCCAAAAAAGACACATAGTGCACCTATAAAGGCTAAATAACAGCCATGAAAGTGGTTATAGGGAACTCGAAATTATTTTAACCGTAATCTACATGAGAAGAGCTTTAATTTGATGTGTAATAAGTCCTAGTTTCGAACATTTCGACTTTCTTCGGAATGTCGAAGGAGTACCCCTTTGAAAATTCGGGAAAAATTTAGTATGTTCTGAATTAGATGAGACATTGTGTAAGTACGTTTTCGAAGGCGTAGAATACGATTCCTGCCTCAGAAACGATGAAATTTGCTTCGTTTGAATGTTACAGCGTGCAAAGCGTTTCGTCAAGAACCACTAGTCGCTTTCTCATTGAATATTTTTTTAATAACGCGCCTCTCGTATCGGAAATTATTGTAATCGTAATCTACATCAGAAGAGCTTTAATTTGATGTGTAATAAGTCCTACTTTCGAACATTTCGATTTTCTTCGAAATGTCAAAGGGGTACCCCTTTGAAAATTCGGGAAAAATTTAATATGTTCTGAATTAGATGAAATATTGCGTACGTACGTTTTCGAAGGCGTAGAATACGATTCCTGCGTCAGAAACGATGAGATTTGCTTCGTTTGAATGTTACAGCGTGCAAAGCGTTTCGTTAAGAACCACTAGTCGCTCTCTCATTAAATATTTTTTTAATAACGCGTCTCTCGTATCGGAAATTATTGTAATCGTAATCTACATGAGAAGAGCTTTAATTTGATGTGTAATAAGTCCTAGTTACGAACATTTCGATTTTCTCCGAAATGTCAAAGGGGTACCCTTTGAAAATTCGGGAAAAATTTAGTATGTTCTGAATTAGATGAGACATTGTGTAAGTACGTTATCGAAGGCGTAGAATACGATTCCTGCGTCAGAAACGATGAGATTTGCTTCGTTTGAATGTTACAGCGTGCAAAGCGTTTCGTCAAGAATCACTAGTCGCTTTCTCATTGAATATGTTTTTAATAACGCGTCTCTCGTATCGGAAATTATTGCAATCGTAATCTACATGAGAAGAGCTTTAATTTGATGTGTAATAAGTCCTAGTTTCGAACATTTCGATTTTCTCCGAAATGTCAAAGGGGTACCCCTTTGAAAATTCGGGAAAAATTTAGTATGTTCTGAATTAGATGAGACATTGTGTAAGTACGTTTTCGAAGGCGTAGAATGCGATTCCTGCGTCAGAAACAATGAGATTTGCTTCGTTTGAATGTTACAGCGTGCAAAGCGTTTCGTGAAGAACCACTAGTCGCTTTCTCATTGAATATTTTTTTAATAACGCGCCTCTCGTATCGGAAATTATTGTAATCGTAATCTACATGAGCAGAGCTTTAATTTGATGTGTAATAACTCCCACTTTCGAACATTTCGATTTTCTTCGGAATGTCAAAGGGGGTACCGCTTCATACTCTTCCAAAAACTTCAGTATGTCAAACCGTTCCGCCATTTTAAAAAGTACACAACAAGAACTCAACAAAGAGAAGAGCGAACTATCCCATTGGATATTAGCGGGATTCACGGTGAAAGTAGGCCTGATAGTTCCTTTACTTTCGCCACAATACTCTCAACTATCTAGTCAGACGAGATAGTGTGAGAGCGCTCCCGCGCGTGTGCGATGGCGACTTACAAGTTGTCTATACGACGACAATTGTTTTGATAGTTACTGTCATGACAGCACTATCATAAAAACTATCACCGTGAAAATGAGCCTTTACTCTTCAGTGGTCAACTACTCTTTTCCTTATGATTTTGATATTCAGGGTTTTTTATCTTAGCTAGTTTGTCCAGGTCTGTTTCAATATTAAACGTATTTGCTAGTTGTCGTTCTTTTAGAAAAAAAAATTTTTTGTTTTCACTGGAAGAGATTCTTTACTTGTGATATCGATATATAGACAGCTGTGCACGATAAGTTGCCTAGCTATCTACCATCTGCAGACACCACGGCTCTGAAAAGGTCGCATTAAAATGAAAATAAATATTGATGTGAAGACGTAGGGAAACTAGTCTAGGAAAACTTGGAAAACGAAAGCATTCGCGTCTAGGGTTTTTAGCGTTGCCAGCTCAGGACATTTACGGTTGCTCAGTTTGTGTGGGCGCGGTCATTACTACATCAATTACTGCGTTCGTCACATCAAACTATTTTATGATTGCTGCTATAAATCGTCTTAGGTGTATAGACGTTAAATTTGGTAACGCGCATGGTTTAACATTTGTGCAAACGTGTTTGTTGTAATCAACATAAAATCTTTACGTTTATTAAAATGGCGACCGCTGCCTCAACATATTGGGTTACCTGGACCTAATTAACAGCGTTCATCAGAAAATTTCCCAACATTTCATGAACAGTTGAGTTTGGCGAACGCGTCCCAATCATCTCTCTTTTCTTTTCCTCTTTTATTAGACAAATAGTTTGTTATAACAGATTTCTTTTAATATGATATTGTTAGCCTCATAGGGTATCGCTTGAAATAGAAACCCAGTTCTGTTTCCATCGTTTTGGTGGTCCTCTTGATTGTCGCCTTCCCTGTGGTTTCAAGTCTACTGTTTAACCTCCTGTCGTGTGATCTACTGACGAGATCGTTTCAACACTTTCGAAGCGGTTTTACAAATTGGTGGAAGTCTTCTGATTTAAGCACTGGTCTCTTATTTCTTCGTGAAATATTTTGTCTAATGGCATTTTTCCCTACGATTTGTTTCAGAATTTTCATCTTTGCAGTTCCAGTTTGTTGTTTCGTTTGATTTGTGTCTTCTCCGCTGCATATGCATTGATCTGTCCTACCATGGTTTTGCATATTCTTGTCTTACTATCTACATTATTCTATTTGTGACTATACCCAGTTCTTAACTTTAAGTATAGAAATGTATAGATGATAAGCGGATGTGTCCGTTCTAGTCACTCAAATATAATCTATAACCGGTTTTGCCTCCTAGGTGTAAATGATTATTTTTAATTTCGTCATTCAAATCACAATTAGTTCGAAAATTGAAAAGCGCAAGAACTGGGTAGCGCATATCTATTTCTGTCGAAAATTAAGATGAGAAAATTAACAGAAGTCTTAATGTCCTCTATCAGTAACCAGAGCAAATTGACACAAAAACACTCTAAAATCTATAACCATGACAAAATTGAGAAAATACCAATAGAAGCGCCAACGTGTTGCCTCTGTAACTGTCACATCCTATAAATTTTAATTTGAGAGAAGAAAAGAAAACAATTACGGTGTGCGTCTTATGCATGACAGGTTCAAAATAATTGAACGGTGCAGTTCTTTATGCGGTAGAGGGAAATCATCTAAGCTTGAACGGTGACTTCCGGTGCTTTTAGGCTTTCGCACGGTTGGAATAATTCGTGATGTTGCATTTATTACTATGTAGATATACCATATGTGTAGGTTCATTCTTAATTCTAAGGTTTTCATCTATTTAGATGAGATTTGAAAGATCTTTTCTTAAAGGTGACTCGATAGATTTTTTTAGAATTTATCCTACATTTGACGTCCTGGTTTTTATTATTCCTTGATTGTCTTCCTATTTTGACAGTAATATGCACCAAAGCGCATAGATGCGCATCTCACGCCATAGGTGCTTATTTTGAATTTTCTTTAGGAGTTTGTTTGAAACTTAAAGTACAGAGAACAATGAGAAGCATCCCCAAGAATAGGTAAATAGAAAAACGAAAGGCATAGATTTACAATATATAACTTAAAATAAATGAAAAATATGTTCTTTTTCCAATTAGTTTGACTGAATCAGTGCATGGTTTTCCATTTTCTTAATCGGCAAACCTGCAGAGAATTTCAGCAGTATATATATAGATACGTGTTTCGCACTCGTTGGTTCTAATCAGTGCGGTATAGTTTCCATAAAGGTTGATAGATCCAGGAGATCGAACGAGTTCGAAACATGTGTATAGGGCCTCAACTCCCTGCGGATTTACCCGTTAATCATTTTTCTTTATACTTTACAGTTCTGTATTACGTACTTTACTCCTTTACTATCTTTTCCAGGGATGAATAATCCATTATAGGTTCCTTCATCTGATTCCGAGTTCGTATCCTTTCTGTTTTATGCATGTTTTTCCTTTCAGCCTAACATCTAAGCTCATCCCTAGATCTTTAACTTCGTTGACAAATAAAATAAATTGTCCATTTATATAAAGTTGCACTGTTCTATTTTCTTTTTTCGTAGGTATAGTTTATATGCGTTGATTTTTGTTCATTCAGCTCCGTTTCCTGGTCCAGATGACTATATCTACTACAACTTTGTGTGCTAGACATTGATACTTCGAACTGGTGGTGTATCAGTTCCGTATTTCTGTGTAGCTTGATAAAATAGTATGATGTGTCCTTGGAAGAGCTTTTACTGAGAAGATTCGGAAATCGTAAACCATGTTTAAGACGAAAGAGGTCACATCGATGGAAATTAATTAACAAGAAATATAATTTTATTTAGATATGGTTGATTTCCTAATATAAATCCTGACAACTTAACCGTTTGAATTTAAATTTGGGATAATATTGTAGATTGTAGTAGATTAACAGGTTCACGGAATTTTTACACTTCTCCACTGTAAAAATTGAACAGTCATCATCGTTGTTCCATTTTGATGGCCAACTAGTCCGCCCCTGTATTGTTTTCTTCTGGAACTCCATCCCAATTCCGCAATTTTATTGTTTTTTATTACAACTCATTCTTTACGAATCATATGGTGTAGAGAGAGAGAGAGCGAGAACAAGAACGAGAGACGGAGTGCAGGTACCGTAAACCTTACCTGTCCAACAGCTTACGACAACGTGTCTATATATTCCTCTACCCACCTTTCTGGTAGGATCCTGAACAGTGCGCGACGTCCGAGCGCTCGTATGTATTGTATAATACGTGTCAATGAACCGTTTGATATATTTTTCAAACGAAGCAAATTAAACTGTGTTAACTTTTAACTCAAAGAATGAAGTTCGAAACGCGTTCGCCTTACGAATACAAGTAATTCCCAGAAAATCTGAAATGTTCTCATATTCTCTCAGTGAGGTGTTCGATAACATTTTTCGGCAGTGATGTGTTTGCAAAAATTTCGAGTTTTTCTATCGCTAAATTCGTCGATTTCGCCGTGACGTCGAAGGTGACGTCCTATTCGATTGCGCGAGAATGAAAAACAATTCCTCAAAAATCGCCGTCGAACGAATTAGCGGTTTAGGTGCAGGCGCGTTATCTCGTGTAAGTAAATATTTAAATGTTGAAATTCAACAATAATCTGGAAAAAATGGCCGGCGGAACTAAGGAACGCAAAGGAGCCGGAAAAAGTGTCGTTGTGGCGTACGTTTGTTGGTTATTCGGCGGAATATTCGGACTGCATTTGTTTTACCTCCGGAGGGACGCGCACGGGTTCCTCACCTGGAGCACGTTCGGCGGTTACGGACTGGGATGGCTAGCCGATATCACCAAAATTCCACGGTACGTGCGAGAGGTGAACGAGGATCCGGAATTGATGAAGGAGATTTATAGGAAAATGAGGGAGCATAAAAAGGTGAGAAATGAAGAGTTATTTCTGATAATAAAGCATCCTCGTGTAGTGGAAACGAAGGTCTTAAGAAGACGCTGGAAATATCTGTAAAAATTTGATAAGCTTATACAGAACTGGATTATCAGTTAGTTTCTAAGAACCAATACTTCTGACACAGGATGACTTCTTGTTGTATTTAACCAAGTCTTTTGCTATTTTATTTGGTTACCAAGCCTAATTGCAGTAAAAGTTTCTGTTAGCGTTTTTGGTTATTAGGTCACATCAGAGTCCAGTTCCTTAATTGGCGCCCATCGCATGTCAACAATTGTGAGAAGAAGTTCGGTTTAGGTGCGAGATATAGAGATATAGATATAGAGATCTGAGGGCACCTAATTTGAAAATTTATGTAAACGAATATTCCGGCGACAAAGGTGTCTTTTCCAATGAAAAGCAACGAGGCCGGTTGTTTTAGTACGTTGATGCTAAATTGGCCAAAAGGCATGTATTACGTGTGATTTATTTACTTTCTTTAAAGATGACCTAGCAATGATTACAACGACTGTACTGTAGTGTAACTAACACTAGACTGCAGTGGCATTTTCGCCCCAAAATAATCATTAATTTAATCGGGACACGTGTTTCGCCAACAATAATAATTATGTCGTAAGGTGTCATCGATACTGTTTGGGATTAGCTTTAGATGATTATGTTTCATTATTTACTCCGCATCCACTGTGTGTTCTAAGCTAATGGGCTTCAACGCTTGTGAGAAAGGTGTGGCTCAGAATTTGGAGAAATAATAAAAGGAGCTCAAACCACAGTTAACTAGAGAATTTTTAGAAAAATAGAAAAATTAGTGAATAGTTAATAACATCAGTCAACGTATAGTATTCAATACGAGATGTTCGTATTTTACTTGCAGTTAGTTGTTGAGCTTGCTGTCAAGTGAAAGATATTTGGGGTTGTGCTTGCTATTGGGAAATTATTCGAGCTGTATACTATGTACACTAGGATAGTCGCAAGAAATCAATGTTCGAATTTTTACCGGGGAACCCCCATAAAAGTTGTCAATTGGTTAGAAAATGTGATTGCCCAAGGTTCAGCTCAACATTATAACGGTAACCCGTGCCTAATTGTGGTTCAAGTTTAGAAGAACTGTAAACTAGAATCCTAGAAAGGTGATCCTAGCCTCATTTCATAGGAAATTTTGTTACCTTGAAGTTTCATTATCACTTTTTTTGCTAAAACTAGATTTGAGATGTTTGTAAGTGTATCCTGATGAGTAACATCCAATATGTCGTCAAGGATTCATTTGAAAACATCTAGTTTTAGATTTTGGGCGCAGATCTGGTAGCGCTTTTGCAGTATTCTCCACTGTTTGATTTAATAGCAATTTTGACCTCTAGTCTAATTGCTTTGAAAATTCATTATCTAGCTAATAGAAGTCCATCAACAGTATATTGTTACCGCTTGCTCAGGTTTCTTTAACTCTGAGGGTATTTTGAAGAATTACCCCGATAAGAGTCATCAAACAATACAGTTCTCAACGAAGAAAAATAAGCATAAACCAATCGAATAGTTCATTTGGCAAGGAGTGAAAAAATTTGTACTGATTGCACTAGCTTATTCTACGTCTTATCTAGAAAGAAGAGAGCCCAAATCACAGCTGACTGGAGGAAAATTTCAAGCACTTCTTTTCGACAACGAAATTGTCGTCTTCAATGGAAAAACAAATGAATTAGTTTTCACAATGATCACTGTGCTATCGCCGATTCAGTGCAGGACGTTCAAAACTTACATGGTCGATAGGGCTGCCATTAGATAAAGTGCATTTGGAGTTGTGTTACCTTACCGCCACTCTTATCACGTTTAATGAGTTTCTTGTCTTTGTCAAATTTTGCACTTATTCCCGCCTGAATCTTCTTTGTTTTAAAATGGTTCCAAAACTCTTCCTTACTTGATGGCCTATATTGCAACTTTTCTCTCTTGGTTGTATCGGCCGCTAAACGTAAAGTTATTGGAATTATATTTCTTAGTTATCCCCTTTCGCAATTTTTTCTCCGTCAAGCTTCGCTTCATATGATTTATCTTTTTCTCTAAGCGTATCACGATTTTTTCTTCTTGTGTCTTTTGTATCTTTAATTCTTTTGTAATTAGCAATAAACTGTGTCGGTAATTCCCCATCACATAATTATTAACTAGTTTGAGACACACTTTTCGCTAGAAACGAGGCCAGTATCTTCCAATTACACGTTGCCAAATTTTTGTTAGGTTATTTAATGTCCTTAACTCCTTAGTCGTTGCTCCTTTTTGTTGGTTTTCTTTTTCTCTTTTTGGATTGTATTTAGTCGGGTTCAATCTATTGTCCGCCTTTTTAGAAATGTTATTTCCCCAATTCCCCCAAGCTCGCTCTTAAATCGGCGGTTTTTGATGAGGCCTCTGGGAATTTGGTACTACCGATACAGTTTATACTACACCACAATTCTTGCGATTATTGTGAAACTTCTGCTTCTTTATTTTTTGCATTCTTAATGGATGATCGAACATCCAACATCTGTTCTTTCTATTTTAGTGTCTGTCGGTATTATCTTCGGTTGCCCTTCTTCAACTACTCCGTGGCGTAATTGATTTCTTCTGGTTTATACTTCATCGCACATTAAACCTTTTTGCCTTATCTTACGTATCTGGTCTTTTGTAGGGCGGTGATCAGGGGGCTCATCCACGATACTTTTAATGAAACTAACCTTAATGAAAATAAATATATATTTCTTCGTCTTTACATTCCGGTCAGATTGCGGTTCTCGTCGACATCATTCCTATTCTATTTCATGGCATTGTATCACCAATTTAACAAATTATGGTGGCTAATAGCAAGTAGTGTCATGTTAAGGTTATACCTTACACTTTATATTCTTCTTGAAATGTAATCCTCAAGAAGGTTAACTATCCTGATATAATTACATAGATTTTTAACTTGGCGTATTTAAGGTCATTTCTGCCAGAAATCAGAACGAGAAATTAGAAGATTTTGTTTGAATTTAGTCACGTATATTACATTGGAAACATCCTAATAGGATGCAATAGTTTTCCATCTTCTTGCGTCTGCATCTCATTGACTAGTGCTAGGTTCAACCGATTTTAAGGATTATTTCTCATTCTAGGGGTATAAAGATGCCCAAATTCTCAAAAAAAAATTTCCCTAAAAGCTACTATTTATTGGAATAAGCTTCATACCTTCTGAAATCGTTTGATCAATTAAACTTCATTAGTTTTGTAACAGGATGAAGTTGATGACTTGGTAGGTCCCGAATTGGGTACTTAATCTATTAAAGCAGATGCAAGTTTGAAATGTTTCTGTCATCTAACCATGTTAATTTTCGACCACCAATTGTGGTGTCTCTGCGAATTTCGAAATCCAGTTTACAAGAAGAATTCATGTACTATTATCAAGCTTTTTTCCTTGCCCACTTAACGCTCCTTGAGTATTCGAGCTACCTCAACTCCTTCTGGATTTATGGTAACTGCGCTTGCCGTCTACAATCAGGTAGCACGAAGAAATGAAAGAAATGAAGAAGATTATGGGACACGGTTTGGAATTTGATGCCTGTCTCCAGTATAAACTAGATTAAGAGATCTGTTGAAGCACTCATTAGTGAACAATATCTTGCAGATAGAAACCTCGTTCAGGCTTTGACGCCCGCAACTGCTCTTTTGCCACTAAACCTAAGGAAGCTCACTAGCTGTGCATACCACTTTATGGACAGAGAAACGTCGATAACAAATAGCGACATAGGGGAAAATCCAAAAGAAATTTCAACCATCGGGTGGGGATACAAATACTCTGCGGGTTTGAATCTGATTACATAAGATATAAGATCACATTAACCGATTTTCTCCCCTCATGCGCCCGCATTTTCAGCCATTTTTTTATGTCTTAAATAAGTAAAGCAGGGTGCATTTGGTATGCTACTGTTTCTGGAACATTTCGTATTATTTTGAAATGCATACATACACTATCGTGCACTGCACAACTTGGATCTGGAATCACGAAAGTGCGAGCGAGAACGGAAAACAAGTATTACTGTACCATAAGATCGAATAAGATAGAGCATAAGACGCTGTTGTCCACACTGTGTCTATTGAGAGTTTTTACCTACTTCATCATTTTTTGGTCATAGATCCTTGTTTGTGAGACAAGCCCAAATCGTGTTTCTTCTTCACCGGTAGCACTTGAGAAAAATAATCAAATGAATAGATTGTCTTTACTCGTACGACAAAACAATGACGTAGGTAAAGACGTAAAATAGACAAAGTATATAGCATATTTTTATCTTTATTTTATTGATACTGCAAATACTCGTTTATTAATATCCCTGCCCTAGTGTGGGAGACAATAAACTTGATTGATTGATTAGCACTCCTCGTCCTCTGTTTTCTTCGAACCTACTATCACGGTAATGTTCTTTATCTGTTCTCGCTCGCACTCCAGGCAATCGAGAACTAAGATCGGCACTGACCAACGTTGTATACTCTAATACCCTGTGACTGAAATCCGGAATCCTTTACACTGATGGCCCTGGAAGCCTTTGCATATATTATATTCTAATCTTCACTTTAATTTTTATTTCGCTCAAATGTTAGGTTGGTTTGTAGGTGCATTATTCCATTAAGATTTCTTAGATTGCGACTCTTGGTATCCGTTTTGGTTTTCTTTTCTCTAAACCTATAAAAGTTTTATGTGATTCGTGGGCTTCTTTAATTTTCATTTGCAACGAAAGCTGCCACTATATATTTTCAAAAGAGTTTTGCCCATATTCCCGATACCTATCACAACAGTTTTTGTTTGCGCGTAAATCTTAGACACCAAGCAGTAATCTCCACAAATCGTTTATTTGCACTAATATTACAAGAAAACTCCAACTATTAACCTACTAATCTTTCACATCACTCAAACTCATTACATTTGATTACCGCTAAACACATACATGCATATTACAAGGCAATTAGATTTGCTGAAATTTCTTCATACGCCAGTAATAAAAGCAAACTAAGTGAGAAATTGATATCTACAATCTCCAAGTGTTTTGAAACTGGTACGAATGGAGAAATACATCGATATAATAGGATAATATCGGTTATATCAGCATTGAAGCGCAGTCAAAACGTAGAAAGTCCAATAAAGGCGTTGTCACCCACGGCGTTTTACCCTTTCTAAGTCCCCTGAGGACGCAGTAAACGAATGTCGTGCAGTTCTAACGATACGATTTCTGTTCCAGATATTATTATCCCTGAACGTCAAAAATAATAATATTACCTGATATTTATATACATATGTATATGCTTAGAGTTATCCGTAAAGAGAAAGGGATAATTTGATGTTTGGTACTAAACGCAAACCATGCTCGAACGGATTTATTGCCACTAACAATCAGATAAGGTTAAACAAAAGAATAGGAAAGAAGTGGATATGTACGTACAAACATTCTCTTTAGTGCGTTATCGAGGTTCCCTCGGAGATAACGTAGATACGTAGTTATGCCCTTAGTCATAAATGGATTTCGATTTAAGATTTTAACAGCTACCATTTTTATTTGTGAAAGAGAACTGTTATGGCTGTAATTCATATAATTACGAAGCACTAATCCAATTAAAAGAATATAAATGTAGGTACACTTTGTTAGTGAAGGGTAATAAATGGAATCGACTCAATCAGTGATCGCATAAGTCGATTCCATTCACTAATCACTTATGGTTCAGATATTTGAACGCAAATGATTAGACAGGAAACGTCGTGCCTCATTTCGCCCTTCCACATGGATGATGGTTAAATTTATCTAATTTCCAACAAAATAACGCACGTCGTCGTGCAACAAGGGTTACTTACAGGATGATAATACGATGCTGCTTTCATGATCTGGTCAATTTCCCGGTTTAGTCATCCATGTGATATGTGCGGGATTCAATAAACACTCGAGTAGGAAGGAATGCACAGATTCATCGAGATCTAACCATTGCAACTCTGCGAGAACGTTTAGAAAATCTTCTGAAATTCGCGTGAGAAAGAGTCCACGTTAACAACAACTCCAGCGTTCAAACGGTTGTCGAAGCTCCCTCCTCGAGTGGAGATTCGTCGCTGAACAGATTTTTTGAATATTCGGATATAGGTAATATCCTTAGGTCCCTCGAGGACCATTAAACTCCAAATATACTTCGCTAATGAAGAAAAAATAAATAAATTATATTGCACAAAAAGATTTTTTTACTCCCCATTTAGTATGTATAGTAAACTAAATTTTCATCATCGCTCCCAAGACTACGAGATTGGAGCAGTCTATTCTCTGAGATAGGAGGGTTCAAGGTGTTTTTCGCTGACCCTAGAATTGAAATAAAGTTCTATGAGACTCGACTAGGAAGTTTATTTCATTCGTCAAAATACCTAGTAAAACCAAATTTGAGAGACCTCTGCAATGAGACTTCTCAAGATACCATAAATCATCTAATTTTAAAGAAATCTAGAACAGTAATTGCAAAATATAAGCAAGAATGCACATCTTAACAAAGTTTCGTCTTTACTTATTTCTGAACTAAAAATCGAGCTATATTAAGTAAAATATCCGAGTAAATTGCACTGTTAGTCTGATGCCTGAAAAGGCATAAGGATGCAGGAGAAGAAGAAACTATTGGACTAACTCTAACCTGGACTAATTTTTGGGCACAACTAAATGGGCGTTCTCTTATATTTCAACTTTGATATTTAAGATATTCATCACTACACAATCCGTTCTTCTTTGTATTGTTACCACATTGATGGTCATAACGATTTTTAAAAATTTTCTTCATATTTAGGACACTCGTAATTCGCAAATCAACTCTAAATGTTTAATATTCTCCTCTGTACAGTACAAAACTTGCAAATGATTACAAGCGAGCGTTTCACTCATTACATAAAGGCGAACCTTCAAGAAAGATCTAGTATTATAGTGTTCTTTCTTGAACATGTTGAAAGTTCCGGCAAATAAAGAACATAGAAGTAGCGCTATTCGAACATAGATGGCGCAAGTAATAAACACCTTTTCTACATTGAATTTAAATGCGTGTGTAATTGTTTTATTTTTTACAATTAAAATTGAGTATGGTACAAAAATGGAGTCGCAAAGAGAATTCTTACCAAAAGGGGTCGAGTTTTTAAGAAAGTTTGGAAAACCTTGGTTCGGAGAATCGGAGATTTGCATGTACACCACCGTTGTTCTCTGTGTACACCACAGGTAATAGGTCAGCTAGGTAAAATTATAATTCAGCTATTCGTCTACACAAGAGTTAATGATTCTGTCGTTTGTGGGAATTTACGCAACTCATTTGTTACGTACCCACCTGTTTTGTGTAGGAAGTTACATTCTGAACGTACATTGGAATTAATATAGCAATTTTTTTATATCATTTACATAGGAAATAAACAATTCCCCGTATTTATTTGCCTGAATTGATTTTATTTTAGCGCTTTCAGTGTTTCTGTCTGTTTCTACGATTATACATATAATAAATCGAAAAGTATCTAGTTGTATGCTAAGGGGAGGTTCTACACTTCAACGGGAAAATCAGCCCTATTCTTCGGGAATTCATTGCAAGGGATCTACTAAAGATATTAACACAAACTTTTTTAGATTAAAGATACATCCTTCTACTCTAACTTTGAAAAATTAAAAAAAAAATTAAATTTTAAAATCGTGCTCGGCCGATCGGAGAGGGATGTTTACCGAACAAATGAAAAAAAAATTTGAATCCATTCGATAAATATTTCTAGTGAAAGGCATACAATCCAGCTCAAAAGAAGGTAACTTTTGGGAAATCGCGTTTAAAGATAAATAACGGTATAAAACATGATTGGAGAACTTAGAAAATTAATTTGCTATGCCAGGGCCGTAAAGCTCTCCCTCCTCTTCCCGAATTTGCTCCTGGTTGGCCACATTCCTCTCCCTTTTTTAATTCGGTCCCTGCGCTCGGAGCGGTCTATACGGTTTTCGTCGAGTCGAGCGGCGCACATTTCAGCATGAGATCCCAAGGTGATCCCCATGACTTCCATTGTTTTTAGAATTGATGCAAAACCTTTGTTAAAGATCATCACCGCCAAATAAGTCGCAACTTGGACCACCTTGACTCGACACTGAGCTAACCAACGAATTTCGTATGACAACACAAAACCACACATACACATTCATACACATTGAAAATATGCCAGAAATAAACTGTATGATCAGTCCACGAAAGAAACTTCCTTCCTGGAAAAGGGACGGGTTGACCGCATCGCACTTAAATGCATAAAAAGGCCAGAGACGAATACTTTTGAGGCCCCGAAAACCTGGGAAGGGATATGTTTTCGACAAAATCCTTTGACTGGCATATTTTTAGATACATATAGATTAAAAAAATGTAACAAAAAAATCGATTTTTTAAAACTTGAAGTGTAGAACCTCCCCTTAATAGACTATGAAACGAATCTTAATGCAATCCTGATGCAAAAAAGTGACTGAAGAGTGATTCATACAAGCACATCGACGAAATTATTCATGTAATTAAATCCAATTAAATTTGACAAAAAGAAAATATATTAGTCATTCAATTTCTACTGAATCATAATTATTATTATTATTTTTATTAAAGAATTTGAAATCGTAGCTGTACTTTTTTCTACATCAACCGATTAGGCTGAATTGCACAAAATTATAAAATATAGAAATCGTTTCGAATAATATATATTTGAAAAGGTCAATTTTACACGAATTGTAAATCAGAAATGGTGGCACCACCCACACGCCTTGCTTGACCTAAACCCCTAAAATTTCTGAACAATGACACGACGATCGTGAATTTTTATTATCTAACGGACTTTCTAATTGCTCATGCAAAATGCGTCGTTCCGTTGCACCAAATTCATTCCGTCTAACGCCATTCTTTTTATTTATTATGCGAAAAAGTGCTAATTGATGTCAATTTGAATTTCTGAATGGGGTATATATATCTTTTCCTTTCAAATGACTTCATATTTTTGTGGCAAAGAAACTTTCTGAATCGATTTAGTTAACATATCTTAGTGCTAAAAATGCTAATTCTGAATTAGAACTAGGGTCCAGGAAATAAAATTTATTATTTCTATATAATTAATGCTAAAAGGTGGTGCTTTGTGCTTCATAAATATTTTTACATTCGCGGAAAATGTTTGGTAATAGTTCGTTGTGGGTGTTTAAAATTGTAACTAAATAATTACAGACTTAATTGATAGACATTCTTTTTAAATATGTTCTCATACCTCCAGATTATTACAGTATTTAGCTTGTTATAAAGATTCTTGAGTGGTGGACATTTCAGTAATTATGATGATGATATAATGATGATGATGTCAAATCGCACTCGATTTGATTGTCACCTATAAAAGTACAAGTTTTATAAGCGTAGAACTATGGTGTGGCTTGCAAGATGGCTGAAGGACCAGGTACTATTACTGAAAAATTTGCTTCAAAATTACAAAATTAGTTTCTATTTCCTTGACAAATCCACAATTACGTACTTGCCATACAAATATTATTTTCAAAATATAATACGACGGATGTCTCCAAAGTTGTAGGAATTTTGCTATATTTTCTTTAGTTTCGTCAATTTTTGGTCAAAATTACAATGTAGTTTTTCAATATAATCTCCATTTAATTGCACACACTTATTCCAACGTAAAACTAATTCGAATCTACATTGTAACATCTGAACATTTCAGCCTCCGTTCTCCATCAGTCGATTCATCTCGGCGATCATGATCGCTTACCTTTGGGGTCAGCTGGTGATGATGGCCATTCCAGAGGATCCAGTCGCCGAAATCGACCTCGTCTTCCTCCATTGGCTTATACCGCTCGGAATGAGCATAGGTATCGATATTCGAAAGATATGACCTCCTTGATGGGTCAATAATAAATGCTAGTCTTTGACAGGTGTCTGGGTCGTCGGTAACATCGGAAAGGAGACCGGAAAGCCTTGGATCGCCATCGGATCGGCTTACGTGGCGTATTTATTGAGGTACTTGTACTACGACGAGAGCGTATGGTTCTCGTTCACCGTTCTGGTGTCCGCTATGATGTTCGATACGTTTTCCAAGAAATGGAGACCGCATAAGAAGAAGGAGAGACCTTTCATGACGTAAGTTGAAGTTTTGATAATGAGATGCTGTAATTGTTAATTGTTACGAGCATAACATTCAATAATTGAGCACAACTGTTCGCTGTTCGCTTCTCGGCGCTGATTAACTGCTGCTCGTTTTGCTTCGTTTGAGAAATGAAGAATTTACTATGTTCCTATTAAAGAATGGGAACATAGTAAAAAAAATTCTTCTTCTTCCTGCTACTCTGATTGGAACATACGACTGTTGAGCTCCAAAATCAACAAATTATCTTTGTTAGTTGCAGCTGCAGTTGCTCTAGGTTTTTTCATTCTTTTTGTTCTTTGTCATTTCTCTAACTTCATACCATATTTTATTCTTTTCTTTGTCCTTTTTGTTTGCTTTTTCTCCATGTCTTCTATGGTTTACCAGCTCCTCTCTTGCATACTACTTGTCTCGTTATAATATCCTTTCTTCCTCTGTCCGTTCCTTAAGATCTGCATGTCTTCTTGCATTTATTCAAGAACTCTTATAAATAACTCTTCAGCATGTGCTTAAGAATTTATGTATCTTCTTCATATAGATTCTGTTTATCTTTTCTCTTCTCATACGTTCTGTTCTATTCATTACGCTTCCAAGACAGCAAAATTCCTCGAGCATCTTTCCATCCACGATTATACTATTATTAGAGCCTACTGTAGAGATTCTCTAAAAAAATAAAAATTACATACCACTTCATGTGTATATATCCTTCGATGTGTGATTGTCATCAAATCTTATATGATAGATCTCTACCACTAATAGGTCAATAAAACAAGGCTGGTTTGAACGATAGTTATATTTTCAGAACGTTTACAAACGTTTTCGGAATACCTTCTTCAGTGAAAATATAACTAGATAAATATATAAACAAACATTTGTTTTTTATTTGGTAACTATCAACAAAATGACTAATGACTAGGATTTCTTGATATAGAGGATGTGTAACAAACTTATATATATATATATATAAATTATAAAAACTAAATTAATGTGTAAACATACATGCAAATTAAGTAAAACCTTATATCAAAAAATCTTTGTCGAAACCTTAACAATTCTGTTCAAGGACTAGGGAAAACCCAAATTTAAAAACCTAGCCAAAGGTTTCCTTCTTAAGAAATGCAAATGTCATTTTAACAAATTGCTATATGCATTACTTAAATTTTGAATATCGGTTCTGAAATTAATAGTTTTAGTGTCTTTTTGTATATTTATCATTTCATATATTAGTCTTTTTTATAATTATTCTCTGTTTTTAATATAATTGTGTTTTCAAAATCAAAGTAATGCCCAAGATCTTTGTAATGCTTTGTTACAGCGGTCATTGCACCAAAATCATTATTTAAAGAATACTTATGGCTATACAACCTTTTCTTTAAATATTGTTTCGTCTGACCGATGTAACAACCATCACAGTCTTTACAGTTTATTTTATAAACTACATTACTTTGATTTTGTTTAATTATTTTAAATCTAAAATAGATAATATAAAAGTATAAAAGGTCACGAAATATATATATATATATATACATTTAATTGTCATCAAAGTAAACTCTGGAAAATATGTTCTCAATTCCGATTTTTTTATAATTATTCTAGCCGACCGAATAGTGATTTCAGATTAAATTACCATAGATTCAATAAGACTAGGGATGGTGTAAATTAGTTTGCATTAAAATACTGTAATATACTGCCGGATACAATAAAAAATTTGCATTTAGTGATGCCTAAAACGATTGTAAAAAGTATCTTCTCCCTAATGCTTTCTATTCTATGGATGAATATTTGAGCAGTAATTTTGTTGATATGTCGTGGTATTTACAACTTAATGAATAATTGCATGTATCTAGTGTGAGTTTGTTTGTTCGTATTATCCTTTGACTTCTGCAAACAATGTGCTTGTGTATTAGCACTAATCGAGATTATTATTCCCGTCCGTGTGTTGTCTTATTAGATTTGGTTTAATACTGCTTATGTTAATGCGGGAGAATATAAACATACCGTACGTTCTTATTCCACTGCATTAACGTTAGTTGAAAGGATAGACTCAAGCATGAAGTAGACGAAATTATCATTATGACACCGATATCGTATTTCCCATTCCATCATCGAAACTTTAAAAGTTTGACTATCAACTAGTTTTGTTTTGCATAGTAAAATGCGCAGTTCAGAACGCACGAGAATTGCGCACCTTGAGAAAGTTTCGAAGTTTAGGCTGCTCGAGACAATCAAAATTGGGATTTGACACCAATATCTTATTTCATATTCTTTTCTGTTTATTAAAAGCGTTCACATTTTCGCTATCTTTGAAATCTTTCATGTGCTTCAGATTTTCCCTTTACTCTTGGATAATACAATTCGACAATTTTGACTTTAACAACGTATTTCTCATTCTTCTTGATATATGGAACCACCAAGATGTATAAAATATTGCTATTTTTCGCAAACGTTTCCGGCTTTCAAATACTCCATCTGTGTGTAGATCATACAATTGGATTCTTATAGGAAGCTCTGATGTTTCAGTTGATTGAAGTAGTTTGAATTAAAATTTTGACAATAACATCATATTCCCCATCTTACTTGGTTTAAGAAACCATTACAATGTTTAAATTTTCGCCATTTCTTGCAAGTATCTTAGTTCCTATAGGTGTTCTTTTTGGTCCTGGATAATAGAATTTGCCAGCTTAAGGAAATCATAATTATTCACCCAGTTGAAACTGTCATACAGGTTTTCAAGTGCGTAGATCATACAACTTGATCCTTCTAGGAGCCCTGATGTTTCAGTTGATTGAAATAACCAGAATTGTAATCTTGACAATAACATCACATACTCCATTCTTCTTCGTTTAAGGAACCATGACAATTTCAATAAATTTTGGCATTTCTTACAAGTATTTTACTTCCTCTCGGTGTTTCTTTTGATCCCCGGTAATAGAATTTGACAACTTAAGGAAATCACAAGGTTTCAGTCAGTTGAAGCCGTCAGAATAAAAATTTTTACAGCAACGACGTGTTTATCATTCTTCTTGGTATATGAAAACATCGAAAAGTATAAAATTTTGTTATTTTTCGAAAACTTTTCAGGTCTTTTAAGTGCCCCATCTGTACGTGAATGGTACAACTGGATCCTTGCAGGAAGCCTTGATGTTTCAATCAATGGAGATAGCCTGGACTGAAATTTTTACAATAGCATCATATTCCCCATTCTTCTTCGTATAAGAAGCCATGAAAAGGTTCAAATTTTCGCCATTTTTTGGAAAGTATTTGATGTCCTCCTGGTGTTTCCTTTACTCCTGGATAATACAATTTGACAACTTAAGGAAATCAAAATGTTTCGGCCAATTGAAGCCGTCAGAATTAAAAAGTTTGATACCGACAACGTATTTCTTATTCTTCTTGATACATGAGACCATAAAAAATATAAAATTTTGCAATTTTTCAAAAACCTTTCAGGTCTTTGGATCTCTATATGGATCATAAAACTGGATCTTTACAGGAAATCCTGGCGTTTCAATTGTTTGAGGTAGCCAAAATTGTAATCTTGACAATAGCACCATATTCCCCATTCTTCTTTGCATAAGGAACTAGCAAAACATGACTAATCCAGCGATAATTTGGTAATGTTCTACGTCATCCAAATATTCCCTTTGTATATGTGTTAAACAATTGGACAATTTGAGGTAATTGCGATCTTTCAACCAGCTGGAGGGCTCGGAATTGAAATCTTGACATGAACATCGAATTCTACGTTCTTCTCTGTATAAGAAGCCGTCAAATCATTTAAAGTTTAACAATTCCTTAAACATATTTAATTCCTCAAAAGTCGTCCATCTTTTCCGTTGATTAAGCAATTGGATAGTTAACGGAAATCACTATGCTTGACTTACACAATTTAAATAGTATGAGTTGAAACTTTGACACCAACATCGTATTCTCTATTTTTTCTCCTATAAGAAACCATCACAATATTAGTTTAGTTGTTGTTTGTTTTGAAAACCATATGCACCTAATAATTGTTCCTTTGGATGTTTGATCGCGTACTTATATACGTTCGTTAAACTCCAACGTTTCACCTATTTGGGACAAGTGGAATTGGCATTTAGATATATTAGAAACAGCCAAAAGCACGAATTTTAAGTTTTCGTATTTTTCCTAACTTTCCAGACGAATGGCAATCGTTAGTGTTTGCGGCATCCTATACTTGTCTCTCTGGGGTTCTTACTTCTATTTCAACGGAAAAATCACCGATTCCAACGGCGATACCGTTCCAGTTCACGAAGCCATGCATCATTTCTTCACATCGCCATGGTGGACGGATCTCAAACAATCACTTCATGACACTTACACGTACGCCCAACATCACGGTTGGTAAGTTTTCGAATTATCCACATCCTGTGTTATACTTTTTAAACTTCGCATTACTTCTGCTTCTAGGTACGAAATTTATAAGCAAATTATAGATTTATCCGATGTTACGGGGGAGCAAAACGCGTACAAAGTTCTAGGACTCGGTCCGACGGCTAGTCAGTCAGAAATCACGGCGAAATGGCGCGCTCTTAGCAGGGAATTTCATCCCGACAAGATCAAGGATCCGGCTAAGCAGAGAGAGGCGCAGGAGAAGTTCATGGACATCCAACAATCGTACGAAATTTTATCGAATATCAAGAACAAACGCAGACGGAAAAATAAACAATCCGTGCAGGATTGAGCCGTATAGACTTTCGATTCCACGACGATTTGCGTATCGGTCTCTATTTTTATACGAATTTGTACCTTTCTGTGTGAATAAGTTTGTGTTCTGTCGAGTTTCTCTTTTTTATCGAGTTGTGCTTTATTTGTAATTATTATCAGAAATAAAAGTTATAGATTTGTTTCATTATGTTTGATATCGGCGGATATATCGCCTGCAGCTTCTAATTACAGTTACCTCTTGAGGTTAATTCTATGTTATTAATAAAATCGGCAATCGACCCAAAAAGAATTTCCTTTAAGTCGTGAAGTTGAAATCAAATTTGTACTAGTAAGTGCTGGTTGAAATTACATAATATATTTTTACAGTTTCACCCTTAAACCAGCCGAAGCTGCATTTCATTACACGAGGGATGCTTTCTTTCCACTGAATCCTCTTTGAGTAATAGTTTAAAATTAAGCTGATTGTTTATATATTTGGCGATTGATACAGTTGTCAGATATACTTCTTTTTAACGATCTTCTGTTTTGCCAATTTCTATATTTAGTGACTTTTTCAGTGGGATTTTTCCGCTGAAGCAATTTACCATGCAATTTTGGCCCAATTTTGCGACAGAAAAGATCTATTTAGCGGACTATATAAAAACTAATATAAACAATTTGTTCGAAAAAATCAGAAATTTTGTACTTCAATAGAATTTTTATAACTTCGTCCGGGGCGTGCTCAACAGGTTTCAACTGGTTTCCCGTCCAATTTTTCCAAGCTCCAAGCTCGAGGTTTTGGTGACAAGTCACGTTTTATAGCTACCATACCGCTGAATTAATAAAAGGGAAATTGAGGAAAATTGAGAAGGCAATATAAGCGGGATGAGAAAAACATGGTTGAGAAGTGTATAACAACAAATCAACAGAGATGCAAATACTCTGACCATAAGAGCCAGTATAGGAGAAGAACATATTAATAGAATAGCATAGAATAGAATTGGTACTTGGTGAGAAGTAGAAGGAAGTGCTCAGATTTCTGCTGATTATATTTAATTTGGCGACAGTTGGGTAGCACTGTGATTTTATGATATGTCAGACATAAAATCGTTAAAAATGCTACAGATCAATTGAGCAGGATTGAGCGGGGAGAAGATATGTCAAGAGTAGATATGTAACTAACAACGAAAAATACATAGAGCGGAAGGAATAGGACCATGCAGCGAAAAATCTTCAACACAATTCATTCACAATTAACATATCCCAATTTTATTTCTTCCCCAAATCTCACTTTGAAAATTTGTAAAAAATCGAACAAGTTCGGAAGTACCTGGAACTTTGTTCGTGCAGGTTTTCGATGACGTACAATACGATTGTCAGCTCAGAATTCGCGAAATTTTCCTCCTTCGGATGTTAGGGCGTCTCAAACGATTTTCTAAAACAATCGTGATAACTTCCCCGTTCGATAATTCCTTTGAAATGCGCTCTCGGGTTTGGGAACTATTTTCTTCGTAATGTATAGGTCGAGAGCTTTCATTTCAAGTGTAACAAGTCATATTTCGGACAATTTTACTTTTTCCCCCAAATCTTCAAAGGGGTACCCTTTGAAAATTTGTAAAAACTCAAGCAAGTTCGAAAGTGTCTGGAACTTTGTTCGGACATGTTTTCGAGGAGGTAAAATACGATTTTGACTTTAGAATTTACGAAATTTTCGTCCTTCGGATGTTAGGACGCCTCAAACGATTTTCTAAAACAATTGTGGTAATTTCCTCCTTTCTATTGACTCACAAAGGAAAATAATTTGAAAAATTTTAAATAAATCTGTTTTGTCCGTATATCCTCGTCAAACCCCTAATACATATTCGTGCACAAATTGTCAAATATTTCTTTCTATCATTGCGTTCCCCTTTTGAGAAGCGGCTGCGCGTTTTGTACGAACACACCGCTTCGGTTGTGTTTAGAATTGCAGCGGTAGTACTTCGTCCAATTTGAATAGAAAATATGATAAGATGCAGCATTGTTTGATTCCTCTTTTAATCTGAAAATCACAGAATACACACACGCGTCTGAAACACTCTCCCAAAATTACGAAAGAGTTCAACATATTGAAGACAAGTTCCAAAAAAGCGATCCAAAAACATCCTCATATACAAATCACACTCTGGAAGGATTTGCTGGATAATAGAAGATTCTTTTGTCGAGATAAAATGATGAACTACGAGACCTTACGTTCGCTTTCATTGTGATTTCTCTACTTCCGAGGCAAAAATATGGAAGAAAAAAGGGGAAAGGAGGGAACATAAAAATAAAAGACGTAGTATTAAGTAATAATTTTTATTATAAAACTCAATAAATATGCACATACAACATATAAAATACATCAACGGAAGGAGAAGATTATTCCATTCGTCGTTGCAAATAATAACTGGTTTATGCAACGATTGAAGTAAGCACGTAAGAGTTTCTGCGAATTCTTTGTAACAAAACGAAAACTAGCCAAAGATAATTAGAACTGAAAAGTTACAAAAGATCCTATTTTTGGGTATCGATATAGAGCATAATATCACAAAAGTGTTTTGTTATTTATTTCGGGTAAAACTGCCTGTTCGCGAAAGCTATTTGATAACAATTTTTAAAAATTTTTCTCTACGTACCAACCACTGATTTTACATTGCTGAGAAGAAACTGTTGTATTTCTAAATTTCTAAAGCTAAAATATGTAGGTATATGTAGGTAATATGTATATTTTCGCTCTGGTGGGCGTAACGCTATTACAGGATTACAGTTATTATTAATTTATACTCGCTATTGGATAACAATTATTATATGAACTTTGCGTTTTGATCGTTCGAACGACTATATCCCTACATTCCAATTCCGTAGCATCACGTTGCATTGTAATTATCTAATCGAGCCGTGTACCAATTGGAAACTGGCATTATTATGGTCCCTTGTCAGGGGGTATGACATAATTTTGAGCTTCAACAGTTTGGACCCAAAATCAAAGACGATTTTTAAATTTTAGAATATTTAATTCTTGGTGCATTCTAGAATAAAATAGGAAACAGATAGCTTCGAGAATACGACTAATAATAAATTAACAGAAAAAAAAACATTCTAAGATTTAGCAGAAGGCTCATATAAATCGATAACAAAGTCTAATTAATATTGTTAGATAATCTTACACTTAACAAATCGCTATAATACGATCAAAAGGAGCTCGCTATGTTAGGAAGGTTATATTAACTTCGAAATGTCTTTTCTTACAAGTGGTTTTCGACTGCATATGCAAAGTTTTGTTTAATTTCTTTCATTTATTATTAAGTGATATATTAATTTTGGTCCGTAAAAACTTTGATATGATTTTCTTTAGAATATCTTGTTTTAGATCTGGAAGGGAACCGAAATCTTCGTTTTTATAGTACAAACTTAAAGATAATAGTTATTTCCCTAAGGACAACGATTTGAAATATGCCCGAAAGATCTATATTTCGTCAACTAAGTTACCATCTTCAGTGAAAAAATGCATAAGAGAGAAAAGTTGTGTTCCAACTTTGATTTGAAACGAAAGTTACGACAAAAATTGCCAAAGCATTCGCACAGAATTATCGGAATTCATTAGAGAAAACTTCTTAGTGGTAAGAGTAAACTAAAACCCTTGCAGAGAATATTTAGAGGTTCAGGTTTGTAACAAAATTATTTATGCAGAATAAGAATGCAAGAAATAATAATAATTTCCCCAACCACTGTTCAGGATATGGGGCTTCGATGAATGTCCCCAATCAATCGGTTCCGGATAACCTTTTTAGCATCATTTCTTGTTGTGTTGTAATTTTGATTAGGTACGTCTTAAATTCTAGTTGATCAGCTCAAATTACTTTTTAGTTGGTGCTGATACCAATCAAGGACCAGAGCTCTTCTTTCGTTTTCGAGTGTTTTAAGCTGTTTAGGAATTTGCAACGTGTTTCTTGACATTCTTTCTAAACCCTTTTTGATCCCAGGTTCTCTGGATTCCCTAGATGCCTTTCGAGAATCTGGAAGAACAGCTCAAACCAACTTTCCACTTTTCCTATATATTTTTCTGTGTATACCAAGACCTAGATTGTACATAGATCCTTAACGAGTTGCTTGAGGCCTAAATGCATATCCATCATTATTAGTTGAAGACAGTTTTTTTACGTAAATTGTTACTTATTTATCTAGCTAGCGTAATTTAACAACAATCTGTTGGTCTTGTACAAATGTTTTTAGTTCAGTACAATAAACCGTCGCGTCTTTCAAAAGTGAGAATTTCTCTCTCGTTCCATCACTGAGTTTAGACCAGTGTATCATTTTTCTTAAATTTTCCTGCCTGTACTTTCACTGCTTTCTGAAGCATATTCTTCTAACCGGATCTTAGTGTCTATCGTTTTAAAATTTAGAATTCGTAAGTACTGTTAGTATTCTACTGGTTTACAATGGAACGGCTCTACGTTTAAGCGGGTCCTCCCGGCTTCTTGATTCCTTGGGAATTTCAATTAAGGGAAGTTTTGGTAGTGTTCTCACCTTCCCCTCTCATGGTATATCCCAACCTATTTCACCCCCTTTCGCGATTTCCATCTCGATCGTATTATGTGCTAGTGTGAGTAACTCTTCTTTGGGGACTTGGTTTGATCTAACTATTCATAATACGCAAGGAACGGTTGATATGTACTTTTAACTTGGTTGTAGGTAAACTTACTACGCCCTTCTAATTCGCCGCAATCTATCATTATACCATTGAGGTGGGCAAAACATTCGATGTTCTTAATATTGATTGGAAGTTCGTTATTGCTGTTGGTTGTAACAGGAAAAAATTGATTTTTGAACGATTTATGTGCCGATCGATGAGAAAGAAAAGCAAAAAGAAAACGATTAGAGAAAGGATAGGGCAAGAAAGAAAGAAAAAGAAGCTAAAGCACACTAAGTTGGGGATGGTAGGATGAGATGAAAGAAGACGTAAACGAATCGAAATGTACTGAGAGAAAAATTATGTCAATACATTGGGGATGGAGCATATTAGAAAGATAGCAGGAGCAACCAAACTGGACAGAATGAGGAACGATGCAAATAGGGAAACAGTAAACCAGAAACCAATACTAGAAAAGATCGAAACAAGCAATTAAATTAGTACACGGGCATGTGGTGAGGATGAATCCAGATAGACTGGAAATATTCGATATGATAGGACCCAGAGAAAGAAGGGACAGAAAGACAGAAAGGATGGAAATGGATGGACCAGATCGAAAAGTATGGGAAAAACCCTAGACTTAAAAAGACTAGCCAGAAATGGTGTAGGTTGGAAGAAATGGACAAGGGAAGAAAAAGAAGATTTACTTTCCAAAATATAAAGCTAATATAAGCTATGGTGATACACTTTCCTATGGTGTTCGATATCACATCTTCTTTAATCTGAAGTACTTGTGGGTTAATTGAGGAGACCACACCGTATTGATAATTCCGGTACCCGTTCTTGGAAGGGTTGAATGGAAAAATCAGTGAACTATCCTTGGTGCTTAACGTCTCGAGCCGGGACACGTGTTTCGCCGGGAATGAAGCTCGACATTAGCTACTGTACCACGTCGAATTAGATATAGTTTAGAACAAAGTGGCTATTCCACAGCGCTTGGAATAATTTGGAGAAAGGGAACAAGAACGTCTTCAGTCAACAAGTCATGTTTAAATAAACCGAAACTAGTTCCACATAAGTTTGCGGATTTACAACTAATTTATAAGTTTGTATATTTTCTTTGAGATGTTACTTCTCTAGGAAGAAAAAATTGACCTGAAACGTTTGTAAAGAATCTGGTTCCCTTCAACTGGTAATGGTGTTAAATATGTCGATTAAATATCGATTACATCTTTGCATATTCAATCAAATCCAGTGACACACATATCATCCTTATACAGGGCTTAAAATCTCAAAGACGATTAAAAATATAGAAATAGAAACTTTTAAATATATAATTTTCGCGTATAACAATAATAGGTGTATATAAGATACAATATTTCCTAAAAATTACGATATAGTAGGTGTATACGGTAGAAGCATAGACATCAACAATGAAGACGTACTTTTTTGATCGGTTACTCGTTTTATTTTTTTATTTTTTGAAAATTTGTCATATCATCATTTAAAACTTTTATTGTTAATAAGACAGTCTATAAAGTTGCCGTTTATTTTAGTTTGCGGGTCGTCATATCTCTCTCGTTTTTCTATCCTCCCCCAAAACTCTTCCCTCCTCTACCATTTGCAGAGATTACATTGATGCTATTTCTTTTCTTCGTTCGCGCCGGTTTGATGACCGGCGCCGACGATTCTTCGTTGATGTTGGTCTGCGATTTGGACAGGCCGTTCGTCAAATTGGAATTGGCGTTTTCGTTATTGTTGTTGTTGACGAGCGTTATCTGGAGACGGGGCACCGTCAACGGTCGGATGAGACTCTTGACGATCGGCGGGACGTTCGGCGCCGACGGAAGGGCGGGCGTGCTAGCGCACAGCGCCGCCGAGGTGAGCTGCGTCACCAGTCGGGCGCTCGAAAGGTTGTCGTTGTTGTGACTCGGACCGGAAGACGTTCTGAATACTTTCCTCAATTTAGACTTGATGCCTGAAAATGTCAAGACGAAACGGGTTTGAGTAATGAGATCGGCTTGTTCGCGACGTCTGAGCGATGATGGGAATTTGCATATGGTGTCGGAGGGGGAAAATTAGGTTAATGGGTTTCGATTTAAATAGAAGCTTTTTATGTGGGCAATTTAAATAGATTTCAATTCTTTCTATTTGAATTGTGCTAAAATCTGAGCTTTCAACAAACCGAACAAACTTCTATACCAAGGTTTCCCAGATTGCTTTGCGTCGAGGCTACCCGGATTATAACAAATATTTTCATGCCCCCTTAAATTAAATTGAATTAGCTAATTTTTACATTGTCATGATAAAATACAAACGCACACCATTTCATCATTTATTTTTCAATTACAACTATAATCTAATAAAATAAGTGAACAAAATAAATTAACTTTGGTAACACAGTAACTAGTAGTCTGAGCAAACAGTGGTAACAGTCAGTGTAGTAGATAAGGGGAATGGGGAGTTGGCGATTATTTAGTTCGGGGTTGTATGCGAGTAGTTCTGTGTATATTATGCTGTCGTAACTTGTTTCGTAATTGTGCGCTTATGTTTGCTTTAAAAGTGTCGCAGTTAGGTACGTCGCAAAAACGACCAATGGCAGACATAGTTAAAAACTGTGCCGGACTGAATTTATGTTGGAGCTAAAATTCACTGTCCAGTTTATATCTCTCTAATGTGTTGGTCTAGAAGCCATTGGTAACCTCAGATCGAAAGCAAACAGGATTCTTCTGTAAAAAGTGGCATAGGAGACCAAGAAAAATTTAAATCTGATTTATGTGTTACTCTTATTTTATCTTATATGATAGAGATCTACCACTAATAGGTCAATAAAACAAGGCTGGTTTGAACGATAGTTATATTTTCAGAACGTTTACAAACGTTTTCGGAATACCTTCGTCAGTGAAAATATAACTAGATAAATATATAAACAAACTTTTGTTTTTTATTTGGGACTATCAACAAAATAACTAGTGACTAGGATTTCTTGATATAGAGGATGTGTAACCAACTTTTATATATATATAAATTATAAAAACTAAATTAATGTGTAAACATACATGCAAATTAAGTAAAACCTTATATCAAAAAATCTTTGTCGAAACATTAACAATTCTGTTCAAGGCTAGGTTTTTGAATTTGGTTTTCCCTAGTCCTTGAACAGAATTGTTAAGGTTTCGACAAAGATTTTTTGATATAAGGTTTTACTTAATTTGCATGTATGTTTACACATTAATTTAGTTTTTATAATTTATATATATATAAAAGTTGGTTACACATCCTCTATATCAAGAAATCCTAGTCATTAGTCATTTTGTTGATAGTTCCCAAATAAAAACAAAAGTTTGTTTATATATTTATCTAGTTATATTTTCACTGAAGAAGGTGTTCCGAAAACGTTTGTAAACGTTCTGAAAATATAACTATCGTTCAAACCAGCCTTGTTTTATTGACCTATTAGTGGTAGATCTCTATCATATAAGATAAGTATAAAAGGTCACGAAATATATATATATATATATATACATTTACTCTTATTTTATGTAATCTGTCGTTTCATTTACTAGACAAAAAGCATTTGTCTCCATCTGGAATAAATATGCTGACTGTAAATTACCTAGTCGGGCATCGATACGAAATGGGGTGCCATTTGTTGGTGAACATACTGAAAAAATAATAAAATCGGAACTGGAAGATAAAAAACTGTGATTGTGTGTGGACGAAGCAACAGATCGTAAAAACATTCTGTAGTTAAGGTAATGTCACGCACAATGGAACCACATCAGTTGTCATTCTCCATCTTACTTGCTTCCAAAAGATTTGTAAATTGTGCCGCCGATGGGATGTTAAAGATGGTGTTGGATCTATTGAACAAATTAAAAGTTTTAACTAAGCAACTTTTAATGTTTATGGCTGATGATGTGGCAAGCATGCTTTCGTTGGGTCGATCTCTTAAAGAACAGAGTGATAACTTCTTGCATGTAACATGTAAAAACAATGCTTTAAATCTTGTGGCACAAACGATTCCTACATGTTATCCACTAGTAAATGCATTAATTGCTAGGTAAAAAAGCAGTGTTTCTAAGGTTCCCGAAGTGTACCCGACTATTTCACAAACTGTGTCCCGAGATACCCGAACCACCACATCCGATTTCTACACGTTGGGGAATATGGTTACAAGCTGTGTTCTACTACAGCAAATATTTTGTTCAAGTAAAGAAGGAAGGTTTGCGATTTACAAACTATTCACAACAATTACTTCGACTAGCAGAGGAAATAGAAAACTTACAAAATGTTGGTGTGTAATACGAAAATTTGCAAGTGTTTGAGAGAGAGACTCTGATTTTCTTGTATTAGGATAAATTGGTGAAGGTATGTGTGAAGATGTATTAAGTTGTTTCAAAGATTGTTTTATCTATGCAAATATAACATCACTACATGTAGAACGGTCGTTTTCGGCATTAAAAACATTTATTTCGCACGTTGTCCTGACTTGATTGAAACAGCTGTGCAGACATATTTAATGATTGAAGTATTAAACAGATGTTACCCAGTTTGTGATATTCCGGAAGAGTTTTAAAACGGTAAGTGCTTCAGCACGTGTTATAATTTATTTCTTATCTTTTATTTTATATGTAAACTTTTATGCGCTCGCTACGCCACTGTCTGTTACCGCATATTTGCCCAGTTTAGTAATTAGGAGTCGCGGATGGAGCGGAAAGTGCGGGTGGGGCGCTGCAAGTTAAGATTTGTTAAAACTTGTCGAGCTTGAACAATGACCGAATGATTTAATGAGTGGATGTAAGCCGTCGAAGAAAAAAATTTCGAAAAGTGCAAACGCATTGGTCCCTCCCCTACGATCTCTTTACTACCCCCTAGGGAAGTGGGACCCACTAGTTGGGAAGTTCTATTCTACACTGTCCGAAAGGAAAAATACATTGTTGGTAAAACGATTCTCAAGCCCTCTTTTTAAGTTCTCTCTTTAATTTCGGTAAAAAGAACGAACGAGCTTCTTGCGACCGACTAACGAATTAAATAACTTGAAAGAGGATTCAAAGTTTTATTGCGCGGCGGGGCCGGTAGAAATTTGAACCGAGTTAGAGATAATACATTTGCAACGACGCGACGGGGCGACGAGGAAATCCGTTATGCATAGCAAATGCACACGATTTGAAATGCAAATTCTGAACGATCGGAGTCGTTCTTCGCGACGAAATCCACAACTAATTCGGAATCCGGAAAGAAAGACACGGGATCGGGGTAACGTTTAGTTCGAAATAGCAGAAGTACTTTTATCTAATTTTGACGAATTTAAAGCGGAGATTAAGTAAATTTGTTGAATCTATTGATGAAGTAATAAGTGGAAAAGGATCAGAGGAATTTCGTGCGGAATAAGGAGTGAAGCGGGCTAAAATTTATTTCGGCAATAATATCATTTTTATTAGCTAAGTAAATGGTAGTTAATCATAATACAGAGAAGAACAATATATACATAACAAACGTATAAATTGCACGTAATTCGATCGCCCTTTGAATTTCGTTAGGAACTCGTTTATGACGACATTTTCTTCCGGTATGTACAGTGCGTCAAAGAGAGGAACGCGCTTCAAGGTCAGGAGTGTACTGGCAAAATCTTGTGAATACAGCTTGTCCCCGATGTTCACACGACTACAACCACTAGGTAAATGACGTGCGCTGTGGATACTTACATTTTGTCAGTGTACTCCTGACCTTGAAGTGTGTTCATATCTTTGACTCACTGTACATATCGGAAGAAAATGTCATCATAGATGAGCAAGATTTGGAACCAAATTTTACAAATTATATTATTCAAAATTTACAGAGGACAAGGAACTGATATACCTGTATCGCAAAGTGTAGTTATGGAACTAGCCGCACCTAGTACAGAGAAAGAATATACCTTGTTTTTAGACAACTAGTATTCATCACCAAACTTATTTCGAGTTTTGAATGAAAATGATACAAATACTGTTGGATCTGTCAGAGAGAATCAACAAAATATGCTAAAAAAGCTGGCATCATATAAATTAAAAAGGGGAAAGTAAAAACATTATCTTGTACAGGTATTCTGTCGTTACGCTTGATAAGAAGAATGTTGTGTGATGTGGAATGATAAGCATAAAATATTCAAGAGCAGCTGTTGACAAGGGAAAAATATGAATGTGTGGTGGAGTACACTCGTGGAATGAGGAAAGGTTTCACTTTGGTCACTTTTAGTTTATCAGGAAAGGCCCCTGTGGTCATACAAATATTGAAAATGTATTCATGATGGCTTGCTATTGTAAGTAGTGAGTTGGGTATGTAAAAACGCCTACATTGTCTAATTAGGAAACCATTTCATTGCTACAACGTTCAGTAAAAGAAAATATTGGAAAAAGTTCGGGTGCGTCACGCTAAAATTTGCTTGATAGATCGTTTCCGACGAGGTAATGAGTCCTTTTATCGTCCATTAGGGATTTTAATTGCTCCTAGGCTCTTTTTTCCCCTAAATCAATCATTACGTCTCGCTTTCCACTTCGTACCGATACAGGAAATTGCATTCTCGCATCAGATTTTCATAGATTCCCATGACGATAATGGAATGAACATCGACCATCGCACGACCGTAAAGTGGAGCGATTATTCCGGTCTTTTTCCGAAATTTCACCGTAAACAAACTTTAACGGTGTCTTTTACGAGGTCGTCGTCGTAAAAGCGAACTCCCCGATCTTTTTAGTGGGGCGAAGAGTGAATTCGCGACGGTTCTAGGGAATTTTATGCGGACATATCGTACCGTCTAATATCTTCATCGGGCTTGCGGGACTATTACGAGCCGGCTTATTGGAACTTTACAAACCGCGATTCGTAAAATCTGCGCGACCGGAGTTAACGACGACGTTTTACGGGCGTCGCGACGCGACGCGTCGAAGGAACAACAATCGCACCGAATAAAGATGTTGATTTGAAGTGGGGTGTCTGTTTTATTGATCGATTATTCATCCACGTGGAGAAAGGAGTTCCCCCTAAAACACGCAAATGTTTTGGGAAATACGAGGGGATGATTCAAGAAATGTTAACATTAACAAAGTTAGGAACGTCACGCCTAAATCCACGTCACTCAAGATAACTCGTCCTAAATCTACGCATCACACGATACATTCACATCCGAAACGAGGCGGTCACGTTCCCATCCCTCCAGTTCTTTCTACGTACATACATACATATATACTCACCGTGCGACGTTTGTTGAGGAATATTGGGAACCGGGACGACTTTTCCCATGAGAATCCTCGAGCCCATCTCGATCTCGCCGGCCCAATTGCCGTAAGAAGCCGACCGCTCGAGGAGCCGTTGCCTGGCCAGTTTTTCGATGACATCGGCGCAAACGTAACGGCCGCAAAATCGGGCCCACTGGTCGGCCCGCAGGCCGCGACCGTTATCACGTAGGGTGGGATTCGCTCCTGGAAACAAAAAGAGAGAAACTGGAGATTTATTCGGTGGCTACGTCGCGGGGGCGATTTTTAAAGCCGGAGCTTCGGCTCCGTTTAATGGACTCGTTAAAAATGACTTTGAGCGAGGCGAGGAAGAAGCATTTGCTTTTATAATGGTCAACGACGGAAGGGTCGCCGGTAATTTAGAAAGACGTCGTAAATTGGTGAAGGGAATATTCGTTGCGAGATTAAGGGTAGCCTCGAAACGAAGTCACCCGCTTTATTGAGAAAAATGCGAAAAAAATGTGATGAGTGCAATTACTCGGGGATCTGCGAGAGATACCCTTCCGGTTTGAATAAGTAAATTTACTCCGTGTAAATATTGGCAACAATATTTGATCTAAGAAAGGCTCGTGGTTTAGAATGAATTCTCTCAGTCATTTACGATAGTTTATTTCTTTACTCTTTACTAATTCAAATACTCAATTGTCCAAGACTACTGTGAGAGCAGAAGCATTATCAAAATTCAAGATAATTCTGCCTCTTGGGCGCTTTTTGCGAGCATTTTGTAGAACTTGTACTCCAATGGGAACATGTCCAGTAATTAAAAAGTAAAGTGGGGACCATATTTTTGTTTCGGCTTTTTTTTCTGAAATAATCTTTATTGGAGTCGACTTATTCTCAAAGACACAAACTTTTTGGGATTACTGCGGTACATCCATGCCCGTCTTTCAAAATTGGTATTCCTCATGAAAAACAAGATCGTTTTAAGAAACCTGAATTATGGCCCTCAGGAGTCGGGCCCAATAAGTATTTTTCCACAATTTTCGAAGGAAGGCGAATCCAGAATAACATCAATTATACGCGATTCCATTTTCACGCATGGCCAGTTTCAACATTCTTGTGCCCGCACTTCGTCCGTCATAAGAAGCAACGTAATGATCTTTAGTAACAAGATATTTACAATTTTTTACCATAATGTTCAATGTCTTACAACTGCACTTGAGACTTTAAAGGCTGAAATGAGCCTGATACATGGTTGTGGGATTGCATTTATTACGGAACATTGATTAAGTGTTGAGGATCTGAAGAAAATAGGTTTCCGGGGTTCTAAACTCATATCTGCTCATTGCAGGACACCAGACCTTTTCATTAAGCAAATAGCTTCTGACTTTTCGTTCGAGTGCTGTGAAATTGATCTTAGTTACAATAAAAGCAAATATTTGCTCATATGCATCTATAGATCTCTGTCTTGCAAATTTAGTGAATTTTGCTTTCCTTCTGCAAACCTACTTGACGTTGTATATGAAAAGAATAGTATGTCTACCATTGCAGGAGATTTTAATGTTAACATTCTAGATAATTTAGATGATTTAGGCAACATTCCAAAGAATTTCTAAATATCTTCAAAGAACCTACCACGATCTTGAAAACTATGAAAAGCTTGAAACTTGATTCTCGTGAGTGCTAAATCAGCGTTTGCTGCTTACTCTGACCATAATTTTTTAACTGTCATTTTCAAACAATTCTCTAACCAACACTCGTCGATATAAACAGGAACATTGATGTTTGTACATGTGAGAGAATTCATATCGAATCCCTCTCACATGTACAAACATCAATGTTCAGATGATATATACATAAAATTTGTATACGAAATTACAGCTCTTGCAAAGCCGTACTGACGAGCGGTATAGCCGCGAAACGTACGTCTACGGATGGCAAGAGAAGATCAAAATTTTGTAATTTGATATAAACAGGTGCATATTTCTTCGAAGCAATCTATAGCTGACTGTAAATGACATATCCGGTGAAAACTGGAATGAAGTTTATATCAATCATAATATTAATGATAAGTTTAACTCATTTTTAAGCACATTTCTTATATATTTTAATGCACATTCTCTTGTCAAAAATGTTCTTATTCAACATCAACGAAATTTCACGTTTCCACAGCATGTTTTAGAGTTAATGGATAAAACTTCAGCTATGCGGCTTGCTTCTACGTTTGATAATGAATATAGGAACACTTATATTTCCTATAAAAACTTATCCCTGACTGGTAATGTACAAATGATTGGACAAATGATTTTAAGGTTGGTTCCACTTCCAATGTTCCTCGTTTAAACAGCAATACCGTCCTAATCTAATCGCTTCTAACCGAAACGCCTTTTATTTTTTTCCTGTAACAGAAATTGACCTTTCTACTCTTACTAAGCCTAACATTTCAAACTCCTCTGGCGTAGACGATATTCCAGTAAGTTTCTTGAAGAACAGCTCTAAGAGTTACATAAAAGCGTTAACACATATAATCAATTGTTCTTTAACGACTGGTTCTTTCCCTGAAGATTAAAAATCGGTTATTGTTAAGCCTATATATAAAAAGGTGATCGTAACGATCTGGAAAATGATAATCCTATAAGCTTGTTGAGTAGCATTTGTAAATTATTTGAGAAAACAGTTTATAATCGTTTATATAACTTCTTAAATAAATTCACTTTAATTCCTAAATCTCAACATTGTTTCTTAAAACATAAAAATGTGCAGACACCTTTATTTGATCTTGTAGAAAGGACCTTGACTGCTTCGGGGATAAACAAATAGAATGTGGAATTTTTTAGATCTATCAAAGGTTTTCCATAACATTACTCATGAGATACTACTTCAGAAACACAAATATGGAATAAGGGGAAGTGCTTTGTCGTGGTTTAGTTCTTACTTGTCGGGCAGGAAGTAGATGGTTTGTACAAATGATAACGGAAACAGAGTATACTCAGATCAAATTATTTTATCGAAAGGTGTTCCACAAGGGAGCATCCTAGGTCCTCTTTTATTTGTTACTTAGTTTAATGATATACTCAACTTAGATGATAATTAACTAACTATCAATTATACTGATGATACTACATTACTAGTTACAGCCAATAATCATTGGATATTGTTGTGGAAAGTATGCGAGTATATTAGAACTGTTGAATCTTGGCTGACTGTATTAATAAATGTGTATTAATCATAGTAAGACTAATGTTATATTATTTAGAACACTTAAGAGCATCCAAATATTGTTAATTTTAATAATTGTATTTATAAGTTAGATAGTAATGTTCAACTGTTGGCTCTTGTTGTTGATAGTTGTTTGAAATGGAGAGAGCACATTGATAAGCTGTGCAAGATATTAAGTAGCCTCTGTTTAGGTCTTCGTCAGCTTTGGGAAATGGTAAACTTTTATATTCTTAGATCCGTTTATTTCGGTTGTTGCTACTCTCGCATTAAATACGGCATTACTGTCTGGGGTGGCAGTGCTGATCTGCACCGTGTATTTCTCAAGCAGAAGAAAATTATTCGGATTATCTACAGACTTAATCGTACTTAGTCTTGTAGATCATATTTCAGATACTTTAGAGTTTTGACAGTGTTCGTTATTTATATTTTTGAAAGCCTAATATTTCTTAATGTTGCGTTTTTTTTCCTCGAAACAGAATTTCCCACCAGTTCCAATCATGATATACTCCTTGTTTGTTCAAGAAGTTGAAGTAGAAAAATAGAAATAAATATTGCTGTTTCAAATGATTTGTACACGTGTGATGTGTTTTCACGCTCGTATTAGTATAGAAGAAAAGCTTATATCTTTACATCGATTTCGACTTTAGGTTCATGTGTTTTCCTAACATTTTCGCGATAACTGAATTGAAAAAATTTAAAACTTTCGTGCTACTTAATCACTTTTCAGATTATAAACAGAAATATATGTGTGTGTCGCATCCTCACGTTCTTTCCTCAAAGAAGTTTTAACTTTCGTAAACGCTTAGTTTTCCCTCAAGTTAAAAGATCTGCACGTCTCCTTTCCTTCCGTTCTTTCGCCAGAAAAGTTTCAACCTTTTCAGCCCCCAAATCATTTATTTCGTGCTCAAAGTACAAAGTGAAAGTTGTAAGTTTCCCACACCGACATTCCTATAAAAAGAAAAAGACACCTTTTTAATTTATCCAATTCCAACTCCGAGAGCTTCACTTTCTAAACCTCCAAACTATTCCGTTGTTGGGGATTACCGAGCTAAATGCTCTTTTATGCACGTCGAACGACGTCTAAAAGTGGTGGGATAGGAAACGTATTGAAAATTTCTTCTGCTCTTTTCAAAGCCGCAATAAATTCGCTCGAGATATTTCGACGGCGGCGTTCGAAATTATATATAAATCTACTTTATCCGTCGCACGCCACCATCCTTCGGTGAGAATTTGAAGATAAACCGCCGCTAGCGACCGATATTTTGCCGCCGGCTTCTCGTCTTGCTCGCGTGTCGCGAGATATTCGTCGACTAAAATAAATTATCAATCGTCTCGATCTTGCTTGCATCATTAAATTCGATATTATGCGAATGAAAATGCGAAAATGTAAGCCAAAATCGATGGGGAATATATTCATATTTTAGTAATGGAAATTTGGGAGGGTTACATAACGCACGGAAGGGGTGAATTTGAGAGTTGAGAAGGGATAGACGAATAAAAATTTACAGATGATGCAAAGATAGTAATAATAATAATAATAATAATAATAATAATAATAATAATAATAATAATAATAATAATAATAATAATAATAATAATAATAATAATAATAATAATAAGGGTGATTCAAATAGAAACCGTAATTTTCCTTTATACATTTATTGATTAAAAATATACACAAGTGAAACTTCAGTTTTTCTCACCGTACCTTCCTTCGTACTCTACACAAGCTTGAACATTTCTTGCTCAAAAAAAGTTTGAGAGCGATCGTCAACCCATTGCGCACACGCTCTTCAAAGCCTTGATTGTTTTCCAATCGTTCTCCTCCAAGCGATTCTCTTATAGGCAAACACAAAGAATAGTCACAGGAGGAAAAATCTGGACGACAGGGAGAGTAGTCGAGAGTTTCTCACTTCATTTCCTCCAATTTATCCCTTGTCAAATCGCGGTGTGCGGCTTAGCATTGTCATAGAGAAAGATTAATCTCTAATAGACATAACTCGTCTTTTGTTTCGATAGACAGCTTTTGTTGACTCGACTCTCACAACTGGCAATAGTAAGCCGTATACATCGTAAGTCGATCATGAAGAAAATCAATGAGTTCAACTCCTGATCGGTAGTCCACTGTATGTGTGCCTATGGCTATGTAGGTAATCTCATCGTCTTTGTAAGTTACCTTATAAATGTGTCCCTGTTGAAAAGCATTTTCTCGTAGAGTCTTTCAGTAATTCTGGTGATGAATTGTCAAATGCTCTCTTAATTAGCTGATCGAGTTTGTTGACTTTTGTGTAACATCCTTTCCCAAATACTAATCCCAAACACTTATTGCATAGTACTGGTACATCATAGGTGAGGATTGGCTTGAATATTACTTTGAATATGGTCATTCGGTTCCTCTCACAGATTTTGGAGATAAACAATAGCAGGAAGATGTTTTGAATTACGTCTAAAGTTCTGTTGTAGTTATTAGTAAAGTTGTCATTGAATTTCAGTCGCTGATCCAGCATTATATTGAAATATTTGGCGGAAGGTGTTATTGGTATTGCGAAATTTGTCATGTGATTAGGTCTGGGAGTTCTTAGTCTGTGAATTTCCACCGGTGAGTACAATGGTACAGGGTTTTGTAGGATTTATGGATAGCTCCCATTATGTTAGGTAACGTTCTATGTGGGATATGTGATTTTGTTGTGTTTGGATAGTGACGAGTGAAAGATAATGGGCGGATGGATGTATCGTCAGCATAGGGTGCAAGCTTCTTGTTTGAGAATTCAGGTTTGTCCCAAAGATATATATTAAACTGTACCCATCCCACCAGCGAGCTCTGTGGTAAACTGGCTTGAACTGTCTTGCTTTCTGATTTTTTGTGGTTAATTTGGGCTGGAAGCTGACGATTTGTGACGTAAGCATGGATTCTTAAAATCAGTGCTGGAGGACATTGTACCGGATGAGTTAAAAGATTAGTCCTTGAAGCTACACCATATGAAAGAGTTCTTTTAAATCGAGTGTGGTATTGGCGGTGTAGTCTATTTTGTTAGAGGCAGTGATTTGGTCGTTGAGGATTCTTGGCCGGGGTAAAAGCACTATAGGCTAAGACCTTTCCACATCTACTATCGCTGCAGACGAGTTTTTGCCATCACTTGCTATTTAGGAGGTCTCCTAGAGTTAGAACTTGTACTCGCTCTCGCTTTAGTGCGAATATGGAGACCGTGGAGGTTGTTGGCTCTGTTTATCCCACGTAGACCAAATCTTAATCGAACTTAACATACCGCAGATTACACTTTCATGATTTCTACATAAGTTGACAATCTAATTGAGGAAGCACACGCGTATTTAACCCACTGAAGGGTAAGCACTTGAACCTGTTCTTGTTAGAACAGATTCTTTTACTTGTTCTAATAATTTTGTTGGTTGGGGGGTTTCAAACTAGCGAAATTTCTAGAACCAGCAACAATATTTTCATGCTCGAAGTCGCTGTATTATACCCATTTCTATTTTTATCGGCTTCGAGTTGCTGTGCAGCTCTTTGATACGTTTAAATTGTTACTCCATCTTAAACGTCTCAAGTAGAAACGTAAAAATGAAAAGAATAAATATCCTCCTGAAGGGGTCTCCATAAGTTATTAACCAAGCGATTAGATTAAATAGCTGACGGTTGGTGGAATTTGAAGGAACTTCGAATAGGCTAGGGTCCTGGGAAGAAAGTTATTTGTATCGTGAAAATTGTGTCGTTTAAGGAGAAAAGACCTCTTGGCTTCCTCATACATATTGATAGTGATTGTCAGGACTGTGGTGCAGTATTACTAACACTGTACCACATCGGTAAACTATTCACCGTACAATTATTTAATTAAATCCAGTAACACGTGTTTCGCTTCTAATGGGGCAAAATCCTGGCCTCTCCGGCATCTTCAAACCGTACCTTATCGAATAAAAAGTACTTGCATTAAGGCTTTCAAGATTAATGTTAGAAACTGGTATGTGTACCTCTGTAAGCCTTCATGGTTAAATCTTCCAGAATAGTAATACCATTCCGAATTTGTTTATGTGACGACGAGTGAATACAATCGACAAAATTGACAGTACGTTAAGAATTGAGGAATGCTGATTTGCTTGTTTTGATTGGGAGCATTCAAAGTGGACATTGGACAACAAATGCAGAAGAAATAATTTATAACTGTTGCTGTTGTACTGTTTTGTTCTTTTTGTTGTTGGATTTTTAGGCAGGTTTTTGTTGTTGGAGTTTTATAATTTATTCTTATTGAGCATCTCATTAAATAACTTCAGCAGTGTTATCATAGATAATGCACCTATGTATGTACAAGTACGTAGTGTGGTTTTCATTTATTGTTCGAATCACACTTTAGTACGATTTGTTTGAAATTCATTTCTTCTTTCTCAATTGTTGAAAAAGTTGATAAATATCGAAAGCAAAATAGTCATAACAAAAAAATAATATCTATATCTTCCAGTTTCCAACAGCTTTAATAAAAATGTATTAAAATTGAACTGGAACTCACACTAATTTCCTAATAATTTAATTATCGTCCATATTTTACTTCCTGTTATTTTAGCAATATCCATTGGAAACTTATACTAACAAAAGATCCAATTTGAAATAGTCATTACCGTTATTATCCACCGAAGTAATATCCAACATTTCCGCTTCACTTCGTACATTTATAAATAGCGATATTATTGTGTATAAGTACCGAGAATACGTGGACGATAATTAAAAATAAACAGATTCTGCGAACACTTTGCCGTCGTAACGGAACTCATTAAAATATAACGATAACCACGGCGTAAAAGCAGCTTGTGAGAACCAACACCTGAGTTCTACTTTTCACTCGAGACAAGTTAGGTTCCAAGTCACTAGAGGGAAAAATATAGTTAAAAGGAAAAAGATCGTGGATTATTACTATATTTCTCTGCTTTATACATTTTTAGAAGACTTTTGTAGAATATTATGAATATGGTCTCCAGTTAGAATGGGAGTTTCTACCAGCCTAGATTCTGTGTAGAACTTGGATTCTTACCTAGGCTAATTGTAAGTAAACTGAAAGGGTAATAGAAGACATCTTTTAAGATCTTTACTAACAAAATAGTAATTCTTCATTCAACTTGATGGTCGTCGGGGAACCTGGACCTGGTTAAAGAAATCTGCTGACCGATGGAGCTTCACTCGAGGAAGGGCAGGTCGATCTTGGCGACCATCTGCACGCAAGAATTATCGTTGGAGCACATCTTTTCAACTTACTTCTTCTAGAGCAGATTCTGGTCGAAGTGTGTTTCAAGCTACTTAACGGCTATTTTAGACACATTCAAGGACAAGGTGATTGGTCTAAAGTTGCAGGGAAAGAGATAACCTTCCCCGGGCTTGAGAATATTGATGACCTCATCATGCTTCTAGCAGATGAAGAAAATGCTGAAGACGCTGGTATTGCGTTGATGATTTCGTAGGTATCCGTTAGGTACTCCGTTGCTTCTGTAGGAAATCTGTTTAGAGACTGGTTGCTCATTCAATCCGTCCCTGTAGATTTCCGGTCAAAGCTTGGATTTTATCTGAGGTAAATCGTACACTCTCCAAGCATAGAAAATGATTGATAGCTTTAACAATTACAGCTTAAACGCATCACAACCATCAATTCCAAAAGATTGCTAGAGCCTTTGGTTCCTGATATAAACTTTTATGTGTTAAGTACGAGACAATTGGGAGATTTTAATGCCGTTATTACTGAAGCAATAAATGTACCTATTACTGGCACATTATATCGTCGTGGAAATGTCAAAAATGTTGTTTAAATATCGCAATTTTTTACGCGTAAATGTCGCGCAAAATTCATCGTTATTGCTTGCCAAAATAAATCAAAGCAAAATCATAATTATCCCTGACATACATACATACAATCGTAAACAAATTTACGAACGCCAGTTACGACTTTCACATTTTGCGAATTCGTTTTTCTTTTACGAAAGAAATTCGAAAATTTACAGGGGAACACTTCCGACGGTAACGACGTTTCCCGCACTTCCAATCGAAAAGTTAAACTAATTCCTGTTTACTTCATCCGTTCGTAAAGTTTCTAAGGTAGTACGTACAGGGTACATACGGGTAATTGCATGTAAATGCATTTCGGAACTGCGGACCGTAACTGAAAGATGGCGAAGTGCTTTCCGTTAATGTTACACACCGGAAACTGCTGCTCTATTTCGTAAATTTTGTATCGGCAAATATGTACATCTCTTCCTCCCTCGGTTGCCGTTCTCTCCAATTTTCATCCCTCATACGTTAAAGAAAACGAGTAGATGTGGGGGCGCAGAATATGGGTACCGAAGAAATTATATATGTATATGCAAAGATGTATGTGTGTGCATACTGACTGTGTGTTCGTGTTCGTTCGCTTGAAATTTGTCAAAGAGGGTTATTGATTTTGTTCTAAAGCTTTGAAAATTTATCGCTGCACAAACGATGTACTGAAGTGCATTTATTTCTTTTTCAGTATTCGTTCTGAGCAAAATTTTATCAGGTACAAGATAAGAAGGGCGAGAATAAAAATAGGATGTACGGTTGCGAACGGTGGACATAAATTTTATAAATCGAAATGAAAAACATCGACGACTCCATTGGTGTTTCTCATTAAAAAAATTATGTTTAGAAACTTTTCTAAACTTAATTTTTTAACAAATAGGTATAAGTCATGGAACTTATCGCCGGAGGGCGCCTAGTAGTAGTAAAAATCCCTGAACATTGAGGAAAAATCCTAGCCAAGAAATTATGCAAACTCTACAACAGATATGTACTTAGACTAAAAAATATTTTTTAGATTGGCCTAAAGTTCATGGAGTTCTCATGCTTGAAAGATGGGAAACAGCAGGTCCCTTCTGTTTCAAACACAAACGCTCACGTCAGAAATAATTACAAAAAGTTGGCGATTACATCGAACTTCTACCAACTAAAAAGGCAAGTGACGTTTGAGAAAGGATATGGTACTATCAAGCATCTGCAAACGATGGAACGCTGGGTGGGATTTCTGGGTTATAAAAAGGCTCTTAATACTGTTGAACTATGGGTCTTAGAAACTGCTTCAAAGAACGCTAGGATGAGCAATGATCGTAACTATCAACCGAGAAATGCTCCACCACCTAAGATTTGCTGATGATCCAGTTGTTATGGTCAAAAGCAGAATAGAACTAATAAGTTTAATAAATGACATCGCACAATCATTCGAGGGAACAGAATTGGAACTGAATTACTTAGCGACCAAATACATAACAGACTAAGAAGTGGTGAACAAAAACAAACAGAAAAGGTAATACTAATAACAGATGCTACTACTTAGGACAAACAATAACAATAGCTAAAACGAAGAGGTCGAGATAAATGAAAGAATAAGACTGTCATAGGCCACATATAGACACATACCTCTGTGAATTTGGGACCCGACTTTCAAAAAGAACTTTTCGAAATCATCAATCGAGTGTACATCGTTTGGAGCCGTTTGCGCTACTTTCCTTTTCGGTTGTACCTCAAACCCAAAAAAATTATCGCGTTTTCAAAACACGCACCCAACTTCTCAAAATCGAAATTTTTCCAACGGAATCTGATTCGTGGTCGTTTGTACCCGTTTGTAGCACCTTCGTTTTTCTTAGAAGTTATTGTATACAACGTTACTGTATCACCATTTTATTTACTTTTCTTATAATATATGTACATGCAACCCATTTTTAATATTCGCAATTTTTATTTATTATTATTGTTTACTTTCTGACAAAATGTCATAGTCTACCATAAGCGATTATTTCACCGTTTAAACATGTTATTTCCAACTATAGCCTCTGACACAAATATCACATCAGTAAACTTCTCACCACACAATTCTTTATAATAAAATCGGTGACACGTGTTTCGCTAGCTCGAGGCAAGCATCTTCACCAACCGTATAAACCGAAGTCACTTCTAAGTCCATTACCTTTGTCTCCCATATTATCTTATACAGTATGTAAATAAATGCGCGATTGGAAAAGATGCCTACTCGTCTTTAGGTAACAGTATGGTCCTGTAATCCATCAAAATTTCATAGAGTGTGTAATACAGTGTATTGCGTGTTATAAGTGCTAATTTCAATAAAGTAAACAGAGCCAACAATAGTTTGTGGAATGATTTATATTTGAACTTTTCTTATTTATATTCTCAATGTGTTTGTCTCGCTTGATTTACATTTTTATATTTTCAGTTTTTACTTTATCATTTGTATGTTCACCCCAAAAATGTCAAGAGATTCGAGGAATATCATTTTTTAGCCGGAATAATTGCTTGGATTCTATGTAAAGAAACAATGGATGAAGAAATATCAAAACAAGGACTTTATTTCAATTGGCAGAAGAGCTTAGGATCAAATACCAAAAAGAGAGACAGCTAAGTAAAGGATGTTCATCAAAAATAAGAACAAATACAACTATAGATTCATCTGGACGGAAACTTTGTGAAATAAGATATTATAAAGTTAATAAGACTAACACAATCTGTGTAAAATGTAAAAAATGCGTATGTGGAAAATGTGCAATAAAAAGTCCTGTAATTTGTAAGAAATGCGCTGAAAATGCGTACATGTAAATAAAACGTTTTGTTCCTTATCCAGTTGGCTAAAATCTCATTCTACATTAAGGTATATGTTTTTAGGCTGTCATTTGGCCACTAGGAATAGGTATGCATGAAGTGTCGGTATGTTTAGTGTTAAGCACAAAATCACCTACAGATTTTTCTTTCGCCCATTTTTGCTAAAATCAACAATAACAAAATAACAAAAAACATATTTTTCCGACATATCTAGTTACCCATGCACTTTTTCCAAAACACAAAAACCTCACTAAATTAAGCTCGTAAAACTGTAATTCTTTCCTCGTTTAATCGTCACTCCATCTCGGCTATTTTCCGAGATATCCATACCAAACATCGGAAAAACGCAGCTTGTACATGAAGGCCAACTGAACGAAGAAAGTGCTATTAGGGGAAGACCAGAAAGAAGAAATGAGGGTGCCCAAAGACACAATGGTTGAAAGCGGTAAAAGAAGATTTCAGCAGGATTGGGTTGAACAATAGGCAGGCTGTATTAGGAAACAGAGGAAGATGAACGAAATTGGTCGAGAGATACGAAGCCACAACCATCAACCCTTGCTGATATGTTACATTTCTTGAGGCTGTTTATCACGTTTAAGAAATAGAAGTAGCTTATTCGCTTGGCGTAGCTTGATCAAACTGTAGCTTTAGGTTCCTTCAAGAGCGCCCTGTATACGGCTGTATGCAACACTAAAAGGATGTCCCTGGTATAACGGGGGTAAAACTGGTTGTACCGATTCAATTGTGTTTTTTTTTTTACATTTCTCTAATTCACCTTTCCAAAACTTTTCGAAAACAGAATCGCAAAATCCGGTCAAAAGGTCGTTACCCTACATCGTTAAAAGTTTAATGCGGAAAAAAGTTCCAAATTAAAAGCCGCTCCCGATTCGCCGCGACCGGGAGAACAAGACAAAATTAACAATTAACCTCGGAGAACGACGACGTCAACGACGAAGCCCATCTACGTCGTTTCGTAGCGTCTCGTCGTCAATTCCCATCGCAACCGATGGACATCCAAAGCTATCGTCCTCTCCTCCGTCCTTAGACGCCTTGTGCATCGCGTCTGAAAAGACAAAGGCAATACACTCTACACCGGTCGTAATTTACCGCTGCTGTACCGATTCGTTCCGGTAGACCGGTGCCCGACGCGCATTCCGACATCTCTCGTTCGGCGATGAGAGCAGCAGCGTAAACGGATTTTAAAGCGGGGGAAAACGTTGATTCGTAAATCAGTTGGTGGAAGTTGATTGAGTCCCGGGGATATCTGCTGGATAGGATGGGTTTCCGGTCTGATGGAATTATGAATTGCCGGTGTAAATTACTGCATTTTTTTCTTTTTGTGATGTTGGATAAAAATTTACGGATAGAGGAAAATCATATAGGTTCACTACTAGAATCAGGAACACGAAATAAACGTAAACAAGAACTTGAAGAAATAGATATGGAGGAAGTAGAGGAGGCCTTGAGTAGAATAAAAACAGGAAAAGCCTGCAGTGTGGACAAGATAGAACCGGAAACGATAAAATGGACCGGACGGGTGGGAAAAGAATGAATCCTTGCAAGGCATGGCGAATTAACAAAATTCCTGCGGATTGGGGAGACAACCTTATCACTCCCATATTATATAGAAAAGGCGATGAAAGTCAGTGCGAAAACTTTAGGGCAATGTGTCTACCGACAGTATGCTTACTACGTACTGAAATAATAGAAAAACGACTCGCACATTTGTATTTTATTCATCGATTACCTTGAGAAAGGAAGAACCATCAATAGTGAATACTATACGGTGTTATTGGTGCGTCTGAAGAAGGAAATTACGCAAAAATGACCCCAAATGAAGAAAAAGAAGTGGTCTGTCACCAAGACAATGCACCGCGGCACAAGTCCATCACAGCAATGGCAAAATTGTGCGAATTGAACTTTGAATTGCTTCCCCATCCACCGTATTCTACGGATCTGGTTCCCAGCGCTTACTACCCGTTTGTCATCTTACAAACTTATTGAGTAATGTGTTATAGCCATAAAAAGAAAAGAATGGATTGACTAAAAGTTATTCCAATTTTCAGTTCGAATGCAATTCAATTTTGTTTTCGAAAGAGACTCGTCTACCCTTAAAATTCACAAAAGATTTTAGATCAATTAGTCTTCTTCAACTCCGTCCCAAATCGTAAAATCTATCGATTTCTCCGATATATAACCCAATTAAAATAAGTACCAAGTTCCGATGGCTGCCAGCACGTAATTTCAACTTCGACCAATAACTGTTTCGAAAGTTTACTTCTACTTCAGACCATCCCATTCGAACTCGGTAAATTCAATACAGAAACTTTCCAAATCGTAATTAGTGTTTACTTCGACTTCATATTCCGAACGCAATAAAGATAGTTAATTTATGAAAAGTTGCCTCATTTTCTCAACTAAACCCAAAGCAGGCATCCGAAACTTTTTCTTTTGTATACGGGGAAAGTAGAACTCACGCACACGCCAACTAACTCTATGCGAAACGAAACAAAAGTTAAATTACATCCGGTGTTATCACGTAGTACGTTTCGTAATTTGCGTTCGTAGAAATCTACCCCGAAAAAGTAAAGGGATCGAACGAGTACTACAAAATCGTCCGCCACGCACCGCCTTAATCAGATTAATGGAACGTTGCGAGTTCGTAATCTGAAGGAATGTGCGGTTTCTTATGAGAAATCGGCGAAAATAATTAAATTAGTCGTGTCCGTCGGCGATTCAACGTACTACGCTTCGCGACCCGGTGACCTTTAATTCCGGAATTCGAGCACGGCGTCGTGTCCCGGTGGAAATATAACGGGATTGTTTGTTTGAATCTGTACGAATTCAAGGTGACACCGACACGAAAAAGTACAGAAACTGGAAAAGCACAAATGTTTTTTCGAGGCAAAAAGTGGTGTGAAATAGCGTTAGAAATACAACACTTTCACTTACTTCCTTAATCCTTGAGCCATGTACCTTTCGTGGGTAGTGAGTGGGAGCTGAGTCATTTGGTTTCCGTCATATTTCTCTCCAATTTTTCCCTATTCTGCGCCAATGTTTATTCCTTTCTGTTCCAATGCCTTAAATTGGGTGACACGTATTTCGGTACTGAATTTACTGAATGAACCGTGCTTTCTTACATTCTACTTATGCAAACTAAGTTCCCCCTCTACAACTCGAGGACCTATTTTTCTACCTACGAAGATTAAATATTATTCCGAGAAGAGATCTATGCCATTTCAAACCTTGTAAACACGTTCGTTTTTACGTCAATGCCACGTATCTGTTTATCGGATAATTTGATAAATAATTTACTAAACACTCATGCGAAAAGCAAACTACCTCTCGCTATAATAAATCAAACAGCAATGACCGACCCAAGGGACCGTCGTCTTTGTTTGAAAGATTCGTACTTTACGTATATGTATAGGTTCGTAGCGTATCTAGTTTTCACGGTGAATTTACACGTTTTATCAATTTAAAATTTTCGATTTTAATGTGTATACAATGGAGATCACCTCTCTCCACTACATTTCGTACTCTCATTAGGATAGTTGACAGTGAGGCAGGACAAGGATTGAATTTTAATCCAGGGCAGGTACCATCCTTTCTCTTTGGTTCCAACATTGCTTAGAGACCAGATAACTCCAAAGCCAAAGAGGAAGATGGACTGATGTGGTGATTCCATTAAAAAAACCCTCAGACCACAACTAAAATGGTACCTAGATGTAAACGCGCAATGTGCCACCGACCATGTTCCATTGTTACTAAAATGGCAACACTTACTGAACAAATCTGCATAAGATATCCCCAAGCTCGTGGGAGTAGTACGTGATTTAATATGGTAGGTGAACGTTAGAACACCTGATATGTAGTAGTACCTCTATTGTGATGTAACCTGATTGGCCAAGTGGAAGAAATTTACATTTTCAAAACTGTTAGTAAAATAGTTTCTATAAAATTTTTCTAAAACCTTACCTACAGTTCCACGTTTATTACGCGAAAGCTTTAAAACCCATCACTTGGCTTTTCTTTGGTAAAGACAAGACCACCGATTTCTTCCAAGAGAGAATACATTAATTAATAATATGAGTAATATAGGGAAGCACGTGAAGAAGTGCCAACTCCAAAATAGATTCATCCCATCACCACCATTAATTTTACTTTCAAGGGACCGCATCAATCAACTACTAACCTTTACCAATGAAGTGTTAAATATGACATACTTTCCCACAATATACGGATTTTATAATGAGGCGAGAGTTACTCTTTACTCATGATATAAAAATATGCTGCGGTGGAATTCAATGAATGATTAAAATTTTAATCGCATCGTGTATACTGTATCGTTCACATGCATCGCAATATTCGATGAATCTACATATTCTACACTAACGACAATGTATCACGTGCTCTTCCAAATCATCTAGCGCTATTGCGCGTTTTGACTGTCCCTATGTACGCTTTATCACGTTCGCCGGACTCAGTTTTATAAATTCCTTCCTTCCTTTGTTCCCAATTTGGTTTGTCTTTCGGGTTTACCAATAAATTCTTCGAACACGTCTTAATTTTTCTTTTTGCTGTTAGAATATCATTAATCCCTTCCGAAATTTCATGATACGCTAGTCTAATGCAATTTCTCTTGCAAGCATCTGTTGAAGTAAGCGTCGTTGAATTTCTTATGCGGACAGTTTTGTGTGTTAAGAAAGCTTAGATATCAAATTTTGTATCTATTATTTTTAATAATGTTACTGTTTATTTAATTTAGTTCTCTTTCGCTAGTTTATGTTGTGTATTTTGCTAGTTAATGTTATATGTTGGGTTCTCATTTAATTTGCTCTACTTTCGTATTATTATCTACAGCATTTCCTCTAATGGGATTTTACCTGTTGAAAGTCGATAAATAACTAATCACACCACAATACGTCGAGGTAACGCATCAATAGTTACGATTGTAGAATCTTAAGAGTTAATTTGTTACTGGCTTCAAAAACTTTTGATAAAATGATGATAATAATCGAAAAAGTCGGAAATGTGACCGATACGGTCGTCAGTCGTTAACATTCGAATAACCCACTTACTTGGTTCTAAAGATGGAGATTCAGGTCGTACTAGCTCAATGGAAACGGCGTAGGTTCAAGTTCTAGGAATTATTAGTAACAAGACGCCACTCTCCTATTATAAACTAAATCGCATCTAAGTTTCTGGAGTCAGAGAGACCCTCCAGCCTCGTTGGTAAGTGAGACGAGGCATCGCAATTAACAAACAGGAAAACTCATCTCCAATAGAGGGAAAAGCAAACGCCCAACGTGACCAATAGTTTGAACAGTAAAATTGGGGAAGCATAACTCCGAAATGCACATAACGATAATATTAAACTTCCCAGAGTCTAATTCGCGTGCATATCCTGGACAAACGAGACTTTAAAGCGAAAACGGAATAACCCAATCATGGAAAACGACCTGTTTAACCTAACCTCACAAGCAGAATGTATACACGTGCGTCCAAAGGCGCGAGATGTATCATACTCTGCGAAAGCGTGGCGCCATCTACACGTCAGAAGTGGAAGCGGGAGGTCAAAAGCAACAATGCCGGAACGCTGTGACAAATTGTCCACTATTCGAGAAACCATGAATCAATGGTCAATGGAAGAAAATCGCTCAATCTCCTTGTGAGCAGTTTCTTACGGTATCAGATCGTTTGGAGTATTGTCTTAATGCCTAGAGCTAATGTTTCTGTTGGTGATTAATAAAGCCGATTAGTTAGCCAATATAATCCAAAACCTACCACCTTCGAGAGTTAGTGCTAAAAAGTTTGTTACTTTCCGATGTATTAGACATCAAGGATATCGTACAATTTCTTCCTAAACAGTCTACTACCGTATAAGGTTGTTTGTACCCTCGTTTTATCGCCTCCAACTAGTTTCCGTCCATTGATCAAACAAACTTCGCCACACAGAGAAAGAGAGTAGCCTAGCAGTTGTCGGAGGGTGAAATCGGCGGTGGGATATGGTGATCATCATATGCAATTTTATTTCATTTGAGAATATGCGATGGCTATCAAACGACGCGTTCAAACCACTTTGAATTTTTTATCGATTTTCAATATCTGTGCCATCTCTTATCGTTGGGGGTTACATGGAGCTGATTTTCTTCTCTGTTGGAGAGACTAATATGTCTTCACATGTTCATAATCGCTAGTTTCGAATTGAGATCACACATAGAATTTTACTCGAAGTCCAAAGAAATTGTTAACCACTATTTCCATTGAGTTTATTTTAAAATAGCATAAATACACATCAATCTATAATAATAACAGTTTCTGGGAATATCGGTTGGAAGAATTATCTTACGAAGAAGACCGCAGCATCGTTAATTAACGTCTACTACTCTCGGAAAGATTCATTACGGCAGGAAGTACAATGTGACATCAAACTAAATTTATTTATGATTTACGTAATTAGCTTGCAACAAATTTAACCTGGTCATATTTTGTTGGAGTATTATATTCATAGTACTTAAAAGAATGTTTATCGTCTAATTTTCTACACATAGTGCCTGCGCATCATCAGCCGATGGTTCCATATTTGCTTTGTTGCTTACAAAATGCTTTGAATTCCATTTCCTAGTTTCGCCTCTTATTTGAAACTACCAAACAGGAAGGATTGGCAAAAGAAATAGTATCAAAGCAAAAACGGATCCACTACCATAAAATAGAGGACAATAAGGACTAATCCACCTTTAAATAGGATTACAATGAGTCTCGGAAAACATGAGAACAGCTACAATATGGAAATGTATTAGCTTAATAATAATAACAGTCGTCAAAAGTTGATTCCTTGTCACTAACGTCGCGTTTTAGGTTATCCCGTTTCTGTTTTTTATTAGTTTTGTTTTCCCTCTATCTTTTGCATTCTCGCAGTAACGCCCCCGGCTTTTAATAACCTGTAATATACATATATATATTTAAATGAAACCGTCCACAAAGCCGTTAATTTAACTACAACGACCCTTCTACTCTACTACTATAATTTCATGGCATAGTGATTATTGTTACGATTTTCTTCTATTTCATTGCCGCAAAATTAAAGTGAAACATACGTTTATACTCAAACGTTTAGCGCATAGAGCACTGCGACCTAGGCCCGATAAAATATCGCAACGTTCGCAACTTACGCAGCGTGTATATTCGAAGAGAGTTTTGTAAACGCCGGTGTAAAACGGATTTCAGTTCAATTGAGATTCGAATAATATGATCCCGTGCCCATTTACAATACTCTCTTCAACGCCGCCTTGCCACACATAATTGCGCGTAGACGTTTCTCAAAACACTCTGTGGAATGGCTCGCCGGAATTTTGTTCCTTACCTTGCTATTCGGCGATGCAATCTCTTCAGATTAGTTTCTGCTGGCGTCCGACGAAGTTTCTTCTAGACGGTGGATTTCTTCCGTCCACAGAATATCTGTCGGCAGCGGTTACTTTACTTATACCACAATCTACCCTTACATACATTCGGCGGGTTGCCAACTTATTCTCGTCCCTAACAGAAGATCGGCGATTCTTTAGGAACTTCGACCAATCGTTGGGAAGAAATTGGAATTACCCGAAAACAAATTATTTCGAAAAATCGATGACCAGACTTTCTACTGGAGATATTCCAAATCGCCGTCTAGAAAATTATGAATATTTTTTCATTGCCCTTGTTCAAGTTATAAATCGTAGTTATTTTCTCGATGAAATAAAAGCTGAAAATTTTACAAATTCTGAAATAGAAAAACTCTTTCTGTTGACTTAGTGTAGCAGTAGGTTTCCAAATAAGCTCAACCTGTCGAAATTAAACGAAACAATCCCTCACACGCTTACCACCTGGAAACGAAACGGGAACACGAAGCAAGAAAGTCATCTGATTAATTAGCATTGCTGCCAAAATAGAAAAACAAGAAGAGAATCCAACAAAAGAGAAACACATCCTGAAAAACAACCGACGATGGAGCAGGTGCATCGAAACTAACTATCCAGTTCTACGCCTCCACCAAGTTTGTCCGAAACGAACTTCCCTCGATGAGCGAACGAACGAACGAACGAACACGCTAACCTAGTTCGCCTTTCCGGATACTTTGTTGATATTGTAAAAAAGGGGTTTAAATCGCACGTGAGCCGGAATTCGAACGTATCCGAGGAAATAAAGAAAGGAACGAAATGGAAAAGAATCAGACCGGGTAATGTTCCTGTTTCTGTTTTTCGCGTCGAAATGTGTGTCGACGGTAATGCGGTGCCGTTTGGGTTAGGCCTGTCTCTTGTCAACAGAGCGTGTTGTCGGGCGTTGTATGGATAAAGCGAAAGAATTTATGGCTATATCGATTTTACTTCAGACCCGCTTCGAGCCTACTGAATATATGTATGTACTAGGTACGTAAGTACTCTTCAGCCGTTTCCGATGTCTGATAAAAACACGTTGCTTCCACGATATACTTCCTTCGTCGCGGTAAATGACGTTTCGGCTTTATGATCGTCACGGTTACGTCGTATTTAACGTTGCTGGTGTATATTCTACAGGTGTGGTAAATAATAGTGAGGAAATTTGTTGTTTTCTATAAATATCGTCATTATTATCACTTCGCATTCATTCATACGTTTTGAATATAAAGCTATTGGTGGGTGTTTTGCGTGTATCTGCATATTCATCTTCATTATAACTATATTCTACGTAGGTGGCTTCGGTGCTTCAAAAAGCATGAGCGCCTCCATAGCTGGAAATCAATGAATACGTTTCGTTATTTTTGTTTGGAAATAGAAAAAGTAGCAGGGTGATAAATATAGCTGGCAAAATACGGTGCAATTCCACCTGCGACTCGTTCGTACGGGCATTCGGACGGCCCCGCGGAACGTATATGCTGTCGGTACGTCGCTTTCTATTCTGGTAGTAACAGGGTATTCGTCTTGTGTATTTCGCACATTTGCCGACGTCGCATGAAAAGTGTGTGCTCCCTCTCCCTCGCCCCGCAAAACAGCAGCAGCAGTGTACCGTATTCGAAGTTCTCACACGATTTGAGTTTTCGTTAAGTGTGTATACCATTCCGCAAGGTATAGTTGATAACGAACATTGTAGTGTTTTTTGGAAGGTTTGAAGGTACCTACATTTGCACCTTCCATAGAAAGTTTCTACTGTGTTAACAGTAAAATCTGCGAAGTCGCTTTTGTGATTCTTTTAACGTTTCCACTGCAGATGACAACTTAGTTATCGGAATACGTATTCCAATTTTTCCAAATAAAGGTGTAGTAAGGAGAAATTTTCTTGTAAATATTTCATTTAATAAATGTGTATATATACCGGGTGGCCCAAGATTCTGTCAATGGAAGATTATGGAGTTATTATTAGTAATAGAAAAAAAAACTTGTAAATAAAATTTATAGACATTCGTTGATTTGGCCATGATTCACGGAAGATCTTCGATAAATTGTTGTATACTGATCGGAAATAACAATCCATGAGTTGTTCAAAGCCCCGGTTACGATACGACTCAATTTTTCGAAAAATTAAGCAATAATTTTCTTCGAACTGCTTCGAGACGTACTCTACTTAACATTTCCCCATTTTCGAAGCGCTGATAGCTTTCACGCATGTATGTCAAGTGCGCGGAAACTACACAAACAAGGCCACGTGCTCAAACCGCCTTTCCGTCCAGTAATACTATATTCAAAGGGCGTGTATTTTTAGCCACCGAACTACGAAGTTTGTGTGTATGTTTAATTTACGTTTAAGATAATATAAATATAAGACCTAACTTGACGTACGCCATGACGCAAATCGACAACTTAACGTCTTGTACAACCGTTCGTGCCGTTCGGCGATTCCTGCACATTTCGATGCCCGGGACCGTGCAACAGCGAACAACTCTTTAACTTTAATAATAACCCTAGAGAGTAAAGTTTTAAAGTTCTTCAAAAGATAAAGTTGTTTGTTATCGAATCGTGACGTGGAACAAATAAAGTTTTGACGTTGAAAAATCTGATTTCGATTTTTTTACACTCGGATATAGGTTTTAACTAGTTTGGTAGCAGGTTTCTATTATCTTTAGGAATTTGAATGTGAGTCACGCACATAAATGTCAAGGAATTGACGACGCGAAGAGCACTTTAAGGCCAGATTTTATTGAATCAAAACAAACAAGGGTTGATTTAGTGATTCGTTGGGAACTATAATAAATAAACCAATTAGGACCGGATTGAAGAGTTAATCTATTTAAGCGATGAAGACGTTTATTTCTCTTTCCATCTCTTTTTTTTTCAGTAAATATTTTCGTAGCTAGTAGGCCGTGAGGTTCACTACGTTTCCGATCAATCTAGATCAGTTTTCAGAGTGTAAAATTGAACTTGACGTCCGTAAAAAAGCCGGAAGTGATATCTAAACGACTCGGCAAGAAAAACACTAGGGCATAGCTGAAAACCGGGAACCGCGACAAAACAAATACGGAAAACTTTGAATGGCGGAAACGGAGGAAAGAGAAAAAGAAAAAAATTAAGACCCGACAAAAATGTTAACGGAGATAGGAAACAGAAAAAGGGGAAGAAGGGGAATGGAGCGCGCAATGTATTACAAATCCCGGAAGGTAGATAAGGATAATCAACGCGAAAAAGGAAAGGAGCAAGCATGGAGATGGAAAATATGAAGTCGATTTCTATTTAGAAAAAGAAAATTGAAGGAAAAGTAATCCAAGAAAAGCTAATAACTTCTCGAACTCGCACGTAAGCGCAAAATAAGAATTTAAATCATTTCCGACGTCATTATGTATTACGTCAGCACGGAATAAAAACGTGAAAAAGTACGAATATTAAAACTTCATAATACAAACTAAACTGCAATAAAAAGGCGCCAAGATAAATATTTTTTTACTTGCGGCGAAATCCTAAGTTAAACAGAAACAGCGGCCCCGGTAGTGTAGAGAGCAAGAGAAGTATCTGAAAAGTTTCGACCTAAAATAATTTTAATATTTTTTCATTCAACCCTGTTCTTTTTCGGATATATACAAACTGGAGTAAGAAGGTTAGGAACCATATCTCCAGAGTTGCTTCTAAACTGCAGCCTTTTTTTCTTATTTCTTCCTAGTAGATAATTTTAGAATTATTTGTTCTGTCTCCATTTTACACGTGAAAATGATAATTCAATGTATATATAATTCGTGACCTATTTAAAGTACTTATCTTTTGGATTAGAAATGGTGGAGATAACTTGAAAGATAAATGTGAAAACCATTAACCATAGATAAAGGTCGCCTTTATGAACAAGAAAAGACTAAAACCGGGAACAGAAATAAATTTTCTATATCCCGTCCTTCTAATTTTATCAACACATCCTTTAACGTTGGGCACTTTTTTAAATGCTTTAAGGTTTTATCCGATAGATGCCACAATTTAATCAAATTATCAATTTCATTTGCATTTTGACACTTTATCACTGAGGACAACTTCCATTTCACAAAATTTCGAACATAGAGCTATTTTCATTGAAATTTGTAAAAGAAAAGCAGCTCTTCAATAGATTTATTGTCCATGATAAATAATTTGTTTGTAAAAAGAAAAAGACGAGTTCTTTGAAAGACTCCAGAAAACAATAGACGAGGTGGGAGAAAATATTATAGTATTGGGAGACCTCAATGGCAGAGTAGGAAATCTGAATGAAGGAATCGATGATATTATGGGAAAAGAGGGAGAACAAACAAAAAATAACAATGGAAGCAGAATAATAGAAATTTGTATTGAAAACAATCTAGTCATAGAAAACTCGAAGTTCAGACACAAGGACATTCACAAGTTCACGCGAGTCGAAGAAAGCAGGAGAGAAAATCAATTATAGACTATTTCTTAGTAAGCAAACACAAAGAGGAAATGATACAAGATATTAAAGTAACATGCAGTGCAGAAATAGGAAGTGACCACTACTTGGTAAAAATGGATACGAGAGGGAAAGAGAAAAGAGAGGACAAAAGAAGAACGAGGATACAGGAAAAAATTAAGAGTTACAAATTGAAAGAAAGAAAATATTATGAAAAATACCAACAAATATTAGCTAAAAGATTTGATGACCCGGAAGGAAGCGGAATTGAAGGAAAGTGGAATCATTTCAAAAACGACTTATTGGAAGCAGCAAAGGAGAGCTGTGGAGTTAAAAAATATCAAACAAGACCGGAAAAAGAACAGAATGGTGGACCACTGAAATAAAACATATTGTAAAAGAGAAGAAAACCAGTTGGAAAAGATATCTTGAAACAAGAAACCTGGACGATTTGGAAGAATATAAGGAGAAACGCAGAAAGGTCAAAAATGAAATTAAGAAAGCGAAAGAGAGGTCTTGGATAAAATTTGGAGAGAAAATGACTAATAATTATAGAGAAAATCAAAAATTATTCTATGGAACGCTCAAACAATTAAGACAGAAAAGAGAATATAACATGGTAAACATAAAAGATAAGTATGGTCGTATAATTACAGAGGAAGACCAAATAATGGAAAGATGGCGGCAACACTTCCAAGAGCTGACAGAAACTAATGTCGAGACAAGGAAAAAAGAAGAGGAGACAGAGGAAATACAAAATATAGAGCCAATTCAAGAAGAAGAAATAATGGATTTCGTAAGGAAGCTGAAAATAGGAAAGGCTCCAGGAAGAGACAACATAACACCAGAAATGATCAAATATATGGGAGAAAAAGGGATAAGACAAATAACCAAGCTAATGAATACGATTATACAAGAGGGTAAAATACCGAAGGAGTGGAACTCAGGAATAATATTGCCCATTTATAAGAAGGGGGACAAGAGGGATTGCAATAACTACAGGGGAATTACACTAACAAGCGCCCCAGGTAGAATATTAGCGAGTATTATAGAAAAAAGAATAAGAAAAATAACTGAGGAGAGCATAGAAGACACTCAATGTGGATTTAGAAAAGAAAGAAGTACACAAGATTTAATATTTGCGATAAGACAAGCAAGTGAAAAAATAATTAACAAGAAAAAACAAATACATATACGTTTTATAGACTTAGAAAAAGTTTTCGGCCGGATAAGAAGGGAAGACATATGGAATGTCCTAGAAAAGAGAAATATAGACAAACGAACAATAGAGTTAATAGAAGCGGTGTATAGGAATAACACAAATATAGTAAGAACCAACAACGAAGAATCTAAAGAGGTTACAACAAAGATTGGGGTAAAGCAGGGCTGTGTGCTTAGTCCACTGCTGTTTTCTATGGTACTAGATGAGGCCATAAAAAGTGCTAAAAAACAAATGAAACCACTAAAAATGGGTCACTGGAAAATGAAGGAAACTAACTTGTGTGAACTGATGTTTGTGGATGATATGGCAATTCTGGCTGAATCAGAAGAAGCGCTACAAAGGAACCTTGAAATCCTAAATAAGGAAATAAAGAATATAAACATGAAAATAAACATCGAAAAGACCAAATCAATGATAATAGCAGGAGAAAGGAAAAGACATAACATCAAAATCGAAGGGAGGACAATAGAACAGGTGAATAACTACAAATATTTAGGAACAATAATTCAATGGGACGGAAAAATGGAACAAGAAATTAATGAAAGAATGAAAAAAGCGGCAAGAATGTTTTATATGATGAGAAATACGTTTCTGGGGAAAAAGGAAGTGCCAAAACGGATTAAAACGGAAATTGTGAAAAAGTGATAAGACCAACAATAACATATAGTAGTGAGTCCTGGACAAGGTCAGAAAAGGTAAAATCGCGGGTGAACGCCATGGATATGAGATTCCTAAGACGAATAGAAAACAAGACCAAGAAAGACAAGATAAGAAACGAGAGTTACTGGCAAAACCTAGGAATAAAACCCATATGGAGAATAGTGGAGGAGAGTCAGCTGAGATGGTTCGGCCATGTGTGTCGTATGAGTGATGATAGACTGACAAAGAGAGTGTATGAGACACGAGTGATAGGGAAAACAAAAGAGGAAGGTCAAGAAGAAGATGGAATGACGATATCAGGGGAGCAGTGGCAGAGAGGGGAATTGAGTGGGAGGGAATAAAGGATCATATGGAAAATAGGAAACTTGATCCCATCCAAGCCTTACACCGAAAGGTAGATAGGAATATGATTAAGAAGAAGAAGAAGATAAATAATTTGTTTATAACAAAGACGAAACTGAACTAACTTGAACAAATTTAAATATAAAAATGTTATTTAACTATCAAAATAAGAAGATAGCAGTTTGCAATAAAAGATTTCCAACTCAAAATTACATTTCATGTTTCACTTTATGCAGCAAAACATTAATTTTTTAAATGTTACGATGTACAACTAAAAGGTGATTTACTTATTTCGTGCAATGCCCGTTCTATGTTTTAAAAACAAAATGATCAATGTTTGATTTAAATTTGACTTTTGAAGTAAAGTGTTAGTATCAACAGTGTTTTGGTGTGTTTCGCCCGTTCAATGTGTGATGTGCATTGTACAGTGTTTTAGTGTTATACAGTGTTCGTTGTGTAGTGTTCGCCTTGGCCATTAACCGGACATCGCTGGTGATACTGAATTGCCACAGTTTTCCACTGAGGATGACAGCTTAGTTGCCGAAATACGTATCTGGATTTTTTCCGAAAGATGTGGTAAGGGTTATTTTATTTAATATATTGAAATAAAATGTTAAAATTGTATCTTTATCTTTTTGAGATAATGTTTTCTTTAAACGGATTGGAGGCTGACCAGGAATTTCTAATGTCAATGTGTTTCCTTTTATTTTGTCATCTATTCCGTCAATAATTTTGTTTAAAATATTTGCTAATACTGGTTCAGCTGCTGCAACTAATATAGGGTCTAAAAAATTGATAAAACCACTAGGTATTTCGCAACGATCAATGATTTTAGACTTGTCTGCGAAAAGTATTGACGAGCCTTTTTTAATTGTAATAGTCACTTATATAAATAATAAATCAACTGTCATTATAATCTAAGGTTCTAAGTTTTCTTCTATCTTCTAACCTATTTCTTACAGATTCCAAGAGTCAAAAGTTCACATTTCCTTTCGGTGCTTGACGGTGTAAAGGGGCGTAGAATGAAGAAGAAGCTAAAAAAATTGGTGTGTGTATGGCTTACGCACGTCTAAAATTGAATACTTCCGCTCGCACCTCATACTCTCTCTGCCTCTCCTTCTGTTTCAGACGAAATAAGCACCCATCTATCCTTTCTTTAGCTCATCGGCTCTCGCTCGCACATCATACTCTCTGTTTTCTTTGTCTTTCACACGATGCGGAGCTCCCCCAAATTTAACGCTCTTACGGTTACGTTTAAGCTTACGCTTACGATTACGCCTACGCTCGAGCATAAAAGAGCAATAATTTCCATGTTATTCTATTGTAATAGCTTAAATATGCTTGTTTCGAATTTTCGGGGGATCGAAAGGCACAAGAGGTGATAATTAAACGGAACTGCACCTTAGCCATTAGGTTTGGGGAGAAATAGTAATGATGGAATGTAGGTGACCTTGATGCTTTCGTTGAAGATGGCGGTTTATTCCGTCTCTCTATCTAGTTTAGGTTTTCTTCTATCCTTGCTTGAGTATGACATGATCATGATAAGTGAAACGGTAAGAAGCGTACTACATTAAAATCCTGACAAAGGGCGAGGACGAAAAGACGCATAATCGATTCCTTGTAAAACAGTTCTCAGCGGACAAGCAATTATTTTGTGGCATGATTTGAGTGTTTGGAATCAATTGAGGGCCTTGCATTATAGTTCGTAATCTGGTTTAGAAATTGGTTTCTACTACAACTTTTTCATTCATTGATTCATGGTTTGACGATCAAGCTGAAGTTGCTTTATACCCCGCAGGTCGACTTAGGCATGCTAACAAAGCTGTTGGCCAGAAAAACTGTGAATCAAAGGAGTTCTAAAAATAGATATTCCAAACCATTGGAACGCTTGTAATTAAAAACCGGAATGCACTATGTCGTTGTAATGTGTTGGAACAGATTTGTACATGCTCATCTCTCTTAGTCACAGACTCAGTTAGTTTCAAAATTTTCGCTTTCTTGTTTTTGCGGTTGTTTTTGGATGTGAATTGCGGTCAACAATGGAGCGACGTCACGATTTATTCAAATCGGAGGCTTGAAGAATCATAGGCCAGTTCGATGATGGACGTTCAGAATAAAACCTAGCTCAATCCGTTGGTGTCAGACAAAGTGTGATTTTATAGATACAACATCGGTTTGTGGACATTGGACAAGGTCGAGCGCCATCATCAACGACCCGAAACGGTCGAAATCTTGTACAATCGGCTCGAGGATATCGCGGTTTATGCGCTATCCACTTAGGAAGACAGCTTGTTGCTGGCAAAGCATAAGAAATCGCCTATATAATGGGAAATTGTATGCCGTGTTGTTCTCCACATATTAAAGACCGCAAGAGGACTCGCAGGATATGAGGAGGGACGGATAGCGATTAGGAGCACCGTGATTGGAGGATTGTTTACTAATGGATTATGATTTACTCCTTAGCCAAACAACATCCGTGAGTCTAGAACGCGAAATAGCTATAATTTGAATATATATATATATATATATATAGTTGAATATCTTAATGCCCAAAAATAACGAAATACTGGAATCCTGCTGGTGCAATACGAGAAACTCTACCATCCACTATATTCACCATGCAGTTTCTACCTTTTCCCAAAAGTGAAAAATGCATTTAAAGTGAACACATTTTCAGTTTGTAAAAGAGATCAAAGCAAAGACGACAGACTTGCTGAAGCGGTTGACACTTGATGACCCGTAGCATTGCTTTGGACAATGGAAAACACGTATGCAGGGGTGTGGAGATAGGGAAGGCGAGTATGTTGAAGGTGATTAACAGCTACTTGTAGTAAATTTTGCAATAAAACACAATTTTTGGACCAGCCTTGCTCTTTAATTGTCGTACCTGGTATGTATTATATGTAAATCAACACCCCTTTCGGTATAAGTAGTAAAGGTTAGTGTTAGGCTTGTGGATTGAATTAAATTCTTTGCAAAATTAGGAAGAGAAGGCATTAAAGTTTCCAACTAACTTTAATAAAATTGTACCAAAAAGAATCCTAAATAAAATCTTTTCTTTTCTTTCAATATTGTAAATAATGAATATATCAAACATTTGTTACATTTCCTATTTCGCTTAATTATATCTATCCTACTGTCTTCCCTTTATTTTCTGCATTACGTTAGCGATTAACCAAACGTAATTAGCCATTTATTCGTGCAGACTCTTTCGTAGCTACGTGTACATCTCCATTCCTACCGAATTATTTATATTGCACTTACGTCTTTCTAAAATTGAATCGACTGAATTAACTTACCTAAAACCGGCGGACTAGGTGAAACGACGAGATATCGCTACGCGTATAGGAAGCGATGTTTATTTAATGTCGAAGTAAGAAAGCAAAGGAACAATAAACACTCGCCTCTTGTGTTCGCAACGAGCGCCTGTATTTTCGTACAAACACGTACTTACGCCGAGAATTTCGTTAGTTCAGTAACGTAGGTAGACGTAATAATATGGGGGAGAAGAATAGGTGCATAAACTGGTAAACAAAATAATACGAGGAAATGTTGAAGCAGATAAAGAACACGTGTGTGTGCATTAAATCTAGAAAGGAATCGCTCGTTAATATTGTGTGACGTGTGCGTTCTAGAGATCTAAGAAGGGAGTTTGTTATAAACGAGGAAATAAGCACGACGTATATTTTTTTCTTTCACAAACATCACTCAATCAACTCCCAAATTTTACAATAAGTAAGGGATTTATTTACAACACAACAAAGAATAAATAAAACATCATCAGCAAGTCACAAAGCTACATGACCTCTTGGCGTCTTCCGTACGTTTGCTCTTGAAATAATTTTTCCACTGCTTCCATAATGAAACCTTTTGAATTTTTTGTTCATCTGAAATGAAGTAATAGAAAATAATTTCATTAGCTGCGTTCTAGTTTCAAAATTGTTAAGTCTGAACAAAACTACTGCGAATGAGCGTTAAGATTAATTGTTAATTTAATTGCTATTATAGTCGTTAGGGAAAGCCGTGGAGTTTTCGACGCATCTCGACATGTCTGTGGTAAAAAACTCGAAACGAATCTCCTTCCAATTCCGTACGTTACCCTTTGACATTTCTACTCATTCCATGAAATAAGACCCGAGTGGATTGGCGGTTGTTCCTCTGTCTATAGGGATTTGCCCACGATATAAATTCTAATTTACATGCCGACAGACAAAATGGACGTCCCTTTTTTATCATCAAAAAGAAAGGGAAAAAATAAGGAATTCTTGCCTGTTTCAATTATTGCTTTACCAACTACGGTAATTGCACTTACACGTCCCTTCGATAGTAAAACAAGAATCAATTCAGATAATAATTTACATCCACAATATTATGACAATGTTAAATTGTAACAATTCAGGATTGTTTATATCAATTCAGCACACATACACATCTCACTGTTCATAATCGTTAAAGAAAACTTACCTGCGAAGAGCAGCAATTTGGCACATTTGTTTCTACCTTGTAGAGCGGCTTTCATTAAAGGCGTGAATCCTAAATTATTCCTAGCGTCTATTTCTATGCCCCGGCAGCGCGTCAGCATACAATTTAGGCACTCTACTTGTCCTGAAAGAGAAAGCCGGCGGTAATTACAGCGCATCTCGAGTTAGCTAGCGGGAGAGTATTGTTACGAGAATCGCATACATTAGTGATAAGATTCAGTACAAAATACGTGGCGTTTCGTTCGAAATAACACTGCCACGATCGTAAAAATTCATCTGCGGTTACTGGCGCCTCCACCAAAATGGAGATTCGGATTAACACAAAGCGAGGATGCAATAAGTCGCTAAAAATCCACACAATGTGGAAGTCAAAGGCAAGAAGAGAGTATTAAATAGAATTAATTAATTAAATAGTAGATACGAAAACGTTATTTATTAACGTTCTGACAATGTAACTGTTATATCCCAATTTGTTGTTTGATTGATCTTAAACTGACCCATATTTCTAGTGATATCCGAGGTTAAAAATATAACTTTATTTATGGTTCAGACATATCGTATCGCCCCAATATAACATCAGAAAAGGGTTGATCCGCGTAAATCTCGCCCCCTACGTGGAGGAAGCCCAAACCGTTGGTGCCACGAAGAGGCCAATTTTGGAAAGATTTGCCAGGATTTATGAAAGCTTTGGAGCAGGTTTCCTTAACCTGTGGTTCGCAAAAGCTTATAAATTTGTTCAGATTTACTATAAAACTCGCCCTTTCATCCACTTCTTTTTTGGTTGAATGCTACATTTGATCCGTAATATAAAAAATGTAAAAAGTAGTCAGTGTCGTGCAGTCGAGAAACACTGCTTTAAAGAGCTTCCACATCGAGCCTGTTGTGAGGGAGGCAACCTTGTCGCATCAGACCTCCTTATAGAACTTTCTCAGAGCTTCTCAGACCTGGTACGCAAGAAGATTTGTTCTTCGCTTGTCGTGTGGTTATGGAGTAAATTCGACCAGCTATCTCGCTCGTCCTTGCTCTCCTATTAATGTCCTCGACTCGCTCGGCAGTTGACGAGGCGTAGGGATTGTTTCGGTGAAAGTATGAGCAGCCATCTCAATTAGCAATTATGATTCCACCGGCACTAAAGTGAAGTAAAAATTTACCGACAAAACGTCAGAAATTCAATCCCCCAAAAGATTTGCAGGTTTGATTAATTGTAAGAGTAGGAATTTCGATGCTACAAGCTGATTCTACATCTTCTCATCTATAAAGAATTGTAAAATAACCGTTGTTGAAGCGTGGCGTTACTGTGACTAGAAACGTTTATCTGTAGCACGACAAAAATTATAATTTTCAGATGGACATGCGATTTTGACCTAGCGTCGCTCAACGCCGAATTTAATATGAATTACAGTGTCACAAATTTATTCTACCATTCTGCCTTGCATAAAGAAATTTTAAAACGATTATCACTGAGCCATCGGCAAAGCCAAGCAATCGCTCAGAAGTGATACCAGAAGTCTGTATGAATTCCAAATGTTCGAAAAGAACTTCGATTGTGAATCCAAATATCGATGTTTTATGTTCCCTTTTCTGCAGCAGAGAAATCGAAAATCAGTGCGATTCGAACACTGCTACAACCTAGTACCATTCGGGAGTGAAACCTTTCTAGCTTCTAATTTTGGAAGGATCTTCACACAAAGGTTTGGGTTTTGGTAAAAGTTAAAAACTTAAAAAGTATAACGCACCTGCTTGAGCGGCGAAATGCAGTGGTGTATTTCCTTCATTATCCGATATGTTCGGATCCAAATTTGGCAACTGTAGGATTTGGTCTAAGGTATCGACGGATCCATTCGAAGCGATGTAGCTCAGTGCAGTCTGAAATCAAAGAATGTGCTTATTATGAGATTGCAACAAATAACAGTACACAATTTTTATTCGGCGTATAAATAACTATTAGTGAACTAACCCAAAGTGAATGGTTATCATCGAATAGAAAATTTTATACTGAAATCGCAAGCACCTTAGAAGAATTGTTCTAAAATTGAGCTATTGAGCCTTAGCTTCGATCGTGGTAGCAAATTCCCATCCAAGTTCCAAGTAAAGAAATATGAAGTTACATTTACCACTTACAGAGGAAAACCTCAACGTTTTGCCGTTTTGATCCCCACTTGTTAAGGGGCTGTATATCTCGCATCAAAGTAAGGAAGAAAGAAGATAAAAATAAAACAGAGCATTTGTAATAAGTAGTTCAAAATAGTTATTTCCATTAGAGCCTATGCTTAAGGCATAATCAAATAATTCAACTTTTAACGATTCTCAAAAAATGTTGAGGTTCGTTGTTATTACTGTTTGAAATTTTTTAACCGGTCGGGTAGGTTTCATATCTTCGGAAAATGGGACTAGAGCAGGAACAGGACACTTCAGGATACTGAATTAAGTAAATGTTGGGACCTACTAAAGGGAAAAACTTTTTGTTTCTACTGAAAGTTACCAAATAAATTACGAGTTCAATTTGTAAATGTTGATGGTAATTACTTTAGTGAATAATTGTGTGTTTCTGGTTTGTAATAATATTTCTCCATAAAAAATTGCACGAATTTTTTTGTTACCTGATAATTGATGTTTGTACATGTGAGAGGGATTCGATATGAATTCTCTCACAATGCACGTATTACGCATTTTTACAGTTATTTTTCTACAGAAGTGGACAACTTGCGTTGCCACAGCCTCCTGCAGTAACTGCAGTCGCGCTCTTCCACTTCTGTAGAAAAATAACTGTAAAAAATGCGTAATACGTGCATTGTGAGAGAATTCATATCGAATCCCTCTCACATGTACAAACATCAATGTTCAGACCATATATACATAAAATTTGTATACGAAATTACACCTCTTGCAAAGCTGTACTGACGAGCGGTATAACCGCGAAACGTACGTCTACGGATGGCAAGAGAAGATCAAAATTTTGTAATTTACCTGATAATTAAAACTTTGTCAATTTTTTAAAAATCTTCGTTATTATCGCTGGAAGTTGTTTAACAGGTTTCTCATCTTTGCAAAATGGAACTAAGCGAGGAACGAGAAACTGTAGGATGTTACATTAAATAAATATTGCGACATACTCAACGCACACATTTGTCTGTTTTTTACAAAAGGTTGCCAAAATTACCAAACAACTCACAAATTCAGTTTATAAAGGCCAAAACATTCGCCCAAAATACGTTTATGCCCGAATTATGAACGACTTGGGATTCTTTTGGATAAAATTATGAAGGACATATCGACTTAGCCTAGTCTAGTTTCTTGTGCCTAGTCCGATTTTCCATTCTCGTCAAATCATGCGTACACTAGAATATGAGTAAATTATTTATCACTCCTTGCTTGTCAAAGCATTTAATGTGGTTGGAAAAATTTTTGAACAAAATTTACCGCAAGCATAACACACTGTTACTGTTACCTTTGACCCCATAACTGGACAAAGAAAGAACAATATGACAAGTAGTTCCAATGGTTTCTTTTACTTCTGACAAGTTTCACATCATTTTCGACAGAAATTGTACATTGAAAATAGTTATTTTGTTAATCCCACACAATTTATTATTGTTCTTATACTCAAACTCAATACCTCATAAAATCCTAGTCTATATTAATCTTTAAAATAATATCCGCATTATAGTCTCCCTAACGCATTAAAGTAATAGATTGTTTGGAGTATCGTAGTGTTAGCAAAATAAATTATCGAAATTTACGAGATGCGATGAAAAGTGATTTATGCACACATGGAACTTCGACCGTCTCTGGCATAATGTTATCAATTCGTTGCCACTATTCAGCTATAAATACCCTTCCGGAATAGAAAAATATATCCTCAGTGAATTTATATGTAAGGAAGTCTTTATACTTATACATCCTAATAAATTACGGATTTGGAAAAGTAAATTTGTAAAAATTAATTGGAGATATCGCTTTTTTCGCTCAACAAAATGTAAATAGTTTTCGCCGAATTGTATCATCCCGACATATACGAATCCTTTTTGGTAGGAATCATTTAATGTTTGAGCGTACGTTTCCAAATTGAAGGTATGAAAAGTTTGCTGTTTGTTTCTTTCCTAATCCAAATATGGGATAGAAAATCAACTAACCGTTATTTCTCTCCTATTAGAGGTAATTATTTCACGTTTCTTCAAAAGCATTCTAACCGTTAACTAACTCGAAGATATTTCAAAAGCCAGTGCGAAACAGGTACGAATCCAAGGGTAAATTCCTTAATTTTCGTCTGCAAGCTTATTAATATTGAACATACAATTACGTAAAATATTTCGAAGGTAACATTGTGCGAACATTACTTGATACTGACGTTATCCAGACTGGCACATGTCTGTATTATTACGCTAAGACCAACAAAAATTTATTAGCTAATTTCCAATTTGGCAGTTAACCAAAACAAACAGATTTCTCTTTTAGTCGTCTTCGGTGTTAGTCATCGACATATGAAAATGTAAATTTACCATTATCGTGTAGCGGCATACGTTCCCGTTATATACACAGATGTAAAGCCTGCATAAACAAACAGTAACTTTCTTAACAATCCTTCATCCGCTTACAAAGTCAGGTACAATGTTACTATTACTATTATTATTATTATTAATAGTTACTGGTATGATTTTATGCTGGATAAATTTATGAAACTTTGATGTGGAATTTTAGTAAATTTTGATCTTCCTGTCGAAGTATCTTTAAAATTTTCTAGACGTTCAAAACTTTTCTGATTTATTATGCTTACATAGCGCATAAGGAATAACGATGGAATAAATACTAACGACTGATAAATATACTCGGATATTTCTAAAGAGCATTGGTGATAATGTTTTGCAATTTTAAATGTGGTTGAAGCCGTAAACAATGTTTTGAAGAAATCAATTGAATGCTTGCTTCTATTCCACAACCAGTATAAGGCGGTGTTACCATAATTTGATTTGAACGTGCTCGACTTTCTCTGCATTTTTCGAGTTTCTAATGCAAAAATGGTCATCACCGAAGAAAATGTTGGTCTTATTCGCGAACATGATTGAAGAGAACCGACAAGTTAGATTAGATTAGATTAGATTACTTGATGTGGCACTGATGCCTGTTCCACTGCGACCTTTCCAGGTCTATTGTGGTCCTCATGCCTCCTTAGAGTACATTCTCTAGCTTTATTCCTTTAATTAGACTTGACAGCTTTGAGAGCGGTTGTTCCGCATATATATATATATTTTTAAAAGCGGACTTGAAGCCCTTGCTCCGTAATGCTGTTATATGCCTCCATAATAGAGTCCTGGCCTGCCTTAAGCTTTGCCGGCTCTATCTGGGTGGCTGGATAGTCGTTGCATACTACCGCGATCCTCTCCAAAGCAGCCTCTTTGAAGGTAAAACCTTCTGGCCTCTTGCTTTTCGGAAGACCTGCGGGAGTACTGCCCTCCGACATCGCTTTTTTGGACTTCCGTCCTTTCTTTACGTTTAGTAGCCTCGTTGAGGCCTAACTTCCTTATCTAGACTACCCTGGCCCTTTGTGCATGTCTAGTGAAGTTGGCCTTGATTATGGCCCTTTTAGCCTGTATGAAATCTTGGCCCTGTTTCACAAGCTTTTGCACTTTAGCCTTGGAAATTCTAGATAGCGTAGCTATACGAGGAGTAGCCAGGAAAGCATCTGTCCGCCCGATCAGAGCCCCGCTTGATCGTGTAACCGACAAGTTACCCTGGTAAGAATCCAAGCAACTCTAAAGATTGGTGTGAAAGCAATTACAGTGGAACTTTGCTAAATCGAATCAATTAAAACCAAGGTGATTGGAATTAGTGAAATATCCGGATTATTAGAACCTCGGTAATTTGGTTCTTACCTTAAAGCATAAACTGAGATAAAATAAATCGTATGTATATTAAAAAATACATACTGAAGTTAGTGTATAAAAATTAAAAGAATAAAGTTTTATTCAAGCAAATCAGTGAGTTTTCCTTAGCCAATCCTACTACAGTGGATATGTATGTATCACATATAACAGCGCTACAGGCCTTACAGGTGTTTGACTTCTAAATTCTGTGTTATCTCCATTGCGTTCGGTCCTTTGTCGTTTAGCCCCAACCTTTCAGGTCCTTAATATTACATTTAAAGCCTCCATCCATCTCTTCCTTGAGCGTCCATTGCCCTTTTTCATGATTCTCCGCCTTGCAACATCCTTTTGAGAGTTCTTTCTTCTGACATTCGCAAGATATGGACCATATGTTCCATGTGATCTTTGGCTTTCCATATGCATCCATTATCTTTTTATTTGTTTGACGCCTCCATATTCCTCCTTCCTAGTCATTTTGATTTCTCCAAGAATCTTTCTTAACCCTTTCCTCGTCCAAATTTCTACTTTCTTCTCTTGCTGTCGATTCATGGTCCATGTCTCACATGCATGCAGTACTGTTGGTCATATAATTATTTCGTATGGTCGGATTTTTGAGGCTCAGGGCACGCTTTTAGCTTTTATAGGAGTATTGTGAATGCTCCAATCGCCTTGCTTCCCTCTAATAACCTTTTATCTATCTCCTTTTCTTCTTCTCCTTGATTAGGTGCGGTTACCCCTAGGTATTCAAACTGGCTCACATTCTCAAAAGTTATATTCCATGTTCTCTGCTTTGAATTTAAAATCCTAATTGTCTCCGGTGTTGTTCAGCCGCATTTCCATACATTTCGTCCTTGTTTGGTTTATGATAACTCCGTCCGTTATTGGCTCTTCCTAGAAACTTTTGAAGTGGTATTTTCTTTTTATTCAGATTACTGTGCAAGCCTAATTAGCAGAGCTTTGCTGTACCACCATTTCACAGAAGCATTTGAATGTTACGTAAACTTTTGTTCCCCTTGGATTCCGCATAACGTGGCTCCAGTTCAAAAAGAAAGTCACATTAAATTATGCAGGTTTGCAGGTACAGTTCGTTTGGAGAATGCATCGTCTCACTTGGTATACAACATTGCTATTGCTGATGAAACACGGTTACACTGCCGAAGAAGCAATAATCGATAGTTTGGGTCTTTTGAGTGAGTGGGCTGCAAGAAAGATCATTCGTGCCCCAAACAAACAACAAACAACAAAAAGATGATCGCCACATTTCTTCGGAATCACTGGACATGTTTCCATTGATGACCTGGAGGATCACTGTAGTGTTAATTGTGAATGATGCATTACAGTTTTTCTTTTGCGCAAAGCTCTACAAAATGTTCGCATAAGTCTCCCAAGAATTAGGCTCATTTTGCGTTTTGATAATGTTCGGAGATCATATTGCCATTTTCGTCAATGCCGGTCCCGAGATACTTAAAGCTTTCGATTTTCTCGAAATTATTATCTCTCCTACGTGTATTGCATTCCTTCCGGTACAATAAGCTTTGTATTTCAGCCAAATTGCATTCTGACATCAGTTCGTAAATCCAAACAAATCCGTTCACGTTTCGTCCATATCCTTTCACATTTCCGTTTTCGCCCATTTGAACACGCTTTCAGATAGTTACTTTCGAAACAAATTCGATCAGCAGTATCCATGAAATTACGGTTTATTTACCCAATTAGAGGAAATGATCTTTTCCTTGCGTGAGCACGCGCAGCGCAAATTACCTACGTTATTTAAAGAGGACGCGCACAGTACAAACAATCCAAAACAAAAATGCCTTTCTATCGGGACAAGAGGTGAGAGCGCGGCTCACGACGTTAGAGAAAAATTTGCATTTATTTTCGGACGATGGCGCATTGTTTCGTTGTTCGTCGTGTATTTTTAGAGGCGCCGGAATGACAAAGTGTACTTTGATGTAATGTGATCTGGAATTTACCTCATTGTTTTTTTAACTTTTACATTGTTTGTGTTGGGTTGTGTGTTTTATAAATGGATCCCGTCTGTCGTAGTTGCTAAAGTGATGTTTGGAAATTTAATGATTTCCTGGGTAAAAACCCAGATGATTTTAGTTTAGTTTCTAACGTTGAAGGTGCTTATCATAGTTTTGCGGTTTGATACGGCAACTCGTTGTCGATGAATAACTTAACTGACTACAATATAAAATTCTGCAATTTCCTTAAGTAATAATTCGGTTGCGAATCTTACCATGTTTTTTTGGGGGAAATCCATCGCAAATTATTACCCGATTTTTGATAATTTCTTGCACTTTCGTCGGAAAATATTGGTCAAGATCACTTTCGTCACCTGTATGATTCATCGCTTCGATTTTATGCATGGAAGCTCGTAGTGAACGTACTGAATATCAATGTCGATTTCTAGGTCAATAAATTTTCTTCGGCAGCTGCGAAAATTTAATCGTTTCGTAAATATGTATCTCCACCTTTTTCTTGATGGAATAAATTAGGCCGAGTCAAATATGGTTTGTAATTTCCCATTTTATATCAAGAATAGTTGGCTTTTAAATACTGTCGCTTTGACAACCGTAATCGCGGATTTCTTTTAAGAAAACAGAAGAAGTTTTTACTGGTTCAGCTACAGGTGAAATTTTGCAATTATCCGCTGGCCCTGTAATCAACAAGCACTTGATTACAAACACAGACGAAGGGCCAGCTCATCGACGCATTGACTGCAACGAGAGAACAGATACGTTGACTTGAGGGTAGGACAAAAGCACTGCCCTTACAGGACTTCTCCTCAGGGGCTCACTGTTAAGAAGTGAGTTCGGAAGTTTAGCGCTCCTGAGGTACCCGAGCTAAAACCCAAACTAAGGTGTAAGGTAACGTGCCGAGAGTTGCGTGGCCCCAGGGGTGTGCGGTATTTAACATTCCGCTGGAGGCACCAGGCGAAACTCCCTTGTAGTTAACCTTATTCGAACAAGCGGGCCTCTGATCGGGCGGACAGATACTTCCCTAGCTACTCTTCGTACAGCTACACTATCTAGAATTTCCAATGCTAAAGTGCAAGAGCTTGTGAAACAGTGCCAAGGCTACATACAGGCTAAAAGAGCCATAATCAATGCCAACTTCACTAAACATGCACAAAGGGGCCAGGTTTAGTCTAGACAAGGAAGCTAGGCCTCAACAGACAGCGGAGGCTACTAAACGTATAGAAAGGACGGAAGTCAAAAAAGGCGAGGTCGGAGGGCAATACTCCCGCAGATCTTCCGAAAGGCAAGGGGCCAGAAGGTTTAACCTTCAAGGAGGCTGCTTTGGAGAGGATCGCGGTAGTATGCACTGACTATCCAGCCACCCAGATGGAGCCGATGAAGCTTAAGGCAGGCCAGGACTCTATTATGGAGGCATATAACAGCATTACGGAGCATGGGCTTCAAGTCCGCTTTAAAGATACATGTATATGCGGAAGAACCGCTCTCAAAGCTGTCAAGTCTAAGTAAAGGAATAAAGCTAGAGAACGTACTCTAAGGAGGCATGAGGACCACAATAGATCTGGAAAGGTCGCAGTGGAACAGGCATCAGTGCCATCTCAAGTAATCTAATCTAATCTTACAGGACTTCAACTTCCTCTCGAAATGGAAACTGGTCTAAGGATCAATTACGATATGAATGGCAACAAGAAAAACAAGATTCACAACACACGACCTTTATAAAAGGCCCTTGAGCCTTCCAAAACTAAAAAGAAGTCAGTAAAATATCGTGCCTAATGTGCAAAATTCCCCAAAATACCATTCTTGTACATTATAATATTGTGGAAATGCGTTGTAAATGTCTAATTAAGCTATTTCTACGAGTTATCATTACAACTAATTTTGGAACATTTATCAATATAATTCGTTAAAGCAGCAGGAGATCTATTATTTAAGTCGGTCAAATAATCTTGTACGCCTTTTGGTGATTGCAACTTACGAGCAATAAACAACGTAGATTGGTTCCTCAAATGTTTCGTTCTTCCCATTGGATTTATTAAATTACAATCAGATTTGTGCAGCCGAATGTTGTGTTACAGCAATGGAGCGCTTCATGTCATTTTCCTTTTATGTTTCGACATTTTGGCGATGTTAACGTACAGAAGTTGTGGTTGGTATTGAACGGAAGACAAAGTAGAGTCATCATTATGCTATCATCTGTGATATTTAAAAATAAACGGCGAGAATGTGTTTGGAAAATCCAAATTTGGATGTAAGTTGTTTAATTATTTTTCTAACTTGTCTTACTACACAATCAAATTTCGCGTTCCGAAAGTACAAGCAGATTACCATTGCCCTTATCAATGCTTCTATTCTCTTTTAAACGTTGAAACTTATCGAAATATATTAAGATTTAATGTCCAGTAAGTGCAAAGTTTTTCTCTTACTTTTACAAACTAGAAAAAAAAAAAAATTTAATGGAACGAGCCGCCTTCGAAGAATTTTCCATTATTCGAAATTCTCGTCCAATTTCTTCGAGAGTTTCACGCCGGGAATCACCGCTGAAGGAAACGCGAAGGAAATTAAATTCCCTTTTTTTTTTGTTTGATAAATCGTCTCATCTGTGAGAGTATCGGAAGCGCGTTTTAACGCAACATTAGCCGAAGCGATACGCAATTTTTAAAGTAGGCGAAGCGGCAATAGATGTGCTGCGGTACAAAATCTCGTCTCGAAGGGCACAAGGAATGAAAACGAAAATTCTGAGTTAGCTACGGATAAGAAAATACGTAAGAAAATGAAGGAGGAAAAAGGACTACTTATATCACATCAAATAATATTTCATTAAATGTAGATATAATTCGTGACCTATTTAAATAATTTACTTTCCGATTACCTCTACCACTTTCTTGGTCATTAACAGACGCATTTGAAATTTATTTTTTCAGAAGCGGACTTAATTGCTAAAAGATAGATGCGCGGTTTATAATCATGGATAGCAAGTTCTGCGAATAGACAAGCATTACTGTGTGCTGAATATGCGGGAAGGTTTACGAAATGATGAAATACACCAAAGTTTCTCCTAAATAACATTACGTGAAAAACTTTGCTTATTAATTGTTCTTATTTCTACTCATCAGCTTTTAAACGCTTGACAATCTTTGTGTTACATTATCTCCGACGAAAAGTGAGACTGTTCCAGTAATATGCCCAAGTAATGGTTTACGTTCTTCATTATCTCATTATAAATTTCGAAAGCAGTGAATACTGGATCATTTTGTTGTATTGGGTGTTATTTAGAGAAGGACACGCTTCAGAGGTTACTGTGAAATGGTGAAATACGATCTGTAGGGATCTTGTTTAAGAGCTACGCTTTCTTCTCTTTAAATTTGGTCCACTGAGAACGAAAACAACACATTTCAGGATTTACTGTATAATGGTGAGGTTTGGGTCAGATGTTTGTCATTGTTTAAGTTAAGGGTTGCCCTTTCTCCTAATTATATTTTATCCACTGACTACGTCAACTCACCGCTCTTCTGGATGTACTATAAAATGGAGAGGTAAGATCTACAGAAACTTGGGGCAGACGTTAGCCACTGTTCAAGAGTAATGATTTCTTCTTTTTATACTTTATCTAGTGATAGCGAAAACTCACTTGTAGAAATGCGTAATTGGAAATCACTAACTTACACACAGAATCTACCAGCAATGAACCTACCTATGAACCCTACCCTTTGTATTGTATTGGTATGTAAGCCCGTTAATGTGATTGAAGGGATTGAAGGGGTCAACGTCCATAAACTTTCCGGCGTTTCCTTATAACTATAACAACTAAATTTATTATTTTAAGATTAAAACAATTACAGATTGGAATACCCGGGAGTAAATAAGAAACAATCTTTTCTCATCTCTCTGTAGCTAAGAAAGACGATAAAAGGAGCAAATATCTTAGTGAAATGGGAAACCTGATATAAAGACAATATTATAGTAACCAGATAAGAAGAGCAAAAACTAAATGTTAAAAACCAAGAGTAGTAAAAAGTTTTCTCAGACAATGCAATGGAATGAAACGGCAAGGAGCGCTTGAAGCTGTAATCTGGGGATTTATGAAGAAAACATAAGTAACCTTCAATTAAGCTGAAGTCGAAAACCTAAAATAATACAGAGAAGAAAAGCAGATTTTGACGAAACAATTCAGAAGAAAAAGGAAATTAGAGGAACAACAAATCTCAAACAAATGCAGAAACAGAGATAAAAGGAACGATATAGTAGGGCACTATCTAAGAGAAGCGATGAAGAAGCATGTTCCTATTATTTACTTATAATGATTGTGGCTTTTGAGCCATTACTCTGAACTTGTAGAGGTTTATTGTGACACCGTTATGAAATATAAGCTGTAAACTTTAAATTAGTCATTTATTGACCTAGATAATGGTGGAGGTAATCTGAAATATAAAATAATACTTTAAAATAACACAAGTCGACATTGAAAAAGTTTTTTTAAGAGTAATAGGTGATTCTTAAGCATTTTCATGCGCTAAAACCGGGAAAAATAGTGAAAAATTCCATCACGCCAGGATTTCCCACAATTTTCATTTTTCCTCCTACCACCCATCCCATGCAAGAAACATTATACGAATAGCTGTTTTTTCAAAATAAATCGCCGATTTTTGTTCATGTTGTGTATAAACTCAAGGTTTTACGGCAAATTTAGTTTTTCGGGGTTAGAGGGGTTCTAATGACCGCACATACCAGTTCTTTACTTCACTTCACTTCACTTCACAGTTTTAAATATGTTGTCAACAACTTTCTAGGCAACAAAAAAAAAAAAAGCGAAAACTTATAATATTCTAAAAAAACATGTTGCTGAAGTTCGAAGTATTGGGCTGCTCGATGAGCTTAAAAGTACATTTCCTGCATTCCCACTTAGACTTTTTCCCAGAAAATCTTGGAGCAGTTAGTGAAGAACAAGAGGAAAGGTTCCATCAGGATATGAAAGAAATGGAAAGACGATACCAGGGTCGATGGAATGTAAATATGGTGGACGACTACTGCCGGTCGCTCCATAGGGAAGAGACGGGAAACCACAGTAAGGAAAGTTCAACAAGAAGCTTTACTCAAAAGAAACGACGATTTAACCATGAATAAATATAAAATAGATGTAAATATATTTTAAACCATGTATATACATTTTGTATTATAAAATTTTAAAGCAAACTGTTTTATTGAAAATTTGACTCCATTTTGTGGAAAATGCTTACGAGATGGGAGAAAAGTGAGCTCATATTCAGGTTTAGCATGCCAAAAACATAAGAATCAGTGGGAATGGTTAAAGAAACTTCTAAAATGCAGACCTGTGTAATATAACTACAATTAATGTTGGCCTGTATTATACGCTAGTAAGCACTACCTAACGGTAAGTGGAGATCAAGGTTTGAAAAGGATCGGATAAAGGATATAGTAGATCAGGAGAAGAAAGTGGATTAAAAATGACGAAAGTGATAGGATCTGGGACTCCTTTTTTTTTTATTTTTGGAAATGGAACGGTCAAAAAAGGGGTTGTTGGTTACGAAAGATAGAATCAAAATTTATTTGGAATCGTATGGTCAAGTGAATATATTCACATTATTCACCTCCTTCTGATGTTGTAATCTTTCCTTAGTCACAGCTTGTTCGATAAGTTTCTCTTATTCTTCGCCCAAACCAGCGCTTCTACACTTTTTCTCATTCCTATCGCTTTCAGGTGATCATCTACAGTCCTATTTCATCCATTCATCATCCTCGCGGTCAATTTTACAGTCAATTTTCTACGGGAACTTCAAACTTGCGAGTTTCCAATTCGTAGTTCCGATGAAGTTGAAAGGGGAATTCGCTTCTTCTTCCCACGTTTTTAGGGAGAATATTTTATCAAGTGACTTCTGTTTAAATGAATACTTTGTATGGTATCTATTATGTGTTGATAACACGTGAAGTATCAAGGAGAATAGTCATCGATATTCCTCATTGTATCGAATTAGAATCCATTGATGTCTGTCGTTTCTTTGCCCCTGGCCAACAAAGGCGTTTCAAAGAATCGACTCGCGATTAGCTTGGGTGTTATGTCATACCGTTCATATTTGCGCAAGTATGTATTAAGAAGAAACAACGGCATTGTCATAATACATAGAGAAAACTGTGATTTAATAATAAATAAAATAAAATAAATAATAAGTTTGGTTTTCCAAGAGAAAAGGGTGTGATAAGAGTATTTGATTTAACTTAAGAAAAATATAATCAAAGTCTCTTCGGGGCATTTATCACTAAAATGGATGTAGCACAAAACTCTCTTCTCTTGAAATGCAACCTAGCAACCAAATGCTCGGTTCGGCATCCTATGCGCTACAAGATTTGCCGTTCAGGACGGCTACTTGAAGATGTGAGGTCGCCCAAGAACTTGGTATCTGTGCAACCAAATTTCGATTCTTCGTAGTTGATAAAAAGCGCGATGGTGGGATAACAAAACAACGAAATTTAATAATATTTTTACTGGCTACGATAGTTGCAACTAACAAAAAAAGGAATAACCGTTAACGGTAGTAAAAAGTTTACTAAATCTGGTGGGTTTAATCAAGGTCAAAGATATTTCTAGAAATTTTTATAAAAGCTACAATGTAGTTTTAAAAAATATAATCTCTATGTGATACTAAGTTTTTTTAACTGTCCTCAAAGAACGTTCTCGGAGGTCTTTGCAATCCGCTTATTTATAGCGAGTTTTACTTCATTTAAAGTATAGATGGGCAACCTCCGGCCCGCGGGCCACATGCGGCCTCGAGTAAGATTTGCCCGGCCCGCTACTGAATTCTTTCGTTGCATATTAGCACGGCCTGTCTAAACTTAATTCATCATAAATCATAAGGATACCACAAAAATGTATATTTTTCAAGATTACTCGCAGCATAAAACTTGTACAAAAAAGTTGCCCATGCCTGATTTAAAGTCTCAAATCTGTCTGAAGGTTTCACACCCTCTTTAAATAAAAGGAAAATGATAGCTCTTCGCGTCTTCCATAATCGGAGAACCATCAATACGTAAATATGCCCGTATCAGTCAAGTAGCTGAAGCATACTAAATAATATTGCACGATTTAGGCAATTGACCTAATCCGTCTAATTTTCGGACATTCGAATGCGTATTCACTGTTATGAAATATGTTTTCTAATGCTGTCTTTTCTTTCCCTTTTCCAATTTTCAAGCATCTTGGAGTCATGCCATGATGCCAGGTGAGGACTATACAATGGAGGTACAATCCAGCTTCCGCTTTCTTTCTATAAAATGGCCAAAACTGTATGTGACCATTCATTATCCCGATGATTCATAGTACCTTTAAGTTAAATAGTTGGAAACATTGGAATTGGCCGTTTGATTGTGTCGTAAAATTTCGATGTAACTTGAGCTCCACACGAATATTGCATATTGTTTGAACTAGTTCATTTTGTTTCCTCGGCAAACTTTTTCCTCGTCTTCTTGACAAGTAATAATGTTTGTTACGTTTCCATAAGCAAATTTTATTAATTTTTGGAACTCGAATCGAATTTCTTTACGTAACCGATTTGTTTTAAACACTTTTCAATGAATGCCTACGTGCGATTTTTAAATGAGAAATTATCAAGCAACGAACCAATTTTAACATACCTATTAGTATAAGGTTTTGTTACTGTATATAATATGTATCTTTTTGTGGACTAGCCAGGCTTTCTTGTTTGCGAAAATAATAAAGTAAAATATAACCAACATTTTCGTTTGATTTTATATTTTTTCAACTGACTGCATACTATACAATACGATTTATGCAACTGAAATCCCAACGTCAGACAACATGTTTAATTACCAGACCAATATATTTTGCATTAAATTAATAACTGCACCTTAAGTATTTTTCTGTTTAATAGCTACGACAATGCAAAGAAAGTAATTTCACACTAGATAAGATGCTTGGAAACCTGCAGAATTATCTTCTGAAAATTTGCGTTAATTAAAAGAAGAAAAAATAAGATAAATGGCATAATTTTGTAATTTGTTAGGTATACTTTGCAGTCATGCATTCTTTCGAAATGGGCGTACTTTCAACTAACAAGTTGATTACAACAATGTGGAACTGGAGTTTGACCCCAGGAATTCGTCAAACACGTAATTTACTTGTTCTCTCTTGATGATACCTTGATGTCCTTCGTTTTCATTTACATTTACCGATACTTTAGTTTTGTCTAGACTCTAGATTTTGTACATCAAAACGACCTAACAACCCTAGAAGTCTCGTAATGAGGCGAAACTTCCTGAATTGCGCTCGCCGGTACTCATTAAAACCGCAACGTCGACTCCCTTTAGACTTCCCAAACCAAACGCCATTCGAATTAGAAACCGATGCTACCCCGTCCCCCTCATCATCATCTAAGCTTACAGGAAACATCATCGATACGTTTTCAAATTATTCGAATCAATGTCAAACGCTCAGTCCGGCTCTAAGCGATAGGAGAGACCAGGGTGTGGGGACTTTTGATATCTTTTTAAAATACTATTAGTGCGCCTCTACAGAGTATACTACAAACTAGAGGCAGCTATCCTTTATTAATTGTACTGCGTGTCCGTTTGAGTTAGTTTCAATCGCAGTAAGCCTGTGTGTATCACGTCTATACTGAGTTCTGAGTCAAAAAATTTCAGATGTCTATGTCACCAAAATATTGTAAAAGGTGTTGTGTTTCTAATTATAAGGACGAGTTTTCCCATTGTTAGTTGTTATATTCTTTCTATCAAAACATATGTGAAATATTTATATACTTTCCAGACATAGATTTCCTGTAAATAATGACGAACAGTGCAAAATTTAGATTGATAGGGTGGGCAATCCAAATATCGCAGGATATGACAGAAAACCTTTCTATAATATTTGTCTTATATGTTCCAAGCATTTTATTGAAAATTGTTCGAACGGTTGTTATTTAGTAAGGAATTCACTTCCTACAATAAATATGCCAGGTTAGTAAACATGATAATAACCTTACACAGAAAAAAGGAAATAATATGTATTTATTAGGATTTACTGGAGAGGCGAAAATAGAAACATCTTTCCTACATGCATTGAAACATCATGCAGGTGTATTTCTTTTAATTCCGTCAAGGACGGTTCCAAGTCCGGTTGAAAAAAGATGAGGGTTTTGCACAGGACTATCAATTCTGCCTCGAAGAAAAGTAAGTGTGTAATAAGTTCTCTGAGATGTATGATATAATGATGATCAATGTAACCTTACTATCTTCTAAAAAATAATTGAAAAAATCGCGTTTCTTTTGTTCTGATTTAAACCCTTCCAACAAAACAAGTATTTTCGTTAAGAGATTTGAGACGTCTAAAATAGTACTGTTGTATGTTATACAAGTTCAAAAAGTCGTAGAATTCAGTATTATATAGGAAGTCTCATGAATTCCAGTTTGAATCAATATTAAGAATACTTCAAACAACAATTTAAATAATCCGCGCGAAATTTAACAACCAGTATACTCAGCAGGTGGCGCTAAACATAGTCCCTACTCAGATATTTGAGTTACCTTTCTATTTAGGGTGTTCTGTGGAAGAGACTAGACACGTAGTATATTACATGGGAGCAACGCAAATCATTAACGTGATTATATATTTCCTATTGTCCGGATATCGCAACGTAGTAATAAAACTCTTGGTCGTAGTGGATTAATTACGGAGCGCGATAGGTGACGTTGCCGAGGATGAATCGCATAATTCAGTCTCGATTTATGGCCGACCTGTAATTCGTCACGAATTGGACGAATGTAATCGAAACTTTGCTGAAGGCCCTCGGCGGATGGCAGGTATGTATTTATATATGTCCGATGTTTCCATTTAGACAATGGACGATGGATTTAGGAATAAGCCGATCGTGCAGATTAACTCCGGAATGTGGCGTTCGACGAACTAATTAATATGTATGCGATATGTGTGAGCGGTGTACATTTCGCATAATCTAAATACGATGCGATATGTATTTTGAATGCGCTACATTGAAATAAATCAGTGACATCTTAGGGAAAAAAATAACCTGAATAAATTTACCTGTTTACATAATAGTCCTTGAAATATGAGCCATTTGTCAGGATTGAGATCAGAACATTAAAAATGGCGTTGGCAAGTGAAGACAGCTCATTTGCTTAGATTTGCAGAAGGTGTGCAAGAAAAGTCAAGAACTGCTGTTTGTATGGCAAATGTGGTTCCTGCGGTTTGTCATTCAAGCTGTATATTGAAACTGGTTGGTATCTTCACCGACTGAAAAGGAACAGCTTCTGCGATGGATTACACTCAAAGAAGGAAGTTACCCCTTTCCTTTAACAGATCCGAGAGGAGTAAGAGACTTTGAAAACAATTGAACTGTAAATGCAAAAACAAAGATACAGAAGTAAGGAACCTAAAACGACGAACCACATAGCAACATTCTAGAGAGGAACAGTTGCAGTTTCTGGAAAAAGATGATATGGAACAATAATAAGACAGGGTAAATTGCGAACGCAGATTCGAGTATTTTGAAAAGTATGTCGTAAAAGAAAGTTTTACAAAGGGATTCAAGGACATGCAGATAGAAATTAAAAATTTATACTACAACAAAAGTGAGAAATCGCCTGGGACTGGAAAATGATACCAAACCAGAAAAGTTAGACGACAAGATAAAATCGTAGGTACAAAGTGTGCGAAGACGACAGCTTTTAAATGAACAGACAAACACTGGCTATATGCTGAGAAATTTAAGCAAGTTTAAGTTTACTGACGCAGCTATGTTACAGATCACGAAGAGTAAATTTGGAGAGGATGGTGATTATATCATTACTAGTTTCCAAAGAAAATGAAAAACATCGAAGGAAACTAATACCTATTTCAAAATAATCATTAACAAGGAACTAATGAGTGAAGTATACAAGAGCGATAACTAGGTGGGATCTTAGAGCAAGCGCTTCTACGTGTTTTCAACCAAGGAGTACTATTGGCGCCAGAAAGGACAACTGAAACAAGCAAAGAGTGGAAAAAATGAGAGAACATATGAAAGATGATGCTAACAGGATTGAATGGGAAAAATTAAGTATATTCAATATGAATTTACAATCTCTAAACAGTATGTGTAAGTATTTATTCTCTAATTCAAACATATGTTGGGCACATAGTAAAACACAACATAAAACCTGAATCATGAGTATGCAAATACAAATTCCTATATCCATAGAACTTTGTCTATCTCCGCCATACACCTGCTCGACGTGGAAACAAATACAATGACAAAGGCACAACTATTACATAAGTTCACATTTTGCGCGAAATTAAAATTTTGATCATCACATCTTGCATCGTATATCACATCAAAAGATATCGACGTGGTCTCCTTAACCAAACATGAGTGAAGAAGCAGTATCAGTAATGAACGTGGCAGGTTACACCTTATCTGTTGCCCTTCTCTAAAAAAGAAGGAAAACACAACAACCCTAGAAAAATTAATGAAATGCTGATATGACTGTTTCAAAACAATAATGCAAAATGCACGTCAATCACAGGTGACTTTAACATAAACTTCCTTCGGAGATGATGGTGATAAACCGGTTCCCTTGGAACGATTATTTTTCTTTTAATTTAAAACAAGCCGCTTGCATCGACCAAATTTTCAGATATTTCTCAATTGATCATAAACAACTTAGCCCCAAAACCATATTACTTTGCACCGAGTCACGTGAAGAAACTCAACAATCAGATGTTGAGTGAGAGCCATTTTACAATCAAAAAGTATAGTTACGTGTTAGAGCTAAATTGGGACTTTTCGTAATATTGTTCTACGTCCTGGCGTCATTGTGGCAAATTCTGAACGGCGGTTCAAACGTTTTGCAGAATTCTCATGATCTTTAGTAAAACTGCCCAGAATCTGGTAGAAGCTGCATATTTATTGAGCGATTTCCCTACAAGAATAGATATCTTCAGGTCAATCGAGCCGAATTGCATACAATGAAATTGGGTATTCCTTCATTTCTCATCGGAAGTATCAAAAATTACGCGAAATAATCAAAATTTAGAACAATCATCAGCAACGGCCATAATACCGCGAAAAATTCTATTCTCATATCTGTTTGAAGTATACCTACATACATGCACGTCTCTCGAGAAATCAATTAGCCACAAGAGGCACTCTGTAACAATCTACGTACGATAGCAAAATCGTGTAAGTTACGTAACAAGGATGTACACTACCGTCTATATTGGTTCGGACACGTAAGTAAATTTACAAAATTGTAGTAGAAGTTTTCACACAGCAAAGATTTGCAGCTTTTACGAAATTGGTCTTTCGCGCTCGCGATTCATTTCTGCAGCAATTTCGGGTGCTGTCAGCTTTCTATCTCGTTTGCTTAACAATTTTATACGCTTATTGTCTGCTTTTGTTGTTATTCGCGAATGACCTGGACGTGCGCTGGCTTGCCAACTGTCCGTGCGCTGATATTTCCTAATGTCACTTACTGTTCATTTGTTCACATGCGTCTTTGCTGCCATCTGGCGCAATGAATAGCTTTCCTGGAGATAAGCAATTATAATAGCACGTTTTTCTCGGCTAGTTGGATTTCTCCTCGGCATTGTAGACACTTTTAATAAAACTATTTACTTCAATACACACTTACTATCGATACACCCAGAAGCACGTTTGTCGAGCAACTAAAATATTGATTATAATATGCAGCACTGTTAGGACAGAGTAATGTAAACTTCTTAAGCTTATTCATTAGTCATACTCATACTTTTACCTCAACAAAAAATATTAAAGAGATCGTAAATTTGCTTCACAAGTGCCATTAAAATGGCATAAATTTTAATTGTAATTTGATGATGTCCTTTGCAAACGAGAAACTTAGTAGTAGTAAATAGTTTAATATCATAATATAATTTACATTCTAAGGTAATAGTACAGTCATTAAGAATACTTTACGACATTTTACCAAGTGTCCGAACTAATACGGACGGTAGTGTACATAGGTACCTATGTAAGTTTCTAGCAACAATGCCAGTGATACCTTCACAACGTCAATGCGGCCGACACAAATATAATTGGAGTAGGTATTGTGCGCACTTTCAATGTCGAACCGCATACCGTCACCACTGGGAGGAAAATCTATAAATTTAATCAGATCGCGTACTCGTAAAATGGTAATAAATATCGCCGAAACGGAACCGACGATTAGGAGAAAAGAGGTCAAATACGTCCTCCGTCGATGTAAAATTTATTCGCGACGAAAATTTATTTACTACCGCCCGTTCGAAATTAAACCGGAAGTACGGTTATCGAATTATATTTTAATCTTCGGTTGATGTTTCTAGCGGTACGGAACCGAGCGCGGTTTACTGGTCTTTATGAGTTATGACCCGCGAAGGGAGACTATCTAGACATAAAAGCGTCCCATATACTTTCACCCGCTTCCGGAATTAACAGCTCCTTTCGGTTGAAAAATTCAATTTCATGTGTGAGGAACGTGCCAGAGGTATGATTCGTCATCATATAGGGCCTTAGGTCGTTCAGAAAACGTTTCTTCCTTCACAATTTCTTTTATCGTATAACACTTCCTAATTAATTTTTTCTCTATTTCGTTGGATTCTCATTTTGGAAGGAAATTCCATACCTTTTTCTTAATCTACACTTGTGAGTGACGCAAATCTTTCGATATTATACAGAATCTGAGGCCCGCTTGCTTTTGGTATTATTGCGATAGATGATCGCTGTGTCAAAATGGGAACAAATTATAAAGTGAAAGAACACAGTGGGAAACGCGGAATAAGGATCTGTAATAATAATGGCTTAAAATTCGTCAAAATTTATTTCATCGATGTTGAACTTTTCAATTATAGGCATTTTCAAGGAAAATCTTCTACAAATTGCGAAATTTTAGATCTTAAAACGAATCCCCAAGGCTTAAATAATCCAGAAGATGACCTTAAGAAGGCTTTTTTAAATTGACAATCTTAAGGTTCACGTATAGAGTTTAGAGGAAGAATGGCTTATAAACCGCACACAAGCATTAAAAATAATCGGATCCGGCCTCGGTGATAACATATTATGGTCCTCAAATTTAACGACAATTTGATCAAAGACGAAGCTTTTAATTCTAAAGATTTGGAAAAGGAATGGTCCAGAAATTGCTAAGGGAAGTATAGATTTTAAGTTTTAGATCTTAACCCGAATCCCCAGTTCTTAAATAATCCAAAAAATACTTTAGCGAACACTTTTTCGAGCTGTCAAACTTAGAGTGCACATCCAGAATTTGGACGAAGGATGACTTATAGACTATACAATAATCTTAGAAGTTTTCAGATCCATGCATCGTGAGAACACATTGTGATCTTCAAATTTAACAAACAACAGTCTCATCGAGGGCGGAGCTTTCACATCTATGAGTTTGCAATGAAATTCATATATAAATTGCTAAAAATTTGATTTTCAGATATATCCCCAACTGTTAAATAGTCCAGAAGATGATCTTAGGACGAATTTTTTGCAGCTGTTAATCCTGAGTTTTACCAATATTTACATAGAGAATTTGAAGGAAGAATGACTTATAAGATGCATAAAAATATTAGAAATCTTAAAAAATTTCCAAGTTTTAGATCTCAAGACATATCCTCAGCTGTTAAATAATTCATAAGGAAAACCATTTGCAACTATTAATCTTGGGATCCAAGGATAGAATTTGGATGGAGAATGCCTTGCAAAAACACCAAAGTGTTAGAGATCTACGATGATTTACAACGGTCTTCAAATGTGATGAACGATTGTCACTTGGGAGTTGAAGGTTTCAATTTTAGGAGTTTCAAGGGAAATTGTCTACAAATTGCTAAGTTTTAGATGGCAAGACGAATGTCCAGCTGTTAAATAATCCAGAAGATTTGAAGGAAGAAATCTTTAAGTTACCAATTGTAGGGCTTTGGAAGAAGAACGGCTTATAAGCTAAACAAAAATTTTAGAAATCTTCAAAAATTTCAAAAATTTAGACCTCAAAGCGAATCTTCAGCTGTTAAATAATCTAAAAGATGGAGAAGATATCCTTAAGTTGGCAATCTTAGCGGTACATGTATAGAATTTGGAAGAAGAATGGCTAAGAGGCTGTACAAATATCTAAAAATGACCAAGATTTGGATCTCAAGATAAATCCTTGGCTGTTAAATAATCTAGTCGACGATCTTAAAGAGAACCTTTTGCAGCCGTTAATCTTGGGGATAAAATACAGAATTTGGCTGAAGATTGGCCTCACAAACAGCGCCGAAGTCTTAGAAATCTTTGAGTCCATCAACGGTGATGGCATACAGCGGTTTTCAAATCTGACAGGTGACTGTCTCATTGAGATTAAAGTTTTGAATTTTAGAAGTTTCAGGGAAAATGGTTAGAGTCTTAGATCTCGAGATGAATTCCCAGCTGCTAAATAATCCAGGAAATGACCTTAAGGAAGATCTTTTTGTTGCCAATAGAATTTTGAAGAGGAAAGACTTATAAGCTGCACAGAAATCTTGGAAGTCTTAAGAGAGTGCTAAATTTTAATCTCGGGACAAATCTTCAGCAGTTAAATGTTCCATGTACTTTTTGAAACTATCAATCTTAAGATCAACGTATAGAGTTTGGACGAGGAATGACCTATAAACCGCATAAACATCTTAGAAATCCTCGGATCCATTCACCCGCGGTGATAACAAATGGGGACCTTGACTTGAAGTGAGAGTTTCATCGAGCTGGAACCTTTAAAATCTGAGAGTTTGCAAAAGAAATTGTTGACAAGTTACTAAGTATCAGATTTCAACACTAATAGCTGTTGTTAAATTTTGAAGAGCATCTATTAAAAGTATTACCTAATAATTAATATAATTTATATTTATATTTCTTTAAAGCTCGAACGATCATTGTTTCTTAGCGATATCCTTTTAAATTACAAAATTCGAAGATATCACAATTTGCTTTTATTTGGTCTTCTTCTACATCTTCTTAGTAGTTATCAGGAAAAGGTTATGATTTTCTTTCTCCTAATATGCATCACCATCTATGTATATAAATTGTTATCCAATTAATCACAATTACAGTTTTGAATCTGAAAACCACCCACTTGATCTTCCATTTAAAAGTTAAGAAATTAGATAGACTGCGTTACGTTGGAATCAATATTATCACTAGGCGGCCGGCCAATTAATCATGTATTATTGGCCGAGTATCGTGTCGCTAGATACATCGTTATTTTCCCGAATTTTCACTTTTCCTTCTTCGTATTTGATCCTCCTAAACAACAGAGTATCGTGGTCTTCAACTTAAAATATCGTCGAAGGCGAATCATCTTCTCTTCTTTAAGTAACAGAAATACAAATCCATCATCCAAAAATAGCCGCCCACAAGATAATTTCCACATTTAGAACTGGCATCGCTTCCATCTTAATAAACTCGTTCGAATATCACTCGACATGTCCCACGCTATAATTAGAATTCCGTTCTATTGTATCATATCTATAACCCTGTTCGCTTTTGTCCCGCTTAGGTGCATTAAAATTTCATTCGGACCCCTTTCGAGTATTCGATTTAGATAGGATCTCCCCCTCGCCTTGAAGTTAGGAACGCGCATACCCAAATTTTTCAAAAGGTACACTCTCAAATTAACGTAGTGACCCGTACAATAGAAAAAATCCATTAAAATGACGACGGTCGCCGTCTTGTTTCTGTTACTGTACGCACATAACGCACGTAACGATCACCGTATCACGTCTAACAATAGAATTACGGTAGGTCGTGTTTTAGGTCACTTAATGGTGTCAGTCTGAATACAAAGGATTAGCGACGGGGACTTTGTATATTTTTTCACACTCGTTCGGTGTTTCTACACGCGTGAACTTGTTGAATCGATATCGAACGTTTGCTAACAAGAAATAAATATGTAAGTGTGAGTTAGATACAGATGTAGGCCGGATAATCACGTTCCATTACGTAAGGCTGAATATTTGATGATGGAATGTGGTCAAAGTTAATTGGAATTTTGATTTGTGAGTAAATTTGTCGGGCAATTATTCATTGTTAGGATAATTCCCTAACATTTCAATCTTGAAGTTATTGTAAGGCTTTGGAATATATAAAGTACGACGAATACAACTTGAAGGTATTTGATGTTCATTCTACTCATAGAAATTGCATTGGAAGACCTGGATTTAAATGTAATATACATCGACCTATGATAAAACTCTTAGCAAAATCTTTGAGGAGTTATACTACTCACATTGTTAAAGTTTTCTGAAATTTGTTCCTCTCACTAGCTAGATTCTTCAGCCAATATTCTTGAAGATTTGGGCGTACGTTCAAAACTTCCATCAATCGTCATGCTTTACACTGTTGGAACAAATCCTTCCTTAGAGCTCCGAAATTCCCGATCACTAACAAAGGTTACAAGTCCTCAGAGAAGAACACTGCTCATTTTATGGTTATCATATTTCTAGACAACTAGCAACGTCTACAAGTCTTCGGGGAGAAATACTGCTCACATTGTCACAGTTTTCAGGAGAATTAGGCTCTTGGTGATTGCCTATACCTTCTAGTAGACCACTGTGGATTGAAATGTCAATTATCTTGACTTATAGTAGATCTTTTAATCATGGCTAAATAATTTGAGGAGGGACAAAACCTTTCTGAAGTTTGTTCCTCTCATTTGCTAGATTCGTCGACCTTCATTTTTGGAGATTTGTGCGTAGGCTCAAAGCCTACATCAACCTTCATGCTTAACACCATTCATGCAGATCTTCCTTACAGTTCGGAATTTCTAGATCGCCAGTAAAGGCTATAAGTCTTCGAAGAAGAAAACTGCTCAGATTGTCACAGTTTTCTGGAAAATTAGACTGCTGGTTGGGTAAGTGGTTTGAAATGTTAATTACTTCGATCTATGATTGATCTCTTAGCCAAGACTAGAGTCGTTGAGGAGGGACATTGTCCACACTGTTATCGTTTCTTGAAGTTGGTTCCTCCCACGGGCTAGATTTTTCCGTCTTTACTCTGGAAGGTTTGATCATACACTTAAAGCCTATATCAATCTTCATGTTTAATACTGTTGCCACAAATATACCCTTCGAACTACGAATTTCCAGACTCTTAACAAAAGCTACAAGTCTTCGGAGCAATATGAGTAGTGCCCTTGCTCACATTGTTTCAGTTTTCTAGAAAATTAGGATCCTAGTGGTTGTTCATACGCTCTATTAGACCACTGTGGACTGAAATATCAATTGCTTCAATTTATGATACATCTTCTAGCATAGACTAAAGTCGTTTTGGAGCAATACTGGTAACATTCTTAAAGCTTTCTGAACTTTGTTCCTCCCAATGGCTAGATTCGCCAATCTTTATTCTGAAAGGTTTGAGCGTTCGCTCACAGCCTACATCAATCTTCATGCTTAACACTGTTAGAGCAAGTCTTCCTTTAATGTTCCGAATTCCCAGAACGTTAACAAATGTTACAAGTCTTGAGGGACGAACAATGCTCACGTTGTCAGCGTTTCCTTTAAAATTAGGCTCCTGGTGATTATCCATGCCTTCTGTTACACCACTGTAGGTTGAAATTCATATTACTTCAGCCTTTGATAGATTTGAAGTCAAGGCTAAAGTCGGCCTACATTGTTAAAGTTTTCTGAGGGTTGTTCGTTTCACTAGCTAAATTCTTCAATATTAAATCCTTGAAGGTTTGAGCTTACGCTCAAAGCCTACATCAACCTCAATGCTTAAATTTCAAGACATTAGTAAAAGTTACAAGTCTTCGAGGAGGAACACTGCGCATATTGTCATAGTTTTCTGGAGCTTGTTCCGCCATTCCATTCGACTCTTCAGTCCCTATTGTGGAAGACTGGGGCGTACGCTCAAAACCTACGTCAATTTTCATGCTTCACACTGTTAGAGTAAATCCCCTCTAAAGCTCCGAATTCACAAAGCGTTAGCAAAGGCTACATGTCTTCTGGGAATGACAGTGCCCATATTGTCATAGTTTTCTGAAGCTTGTTCCTCTGTTTGTCTCGATTTTCAAGCATCTATTCTCCAAGACTGGTGAATAGGCTAGTAGTAAGCGTAAGTCATGTTTCATGCTTTTTGCATAGATTTTTGGAGCTTGTTCCCCCGTCTGACTCAACTCCTAAACTTTTATTGCTTTACACTGTTGGAGCTAATACTACCTTTAAGCTCCGAGTTTTCAGACCATTAGCAAAGGGTAGAAGTTTTTGGGGAGGAGGGCCGCTCACATTGTCACAATTTTCTGCATTTTGTTCCTACGTCAGGCTCGGCTTCTTAACCTTTATTCTCCAAGACCGGGGTGTACCTTCAAAGCCTACGTCATTCTTCATGCTTGGCGCTGTTGGATCAAATCCCATTTTAAAGCTCCGAATTCTCACATCGTTAGTAAAGGCTATAAGCCTTCGGGGAGGGACACTTCTTATACTGCCACAGCTGTCTATAGTTTGTTCCTCCATCTGGCTGAGATTCTCAGCCTTTATTTTACAAAGGGTACGGTGTACGACCTCCATCCTTACCAGTGTTAAGAAAACTGATCCATTACTGCATTGAATGACGAGATCTTTGGTAAATTATTTTCCCATGCTTCATATGCTTACAGAATCTTGTTCTTTGCTTGGTGCCAGATTCTTCCAAAAAGTCTTACAGATCAATTTGTTTGGTGTGATGTTTGAACTGATTTGGCGAAAATGTATAATGGAGTTAGGACATGTTTAGGCGTGTGGCATAATCTGTCGAGTTTACCACTACAGTTTATAAATTGTCCAAAACCAACTACTCCAATTACAAAATGAGTACGTAACTTTTAGCAGTGACTAAATATTTGCAAGTATGTCAAACTCTAGCGAACTTTACGTTCTTCAATTCGCCATTATTTTATTTGGCGAAGAAGGACAAACCCGATAAAATATTGACGGCGATTTGGGCGTTCGATAAGCATGCACCAGAAAATCGTAATTTCCAACTAACCGAAATACAATTCCGTCTAATAAACTTCCAAAAATAAACACCGTAATCGCGAAGCCAAAAACTCGTTTTCCGCGGTAATCGAACGCCCGCAATAAACATTCCTTACGTTTTATATCCCGCACCGATTTAATTTGGGGAATTGGGCTATACGCGTTTCCAATACGAAGATAAAAACGGCTAAAAGTCCCACAAATTCGGGGAAAAATTGGCAGCCCGATAAGTAACCGACGAAGCACACAACAGACACCCCGAACCCTTTTATACGAAGGCAACACCGACGACGCAAAGGGCACCTCTTCGTTGTTATAAATAAATCCCGAAGAAAAGAGGGGAAGATTGGTTTCAGAGGTGACGTCACGACGTGCTGGCTTGGCAGAATTGACGTCATCGAAATCACGAATAGATTCCGACGCCTATTGAGCGTATGGCGCAGTACGTAAATGCATTTCTATGACTGCGAATCTCCTCGGCTATCCGACGTTTATTTACGCAGGTGCTTTTAATAGCTACGACTAGGTATATGCCTATGCAGATATTTCAGCGTGGAGTCAGTATCCATACGTAAATTGCGTTTGTTCCAGTTTTATGCCGGTTCGAAATTAAAAGTTTAAAAACGAACGGCACTGATTGGACGTAGAATTGAATCGGAGGAAGGAAATAGATTTGGCTTGCAGCCGTAAATTGGTTTCTGATTAAAAAACAATAGGTAATTGATAGAACAAGGACAGAGGATTAAGTAATAAGAAATAACATAATCGCAGTTCTTTCGACTACGTTTCAAAACATTTCAAAAGAATATTTTGGCTGCTCTAAAATAAAGTCTTCAGTTCTCTTTCTCATCTCAGTAGCTCTATCGACTAATCTGAAAATGACACTCGATCTCTGGAAGTGAAGTATGATTGGAAGAGAACGAAGCCCAGTATCCTGGGGGCTTCTGATCAGAGTGGATAACCACGAATTTCATCATGAAGCAACTATTTCCAAAAATCGAGTGAAAAGGCCTTCAAGCAAACTCTCAAGCTCAACTTGCACTGTTGCGGGTCTACTACTACTTGTGCGCAGTTTGTAAAAATAAACGACTTTGTGACTCTACACTTCTATTACTTAATTTCTTAAAATTTCTTAAGTGTTGCTTATTTGACCGTACCCGATTGTTTGCAGCTGAGTGATGTGAATAGAGGTAACTAACTTACTGTCCTGACTTTCCTGTTCGAGTATTAGATATAACTTTTCTTATCGCTAACCTTTCGTCAAGTCTAAGGGCAGAAATCTCTTCAATTAGGTTTAAGAAGAACAAAATAATAAATTCTGTCCTAGGCGATAGTAATGGGAAGATTAGCTGAAACTTATTATAAACAATTATTGAATGTGTTGAAAAGGTAAGTGGTGAGATAACTATAACGGTGTTAAATTACATTGAACCAGCTCTACCTCATCATAAGGAAATAGAAAAGTGTCATAGTACACGAATATATGTGGAAAAGAACAAATGACCAGTTAGATCTTATGTATTTGACGTATCCTTAAAGTCAGACCTTCCTAATAATACGACAATCATCGTCGAAGTCATTAGCAAATGTGGAAGCTCCGTTATTTGTCGTGCACTTATATGGAGAGTGAGGAAACAACATTAAATTTCCTCTTGAACAGCTTTATTAATATTTTCGTAAGCGCTTTGGTTATGTGACTCAACTTTTGCAAAGTGATAGTTTCGACCTTCCACTTTGTCGCCTCTACAGAGTCAGTCCAGTCATAGACAGGAAAACGACGTAAACTGAAAAAGTAGTAAAATATGGAATGCAAAACACCTAAATAGATAAAGTTCGCTTGGTCTAACTTTTTCAGGCGCCCCAGATTTCAGTGGGGAAATTCCTGGAGATTGTAGACTGGGTTGCGTTGCGGGAATTCCTTGAGAGAAGATTTTAGTTGCTTAGTTCTACCTAGCATATAATTGTATATACATATATATCGCGTGATGGTTTATTGACATTTGAGCTGCTGCAACTCTGTGGCGTGGCAAAATATTTAATTGTTCGTGTTGAATAATTATCCACATTCTTGGTCTTTATGTTTTTATCCTTACTGATATATGTTGTACTCCACACAGGTAAGTATATACATATGTTGCTGGTAACGTAAGTATCGTGCGTTGTTGAAAAATCAGCCTAAATGACGTTCTGTCAATCGCCACATTTGCGTCGTGTCCTCATACAAGAATTCCGTATGCTGCCCTAGTGTTGAAAATTGATAAATATGAGGTTTCTGTGGCATAGAATGTTGTAGTTGCCACCAGTCGTCGAATAACAAAGACTTCTGAAGAGAGTTTTTACAAAGTTCCTTCCTGTGTTGGTTGAATGTCATATTGCTTGAAACAAAGATGCCCAGGAAACGAATTTACTCGCTTCGAGGCTGACGTCGCATGCTAGGCAACTTATTGCCTATCAAATAAACCATTCCTCTGCTTCGCGCACTGCATCCACAGAGAAGTTTGTGGAACTCCTTTGGTGATCGTTCTTTCTTCTGATGAGATGCCATTCCATGCTACCACTTGTTTCGTATTGCCGAGATAAGATGCCAGCAGTATGTAGGGTGACCCTCTGATTTCGTAGCAATACACTCTATATCAGTGAGCGTGTGATGATCCACGCAGTACCTTGCTGAGATCTCAGCACCTTAGTAGCAGCCCAGTGCACACTTAAAATGTTTTGCTAAACAATTTTTAATAAACTCATCAGCAAACTAGGAGTCTTTTTGGGTTTAGAATATGCATGCACTTGTAAATACTTTAACACCTGAAACCTGGTAAGAAATTCTGTGTTATCGCTGTTGCCCTTTACCTCAGAAATTCTGGTTGATATCTAAACACGTCAGTGTTCACGAAAATATTCTTTCGCTACAAAGTTATCATTCAACTCGCACGTTCGTGTACGCCTCTCGTATTATTCATAAGACCATATCCTAAGTTTATTCAAGCCTAGCTCGTTTTAGTTGCTACGCACAATTTGGTTTCGGTTCAACTTACTCGATCCAAAGTCGTATAAATTCACTCCAAACCTACGCGTAGATAATGGATACAAAGCTTTACGGTCGTCGTTATATTCACAAGCCATATTATTTCATGTTAATCACTCGCCAGCAAAATTCAATTAAGTGCGAACAGATTTAAGTCCCATTCCGCTTTGATTTTCGAACGATGCTATTTCAACTCGCTATTATTTAAACGAACGGATATATGCGCGTATACAGCATCTTAACCCTTTCAACTTTTGGCCGGGATACTCTCATAAACAGATCTTTATCGATTATCGTTTCGAAAAAAAAAATTATAAATCCGGCTTTGTCATCATAAATTACTTGAAGACGTAAAGGTCACGACTAAAGGCGTTTCGAAGGGGAACTTGCATAAACTCATTAATGTCCAGGCGTGCGACAACGCAACATTAAGATTATAATTTTTTTCTTCCAGATAAAAAGAATTGTCAGTTATGTCCATATAACAAAACGACATTCTATTTTACATGATAAACTAAGAAAAAAACATACATATGTAATTTTTCATTGTTATAATCTTAATGTTCCGTTCCCGCACGCTTGGACATTAATGGGATAAAGAAATAAATATTTCGTCACGATCCCATTAGGCGAGCATATATACACACATACGTTTCGGGATGTGCAAATTTGTCGTAAAATTGCTCGTTACCAGCGCGAAGCGCAATTTCGTCGAGTTCATCAAAGCGCGGCCGCAGGAAACTCATTTCAGCATCAAAAACGTTAATTTCGACTTGTTTGTTCGGTTATACGAATGCGCGTTATTACACCCGTAACAGACGACGGCATTGTGTGAGATTATGTGCATGCTTTGGCGCTTCCTTGCCATTTTATGATTGAGCATCCAGTTTCGAAGTTGAAAGAAAGAAATAATCGAGTTCGGAAATTGTAAAATTACTTTTGGCTACTTCGTTGCTTACCCCTCTCGTCTATAATCAATTTAGCGGTCGTTAATTTTCTAACTTTTGCGAAGAAATGGAAGAAAGTTAGAATTGCGAAAATTTTCAAGAAATGTAATTCGACTGAACTCAAAAGTTAACTTATATCAAAAATTATTTGGTTTTAAATTTTTGAGCACGTCGTTTACTCTTCAATTTTTGATGATATATCATCTTACATGTCCACCTTTCAACGCGGATTTTTACCTGAAAGGTGTACCGTCATCAATCTCACCACCATTACTCAATTCATTAGCGAGCAGCTTGATAACACTGGTAAACAAACGGGCCTATATTGCCCCGCCAAAGTCCCCGACAACACAATTATTTAATTAAATTCGGTATTAACGGTTGTTGAAGATGCTTGTCTCGTGCTATCGAAACACGTGTCATCGAATTTAATTAAATAATTATGTGGTGAGGGGTTTGCCGATGTGATATAGTGAGATAGGTATGTATGTACAGTAGCATGCAAAAGTGTCCCGCCAAAGATAATTTTGATGATGCTGAATTAACGTTTAAAGAATGCAAAATCGAAGCACAAATATGTATATTATGCGATTAAAACGTGTATTTCAAAAATTATATATAACTATTCATAATTATGTATTTATAACAAAAATGAACAATTTTCGCTTTTCCATAACTATTCGGCCAAGCACGAATTACGCATTCTATAGAAAGACAAATATAGTAACTCAAGAAAAAAATTAAAACGGTAATAAATGTATGATTTTCATCAATACTTGGTGGCCATACCCATCGAAGCTATCACGGCAACATGTCGGTGAGGCATCCATTCAATAAGTATGATGATTCTACCTAGAGATATTTTTCCACCCTTGTTGAACTTTTTTCCACAAAGCGGCCTTATTGGTCCAATTCTCAGTTCGCGCTCTTATTGTTAGTTTTAACTTTTCGGATAAATGTTGTGTGTGATTCAAGTCCATAGTGCCCTCAATTTTAAAGATTGGACCAAGAACATTCCAAGAGAATGCACCCCATAGCATAATGCCATCTCCACCGTGTTTCACAGTTGGTATCGCGAATCATTTCTAGTACCTTTTGGTCGCCGAACGTACCTTCTTCCATAATTTCCAAGGAAATTAATTTTAGTTTCGTCTGAAAACAGCACTTTCTCCCAATCTTCAACAGTCCAGCTCTCGGTTTTTATTTTACGAATCTTAACCTGGGCTTCTTATTTCTTTTTACTGATGATCGGTTTTTCCAACACGTCCAAAAAGTCCCACTTCTGTTAGTCTACGTGAAATAATACTTTGGCTAATGTCAGCCAAATTTTCTTTGCGTAATTCACGTGCGATGATTGCAGCATTCTTTTCTACGTCTACGACAGCTTTTCTTTTAATCACTTTATCAGCACGGTTAATTGTTTTCCTAAATCTCCCAGGACAGTATTTATCTTCTAGAGTACCTGTAGTCTTGAGTCTATTTATTATATCCTTAACAGTCAATTTTCCGATTAGCTATTTCACGTGAAACTTTTCCTTCATTGTGCAACTTGATAAGCACTTATATAGCACGTATATCTAAAGACGTACTTATTGGCATCTTGACTGAGTGTTTCTGACCATACAATACATTCATTCGCGACTGATAACGTAAAATATCTCCTGGAATTTAGCCGGACATTTTTGAAGAAGCGAAACGTGTTATTGTTGTTACAAATAATTGTCAATTATAAACAACTAGGTGACCCGGCAAACTTCGCTCATCCCAGCATTTTTTCGACTTTTCTTTTTCCTAAACCTTCGTGTAGCAATTGCGAACAAACCCGCAGAAGGAAGTATCCAATTCGGTCCAGTCGTTTTCAAGTTTTAAGCATCCGAACAAACCACGATCCATTTACCAGGTCTAGTAGTATGAAACTGAAATTTCCCTATAGATGATGCCAGCGTTCAGTTTAATCACCATAAGACCCCTGTTATATAGCAATCGTCTTCTTCTAATAGCTGACGAAGAGTGTCAACAAACATTAATCCACGTTCCGTACACTAGTATATTTTTATAACCTCAAACATGTCAAGTTTCGAGCCTAATAACTACGATTTGCGGACAGCATTAATTTTTGTTACCACTTAAAGAAAACTGCTGTAGAGTCGCATAGAATGCTTGTCGAAGCATACGGTGAACATGCTCTTGGTAAAACACAGTGCTTCGAGTGGTTCAAAAGATTCGAAAGTGGTGATTTTGAAGTTAGTAACAAAGAACGTGGAAAACCACCAAAAAAGTTTGAAGACAAAGAGTTACAAGCCTTATTGGATGAAGACGATGCTCAAACTCAACAAGAACTCGCGGATCAATTAAATGTATCGTAGAAAGCTATCTGCAATCGTTTAAAAGCTATGGGAAAAATTCAAAAAGTGGGAAAATGGGACAGCAAGAAAACCGAAGAACCACCTGTGAAATGCTGCTTAACCAGTTCAATAGAAAATTATTTCTCCATCGAATCGTGACAGGTGGTGAAAAATGGATTTATTTTGAAAATCCTAAGCGTCGTAGATCATGGCTGAATCCAACCGAACCATCGACATCAACTGCAAGACCGAATCGCTTTGGAAAGAAGACGATGCTCTGTATTTGGTGGGACCAAAAGGGTGTTATTTATTATGAGCTGCTGAAACCTGGTCAGACCGTCAACACTCAACGCTACCAACAGCAAATGATAAATTTAAGCCGAACAATAACTGAAAAACGACCGGAATATGCAAAAAGGCAGCACAAAGTGATTTTGCTGCATGATAACGCCCCATCTTATACAGCAAAACCGGTCAGGGAAACAATTGAATCGTTCAATTAGGAATTACTACCGCATGCGGCTTATTCCCCAGACTTGGCTCCATCCGACTATCACTTATTCGCATCGATTGGTCACGCTCTCGCTAACCAATGCTTCAATTCGTACGAAAATGTACAAAAATGGCTTGATAATTGGTTCGCTTCGAAAGAAGAAAAGTTTTTGGCAAGGCATCCATAAATTGCCGGAGAGGTGGGTATAAAGTGTACAATCCACTGGAAGTTATTTTGAATAAAATATTTTTTATCACTTTTGAATAACAATCGTTTTATTTTTACAAAAAATTCCGGTTTCATACTACTAGACCTGCTATATAGATATATATAAGATACAACATACAAGATATTTCCGGATGTAGTCCCTAGGATATAAATTTATCCCGTCCCTCTTTGCTCCAAATTGACTCCCTCAATTTTAATTTTTGTAAAATTTTGAATCTTACTTATTACCTACTATTATTATTATTTTTTACCTTTCGACTTTTTATGTCGATATTTGAAAAAAGAGTCAAATTTGTTTCACTCGCACTGCACACTATTATCTCTTAGTCCTACAGGTTACTTCCTTTGTATGCTTCTACATTGCGCTAGTTACCTTAGTAACTTCAAGACGACCAACTTGAGCGGTTCTTCTTGACTTTCCCGCTCTAACCTCTTTAAGCACATATTCCTTGCCAACCAGATGGTCAACATGTCCTAAACTCGACACAGGTTCCTCGAGTAGTATGTGTGATGAACAAGTTTTTATTTTCAATTTTGTTTTAATTACATCTAAATTAAATTAAATTTTTACTCATTTCAATCTGTTCAATATATTGCATTACAATGTGATCTTGACATTGTCCTCTTCAGTTGCTGACAAGCTGTTTTCTCAGCTCTCATGTAAGTCATTTTCTGTGATTAGTGCTGCTGCTGCTGATGATTATTATTATCCTTAGAGAAAACTCTCCGATGAAGGATTAAACCAATTCGAAAGCTTAGAGTGACCAAAAGAGAGTCTTTTATTTCAACTCATCCTTGACTGCAATCCCCATCTTAAATTAATAAAATAAAATGTAGAGGACTCTCTATAAACGACCTAATAATTAAATTAGGTTCGTTAATGGACAGTTAACAAGTAAGCGTGCAAGAGCTTACAAAGTAAGCACAATTTGCATATTCCAATAATCCTGTAGGAATTTTTGACTATGTCAATTACAAAACGCAACTGCAGACTAATTAGTTTCGTCCTTATTAGGACTCGTCAGTACAGTATATAATTTTATTATTAGGTCGTTTATAAACAGTCCTCTACATTTTATTTTATTAAACTTTTGGCTCTCGAAAATACATTGCTATCTTAAATTAAGTTCCAACGTGTACAGCCAGTACTTCTGCTCAATGCTCATTATAAACAATTTTTGAATTACATATTTTGATTGCATAATAAAAGGACTTTAAGATGATATACATATTTGTGTTTCCATTTTGCATCCTTTAAACGTTACTTAATCATAAAATTATTTTTGGCCGGACACTTTTACATGCTGCTGTATGTACAATTCATATTTTATAAATACTAAAACCACAAATGACACACACAGTAATCTAATAAGAAGCAAAGAATAAAAATAGTAAGCTAACACACATGAATGACAGATCCAATATGTGTGAACCAGTAACGTCGACATAAATTTTATCTCTAACTTGGCAGCGACGTATAAAAGGAGAAGCTTTCATTTCAATTTATAGACTGAAGTGAGACGAAGAGACGAAAATTCGAACGAGCACGTATCCTCATCTCGGAGCAGAACAATTTGTACCGTATCACCAAAAGTATGACGGTGTAACTACGATTGTGATAGATTCGGTAGATTGCACATATGTACATCCGATTGCACTTACGCCTCGATTGTTTTCTCGGCGCACATAAACGCAAACAGGACGACTGCATTTTCTCGCAGAAATAAATAAACCCGGGAAAATGATACGAAATGTCGGAACGTTTTAATAACAACGGGACCGGCAATATTTACAACATGAATGAAAAACGCCGCACCGCGCTAATGCGTTTATGTATTTGTCGACGTTTATTAAACATCTGTCGGTGATGCGGCTTTTCGGTATGCGATTACCGCAACGGACGTTTGTATGTATGTTGTGTGTGTAAACATACCGACATATGAATAATGCGAGACCACCGAGAACAAGTCCTGATCTTCGACAACGCACATCGTATTGTTATCGATCGAAAATTGACACGAGCTTGAGTTAAACACAGTCGTGTTAGTTGCATGGAAAGTGAGAGCTTAATGTATGTGCGCTTTTAGAATCCTGAGAAGCGATTAACAAGGTTGATGTGTCTTTCGTAACTTGCCTTGTAAGCTTCTATAAGTGCTTTCGTACGTTTCATAAGAATTCTTTAGCTACAGAATGAAATAGTAAACTATTACTAATTGCTTAGAACGAGATTAACGTAGTAGGATGACCTCGATGGAGTTATGTAGATTCATAGAAGTAGAATTATGCGCAGGACATGATTTTCCTTCAACCCAGAAGCCCTATAATAACATCCCTCAACTTTAATATATTAGGTAATCGATAGCGTAGATAGCCTTTTCACTTTCAAAATCCTTCATTACACTTTTTAACCACTTTTCTCCATTTTCCTCTGTCTCTAGCTTTAGTCCTCCAATTTGCAATGGGCAAACTTCGTAGATCTTCGTACGCATTTTCGCCCCACCTTTTCCTTTGCCGACCTTTTCTTGCCTTCCCAATCGGTTTCCTGGAAAATACCATCTTGAGCATTCATTCCTTTCCGAGTCTTTCCACTTGTCCCAGTCATCTTAATCTTTGTAATTTTACAACCGCTGTAATTTTTGGTCCCTTAAATAACAATTCCACTTCTTAGTTGGTTCTCCTTTTCTAACCATCTTCTTTGTTTATGCCTCCCGTAGGTGCCATAGATGTTTTTCTCTCCCACCACTCCAGCAAATCCTCTTCGGTCTTGTTCAAGGCTCATGCCTCGCAAGCATCCGTTGCGGTAGGCCTGATCACCGTCGCATAAATTCTTTCCTTAACTTTCCTTGACATTGTTTTAGGCTTCATCACATATATGGAAGTATGTCATATTTTTAGCTACCTTTTGCTAACTTTCTCCCCGTCTTCGCCTCCTTCTTCATTTATTCTCATACCCAAACACGTGAAATTTTTAACCCTTTCAAGTGTGTAAACTAGTTCTTCTTGTATTTGTATTATATGTTCCTCGATGCTTTGCTGTGCATCCCCCTATGATCATATATTTCGTTTTATTCTCATTTATCTTCAAACCAAATTTCCCTGTCTCGATCGCTAACTTCTTAATAGTTTTTTGCAACTCCTTCTTTGACTTCGCTATTATCGTTAAATCGTCTGCACTGATACAGGCACTGATGTTCATTACTAAGTATCATTTCTTGAGTTTTTATCCTACTCCACCCAATTATTCCCAAACCATATTAAATAATGCCGTTGACAAAAGATCCCCTTGCCTGACCCCTTGTTTTATTTCAAATTCATCAGATTTACTTCCTTTCCATAGCAGTTCGTTTGTTGATCGATCCATCGTCATTTTTATAAGCTTTATTAGTTTGTTCGGCGATTGCATATAAGGTAATCTTATATGGATAACAAGTTGTTTGAACTTTCTTCAGCATAAAAGTTTGGTCCGTAACCGATCTATTTTTCGAAAGCCTGCTTGGTACTCCCTGACTCATTTAAAGCCCTTTTTATAATTTCTGCTAGTACCTTATAACATGTTTCTGGGAGCGCGATCCCTCTATAATTTTCACATTGGACCCTATGTCCTTTAGTGGATAATGGACACAACTCCGCTTTCGCCCAATCCTCTGGCGTTCGATCTTCTTCCCAAATTCTTTTAACCTTCCTATACTCACGCATACGGTCTGTGAGACTGACTTATATAGTACAGTATACGTGTTTCATTTTTGACGTGAGTATAGGAAGGTTAATCAATTCATATATTTGTGCGTGTAATCGTTTCCCTTCAGTTTTCAGCATTTCGGATGTTATTTAAACTTTAATATATCCTAAGCGGATAAGGCATCAACACTTGATTGATAGTCTGGCCCGAGAATTCTGGGCAGTACGGAAGTTTGATAAATACCACAGACGGCAACAGACAGAACGAGTTGATTGATTCTATTTTTGTCACAAGGGACGAAATTGTAATATTACACATAACAGAAACTAGATATAAAAACAAATTTCTTATAGTCTAAGGATGGTTACCTTTGTGTTTCGTAGATGGTATACGAAAGCTCAAAGAAGTTTTACATAGACTTCGCCTGGATGCCATATTTTGCATTGTCCTGGCGTTCTTATAAAAGGCGTTTTCCTCAAAGAACGTATCATTTACCTTGTAGAAACCCTAGAATTCGTAGTTTATTTATCTCATCTTTTAATATGTTTTATATGTGCGATGTGTTGTTATGATATAATATAATAATAAATAAAGTAATTATACATATGTAATTAGCGTATTCGGCACCAAGAATTGAAAGGGTGACTAACTTTAAATTCATACAAATAAATCTGTTAATTTTTCCCCCATCTTTAAACATCTATTCAGTGTTTTCTAAGTTAATTCAACTGAAGGTGTGTTTTGCTTATTCTCGTCACTGTTAATACTTTTATTATTTATGTTTACTTGATACTAGATGCCTAAGCTTTTCTTCTGTCAGTCCAAATTTATGTAACCCAATCCTCTCAAATCCTGCAACTGTAGGTTAATAAATCAATTTTCTGGTAATAACTGGCTTACAACAGCTGCATCTTCTATTTGATTATGAAAATTGTTATCGTTTTTCTCTGATTTGACCCAAACTTGGCCATATTTTCTTCCAGCAACCATTCCACGGTGAATTCTTTCAATTCATGAAACCAGTCTTTGATATTTAGACATAGTTTTAGTGCCTGGTGATCTTCTGAAGGAGATTTCCTTAGCAATTTCAGACTGTGAAGACTATGTTGAGTTTAGAATCTGTTGAACTTGCTTCCAAGAAATGGTTTTACTTCTACACCCGATGAAAACAGTTAATCTTTCTAATTACAAAATTTTGATCTTCTCTTGCCATCCGTAGACGTACGTTTCGCGGTTATACCGCTCGTCAGTACGGCTTTGCAATAGCTGTAATTCCGTATACAAATTTTATGTATATATCGTCTGAACATTGATGTTTGTATATGTGAGAGGGATTCGATATGAATTCTCTCACAATGCACGTATTACGCATTTTTTACAGTTATTTTTTCTACAGAAGCGGACAACTTGCTTTGTCACAGCCTCCTGCAGTACTGCAACCGCGCTCTTCTTCTGTAGAAAAGATAACTGTAAAAAATGCATAATACGTGCATTGTGAGAGAATTCATATCGAATCCCTCTCACATGTACAAACATCAATGTTAATCTTTCTTAAAATTATCGTATAACTTTGTTGCTTTATCTATAATGATAGCAGAGCTTAGATGTGCTTTCTTTTGATTTTGTTGTTCAACCCATAATGCCCACGTGTTTTCAAAATTTTCTATAGATCGTTTTCTAGAATATTCAACAAATTTTCTTTTACTTTTTCAAATTTTTTGAATTTTGATGAATATACCAGTATTTTTAAAACAATTGTGATCAAAAATAGTCGTAAACACGAGCAGATCCGTCGCTCGCGTCTACGATTATTTTTTTCATACGCCAATCAACTACGTACAATTTAAATACGCTTCCGTGTCAAGCGCGAACTGACGCCAGGTGCGCCAAAGTGAGTCCACCACCTCGTAAATTGGGCATTGATGTAAGCGCATGGAAGCGAATTCGCGTATAAAAATACCGCGTAAAATGAGGGACTCTCATACTTTGAATATATGTACATAATTGTACTTATGTACAGTCACCGACTTTGGTTATGTCCGGTCTTTTGAGGTACAGCCTGTCCTCCTGTTATTGTATCGTTTTTAGCGTCAAGCAAATTTCACACATACAAGGCCGGGTGTATGTGCGAAATTTGCTATGATGTACGTAATATGTGTTTGTGCGCTGCGCAATCGAGATGGATTCAAGTTCGTCAAGTAAAAAGGAACAAGAAACGAAGGAACGTGCTACAGTACTGGCTTACTGCTTATCAATTTAGAGTTGCTCAATTTGCGCCAATAATTTTACAACTATCTATTCAAATACAGATGGCATCATACTATACATTGAAATTGTTATGTATTAGGGTTTGTTTTCTTAGAGAAGAGCACATTACGTCAGCGGCGCAATGAAGCAAATTTGGTGTTCTGTATACGTTACCATGGCAACCGACTAGCGAAAGTCAATGAAACGTTACATTTCGCGCATATTTTCATGACGTAATGTGCTCTTCTCTAAGGAAACAAACCCTATGTATTCGTATAGCACAACGATGCTATTAGTATATAGTACTTATAGTACAGTCATTTCAGATAGTTGTAGTAATGTTGGCGCGAATTGACCAACTTTACCCATCGATGTGTAAGAAAGGAAAACGTTGGACACACGAACTAAATCTCGACAGGGAATAAATATATAATAATAATATTAATAAATATATTGGAAAGGGATGAAATCGATCAATTATAATATAAAAAGTTCCCGGCGGTGTTAAGCAATTTACCCCGTGAATAGTAGGGTGTAATTCTTGCACAATTATCTGAATCGTTCTGGTGGCGTCTGGCTCTATCTGACAAAAAATCTGGGCGCGGTAGATTTTCTACGTCACACGATAGGACATTGCATCAGTTTAGCTTAACATCAGGCAGATGTACACGCTCCCATTTAATAACAGACTTTGATGATTTTGTGTAATCCCGACTTCACACCGACTGCATAAGGTGAAGCCTCCATACAAAGTTGTCCGAATGTGTTAAATAAAAATTAGTGACTTTTAATTCAAAGTAAATTATAATAGAAATTCATTGTGATGTTTAACATTCCATTTATGCAGCTACATGCAACATTAAAATTCATATCTATGTATTATAGTATGTTACATAAAATGTTGCACAACGCTAAGATTGATATAATTCGAAAGCTGACTGCCCTTAACTTAATATTTAAAAAATATATATTTATATACTTCTTATTCACACTTTATTTATAAAATATGTCTTTCATTTATATTTGGCACATTATCTTAACCCAGATGTTGAAGAGGATAAGTTGCAAATAAGCAGGCAGCAACCACGCAGATCCTACGTCGCGTTTATAAATGGCTATTTTTAAATTTCGATATTATGTAAATACCGGCTTCGGCGAGACTGGATGCTTCAAAACAAAACAGTTTTCAGGTAATATAACATGGTTGAGGTCGAGCCCGAGGGATAAACAACAACAGTGGGATACCAAAAACAATATCGAGAAAGCGTACGGTACGTTTGAATGTAGTAAATATCGTACGTTACGGTCAATAAATAAAATCCAAACATTTTGACGAGGGAGGCCAGGATATTTATTTTTTCGATATTTAAATGTTGCGCATTTACGAAGCAATTTATATGAACCCATCCATCGAGTTTTTAATTTTAAAATTCATACGAATAAATTATTTGTATTTGCGATTCTACGTTACCCTTTTTTATAATATACAAACTTGTATGATTGATCAAAAATTATACTTTGCGTCGTATTTTCCTTATTTCTACATTTACCTGTTCCAGCAATCATTTTCTCCAAACATAACTTGCCGATTATCGCCCATATTTCGCGTGGAATGCCGAAATAACGACCGCGAAGCCTATATTCGTACATAAATCGCCTGCTATTTGTTCTCTAATTATATTTGGCGCGCTTCCGTCGACCGTATTTTACGCGAAAAGCGACATTGCAAGGAAGTTAACGTCTCCATTACGAGGGTACCGATGCGGCGAATAGTAACGTAAATCATTTGCGCCGTACACAGAATGTTTATTTAATCCCCCATGAAGTACAACCCGAAAGTAACGAAACCGAAACTAAGGGCGATTGGTTAGTTAATACCTCAGTGGGACAGAGTAACATCTCGGAAAAAAGGAAAGTGCAATTACTGTTATCTTTAACCAACTAAGTCTAATATTAAAGCTCTCCCGTTCACAATTAACTATCGTACTTTCAGTTAGTAGATTGGGCAATAATTGACACTGTATCACATCTGTAAAATAACTAAGTTGTCGTCCTCAGTGGGAAAGTGAGAGAATTAGGGGTCACCAGCGATATCTAATCTATCCAATGCTCAAAACGAAGGAAAAGAATTACTACTAGTCCCTCAGAATCTTCTACCTGAAAAATAATTCAACAAGAATTTGGATTCGAACCAATTGATGCCCGCTCGGTCATCAGAACTGCACTGAAAAATAGACCTACTCGCTTACTTTGCAAATGACCAGCCCAAATTTGGAAGATGTATAAAAAAACAGTAACTGATTCAAGATTTAGTAAGTAGTAGGAGATGACGGGTTCAGAAATCACGGCTCCGCCGTCCTAAAAGGTAGTGAACGGCTCGTACGTGCACGGCTGGAATGTGGGCAAACCCTCCATGCATATATTCCTGGAAGATAATTCACCTCCTGTACACGCGCGCCAATCATTACCATCACAGTGCAAATATTCAATAGGAAACATTCACATAAACATATTAAGTTTTTCCTGAATTTTCAAAGGGACATTCGGACATTCTGAAGAAAATCGATATAGTCGGAAGTACGACCTGTTACACATCAAATTAAAGCTCTTCTCTTGCAGATTGCGGTTAAAATAATTTCCGATACGAGAAACGTGTTATTAAGAAAATGTTCGTTGAGAAAGCGACTAGTCGTTCTTGACGAAACATTTTGTACGTCCTCGCATCCAAACGAAGCAAATCTCACCGGTTTTGACGCAGGAATCGCATTCTACGCCGTCGGAAATGTATACACACAAATTTTCTTTTAATTCGAAACATATTAAATTTTTCCTGATTTTTCAAAGAGGTACCCCTTGGATATTTCGGTAAAAATCGAAATGGTCGGAAATGCGACTTATTACACATCAAATTAAAGCTCTTCTCTTGCAGATTACGGTTAAAATAGTTTCCGATACGAGAAACGTGTTATTAAGAAAATGTTCGTTGAGAAAGCGACTAGTCGTTCTTGACGAAATGTTTTGTACGCTCCAACATTAAAACGAAGAAAATCTCATCGATTTTGACGCCGGAATCGCATTCTGCCCCTCGGAAATGTATATACACAAATTTTCATCTCATTCAGAACATATTAAATTTTTCCTGGTTTTTCATAGGGGTACCCCTTGGATATTTCGGTGAAAATCGAAATGATCGGAAATGTGACTTATTACACATCAAATTAAAGCTCTTCTCTTGCAGATTGCGGTTAAAATAGTTTCCGATACGAGAAACGTGTTATTAAGAAAATGTTCGTTGAGAAAGCAACTAGTCGCTCTTGACGAAATGTTTTGTACGCTCTAACATTAAAACGAAGAAAATCTCATCGATTTTGACGCCGGAATCGCATTCTGCCCCCTCGGAAATGTATATACACAAATTTTCATCTCATTCAGAACATATTAAATTTTTCCTGATTTTTCAAAGGGGGTACCCCTTGGATATTTCGGTGAAAATCGAAATGGTCGGAAATGTGACTTATTACACATCAAATTAAAGCTCTTCTCTTGCAGATTACGGTTAAAATAGTTTCCGATACGAGAAACGTGTTATTAAGAAAATGTTCGTTGAGAAAGCGACTAGTCGTTCTTGACGAAACATTTTGTACGTCCTCGGATCCAAACGAAGCAAATCTCACCGGTTTTGGCGCAGGAATCGCATTCTACGCCGTCGAAAATGTATATACACAAATTTTCTTTTAATTGGAAACATATTATATTTTTCCTGGTTTTTCATAGGGGTACCCCTTGGATATTTCGGTGAAAATCGAAATGATCGGAAATGTAACTTATTACACATCAAATTAAAGCTCTTCTCTTGCAGATTGCGGTTAAAATAGTTTCCGATACGAGAAACGTGTTATTAAGAAAATGATGGAAAATTTCCGGTAATTTTCTGTTTGTTATTATTTTCTCGATTCCTGACGAATTGGTGGGTGACGGTTTTCGATCTGGGACTGATTCGTGTTCAAAATTTAAAAAATTCTGATCAAGGACGATCCTTTCAAAGAATTCTTACTTTCTTCACAGAACCCAACATCAAAAAACGTAAATTCTCTCTGGATTCCTCCATTTTCCATTGCCACCGTATACCCCTCACGAATAGGCGTATCCCGCGAAACGTACGCAATCTCGCTAAAATTAATTTAGGCTCCTTTCATTATCGTTTATACCGCGCAATATTATCAGCGCGTACGACTCGCGTAATTCTAATCGGCCTTAATTAAAATTATAAATAGCATCGTTTTCGTGTTGGCGCGATTACCCCGTGACATACGCGTCGAGTCCTTCACGAAATGACACAACACAATAAAACGGAGATCCTCTCGTCGCCCTGATTAAATAAGAGCTTGAGCAAACAGCGATAACCTAATGAAGTACGCGCTTCGTACGCGTACGCACGCGATCGCTACGATTAGAGTGCGAAAAATAATTAATTTGTTGCGCTAGGGTAATTGGTTGAAGGAAGAGCTAATTCCCCACTCATTCCATCGCGGAACAAGTGTAACGTTAAAGTTACGTAGTACGTGGATAGCTTTCCGAATGTAAAAGGAAATTATGGGAAAAGGGGATGGAAATGTCAAGGCAAATGAAATGACAGACAGAACAATACCTAAAAACGAATTCAGAATCATAACTTAGATTGCAGAAATGCCTTATTTGAAATAAAAAGTCAAAACATGCCTTGTGCACACACTGCGAATCATTGCGTCAATTTCTCTGAACCCACAATACAGTCGCTCTGGTAATAGGGCCGCTTGCCCTCATTCTCGCTCGAGCGCTTTCGCCACTAGTGGCTCACCTCGGGTTTCCTATTCGTCTCTGTCAATAGGGCCGCATGCTAGCTCGCGTGAATCCACGTCAGTAGTGGGGGTACCCTAATTCCAGGAAAAATACTCTCGTCCCCACCGGCCCTATTACCCGAACGGACTGTATTAAATAGGCAAGAAAATAGGCACAACATATTAGTACTTGAAATAATCTACAAGTACATAAAGGAGACAGCAGCTGCCTGCAATTTTAGACAGAATATATATGGCTCGCCTAATGCCAGGGTGTTAGACCTAATAGAAAATAAAAAATAGTTTCTCCGAATATATTTTCATACAAACCATTCCCCTTTCTCTCCTTTTGTGTCCCTTCTAGGAAATATTGGCAAATCTTTGAAATTTTTGTCTCCGCCTGATATGTGTTTGGGTATTTCAGTACACTGATGATGGTATACAATAAATAACGAAACGTCGCTGTACCATTGCGTTTAATTAATTACACCTTTACTATCCGAGACTCTCAAGTAAATTTCGATGCTCAAAATCCGTGAAAATTGCAATAAATATTTTTTTTTTTTTTGTAAATTAAAACTAACTTAAGGGAATTACGAAAACTTTCGTATCACAAAAACAAATACAAAGTGATAATGCGTTACAGTTAAAGTGGAATTGACCTAATTAACTTGCAAAACTAAGCATCAGCTAAAAAGAATTAGAGGATTGCTAGTGTTAAGCATCGTCCACGAGTACACTCGACCTATTCAAACTAATACCATTGAACAACTACCGAGTAACGTTTCCCGAAGTTCTCTTCGTAAAATGTTAAGAGAGCGATGCGTTCTTGCCAACTCCACGACGTCAAAAGTTTCGATTAAAAAGTTTCATCCTTTGCACAGTCGAAAAGGGCAAAGTTTAACTCGAAAGGACGCTGTAACGTCGTCGTCTGGCTGCTCTCAACTCGTCACCGCTGAAAAGCGCTAATCTGTCTGTTTAGTCAAACTAGTTCGGCGAAAGTTCTTTAATATTTCAAACTGGCGAAAACGTCAGTTCATCTTTATTTTCGATGCTTTCGTTTCGCTATTCTCTATTAATACCGGATTCCGAAGGAGTATAAATCAACGTTATCTGGCGTAACATCAAACGTTCTAGAAAAAATCGGCTGATTTATATTGCGGCGCCCGCCCACGAGCAAGCTCATTGTTTCTGACATTGTCGTTACTTGTTCTCTGCCACATTCTTTACACAGATGTTTGACTTCGTTGATTAAATATACGCGGGGAGATGTTATTTGCTGTGTTTCGAGATGTCTTGCGGCTATGCGCCGAAGAAATTTTCTTGTTGTGAGGTATAAGGAGATGCCTTATTGTATATGTACATGTGTGTGTAATTCGCAACTATTCTTGAATTTGACAAACAAGACATAATAAATTAGTTCCCAAATTCATCAATAAAGTGCTTGAACACATCGGTTTGAAACGTATTCATCGAAGGATTTATGGTATGGTATAAAATAAAACAATCAATTCGTCCGGAGCAACTCGAATTTTTGGAAGAAACTTCTTTCAGGTTATATGCTGTGTTCATATCGACGTTTCGTTGTCCAAATTGCCAACTTCTTCAGGAATACTGAATATTAGAACAGTCCTTGAAGAATCCGATAGCGTGAACAGTGAAACGTTGATACCAAGAAATAACAAAACAGCCCAAATCCGTTCAATCGATCGTGGTTGAAGAGCATAATATTGGCATCAAAGACATTATCAACGGAGGGGATATGGGCCCTCAATTCAACTCTTTTCCTTTAAAACACTTTCCACAAATCCCAATACAGTTGAATTCATAATTAAGTCTAAGCAAGGATTTTTAAGATTGCGATGCTATCTGAACGGCGAGGTTGGATTGCTACTCATAGTAGAGTAACTTATTTTCTATTGTTTGTTTTTAAATCGTATATCAAAGATGTTTTATGGGAAAAATCATTGCAACGTCCCACTTAGTGCTGGAGGAGCCTTCAGTTCCCGTGTCCAATAGTAACATCGCAGTCTTTTAAACACTAACATCCCTTGCCAATTGGCGCCCAGCAAAAATGGCTATATTGAAGGTTACATGAAGCAGACGACAAATTGACGTTACGGGTAGTCGCATGTTTCGGCAATAGATATCGACCGGAAAAGCTATCCTAAAGCTACAATAGTTTCGGTCTTTAAATTACAACTTGGTTTATTATCTTCCCCTTTGAATATAAGAAACAAACTTATGAAGAAAGAATTTCGAAAGGTGTTTCAAAACAAATAATTCTAACTAAAAATTACAAATCTTATATGATAGATCTCTACCACTAATAGGTCAATAAAACAAGGCTGGTTTGAACGATAGTTATATTTTCAGAACGTTTACAAACGTTTTCGGAATACCTTCTTCAGTGAAAATATAACTAGATAAATATATAAACAAACATTTGTTTTTTATTTGGGAACTATCAACAAAATGACTAATGACTAGGATTTCTTGATATAGAGGATGTGTAACAAACTTTTATATATATATATATAAATTATAAAAACTAAATTAATGTGTAAACATACATGCAAATTAAGTAAAACCCTATATCAAAAAATCTTTGTCGAAACCTTAACAATTCTGTTCAAGGACTAGGGAAAACCCAAATTTAAAAACCTAGCCAAAGGTTTCCTTCTTAAGAAATGCAAATGTCATTTTAACAAATTGCTATATACATTACTTAAATTTTGAATATCGGTTCTGAAATTAATAGTTTTAGCGTCCTTTTGTATATTTATCATTTCATATATTAGTCTTTTTTATAATTATTCTTTGTTTTTAATATAATTGTGTTTTCAAAATCAAAGTAATGCCCAAGATCTTTGTAATGCTTTGTTACAGCGGTCATTGCACCAAAATCATTATTTAAAGAATACTTATGGCTATACAACCTTTTCTTTAAATATTGTTTCGTCTGACCGATGTAACAACCATCACAGTCTTTACAGTTTATTTTATAAACTACATTACTTTGATTTTGTTTAATTATTTTAGATTTAGTATTAGTAAAAGAGATCTGTTACTATAATTTGGAATGAAAGTAATGTTTATGTTGTTTTTATTAAACTCTTTTTTATTTTTCGCTTAAACCTTTTTATAAGGAATAGCGTTATAAGATTTATTGTTATTATTTTTAATTCCTCTATTATATAATTTGTTAATTCTATTTTTTATTATTTTTTGATAAAAACTATTTGGATAATTATTTTTATCTAAGATTTCTTTAACTTTGTTTAAATTCTTTTCCCTAAATGAAAAATGATTCAATAAAACGTAAGTTCAACAAAATTAAATCCGAATTCTGTAAAAAGACGTTAGATTTATCAGTAAATGAATGTTATATTAAAATTAAAATGTTAGAGAATGACATTTCTAATGTTAGAAATGTCATTCAAATGTCGTTACAGGATTCGGATGAATTTTTAATGTAGCTAATATAAACTATGAAAGAACTTTTAATAAAATAAAACAAAACAATATTAATAAATTTAACCAATTAATAAAATGCAGGGGTTGATTATCCAATTTTACAAGAAGATTGGATAATCAACCTAACTGATAAAGAGATTTGTCAAAATGTTAAATTAATTTTAAGTCTAGGTCCTAAGTTTTCTGTAGATTTTAATGTCATACCGATAGATGATTTTATTTGTAGTATAGAAAATATCGTTCAAAATTATGAGGAAAACTTAGAACCTAACTTACGACATGGGTTGGTTAACATTTTGACAAATTACAAAAATAAAGAAAACAATAAAAATAATAATAGTAACAATAATATCTTACAAAAGCTTTTAATGAAACAAAAAAATTTTTGAAATCTAATAAAGATATTATAATAACTAAATCAGATAAAGGAGAAAAACCATAATTATGAATAAGATTGATTACGAAGCCAAAAATGAATTCCTTATTGGAAGATAATCAAACTTATTCGGTATTATTATCAGACCCAACAAATAAATTCCAAAATGAAATAAATAAACTAATAAATAGTTGGTTTTAAAAAATATATTTCTAAAGATTTAAGTAACCATTTAAAAATTCTAAATTCTATATCTCCAAGAATATACGGTATTCCTAAAATACATAAAGATAATATGCCTTTACGTCCAATCGTAAATTGCATTAATTCCCCCACTTACAATCTTTCCAAATTTTTATCTAAAATTTTAAGCAATATTGTAGGTAAAACTACATATAATGTGAAAAATTCATGGGAATTTGTAGATTCGGTTAGAAATCAAACAATTCCTAATAATTACGAATTAATCAGTTTAGATGTTGTTTCTTTGTTACTAATATTCCTGTGGATTTAGCACTAAAATTTTAGATAAAAAATGGAATTCCATAAAGATTTTACAGATCTTCCAAAGGAGGAATTCATTGCAGCTTCGAAACTTTGTTTAAATTCTACTTATTTTACATATCAAAATAAAATTTATAAACAAATTTTCGGTACTGCAATGGGTTCTCCATTATCAGCAGTTATCGCAAACCTGGTAATGGAGGACCTAGAGCAAACTTGTTTGGCAAAACTAAATTCTAGTGTAAGTTTTTACAGACGTTATGTGGATGACTGTTTTTGTTCCGTAAGAAAGGATAATATTGATGAGATATTAGATTCATTTAATAGTTATCATAATAGATTAAAATTTACATATGAGAGAGAATCTAATAACTCATTGAATTTCCTGAACGTGACAGTCATGCATAATAACGGCATTGTAAAAACAAATTGGCATATAAAGTCTACCAATACAGGAAGACATTTAAATTATTTTTCAGAAACATCAAAATTACATAAAATTAATGTAGTTACCGGTTTAGTTGATCAAGCGGTTAGATTAGCTAATCCTGAATTTAGGGAAAAGAATTTAAACAAAGTTAAAGAAATCTTAGATAAAAATAATTATCCAAATAGTTTTTATCAAAAAATAATAAAAAAATAGAATTAACAAATTATATAATAGAGGAATTAAAAATAATAACAATAAATCTTATAACGCTATTCCTTATAAAAAAGGTTTAAGCGAAAAATAAAAAAAAGAGTTTAATAAAAACAACATAAACATTACTTTCATTCCAAATTATAGTAACAGATCTCTTTTTACTAATACTAAATCTAAAATAATTAAACAAAATCAAAGTAATGTAGTTTATAAAATAAACTGTAAAGACTGTGATGGTTGTTACATCGGTCAGACGAAACAATATTTAAAGAAAAGGTTGTATAGCCATAAGTATTCTTTAAATAATGATTTTGGTGCAATGACCGCTGTAACAAAGCATTACAAAGATCTTGGGCATTACTTTGATTTTGAAAACACAATTATATTAAAAACAGAGAATAATTATAAAAAAGACTAATATATGAAATGATAAATATACAAAAGACACTAAAACTATTAATTTCAGAACCGATATTCAAAATTTAAGTAATGTATATAGCAATTTGTTAAAATGACATTTGCATTTCTTAAGAAGGAAACCTTTGGCTAGGTTTTTAAATTTGGGTTTTCCCTAGTCCTTGAACAGAATTGTTAAGGTTTCGACAAAGATTTTTTGATATAGGGTTTTACTTAATTTGCATGTATGTTTACACATTAATTTAGTTTTTATAATTTATATATATATATATATAAAAGTTTGTTACACATCCTCTATATCAAGAAATCCTAGTCATTAGTCATTTTGTTGATAGTTCCCAAATAAAAAACAAATGTTTGTTTATATATTTATCTAGTTATATTTTCACTGAAGAAGGTATTCGAAAACGTTTGTAAACGTTCTGAAAATATAACTATCGTTCAAACCAGCCTTGTTTTATTGACCTATTAGTGGTAGAGATCTATCATATAAGATAAGTATAAAAAGGTCACGAAATATATATATATATACATTGAAAAATTACAAAGGCACTAATGTTCTAACACTTGTCTAGATAGGAAAGAGTTTGTTTTTGCTTCACTACTCGATTCGGCCGAAGACGACGCTGCTGGTCTGCTATGAAATCCCGCGTAATAAGTAAGTCGAGCAGCATCTTCCCCTGCAACTTTTCTTCTCCTTCGGATCGCATATATTGCCCTTGCCAGCTCTCTTTTTTGCAAATTGACAATGTGGTCATCCCAAGTAAGTTTAGTATCGAAATAAAACCCCAGAAACTTGAGATTTTTGGTTATTAAGTTTCGGTTCATTCCCACTAAATCACTCCTCAGCTTCCGCCATCACCATCTCAGCAGCTCGAGTCGATTTTATATCCTTTCCTCGTAGGAGAAAGGACGTTTCATCCGCATACAGGAACGTATCGTCGCTGTTTATGTTTGCGGGCAGATCGTTTATGTACATTAGGAACAAAACTGGGCCCATTGTGGAATTCCTCGGTTTGTTATCTCTGCTCCAGATGTATTTCCATTCCTGCATACCTGCTGCTCCCTATCAGCAGGATAGCTCTTAAATAGCTGCAGTAATACTCCACGAATCCCATAATGTTCTAGTTTATTGGATAGTATGTCGTGGTTTATACAGCCCAACGCATTCGGGAGATCGCAGCATGACAATTGGATCTCTTCGTTATCGTCGAAATCTTTAGTATCAGCGTCCAATAAATACAGCATAACAGTCACCATAGATTTTTTCTTTCTGAAACCATGGTGTGCTTCCTGTAATAGATGGTTCTCTTCAAGGTAGTTGACCAAGCGCACCTCCAAGCCCTCTTAAAATATTTTCGATATTATAGGGAACATATAAATGGGTCGATAGGTTATCTAGTTCATCGCTTTTATGGATTGGTATAATTCTCGCCCGTTTTCATTCGTTTGGAAAGACTCCATTGATAAATATAGTATTTATCGAGTGTACTATGGGACTGCTCAGAATGTGTATGATTTGTTTCAAAAGAGAAATTGACATGCCTTCTACATCTTTGGTGTTGTTTTTCAGCTTATGCGTAATATAAAGTGCTTCTTCTTTAGTCGTTGGAGAAACAACGAGGCAGGGAAACAAATCTCATTTCTTGTTGTTGGTGAATTCCAACATAATGCTGGTCCTGTTCTATGGCTGGCAATTTCGGTATCCACATATGCAAAATACTATCAGAATTATTGTGAACTTCTTCTTTGCCAATCTCGCTTTTTATTATCTCCCAGATTGTTCTACTTCCTATTTATATTCTCTACGCTGTTGGTGCACGTAATCACTGCTTTGTTTTTCGTTTCTTGCACTCTTTTCCTATACTGGTTTCTTGATGCATTGTACATTTATTGTGACTGCTCGTCTCTTACAACTCAATTTATAGCTAGAGCTTCAAAGAGCATTTACGTCAAATGCTACATTATTTTTTACCGCGCCTATATTTCGTTGATTTTGACCGAGCCTATTATTGGAAACTGTAATTCTTGGTTAATTTATGCATATTTCATTTGAGATCATATTCGTTTACCTTGATAGTTTTCCTCCGATTTTGGGCTGCTATTTCGGTTTTAAATCATCCATTTTGGATTTATTGTTTTTGCTCGGCTCCGATTCTATAAGTTTGTAGTTGGAGAGGTAATCCGTCTAAATATGATTCGCATTTGGAATCCCGACGAATTTTATTGCGAATTATTTTGGTTTATTATTCGCGATCTTCCTAGTTGGAGGAGGTTACCGTTTCCTTCGTCATATGCTGCGAGTTAAAATCTTCTTAAGCCGCCCAGCAACCAACTTAGGCTTTTTCTTTTTCTTTTATTACATTTATATATCATTTCCTTTTCTTTACTCTGCGTTGCTTCCTGTCTTTCCGGTTCTTCTTTCTTCTTCGAATTTATTGAATTAAATTTCGACGTTGACATAGACGCTATCTGCCTGGGGAGACCAAATGACGGAGTTGCCCATCCTATATAAAGTGCAACCTTACGAGGACGTGGAGGATTGGGAATCAGACTCCTTACCACCCTGGGAGGCTACCATTGCCCGAGGGCCACAAGCCTATGATCACGACAGATAAGTGACAAAAGTCTTCGCTTACCAGGAACCTCACTCCATAGTTTTCTTTAAATTTTTTAATCCTTAAAAAATTAGTCAAATTAGTTAATATATTAGTTTTGTTTTTCTCTAACATTACATAGCGTAAGTTGTCCATTTATTGTTCAAATTTCGATCAGCGTTGACCTAAGTTTATTTTTTTAAGTTTTAAGTTGGAGGAGTCTTACATATTCTCGTTTTCTAGATACTGTCAAATTCTAGTCTTTCTACTTGTATATCTGGAGTCAGTAAACCGTACTTGTATAAGAAATTTGTTGTGCTTGTCTGCTCCTCTCCGTGAACCTTTTGCGTTAGGGAGTTACCGGGCGAATTGGGCGAAACGCAGTGACGCCCTTTACCACCTACCATAAGTGAGTTTGGGACCCACTCCCGCCTTCATCAAGTTGGTCCGGCCGTTTGAAATCCACAAGGGAAATCTTTGTAACTGTTTGGCCACTTTAATTTTTATTTATGCGTGTTATGCCACGCGCGTAACACCGATCCTAGGAAGAGAGCGCGAAGCTCCATATGCCCAAATCCGAATACTGTGAAGACGAGGATATACATAACTTGCATTTCCTGGTGAAATGAGCTAAGCTTCATTGATTGTCTTCTTCGTCCGATCATATCCCACTTCCTTCCACTGAAATTGGAATTGTTGAATTTGGTTTGATACGGCAAAATTTCATTTCCAACATCTCCATGTCGCATGGGGACAAGTGTTACCGTGCCGGAATGCAGCAATGGAAAGATTTAATAAATATGGTCGCAGAAAGGATTGGAGAACGTCGCCATCCGATCAGACTACGCTCAAAAGCCCGCTTTGACATTATATCGTATCGTCTAATTGACACGAAAGAGGATTACCAGACGGAACACCTTTCCTTCGAAACGACTGACGTTTGCACGTCAATCCGACGTGTGCATCATTAATCCAAATTAGAACTAATTTCGGTGCATCATTAGTCGTCGCTAAAAGACCATCCGAGCGCTAGCCAAGATTTAATTTAGTGTGTCAACCGTATACGACCGTCGCGTAACCTAAATCGGCCACCCGTTCGTCGGGCAGGAGAGGTGATTGACCACGATCTCTGCGAGCGCAATATCGGTCGGATGAAGTTATATAAATGAACCCGTTAGCAGCGATGGGATGTCAGGAAATTCACTTATTCGATGCGAGGAGCGTTGCTCCCGGCCAGCTAGAATAAAACCGAAAAGGAGAGAGGTGACGATGGTGATGAAGATAAAAGCGGAATGGATCGCGAAGAAGTATAAATAGGCGCGGATAGAATTTAACCGGACTCGTCGTCGCAGATGTACTACGAGCGTTCTTTCGCTTGTAAAGGTTACATGCCATCGTCGAGATTGGATCCGATCGACGTGTGTGGGAGCCGGATCAAATTCCAGAAACAATTAGTATGGAATGGAATTTTGTACGAGATGGAGAAAATGAAATAGCAATTATTTCATATTTCATTCTTCTTTATTATTTTACTAATGGCAATTTCGTTTAAAAAGTAAATGTTGATTCGTTTGGAGCCAACAATGATCGAAGTTGAAGAGGCAAATACCGTCGAAAAAGAAAAAGGAGCGAAGAAATTGCGTGTTTCTTGTTTTTAGTTAAATAACTTCACTCAATCCTAAACCTTCTTACTTTTAGGTGTAGAGATGACGTAGCCACCTTGGTTTTCTTATGTTAAGCTTCGTATTTCGCCCCTTCCTCTCTGTTTCTTTCCTCATTATGTATATCCATCTTATTCTTGGTCTCCCCTCCCCTTTACTCGCGTTTTGAACACTATTTTTGTGAGTCTATCGTCTGTTCGTCGACATATGTACATGCCCAAACCATCCAAGCTGTCCCTCCAATGATGTTTTCTTTGGTAGATTCTATATGTGGCTTTCGTCTGAATGTCTGGTTTCTTATTTAGTCTCTTCTATTTTTGTTTTCTATTATTATCAGAAAGCACATTTCTACTGCATTTATTCTGTCTTTGTTAGAGTCTGTGACTCGCCGCTGTGTATGATATAACTTTCGTTTTTATCTTTTTCTGTTTCAAATAATTAACTCCATAACGAATAACTTAAATCAAACAACTCGCAGGTTTCAAAATATTTCATTATAGTACCACTGCAATATAGTTTAACCACACTGTGCGTTTATCAGGAGGATGAATACTAAAGGTTAACGATCGATAGTAACAACTTATATACAATACAATAACGTTCAGGTAATTATAAATTTAGAAATTTAGTGCTAGGAGGGGGCAGTGACAAACATCTGTTTCCCTTATAAATGTTGACTTCATTGTATTTGATATATACTCCGTTCTTCCCACGCTTTCGCTTAATTCCGTCTTCATTTTCCCATTCCTTTCTATATTTGTACCTTAGTATTTGAAGCGGTACATCTGCTCAATTTTCTTTCCATCTAGGCTTATTTATTTATGTTTCCTTGGATGTTGGTATTAATTCTTTTTTTTTTGTTCTTGATTTTCATTTATCCTAGCTAGTTCTTCCTCTAGCTTGAGTTTCGGACGGCCAAGCAAAAGCACGTGCTCTGGTCGGGACGATAAACGACGTATTGCACATGGGCACGAAAACATAAATCGCTAACCTCGGTGAGGCACGTGTTAACATTATCAGATTGGGCTGAAACTTAATTACATTTTCTATTGACATATTTTAGGGGGTGCCTCGATGGAAAATCCAAAATTGATTCCTTATAATCACCCCAAACACCCCTAACATGCTTAACAGGCCGAAAATTTATGGCGCCTAGCTCGTACTATCTTGGTTATTCTGTTTTGATGAACACTTCTTAGTATTTTATCACAACCAATCTCATGCAAGCAATTCGCGCTATCCAGATTTAACGTAGGGGAATCTCACCGCAACAAAGAAGAACAAAGAACAACTAGCTAGAATGCCATTATCGCGCCGCAACGATCCGCTTCAAAACGGGAAGGCGAGACCTCTAACCTGAATTTTTGTAATTTATGACCCACCGGGTCGTACCCATTTATATAATGTAACAACATCGCGAGTGCCTCCACGGCGATAATAAAGGAAGACGCTCATAACGCGCGCACACGCGCCCCCAGTAGCATTTAATTTTTTATACGGCACATAATACGTACGACACGCGAGGGCTCCTATAGTAGGTGTATGTATGTATGAGGGTATGAGTATGTGTCAGTCGAGTCGAATGCTCCGTTTAGAATTTCGCCAAAGGCTCGTTACGGAAGGATGGCTGTCTTATTATGTACTCTCGCGAATTTCACTGCTGGGGTTGCGACTCTCGGGCTTATCTACCCCGCTTCCTTTCTTGTTCCCCGCTTTGTTTACGAAGTAACTTGATCGTCGTTCTTTATACGTCGTAGTGTGTATTTTAGGCCGTGGTCTATATTAGAATCGTTATCTTCTGATGGGGCCCGTAAGTGTTCTCGAGAAGATCTTATTACGTACGGCGCAGTTTTGACTTTATTTAGGGATGGAAGTTTAATGAACTGGAAAATGTAGTTTTCTATATCGTAATAAATCGAGCGAGTAAAACTTTATCTCATTTCGTACGACGAAGTTGTGACGGTTGGAAATCTCTTAAAAATGATTCTAGTGAATACTTGAATCTTATTAATGAATTCTACTATAGCATCCGTACAAAATAAAATGGGTTCAAGAACTTCGCGAGGATGATTTTGGCAGAAGAGTTGAATTTTGTGAGATAATGATGGACAGATGTAATCTGTAACAATCTGGAATTTCAATCAATCTACCAATCTACCTTCTGCCTAAACGGCTCTGTCAATAGACTAAGCTGTAGGTACTGGGCATTTGAAAATATACACTGGATAATTGAAGACACACAATTCTGACAACTTAAACAAAGTATGGGCAGGGCTTATCGGTAATTCAGTCATAGGGCCTTTTTTATTGCAGGTACATTAGGAGAAAGTTCCAATTAACTAGCTTGTAAGCAGGATATTTAAGTCATCTCAACCAAATTTGATGTATGGGTTTGAATATCGTTTTCACAACCTAAATGTGTGCAAAAATCTTCAGTATCTTGTAAACTTACTTGCAGATGTATGGATTACAAATTGCTATTACATCAAGCGTATTCTCTGATTTGGGTCCTCCAACATTTTTCTGTTCCCGGAAATGAAGGGATGCCTCGGAGAAAGCAGATTCACATCCATTGAGGGGATCAAAGTTGAAATAAAGACTTATTTTGTAGAGTTCGACAAATCAAAATTTTAAGAGGTCCTGGGAAAGTTGAAGAGGCAATGGGAATATGCTTTATTGAATTAAAAGGAAACGATGTAAAGAAATAAGGAAAAAAGATGAAATTACCTCTACTAGTAGAACCGCGAGTATATAATTATCCATACTCGGAGATTGGTTGCGGGTTTTTCATCCCCAACATACTAAAAATCTGCCCCGTTAACGATTAAATGTCGCAAGTATAAAACCATGATTCTGAATAGTATCTAAAGACAGTACGAAACGTCGATAACTTTGATTTTGTGGAGAATGAATACAATATGTAGCCATCATCTAATTTCGATAGAACTAGAAAATCGTAAAAACGTAATAAAATTTCTGCCTAATTATCGGCAACTAGTTTCTTAATTTGGACCTTATGATTTCTAAATTGCACCTGACAGAAAATAATCTCTTACCTAAATGAAGATGTTTTATTATAGTTTCATTTATTGATAGAATATACAAAGCCAAATCTAAAACTAAAAATACTCGGAGCACAAAAACATATGATTCATAACTACATCTTCAATTTTGTCACCAAGAAGGGGAAAGAAAAATCAAAAAGTCAAAGAATTGGGAAGTTAAAGTCAATACCAAATGTCATACAGGCTGGTTGACGTTTTATTTGACCGTGTTTCTGTGGATTTGGTAGTTTTATATTTATCATCAATTACAGAAATATCAGATACAGCCGGAAAAATAAATGCAGTGTTTAATTTCTGATGATTTCTCCTGCACAATTTGACCAACACAATAGACATCATGCCCTTTTTTGTCTTGTAAACATGCTATGACGTAGTCATTTACTTTCAGTTCATTGTGATCGAAATCCTCAAAATCATTGGTTTCAACCAAATCATCAACAGGACCTTCACCCCCAGAAAATGAACCACTTGCTTCAAATTCCTCAGATGCGTCATCCCTCTCTGACAAAGTGCTTGTTTTCCTGTATCCTCATTTTCCTGTATCCTCATTTTCTCTCCTCTTCTCTACTATCGCTTTCTAATTTTGTCCTTTTTGTCTTGAGTTTCGTTTCGTTACTGTTTAGCTGCGAACAAATGTCTTTTTAATTTCGCTTCTGCCTTCCTTTTTGCTTTTATTTTCCGCTGCTCCGCATTCTCTTTGAAATAAGTACTTATTAAAATTTCAGCATCTTGTTGTTTCCTTTGCTTCGAGGTACCAGCTATTACTTGCGGTAGTGGGGACACAATATTCAACGACCCAAAGAAAGTTTGTGTTGGTGTTGGGACCCCTTTATCATGTATTGGGATTGATGCAGTATTGCCAGAGTTTTCTTTCGATGCTGTCACTGCAATATCTCGCACGTGCACTTATCGTTGTACGTTAGAATAAACATCGTTTTGTCGATTGAAAAATTAAATTGGTACTAAACGGTACTTACACATTAACTTATGATAAAATGTATTTTTATTATAGGATCCTCCGCACAATTTTTGCTTCAAATCATAAATCCTGCTAAATCAAACGAATTAAAAAAGAATTAAATCAAGATTCTACGCCCCATTAGAATGTGATAGAATCTAAAAACAACTGTTATATAGGTACATACGTCCTAATCAGAAGGAGTTTGTGGTTCCTACCGCAAAGATTGCGGTTAATGTGTTTTACTAGAATAATATTTTGTTTCCTTCACAAACTTATCATCTGGTATTATCCTTATCATTACTACGTATTTATTTATTTCTAACCTTCAATTTCCCCGCAAACTATTAGTAAACAAAAAGGCAATTTTCTTTAAAATAGCAAAAATCGATTTTATTTATATAAATGTCAAGATACTCATAAATGTGTCACCAATAGAACCATCGTCATGCAAAATCTAACCTTTAAGCCGAAAATAAACCGATTCTAGCGTGCACCATTAGTCAAGTAAAACTCCCTCGACCTCCATTCGATAAGCTGCACATAATGCGGCAATCTTCCCAAAATTGAGGTACCGATTTAAAATGCATCGCGAAAAGCAAACCGCCACGACCGCATTGCATTGTTGGCGACATAACGAGAGAGGTATGTTGCCACACGAAAACCACGCGATGAGAATCGGACGTATTTTAGGGAAATAATCGTTTAGAAAGCGCGATAACGCGCCGAACTGTTATAATTTAATTGCTATTATTGAAAATCGATTCCCCGGATAGAAATTTAGTGAGGATGATCGCCGAAGCGATCGATTTAAGAGATTACATCCGACGAAAGCGTACACCGGCGTGGTGCACTGTGCTCCAAACTTGGGTAAATCATGCGGCGCATATTCGATCGCGAACAATGCGGGCGAACACAAATTCGCAATTGTTGGCGTTATCCAACGGTAATAATCGGGGATTTGGATTGAACGAATTTTGAACGGATGAATGGAGATGGATGCATCTGTACAGTTTGTGCCAGAAGTAATTGCCCAAGTTTCATTCTCATAAATGCAAGTAAAATTTTTTTATACTTGTTTACTATGCAATCTGTTACAGCAATAACAATAAGCATATTTTCTAATCCATACAATTACACACGAAGATTGTGTTCGGCGACAAAAATAGAATTCACATTAAAATTAGCCAATAATATTTATTATATGTATAACATATCACAGTCTGATTAGCAAGTAAAATGGTAAAAGAAAATTATATAAATAAGTAGAAGAAATTAAAGATCCAAAGATATTTTCCTTTGTGGCAAAACAAGTTGTCTGCTTCTGTAGAATCAAATAGCTGCAAAAATGCGCAGTTAGTACATTATGGCCGAATTTCGTAATTGAACTCTAATATGTACGAACATCTAACACCCGGGCTTATATAGAGCTTCTGTAGAAATGAAAACTACTTCACACAGTCGCACTGATGAGCGGTATGACCGCGAAACGCGCGTCTGCGAATAGTGGAAGTAGTTTTCTAATAATCACAATATTCCCACGGCGGGCTAGCCGAGTGCGAGATTGCAGCTACTACAGGAGTTTGTGGCAAAGCAAGTTGTCTGCTTCTGTAGAATCAAATGGCTGCAAAAATGCGCAATTAGTACATTATGGCCGAATTTCGTAATTGAACTCTCTAACATCTTTTCCTATCGTTCCTCAATACAACCCTTCCACATATTCTTTCCGTTCACTTTTAAGCGAGTTTAACGGCATTCTTCTTAACCTATTCACCCCAAAGATCTTTGATTTCTTAACTTGCTTTCTAACTTTATTTCCATGTTTATAATAAAGAAATAAATGATCAAAAGCAACGTTTTCGAGTGTTTTTGGATGTGCTCTTTCGGAATCCGAGATCAGAATCAGCGATTTTCCTGTCAGAAAATTAATTATGGCGGATTTTAAATATATAATCCAAGAAAAATTTGGAATTTAATGGTGCAAAAATGGGAAATTCCGTTTAACGGTCGACTGCTTTTGAATGTGCTTTCTCGGAATGCGGGATCAGAATTGAGATTTTCCTGCCATAAAATTAGATATGACGGATTTTAAATAGAAAAACGAAGACAAACTGAAAATTTTCAACCAATATAATCTTTTTCACATTAAAATTGGGCAAAAAAAATATGGAAAATTCCGTTCCACCTTCGACTGTTCGTATTTTTTCCGAATCCGGTATCAAACTTGAGATTTTCCTACCATAAAATTAAATATGGCAAATTTTAGGTAGAACACCCAAGAAAACTCGATAATTTTGAAACTACATGACTTTTGACATTAAAATTGTGCAAGAATGGGAAATCCCGCTCAGAAATCAAAAAAATTTTCACATTAAAATTTTGCAAAACAGGGAAATCGCGTTTAACCTTAAACTGTTTTTGAATGTGCCTTTTCGGAATCTGAGATCAGAATTGAGACTTTCCTGTCAGAAAATTAAAAATGGCGAATTTTAAGTAAACAAAAAAGAAACAAGAAAAATCAAAAATTTTAGAACTTCAAGATTCTTTTTCACATTGAAATTGTACAAAAAAGGGAAATCCCGCTAAACCTTCGGGTGTTTTTGGATGTGCTCTTGACCAAAATTGAGATTTTCCTGAAATGAAAATTTCAATCAATATAATGTTTTTCACACTAAAATTGCGCAAAAATGGGAAATCTCGCTTAGTCATCGCTGTACAAATTTGTTGAAGTTTACCCGATTCTTTTTATATCCATATTAATTACATTTTTATTCCAAATTATTGTTTACCATTCTACCATCAGTACAACCTAGGGAGGTTGTGCTAGGTAAAATGCCATGTTCTTTGAGATGATATATCTTTAATACATGCTTCACAGCCTATTTTTCTATTGAATCTTATATTCTAACTCAGGAAGAAATAACGAGTACTACGTAACTTGCAAACTTCAAGAGTAACCAAGTATTAGACTCTTGGGGAGGTCAAGGTGAAAAGACCTAGATTTTGCTAATAGCATTTTATTGCAGCTACAGAATTTTCGCCCTCAGATTAAGGGAATCCTCAGTGTAGGCAACAGTGATATTAAAATCCCCACAAATTATTTGGAAAATCCATATTCAAAGCAAGAAAGCAACGAGTTTGAAAACCCTTACATTTCTGGAGAGAACTCTAACCTCACCTGACAGACAGGCTGACAGACTTAAAGTGTCCTATTCTAACTTCTTTTATTTAAGCCACCATTAAAAATAAAATATCCTGCTAAACTTGAATAAATCTGTGAACCATATCGAGCGAGTTTCCCCATTTTTACGCAATTCCAATGGGAAGAATTTTTGTTTAAATTTTTGTGATTATGATTGTAAGGTGTGTGATGCAGGAAATGTAATTTGAAAAGAAGTTAGAAAATCAACGATCTTCGGCAAGTCCAAAACTTAGATTTTTCACCAAAATTTGCGAAAACCATATCGTTTTAAAAATACGTCTGTATCGAAAAATAAGGGGAAAACCAAATAGCGACGATAAATGAGGAACGATCACTTTTCGATATTCCTTCGCGAAATGAAAGGATTCTCTTCGACGTTTATATTACCTGTTAGAATACCTTCGGGGTAAATATAACGATTAAAGTTGATGGGCAATTTATCTCCGATAAATATCAACATTTCTGACGCCTCGAATATTGCGCGATATTCTTGTTAGAGTTGGCCTGCTTCGAGTTTCCTCGATATCTACAGTTTTCTCCAGGCAATTAAGGAAGAAATTTCGTCGATATTCGATTAATCTAATCCGCTTCGTGTCATGGTAGAAGTGCAAGGTATCAGTTTATAACGCCGGTTAGAATTTAAATGACAATGTATGAAACTATAAAATTACAAGTACAAATATCAAACTTTCGTAAAGTACAAACATGAAAACGAGAAAAGTAAATAAATATATCAAATGTTTTATCCGCCTTGGACTCATTGAAGAAAATTTGTGTATAAATATAAAGTTAGACAAAATCAAAAAGTATGCAACATAAATAACTTATACTCTAAATTATCTAAAAACTAGTATCATAGTCTTAATCAGTGACCCAAAAAACACCCACCATTCAAAATAGCGGATACAATACGAACACAAAAATGTATTGTCTATGAATACACAAAACAATTGTGGTTTTGCCATTTTCAATTTTGGTAAACTAATACTGGATTCGTAATCTGCAACCCCAAAACCACCTTATGAATGGATCACCAGCAATAACGGAGCAGCACAAAACCCCGTGCAACAAACGGTAAACGATGCCAATCTCTACTTGCAAGAATTAAGTTTTGCTGACTTAAGCACCTCACTACTGAAACTTATTGCATCTTATTCGTAGAATTAACTTACTGTCATATATTAGATACACATCCAAACGATATCGGTGAAAATAGGAGGTGTGCTAAGGCTCCAACTTGGAATTACTACTTTTTGCATTAAATCTTCTTTTAAACTATACTCGGATCTTTCTTAGTCGATATTCCTATAACCTAAATGTCTACCTAGGTCGAATTCTGCAGTCGCTTGGAGCGCTAGAACGCCATTTCAATAACTCTTTTAACATAAACTCTCTGTAAATCCAACAATTTGTGGTAGCAGATTTAACTCTTCGTTTGTAAACGTGGGTCCCGGCCAAGTGTTTCGGTTACTAATTTTGGAGCAAGTGAAGGGAGACCCTCACTATCCTTCCCTAAACAAAGTTGTGTAAGCAAGGGAACCAACTGCTAAGTTGCAAGGGCCCAGTCGCTCTTGACGGTGTGTACCTAAAGCGCAGGTAAGAAAAATGCAACGATTGTACAGCTGGCAGAGACAAAATTAAAAAAACGCTATACTGTTGTATGAAATGCTCAAAACCAATTTGCGAGAATCCTCGAGTAATAGCAATAAAGTATTCACTTTCTATATTAAAATAATAATTTATATAATGACTTATTCGCATTTTTATCTTCCAAACTTAAACATTTGATTTTAAAAGAAATCCAAAAAAAGAAATGATGCATATTTGAGTAAAAAGTAAAATTCTATAATTGAATAAACAATGTATAAAGAAAAAGCATTCCATTCCCAAACCGATGGTAAATAAGTTGAAGTCGAACTTGAAGTAAATTCTAGTTTGGATAATAAGAGCGCCATCTGATGGGGAAGACGTAAACGTGTGCGTGTACGAGCGAGAAACAACTAATGAAAGAAGAGAGATAGAAGAAAAGCGTCTATCTGGCGATTTCAAGCGTCTCGCTTTTTCCCCGTTAACTCTCGCCACAAAACTTCCCTAAAAGAGTTTCGCTATAAAAATCAAGCGGGATATTTTCTGTTTTTTCGAAAAACTCTTTTCTTCACGTTCATTTTGTCGTTTTTTAAAGTTAAAAATCTTAATTTGCCTAGAAGTTACGATTTTTGAGTAAATCGCTAAATTTTCAGGAATTTGCTCCATTTGTTTAAAGAAATATGTATGAAAAACATATTTTTTTAGCAATATTTTGATTGATATACCAAGTTGAAGTTTTGGCGAGAATTAATTCAAAATTTTATGACGAAGATAAGTGAGCAAAGAGAAGGCTGGACGTGAGTGTCCCATGTTTACAGACGACAGCTGCCGAAAAAGCGTTTACAGACGAAGGGTTATGATTGACTTTGAGATTCGATGGTTTTATGTATGAAGCAGAACACACAAGAACAAGTACCATTCTTTCAAAAGTTTTTTATATTTATAAATAAGCTTCTACCTTAATCTACTTTTCAATGTAATTTCCACCAATGTTAATGTACTTCACATCATATCGTATAACCAACTTCTGCATTCCATCCTCATACAAATCCGTCGCTTGATTTGCCAACTTCCAATAATTTAAGCTCTGTGCCACACTTACATTTTGCGAAAACTGATCACATTACATCAACCATCTTCACTCAATCTTCAGTAATGACTAAGGTTTAATAAAAGAGTGGATGACGTGTTATCATCCATATTCATATCATCCCATTCTTTGTGGGAAGTTGGCAAATCGGCTGGAACATTTCTAGAAGGATGGAATTTAGAAGCTAATTGTACACCTATAACCAATTTCATTTCATTCGCATTTTATGTATATCCTTATTATACTATACCAGGCTCATCAAGTCTTGATAAAAAAATATGTATTTCGATAACTTTGTGGGTTGTCATCACTTTACTGTATCACGTGTCAAATTTCAAAAAGGCAATACTTATAGGCTGGAAGCAAACTTCCACACCTTCGAAGAGAAATATTATCCCCAAAAGAGTACTCCTTGAAGATTGAACGTTTTATCTTTCAGATCGTATTTTGTTCCGCGTTATTGTGGTATGTAAGTATAGTTATAGAAAGAATAGGTTTCAAATTGATCACAGGTACTTTCCATTAAGTTGGAGTTGTAAAAAATAAGACAATCCGGTAAAATTAATCGTAGGTTAGCTTGGCATCAAGGACTGACAGAGTCTACGACAAAATGACGTGCGCAGCAAAAAGAATTAATCTAATCGGACAGACATAATTTTGGACAATAGAAGAGTTCCAGACAAAGAAAATTCTGTGCATCACCGCATCTTGTTCAAAGAAGAAAAAGTAACACGGTCTAAATTGCCGGTGAAACGACGCCTTTACGTAATCGCTATTTTTGTTCCGGTCGAGGTATGCGCGTGTGTACACTTCGTAAGGCGGACCGCCCGTAAACAATTTATGTATTTAGACTTATAAATACTTTCTACACGGTAGTCTGTTTACGAAACCGAAAAGAAGAACTATAACTTTCGTTCGACAGCGTTCGATACGTCTATTTATAAATTTTTGAGAAAAAGAGCAGCCTTTTTAAATATTTTTGCGGAAAGCCGGTTTTTATGTAAGTATTTGTAGCCCGAACGTATAATACGCGTATGTCAGGAGAAAGGTAAATAAACACGCGAGTTGGTGGATGGTCGATCGTTACTTACGGAATAGCTTCTTAGAAAAGTTTGTTAGAAAGAAGTAACCGAATTGAAGTGTGCTAATGGACACCTCCGTTGGTCAGTAATATGTTTCACAAAACTTTCTAAACACGAAAATATCTACATTTTGGTAATGATAAGACAGTTCCAGTGTACTGTTAAAACTAACAATAACTCATCATTTAACTGATGGCAGCACCGGTTCGAGGAAAGATTTTCACCCGGGTGAGAGGGTAATTTGTCATCCCCCTTAAAGCCAAAATTTATAATGATGGAGAGCAGATTAGAAAAAATAACCATGAAATCGGAACATTTCATTATAACATACATACATTATTACCAAAGACAACAAACAACAAAAAAACAAAAAATTAAATCAGAAAATTTTTGCGAGTTTTTGTATCGGCAAAATCTTTAATAAATGTGTCAAGGACTATTTCGTGTAATAGTTCATGTTCAATTGACATCATGACTAATCCGACCAGTCGTTCTTGTGAAATGCTTGATCTCAGGTAGTCCTTGATCAATTTTAGTTTTGAAAATATTCACACTCTGCCGTCAGCTAACTAACTAACTAACTGGAAGTGTGGAAGTAATTCATAGAGCAACGAAGACATTGGGAAAGTTATCACCCAGATTTATCGTTGTAAGGTAGGATAACATGTCTCTTGATTGATGCCCACTGGGCTTAGGAAATAAAGAAAGGAGCACAAACAGTCTTTGATAAAATTGGTAACCTTCGATGTCAGAGTGGTCTCCGTCCATTATCTTCAGATCTCATGTCGTCATACATGAGTCCAAAAATATCATTGTGATTATTAAGTTGGGAAAAACGTTCTTTCAGTGAATTGATAGCACAACTTAGTACGTAAAGACAAAAGTTATTTCTAAAAGCCTTCTTTGGACCCGAAATTGCTTCATCTTCAGATTTATAGTCAAAATGACGATTGATTTTTCTTCGTCTTATCACGGACTCAGTGTGAAAAGTCGTTTCAACTTCCAGATTCTCTGCAATTTCTCTTGTGTCAACCACCATCTCTTCGAAACCTTTATCACTTCGGATTTCCTTAAAATGACATTGCATTTTGTCAATTATCTGACTTGCTGTTGAAATATTTGTCCTTTCTTTCTGAAGTTGTTGGCTGATAGGATTTATTCCGATGAGTATTTTGTGCAGCAAATAAACTTTTTATAAAGTTTTTTTATTTTACAAGCCATTCAGTAACAGAACATTGACTCTTCGCACGACCACACGATAATTAATATCGAGCACCGTAACAGTACTTAATACTATGTAATAATCGTTGTAATGAAGAAAATGTTCTTTTTATTGAACTTTTCGCTCCCCCATAGAGGCGCCCCCTCCCCCATGGGTGACGGTTTTCACGTAAGAGCAAGAACGTAGTGTTACTCAAATATTTTCCTTCCTAATCCAATCAGAAAACTTTTGTCTTTTATATTTGATCCATTTTCTTCATTTCATTTAATAAATTTAAAGTCACAAACCGGATTTTATTTTTTGGTCTAATTTTGAAAAAGTATCTCGTTACGTTCTAGAAATCCTCCATTTAGCATGCCTGTCTTCAATTTATTACCTCGTGCCGTAACATCACACATAATTAAGCTGGTAAATTCGCAATAAAACATCTCCCAGCTCATATCTGCATAATACCCACTACATTAAATACAACATAATTATGAAATTATAGACTCCGAACGTCGTTCCGATTAGATCTTTGTAGCGGCTGCCAGGTCGTTTTCGCCCGAAGGATTCGCAAAGTCACTTATACATACGTACGGATGTAACATATGCAAGAATCATGCGTAATAAGCGGCGAGCAACGTGTACGCGGATTTTTGCGATCGCTCCAATATAAACCGTTTTACGGCGCGTTTATTTTTGAAATTTGTTGATAATTTCGCCCTGGATTAGACGAATATGCGTTTCCATAAACAAGCTCGTTTCATAAACATACGAATCGAAAGTAAAATAGGAGAGAAGTTTTCTGTTTAGTGCAATGGATTATTTTCAGCGGGGATGTGTATCAATTTTGCTGTCAGAATTTCACTTCTTCAAATGTACAAGGATTCAACGTGTGGACTATCAAATATTGACCTATTTTCAAGATCTTCGTTTCTTCGAAGTTTGCAATGAATTCTACCAAACTTCACGCTTGAGTTAATATCCAGATCTAAACACATTGCGCTAAATAAATCGTACAATTCCTGTCAAGTTCGGACGTCGTCTCTACATTCATCCAGTTTAAATTGTATTTCGACGAATTAATTTTATTGCACCTGCAGGGTTTCCGCCATTGGCGCCCTGATAATATGCACCGAATCCGTTTAGTCACGATATCTATATTTAGATGAAGAAGTTAAAGCAAATTATGCCGACGTTGCATGGTTAATAAAGTTTATGAATAAATAGTCGTACTCCAACACTCGAGGATGAAATGACATAAAGAAATTTGCATAAAACTTTTTCATAAATTATATAAATATGTAAATGATAGGTGACATTTGCGTGATTTTTTCACATTTACGCGTATCGTAGTTAGGGCGTATACACGCCCAAGAATTAATCGAATTAACAACGTGGCGGTTGAAAGAATTTTCGTTGTCTGTGATGTAATTCAGAACTTACAACAGTTTCAGGAAAATGACAAAATTTCAGGATTGGAACAAAACTGTATCATAATGCCCGGGTTTTCAACGTTGCGTCGGCTGAAACTACAGTTTAGCTGAACCATGTACCTGTTAGAGTTGTGTAGTGAGGAAATTGAGTCAATTCAGCTACAACTAAGAAAACGTCGATGTTAATTAACCTGATTAGGAAGACCATATACCCCTCAGTGGCTGAGTGGTAAAACTCGCGCTTCACAGTGCGAAGGGCCGGCGTTCGAGACCCGGTAGCGGCAGAGCGTAGCAGTTTAAAATCCTGAAAAATGGATCTGGACCTCTAATAAGCTGCGAAAATGAAGGAAATGCCACTGGGTGGGCCAGGAGCGGTACGGTATATGCGTCTACATATACGGCTCGGTGGCTCCGAACCCCTACACCGAAAGGTAGAAAGGGTAAAAGATTAAGAAGAAGAAGGAAGACCATATAGTAGAAGTATTATTATGTAGTTGAGTTGAGATTATAAGTTTGTCCATATTTGTCATTGCTACCTTACCTATTTACATCCTCTTTTAGAGAAGGACATGGTTATGTGTAGCTTTTTAAGGCTGAAGTGAAACTTAAGCTTACAATTAGTCTCAGAAAGCCCAATAGATCAAAGTGGTCGCAGTGGAAAAGGTCATTTTGGGCCAGACCCCACCTCATTACATAAGCTTAGTCTTCACTTCGGCTCAAGTTAAATTCAACGTTTGATAAAAATTAGAGTTAAACTCGAACTGAAAACCAACGTAAGTCCTGAGCATGAACTTCAGTTTCAACTAATACTGAAAAGCTGGATATAAGTCTACAACTATTTAAAATAGTTGGTAACAACTTAGTATGAAAATTTTGCAATGTCCGTGACAAAATTATTGGGGATATAAATTATTTCTGGAGTGTCTAAAACGAAAGGACGTAAATAAAGGAATTTTAAAAATATCAAACACCATGTTTAATACAACATTAAATGAGGAACTTCCATAGTACGAAACACAAAGTGGAGTAAAGCAGGGGTGTATTTTGAGCCAATCTTTATTCTCGGTAGTGTTGGATGAGGCGTTAAAGAGAGCTAAAAAGAGGATGAAGATGGTGAGATTGGGTTATTGGAAAATGAGAAAAGTGGTCCTATTGGCGCTTCTACTTGCACAACACATGGCAATAATAGCAGACTCAGAAGAAAATCTACAGTACAACCTCAATGTAATAACGGAAGAATTAAAGAACTTCAATATGAAGATAAAAAATGTAAAGGAAACAAAAACGATGATTATTTCAGCGGACAAAAGAAGCAACATCCTTCAGCTTCAAAACACACCATAATACTTAATGGTGCTGCCAGCATAACGTCGAAAAACAGTATTAAAAGCAATGTCGCCCGAAAAGCAGCACTTGAGGCCTCTTTTCTGGCATTTCAATTAAGAAAAAGTACCGCCAAAGCCAAAAAGTGATTTGTTCGCCCTTGAGTGAAGATACTGTGTCGTATAGCGCCTATAAGGAGTGATATCAAAACTTTCGGGGAAAAAATGACCTCCGAGATAAAGAACGCTCTGGAAAAGCGAAGAAAGTTGATGACTGGGAAGTGAAGCAGCTACTGTATGAAAATCCCTCACGAACGCAAAGACCAATTGCTAAGAAACTTGGCGTGAATAGACCAGCCATTTCCACGCGACTGCACGAACTCGGAAGAGTACAGAAGGTAGACCATGATTTTGTTGCACAACAACTTTCGGCCCTACAATACACAAGGGATTAAGGAAGTCTTCTTCAATTTAGCTTGGAAAATTCGCCACCACACTGCGTATTCTCCAGACTTGCCATTTTCGAATAACACTGGCAAATAATGTTTTCGTCTCTTAGACGCTCAGTACTGTTTCTTATCTATTTTTCGATGGTGATTTTGAATATGTTGTCAGAAATAGTCCATCGGATACCAGTTTTCCGTAATTGCATTTTCGATTGTTACGACTTAGCCTTTGCCTTTCGACCAACGCGCATTGCACCTCGTATGAAAGACATGCCTGGCACCTTTGCGGAGATTTGCAAGTTATTGTCATTGTGCTTGATCTTCAACTAGGATTTGTCAAATTTTCTGTTTGCTCTGCGAGTGGGAAAAGAAAACAATGACCACCAAGAAGACAGCTCGTTCCGGGAACAAAAATGTCAGTTGCTGGTGGATCCCCAGAAAATTTACCTGTCACCTGTACACATTCAATTCGGATTGATAAAAAATATTAAAAGAATGGATAGAAACGGCGACGGTTTTCGTTTTCTAAAAAGAACAATTTCCACCGGTCAATGGCGCAAAAATCAATCAAAAAATGCATTTTTGTTGGCCCTCAAATGCGTAAAAATTTACGTTTTTCAACATTTTGAACGTGTGGTACTTTGAAACAATGCCCGACACACAAATTTGGAAAGCAGATTCAAGACTGGTCTTTTAGGTGAAAGAAACACGCAAAAAGTGAAATTTTGCTTACGAGTCCTATTATCTGCTCCAGTTGCCACGGCATCATCTTTGCGATTCGCACTTTCGATTTCCCGAGAAAGTTGAAGAAAGCATCGACGAAACCATCGAGTCAAAATCGCAATCTTTTTTCCGAAGTAGAATTCTAAAGTGATTTTAAATGGGGGCCAAAAATGTATAGAAAGTGAGGGAAATTATTTCGAAGGCAAGGTCATTACTATTTTTTTTTTTTCAATAATAGGCAACAAAGTTTCGTTGAAAAGATCGAAAATCAAAACTTGTAAAAATCAAAAAAGACTGTGAGTTTCAAAAATTTAATAAAAGTACCACTACAAATTTGTTTCGCCACACAGTGGCTTCATCAGGTGGATGAAAACTAAAGATAAACGATCGATTAGTATCTACTTATATACAAAAGAATAAAAGGTAATTATAAAATTAGAAATTTAGTGCTAGGAGGCTGTTTGGTCGTTTAAAACTAAGCCTAATTTATTATATCTATTAATTTCTATTGATTCCAAAATATTTAGTTTTTTGCCTTTTTCTTGAATGTGAAGTATATCAAAATTACTATTAAAATTATGGTTATTTTCTAGACAATGATTAGCAAATGTTGAGTCAGATTTTTTGTCTAAAAAACTTTTCCGATGTTCGGAAATCCGAGTAGTGAAAGTTCTTCCTGTTTGGCCTATATATACTTTATTACCCTCACATGCCAACCTATAAACTCCCGAGTGCGATCCTTTGTCTGTTCTGTCCTTATTATTTTTAATGAATTCCCCGATGGTCAAGATGTAATGAACAACTTACTTTCGAAAAAACAAAAATCATATACTCTCTCTCTCTAATATACCCTAAATTTTCAATTAAAGAACTCAAGAATTACAGTTGCATCACATACATACATAGGTAAAGCGTTTGATATCGTGGGGAAATTAATTAAAAAAGCGAATAACAGTATCATTTCTTACAAAACTAATAATACCATCGGGAAATTCATTAAAAATAATGTATAGAAAGTGAGTTAAGTTACCTAGTCATATCGAAAGCATTCTCTATCTCTACAGGAAAACCTATAAAAATATCATTCGAAAGGACTAAAGCTTACACCACTTCAAATCGACATGCTCCGAATCTGGCAAACGTGGCAAATATTGCAAAGACGATTAAATGAAATTGATTTCTGTAAGAAGAAAATCTCATACGTATATGTCTTGGAAACAGCTGGCGATAATGCGTTCCTTCTTGTTTTATTATCATCTACGAATCGAATACGTGAAAGTCGCCACTCTTCCTTTCGAACAGCTTGAATTATTTTCTGGACACCCCACCTATGGATCGTTGAAATTTTCGTTGCTCCCGTATTTCTCGATTCGAAATGCATGTGATAAGCGCAATCGGTTCCGAAGCCATTAAAACAACATTTAAAATATGTTATAAATAATAAAAAATAATAAAGTGTAATAATTAATTCTTTATTGTTTTTTAAAATTTACTTTAGTTTAATTTTCTGTTAGCCATTTTCATTTTCTTTTGTACTGTACCCGGACTCATCGGAAATACGTGTCCTAGATATTTGTCTTATTTGTCTGGTTAATTCGAGACTGCGCGTTCTAAAAATACGATTAAGCCGGGGTTGGTGTCGAGAAACCTCAATCGATTATATTTCGGAAATGCATGGCGATAAGACGGTTGTAATTTACGTTATCGTAAACCGATAAGTCAATCTTTATTTCAAAAGACTGCAGTGTTCTAGGCTTCAAGACAAATCAATGAAAAGTAAAAACAAAAATAAAGGCTGTCGTAATTATAAATCAATGAACTGGGAGTGTTATCATTGGAAGTGTGAGTGACAACTAAGCTAAAAATGGAATTTCTTATCTTCCTCTTGAGCTTGTCTCTCTGCTATTGGTGGTTTGTCAGAATCTTTTCGCTGACCAGATGGTTAAGATAAGATTGATAAGAAAATAGGTGAGAAACATATCTTCAAGGTAAAGGACAATGAGGGTAGGGGGCATAATTTCTGACAAGCAGAAATGGAGATATAATTTCTAACACATGCTATTTTTATTACATATCGTACTTTCCTACATATTATTGCGTCGTTTACTGGAAGGAGAAGCTTATTATCGTTTGATTTATTTCGCAGAAAATAGTGCACAGCATATACAGTACAGTGTTTCTTGGGCCAGGTACATGCGAGTAAGTATAGGTAGAGTTAAAATTAAAAATTTCCTGTAAACTGTATACAAAGTATAACAGTTGTGTCAAAACTTAAAGCTAAAAGTAATACAACATTATCGCCGTTCCACAAGTCAACGAACAAAAAAATCGTCTATAGATAAAAAGAAAATGTAAACAAATGTGCATAAATAAAATTGTAAAATAGATGTACACATATGGGACAAGACAAAAAAGGATCAAATGAAAAAACATAACTAAAATACAATGGGCCGTATTTGTAGTTCAAGGAGTGAATCCACTAAACCAGCGGTCGATAACCTATGACACGCGTGCCATGCGATGGCACCGAAAAGTATATTGGTAGCACGCTGGCACATCAAGAAAATGATAATATTAAAGTTTCGTAGATTTTATGCTCTTTTTATTGAGAAAATTTTCATGAGTATAGAACATCTCTTTTTTATTTTTCTAAGGTAACTGGAACTCTCCACTCACACACTGCGCAAATATATTTGTTCACTTGAAATCATGGGTGAATATTATCAAAAATTGAAAATTTCTGGCAAGGCCTTTTGACGTAATTATTCGTCATCATCGGACGAAATATGAAAATTGTTTATTCAAGTAAAGAAATTATTTTGTCCACTGGCAGTGTCTGCTGGAATATGGAGGCCGTAGGCAAAATCTATAACTAAAATTTACTTGGAAAGGGGAGGGGCATCTGAGCCTTAACACTACAAAACTTGTGTTTGGAATTGGCCATTATCTTATTAAAAGTAATTTTCATTACATTACATTATAATATTGTGTTATCCTTCATTTATCCTTAGTGGATGGCACGTGCCCGGCTTGTATTTTGTAAATTATTTATAAAATGTGGTACGCATAAATATATTCCTTGCCGGCCGCTGCATTAGAGAAGTTTCCTATGGTTTACTTTAACAACTTCTTATGCATGATTTTGATATGTCCCGGTGAATGGTTGTATAACTTAGCGGCTATGTAGTTAGAACTGATTTAGGATATACATGAAGGAATAGGGAAGTCTGAATTCCCACTGGTGATGATCAAAGCAAGACTAAGACCAAGACTCTTCTAGTTTTCGTCTTGCATCACTCGGTTTGGTTTTCGTCTTGCATTCATGCGCTCGGGCCTGTCTTCTTGCAAGGGTCTTGCGTTTAAATTAAATCTATTATTATTTATTATTTTACATCTTACATGCTAACCATCCCACAGAAAAGGTCATCCGTTATAAAAATAGTTTATGTGCAAAGTGCAAAGCTCTAGCAGTCTTGCAAGACTCTTGCACTTTTGTAAGATTCTTGCGTCTTGGTCTTCCATTGTGTTTGGTGTTTCAATGTACGGTCTTGGTCTCGGCCTTGATCTTTAAATTCGGTCTGGTTCTTGGTCGTGCACAGAAGAAGATATACAAGACAAGGATCAAGACAACTGTATGGATCACCAGTTCGTACCAGTTTCTTCGTAGAAAAACCGTCCGTGCTGCTACTGAATTACCCCACAAGAGGATGCCACCGTTGATCTTGCTGTGAAAGCTGTGGGAATAGATCGTACTTGCTTCCTTAGAAATTTTCCGTATCATGGAACACGCCACCCTAATGAATATTCCAGATTAGTTATCTGTTGAAATGAATCATTAGAAACCGAACAGCCCTCTGGCCTCATTTGCAAATGGAAAAGGCAAGGATTGCGATTTCAACATGTTCCTTAGCCACTTCTACCGTTGGTTCAACTGGATCAATGGTGTTAGTTTTCAGCGGATGCACAAGGAAGGATGTGTCATTAGCGTCCATCAAAGTCTTATAGCAAGTAACGCTCGCTAATATGAGGGAGAAAATCGGTTTCAGAATCGACCCTCACGGCACCTTTAAGTTTGTCTACAGACTTACTGATTTTTCTCGATGCCAGAGCATCCGCCGTTTACTTCGAGATAACTTCTTAGAAGCATATCTAGCATAATTATGGGATTCACGCGATCAAAATCTTTAGATAAGGCGCAACAGGCTAACTCCATCTCTTGCCTGTCATCATATCATTGTGCAATAGTATCTATTGACTCATTGTCAGTTATAGTGGACATCGTGGATTTGTCGCTTTCATAGTCATGTTGAGAAGGATGCGAAACGTAAAAGTCCTCACCAGGTTTGTTTTTATGGCGTGTTCGAAGATTTTCTCCTTATAAATCTTCGAAGTGGGATAGGAAGAGATAGGTGTAAGGAAGGGATGAATGTTGGTACATATACATAAAATCGAATGGTTTCCAGTTACTCAGGACGTATTCCCGCACCTCTTAGATAATAATAATAATATATTTAAGATTCATAAAAAGAATGTCGACATTGTCAAAATAACATTAATTGAAAAATTGCAAAACACAACTTTATACAAAGAACTCATGTATAACAATTATTTTCCAACATATGCTGTTTCAGTCGTCTTTTAAAAACACTTATGTTGACCAAATGGATCAAATGCATTGAGAAATTTACACCCCAAAGGAAGTGCGATGGGTAGGGGGTTCTAACATAAATATATTTAAATTGTTACATACATAACAACAAGCAGCAATAATATAACTACTTGCAACAGTCAGAATTCGGAAACCCCTCAAAACGATCCTGCAAGATTCTTGTCTTTTGAAGACAGCCATGATTCTGATTGCATATTTCTGCATGGGAAAAACTCTCCCAGCTTCTACACAATTGCCCCAATTTATGATTCCGTATCTTATATGTATTTCTATTGTGCAATAGTACATATCAATAATATTTATGTACAGCAGCGCTGTGACATTCATTTTAATGCATAACAATTTCTACGTAATTTACTACAAAGGCTCTTGAAAGCTACCCCCAGAATCCTGTGAGACTGACCCAAGAATGCTTTATTATATGAACATAAACCAATATCAAATGCAGTGCTTTTTACAAGAGCAAAAAGAATAACAAATGTCTTGTTGTTTGTTCAATGCTCAATTTCAGAATAAATAGGAGAGATGGTATCATTTAGAGACCGCAGTGTATTTGTATCATCCGCATAGCATATAACGTCACTATACCCAAAGCAGCGTTTCAAACAATCTATGAAGTCGTTAGCATAGATGATATATAATAATGGTCCCAAAAACGCTCCTCACAGCGTACTTATCACTATATTCATTAACTTTTACATACTGATGTCTTTCATCCAGATATGATCCTAACAGTTCAAGAGGTACATCTCGAACACCATATCTTTCCAGTTTGGTGATTAAAATTTTGTGGTCCACCAAAATCAAACGCGTGAATCAGATCTATGCTCAGTACAGCAACTAATTTTCTATGATCTAACAATTCTATTATGAAACTCATACAAAGCAGTCTGAGTGCTTCTGAATTTAAGAAATCTATATTGATTATTGGGCAAAAGATTATTATGCACAAAGAATCCAGTAAGATGATAACCAACTGACATTTCAATGATTTTGGAAAAATATCCACAACAAACTAATGGTCCTATAATTATCGTAGTTATTAGGATCCCCCTTTCCTATACACCGGATTAACTACAGTCACCTTGTATTTGTGTGGAAATTATGCACCTGATAAAAACAGATTGATAACGTGTAGTAATGTGAGTGTAGACGTGTCTATAGCAGTCGCATGGAGACCACGCCCTTAATCATCAGCTTTCCATGACAAAACACGAAATCGCAATAAGTTTTTAAAAGAAGTATTTCCATCCTCAGACCTCCAAAAAATAGAAAAAATCAATTTGTAAGCTGAAGAAATCTGATAATCTTCGAGATTTCGACCGACATCCAAGAAAAACATAGCTGTTCTAAATCTTATTTTACTAAATCTAAATTAGCTTCAAAATCTATTTTATTAACTAAGCATCTTAGAGTTTTTCAATTTCTCTAAATTTTCCTCGGAATATATCAATCAACTACCGGGTTTCCATTGCCACAACTCATCATTCCCAATGTGGCAGCAATAGGACGACAATTTTCACCCAGAAAAGAACATCTCGCTTCGGAATCGTTCCCGTAAAGTAAAGAAATAATCTCATCGTCTTTGTCGCGTCGAAATCTTTCGTCGAGATATTGAAGTTTCCCAGTTGCAAGTGCATCCCGTCCGACGACGACGACGGCGACGAAAGCGACCTCTTCCTATTAAATTGCGAGAGAGGAGATTGCCCCGTAAAATTTTATATATGCGCATTCATTTATTTTTCCCTTCTACGAGGAAAAACGGTCGCAGGGTCGCGCGTTTTATAGCGACGTTGTAACCTCCGGATAGATCTGCGACAGCGAGACTATAAAAACAAACAGGAGGCGCTTAGCTTTAAAATTTATCAAACCCCGGAGGTCGCCTCCTGACCGTATTGTAAAGCAGTAACTTCGGATCGAGTTAAAAAGTTTCAAGTGTTAATTTATTCTTCGCACACAATGTAACGAAACGGTCGCCGTCGACGTTGTCGTTATGTTTATCTCCGGGAGACATTGCGTAATTAGAAAGAAAAAAGATGGAAGTTTCTTGTTAGAAGTTTAGAGCGAGTGCTAGTCTCGTCTGAAGCAATTTTCTATCGTTTTCATCGTAAATAGGTCGTACAAAGTTTGCTCCCCCAATTCTTGTAAAATTGCGATCCCTTAGTCGCGCTAACTTCGAAACGAACGCCTATTGACGAAATTGTTAAAGATTCAAGCATTTGTGGAGAATATTCCCGCAATAAATTTAAATTCCTCGGCCCCAGCTTGAATGTGGGGAAAAATAAAGAGAAAATTGTACGAATGCGGAAGTTGTAAAACTGGAAAATTGAAAAAATAGACAAAATGGCGAATAGCAAAACATAAGTGAAACAACCGTCTTTTCTGGTTTTACGATTGTAGTGGGTGGCGCCCTGAACGGAGGCACAATCAAAATAGGACAAACCCAGTGGCGGCTCGTGAGAGGAGGCTAAGGAGGCTACGCTTCTCCTATTGTTTTTAGTAGAATAAATTGCGTTTATTATGTATTAAAACAATGTTTAAGCATTAGCTATACTAAAATAAAGCAATTCTTACCACGAATTTATAATAAGCAGCGTATCTATTCATTACCTAATTAAAAATGCACACAAATGTGCAACCAAACTGAACGGTGGTGGTGCACTATCGTGCATAAACCACATTACAATTCCTGTCGCCAATGGTACATCCTCCAGAAACTCGGACATTGTTTCTTTCAAAAAGTTGCGATACATCTCGCCAGTAAGTCTTGTTGGTAGACATACCGGTCCAATTAGATAGTCACCCACAATTCCTACCCAAAACATTCAAGGAGAACTGATGTTGAAATCGATCTTCACATATCTCATGCGGATTTTTATCTGCCCACACATGGTTGTTATGAAAACTCCTTATTGCATTTCTTGAGAAACTGGCCTCAACGGTGAAAAGAATTTGTCATGAATTGAGGGATTAGAACTAATGTTTGCAAAAGCCATTGGCATATTGCAATACATGGACGATTCATCGATTCATCGCATCTAGAAGATTGTACAAGATGGTATATAACAGATTACTGATTTTTGCGTTGCCATGGTGGCGTCCCTATTGAAATTTGAAGATCCTGGGGAAGAATAGTGATCTCGCAGTTTTGGAACTCAAAATCTGCAGGCGAAGCATAAATTCGATAAGTTGGATTGCAAAGCACGAGAGAACCGATGGTGTTTCAAGGGCTGTTATGGAAAGAGGACGACTCCAAAAGCACAGTGAAAAAGTAATTGCTTACCGCCAGAACTGCGATGGACGTCAAAGAGTTTGTTTTCAATGTTTTAATGTATTATAAAAGAAAATAAGCCTATTTGTACTTATTTATTTATTGCTTGTGTGAAGTAATGATTTTGTAGTAGTCTCAAAGCGAAATAGAATAACTTTCTTTATAAAAGTTACATTTCATTGTCTCGGGGTGTTGGGTGATTTACAGACACTAGCGAGTCCTTACAAGAAATCGAGTTCCGAGATGTTAGTTTCTGGAACCACGATGGCTACTTTAGCGTGCTGTAGACCATAAGGTTGTATCTGCTTAACCAATATGGATCGACAAACTTTTAGAAGTGGAGCGAACACGGCACTCGACCTGACATGCATTGGTCGATAAAAATGGATTTCGTTGATTTGTATTAAAACTGTCTTACAAGCACATTTGCGGAAATTAGAAATTGAAGTAACTCAAGAATAAATGAGAATAAGCAGGTTCACAATTATCAAGACTAGATCGCTTAAATTAATGAAAGCCGTCGCGTGCGACACGGGACGTTCTTGACAGGAAACCGTTTAAAAAAAAAAAGATAAAATGAGAAACTAATAAGCCTATGGAAAGCATCGTTCATTATCGAGTATATAGTTTTAATATTTCGACACTATTGTGTGCAACATTCAATAAGTTGATAGGGTGATGTATAGATGGCGCCACTATTGACAAATCCATGTGATTTTCTGGAAGCACCAACCTACACACGATACGTGTCAAAACTATATGACAATCTGACGACTAATTCCCAAGTTACAGTGGTTTCAGTGACGTAATTTTTGTAATTTTTAAAACGATGGAAAAATCTGTATTTCGTTTGTTGGTACAGCACTGCTTTTGAATGGAAAAAAATGTAATGCAAGCAAAGCAATGGCTTGACAAGTATTATTCGAACTCTGCTCAGTTGAGACAAATGGTAGAGAAGTGGTTTGCTGGTTTTAAACGCGGCCGTACAAACACCGATGATTCTGAACGTCTTGGTCGCCCAAATTCGGCAGTTCTTCAGAACAAAAACAAAAACAAAAAAACAAAAAAAAAAAAAATGGCCACAAAATGGTTTTGGCCGATCGTAAGTTGAAGGTGCGTGAGATAGCTGATATCTTTGCATAAATATTTTAGCCGTCGCATGAGAAAGCTCTGATAAAATAAAATGTAGAGGACTGTATATACCGACCTAATAAATTAGGTGGGTTAATGGACAGTTAACAAGTAACTGTGCAAAAGCTTATAAAGTAAGCACAATAATTGGCATATGCAAATTGTTAATTATTAAGTTCTTGCACAGTTACTTGTTAAGTGCCCATTAACGCACCTAATTTATTAGCTCGTTGTATAGAGGGTCCTCCACATTTTGTTTCATTAAAATTTTGGTTCTGGGAAATAGTTCACAAATTGCACTTTAAATTGTTTCCCCATGTACCGCATCTGACTCCCTGCGACTGCTATCTGCTTGCAACCCTAAAAGATGCTTCAGGGAAAGAAATTTGGCTTCAATGAAGAAGTGACTGCCGAAATTGAAGAGTATTTTCAGGCCAAATATGAATCGTTCTACAAAAAGCGCATCAAAATGTTTGGGAAGCTTTGAAAAGAATGTATCACTCTTGAAGGATTCTATGTTAATGATGAAAGTCGAATTTTGCCTAAAAGTTGTTGTTTTATCAGTCATCCTACCAACTTATCGGGTGATGAGTCACTACGTAATACTACGACCATTCTTCATCATAGTAACAAATACCGTCAACAACAAACAGAGCCCTCTTGCAGCACACGCGCATACAGTTCCATCGGCACGATGTACGTTACTATAACGGCCCTTATGTTTAATTGGAATTTAACTGAACTTAGTTGAAAGATAGTAGGATGTAATAATTTGAGGATAGGTGACATTTGCAGATTTATAGAGCAATCTTCAGAGAGGGCCGCTTGTTAAAGTTTATGACCACTCAACGCACGCAGTTGGGCTGATTACATCGAGCTAACATAAAGCTCGATATTGATTCTAATAAACTCATGTCTAATCCATGTCATTTAACGTAAATATTCTATTCCATCTTTACATTTGTTAAAGAGAGTATGCTGCTGTTAAACGATATCATAAGAAAGTCTAAGATTAATTTTATCAGTTCGTATCAATTTTATCTTATCGATATTTGATATGTACTTACTTATCCAACGTGTAAAGGCAGTTATAGTTCTGACGTCTAGTTTTATTAAGTAAATATTATCCCGTCAAATACATCTTGGCAAATATGCATACGCATGTATGTTGAGGATTAAGAGAATCGGAAGAATAGAACTAGAAATTGGTAGTTGGTAAGTATGATTTTTAAAATCTCCACTTGTTAATAAGAGAAATTTCGTCTCTTCATTTACACATCATTTCGAATTATCAGATCCACTATACAGGTAGATGCTAACATTTTAAATAATACGGATACAATTAGGGATTTGCGCCTTGAAATACAATTCCTTAATTTGACTTGATACGATGAACTGTACCAATAGTAATTAGGCATCATTTAAACTGTTTTGCAATTAAAATCATCTGTGTCTAAAGCATCAGATGTCAGAAGTCGACGTAGTTCTATTCTATTCACCGACACGATTTACATAGCAAAGATACGTCTCTCGCTTTCAATGGAAGCAAATCCTAATTAAGTTGCTTGTTTTGCGAAGCACATATCCTGGAAGGAAAGAACATAAAGAATTCCTAAAAGAAATCTGGATAAAAGGCGCCTTATTGTTATTGTTTCTATTTGAAATCTTCGTGCATTTTTTATGTAACGGTGGTGATCTGTCTATCGTAAATCTTAAGAAAGCTTTCAGCTTTGCAGTAAATAAAAAGATATATGGAGTGGATTCCGGAGAAAACAGGAATACAGCAAAAAAACATTAAAAATTAAAAACACAAAGGTTTGCGTAAGAATCGAATGCGAGACCCTGGCCGAAGTTGAAGAGTACAATTAGTTGTAAAAGAAAGATGCTGTTCTGAGTCTGCTGCTTGCGGTAGTACTGGACGAATGAATAAAATAAGAAATAAACATCTTAGAAACCGTAATCTGGAATATGAGAATATGGAACAAGTAGGTAACCCTATCAGAATTTTTATAGGTAAACGATTGCGTAGTGATTTCGAAAGATCTAAAAACACTAAATATCAAATGACACTATATCATATCGGTTAATTCTTCACCACATATTTATGTATTTATTGGATTAAATCTGATGGCAGGTGCTTTAGTAGCAGCGAAGGGGGCATCTTCAAACCCTTCCTTACTAAATGTGATACAGTGTCAGTAATATTACAGCGCATTCCTCGCAATCAGTATCAATCAAATGCCAAAATTTGAAATTAACAAATGAAGAGGATAAGTATATATAAGGATAAACGAAACTAAGTCGAAAGCAGTGATGGTCAGAAAATACATATAAAGAAGATACAACCTTAGAACAGATTAACAATTTCTTACATTTCGGTGCGCAGCCAAAACAATACAACATAAAATTCAAGGAGACAACCTTAGAAGAGATTGGCAATTTCTTTGACGTCGGAGCGAAGCCAAAACTTTGGGCAATTCAAAGAAATCACAATCATTGTCACAAAACAGAAAAATATATAAGATAAAAATACAATAATATCAAGAAAGATAATCCTACATAAAATATTTTTCTTCCAAAATAACAAATAAATAAGTAACAAACGTTCAAACCAAATCTACACAAATTTCAACGATATACCAAGCACTATAGTGGAGAAGCATGCCAGAAGAACTCTAAATATAAATTGCAGTATCTTTTCAAAGATTAAATACAATACCATAAAGATTCTCAAAAACAGAATCAAAACAAAATTTCCAGATTTTACGGAAATTGTAAGGAAAATACATATGTAGGTAACACAATTCCTATGAGAATTACAAGTGAAATTCATCTTAATTCCATCAAAATTATAAAGCAAATTCTCAAAAGAAATGCCGGCTCAATAGAAAAGATTGTAAATTTCCAGATAAAAATTATTTTAATTTTTCCACAACTACAAAGGGAATGAATCAAAGTTCGAACAAGGAAATACAGACGTAATCACCACTAATTTCAACTAAATTATAGATTGATGTTTGTACATGTGAGAGCTTTTGCAAAGCCGTACTGACGAGCGGTATAACCGCGAAACGTACGTCTACGGATGGCAAGAGAAGATCAAAATTTTGTAATTCTAAATTATAGAGAGAAAAAGAACACTAGAAAAACACTAGAAAAGTTACAAACAAGATTTATTTTCATGTTTCCAAAATTATGAAGAGGAATTTTAAATCAAAATTGTTTTATTCCATATAAAATTCTAAAAGAAAAGTATATCAACGACGAGGAAAAAATCCAGTCAAAATTTACGCTTATTTCTAATGAACTTGTAATGCAAAAAAAAGTTCCTAATAACAATCATCCTAATTTTCCCAAAATTACAAGGAAAGTGTATAAAGGCTGTTTATAAACGATTGAAGCTGACGTTAGGTGTCACTTTTTGTTTAAGTTGGCACTACGCCGCTTGACTCCGATAATATAGTACATTAGCGTCTAATACGGTAACCATAACAAACATACGCTTCAATTTGATACTAAATATTACTTACAAAAAATTAGAAAATGTATTTTAAAATTTCATATAAAAACTGATGTGAATGTAACGAGAAATAAATAAATGGTAAACATGAAAACAAATTGGGGCCCTGAAACGGACGACTATGGTAAAAATAGGCAGGAACTATATTATTTTGACAGATCATTTTCACTCTTACAAATATGAACCAAACAAAAGTTCCTAACATTAACGGTTTGTCAACTTCAATTTATTTATAAACATCGTGTATGTTTCAAGAAAGAAGTTTACAATGAATTTTACATTCCGAAAAAGGAATTGAAAAGAAGTGAAAAGAACTCGAAGTTAATATAATTTAGAATAAGTGTGGTTAAAATAATATAAAAAAGAAATAAAATTACCCTTACTACACCTTTCGGAAATAATTCCAGATACGTGTTTCAGCAGCTAAGTTGCCATCCTCAGTAAAAAAAACTTTGGGAATTATCATTAGTAAGTCGTTTTAATTTTTCCAAAATTACTAAGAAAAAGTATAAAATTTTCAAGAAAAATTTGCATATAAATTTCACAATTTTATGAAATTATAGACAAAATACCAAAAATTTAGAAAAGGAAATGTATTAAACTAGTCTTCTTTACTAAGGTAGTAGATTTGAATACTTGATTTGTGAATTATTCTAGTACAAGCCCGGGTAGCTCAGTCGGTAGAGCATTGGACTTTTAATCCAAGGGTCCAGGGTTCAAGTCCCTGCTCGGGCGGTTGCTTTTTGTTTAGAATGCGTTTTTCTTTTAATTTACCCGTATAAATACAGTTAACAAGAATTTTTCTTAAAAACTACATATATGTACGTACTTTTCATTAAAAAAAACTATAGTATGATTTAAAAATTATTAGTTCTAATATTAAATCAAACGATACTAGCGAATATATTCGGTAAATTCTTAGAATGGTAGGAATGTCTGTGGTCTAAAATTTAAATGAAATAGTTCTTACTTCTACCCCATATCGATTTGAATACCTCCAGATACGTATTTCGGTAACTAAATTACCATCTTCGGTGATAAAAATACGAAAAAGGAGAAAGGGCGTTATGAATTTTTGTTAATACAACGATTTAGAAACTTTTAGAAGGACGCACCTCACTGTTTTAGAGTCTTCTCCAATGAATATTTCCAGATACGTATTTCGGTAAATTACCATCTTCAGTAACGAAAATAGGAAGAAAGAGAAAGGACGTAATGAACTTTTGTTAACACAACGGCTTTGACACTTTTAGAATGATACACTTCACCGTTTTGCAGTCTTCTCCATTGAATACCTCCAGATACGTATTTCGGCAACTAAATTAGCATCTTCGGTAACAAAAATACGAGGAAAGAGAAAGGGGGTTATCAACTTTTATTAGCACAATCGCTTTAAAATTTTTAGGAGGAAACGCTTCACCGTCGTACAGTCTACTCCATTGGATGCTTCCTGATACGTATTTCGGCAACTAAAGTAGCATCCTCGCTAACAAAAATTCGAAGAAAGAGAAAGGACGTTATGAACTTTTGTTAACACCACAGCTTTGAAACTTTTACTGTTTACTTTGACTGTTTTACAGTCTTCTTACGTCGTGGAAATGAAAAAAAAATTGTAAGCGCTAGTAATGTACATTTTCTGTAGTAGATAGGAAAAAATATTATTGAGAAAAGTTGTTGGTGAAAGAAAACTGAATAACAATACAAAGATGATGGCATATGGCCACTTGAATTTAGCAAATTTAAATTTAAATTTAGCCTCAATCGTATCGCTTGAAGAGAATTGAATCCTCGATGTGGAAAAACACGGTATTTTTGATTGCAAATACTACGTACGATGATGAGGAAACAAATTAATTAACGTGGAGTTGGTCGAAATTTAATGCAATTTATTAAGTTTAAGGAGCTTGCTGAAAAGTGGTCTAGCACTTACAGAATTTAAATGCCGATTCTTCTTGTTTACGCAAATAAGGCCACGGTATTGGTCTAAACGCGCAATTTTTCCTATTTTCCCTTATTTCATGTTTCCTGAGCGTCACATTGGAAGAAATTAAACGTAGGTACATCCAATTTTGAGACAATAAAGCCAATTTGGAATTACTTTTAAAGGTAGACTTAGAAATATAAGTTTTACAACCCTAAGGATTCCTTCTGAGGAAATTGCTTTCGTAAAGATACCAGGGCCATGCAAAATCTGATTGAGATCTCCAGCTTTTATATCTCTTTTTACATTGTCATTACAATCAAAATATCTAAACGAAATGAGGGTAATGTTTCTTGTATTATAATTTGCATTTTGTTTATATGTAAGGTTTCTTTGTCTAATTTAAACTTTCCCCTTACATATCACTTAAGCGCATTTGTTTGGAAATACGAGTTTCTTGCATTTTAGGAATGTGTCCGAACCTTGTTCCGATCTATTCTTCCTATAAAATTCTTCCTCGTAATCTTTACTTTCTGATTTTGTCTCTTTTTGTTTTCCTTTCAATTTTCTTGGGGACTCTCATTTCAGTTGCATTAAATCTATGCTCAACATCTCAATTAGTGCCCACAACTACTATTCATATGCTACGATTGCTTTCACCGCTTCCTTCATTGACTCTACTATTATATTTATTACATTTTATGCGCTATTTCCTTTGCACGGATTTACATACGTATTTCAACAACTAAATTATCATCCTCCCTCCCCTCCCGTGAACAGAAACTCAACAAGAGGAGAGCATCAGTCATTAGCTCCAGTTTTATCATTCAATGTAAAAGAGTTTTTTTTAATCTGGCTAAATTTTGAATGGTAATTGTGAATTTTTGTCTGGTCATCAAAAAAAAATAATAATAAATAAATAACCGCGGCGCCCCATGAAAGTTAAACACAAATTTTTCAGCACGGATCATGGCTATCACATTTGAGCACATCGGAGGGGAGCCACCAGTCAAACTTCTACAAGATTTGCGTTTAACAAGGGGAAGGCCCAGCCAGCGACATTGACTTTTCGATCTATCATCAATCTATAGTACGTCAAAAATAATTAGACACATGTCTCGGCTTCTTTGTAAGTGGCCCCTTGTTTAAGAAATATGAAGGTTTGAAAATCATGGTCGGCGGTACCGCCGTACTTATACCGAGTCTCGCGCTTTTGTTACCACTAATCGCTGTTGGTGCAGTGGTAAAGGGCCTGCCTAGCGACCGCGCTGCTGTTGTTTCGAATCTTTTCGTCGATATTTTTTAAAATTATTTTTCGCATTGTAAACCTGGCAAATAATCATGGCGATCATGGCAGATAATTTCGCGAGTACCAGTGGTAAAAATAATTGTAGCTCGATGAAACTCTATCTCTCACTGATGTGACGAACTCGATTGAAAGTCGCCTGGTCTTTATGGGAAGAAGAGAAGGTATTCATAATTCATAGGTCACTACAAGAATTCTCCAGCAATGGGCCATGTCTGGGACATTTCCTCTTTTGGATGCCAATTTCAATTTCATTGCCAAAATGCATCTCTTTATGTCAGCCCTGTGACGTTTGTTTTTACTGACAAGTGAAAAACATCATTAAAAGATTACAAAATGCATCAAATTTGTTGCAAGAGGAACGGGAAATAAACACTCGCGAGGATGCCATCAAGATACATTCTATCATCCAGCACTAATTAAGTTCTCCGATATTTAACGATATGATCAAACACGCTTGGTATGGATCAACATAATTACCGGACAGAATTTTATTCATGAAAAGTGTCTGCATGAAATTTATTTCCCGATAATTTGACCATCTTTTCGAAAAGAGTGTTTTAATTGTCGGAGAGACATCAGAAAGTGATTATTTAAAAGGTTTACAATGAAAAATATTTTAAAAAAATTACGACAAATGATTCGAACCAGCAACAGCATAGTTCCTAAGCAGACTCTTTACCACTGCACCAACAGCGATTAGTGACAACAAAAGCACGAGACTTGATACAAGTACTGCAACCGCGTCGACTATGATTTCCAAACCCTTATATTTCTTAAGAAAGGGTTCACTTACAAAGAAGCCGAGACATGTGTCTAATTATTTTTGACGTACTGTCGATTGATGATAGTCGCATCGAAAAGTCAATGTCGCAGACTGGGCCTTCCCTTTGTTAAACGCAAATCTTGTAGAAGTTTGACTGGTGGCTAGGCATTCCCCTTGAAAGTGATTTGACAATTTTGATAGCTATGGCTTGACATGTAAATCCATTGTGGCTAACATATTTGATAGCCAAAGCCTCAACGGAAACATCACTGGTTATTAAATATGATGGCCATGGCAGTCAATGTGTTAACACAATAACTCTACTTTTCTCCATTCTTAAGCAAATTAGCTGGAACATGTTTCGTTGATAAGGAAGAGGTGTAACATGATTTTAGGACAGGGATTCTTAGTTTTACCTTTAGTTTTTATGGAAGGATTTCAGAGGGGCTGCCTTAATATATCTTAACAAATTTTATTTTTTCAAAAAATAGACAAGTAGAACACTTACACAACTCTCCGATGAATGACCTACACCGAGGTTCATTTGTTAGACAATTTTTACAGAAAGCTGTGCAACGGCTGCACTACAACCTACATTGTATATGCCAATCATTATCAGGGAGGGAATAATTGTTCTTTGTTAATCGTAGGCTGCAACCGTAGACTAGTTTCGTCCTGATTAGTTGCTAAAACTTTCTGTGTAAGTTGCCTAACAATTGAACCTCATTGTAGGATATTCATTGGAGAGTCATGTAGATGTTCTACTTTCATATTCTTTGTAATTGTAACTCTCTCAACTATCCTGAAACTAGTTTTCTATGTATTCTTTTCATTCTCTTCAATACAAGCTGTCTGTATGTAGTTTTAATTTATGCATATTATTTAAAAATATTATTTTGAGAAGGGGCCTGCGATTATTATTTCATTGTCAAAAATTTTTGTGGAACAGAGAAGGTTAAGAAATCTTGTTTTAGGGTTTTTGATTGGTGGTCCGACTCACATTCAGGATATCAAAATTTCATATTTTCCGATTCCGGATGCGATCCGGAGAATTGCTACAACTTACTCTAACGGGGAACGTAATGAATGCATTCTACCATTCTGCACGAGCAAACGATAAAATGAAGCGAGGTTAATACAGACCTACCAAAGACGACGTTCTCTAAGTAAAGAGGTGATTAATCTACGAGACGGGGTCAGACCGTACATCGGGGAATCTAGACAATGCTATTTACCTCCGATTTACGCTCGAATGCATTCCTACAAATTAAACATAAGTAGGCACCGTGCCGCGTAGAGAACTAATTGCTGGGCAAAATGTCTTCATTCGGCGCTCCTTGAGATATTCGGTGATAAGGAACCGGTTGTGGAAACTAATAGGAGGGGGCATCAAAAACTGCTTCTACGTAGTTTGCCATTTAGTTCGCTAATTAATTGTAGGAAACTATTCTGTTTGTACGAGTGCGTTACAAAATGTTAGGGACCAGACTATAAACTTAAGTGATGGTGTTCATCTTTTTCCCAGTTCGACATATTTTTTTCTTTTCGTTGAGATATTGGATGGTCTGATGTCTGCGGACATTTCAGACGTTATAAACAGCCTCCTCTTCGATATTTAACAGTACAGGATGTGTCAGTAATTAAACAGGTAAAAGAAGTAAACAGCTTCGGTCTTGTACGATAGATATTTAAAGCGTAATATATATTTGTATCGCATGAAGAAATACAAGGGAAAGACATCCTAATACTTGCTGTACGTATAGCATTCCAGCATGGCAATTTATTTCGCGGTCTTAAATTAAGTCGTCGTGTAGAACGCGACGTCTTACACGCTTTTTCTCCGAATCGCCACTGAAATACGACGAGATTTGAACATTTATTATCCGACGAGTGCGACTTTTGTCGAATTCGCGTTCGCCTCAAAAATTTATGGACCGAAGTGCTTAAAATACGGCCACAGATGCATAATTTAGGCTTGCGCCGGTACATATTACAACGAACTTTTCGATCTTGAAGATATCTTGTGAAATGGGTTGCTCGACGATATCGAAATACGAAGGCGATTCGTAAAGTAAGTTCCCTTTGGTTATTAAAAGAAAGAGACCAATACACAAAGATTCTTTTATTGTATACAACTGAAAGCCACTACTTTCAGCTATTTTTCTACATAGTCGCCATTAAGATTCAGACACTTGTAATAACGATAAATCAGTTTTCTAGTGCCCTCTTCCTAGAACTCTGCCGCTTGTGAATTAAGTCAACCTCGTACAAAACTGTACGTGAAATTTGAGGGAAAGATGTACTCAGTTCTCTGATTGTGAATCGTCGATTTTCACCAATTTTCTCTTCGACATTACCGAAAAGGAAATGTCAAATTTTACGAACATAGTAATGACCCATTTCAATAGCGCCACTTAGTGGTGGTTTGTAAAAACATAAAAGGCAACCCTCGTATTCATATCACACCGATTTGGATTCTGTGAACACGTATTTCGAAAACTTAGTCATCATTCTCAGTGAAGCAAGCACGCAGAAATAATGCGCCCCAAAGTACGCTCATGAGGCAAAAGATGTAATGATGAAAATCGACGATTTTACTTCTTTTTGTTCTTTCTAGACAACAAATCTCTCTACATTTCTTGAGGATTATGTGGACGGAGAAAATCGAATTAATCGTACTTATAAACGATCAATCACCGCAGACTATAAGGTAAAGACACTGTCACCCGTAGTTAAGCTATTTTATGTCTTTTATGTCTAATGAATAATCGTCTTCGAGACTCGGGGGATCTGTAATTATCTTAATTAACTGATAAGCGGTTGTTGAATACAGATTTAGCTCGCGGAAAGTGTTAGAGCTTTGCAAACAGTCGGATCTAAAATTAGGTTAGAAATAGATCTTTTCTGGAGTTAATGTATAATCGCATTTTCCATTCTGATTACTCGACAGAAGAAAGGAGGGAAGGGCATTGTACTCGAACCCTTGGAGATTCTTTAATTGGAACTCGAATAATATTATATAATGTAAAAAAGGAGCTCGACCTTGAGGATTAAAAAAATCACTAACAATTAAGAGAATGCAGAAGACAATAATACTAATACGATGTTCGACCACGCATTACTTTAAATGTGGTATAAGGATGATCAGGAAAAAATAACGGTAAGTAAGAAATTTTAATTTTGTTATTTATATCGTGTCTATATCAGCTTGGCCCCGCCTCGTGAGATCCTCACACTCATTAGTGAAGGAATTGGATCTAAGTCGACCACCTCGCAGTGTGAAGATCGCAGGCATTTTCGACATTTCTCAGGAAGATCAGGAGGAACTTAATTTGAGTCAATTCTCAACTACAGCACTTCTGTAGGTAAGGGATCTTAAGTATCCTTCCTCTGAAAATTCACCAGGGGATCAGAAGAACCTTCTTCATTCGAGGATAAGGGTGCTTAGGAGCTATGTTCCGACTCCGACGAGTAATCTGCATATCTTAAACAAGTTCAAGAAGTTACATAACTTAAATCCAGATCAGAATACATTTGTATCTTACATGTCTTGCTAGATTAAGCTTTAAATGTAGACCCCACGTCACATTAAAATTGATTCAAAGCATTGTTACGAGTTTCACAATTCTAAAATGGTCAAAATCGGTAAAAGAACAGCAACTCTTGTAGAATAACATTCTTTAGAACAGGCATGGGCAACCTTTTTTGTAGAAGTTTTATGCTGCGAGTAATCTTGAAAAATATAAATTTTTGTGGTATCCTTATGATTCATTATGAATTAAGTTTAGACGGGCTGTGCTAATATGCAACGAAAGAATTCAGTAGCGGTCCGGGCAAATCTTACTCGAGGGCCGCATGTGGCCCGCGGGCCGGAGGTTGCCCATCCCTGCTTTAGAACCTTAGACAAGTGGACGGTACGTAGTAACAAAAATACACGGAGTGAAGGAGACCATACACAAGGATCCCTTCGCCCTATCGAATTCATGATCAAGGTCAACAAGAACCCCAAATGTCTTTTCTGTCACCCTGCGATATGGGGGCAAACTCAATAGGAAAAAGACTACAAAAATAATTCAACTAGTTTACTTCATTCATCGGTGCTCTCCTTCTACCTAGCATACTTTGTCTATCGGTACCCTCCTTCCTATCGCGCGATACAAATTACTGTCCGCAAGAACAATGAATTCAAGATTTTTGTAAGTCACGTGACTTATGTTTAGTTGGATAATCTGTCGGTTGGTAACACTTTAAATAATTACTAAAAATGTTTTGTTCAATCATATTTAGAGATTAAATCGTATATAGATGTTATAATTGGAATTACAAAAATTCTTTGGGAACACTACTAAAACAGTACAGGCAACAGCGCCATTGTTTACAGAACTTTATTTTGAAACCTCCAGGTTTGAGTTACTAGCTGAACCTCATATGTGAATAGCCTAACTCCATATTGGTTTCAGGATGATTTTGTGGACTAATAACTCCTTCCCTAGATTTTCTACCAAGAAGTTAATGTAATTGTTGTAGGTTTATTCCAAGTTGTTTTTGCCACGTCATACGTTGAACGAGATGAAGACCGAGATATTTAGCAGTGTCTGTTTGTGTTAGTTGGCAATTATTCAAGAGGTCAACTATCCCGTTTCGTCGTAAATGTTAGTTTCACCGATTTTATTGTATCAGTTTTGATTTTCCACTTCATAAGCCAATTTTGGATAAGAGGCGGTCTAGTGTTTGAATTTTTAGATCCTACCGGTGAATTAGACACATCAGGGTCACGTGGCTACCGACGTTAGAGCAGTGTTCGGCAATTCGGCTGTTATATATATAATATCAACTACAATATACGACGTAAGACAGTTCCTTGCGGAACTCCAGACTTAATGGGGTGCAGATTAATGCGTTCCATCTGAACCAGGCAAAATCAATCTGATATGAGTTAAGCAGCTACTAAAAGTGATCAGTGTTTTCTTCGGCTTAAGCATAATCCAAAGCCTGACTGAACAAGTAGAAGAAAAGTAGGAATCTGTATTTCACGATGAAATAAAAAAAAAAAACAATTTTTATCCTTCTAAATTTTGATATTCCCAAACACGTATTTCTACAAATAAGGTGCCATCATCGACCAAGAAAAATGCCTACCTGCTATGAAATGACCTACACTATAATTGTTCATAATAATCGAAACTTGAGAATAAACAGACCCGACAAAGACAGAATGTTAAACAAGAAAGGACCGAGCAACACATGGATGGAGTAGATCTGCAAATTTTTTCGTGTTAACACCAATAGCAGCAATCAACTTCACACCAACTATAAGAGCATCGAAGGAGTTCGATGCTTGCTCGCCTCGATGGTATAACGAAAGATTAGGACGACTTAGAAAAGCCTTATAAGCCTACCTACAACCAAGTTACAAGTATTTATTAATTGCCCCTTGCGCAGGAAACTTCGTCTTGGTAATGTTTCACTCACAAATTAACAGTCGATTGAATTTCTTTAAATGCTCCACTACCGCTGCAATTCTAAAAACAACCGAAGCAGTGTGTTCGTACAAAACACGCAGCCGCTTCTCAACAGGGAAACGCAATAATAGAAGGAAATATTTGAAAATTTGTGCACGAATGTGTATTAGGGGTCTGACGAGGATATATGGGCAAAACATATTTTTTTAAAATTTTTCAAATAATTTTCCTTTGTGTGTCAATGAAAGGAGGAAGTTGCCATAATTGTCTTAGGAAATCGTATGAGGCGCCCTAACATCCGAAGGACGACAATTTCGTGAATTCTGAAGTCAAAATCGTATTTTACCCCTCGGGAACATGTACGAAGAAAATTGCACGTAATTTCGAACTTGATTGATTTTTTACAAATATTCAAAGGAAAAGAGTATCCAAGATTTGAGGAAAAATATAATTATCCGAAATATGACTTGTTACACATGAAATAAAAGCTCTCGACCTGTAGAATACAAATGAAATAGTTTCCAAACCCGAGAGGGCATTTTAAAGGAATTATCGAACGAGAAAGTTACCACGATTGTTTTAGAAAATCGTTTGAGGCGCCCTAACATCCGAAGGAGGAAAATTTCGTAAATTCTAAAGTCAAAATCGTATTGTACGCCATCGAAAACATGCACGAACAAAGTTCCAGGTACTTCCGAACTTTTTAAATTTTTTAGAAATTTTCCAAGGTTTTCCCTTTGAAGTTTTGGGAAAAAATAAATTCGTCGGAAAAGTGACTTGCTATACATCAAATGAAAGCTCTCGACCTCTATATTACGAATAAAATAGTTTCCAAACCCGAAGGCGCATTTTAAAGGAATTACCGAGCGAGGAAGTTACGACAATTGCTTTTGGAAATCGTTTGAGACGTCCTAACAAGCTCCAAATCAGACAATTCAAACGGTATTCTTTTTGAACTGGGGTCAAATGGTGGGGAATCCAACGAAAACAAAGCTTTTATACCTTCAGATCCTTGTGCAGAATGGTATTTGTCTTATCATTCCAATAGAGTTCCATAGAGTTGCTAGAATACTATACATGACGGTCGTCTTCAATTCTCTTCCTAATATGACCAACATTTTCTTCGATAATAGCCGGTTTTTCGGCTAGGGAGTTCGAATACTATCATTTTGGAAAGTAATAGTACTATATTCAAAAGAACGGGTTACCATTCAATCTCTATCAATATAAAGATCACATGGCACTTTGATTCGTTTACTTTTATACTCTACGTTTCAAACCTTTCTTGAATATATACGATTCTACAGATACGCCGGAACTATTTTTGGATCTGCAGGGTTTGCTAGAATTGCTGTATAGCCAACAAACGTACGAATCGCTGTATTTCTTGTTATCGGAAATCTATTGTGAGCAGTAGACGCTTGAGTGGACCAAAAACCGAAGAAGTTCAGACACAAGTGGATGGATATCAGGTGTTAATTAATTTATACTAGTTTTGTGTATGAATTTGTACAAGACATCATTATACCAAAGTTAATCGCAAATTTTGGTTACAAAAGCTTCTTCAACTATTCTGCGACATCGTCCGAACGCAAATTGATAATCTAGAATTTGATTTTGGATTGGCATGGTTCTATATAATATTAGTTTCTTTAGTTCTAGTTTAGTTTAGAACAAAAATAGAAGGCACGTATGTCTATAGGATATAGCTTTGCCGTCATTAGAGTTGCAACAGTTTTGGGATGTGTTTGTTAAGTTATGTATGTTCCTATTATAAAAAGACGCGACGTTTATTTAGGTCTAGCGGATACCCGGCTTGTGCTACCACACTAAAAAAAGAAATCGACTTCATGAATGGACCGAATGTGCCTAATGCTTTGTTTTAGTAGTGTAAAACCATCTTCGCATTATTGCCTTTCTAATGAAACCAGCTTGGGGCACATCGGTTGGATGGTTTCAAAGTCTATAACGGACATATGTAGGTAGAAACAATTTTTGTGTTTTCTATATATAGATTATTATTATTATTATCCTTGGGCTTCAGGTTTGTCAAAAAGCGAATTTTCTGAATCTCTCTCGTACAAAACAACTATTATACAATTTTCTTGGAGCGCAAGTCGTATTACTTTCAAGATTTGTTATTTTCCTTTTAAGGTCTGCAATACAAAACTTTAATAAAGTTAAGTTTAAGCCCCTTTCCCACCGGTAATTTATCCCATTCGGTTTTAATAATGGTTCATAGAATTACTCACAAACATTGCGAAACAGAAATATTGGCGCAATTTCAACTTTGAACTTTACAAAATGGAAAACGAAAGAATAAAGGAAAAACAAATAAAAACTCACCCTTCCACTGTTATCCGTAGCGTTGAGATCGGAATCGGAAATCCCGACCAGTTGCGCCCGCCGGAGTAAATCCCGGAGGAGTCCGTCCTCGCCATCTCTGGCTGCCCGGAGTATAAGCTGTCCTCCGGGAGACGGGGCCGCGTGGGCCGCCGTGTTTGCCGTCGGTGACAGTGTGCCACGGACGTATTTTCCGGTCGGATGGATCCGGGTCCTGACCGCCGGCGAAGCGGTTACCGATACGAAAACTCCGGCGGTGTCCGCGAGATCTTGTTCTTCTTGCAGCCGCAACTGCTGCTGGTAAGTGCGATGGTAACGGTGATGATGGTAACCGAAACCGCCACCGTCGACGAGGGTTTCCCGTCGATGAAAAGACACGCGGCCGTAACGAAGGGAGTTTTCGGAAAAATCGGGACCGCGATCGTAATTGTTGTTCGTGAAAGAGGAGGAGGAGGAGGAAGAGTGGTGGTTGTTGCCGTGTTTGCTATCCGTACGCGCACTGATAGGAATAACGCGCGTTTTCGGATAGCCGCCGTCTCCCGCCGTTCGTTTCGATGTTGTGGGGTTCGCCGTCGCAGTCGTCGAACGCTCGGCGTCGCTCCTACTACTATCGCCATCTGAGGATGGTAAGGTGAAGCGAACACGTCGAGCCTGAAAAGTTTCCGGTTGTAAAGCTCAATCGACCTGGTTTGTATTGACGAGGTATAGAGGGACATTTCCGGCGCGGTATTTGAATCTTTCAATCTTTTTCAAATTTTGCCGTAGTTTTTGTAAAGAACTGCAAATTACTATTCATCATTTCACTGTGTCATCTTTATTGAAACTTATTCATTTTCATATAAAAAGCATTTCAAAGTGTTTCCCATGAAACAAGTTTGGAGAAATTTGTTATCTGAATCCGACAGCATGATGATAAATTTGCCGTTGGACTTTGAAGTTGGTATGCAATTGTCACGTATAATTTCTGTTGCACCGAACGATGTCACTCGGAAACATCAATTGTACTTTGCCTATGTTTGTCAAGAAATGTTTCGACTGGCTTTTGTCACCTGATACCAATGTTGATCATAGTTCGGTTGGTAAATGCAATACTGGCAATTTCACTTTTTCACCTGCGCAGCACATTCTTGAATTTCAATTTATTTAAAAAATTCAAGAATCATGTAAAGTTTTGGAAGGCGCTGTATCCCGAAATCAGGGAATTTGGCCGCTAAAAAAGATGCGTTGTTCTTATAGCAAGGTACTCTTCCAGTATGTACATTTTCATCGAAATCAAAATTTCTCAGTTGCCGGTGTTCCCTTGTTAGGTGAACAACAACTTTCTTTAAGTAAAATGAAAGGGTATATTTTTAATATAAATATGTATCAACGAACTGTGATCACAAACAAGAAGTAATACTAAACACAAGTTGACAATGATAATTTCTTCAACAACCGCTTCTAAAATTCGTCAAGCAGCAATAAATTGTGACGGCAAAATATCTATACTTTCATACATAGTACATAGTTACATCCTATCTTTAACCTTCCTATACTTACGTCAAAATGAAAGACGTATACTATACTATATAAATCGGTCTCACAGACCGTATGCGTGAGTATAGGAACGTTAATCTGAACCAGCACAATCGCATTTCAGGATAGCTCCAATTAAATTTCAATTGTACTGTCTGCAACATATATTTCGACTACCCATTGTTCGAGATATCTAACAACCGTTCTCCACGGTCTCGCGATAATAAACAGAAGATACGACGATGAATGATGCCTACAAACGCGTTAGTGTCGTTGGAAGTTATCTTTGGACTTCGCATAAATAAATGCACGCATAAAAGATACGAGCACCTCCTACATCCTCTATTTCGAGCACATTAAGCAAACAATATCCGATCCTGATCGGTAATGTTTGTAAACAAGATGCATGGAGTTTTTTTCAATTGTTAACGCACCAATACATGAACTCATACAATAAACAATAACTTAGGAATTACATGCAGGTGTTCGTATTCGCGTTTTGGAAAACTTTTTCCGGCGTTTAAGATTAGCGTTCATGCGGTTATTGTAGTTCGTGGTAAATCGTTTTTTTCCTTTTTGTTATGAAATTAGATGGTCGTTAGGTTGTCATTATGGCGGTGAGGTGATAATAGATTTCCAGGAAAATTGGCCCGAATTGGGAAATGTCGATGTACTAATCGTACAGTGACCAGTTAGTTCATCGGACAAAAATTAGTTCCAATTGGTTTTCGTCATCGATTAACCATGCAATGACCAAACGAATTCAATTCAATATCATGGAAATGGTATCGTTGTCGGCAAAGCACGCACGAGGACAGCGTTGGAATGTAGTTTTCCATTAAACAAAAATTGAAAACGGCACAAAATGTTCGATCTATGTTAAAATAGGGCCACTAATGCCAACAAAGAAAAAATATATACAAAATAAATATAAAAATTATATCGAAAAATACATTTTTGTGTGATAAGTAGAGTTGACCAAAATTGGTTTATTTCCGTGTGTAACTCCGTACGGGGTCACGAGCGTACCGAAATATATGCGTTTACGGCATATTGTGCAGCTTGTGGCCAAAATTGTTAGACAGCCTTAGCCTGCACTTATTAATCAATAAAACCTTCTTTGCTGAAATCTCCTAAACAAAATCGGGATCTTTACAAGTTGAGTCCAGGAATTCCGATACCACCCCAGCCTGTTATAACGAGATCGGGAACGTGGCTTGATGTAGGTTTTATATTATAGCAAGCATTTCAATAAAGTGGAAAACGTAGTTTTAACTTTAAACGCACAAGATGTAAACGCGGTTAAGAAAAGACAACAACAGTTTAAGAATTTCCAAGTTGCAACACATGCATAACTTAATACGTAATGCTACACCGGTATCTCAGGATATCTATTTCTTAGTAGAATAATCAATAATACGGACACTGGAAGATACCGTAAAATCAACCCATTGATTCTACAGGCCAACAAGTCTAGTTAAAAACTACGTTCGATTTTGGGAAAAAATCTTGGTTACAGCAAACTTGGTGTTTTTCCGAGTGACATTTGTCAATATTAAAAATTTGCAAATCTTGCCTCGATAGACTCCGAATATTTTTTGTGTATGTAACCTGCGCCTTAACCTACCGTTAGGAATTTAAGTATAGATGCTTTAAAACATAGTACATGACTTAATAAAAAGTTTTGCCAATAAATGTTAGCTAGAAATGGCAAAAGAAATTTTTGATATCCAGTTTATGTTTTCGGGATGGTACTATTTGTAGCCGTTAGCACACTACATATGAGCAACGCACTTTCATTATAAAACCGTCAATACCTACAAGTGATGACCCATCGTTCAGATAAGACTGTTGAATTAGAAATAATGAATCGGTCTGTTATCAAAGAACAAGCCCTTGTGAAACTTGGAATTTTGGCATAAGCAATAAGACATGCTTTAACCGTTGGGTAGATTACTTCCCAAACATGTCTCGGGTAATTGTAGTTACGTTTTTCGTGGTTTTCGGCGTGTAGTTTCATCCCATCTACGTGCGTATTAAATAATTGATATTGCTCACCATTATACTAATGTGTTTGCGGAGAATCCGGACAAAACCATCGCTCGAGAATGATATTAGATGTTAGAAGTTATTTCCTGATAGAAATTTACCGGCAGCACAAACATTGGTTGATGCTGTTCAACGTCCACGCAATACAGGTTTACGGCAACCTCAACGACATTGGGATACTGGTCGTGAGGGGAACAATCATGCACGAGAAGCAGTGTTAAATTTAGTAGACGATGATCCTGCCAAAATCAGTTGCATCCTTACAATTTTCAATGGGTATACGTTTTATCAGCAGAAGATTATCCCCAGCGCGTGCAGTTTTGTAAATGGTTATTGGAAAGGAGTGCAGAAGATAATTTCTTAACAAAAATACTTTTCACAGACGAAGCTAATTTTTCTCGCTAACGAATTATTAATACGCACGATAGACATGATTGGGGGATGGAAAATCCCCATGCTATGTAGAGTGCTCATTACCAACGGGAATTTTCCCTCTATCTATGATGCAGCATAATACCTAACCTTATTATTGGACCTTTATGCTTCCGAATCGTCTGGGCGGATAAACTTAGTTAGATTTCCTGCTAAATAAATTACACCATTCCTCGAAGAAATATCGCCCAATATTCGACAACAGATGTGGTTTCTGCACGATGGGGTTCCTCCACATTTCCGCATAGATGTTCGTTTAGGTCACACATACGAGAACCACTGGATAGGCCGCAGCAGACCGAGCCCTCGGTCATCAGACCCCCTAGAGCCACCTAAAACAATTACTTTATAATACCAAAGTAAATGACGTAGAAGAATTAAGAAATCGCACAAATGCGGTAACAAATACAAATAAGCCCAGCACTTTGGACGTTTATGCATTGAGATTGGTGGCAGAAATTTCGAACATCTGTTATAACGGTGGTGAAAACATCGGACTATGTAATTTTGTTTGTATTAAAGAAAATTAAAATTTGTCTTTCATTGGCTTTCTTATCTTAAATGATGCATATTATTAAAATTTCTACGGTAAGTTGAGACGCACACTGTATAGAAACATTTTTCGTGATAAATTCGTTCAAAATCGACTATTGAAAGCACCCTGATGGTCCCATTTTATAACAGGTCTGGAGATTTTCAGTCCACATTACTTCCAGGTAATGACTTTTCACACATATTTATTTCTATTAGGTAATTGTCGAATTTTGTAACATCATACCCGGGGAAAGTAAATAACATAGCTATTTATGCGAGTAAAAGTTATCATAATTTAATATTAATAATACAAGCCCGCAGTTGCTACCTCTTGTAACGCTCATGTATTCGTCCCGTAGTGAGCCAACTCTAATGATATAAATCACAAGAAATGCTTTATTACAATTCTTAACACTTGTAAGTCTTAACAATAAAAATGTTCCTTCGTATCTAAAAAAGATATATTTTCGAAGGAATTGATAATTAAATAGGTGAATTACTCCCTTTTTCAATGAATGCATTTACTCCCACACGTTAATTCATATTCGTCTGGTCGATGTCTCGCACCTACATACATACATACCTATACAAAACATCGCGTTAATATCAACTTGTACAGCATGCACTTGCATACGTATGTTTTACGGAGCAGAAATGTCCGGTTATGCACGTATTAAGGATCAAAAGGCGGCGGTTCTAAATTTATGCAGGAATCTAAATATATTGCATCCGCCGTATTTGTTCAATGTTAATGGGTCGCTTTAATGTAATGAATGCACGCGCCCAACTGCTATGTTTCGCAGAATGTGACGAAGATTATTCGGTAGATATCGAAGAAATGCGTTCGACGTTGATAATTGAAAATGTTTGGATGCAATGAGAAATTCAGAGAATCATGAAGTTCTTCAAAGTCAAAAAAGGAAAGAAAAAGAGTTTTCACGTAAACGAGATGGACAACAATGGATAGCCCAAAACTGTTGGAGACACGACATCGCTATCTGGAATCAATATCTCAAAAGGGATGGGTTCGAAATTGATGTGTTATCTGGGACATAATCACCCCCAGAACGCCCATAAAAATCTATTGGTGGAATAAGCAATGCCTAAACAGGGAAAAAATAATACAGTAGTCATAGAGGTTCAGTAGTGAGTAATGAGGGCCGAATAGTTTCTTTAGAAAGTGTTTAGAATGGAATTAGATGTTATGATAATTATTACTCTAGTTTATCGTGTGCATTTCGTGCCCAAAGGATTACGACAGTGATCCTCTGTTATTCAGTCCTATTTAATTTAATTTTGGTCAAGATACTAACGACATCAACAGCTGCCTAATTTCTTGTCAGAACCATTGGAATTTTTGAACTGGATTTGATTGTTTATAATACGCCTTCGGTACTTCATGCTTATATTCTCAACTTTCTTGGGGATTGAAAGGAAATGATCAGAGAGGAAATCGACACAATTCCACCTGAGATAAACCTGAGTGTCTTTCTTTCGGCTACAGCTGCCATTTGTCTGATACAATTTTAAAACCCCCTAAAACAAGCTTACTTTTTATGTGCTTTTCAAAAAGTCCTTGCAGTCACTATCAATTACTTTTCAATGCTTTAAAGAAAATTTGAAGACACCTTGCAAACATCTTATTATAACTTCCAAACGTAATACAACATTTATACTTTTCAACGTTTTAGAGGAAATTTGAGGACATATATCAAACATATTGTAACTTTAAAACGCAATACAACATGCATACGCCTTGACAATGTAAGAAAGGGCTCAAATACATAACTTGAGAATTGCATTAATTAGATAGCGGCACAACAAAAATGGTTTCGTTGAGGTGCTTAAGGTCCAAGACTCAAAGGAAGCAATGACTTACTGGTCTGGATGTTTTACAGGACGTAACTTCGTCCCTGTACGTGCTTTTCACTTTCTTGCTGTTAGCTCTGGGCAACGTTTCGCTGCGGTAATGATTGGTGACCCTCAGAGGGCCCGACACTGCGCTTTTCGTCCCCAACGAGCCATATCTAAGGGATGGTAGTTCTGGAATGCGACGACTCATCAGTCTTGTCGGTGGTGGAACGATGACCTGTAAGATAAATAAAATTATTAATATTCTATTTATATTTTTGGATTCAGACTAAAGAATTTTTTTGTCTTCTAATTTACTAAAAGAAAACTGTATATTATCTTGGAAGATTGCATGTAGTAATTTCTTAATAAAATGTCTATATACAGCGCGTCCCGGGGTTGACTTCGGTGTAGGTAATTGAAAAAATCTCGTTTTAATGTTTAGGGATGCCGCTCAGCTTGGTCTGAAAAGAATTTCAAGCACATTTTTTACTTTTTGGAAATCAAGGCTGTCATGACAATTAAAAAAGGCATCACCTGTTGAAGTCAAGTGCCATTTCAGTCAATAATACGACAAAATGTGATTGAGAAAAGTTACTCAGAGTATGAAAGTATGACTCTGCGAGAAATGTCACAAATATCGCACTAAATAAGTAGGGGAATGTCGGCTGGGTTTGCCACTCTTTTGACTCTTGCTCATAACAACCGTTTAAGAAAGAATTTGGTCAATCTAAGCACATCGTTGGAAAGATCTGGGAAAAAGAAACACTTTTGTTGAACATCGCCAATTGATTGGGGGAAAATTAAAAAGTTATAAGCTCTTGGTGTCTAGGTTAACGCATCGCTGAAAATGGACGACATTTGTGCTGAAATGATTGAAAATGACCTAGAAAACTGAATGTAGTGAAATACAAAGTCGAATTTGTTCTATTTTTCTGTTTTCTTATTCAATTAAGCAAAATTTCACAAGAGAATGTTGCACAAAACTGTATTGAATAGCACATTATTCGGAATCGTAGTTCCGGCAAATGTAATAAGCTCATCGTTATATTGGCGCACTTCTTCCTTCTTTCTTTCGTGCAATGGAGTTTAACCGACGAGACATTGCTTCTAAACAAACGTCTTTATCTTTGTCCGAAAAGGGCTTCTTCTGCGCTTCTTTGAGCGGATGGCCTTGTGTAGCTTATGTTTTGTGGCGGACTTCATTGGAGTCGGTCTCTGTTTGCAAAATCAAGATGGGCCAACGCTGATTACACAAATGGTCCAACCTTGACGACAAGCGCAATTGCCGCATCGTGTCACACTACAACCAAACACGTTACGAGATTGAATTTTCCCCACGGTTGGTTATCAAACATAAACCACCAAACACGTTCACAATGCTTACTTTGACGATTGCATGTTTTCACTTCACTTTCTGACCACATATTCACTGGCACACACTTTGTTCATGATTTTCAGGCCAATGAGTACAAAATGTATATCTTTTGCTTTGATGCTCCAAATTTGTATTGTCATGAAAAATTCAATATCACTGAGAGAAGTTTTGCCTTGCACGCATATTGGTAGTGCTACTGATCAAAATTAAAAAATGCGGCGGTTCAACCTAGACAAAGGGCCAACCCTGACGGAATTCCTCTATTTATTTTTTACCCACAGAAAAACAAGTATTCTGTATAAGTTGTCAAGAAACAAATTAATGTAAGTTTGTAATAAAGTATTTAGAAAAAAACAACAATTACTCAATTTGAATTCTTCCATGATCGACACCATTACATATGTCTATAGTAAAATCAATCCGGAGACAATTGTATATGTTTCGTGAGCTATGTACTTATCTTTTAAATATTCTCTCCTCTACCACTTTTGGTCCAATCACATAATAAATCGGCACCTTCGCCAGATTCTTAATAAAAGAGTTAACGACTGGTATTGACTGTAAGGGCAAAAATACATTTTTACTGCATTCCGATTTCTTTCGTATGGACTTTCACAAAAGCGTAGCGGTTCTCGTACTAACATTTCCCGTTTAGATCGATAAGCATGATTAACTTCGAGGGAATCAGAACACCAAATATCACACTTTGAAACGATTTCTTTTGTACACAAAGAACTTAAAAAGGTCCTTGGTATTTGTTTCAACTAGTCGTTTTGTACCTTTAATACCCAAACTCCACACTGAAATATATGCATCATTAAGGCGCTACTTAAAAATAAAATAGAAAATACCAAACTTTTTCTTGTACTTGTCATAGCTATAATTGATAGTTCAGAGAGTACTGTGTGGCAGCTCCTAGATGGACGGTTAAGCGAAACTGCAATAAATTATTAAACGTCGCAAGACTTAAAAGTCATTCCAAGCGATATGCGAAGGGGGCAACATTAATCTAACTTGACAACACCCAGAAAGTTCAATAAATCAAAAAATGTTGGGTAGATTTCTTACGTCTTCTCCTCTATTTAAATTTCAATTTCCACGACACATACATATGTTAGGTCAATTCTGAAAAGAAAAACCTAAGAGAATTTGAAGACTACTTAGGGTAATTTTGGCTATCGGAAACGTCAACACAAGATATGTAAGTAAAACAGCAGTACACTAATAATCTGGAGAAGATGATACAAAATGAAGAATTCTTCAAATGAATGCTAGATGTTAAATGGTTAATCTTCTCCGTTTCTTTACGAAGGAAAAGGTGGTTTCTGCCACTATCTTGATAAGATATTGAACGTCATTAGCTTGTCATGCAAGTTCTGAGCGGTTTATTATATGTGCAATATATAATTTTCTATACGTTTTATTGGAATAAAACCTTTGATAAATACTGCGTTGTTAAAGACTGTTTTTTTGAAAATTTTCTTCTCTATGATACGGTATCATTGATTTATACTGAACTCCAATTTTTTCTATGGTGCCTCACGATGTGAACGATCGGCAGAAATTGTCATGTTTGGAAGTTTGTCCTTCTTTCCTTTTGCGCAACGAAATTGACTAATTCTTAGATCGAAGACTTGTGATAAAAATGGATCCTTTACAATAATAGGAAACGACTCGGACAATGGTTACACAAAGTTGAGCCTCCCAGACTCTTTCTAGACCCTCGAAGAAATGACCATGGTTAGAATATAGTGATCAGCAGCCGCTGCCATCCTCTATAACTTAATGAAAACTGGTCAAACAATTACAGGATGGACCTACTGTGGGAAAATTGACGAAATATAGCGGAAATTAAGCCAATAACAGCCGGCGTTGATCAACACAAAAGATCAGGATCGAGCCTCCAATCCAATTCCACGGCAACGCTCGATCACATGTTTCACAGATCAGCGTCCAAGAATTGTATGAATTGCAGGTTACTTCGTCCACCATATTCCCCAGATCTCTCACATTTTCCAGCATCTCGAAAACTTGCCCAAAAGAAGCACCTTCACCAATCAGGATCAGGCAAAAACGGCATTCGTCGATTTTCTTGAATCCCAAGCATCCAATTTTTGTCGTTAAAAATGTGCTGATTCCAATGGTGCTCATTTCAATTAAATTGAGTACATATTTGACGAGTTGTTCAAGTTTAAAGTTCAATATCCAGAATACTCGCATATACGCAACATTCATGCCAACCTAATACTTAATACGCTGATTCATCTTGTTTGCTCCACGGTCGTTTTTCATTAACACTGTTGCCAATAACACTTCTTTCATCCTCCATTTATCGATTTTCTTTTTCAAAGTAATCAATTCTTATTCAAAATTTTGATCTCACGGAGAACTCATACTTCGAGTTTCTTCACGTAGCCAGGCTGTTTTAAACGCTTTTCGATAAATTTATTGTATGTGCTCATGACAGCTTGTGTAGATTTTTAACGTCAAAATTTTTGTTTTCCTGTGCGACGACATTTCCACGTTAGCGTCAATTTCCGCCCGAAATCGATTTCGGGCTTCTAACGTGGAAAAACGCATTGCACAAAACAATCCTCGACAAAGCGAGAATAGGAAATTAGAATCGCGCCACGCCGCTTCGGTTTTCAGCGTCGCGAAGTAGTCGTTCGCCTGAATTACCTCTGTTCCCAGCAGGCCAAAGTGCCGCTCGGTAAACGTTGTACCAGGCGCAACTTATAGGCGGCTATTATGAGAGCTTTTCGTGCTCGGAATTGATTGTTTATCTGCGCTACACACCTGTAAATAGCTTAATATTATGTTATTACGGTCGAGTTCGAGCTTGCGGCGGTAGAACGATCGTAAAAAGAAAGTTTCGGGAGAGAAGTTATTAAATCATTTCTAGCCCTAGAGTGGCTGACTAATTTATGACCCGGACTAACGACCTATACGAGCGTGCAATAAAAGCGCAGCTTTAAATTTCGTTTGGGTTTTAGGGAAGTATAAATTTTTGATTTATTTCTTTAAATTAAGCCGGCGGTTTATGTATTTATGAAGGAATTTTAATATGGCAACCATTGCAAGGCAACGTAAGTTTCCGGTAAGCATTGGTACAATCTCCCCATTTACACTGAAGATAGGTCCCTTAGAAAACCGTGTAAATCGAAATCGTGGATTTTTATACGTAAAAGCGTGTAAATCGAAAACCAACTAAAATCTGCAAAATTTAGTAATTTATTTCAACGTAAAATAACACTAAATATATCTTTAGGAAACACAAAAATAACGGTCTATTCATAAAATGACAAAAATATAAAGGCACGATGTCACTCTCATCACTCGATAGTACTTGATGCGATTCAAGTTCGATATCAGATGAATTAGAAACTATTTCAGATCGGCAAATCTTGGTAATGAAATCCGTAATTAACAATTGTCTTTGATTGTTGGTAAAATCTTTATAGACCTCCTCATATTGAGTTAAGCGTTTTTAATATCTCGCTGAAATAGGAGAGCTCGTTCAATGTTCGGGTCATTTTGTAGAAAATGAGAACCCATTTTTTGCCCTAATTCAATTCCTACCCGGATCACTTTTGCTGCGAACGCAACTGGTTCAGACTCTTCTTCGTCGGGATCACTATCATTTGTTTCATTAACCATATCAACTAAATCATCCTCGTCTAGTTCTTTGTCCGCCATTAGTTCTACAATATCTGCCTCAGTAAAATCCTCGAAACTTTCTCCTCCCATTGCATGCGTCACATCCGTTATCTGAGAATATTCATGCTCCAATGGTAATCTAGAATTATCACCTTTAAGTACATCTGATCATATTTTTTCCAGCAGACATTGAGCATTGATTGGTTCTCTCGGTATATGCCACTCCAAGATGCTTAATAAAATATAAAATTGTAATCTTTTTCCAAACATCCATAACTGGCAGAAATTCCTCATTTTCCATCGGTTCTAATACATACGTGAAGGTGCGCTTGATGTACAGTGCCTTAAGAGTGTTGGACACTTTTTTCAAAATCGGTTAAACTTAAATTTTTATTATTGGTTCCAAAACTGTTTCGATACTTGTATATCTGACCTTTAAAAGTAGTGTGTGTAACGATAAAATACTAGTTTTGTACAATGTTAAGAGCTTGTACAGCTTTAATTTTTGCAATCACAAGTCACAAGAAGAACCAGTAAGTTTACGGGTTCCAAATGGAGCTTTTTTGTAAATTTTGTAAATGATGGTAAGCCCAAAGTCATTTTTCTGTTCCCCAATTGAGGTTAAATTCAACAACAAACAAGGGATTTAAAAAAGCTCCATGACAAGTCGTAGCTATCGTAACGAATACACGGTATGCAAACATTTTAGTTTAACCGATCCTAAAAATAATACCCAACACCCATAAAAGTCGAAATTATCGCTTGATCTAACGACTGCAATAAAGAAGTCGTATTCTTGGGTAGAAATATAAAATTGCATATTTTCGTGTTGTAAATCTTAAAGGTGGCCTGAAGCATCATCAATTAAGTGAAGGTCCTTAAAAGACAACCCGTTTTTATTGAACCTTCCTATGCTCACGTCAAAATGAAAGACGTATACTATACTATATAAATCGGTCTCACAGACCGTATGCGTGAGTATAGGAAGGTTAAATTTTTTTTTCTTGACGTCTAGCACAAACAAGTTATGAAACCATTCATTAAAAAGTGTGACAATATCCCAAGCCTTTTCTTGGCCATCCAATAAACGAGATTGTTGTTGGTATCCATTCCTTTAAATGACCGTGGCGTTTTTTGATTTATTAATAACCAACGGTTTCGGTTGCTGCAGAAAAGAACTATTATACGACTTTTTGCTGCTTTATGACCACTAGATAATTTGTGAGCTTTAGCCAAATATGTTGTTTCTGACATTTTCTACCAAAATAACCAGAACTCGTCGGTATTGAAGGCTTGGTCGAGAGTATAAGAATTATCACCTATAATTTCAGCTAATTCTGGGAATTCTGGAAGATAAGAAGAACAGCTCTGTAAATGGATACACTTGAATTTCGCGCCTTCGTAACCGAGTGTCTGCAACGTCAAGCAAAGGGATTATCAGCAAAAGATCGCGAATGCTCCCAAAAGTGAATCTTACAATTCGCACCGACAAAAAAAAAACTGAGAAACTCGTCTTGGTCGTGTGTGCCACAAATATTTTTCGTTTCCTTGCATTGTACATGTAAAAAATATATATCAAAAATGCCCTTTTTATTTTTCGCTTCTAGCGTCTGCGTGAAATTTGGTCGATTTTGGCCAGACAGTTCCGAAGCCGGCGGAAATAAATTAAGCTTACAAACAAGATAAATATTGGAAAAATTGGAATCTGAAATCCATTACTTTAATTTTGTTGCCTTTTCTTTTGTTTTCATGACAAAACTAGTTGTTTAGATAGATTTGCGTTATACGCGTTGAACGCAAGCGTATATTCTAATACAGAAACTAGCGTATTTTGCACTTAATTCACATAATTTGATGGAAAAAATTTAATTCTTATCATGAATTAAGAGTAAACGTTTGAGAAACTGTAAACCAATACATTCCTTGTCTTAACAAAACGACAACAATATAAATAAAACGTATATATTTTACGTATTTCCAACGTAAATCGTGATGCAGCAAGCAAAACCTCTATTTCCTTAATGGCGGCGCATTGATTACTGTTATTATACGGAAAAAGGGAACTAAACGAAATCATACATTAAAGGAAATCTTGACACGGAAAACACAATAGCGAGTCGATAATTACAGAAACGCAGTTGGAAAAATACAATATTCATTTTCACATAGTATGATGGAATTATGTTATCAAGGTTTTGGAACGTCAATCACTTTAATCACTTCGAACTAATAAACCTTTTATTTCTCCCCTGGCTTTATTACTTCTCCATTGTAGAAAGCACTTATATACTTATAACCTATTAGTTGTCATTTGGTAACAGATATAGGTTGTGAGTTATGAAAGCTGTCCAAACATTGTGGCTACATATATGTATACAATCATGGTCAGATAAAACTAAAATAACTTAACTGAAGAAACAACAAGTAATTTTAAAATTGTTGGGTGTGAGAATGAATGTATTGGTAAAATTTTAATAATCCTTTTCGGTATGGAAAGTGCAAAATTTCTAAAATAATTTTGCTACTTCAAAAAATTTTCCGCCTGTTTCGTATTGATTCCCACAATATATCCTTGTTATTGTATCTAACACGTTCTATACTTTTTACCATTTTCGTCCCAAAAATTCTCGAGAGAATTTATATCTTGGCTTTTGGGAACTGACAAGAGCTACTGTATATTATTTCTCTAGAACCGCTGTGTAACTATAGTACGGTATAAACTAGACAATAACCTTGTTGAAATATAAAATTATTTTGGGAATAAATTTCTCAAACGACCGGCAGAAAACATTTTCTAAAATAATAGCAAAATGCAGGAAATTAAATTCTTTGAAAAGCCTTCCTTGTCTGTTCGCTTATTTAAATATCGCTTTCTAAACCTGGTATTTGGGGGTCTATAAACATATACAATGCCATTATTTACCGAACCATCGGTAAAATTACGTTTTCCCAAAAATGTTGACCATCGTTAATATGGTTTAGCCCAAATAAACAGCGTGCCTGCTTCTACTTCTCCGATAGAGGCATTTTTAAGTAGCAATGAGATACCTTACTTCACTTCCCTTTATTCTTCAACTCGCTGTTTTGTCGTGAGCCAGGAAGCTTGTATGAATTACACCACGTCTAACAGCTCCGAAGCGATTCTCGATTTTCTTGGACTAAATTGTTATCTTGTTCTGAGATAGAAATTCGCGTTAAGCCAGTACATCGTTTTCGATCTAAACTCTCTTCATTTTGTCGCCTTTTTTCACGTTAGAAACTGCTGTTGTTATTTTAAGTTGTACTCCCGTGGTACTTCTATGATACTACCCTCACTTTCGAAACTTGAAATAATGTGTACTTGGTCTACTGTTATGAGTATGGCGGCCATTTTATTCGAATTATTCCTAAAAAAATTCCTCAGCTGACGAATTCATTTTTTGGCCATAAAAGTACATATCACATCCGGAAAAAAATAAAAATATGATGTTTATCACAGCTTTTTATGAGCATGATTATACGACATGGGTAGTACTTTGTTTAAATCGCTCAAATAAAAATCCTCGTTTCATAAAGTAATTAAATTCCTTCATTGTCTTCTATAAAATTTAATAAAAGTTAATACTAGCTAAACTACCTCAATAGTATATGATTCAGAATTATCTATAATTAGAACGGAAGACTTCATTATTTGCCGATTATGAACTGATTCGTTGTTTTTGTTAAGTATATTAATAAACAGGAAATTAGGATCAAATGAGGAAAATCTAAACTAAATCGATGATTGTAATACCAAAATATTTCTAGACGAAAACTTATACTATACATGTTTTCAAATTTCAATTCCTAGTGGTAATTCATTTATACCCACGCATCGATTAAGTAATTTGTTAGCTTCGTATACGTTTCTTAAATCATTTATCTGGCAATAATTCCAAGACTTAAACTTATTACGGCGTCAACGTTCCCGATAGGATGCTCGAAATTAGTAACATTAAAGCGGTTAGTGCCAAACTTTCCGAATTAGTCTTCGACTGTGTAAATACTGCCAAATATAAATAAAATGAAAACACGTGTTGGCAAATATATTGCATTCGACTGAACTAGCGCACGCTGCATATGTCCATATCTACCATAAATATGAAACGCATTTTAGAAATAGGGGTATGATTGATACAACGGAAAATAATAACGGGATGGTTATATGATGGTTTACAAAGCCAAGTTGGTCTCAGAATAAGATTTCCCACTAAGCAGTTGAAGAAGTTGAAGAAGTTGAAGAAGGCAGTTGCTTTGGGTCTTCCGATATAGGAAAATTTCTTCGAAATTCGTTGAAATTTGTTAAGTACGTTAGGAAATAGAGGCGTTTAAAGCCTTTGTACCTTGGCATGTCAAAGACTTTTAATTTCGACTCTGGTTGCTCCCAAATACTTATAGAACAGCAACCGTAAAAGTCAACCAATCAACACAAACAAGTCCACAATATTCAGGAATCTTTACTGTAAAATTGACTTCAATTATTCTCCACAACAGAATTTCCGAAGGCAAGTTACCTCCTTTTAGGTAAAGAAAGGTACTGCTTTTGGAGCGTTCGAGGTAGGGAGGCGCGAATTCCTTCGGATTTCATAAAAAATTGTTAAGTACGTTAGGAAGTAGTGGCACTCAAAAAGGCAATTGTTTTTGGGGCGCCTGAGGTAGATACCGCAAATTCCTTCGGATGTTGTTGAAATTTATTAAGTACGTTAGAAAGTAACGGCGCTCACACTTTGGTATGTCAAGGACGTTCAAATCCGGCTCTAGTTGCTCCTAAATACATGTGGAGCAGCAACCTTAAAGGTCAATTGATCAACGAAATTAATACTACAAAATCCAAGGATCTGCACTGTAAAATTTACTAAAAAGTATTCTGCACTACACAATTGCGCAAAATAGGATCCTAATCCACAATTAACTCTTGAAATTGAATTGGCCAGTAATACCTACAATCTATGAATAAATTCAATATAACCACCGAGAGCAGAATATCTGTAAGTAACCCCTCCACTGCAAGAAAGAAATCTGAAATGTACGCATGCTCTATAAGAAAATATCGGATATGAAACTACCTCAAGATCTTTCATTTTCCATTTTGTTTCTTTAATAAACTGAAATCTTTACCATACACCTAAAAGAATGCGTGATTACAGCGCCTAAAGGAGATAAAAGGGTTTAAGGTTATCTATCGGATCATAGGTAAGAATTCAAGTTCCAGTCCTAAAACCTAAAAATATTTATCACAAGATTTTCAGAAACTGATTCATCTATCGCAGCAATGTCTTTGTAGTTAAACCATTACCTGCAATGGAATCTGAAATAGAACCACATTCCAGCATAAATCACTGAAAATTAAACCAGTTAAAATAATGAAATCCAAAAATTCAGAAATCGTCGCCGCAATTTCCAAAAGATTTCCAAACCAGTAGAACGTTCCCTAATAATATCCTGGAAAGGGAATTCTCTGCGACAACAAAATTTAACCACGTCCATAAAAATCCTGTAAAATTATAAAACCCGAAGAAATAGAAACTACAAAATCGAGAAATTTGCACCACAGGGAAGTTAAGCTACTTCCAGCGACAAAATTGCATAAATTCTATCACGCTCCTCGAATGAAATTACTTGAATAACAAACTCAGCAACAAATCGCATCAAAGTCTTGGAAATCAAACTATGGTCGTCAAAAGAAATGTCTTCCCGTATTAGATGCGTTGAAACTGAATTTACCAACGAAATACGGGTGTTCGATGATTTCAAAGACACGCTATAATTTCCTTTAATGGATATTATTCATCACCACACCATGTTTAACTGAAGAACTGGAAGAACAATAGCAGACCGTTTACTGCACCACGGACTCATCCAGGAGGTAAATTCCAAGGGCATCATTTCCAACGTCCACTTCGAATTTAGATGAGGTCTGGACACTTTGCTTCGTTGCACACGTCAAGGATAGATTCCAAAACCACGAATTCACGACAGCTGTTTTCCTTGACGTATCCAAAGTCATTGACAAGGTTTGGCACCAGGATCTAATCCATAATATGCATTATCACACCATCCCTATAGGTTCTTCACATCATCAGTTTCGAAGTTTCCGGGTTAAACTTCAAAGCTGTCGTTCCCGCGTCAAGACCATGTCGGCAGGTGTCTCGCAAGATTCAGATTTTGCTTAGATTATCATCAACATTTTCACCAGTGACATCCCCCATGCACCACATGTCAACCTCACGAGGTATGCGGACGATGTTTGCGTCTTATCCTTTTCCAATGATCATTGAAATTTATCTTCGAGATTCACTGAATCGGCATCCACCTACGATGGTGTTCTTCTCGAGAACAGCAAAATGAAGAACATCGCATGCAGCACCAGCAGAGCTAACCAAAAAGCATATTTTATTTCGCTGTAAACTCGAGGAACCATCACCTCAGCATACACAAATTAAGCGCAGCAAAATCTCTGTCATTAAACAATTTTTCATGCTGAGGTTACTAACTTTCCAGATAATTGGGACTCCAATTACTTAGCACTGGAAACTCTCGCTTCCTCATACTGGATGCTACATTGGTGCCAAGTTCGTTTCGTTAACGTAATATTCAGTAATACCAAACGCATTTGGAAAACTACGACGGCCATATAACCGAGTGAGTTGCAATTCTCGCAAAATTCCCATAAATTCTTGGCTTCCACTTTTAACGCGTGCACTTCACTTTTGCAATGCGTTTTATAACTTATCTGACGTAAGTTGATTGCGCTCTAAAAATTTTGGAAATTGCAGTTTTCGAAACCACAATGGTGGACTAAAATGTTCAGATGATAATTGTTTATACTCCAGGTATATAGAAACATTAGAAGCAGATTTTAGTTTGAAATTTGTTTGAAAATACACAACGACTAAGGAAGAAGGTGTGAAGGCTTATGAATGTATTGAGGAGTAAGTGTAAAGACCGCTTAAACTATGTATGGAAGAAGATTTTAAGAAACTTGTCATATTGTCTCCTCTTCAATTCCACTTATTCCCATCGTTATAAAAATAAACTACACGCATGCAATTTTCCATTCGATCGATCTATTTATGTCATGTTTGTTCCCCACAAACATTTCCATCCACTTCCAATCTACCCATCAACCACCCGTGCAGACCGCTTTTTTCTTTTTAACAAATTAATCCATTAACCTGTTATTCTAAAAGGTGAACGTATGTAAACACACATTTATTAAATTAGGGCAGCATGCACAAACATCTTACGCTGCACGAAGAGCGACCCTTGATCCACCACAATACCCCCGTACAGTACGTATTTAGTGCTATTAATAAAATGAACTATGGCAATCTAGCGGCGGAAAAACTACCTAGCTACCTTCGTGTGCTCCCATTTTTCTCAGACCTTAGGAGGCGGAAATCGTAATGCCCTACTGACCGCCATCACCCGTTTAGATTACATAATGACTCCTCCCTAAAATAGCTGCGGTATGTACGCGAATAACCCACCGAAAAACCACCCTTGACGAACGAAGGACGACCCAATTACCTCCCAAGGTCGCCTCGCCGTTAAATTTCAAATACAAACCGATAGCTACCGCGAATCGAGAATTACGAATTAAACTGACGTACAGTTTGGTCAATATTTCCTGAAATTAATAGTATTTCGTGTTAATTGTACGAAAAGGGTTCTATAATAGATATGACGCACGCCATCCGTTAACGTGATGTGTTAATTATGAACTGAAACGAAATGATTTGAATAATGATACGGTCGGTTATGCGAATAAATTAGGATAAACTAAGGGAAAAATTGGCGAAATGCTAGTGCTCAAGGTGAAGGCTATTTCCTGCGAACATGGTACTTTAATGGGATGCCATTTCCTCGAGGATTTTGGTAAGAAGAATAAATAATGCCGTTTGATATGTACCTACATTTTGTAAAGATTGTGTGGTGCAAATTTAGTTACCTTAACGTAGAACCTAACAAGTTCAAATACATACATAGGATTTGAGATAATGAAGAGAAACTCATAAAATTTTCATTATATTCAATTAGGTAACAATTTTTTGGGAATTGGGTTATTTTCGAAAATGAGGCATCGAAAAGCCTTATAAAGAAATCAAAACGAAGAAATGTATCTTAGCTTTTGAGCAAGTTAGTATTGTGCCCTTCATCATTTCATCAAATAAAGAACCATTAATCTCTGCCAAATTTAAGTTTCATATTTTAATACCACAAGATAGCACTAATAAAGAACATTGTATTCTAAACTCAACTCTTGTTATCTTTGCAATGATCTTCTTCATTACTCACTTATCCCTCTATCCCCAGTCCATTATTAGAGACAAGAATAGCGCTTTCTCATTTTCCTAATGCTTCCTGCCGTAGTTTCATTCTTATCTTTCCTCATAGCTATCCCAGTTTCCAAAAGCTTTGGTTTAATGTGCAAAACGCTTTTTCCTCTTTTGGACAAGCTATTGAGAGTGTATACGTGATTTTGTATAATCCCTCACCCCTTCAAAATGGGTCGCTTTTGCCTTTATAGATTATTCTTCCTTTTGAAGGTTGAAACGGAAAATGAAGATGGCCCGGTTGTCTTACTTCTGTGTGGATCTCGCTTTACCAGTCTTTAATCTCAATATCTCTTGTAGGTATTTAAACAGTTATAAACGTTTTCTTATCATATTAACATAACTTTCAGGATGAACAACTACCTTATGCTATTATATAAAGATATCCAACAATTGGAAACACTCAATTTTCTCGATTTGCCATAGAACTTCCTTCCGAAGTCCATAACTCAACATGCCAATGAGTGTACCAGTGCTTATTTTGTCCTCCATATCCGTCGCAAACAAGGCGAGCTACTTTGAAATCGACAAAATTAAAATTTCGCGAATGGTGCAAAGAAGGACTTTAGAATAATGGATAAAATATCCAAAGCTAGGATATTAAGTCTATTCAACTCCAGCTTTATTGGCGAATCGTCCATTTTTGCAACAACTAATAACTTTGAAAATGAATTTGTAATACTGTTGTAGCTGTTAAATTTAACTGTTAGATATTGGATTAAATATTTTAAGTTGGGAGTAGTTGCAGTCGGTAATGATTCAACAAATTAATTTAAGTTTTCCCTTAACTGCCACGTACAAACTATCAAATTCGACTCATAGCTACAGAATCACATTCTAAGTTGATAGCGATAGGTAACTTGTAATAACTTTAAGAACCTGTTCCTAATATTATCATAACTATCAAACTTAGGTCTTAGTTGCCAGATCGAACTTCTTAAGTTGGCAATAGCGGACGTGCGGTAACTGTCAAATATGACGTGTAAAATTTAAAACGTCTACGATGATAATAAATTTGAAAATAAACTGGTAATAGTAATAGTAACTGCCAAATTTAGCTGTTAGCTATCGGATTAAATTGGTAGTACTTGGTAGCTGATAATAATTTAGCAAATTAACTTTCGTTTTGCTCTAACTGTCAAATACATACTATCAAATTTACCGAAAGCTACGAAATCACGCATTTTAACCTATTGGCGGTAGATAGCTGGTAATATCTTGGACAATTAATCTTTAATGTTGCTGTAATTCTCCAATTTTCCAGGTGCAGCGATAAACACTTCGTATTCGTAACAATTGATAATTGGTAAGAATTTTCCATTTTTTTTTCCTAATTGTCAAATATTGCTAGTTAAATTTGATTGACAGCCAGAGAATAAATTTTTAGATTGGTAACGATGTTAATGTAGTTGTATTTGTCAAATTTAAATGTTATTTAATAATTAATTAGTAAAGGTGGATAGTTAATAATAATAATTTTGAAAATTTACAACCGACATTGTAACTGCCAAACCGTCAAATTTGATTAACAACTACAGAATAAAGGATTTTAAGTTGGCAATGATACCTAGTATCAACTTTTAGAAACGTATCCTGTCATATTGACGTATCTATCAATATGTCAAATCATTTTATGTTGGCGACAGTGGATATCTGATTAAAATTTGGAAAATTAACCTCCAATAATTGACAAATATGATGTGTTAAACTTGGCTGAGAGGTACAGGATCAAATATTTTAAGTTGGTAGGAATAAATGCAGTCGTAGTAACTGCGAAAATTAACCTGTACTATTGCTGTAACTGTCAAACCTGACTGTCAGGTACATATTCAAATATTTTAGGTTGGCAACCGAGTATAGCTGCTAATAATTTAGGAAATCACTCTCTAATATCATTAAAATTGGCAAATTTAACTGTCAGTTACGAGATGATACATTTTAAGTGGGCGACAATGGAAATCTGGAATTTTTGTGGTGTGTAACATGTCAATTCTAATTGACAACTACAGAATCTTAAGTTGGTGGCCATGAGTAGCTTACAGAAAACATTAAAATTTACTTCTAATGTCGTTGCAAATGTTACATTTAATGAACGTTCAGCTATAGAATCAAATATTACAAATTAATTACTTTGGAAAGTAATATGTATTATTTCTTTCTTGTTTCAAATTTGACCAGTGTTACCTACAAAAGTAAATATTTCAAGTTGGTAACAATGGATAGCTGGTAATGAAAATCAGTCTCTAGTATTAACTGTAACTGGTGTAACTGGTGATAACTTTGAAAATTTACTGATAGTTACATTATTAAATATTTCAGGTGTGTTGATAGTGACAATTGTGGAAATTAACGTCCAATTTTGTAAAATCCTTCAAATATGAAGTAGCAAACTCAACAGCTAATATTTTAAGCTAGTAACTGTGAAAAAATGTCAAATTCCACCAAATCTTACGAGACTATACTTGTCGACATATGGATCTGAGATTCATTTTTAGCTTCCATTTATATACATACATTGGATATATCGGGTTTTACAAATGGTAAAATGATTGAGGACTTTTAAATTTTTGTACCATTCATCTTTGGGAACGGTAAACTAGTTTTGGGGAAAAAGGGTGGCTTATCGCGTTTCGCATTTAGGCGATTGAATTATGAGAACGACATTCTAATAATAAACTCCTAGGTACTTACTGACGTGAGGAAATATGCAGCGAAAACACAAAATAAAAACCACAAACTCCACAACACGGGGCACATCACGATGCACGTACAGAAAAATAAAGAAAGCAAAGCCATCTCGTTTAGGTCCAAAACTTTTCCTTTTTCTTCAAAGCATTTCCTATCGCACAACAAACACTACATCCGTATACTCGTCGACGGTAACAAATCCAAAACACCTTCAAACTCGCACACTCTAATCTATTTTATTGTCATGGTGTTTTTAAGCAATTAATCGAGTCACGCGAATAATTTCGCTTTTTACATACTTAGGTATTTCTATTAGTGTTACTCGTTTCTTCGGGAAAAATACAACGACGCATTGTGTAATTGAAATTTAACTCGATTATGATGAGGTATTCGTTCGCAACGCTAATTTAATGGCTGTCTCTCGAGACAGAAGACGTCAGAACTTTATAGGACAAAGTAACGTTAATGTTATAATCCTCTTATGTAACAAATTTCATTCCGAATTGACGATAGCCATAGTAGAAGTGTCAAATGGCTTAAATAACAGTTTTTTATTTGGGTAATGAATGCTAATGGGGATACCCCTAATTGAATGAAACTTGGAGAATCCCCGTGGAGAAGTGGGCACCTAAAATTTGCACTTGCCACGATGGAGTAGAGGAAAAAAATGACCTTGAAAATGTTTGAGAACCGTGTAACCGTTTATAGTAATAAAATTTTAAGTTCTTTCCTAACAAAATGTAGTTTCGAAATAAATATTTCTCTATTTGCAAGTGATGGTTTGTCGCTTCCTTAACTTGGTGACTAATCATTTACATAGTGCAAACGTAATGCCTTTTCTTGTCTATAGTTATACAAAAGCTGTTCTCTTTTTGCCGAGCCTAGTAAATAACTGCACAATATATTATTGCTGATTGTTGCGTTTCTTCGAGATGCTGTAGCCAATATTTTATCACCTGTAGTGATGTATACCAGATGACATGACCCATTGTCGAAGCAATCTAGTGGAGATCTGCACCATTTCTTCTTTCTTGAACTGGTGTTAAATTGTGGGGAATCCAAGGACAGGAAAGTTTTCAAGGGTGCCTTCAAATGCCCGTGTAGAATGGTATTGCTTTCAGACCAATCTTTAGAATCGCTCGAACACTCCTTATAGTAACATGTCGGTTTTCTGCCATCATGTCCCGAATATCACAAGTATCTTTTTTGTAACGGCTGTTTTGATTTAAAACCTCGAAAACGTTCATTTCAGAAAAGTCCACCACGGTCAAAAATCATGGTCCGCTAGGGAGCCGCAAGGAGAAAATGAATATTTTCTGGCTAGGGTGATTAATGTTCACATCCGATGTGGTTGATGATGCGGGTCTCATTACCAGCGAAGCAGGTATTACAAATATAGATTTCTTGATTAAAGTCATTGATTGTTGTATCCCTGGTAGAATATGGTTGATGATCTCGTCGTTTAGAAGGAAACACTGGTTCCGTATTTATAATCGAGGGAATTAAATATTAGTTGTTGCATAAAATAAGAACACCTGAAATGCAAATAACCAGTATGTTGATAAACGAGTGGTATGGACTGATTACTACAGCAGCAGATTATTGTCCCCAAACCATCGCCCAAACAAAGATGCGTTTACTAAACCAATTTTTAGCTTTTTTACTGGATGCAAATTTCTTGTAGGAGGAAACTTCAGTGCAAACCACACCAGTTTGCGTTTTAAGATCACAACATCGGCCACCTACACGCCAAAATACTGGCCGGCTGATCCTCGGAAACTTCCAGATTGCCCTAACTTCTTTACAATGTTAAGGATTTTCTAAAAAAATGCCTTACTATGTATCGGTGCAACGTCAGAATAAGTTTCAAGGATGGTGTGGGAGAAATGACTTGAAACTGAATCTTGATAAGACAACATTAGTAATTTTTAATTATTTTAGAAAGGACAGGATGACGTTCGAATATGAAGTAGACAAGATGTTTACCACAAGCGAACAGGAGAGATTTCTTATAGTCAACTTAACTGGAGGTGACATGTTGACTTCCTGGCATCCAAACTGCCATCCTTAAATTACGTTCTTGGAATAATATCCCGTTTTATGAACCACGAGGTTGTAGTTGGTGCTTATGACGCTTATATCTACTCCAAAATCAAACAGGGAATTATCTTCTGCTGTGGCACAATTGACTCAGCTACAATTTTTAAACTAGAAAATTCGTGCCTTCGTAGTATATTTAGTGTTAAACTCAGAGACATCTGCAGAGATGTATTTGCTTATTTGGAATCAAGTTATGATATTTCCTCAGACTGTACACATCTATCCACTGCAAAATTCAAGTAAAACCAAGTTCATCTGTTCGTCATGATTACCTAATTAAATAGGAATTATTGAAAGAATTAGTGGCAGACAAAATAAACATCAATATATCTCTGAGAAATAGTACAAAAATTCAAAATTCAAATTCAAAGATACACGTAATTGATACAACATATCCCAGTGGTAGCAACACCAATATCTAAGTCGGAGAAAGAGTGAGAACTAATGTACTTCTACGATAAGAGGTAAGATTAGGAACAAGACTGTTATGAGAAATGACTAATGCAATTTAGCATGAAATTCTTACCCAAATAGAAACTTGTAGAAGATTCAATAGAAATTTCACGTATAAAACAATGAAAAATCTAGTGATATGTGGTACAGTAAAGGAGCTGACTGGCAAATTTTTATTTACAAGTGGCTTTCTTGTCAAAGAAGTTGCTGTGGCAAACTTATTTCCCTAATTTATTATAAAACAATTGTGTGATGAGGAGTTTTACCGATGTAATTTAGTTTCAATTCTCTAAAATCATGCAAATCTGTAATTTTCCATTATCCGAAATGCCTTCGACTTCCTTTATATCGGATATGGGGAGCAAATCCTAAAAGCTAGCAAATTGTAGTTATAAGAATAAATTATTTTTTTTTAAGGAGAAGAAACTAACCGGAAGAAAGGGGAATGAATCAACACAATAGAATGTTATTACATAAATTGGTGTTCCGCATGGTGTAGCACAATAACTCCTTATATACGTAGTGCATTTGTCCTTGTGATGGTACTAGGTCAAATGTATAAATGTATAAGATTAAAGTCGGGGCATATAAAATTCTGTTTTATTAAATAAATCCGGATTAGTTCGGTCAAACGTAAATTAGCTTCTTGTCGAGCCAAGAAACTGCAACTCCCTAGCAACTTCTTGTCGTTCAACCATCAAATAAGTTCTGGCATAAAACTTGCACAGAAATTTAATTATTATAGGTACTAACTCATTAAATTTCTGTAATAACAAACGGAGGGGAATAACTAATTGTCGCAGCATCGGTAGGAGACTACGGTTTAGTAAAAGTAAAAAGTAGAAAAATGTAAAAATATATCACAACGAAATCTTCGAAATCGATGTATTGTAGATACTGCTAGAGAAAGGAACCGTAAAAAATTTGAAATAATGTAATTAATTGACGTAATCGTAGGTGCCTGATGAAATATTAGGTTCGTTCCAACACCACAAATCCAGTTTGTGAATCGTCGGGTTAAAATTCCGGACGCCAAATTAACTACCAAAATCGCACTTGTTTTGACTGTTTCACAAGTTCAAAATATATTGACAATTTGAGAGAGTACTTTGAGAATGAAACGCTAAGCTTAGGAACCATTGTCAGCATTTAATAAACTTTTGAAACAACCAAAAGAAGTGTGCTCTTGGTAGTTACTAGTAGTAGTAGAAACAAAGACACTGAGATTAAGCCCTCAACACTCATGAGGTTCTAAAACTCTTGATGTGTAAAATCGCTGACGAAGAGGAAAAGGTCGTGATCTTCCTGAATATTATTGGATTGTAAATTTTATTGCGCTTGTCTTTTCGAGTTGTTTTAAAGAACTTTTGATGTAAGGAATAACAAGATTCTACGATCTTGTGGTGGTAGATAACTTGGTTTCGAAGATTATTTTTGGTTACGGGTTCGTCTTTCTACTGCAATTGTGGTCGTTTTATCGCAAGAGTACCCATATATCCGGTATTCTGTGGGGGTGGTTCGATATCGGAACTCTTTTTGCGAAAAATAATTTTGAAAATTTTTATATAAGTTTTAAGCCCTCCAAGAAACCTGCGAATCTCCCCGATATCCCACCAGCACTCCAACTCGTTGAAGCTCCTGTAACCAAATTTGATAAATAGATCCATAAACTGTAATGAAATTGTTAAAATGAGATTAGCCACCAATAGAATCTACAAAGTTGAAAATCCCCAAAATCTCCGGAGCAAAACTTCTGAAAGCTGTACCAAAGAACAAAACATCGAGAAGAAATAATTTCGCGCCAAAATCCTGAAATTGAGGAAAAAACGCGGGTAACAAGATGTTCGAAACTGTACCACGTATAACAACAAAAACTTCGAACTCGAACTGTTTCCCACGATAAAATTTGTTGAAATGTGCAGGCCAAGCCACAGTAAAGTTCTAATTTCAAATTAAATCACCAGATGTTCCCATTTTCGCAGGACAAATCCTTCATCTTGATCGCTAATATCCCAACACAAAAGTATAACAATATATTTGGAATTAAGTAACCTTCCACAACAAAGTTTTAGAAATCGGAATTATTTAACTGGTTCTAAACTTACAGGAACAAAATACGGGATTTCTACTATACGGGTGGGAAAATCTCCGAAATTCTGAGGGATCGAAATTAAATCAGGACTAGGGAAAATTTGTTGAAGCTCATAAACAAAAGTACATTCAACATTAAAATCCAGAAGATGGAACATTCGACATAAGACAATCTATAAAAATAAGAAACCTGTACAGCATAATGTCCAGAATCTGTCTAATTTTTTGTAGCAGATTTTCTTAAAATGTAACTCCTGATCTGAAAATTTACATCCTAGATGTATTTGATGTTTGTATCGCATTTGTAAAATATAATGACCGAGCAACTAAACAATCTTTTTGACAAGGAACCAAGTCAGTGATTGTTATATCGCATTACCAATTTGTATGTTTTTGCATGTAACTGATTGCTAGGTATATATTTTTGTGGTTTTTGTTTGTTTCCTCTGTAATTCTTTTTTGACTATTATTTTTTGCAATCCACTGGTACACGAGATAAACAATCATTTCATACCATAACAATTATAGCTATAAAGGCGTAAACTTGAGTGGATTAGCTGTTACCCTTATTACACCGATTTTGGAAAACTCCATATGTACGTATTCCAACAACTAAGTCATCATTGTTGGTGAGTTAGAGGCTGAGGATGACGATCAAGTTGTCGAAATACGTATTAAATGTATGGAGTTTAATAAAATAGACGTCGTAAAGGAAAAGTTTGATCAACTTTATGAAGATATACTTCATTTTGAATATATTTTGGCTTGTTTACACAATGAGTTAGTTAGCCATTGAGGCAGCATTTATAAGAAATCTCGCGATAAATGTATTCAATAACAAGTTTAAAAAATATGTATACATATGTTGAAAGAATAAGTAAGACAATACTTTCCCCAAATCGAATTCCCCTACCCAACGAAACTGAATACATACTTCCTTCAATCTACCAAGAACTAAAAAAGAACTCACTACTTCACCGACATGCAAAACCATCACCATCACATACAACAAAGTGCAAACTCGAATACAAAGCGACGTGCACGCTAACAAAACATTTAGAAATTTTGCAGTCAATTTCGAAGCACCTCCCGACGATATTATCGTGTCACTATTCAATTATAACCGCCCCAAATCCGAATAAAAAAGCGAACATAATACGAATGAAAAATGAATAATCTTCTGGTGCACACTTCGTTATTACATGCGAACACGATTTCTCCCTCTTATCTACGTAAGTGAATACGTACCTCCTTCACCGAAGACTGATAGTGGTGGTTCTGGATTCCGACGCCTTTGCTTATCACCATGGCGGTATCGTGCGAGCGCGTCTCTGTGAAAAATAACAGAAGAAGAAGATAAAGAGGTATTACACGGTATAATGGGATCGGTTGTTTAATTAGTTAAGTGCGCTCCCGGAGTGGTGGTGTAGTAACATCGGTCCGTCAAATTGGTCCGCGGTGGACAGTTCTTCTGCTCGCTGCTTTTTCATCACGTTGATTACTAAAGGTCCTTGGGGAATACTTCGTGAGAACTGGCCTATATTTGGTTCGTTGATATTGCGATGAACGTGTATAAAATTTAATGGTTTTATATTAACGGACATCTAAACCGATGGTTCCCAAATGATGGTCCGCGGACCTCCAGCGCTCCGCGCCCTATTCCTAGGGGGTAGTCGCAACGATCGTCAAAAATTAATAAAATAGAAAATGTTCAATTTATGTAAATGATGAAAATTACAGACGCCCAAGCTTACTGTGCCAAATTTGCAGATTTGTGGGTATTTTAACATAAAATGAGCTTTTCTTAATGTGGGGGACGGGTGCTATTCTCCAATTTCTAATGAATTAAAAAAACGAAAGCGAAAGGTGTCCGCCGATCTTGAAGGGTCTCTTCAGGATGGTAAATAATTGGGAAGAAAAATTCAAAATTAAATTTGCATTGGAAAACAAGAAAAATAATACTATCCATTTTTAACCCAAAAATTTCCTAAACCGCATTGGTGGGTTATGCATATTATTACACTCTCCCCTGATATAAATACGAAGGTTTTTTTTTTTTCAATCTCCGATCGCACAGTATGAAGACCAGGTATACACAATAAAAGCGACAAAACATCGGAATCAACTTCGTCACAAAATATAGCAAATTCGATCATTCGTCACAACAAAACGGTTGAAATTCAGCCCCTCTTTACAAGCAAAATCTAGAAAATCTTGCAGTTTTCGTCCTAAATTTCTTTTTAATTAGACAGCTTTTGGGACCCAATCAAAGCCCCCTTAAGCTTTAAAATCAATTTACAATAACTAAAACAACATTTTCTCTAATTTACTCCAAAACTTTCAAAATAACTGCTTCCCTAAGTGTTGACCCACTAAATATAATAAAAATCAACCTAACAACAACAAGAAAATAGAAATTGGGTGGTTTGCCAACAACAAAATTTCTGAAATTTGATCACAACCTAGGACAAAATACTGGATAATGAACTTCCTTCACAACAAAATCTTTGAAATTAAACTACTTTTACGACAAAGAAATCCAAAAGTTGAGTACTGTCCACAGCAAAATACCGGATATTGAACTACCTTCCAACAAAATATTTTTCGCCTTAACAAAACTTTTAGAACTGAGACCCTCTTTATAAGCAAAATCTAAGAAATTGTTGCTACGTTTCCATCCTAATTGTCTCTTCTGATTAGACAGCTTTTGAGATGCAATCAAAGTCCGTTAAAGATCTAAAATCAATTTACAGTAACTAAGCAACTTTTAATAATTTACTGGTATCTATGATTCCCTAAATTTTGAGCCAATAAACACAATAAAAGTTACAAAACAACAAAACACCGGGAATCAAGTGGTTTGATCACAACAAAATTCCTAAAAATTGATAACAACTCAGGATACAATACTGTATAAAGCACCTCTTTCACAACAATATGTTTTAAATTGAACAACTTTTCACAACAAAATTTCCAAAATTTAAATACTGGCCCCAACAAAATACTCGGTGTTAAACTGTCTTCACAAGAAAAAATAACAAATTCAATCCTTCGCCACAACAAAACTTTTGAAATTCAGCCCCTCTTTACAAACAAAATCCTGGAAGTCTTTCAACGTATCCCTCCTAATTTTCGCTTCTTAATTAGGTAGATTTTGGGATCCAATCAAAGTTCTCTAAAGGTCCAAACTCAGTTTACAGTAACTAAATAAATTTTTGATTTACTCGAGAATTTTCAACATCAACTGATTCCTCTGATTCCATGAATGTTGAACCAATAAATACCATAAAAGTTAGAAAGTAATAAAGCATCCGGAATCCATTCTCTCAAAACAAAATGCCTGAAATTTGATCATAACTCAGAACAAGATACTGGATAATGAAATTCATTCATAATAAAATTTTGGAAATTAAATAACTTTCTACAACTAAATTTCGCAAATCCCCTTCTTCAATATTACAAAATTTTGATCCCCTCTTGCCATCCGTAGACGTACGTTTTCAATACAAAATTATTAAAGTCTTGGGTCTCCACCCCATTCTATTTGGCGAAATCAAGCAGTTTTCGTGCCTTTAGTATTTCTAATTTAAGTCTCAGACTTTCTTCAAAATCTATGAAATTTACTATCTATGAATTTGAAAGGTCTAAATCCAGAAAAACGAAATTTTTATCACGTTTGGAAAGTGGCATAGTAACCATGCAATTTTTGTAGAAAAATGCCAAATCAATCCAGTATATAGACATAATTTTGATCTCATCAGAGAAAATCCGAAATCGAAAAAGGATTCCAAACTAATTAACTTAATTCAAACTTTTTGACAGTGTAGGTACCTCTATCTTATATATTTTCTATGTGAGAAATATCTAACGGTCCCAATCCCAAAAATTATTCAAAGACACAATGCAAGTCTAATTTAGCCCTCTCATTAAAAAAACAATTAAAAACAGAAACTCACCCCAAAATTTTTAATAGTCGTATTTATTCCAAACCATAACCAAACCTTCTTTTATGCAGCACTTACAGGAAAACATTATTCTGGCCCAGCACTTCGAGGGGATGGATGTACAACACGAACAACACGATTCCGATATAGGCCGAATGATCGGGCGAAACGACTAGAGCTTAACCACGTTGGGAAGAAGAACAACAACGTGCAAAATATTCGAGTTTAAAAGCTCGCACGCCAACATGCGCACCACCAATTCTTGCCCGTTCGGGCGTCCGATAACGAGCTTTCTACACGTAGTTGTAAGCTGACTAACACGAGCTCGACCGCCACCGTATGTATGTAAATTGTAGGTAGTACGTATTTTTAGAGTGGAAAGAAATTAGTTTGGCGCGAATCGCAACGCCCCGCCGATACGATTTAACCTCTTTTTAATTTCCAATGCAAAAATAGCGATTAATTTTGCATTCCGGATACAATGCACCGGCGAACGAGTTAAGATTTCGATTTAGATGCTGTTATTTTTAACACCTTTGAATTATCGCGCGTCCTTTAATCTTTCCAATTCCGAATATCGCTATAAATCTGTTTCAGATTGCGTTGATGATTTAAGAGGCAGTTGTCGAAGAGTACGGCTGTGTGGCATCTGTCCAATTAAAACAATCACCGAACCTTTCATTGCCAAACTTTTGTGAAAAATACTCGAAAATGTAAATAACGCTAGCCTAGCTTTTACGAGGGATGTGCGATAATAAAGGTGCAAGCCGATATCACAGTAGCATTCATATTTAAAGAAAGTATTTCAAACATTCCACAAAAACAACATATTTTTGTTTATTTCTCTTATTTTGGAGAATATTAACATTAATATGCGCGCAAGTTAAATGTCAGGCCAGTAGGTCTTTGAATTGAGAGAGCATCCGTCCTGTTGAAGCTTGTAAGGGACAGTTGCGTCGTTTCTAGATCGATGGCTGTGGTTCCATGAAAGGAATTGTTACAAGGGATGAAACCTGAAACGAAAAAGAAAAGAGCAAAGAATGGTTCCATAGCCCGGCACCAAGATCCAGAAGATTTGGCATTAGCACCAACATCCCTTTGGAGCACAATAGGCCTTATTTTGGAACATTACATAGTAAGCCTTCCAACCAAAAGGATAATCCACGATGTTCCCCGTGGTTTTTACGTCTTCGAACAGTTCAAGGAAACGATGGGAGCATTTCTGAAGTGACTACAGTTACCAGTAAAGAAATTCTTCCCACAAGCCATCCATACACTTCCGGAGCTGTGGAATGCGCTCGAAAATTGAATGTAATTTTCCTCACTTACCTCGTAATATTAGAGGCGGTCCATAATACAGGCACAAGCCTAAATTACAGTAACATCTATACTTAAGCACAGCTGTAACATCTCAGCATAGTAATGCTGCTTGTCAAATTGGTTGAAGTAATCCCAAATGGTTTCCTGCAGTTCCTTTTGATCCACCAAGCTTTTCCCTGTCAAAAATTTTTCCAAAGGTCTGATTAAATAAAAATTCGACGGGGCCAAACCTGAAATAATGGTAGATGTTGCAGGAGTTCCCAATTGTTTCATTTCTGGGGTGAAGTCACAAACGCAGGTTTCAACCTCGATAATAATGCTTTCAGTGAAAAACTTGTCGTTCTACCAAAGAAATGATTTAACTGGTTCGCACGTCAATTCTAGTGGCTTACGATTGCGTTACAATATTGGTATAGCATTAATGAAGAACTTTCGTTTGGTGTAACATAAGTTAAGTCGTTATTTCTTTGTGATGATAAAAATGATAATGGACGAAACCACACCTACAGTAGTTCTTGGTTAAGAAAAGGGCGTTGGTATCGGCTGAGATGTTGAAGTGAAGCACCCATTTGATCTGTTCTTTTTGTTTATCGGCGACCATTTTCGACATCCAGCAAGCTCAAACCTTGCCGAAGTTTAGGTGGCATATGATTTCATGAATACAACTCTTAAGAATGCCAGTCATTTCAGCAATTTCACGAACTTTAATGGGACAGTCCTTCCTGTTAAAAAGTTCGGCAATTGTGCAGTTATCATCCATGTGTGAGGTGTTTGGCATGCCTCTCTTCTTCTCCAGAACATCAATCAACTCCGCTCGTCCATTTTGAAAGTTTTTGCATGAAACTCTGACTTCTTTTCGACTTAAAACGTTCGAGCCATAAACGTCCTGTAATATGTGGTGAAGTATCCTGTGATTAACTTCAAATCAACTTACAAAAATCTGATAACTTCATTTATTCACACTTCGAATATTCTGCGAATATGCACACAATCTTTATTTGCTTCCCCGAAGATAAATTGAGCCGTGAATAAAACAATGCTGCTATTACACGCATTTACCTGTCAAGTTATGTACATACCACAGATCTTGCGCATGCGCGGTTTCTTATAACGACAGGTGTACATTCAGTATTGGGCACCTCTCGTAGTTAAATTATAGTTTGATTGTCGATTTTCCCGTTTATAAAAGAAATGTTCTAGCAAAAATTTGCTAATCATGCAGTTCAACATCACTTCAGAAAATTTCTTTAAAAAATGCTGAGTTTATCTCTTAAAATAGGCGTTATAGGATGTTCAAACTTGATTATATGTATGCGGAACTAAAAGGAAGTCAAAAAAGAAATTGGAATAAGCTTCCGGTAAGCAATTTATCTCATTAGTCCGTCCGGTTATTTGCGAAATTGACGCCGGACAGGAACCAACAAAAGCGTAAAACGCATTGTCATCACTCCTAAACATTTATCCGCATAAACATACAAAATTACCGCTGTCCCGATATATTGTTTTAATCTTACATCCGCATCATCTACGCGCCAAGAATTAGATTCTATCTCGGCAAGAAACCACAACAAATCGGTGAATTTATAAATACACAGCACTCGAAATACGCAAGGTCGGGATTTGCTGAATCAGGATTTGAGTCCCACCAAATTATCGCCATTAATATTCTTGGGTTCAAACAAACTTGAAAAATGGTAATGATAAATTCAAATCTTCCCATTGTGCATGTTTCTGGGGTCGTATTTTTGCTTTGTTTTCAGTTGTGCATATACAAATCGTCAAGACAAAGTTACAATTTTAGCTATGAACACAGTTGTCTTAGAACGACTACGTTGCTAGAGCATTAAATTAGGTTTGGGATATGTAAACAAGCCGAGTTTAAGCTTGGTTGTTTTATCTATCGTTTTACATCTTACAATGAATTTTCCGCGACGAATCTGATACAATCGCCAAGAAACACGCGACGCGACGTTCCTTCTATTATATGTACGTAAATACCGTGTTAAAGATATGGTTAGATCAAATCTAAAATCTGTGGAATCCTGCACATGAAAACGATAACTTATGCGCCCAGCTTGATTTGTCCCTGCTTTTACTTTTGCGACACAATGAGGATCAACAAGGCGTAAGTAAGGAAATGTCTTTGATGTAAAGGATTCGAATTTAACAACTTTTCGAAACGAACTTCTAAGATGAAAGCGGGATAAGGACATAAAGAAATCACAAAGAAAGTATTATTTTATTTTTCATAGATTGACGATAAATTAGAACCAAAACCAATGCTTCCAAACTTTTCAAAACAAAGATCGTGGAGTTACAAAAAATGCAAATCATGCTTAGAGAGGGATAAAACAAGAACAACAAAACTGATGGTAATGAACTTTGGTGATAAACTAAAACCTGCGGAAAATAAATGACACGACAATGAAACAAAGAATGTGAGTTGTTGGATGAATCCTAATCTAGCGCAAGGACGTTCTCAAAATCTAAAATATTAAGTAGTTCTCTTAATTGAAATGAAATTTTTGGCTTTACCGATTTCAGTTGTAGAAGATACTGACGAATCCTTCGAAGTCAAGAAGAAATACAACAAGGCTCGTAGTTTGATAGATTAGGCTTAGATTTGAGTAACGGGTCCTGAAAACCTGATTTTTTAACAACTTTTTTGATCACATTTAAATTCAGTTTCCAGGAAATTTCCAATTATAGAAGAAATTTTTAACGTTCCTTAAATGGACATAGAATATAACAAAACTCAACCGAAAAGATGAAACTTATCTAGCGTTAAAGAAAACTCTCGAAAACGAGTCTTAGGTGTGTGTGCCTTGGCGCTTGGAAACCAACTTAATGGGATTGGATTTTCTGCGACGATGATTAGCCTTTCTAGATTTCAGAGTACCAGAAACAATCCTTTACCTCTTCTGTCGTGTAGGAAGACAGTCCGAGGTTTCAACTACTCAATCCATCTTCCACTCGGACGAAACTTGTCATCATCTCGACTGCAGTGATTACATCCTATCTCGGCGATGGTATGAAGGTGGTCCTTAGTCTTTGATATTGCCAAAGGAGGATTATGTTCATAAGCTGAAATTTCTTCGACCGGATGGACGTTGGAAATGATCTCCTTATAATCTACCTCCTGGATGGGATCAACTCTACAATAAACACTCTGTTTCTCATTTAAAGACTGGGGAGAGACTTATGGGTCGGTATTATTGGGGCCAGATGGACGTTTGACCGGATTTTGGAGTGATGACCATGTCGGTGCACTTCCATTGCGACGAAAACTGATGATGGCATTCACGATGCCTGTGATGACAAAAACAAGTTCTCTCGGCGGGACTGGAGGGTGATTTCGTTGAATCCTGGAGTTTTCCTAAGATGAAGGTCTCCCAACACATCCCTCCTTCCTCGAGCGAGGCTGATGAGATCTCTTCACGGTCTTCTTCTTTGAAATGCTGCTTGTACAATCAAATGGGTTTGGCCAAAGCGAGTTTAAAGATATCCTTAAGATATGCTTTTAAAATTCCAATACAATTATTGCCCAACCTGTGCGTCTTTGGGTGGTAATTGTTCTTTAAGGAACACCGTTTAAATATTTCGAAATGTGACATATATCACATCGATACACTCCGCAGTTAAATCTGGTGACACATGTTTTTCACTAGCACCGAAACTAATCCGATCCTTACTGAATAGTTCGGTAAAGGGAGGATGTTGCCGTCGTTGCAGGTATGCTCAAGCATCTTCTTTTGTATAATGAGGAGTTTATAGATGTGATATAGTATCAGTAATACTACACCATAGTCCTTGCAATAACCATCAATCTTCAAATTTAGTTTACAAATATTGCACTGTCAACCATTCTCCTCAGCAAACTTAATATCTATTCTTACCAACTTCTTAATGTTGAGGAAATTGATAAAATTGATGAAATAGGAAAGAAGTACAACATAATTGATTATTACAAAAACAAAATTAAGTTTAGAGTAAGAGGAAATCTCCAAAGAATGAAGTCTTAAACGGTTCTTTTCATTAAGCTCAAACTTAGTTAATACTGGTTCCAATTACGAAGAAAATGGACGGCATTTTTAAATGGATGTGAAAGACAAGAAACTTCGTAACGTGATAGAACGAACTCAATTTTGACTGAAACAAGGATTTCAAAATCTGACAGTTTTAACGATTCCACAAACCTAAAAGTAATTCCTACTAACGCCCTATTCTCGAGCTAATTGATGAAAGTTTTGAAACGGAAAGGAAACATAGAGAAGATCGAAAAACGAAACTTAAATTAAACTGAGAGAATGTCGTAAAAACGCTAGAATCTGAAGTTACTATTTTCATTAAACTTAAACTCCTTACTGGTTCAAATTGTGGAGAAAATTGAGGAAGTTTTCTAAATGGGAAGAAAACGCTACGATCCTCGTGCCCTAGTTAGCCAAATTGGTTTTATAAACAATATGTCTTGCATTGTGATAAACCAAGTTGAGATCCGAGTGAAAAACCATTCTGGAAAACCTATAATTTTGAACGGGTTACTTAATTAATCTGAAAATTGATCCCTATTGACTTCCAATTTTATTCCTACAATCATACTTCCTTAAACACATTCATACTTATCAGTTCTTTCATTTGATTATCTACTTTTTTTCCTTATTTCTTTCTAATCCACCGGTCATAGCAACTTTTCTGATTTTTTCAGGAAGAAGGAAAAAGGACAGAATAATAAATCACAAGATAAGGGCGGAATTCAAGCATACAACCAACTTTAAGTTATTTTATGAGAATTTAGCAAATAAATAATTTAAGTAGAACTAGCAGAAAACTAAAATTTCTATTTATAAACGGATATCAATTGCAATTGTAGGTACCATACAGGAAACGTAAACATTTTGTTTGTTTCAGTTTAAAGATCTCTCTACAAGATTCACTCCAAGAAAAACCACAAATTGGTATTAAAAATACTCCATCCACGTGGCTACCAGAATGCCAGAAGATGATACAGCATATGATCTTGGAATAGAAATTAGAATAGTAAATTGTTAACTACGCTTCTTTTCTGAATTGCGTCATCTTGTTGTAGAACGTAAAATCTAAGTAATAGAGCAAAACTGGATTACCGCCAAGATTGACGCAGCATTATAATTAGCGTTAACTGGAGAAATTTTATGTTATTGCCGCATCGCCACTTATATTTCTCTCTGTTTTATATCTATTATTAACTATGTATATACTCTGTTGTGTTTGAGTTGGTTCGTTGACTAACTAAATTGTAAGTAATAAACTCTTATGAATTATGATCAAATAATTTTATTAGACAATAATGTTGGTCCATAAATCAAAAATAGAGAAGTAAGCAAACATACGTAAGAATATTTTATCTTCCTATTTTTCCTCAATTTCCAAAGGGATACCCCTTGGAGATTTCGAAGAAAATCGAAATGGTTGGAAGTATGACTTATTACACATCAAATTAAAGCTCTTTTCGTGCAGATTGCAGTTAGAACAATTTCCGGGATTTCCGTGGTATTAAGGAAATATTCGATGATAACCTGGAATGTGGTTCTGGCCGAAACGCTTCTGTATGTTCCACGATCCGAACGAAGCAAATCCCGTCGATTTCGACACCGAAATCGCACTGTACGCCTTCGAAAACGTATATATACCAAGTTTCGTCTCATTTAGAACATCTTCAATTTTTCTTAAATTTCCAAAGGAGTACCCCTTGGAGATTTCGAAGAAAATCGAAATGGTTGGAAGTATGACTTATTACACATCAAATTAAAGCTCTTCTCTTGCAGATTGCAGTTAGAACAATTTCCGGGACGAGAGACGTGTTATTAAGAAAATATTCGATGAGAACGTGAAACGTGATTCTGGTCGTAACGCTTCTGTATGCTCTAAGATCCTAACGAAGCAAATCCAATCGATTTCGATGCCGAAATCGCACTCTACGCCTTCGAAAACGTATATACACCAAGTTTCGTATAATTTAGAACATCTTCAATTTTTCCTAAATTTCCAAAGGGGTACCCCTTGGAGATTTCGAAGAAAATCGAAATGGTTGGAAGTATGACTTATTACACATCAAATTAAAGCTATTTTCGTGCAGATTGAGGTTAGAACAATTTCCGGGCCGAGAGACGTGTTATTAAGAACATATTCGATGAGAACGTGAAACGTGATTCCGGTCGTAACGCTTCTGTATGCTCTAAGATCTAAACGAAGCAAATCTAATCGATTTAGATGCCCAAATCGCACTCTACGCCTTCGAAAACGTATATACACCAAGTTTCGTCTCATTTAGAACATCTTCAATTTTTCGTAAATTTCCAAAGGGGTACCACTTGGAGATTTCGAAGGAAATCGAAATGGTTGGAAGTATGGCTTATTACACATCAAATTAAAGCTTCTATCGTACAGATTGCGGTTAGTACAATTTCCGGGACGAGAGACGTGTTATTAAGAAAATATTCGATGAGAACGTTAAATGTGGTTCTGGTCGAAACGCTTCTGTTACCTGTATGCAGCTTGATATTTGGAAAGCACCTCTAACTATTGAAGTAATTTGATAAAGAAGGTTATTTCGTTATACGCGACCTTCTTTATCACAAAAAAGAGAGATTTTTTAAAATTTACATCGAAACTTTGTCTTGAAACTTCCTTTTGCGAGTTCAATTGTGATCAGGAAGTTTTGAAACGTGTTCCAAAGTCAAAAATCGTTACTTACCGTCGAGGTGTAGAAGGGTGCCTGGTCGGCTCTTAACGCGGGGAAGTAAGCGACCATACCTTCGGGATACGGGGCGCTATACATAGAAGGAGCCGGTATACCCGGAAAACCTCCGGCCAGTCTCTGATAACCGAGCAGTTCATATTGACATGAGCAAACACTTTGTCCCGTTATGGGATCGGTAAAAATCGGTCTTTCCGTATCACAGCAACGTTGCGTTGTCGGCGGACTACCCAATGTCGGTGCTGAAGATTTTACGACCATACTGGTTGTTGGCGATGACGACTGACTAGGTCCCGATGATACTGCACTCTGAAAACAAGAACGGATATTTTTCAATGTGCCCGGATACACCTGTACCGCCACAGCCGATTGTTACACGTTGGGGAACATGGTTGCAGGCTGCGTTTTCTACAATAAATCTTTAGATTAACTAAGGAAGGTAGTTTTAAAATTCGATCCGATAAAAGCTGCAGCTATCAAGAAAAAGCCAGGAAATGTTTCAAAGTAGTCAGGCTAAAAGAAATTGACAAACTATTCACAACAATCACTTCGGACTAACGTAGGAAATAGAAAATGTTTCGATGTCGTTAGCGGATTCTGTTCAAATTGTGAATGATGTTGCACGCACAGTTATGGACTGTAGAAGGTAAAAGAAATTGATGTGTAATACGAAAATTTGAAAGTGTTTTAGAGAAAGACTCCGATTTTCTTATTCTTATGAAGTCGTTTCAAAGATTATTTCAAATATGCAAAAATATTACATCACTAGATGTATAACGGTCGTTTTCAGTGTTGAAAACACATTTATTCCCCACATCGTCCTCACTTGACTGAAGCAGCTGTGGAGACAAATTTAGTGATTGAAATATGAAAAAGATGTTACCCAGTTTGTGATATTACGGAAGACTTTTAAAACGGCAAGCGGCTCAGCACGTTTTATAATTTGTTTCTTACCTTTTATTTTATGTTTCAACTTTTATGGGCTCGCTACGCCACTGGCCGTTACCGCATATTTGACCACTTTACAAATGATTATACAGCTTTTAGGCAATCTTATTTTACATGCAATCCGATATGGTTATGGCAAATATCTTCTATAAAGGCGTACCAAACAACTTATTTTTAACACTGAATTATTTATTTAAATGATTTTTGATTTTACAAAATTTTCATTTTGAAAAATCAATATTAGCACGTTTGCTCATTAGGACAATGATCACATAACAATTAGTCAAACATCCGTAGTGGGGGTTTTCGATCGTTATTGTTTCACATGGTTTGTGTTTCCACCATTTTGAGGTTGATATTCGGAAAGTTACAAATCGGTGAATAGACGCAAGAACTGGTGAAATTTTACATTTTTAACGATGGGAGACATCAAATCGTTTCTCCATCAATATTGTCAAAAAATAAAAAGGAACCCAGCTTCGAAATACGCCCTACGGGTACGTATAAAAAACCTCAATCAATTAACCGGCAATTCACCCTTTTTCTTCGATTTTAGGCCCCAAACATCGTCAGCGATTTCTTTGCGAAGTCCGAGTTGCAGAATTCGATTATGTAGGCGTAGGTAACTCGACAAACAAGAAAGATGCGCAAGCGAACGCTGCGAGGGATTTCATTAATTATTTGGTACGACAAGCCATAGTTAATCCTAAAGATGTGCCGGTAGATCTTGGACTTACGGGTGGAAACGAACCCCCGTCTAATACGGGAGATGGTAAGTCATCAAAATGAAATCTTTCCTAGCCATTACTTATATCATATGATTTTGTTATATAGATGCTAACGGCGGTACACCTCAGAAACCTGTGTTTAGTGATGGGTTTGGGCCACAGAGTTACGGCGAGGCATACCGCCCTGTTGGACGAGATAGACCAAATTGGCAATTCCTCGATAAATTACAACAACAGAAATTGGAAGAGGCTGAAGACCTCGATGTTAATGCTCAGATACATGGAAATTGGACGATAGAAAATGCCAAATCAAAGTTGCATCAGTTTATGCAAAGTAATAAAATAAATTCTGATTATAAATATACGCCCGTAGGACCGGATCATACGAAGTAAGTTTCAATTTCTGATATGATTTTTCATTTAAAACTTATATTAGAGCTTGAATTTATGGATATTAAACTTTATTTTATGAATTCCTTACAATAATATAAGATGCATGGTCAATATAAAAAATATGATTTCCTGCATTTGTTTGATTGCACATTTACAAACAAAAAACTTACCTCGGTTTTTGTTGCAAAGTGTACAAGCTACTAATGATGTCGATTATATTATTTATATCTCTTCCTTTCACGTTAGATGATTCTTATTTTCTATTTATGTTTGACTCTATTTGTACAGACACCAGAAATATATACAGTTGTGACAGATTATTTATTTGGTGGTAATGTAAACGTTAGTATCTTTGCATTGCTACCAAATGCTTATTTTTATTTTCTTGAAGTAACTAAGACTAGCACATGCTCTACAAAAAAATTAAAATTTAGCCATATTTTAGTAGAAATAGCTACTATTCTAAGTGTATTTATGGCTACACGACGTCACAATAAATTCGAAGCATGTCTTGGCCATAGTAACTCCATTGAACATTACCATTTTCTAAATATTGTTTGAAAATGGTAATGTTATAATAAAATTAATTTCAATTTGAGATCAGGAATACAGGGGTTAAGCCACCTAGCGAGCTTACAATTCTGTATTGGAAAAATATATACTAAGAAAAATGGTTGAAAATACAACTGTATATTTTTCTGTGTTTCTGTAGGTTTACCTTGTTTACGATGTCCGTAATATGTAACTAATTTAACTACAACTGCAAGTGAGTACAAAAGTAAAATAATAACGCCAGGCAGTACTCCCACATCGGTAACTTTATTTCCAGGAGTTTCGTAGCCGAAATGAACTTTTACGTAAAGCAATTGGGACGCAACATCATGGGAAGGGATACCGGCTCCAATAAACAAACCGCCAGCAAAAGTTGCGCCCTTTCCATCGTCCGACAGTTATATCATTTAGGCGTAATCGAGGCGTATGCTGGGACGCTGAAAAAGGACAAAGCGACGACGGAAATGCCACCATATGAGGTTGCTATCTCCCCAGAATTGCGAACGCAAGTTACTAAATGCTTGAGAGAGTTGGATATCGTACCGGCCCAGGTACCACCTGGTCCGAGCGAGCAACCCATTTCGCTTATGAGCAACGTACCGTCCGGAATTGAAGAACCCAATGAAAGTAAACCCGTGGTCGCCGGGGTAGTCCAGTGGTCACCGCCGCAGCAAAATTGGCATCCATGGACCGGGTGTAATATCGATGAAGGTCCTCTAGCTACGGCCACGTTGGATAATTTGAGTGAGGAAATGCTGAACGAATATAAAGGCCGTCAGCAAGATCCCGAATTGCAAAAGAGTATATACGAACGACAGCAGCTGCCGGTGTATGCAATGCGAGGTGCTATAATGGAGGCTATCAATGATAATCCGGTGATCATAATTAAGGGAAATACCGGGTGTGGTAAGTAGATAAAATTGCTGGAAATTTTCTCAATTCGTTATCAAAAGTGCTCGAAAAAATGTGATTGCGACGATTTTCGAGTTTGTTAGTTTGGCCATTTCTTGCGTGAGATTTTTTGGTCATTGACGACTGTTTGGGTGCACCATTTACTCGTTGATATACAACGCGAATTTTGGACTAGAAAAGTGACGTCATCAAGTCAATATTAATCTTTAACACCATCTTTCGAAGACAAATCGGACTATCCATTTCAATCTTTAGATACAGTATGTACGATTGCGCTATTGCACGTTGTATCGAATGCAAGTGTTATTAATAGACTGGGCCAATATGCAGTATGATGGTCTGTCCTTTTCACAATGTAATATTATATTATAGAGGAGATATATATATTTTGCCCAGTTTAGTTATTAATATTGTAACTTTCATAACCAACCGGAAACATGAGATGATTTGGCAACACTGCAATCAGTTCCAATAAGACGTATGCATCATCTTTGAGACGGACTATATATGACGATGGTGTTGACGTCACATTTGATATTGCATGTCTATCGGACTAAAGGCTCTCTCAACTTTGTTATGCACTATTAGTTTAAATAGGATAAAGGTAAAGATTTACCAATAAAGTTATCTTTACATCCGGTAGGTATGTTGCCAGTTCTCCGTTAGCGGCAAAGAGTACTGACAGCCAGGTGGCAGCAGTTCATTTTCACAGCTAGATGACAGCAGTTCATTTTTGTTGTGTCAAGTTTTAAGGAAGTCTTGATTTTGGTAAAGGTTTTTTTATAGTATGAGCTGTCAAACAATAGTACGGAAACAACCGAAATTCATTTTGATATGACTAGCCTGGGCAAACAGCTGTAACAGCATACAAATGCGAAATAAGTTACGACAGCATCGCCGATTCGCCACTCTAGTCAGTACGCTGTATGACAATTTGACAACCATACAGAAAATGTTTATAGCACCTGCACTACATAGTAAGATTGAGGCAGACTATAGATGATGTATTGTAAATAAATGATTACTGTTGCTAACAACCTTCTTCGCCATCTGTCGGATGAATTCCATCGGATTACATAACCGAGCAACTGACGTCACTTCCGGTCCAGAACTCACCCAAAAATGTTTGTACTTGCGATTCTTTCCTTTTTTTCTTCATTTGTTTGTGCCTAACTAGATCAATTAGAACGAGATATGCCATTCGTTAGTCGTTTTCCCCTTATACCACAGAGCATGCAAAAGCGAAGTCAAAAGTCGCCATCTTTTGATGGTACGTTTATTTTTGAGCGCAGAATATAATACGTAACATATTCTGTGGTTTGACGTTAACCTTTTAGACGTATTTATTCAACATTTCCGCAAAATATACCGTCAAAAATACGCCGAAAGGTCTCTGAATTTCGACCCAAAAGATCAAATGTTCCGCTCTTCAGGGTTTGTTCAAAAAGCTGTAGTCATTTGAGATTTTGACCTCTCCCCATATTTTGCAACTTGTTGCTGAAACTCCTCCAAACTAATCCAAAGCTCTGATATTCAGAATTCTACTTTCCTGTGTATTGCGTTGGCTTTTTGTTGCTAAGCTCTTCCAAGTTAATCCTTTCCTTTTTCTGGTGGCGGTGCCTCTGTTAAGTCGATGTTGGTTCATCTAAATTTGCAAAAATTCAGAATTCGCTTTTTCTCAATTTGACGTTACTAAATTGCTCTTAAAGTTGTTATCAGTCCCATAAACAACTGTAGGCGTTTAAGATTCTCTTGCCTCCAAATTTTCTGTCTTTCGTATTAAGTTGCTAGTTTATACAAGCTTTGATAAATTCGTCCAAACTAGTGATATTGTAATCTGAATCTCTTCGAAGCCCGTCGAAAGTTTCTTCGCAAAAAGAATGCTTGTAATTTTTAAAAGTGCAATTCTGCAGGGGTGCCGATAACATGTAACCAAAACTATACAACCTATATCTTCAAAACTCGAAATTCTGCATATAAGTTTCAACTCACTCTTTTCAATCTTCCACTTCCAAATTTCTTCCTCTTCGTTATCTTCCGCTCTCTAAATATCTTCAAGACTCAGTAGGAACTTCGTGCATACATAATCTATTCTTTTCAGGTAAGACCACTCAAGTCTGTCAGTTTATCTTGGACGATTACATCGCTTCCGGTCAAGGGGCCTGGTGTAACATATGCGTAACCCAACCGCGTAGAATTTCGGCCGTTTCCGTATCAGAACGTATCTCCGTAGAAAGATGCGAAAATCTCGGCCAAAGCGTCGGCTACTCGGTCCGTTTCGAATCTATGTTACCGCGACCCTACGCCTCCATCATGTTTTGCACGGTCGGCGTATTATTGAAGAAATTAGAAGGTGGACTGAGAGGCGTCAGCCACGTTATCGTCGACGAAATCCACGAAAGAGATGTCAATAGTGACTTTATCATGGTAAGTTTGGGCGCGCGCGCGCGTGTTATGGGATAAGTGGAAATAAAACAAAACGTTCTTGCGGATATTAGAGCTTAATGCGTTAAAGTTCGTGGTTCAAGGTCATTGACGGCGCACACCGTAGAATGAAATAGTAAGCGCTTTAGAACTGAGCTCTCGGAATACCGTTTGTTTACGTATATGTCCTTGTAACACAAACTTACAAGGAGACATCGCGACGACGTGATACCAGTTGATTTCAACGAACTTCGTTGTGGTGATTGGTAATTATATCGAGTATTTTTCGATAAACGGATAGGACGCAACGCTTAAGCGTTTTCCAGAAAATTAGACTAGCAAAAATTCAAGTTGAATTTGAAAAAAGGTGGATGACGTGTTAACTGACGATACCACTTTATTACTCAATGATAACTTATTTTATTATTCAATGATAATTGTTATTGATAAGTTATCACTAAATAATAAAATTGTGGCGTTGTCAGTTAACACGTTGTCCGCCTTTTTAACAAACTCAATTAATAAGTTAATTAATAGTTAACCGTTGAAGTAAGGTTCTTTAGCGCAGTGGCAAACTCTTTGACTACTAACCAACGAATTGCTAATCACTATAACGAGTCTCGTTGAAATGGATTGGTACCACGTCGTAGTGTCTCCTTGTTAAATGTGTCAAACTGTATCGAAGTCGGTATGATGTAAGGGAGGAGTAAAAGCTATTTTTTGCAAATTTGGAATTTGTTAATCGAAACAAGTTTTTTTTTTTTTTTTATATTTAGGTCGTTCTCAGAGATATGATTCACACCTTTCCCGACTTACGGGTGATTCTTATGTCCGCCACAATCGATACGGGCTTATTCTCGAAATATTTCAATAATTGCCCCGTCGTCGATATTCCTGGACGTGCGTTTCCGGTGAAGCAATACTTTCTAGAAGATTGTGTCGAACTCACCAAATTCATCCCCCCGACGGAGGGTCGCAAACGTAAAGGAGGAGGAGGCGGTGACGACGAAGTAGTGGGCGGTGATGAAAATGACGAGAATCTGAACAAGGTACGAATCACCCCCAACGGTTGTACGAGAATGTGTTTGATACGACAATTTCTCTCGGTGTCTTTAACAGATAACGTCGGGAAGTTATAGCGAACAGACTAGAAACGTGTTAGGAAGGTTATCCGAGAAGGACATCAGTTTCGAACTGATCGAAGCTCTCCTAAAATATATTAAAGAGTTGAAGGAGGAAGGAGCCGTTCTAATTTTTCTACCGGGTTGGAATTTGATTTTTGCGCTGATGAAACATCTACAGCAACATCCCGTGTTTGGCAGGGTAGATTATTGCATACTACCCCTTCATTCGCAGATTCCGCGAGACGATCAGAGGAGAGTGTTCGCACCTGTTCCCCCGCACGTAACGAAGGTATGATTAATCGGTATTGAACGGCTGGTTTATGGGATGACGCAAACTGGCACTGTGCCTCAGACAAAGGATTTGATTGTTTGTGAGACGTTTATAATCAATACGTTATCGATCCACAAAACTTTTACGTCATTCCATGAACTATTTACTCACTAGCGAACAGTAGTGAGCGGATGGTTTATGGGATGATGCGAACAAACACTGTGCTTCAACGGATTTGATCATTTGTGTGACGTTTATAATCAAGACCTGTCAGATGTCGATTGTCAACATCGTATAGGTTATCAGATTGTTTTTCTGGGTTGTTGTGCAAGCTTCCAACATCCCATAAACGCTCCCCTAGGTACTAATCGCTGAGTGGCAAAAGCACTTGTTTGACACTGTGCTTGATGCCCCTTTTTTCATTTCACTACCAATAATGTCCTTCACCAAGCAGTAACGTGTTTCAACCCTATTTTTCAGGTAATCCTATCAACAAACATCGCTGAAACCTCGATCACCATAAACGACGTAGTTTACGTCATCGACACCTGTAAAGCTAAGATGAAATTATTTACGTCGCACAATAACATGACCAGCTACGCTACGGTTTGGGCCTCCAGGACGAATTTGGAGCAAAGAAAAGGTAGGGCCGGTCGAGTGCGGCCCGGTTGTTGTTTCCATTTGTGTTCCCAAGCGAGGTTTGAGAAATTGGACGAGCATATGACTCCAGAGATGTTCAGGACGCCTCTCCACGAATTGGCTTTGAGTATCAAGCTTTTAAGATTGGGCTCGATCGGTCACTTCTTGAGTAAAGCCATTGAACCTCCACCGTTGGATGCTGTTATTGAAGCAGAGGTAAGAAGCAATTAAAAATAAAAGTATTAAGGGGGCGACTTTTGTGGTGGGGATTGGATTTTTCGAGTGGAAAAAAGTGATGGTTCTGCTACTTATCAACATATGTCTCACCTGGTACGTTGTGCTCTGGAGTATACGGTAGCGATATCTTCGCGATCAGCTTGCTGTTCTTATATAGAACGGGTAAAATTAAACTTTTGGGAGTTGGCGCCAAATTTAAAGCAAGGGAAAATACTCTTGCATCAAAAGTTGAAGCTTTTTCGTTGGCACTTATTTTTAGAATAATATTTTTTGTGGTGCCATCTGTTAACTATGAACTCTCAAGCCGCCTCCTTAAACAAGAATGTTTTCCTTCATTTATTCAGTGTTAACTTCTTTTCCAGGCTCTCCTCAGAGAAATGAAATGCCTCGATAGAAACGACGAATTAACTCCGCTCGGACGTATATTAGCCAAACTTCCCATCGAACCCCGCCTAGGAAAAATGATGGTACTAGGTTGCTTATTCATGTGCGGCGGTCCTCTAGCGACAATGGCGGCTAATTCGTCCACATTCCCCGAAATATTCACCTTAGAAGGTGGTCAACGACGACTTAGTTATCACCAGAAGGCTTTAGCCGGTGATAGGTATTCTGATCACGTTGCGATGTTAACTGCCTTTGAGGTACGTCGAATGGAATCAAACTCGGTATAGAGATGGTATTAATTTTTTTGATTTCTTCCGAATAGTTATGGGATCAAGCCCGGCAAGGTGGAGAAGAAGCAGAGATGCGATTTTGCGATTACAAAGGGATTAGTATGCCGACCTTGAGAGTTACGTGGGAAGCTAAAAATCAGCTACAAGCGATATTGACTTCGGTGGGATTCCCCGAAGAAACTCTCTTACCGATGCATATGGATACGGTAGGACCGGATCCTAAATTGGATCTGGTGATGGCGCTGATGTGCTATGGACTGTACCCTAATGTGTGCTACCACAAAGAGAAAAGAAAGGTAAGATTGTTTTAGTCATTACGCACCTGACCTTAAAATTACTTTTTATGGTCTTGCGCCTTTTTTCTGGCTCAAACTAAAAATCTTGAATACATCCTCTTCGATTTATTTTAGGTTTTAACAACGGAAAGTAAAGCAGCTCTCATACACAAAACCTCGGTGAATTGCAGCAATCTAGAACAAACGTTCCCTTTTCCGTTTTTCGTGTTCGGTGAAAAAATAAGGACCAGAGCGGTATCGTGCAAGCAGATGTCCATGGTTACCCCATTGCATTTATTATTGTTTGGTTGCAGAAAAGTGGACTGGGTAAAACTTTTCCTGGCTAGTTTTTTTTACAATTAGTGTTATGCTTTTTTTTTAATTAAAATATCCAGGTTGATGGAGTAGTTAGACTGGATAATTGGATAAATCTTAATATGGATCCAATGGTGGCCGCCGAATTATTAGCTTTGCGCCCCGCATTGGAAGATCTTGTAATCAAAGCCTCGCGAGAACCGGAACAAGTTTTGGAAATGTCCCCGCTCGATCAACAGGTACGTGTATTTTTACCCCAACGACTTTGAAGATCTCTAAGACTTTGCCCCGTCATTTTTGTGGCGTGCATGCACGATTTCAACTCATTTGTGTGAATTGTATGGTCATCAAAGGGGTGATTTTTTTCTTGCAACACCATCAGCGAAAATTTGGGGTTATCAATGTGCTACGTTTCGAAATTATTGTTTGTACCTTGGTCTTTCACGTTTTTTACAGATCGTAGCCGTTCTCAAAGATCTATGCAAATTACATTCCGGGAGTTTCGGGATACAAAGGCAAACTACATCGCGACTGGATTCTAAACGGCCGCCTAGGGGTCACACACTAGGAAATAGCCTCGAAGGACCTCCCGCTAAAAGAGGGCGTGGTGGTTTTGATGGAGGCTCTGGAGGATTCGGCGGTGGACGTGGTAATTTCGGCGGAAATTCCGGAGGTTGGGGAGGCGGCGGTAGCTTCGGGGGTAGGGGCGGCGGTAGTTTCGGAGGTAGAGGCGGTTTCGGTGGGCGAGGTGGCGGCGGCGGTGGCTATGGAAGAGGAAGTAGTTTTGGCGGATACGGAAACAGAGGAAGAGGATTCGGAGGTAGAGGAGGATATAACCAAGGATTTTAGTTAATGTAGATAATAAGATTATGACTTTAATAGTTAATGTAAGGATTTATTTAAAATTTCACAACTGACGATTGTGATGGAGACGTTTAGGTTCCGTACCTAGATCGTATTAAACTTTTTAAAATTATTCTTGGATGTTATTAATTAATCGTAAACTGATCGAGGAACGGTAGGAAACTGGTTGAAATATATTAGGGGCCCTTTCATAATAATGTTTAGAGGTTTGCATTTTGAAAATTTGGGGTGGAAGGAGAGTAAACCAACGTTTCAAAATAAACATTACCTTTACTGATTTGAAATTATTTTTCTTTATTGACGGGCATAAAAAAGGAAGTCTGACTCCGAATATAGTAATAGGTACGCCTAATAGCGATAAATAAGCTTTGCTGTAGATTTATATAAGGCGGCAGTGCGCATGCTCCAGAACTTTGCGTTCATTGGTAGATGTTAACCATGATGTTACGAAATTCAAAATAGATTTAAAACGTTAAGATGATGATTTAACATTAACATTATTATGAAAGGTTAATAAAAGAAAAAGCCCTAACCATGCATCGAAAATGCATGGTAACCGTTTCTCGATGCCGTTGTATTCAGTGCAGTGTCAAATGAGCGGTGTTGAGGGCAATTATATGGAGCTTCTTTCCAAATGGGATATAGTAAGTATTGCCTTTTATTGTACTTTATCAGTACCATTCGGTGATAGTTTTAATAGGCAATGCAGTTGGATTTCGATTTTTGAATTCGACCAAGGTAAGTAATTGATCTATTTGAAATAACTACAACGATCGATTTCGTTTACTAAACAACTACTACCGGCTATTGAAGTGCAAATAGGACGAAACTAGCGGTTTTATTTACAGGCAATAGAAATCCACTTCGGAAATCGGTATTTTTCTTTATTCATTCTATATGTACATAGGTCATAAAGCTGTTATCATAATATTAAAAAACGAATGAAAATATATAATTTTATATATTAAGTACAATATATAATAGAGTATATCAATATTTACTGCTTAAATACCGCAATGTATGCTGTGTGTTTTGTAAACAAAATAAGCAATGATAATGATTTTGACCGCAATCCATTTTCGATTAAACGAAACTACATTAATTCACCAAATTTGGATAAGAATTCTATTTTCTATTATTACATTTCTAATACGCTGAATGGGAATTAAAAAAAAATGGGGTGTGTTATACAACACACGGCTGAAGTGAAACTTTGAATATGTTTAGCACATTATGATTTAAAAAAAACATTAAAAAATACAATAAAATATTGGAACGAATATTATTAAGCAAATAGCAAAAGAGGACGATCGATACACAACCACATATGAGAAGATGAATGTGAGTAGTTCGACTATACATCTTTCTCTTACGCTCCGACCAATGGCAACACCAGATACGAGGTCCCTCTCCCACTCTTTTGCCGTCACTCATCTCGCGTGTACTTCTGGATTTATCTTAACCGAAAGAAAGAAGTTTCACTTCAATAACACATAAACAATGATTCCTCATTGGCATTGATTGTTAATGTATGTTTTTGCATCTATTGATGCTGATTCACTCTTGTGCAAAATAAGATTACTTAACGTAGGCTTACATCTTTATGCCCAATTATGCATATGTGCATGTATCAATGCAAATTCAAGAAAACTTGTGTCAGTTCATGAAGGAGAAGAATTGTAAATGATATACGAGGTGTGGCTCTAACATAACGAGACTGCTGGTACTGCAAATGAACTACGCTTGCGTCAAAGTCGTGTGATCAATAGCTGTGTAGCGTGAACCCTTTTTAGATTGCCGCCCCTCCCGTGTCTATAGACATATTAATCAGGCCGTGGTCTTCGTTTGTATAAAATCTATTTTTCTGTTTAGTTCGTTTAGTAGAGCAAAGAACTATAGTGAAATTTCAGGTGAAACTTGGAGAAACCATTATTGAAACTTATTCGTTATTAAAAGTGTATGGTAATGAATGTTTCACACGTGCGCGGGTTTTTAAGTGATTTAAACGTTTACACGATGGCCGAGAAGAAGCACGCCCTTCCACGTTAAAAAGGGATAAAAATATTGAAAAAATCGGTGATCTAATGGGATCTGACTATCAATTAACTATTCGTGCCATTTCTGAAACTGTAAGAATTGACAAAGAATGCCTAAGACGTAAGAATTTTAACATGCAAAAAACGTGTGCGAAAATGATGCTAAAAATTCTTACAAACGAACAAAAAGAAGCCCGTGAAAACATTTGTAATGACAACTTAAATACCATTGAAGATGACCCAAACTTCTAGGGAAGAGTCGTAACAAGTGATGAATCTTGGTTCATCAATTATGATCCAGAAACTAAGCGTCAATCCACGATTCGAAAAACCCATCTTCACCGAGAGCTCGAATGAGCAAATAAAAATTCAAAGCAATGATTATTGTTTTTATTTCGATATCCATGCAATTGTGCACCTTCAACAGGTTACTGAAGGTCAAAGTGTTAATCGGCATTACTATCTTAAGATTCTTGCCCAACTCTGTGAAAAAATCAGAAAAAAGAGACGAACTGTGGAGAACAAAGTCATGGGTTCTTCATCAAAAACAACGCACCCGCTCACACTGCCTTGTCTGTCAAGACGTTTCTAGTCAAGTATAACATCCCATTAGACCATTGGGCGTTATTCGCCCAACCTGGATGTGACTTTTATTTGTTCTCCTAGGTCAAATCTGCATTAAAAGGAAACAGGATTTCTGATCCTTGAAGCTGTAAGGGAAAAAGCGACACGCGGCATGAACCAGCTTGCAGAAGATTTCCAGCACTGATTGTAGGGGTAGAGGAGGGGTATATATTGAAAGGGATAATAATATACATATAAATGTATAAATAAAATAAAAAAGTTTCAGTACTAAAGTCTCGTTATTTCATAGCCACGTACACCACCATTTTTGATATAGGCAGTGTTTCATTTTAAACTTGATATGGCAGTTAACTCCCAAATTGGAGAGACAACAGGTACAGTTTTGTAAAACGTAAAGTCCTATTTAATACATTAAACCTCATAAAGCTTGGTTTAAAAATGAACTCCAGTTGCCTCCCGAATTTTTTGGGGGTCTTCCCCGCTGCTTGTGCTTATCATTCATTCCCTCCACGCAATCAATCTCGCTAGTGTTTTCGCCAATTTCGCATCCACATCATAATATCCTACACCTACTTTGTCCCTCAAACTAACTCCAGTGTAAAACATTGACTTGTGAGTCCTGGACATTATCGCGAAGACAAAAGAAAAGTAGAATAACAAGCGTTGAAATGAAATTTTTGCGGAGAATAGAAAGAAAAACAGGGAAAGATAAGAAGAGATGAGGACAAGGTAATCAGATAGATATTTAAGGCGAGGGAAATTGGAGGAAAGAAGTACGTACGCTTAGCGGAAGCAGAGGAAAGGGGAACAAAATGGCAGAAAGTAAAAAGCGCGACCAAGAAGAGGGAAATGTGGAATACAGTACTAGAGGGCTCAATTCCAAAATATATACAAATTCGAGATCGAAAGAAAGAAGAGTTCCAGATTAAGAAGAAGATTAAAGCAAAAAGGGATCTGCATATACGCACTAGAAGTCATTTTCTTGAAGTTTCCATCATTTTCCAAAGGGCATCTACAAAATTTCTAGATGGCAAGCTCACTTTGAGGTTCCAAGCAGACCCCCGATACGATATTCCGAAATGTTCAAAATTATCCCAGCTCAGTGTAAAATACATCGAGATGATAATCATTCAACCGTTGTCCCAATCACGTGTATGACAATTATAGCTATTTCCTTCTTCCCATTACAGTATACAAGCAGTAAACAATATACAAACAAAAATAATCATAACTAGTTGCAGCAAAAATTCTATCACGAAAAACTCATAAGCAATGGTATATCTATATAATATCATTTTTTGGTGTATTTAGTGCAAGTGACGCATTAAAAAACGTGTAAATATCTTAAAACGACGATCAAACTTTTTGCATCAATTACAAGTTTTTCGTTTTTCATTGCTTTTTACATGGATAATAATATTCACTTAATAAGGTGCTCGTTTTCTTTTTTTTTTTCTTCTTTATTGTCCCCGCATATTTATTTTACAAATATTTATCTATCCTATATAGCGATTAGTAATAAACAACAAACGTCCTTTGCCTCATTTTCTATCATAATGCGAAATCGAGGAAATTAATGCACATTAAGTATTGTGCAAATGGAAGCATGGAGGAAAATCCCTTCGGTGATCTATCCCGGTTGCTTCCAAATGTACTTCATTTTCTACAGATAATACATTCTTGCAGGAATTTTGGTACAAAATATCAAACATTTGGTATACCGAAGAATATCGGCAGATACACGTATTAATTTTAGTATAAAATTTCCTCTAATTTTCTTTTTTTTTTTTGTAATTAATATGCATTATTTAAATTTAGTTAATATTACATATCTCGTTATATCATTTATTTATTGTATCATATGCGATATTTTGTTATATGTATATAAATAGAAGTACATTTTTATGTATAGTTGTATAGGGTGTAAGTGCGTTTCTTAAGTGAATGATCAAAATAACCGAACACATTAGTTTAGAAAGTGAAGGAAATTTTTATATATTATATTAATTTCTATTTTCCCGCATATATTCAGTATTTGCGATCTACCTGTTCAGGTCGTATAAAGCTCCGTCAATCCGAACCTCCGCTAAATCGCATGTCCTTGTAATTCGGACAAAATTAAAAAATATGTAAATTTCCTATTAAGTACGAGGGTAATCTCGTAGGCACGTTGTCAGTCAGAGGCAGCCAAAATAATAATAATAAAATTGGTTGTATTGAATGCGATAAAGCGCATATAGGACAGTCGAGACGCGCAATACCTTCACGATTTAAACAACATGTGGCGTATTACCCTTATGGTAAGATATATTCGTCAAGTATCTCGAAGCATATGCACGACACGGGGCACCACATAAAAATCGATAATTTAAAATTGATAAGATATGTTGATTCACCGCGAGAAGCGTATGAAGCGATACACACACATAAAAATACAAATACTATAAATTGTGAGAGTGGCCCAATTCAGCATTCCGCCTTATTCAGCCAATTATAATTAACTAATTAAGTAATATTAGTCATTGAAAGGTTAGCTAACATTTTAATTGTCTTCGAGAAATTAACTAAATTATTCACATAACGACGCTTGTAATTTTTCAACGTTTAAAATTTGTTCAAACGAGACTGCAGCCTATAACAAGTACTTTTTCTTTCGCATGTTTTGAGAGGCCGTCCACTTGACCTGTTACTTATACTGTTTTTTTACGATAGGCAGACTTTTGCTAGCCGTCTCCGAGAAAAATATTTTCTACGCCCCATACACGATCAGAGGTAAAAGTGTACAGTTTTAGAACTGTAAGAAAATTGTTCAATCGGTTTGCGGTTTTGATAAAGCTTGTCTAGAGCTAGCGAAACACGTGTCACCGAATTTATTATTAAAAATTTTGTGACGAAAAATTCAAACGATCAAATGTACAGTCAGTCAGAAACTTACGAACACCACTTCTCAATCACCCATCTGTCAGGATCGAGAGCCCAGCTATAGCTAGGATTATGATCTGCTATTATAATATCAAACAGAGAAGGTTTGAAATCTTGTTTGATGGTGAAAATTTGTCGTATGATGGGGGAATGTGAAATTGGAAAAAAATACTGAAGCATATAAAGTTCAGGATTTCGATTTACACGGTCTTCTGACGAACCTATCTTCAGTGTAAATTGGGGAGTTGGTGCATTCGTAAGGATTATCTTGGAACATCTAGTGCCGTTTAATTTTCTATGACAATATGTAAAATATTTATTATAATAAACATTTTATTGCGCGTTTGCTTAATTACTTTAATACTGTAATTCGATTTTTTCCCAAGCCGGATTAATCAGCTTGATCCGGATTAGCGAAGCTTCACTGTATAGTTCGCAAAATAAACTAACATTAAAATTGCAAATATTATCCCAAAAAACTTCGAATATCGCAGTTATATAAAGGCTGATTCGATATCTGATCTCGAATCCAGAATCTCTTGATCCAATTCGTGCTTGGCGAATTCTCTTACGATCCTCGTCCCGTTTAAAATGATTTTTTTACTCTCAAATAATGCATATTTATTAATGAAGCTGCATAAAATTCTTTCGTGATTGTCTCGATTAAGTGGAAAATTACAATTACTAGGTAAACATCAAACCCTGAAAACATTTAGTCACAACAAAATATCGAAAGCTCACAATCTCATCAATATTATCATTTTGTTAATGTCTCCATACGTTAATATACATAGACAAATCAGAAAATTCTACGAGTAATGTGTTCGGATTATTTTTAAAAAGTAAATATTAGGTTGGCATAAAAGTTCTGGGCGTCTTTTTGTTTTTATCTGAGTGTTTTATTGGAATAAAATTTTTGATACACGTCACCGTCCATATTAGTTCGGACACTTGGTAAAATTTTGTAAGGTATTCTTAAAGACTGTACCTTTACTTTAAAATGTAAATTATATCATGATATTAAATTATTTATGAAGTTTCTTGTTCGCAAAGGACAAATACCTTCAGAATGTCGGGGTAAAACATGATCAAATAATAATTAAAACGTACATTTTAACGGCACTTGTGAACCTAAATTACGATCCCTTTATTATGTTTATTTTCGAGGTGGAAGTATGTGTATGACTAATAAGCTTTAGAAGTTTACATTACTCTGTCCTAACAGTGATGCATATTATAATGAATATTTTAGTTGCTCGACAAACGTGTTTGTCCTACTGTCAGGAAATTGAGGAAATGTACCGAAAATTAAACCAAGAATAGCCGGCGCTGGTCAACAGAAGAGGTTCAATCGCGTTGCATAACAACGCCCCATGTTTCACAAATCGCCGCCCAAAAATTGGGACGAATTACGGGCTAAGGTTTTGCCTCACCAACCATACTCCCCAGACCTCTTCCCAATGGATTATCACATTTGCAATCATCTCGATAACTTTCTCGAAGGTAGAACCTTCACCGATCAGGACGAGACAAAAACGGCTTTTATCGATTTCCTTGAATTGCGAGCATCGAATTTTAACGCTGATGGAATTAATCGACTTGTATCGCATTGACGAAAGCGTGCTGATTCTAGTCGCGCTTATTTCAATTAAGTTGAGTAAGTATTTGACGAGTAATTCCAGTTTAAAGTTCAACACCTAAAACGTTCATAACTTTCATGCCTACCTAATACAATAACTATCTATTAGAGAAAGAAATTAAAAAACTAAACGTACATCGAATGCTCTATAAGACTCAAAGTCAGAATGTAACTTTAACATTATACGAAATGGCAGTGGACACACGTCTAACCGGGTCGTTTAGCTAAAAAAGTAACGATATACTCACTCTTCAATTGTTTCCTCGTGGCGTCCGTTTTGCTACGTCGACGTCTTCTCGTTTTTTTTTTTTTCTTTAATTTAAACCCATCACTTTTGCAACTGCTCTAAGCTAATTATTATTATTATTCTTATTACATTATTATCACTAACTTTTATATATTTTACGCGCCGTAATAATATTTAAATCAACAATTTAGCGATCGGCTAATAAATGGGCGAACCCCATAGGCAACAGTTTTATTATAATTGTTATTGTTAGTTAATTTTTCCTCTTTTTCCTCATTCATCGCTCAAGAACGGCTCCGTTTCTTTTTTTTTTTTTGAAAAAAGCTAAATTCACAGTTAAGATATACTTTACTACGCTCGATGGCGAAAATAAAGGACTAAAGACGCACGTTAAGATAAGCGAAGATCGTTCCGTTTTTTTTTTGTAGCTTTACGAGTTATCTAATGCTAATCGTTGATTTCGACATTTTTTCCTAAAACATTTATGGAAGCATATTTTCGTAAAATTTTGAGCTCGTCCATCTTTCACGAATGGAAACACATAAGAAGGAAACGACATGAAAACGTTGGAGATACGTACATATGTATACTATACTTGGAAGAAAAAGTGAACGATCTTCGTTTACCAATTTAGATGTGAAGCACCACGTTCGTATAAGTATTGGAATTACTACGTAATATGGGTAAAATATGTGCTTATTTTAATCGAATTGGAGGTGTTTCAATCGAAAAATTTCATCAATGTTAAGACGTTTTCAGGTCGTTGTCCTGATCGAATCCCAAAATGTTGGGGAAGAAGAATGACTACTAAATCGATGCAGTTTCGATAGCGACAGATTTTGTGAATAAAACAGATCAAACGTCTTGTTCTCCTGCCCGAGTAGAAGCTAGCACTAATAGAAGTTTATTGGTTTTCTAAATACGAGGCACATCCAGACACTGAGTTCAGTTTGCTTGATTTTAGTCTTTCCTGGTGACGAAGTGTGCCCTCATTCCATGGATTGTCGTTTCGATTCAGGGATTTCATAAGCGACCTAAGTCTTATCCCCGAAAATAATCACCATCTTTGTTGTGACCGTATTGATTTGACTCATGACAATGGCCGGTCATACACTGCGAACAAGACACAACAACGCTTACAGGACATTGGCTGGACCCAGTTTGACCACCTTTCGACAGTCCTGGATACCGCGCTTAAAATACGGTCTTTAACACACTAACACACTAACGGTTGCCAATTGCCGTTGAGCAGCAGACCAATGGGAGCTCAGCAGGCGCCGGTTGAAGGAAAAAGTTTAATTAAAACGTGTTCAAAACGTCATAAAAGCACATGCAATATTATTTACATACACTTGATCACGTGATCTCTCTACACAGCTTGCTATTGGCTACGGTTGGCGACGGTGTGATACGGTTTTAAGACTAACGGTTGCCGGTTGCCGTTGAGCAGCGGACTAATGGGAGCTCAGCAGGCGGCGGTTGACGCTTCGGTTGCGAGTTTAGCCGTACGTCTATTTCCAATCGGCAGAGCCACAACCGTAGCCAATAGCGAGCTGCGTAGAGAGATCACGTGATCAAGTGTATGTAAATAATATTGCATGTGCTTTTATGACGTTTTGTACCAGAAACCGGTCCTTGAAGATCAAAAATTCAACAACCATGAAGAGCTCAAAGAGCATAATACCACATGTTTGACAATCACAGGCGGCGATGTTTTATGAGGATGGCATACAAAAACTTGTGCAACGCTATGACAAGTGCTTACAAAATGGTGGAATATACGTAGAAAGATAGTCTAGGTTTTGTAAGTTTCCTTTAGTAATAAATAGTTTTTCTGTACTTGTACTCGTTTCGTTTTTTATTACCAAGGGGAACTTAGTTTCTGGACGTGCCTCGTATAAGCACAAATAAGGAGACTGGGTAAATATGCGGTGTGATGAGTCATCTGCCATTTTCACAATATAATATATTACAGAGAACAAAGGACAGATGACTCATCATACCGCATATTTTCCCAGTTTACAAGGTAAGTTATACAGATAGCCCAACCAATGGTTTTAGGTAACATCACGAGGGTTGCTGCTTACATTATAAGTATTTTTCTTCTCTAACTGATAGTCTAACATACGAATCGTTTCCAACTGTAGCCGATTGCGGTTGTCAATTCTCGCATACAGATGGACTATCTGTATGACTTATCTGTGCTGTAAATTTCCTTGTCGCCAATAAAGTTTCGCAATTGAGAAAATGAAACCTGATAAGCGTGACCAACCACAGTTTAGCTACAGGAAGGACGTCAACGACCAGCGAATGCTTTCAAGATTATTGGTGAGTTACTTTGTAGGTTAAGATGCAAGAAGTAACTGATCGCGATTTTCATACTGTAACTATTTTTCAATTAAAATCCCTCATAATTCTCCAATCAGATAAATAATAGTTTTCTCTATATCAAATATTAATAAATCTCTCAACAATTTAGCCTCGACGGTAATAATAAAAATAAGGTATTTTTATTCTTACATTCATCTCTGTGTTTACTTTCTAATAGTACGCTTCGACGTAAAGTCGATAACAAAACTACTGGACCCAGGAGGCAGGCACCCAAAGTGGCTCATTTTCTAGGCGATTCGCAGACGCTAGAAGTTGACCGAAAGCTAAGGCTAAATCGGCGTTGACGATCTGCTCGTCGAACAGATGTTCGTACAGGAATTCTATTCGTTCTGCCGATTTTATCATGTCGCTGAATTCTTCGTCCTGAAACAAACAGATCAAGGTAAAATTTTTCGAAAAAAAGATCGCAAGAAATGTACTGCATGCAGAGTTTCAACTTGTACAAAAGTAGAGATAAACCAGAGTTTCCCAAAATGTAAATATCTCCGTTATTTAACAACTTCTATTAGGACAATTTTCAGTTATTCTGATTAAATTATCAAGTACTATCACATGTTGAACTTATTGATCTAAGACCAGAATCACACCCTGTATATCTATTCGTACATCATACCGTAAATCCCCTAGAACTATTGGCGTCGAAGGTGGATTTGGCGTTGAGAGCGGTCCGGGATTGCTTCAGCACTTCTAAATGCGGCGGTTTGATGTATATGATGTAAGGTTTCAGCTGCGGCGTTCTTAACATCTTCAGCGCCTGGTAGTGCGGATTCAGTATGCAGACGTGGCCCGAATTTACGATGGACTTCACGCTATCCGCCGAAGTACCGTACAGATTACCCTTGTATTCGCCGAACTCGATGAATTTGCCCGCTTCGATGTCTTCCTCCATCTGTTCGCGGGTCACGAAGAAATATTCCTTCCCGTTCACTTCTCCCGGTTTCATCGGCCTGCTCGTATCTGGAAACGGAAGGATGAGAAAATAATATAGATTGTGTCAGGTCAGTTTGCGCACATTACCGGGAGCGTTTATGGATTTTTATGAGTATTTGAAGGAATCTGAGAGAATTCGTTTAACAAAAAATATGAAATATTTCGTTTGTAAATTGTTTATGGTCTTCAAAACCAATCGGCGGAATTTGTTGTTTCCTTTTCCCCCAAAAAAAAATCTGAATAATTTAAAATCCCCCAGCACCTTTGATCGACTAATACATAATATGTAATACATAACTGCCATATGACTCGCCGGTCATCCTATAATCCATATACAGCAGACGCTCGATAACGTGAACTAATTCAGGCCAAAGGTGTTTCACACTATCGAAATGTTTACATTAGCGAAGGTGATGATTAACAAGCAAATTATTAAAAGAAACCTTTAATACGCCAAAATAAAATACAAAAAATATTCGAACATACCTTTTGTAAACACTAAAGACAACAATAAATCAAAATAGCGTTTTATAATCGTGTATTAAAGAACCAACCTGAGCCAACAAAGTTGTAATTAAAACTACTTTTGCTAATCAAAACTACATATGTATGCATACGCAATTAAAAGCATCTGTGTTTGCTATAGCAATGAGTTATCCAGGAAATGTACACAAGTAAGATCAAATATGGATATATATATACTACATAAATCGGGGACTCCTCCAACATAATTGGATCATCGATAACTTGTAACGTATTTGTAACGCTCGGAGTTATTCGTAGACGATCGGAAATTGCGTGCTGTTTACGTTATCGAGCTATCGAACAATACTTTTAGGTTATCGAGCGTTCCGTATAATCCTATACTACGAATTTTTTGTTCGCATTAGCGCAATGTTTCCAATATCGGGTATTTACGTTATCGAGCGTTAGCTGCAGTTACTATACGGTTGGTAGTTAAAGTTTTAGAGAAACTAACTGCCTGCTTAACCCTTAAGTAGAAAATAAATCTTAAATCGAAACATGTTACTTACAAGGAATTGGAGTCTTATACTTTTCGGTATCCGTATCGATGAGTCGACGTTTCAGCTCGTTGCGTCCAACGCCAGGAGCGCCGATCAGCACCATCGGCCTGTAGATCCCCGGTCGCGGATACAACTTGGCGACCTCCTCGTAGGTCGCGATGTGTTCCCGATCGAAGTCGTCGTTTTCCGCTGTGTCATACATAATTTTTTAGTTTTAGGTTTGGATATGCAACGGGGGATTTCGGGGACTGACTGCAGGATAACACAGGCAAAGCTGAAACAGAGCACAGCCCTACGGCCACACGGGATCTCGTTAGTAAAACCACGTCGACATAGAGAAATTCGTTTTGTTGTTTTTCATAAGTGTGTTTTTGTGCATCATTGGTGTATGTATATTATATATGTTGGAATTTTTAATATCTACGAAATTGTAACCAAACACGACTGCGACTACTTTTCTATATCGTATTGGGGGTAAGGTACTATTTCTACGTTTTTAAAGCTTCATTTCTTGTTGGTCGTTCTAACATAATTTTTGTCTAGTTCCTCTCGTAGGATGGATAAAAGAACACACGAAACCAGAAGCTAATCCGAAGCTTCAGTACTAGCAAAAGGGTATGTTGAGAAGGCGATGATTTTTTTGTCCTTAACATCGGCGCAGATTGTTTGAATAGGAAAATTGAATTGCCGCTTTTAATGACCTACGCGTTAATTTTTATAAACCTATTTCTTAAGGACAGACAATCAAAAATATTTAAAAAATAAAGTATATATACGAGGGTAGGACTATAAGTCCGTGACTTTTTGAATTTCCCGCCTCTTAACTGAAAGGGCAACACTGCTTCTGTCAGTTGACTCCTGTCAAAATTTGAACAAGCTGCGTCATTTAGTTTGTATTTGATAGCCATTGATAGTAGATTACGGCGTGAAACAAAAAAAGGAAATTTCGTGTGCTCATTAAGCATTATTTTTTGCGGAAAAAACCATCACTAAACCAAGGCTAAGCTTGATAAATACTATGGGGCCGTTTCGTAACCGTGGACGAAACGTGGATCCACCACAACACACCAGAGACTAAACAGCAGTCAAAACAGTGGGTTTCTCTGGGTGAATTGGCGCCAAAGAAGGCCAAGGTGGGTTTGTCAGCCAATGAAGTCATGGCGACCGTTTTTTGGGATGCACGCAGTATAATACACATTGACTACCTTCAAAAGGGTAAAACAATCAATGGAGAATATTATGCCAACTTATTGGGGCGATTGAATGAGGATTTGAAAAAAAAACGACCGAATTTGGCCAAGAAAAAGTTCTTTTCCACCAGGACAATGCAAGGATGCACAGATGTGCAGTTTCCATGGAAAAAATCAATAAATCAGGCTACGAATTAGCCCCGAGTGACTATTTCTTGTTCCCAAACCTGAAGAACTGGCTCGGCGAAGAGAAATTTGACTCCAACGATGAAATCATCTCACAAACCTATTACCTTCCCAAATACCTATTTCGATGACCTCAACAAATCTTATTTTTTGGAAGGGATAAAAAAATTGGAAAAACGTTGGACAAAGTGTATAGAGCTCAAAGGAAATTACGTTGAAAAATAAAATGATTTTTATCCAAAAACCTGTGTTTCATTCAAAAAGTCACGGACTTATTGACCCGCCCTTGTATCACGTAGAATTTATTAAAAAAATTCCAAGTGGACATTGGCTAGCTGATTTTTTAATGAAAAAAACAATTGTCTCGACGAATCTTCAAATGTAGATTGGTTAAATGATTTAATGTTCTTATATGACCCCACTCAGCAATTTAAATGAACTGAATACGAAACTTCCAGGAAACGGTCAAATTATTTTAATGACATTTGAAAATATTAAAATATTTACGACGAAAGTTGACATCGTTATATCGGATTTGGAAATGAAAACCATGAATTATTTTTTCAAATTCTAAAAAGATTTTCGAAACACAATAACTTTTGAAAATACGCTTGACATTCCAGAAAATGCAATATTCAATGATTATACGGGAAATAAAACAAGCTTTTAAGGAGGGATTTAATCAATTTAAAAGTTTAGAAAATACATTCCACTTTATTTTATATCCATGCAAAACGGAATTCGAAACAATGGAGTTAATCGAATTTGTGTGGCTAGGTATGTACGATTTAGAAATGAAATTCCGAAATAGAAGGAATTTCTGAAAGTAATGCAGGTAATAATGATCCCACGCTAAAAATTAAAAATATTATATTAAACGTATGGGATTCCTTACCAAATAATTTTATATCAATGAAAAAACTTGCTAATGCCCTTTTAACGATGTTTGGGTCCACATACTGTGTGAAAAATAGTTTCCTTAAAATGAATTTTGTAAAATCTACCAATAGAATTAAACTTGGAAATGATTGACTGCGAAGTGCGTTAAACTAATGAATACGGAATATAAACCTAATATTAAACCTAATCTGAAAATAAACAACAACAGATTTCTCATTAAATATACTCCAATTTTATTATTTTAGAGGATTTTAAAAGTGAGAACAAGAAAAAATTGCTTTTAACCATCCTCCCCTCCCCTTTCCAAGTCACGCCCCTGACTTAGTGATCCACGAGCTAATATTAAAAACAATAATAACCAAAATTTGACCCACTTCTCAAAAACGGTTGCCATCACTGGTCTAGTCCACTGTTGCGTATCAAAGCGGAACGACATTAATAGTCCGGACAAACAGCAGTAAATTCGAAATAAGTTACGACGGCCTACACATACACATAACTACTCGCATACAGCTAGATAAGACGATGGGGAGTCGGTGATGCTGTCATAACTTATTTCGTAATTGTACGCTGTTACCGCTGTGTGTCCAGACTACACATAACTATACACCAGAAATAAAATTACAGTCGTAACAATGGACTTCTCCCGATGAACGAGCCCGAAAAATGGCAAAAACCGTTCTTCTTTTGGCTAATAAGGGCATGGCCACAGTTTGTTGTTTGTTTCCAAATTAGAAAAAAAATGGCTCGGTGGAAAGAGATTTCAGATAAATTAACTGGTGGCAAATGCATATTTTGAAGAGTTTCCGAAAGATTAGTTTTTAACTGGTTTGAAAAAAATGGAAACTCGCTGGGCTAAGTATATAGAGTTAAAGGGCAATTACATATGTTATAAAATATTTTTTACACTAGAATAACTTTTTTATTTAAAATTCATTGTTCCATCAAACCTCCCTGTAGTATATATGTATTTTAGTTTAAAACTGACGAAGATTTGATGACGGCTGATAAAGATACTATTTTAAGGAACATACTCTTTTTTACAGCTGTTCGTTAACATCCCGAAATTTGATCCACTACATTTTTCTTCTTTACATATGTTCCATATGCATAAATCATCTTATAACTAATCCCGAAACGCTTATTCTATTCTGGCTGTACTAGCATCAAGCATTAAACATACAAGCAAGGTAATTTGGTGAGCACTAAAAAAGTCCTTTCTATTTCTACAAAAATCGAAATCTATCTGCAGAAATATTCGTACGAATGTTGTACATACCATTCTCCTTATCCTTGTCGAACGTCCTCTCCAATATAATTCTTCTCTCCTGTAACGCCCTACTGGGTATCAGACCAGCTCGCATATTTCGGTCACCTTCTTTCCTCGCTTGCCACCTGGAAATTTTCTGAATAAGTCACTTACAATGAGTATATCAAACCCCCGTGCACTTTACGGGATGATCTTCATAAATTTAACGGTCATAAATAGAGCTGCTAAATTTGCGCCAATAGTCACTGGTGGGTGCATAAGGGTTTACACATAAAATAAAACATTGGTCGTTTTCGCGACGTAGTCAACATTGTTTAAACAAACGTAAATACTACGAAATAGTATTTACGGCAGCGTACATGTATACACAGCAGATCTCATTGGGACTCGCTGTTATGTTGAAGGTTGTATCGAACTTCGCCCGTCGGCGAATGTGAGCAACACTAGTAATAAATGTTGTTTGTCATTTACGAGGGAAACACCGGTAAGTGTGTCTTACCGCTTTTAAATGAAACTTTGTGGGTTTATAGACCGATGTAGTGTAAAAATACCGATAACTTTTTTAGCCGCCCAAGCTCACAGCGCCCTAAACTCTACACTACAATTCGCTGTTTGACTTAACATCAGAGATATCAAAAAAAAAAAAAGGTGAAGGCAAAGTTTGAACTATTTTACATGCTGAGGATGAAGGATTATTCCCATAAACATATATTTGTTATAGTGAAAATATTTACGCCATCGTTAAGAGTATGTAAAACAGTTTAAATCTTGTGTTTTTTGACATCTTATAGTTTCTCAGTCATTGAGTCAAATAGCGAAGGGTCGTGTCGAATACCCCGCTAATGTTAGCTTAGGCACCTAAGAAAGTTGCCGTCGCTTTTACACTACATCGGCCTTAAAACCAATAAAATTTCGTTTAAATCGGGTGACACACACTTACCAATTTTTCCTGGTTAGTTTTAGTTGCGCGGGAAACGTGCTCCCAACGGTCCTGGATGCAAGTATTTTCGGAATACTTACCAGTACGCGTCGTCTTGGGAAACGATATGAAGGACATCGCCTTTGGAGAAGTCCAAACCCGCTTCCTTGCAAGGAATGTACGGATCGATATTAGCGACGTAGTCGAAATGCGCCCTAACTCTCACCCTGCTCTCCCTAATGGTGCTCTTTCCGTTAGCCGGTACCAATTTGAAGGTGATCGTGCCTTCGGAATTTTGCTAAAACGGAAAGATCTGTGGTAACTACATTTCTTTAGATGGAATACAACCAGTATATGCCGTGATAAATTGTCATTAACCGACAATAGATGGCAGAAGCCAAATAAAAATAAAGTTCTTTTCGTTTGTGAAAAAACTACATTTTTTCATATTATTTGAAACGCATGGTTTGTTACATTTTTCAAGATGTAATTGTACTTGTTAACCTTCCTATACTCACGTCAAAAATGAAACACGTATACTATACTATATAAATCGGTCTCACAGACCGTATGCGTGAGTATAGGAAAGTTAACTAATTTCGACCATTCGTAAAATGCATTGATTTGGCGCGTAACAAGTAACATGTAACAAGAAAAAAATGACAAAATAGCTTTTATCGTCAAAGTTAAAACCGAAGTGGAATCTGTTGTCCTGCTCGGACAACAAGAGAAGTTTTTGTGACCGTGTCGCATCTTGTGCCATACCATATACCAAACAGCGGTAACAGCGTACAATTACGAAATAAGTTTCGACAGCATCGGCGACTCTCCATCCCCTTATCTAGTCAGTATTAGGTAAATCGATGCTATATGCGAGTGCGAGTAGTTCTGTGCATATACAGGCTGTCGTAACTTATTTCGTAATTCTACGCTGTTACCGCTGTTTGCACAGACTACATATAAGATAGGATCATTCTATGTCAAGTTACCAAGGGACTCCCGTTTCATCCTTCTTAATTTTAGTTAAACGTTGGTCGGATATTGTCTGAGGTTTAAAGGGAGGGACTGCAAAATTTTAGCTTCATATGTCATATAGCTGTGACACTAGGGCCCCCTTTTGAAAGGTCGTTAGGTAATGCACATGAATTAAGGGAAGTTATCCTTATGTATGACGCTTTATTTTTCTGCATTAGAATACTTTGCATGTTGAGCTTTGGTGTTCTGGGTCAGCTTTTTCTAGGCTATTCAAAAATTACACTGTCAAAGACCAGAACCTAATATATTTCTTTGAATTTGATATCAAAGTTGTCAGTAAATTTTGTCGCAAAAAATGTAGGCGATACTTTGAGAACCAGTTATTAAATAGCAAATGCTTTGAATGATTTCAAATTCTGGCCGTGTGAGCTCAGCCTTGCTCATAAAATTAACAAAGCCATAACCTTTGTAGTGTTCGGAATATTTTTCAATGAAGTTGCCTTCGAAACTGCAGAATGTTAAATCTGGATCATTTTTAGAGTCAAATTTCTTTCAATGCTTTATTCCCAATTTCATTTTCAATAGCACCATTAAACAGAGCAGGTCTTGTTCTACAAGGAACCTATTTTGTTATTCTGGGCCGGTACACTTTGGTTCCTGAAAACTAAGCTATAAAATGACAATTTTGGTCATTCGGAGTAGGTATCTGTTTATTGTCCTAATATTTGTCCAGAAGCCACAACAGCTTGTAAACAATCTATTGGAAGTGAAATTTGCTATCAATCCAATTAAACAAACATTACTGTGATGACTTTGTTGAATGACAGATGGAAATTTCATTAATACCCTTTTATATAATAAGTCATTTTGTGTTGTTTTATATAGGGCAGTATTTTGTATTAATTTGTATAAATATTTACATTGGCTTTCTTTTGTAGATCCTTAAATGTATAAATTTATCCAGTGATATAAGATTTGTTAATAAAGTTAATTATGGAAATTGAAGAATCTTATGTCTATGTACTGTAGGATAATTTGATAATTCCGCCTGCCATTTGACTAGATTCAATACCAAAAAGGCCTTAAGCTTGTATCAGAATTCACACTAGACGACCAACATTTAATAAGTCAACGAAGTGGGATCAGCTTTGATGACAAATCCCAAATTTGCCTACATCATGAAGCACTACTTCTGACCCAATTTGAATACAGTGGAATCTCCCATTGTGGACACTTCCCTTAAGAGGACACCCCCTTTGGACGGACACTGTTGGCCGGTCCCGGCAACGTCCTATAAGAAAAGCATTGCAATTGCTCCCTATTGAACGGACTCTCTCATGAGCGGACGCGGACACACGCTTGACATAAAAAATTCTGCTGGACGGACATTTCGTTTGTTTTTGTCCGATTTTTTCATGTCATAATTTACAAATAAGCTTGTGAAGTCTCTTTTAACTTGGCCGCTTTAACAACAACGATCGCTTTGTCAGCAGAGCGATATATTTACTACATCACATAACATCCTTAAATGTGGGTATGGTAAATCGTTTTTCTCTCATATAATGTTTTCAATCTAACGGTTTTTTTTACAACAACTTTTATCTTTTTTAACCTTCCTATACTCACGTCAAAATGAAAGACGTATACTATACTATATAAATCGGTCCCACAGACCGTATGCTTGAGTATAGGAAGGTTAAGTTTTTATACAATTTTCGCTTCTGCTTCGGAGAGTTGACAATACTAATTCTTGCAATCTTCGTGGTGCGTACGTGTGGTGTACAAACTTATTTGACTAACAGTTTGTAATCTATGCCATTATTTACGAGATTTAGGGGATTACCCAAACAACAGATGTGATTTGTAGTTTGGAAAGCAGTGCTCATTGGTTTGTATACATTAGTGCACGCGTGACGTTTGAAAATGGATAAAAAGAGGTCTGTATTAACACTGAAACAAAAAATAGAAGTGATTGAAGTGTACAATAAAGAAAAATTAAGTGTGAGAAATTTATCGAAGCGATTTAGCATTAGTAAAACTCAAGCTTCTAACGTTATAAAGAAAAGAGAATTGCTAATAAAAAAATGGCACTCAAATGCAAATTTAAATGAAAAAAGAAGCTTTTTTAATGCTGAAGGACTGACAATTGATCAGTTGTCCTACGAATGGTTTGTTGCAGCACGCAATAAAGGAATTCCATTAACTGGTAAGTAAATTAGGTTTTGTAGTTCTATACAAAAGATTTGCAACAGGTTGATTCTTATTATCATTAATTTACTAAATGGACGCTGATTGACTAATATGTTTTATTCCAATAATTTTACTTTCCTCCTTAGGTCCATTGATACGAACCAAAGCTAAAAAAATAGCTGAATCCTTGGGTAACAACACTTTCAATGCCTCGTCCGGTTGGCTTAACAAGTTTAAAATTCGTCACAATATTACGTTCAAAGCGATATGTGGCGAAGCCGCTTCTGTTAATCCTGAGGATGTAGCATCATTCATGGCAAACCTGCCTTCTCTATTAAAAGGGTACCTAGCAAGAGATATTTACAATGCTGACGAAACTGGGCTTTATTTTAGAGCATTACCAAACAAAATCATGACCTTAAAAGATAAAAAATGTGTGGGAGGAAAATTGTCTAAGGAAAGGATAACAATATTGCACTGTGCGAACATGGCTGGAGATAAAGAAAAGCTGCTGGCTATTGGCAAGGCATCTAGACCAAGAGCTTTTAAAAATTTAACAAAAGATAAATTACCGGTGACATGGAAATCAAACGCCAAATCGTGGATGACGTGTGAAATTATGAGTGAATGGCTAGAAAATTTCGATCGAAAAATGGGAGCACAAAACAGGCAAATTTTACTTTTTTGGACAATGCGGGATCGCATCCAAAAAACAGCAATTTTAAAAACATTAAAATACATTTTTTGCCGCCTAATTGTACTTCAATCAGCCAACCACTTGATCAGGGTGTTATTAAAAACATTGAAATTTCTAACACAGCCCATGATTTAATGAAACGTATAAACTTATTGGATGCAGTTTATTTTGCTAAAAGTGCGTGGGACCAAGTTACTTCTGAAACAGTTCAAAATTGTTTCCGTAAGGCAGGGTTTACGTTTGAAAGCCAAGAATTTCCGTCAGCATTTGATGTAGAGTTTGAGCCTGAAGATGAGTTGCCATTAAACCTACTTGCAGAAATTCAGAAAAAATGTCTTGCAGGGGTTAGTGAGCAAAGCTTAAATGATTTTTATCATGTCGATGATGATTTACCAGTTGAGAGATCACCTTTGGACTTATGGGTACCATTATAAGAACGAATTTCTGAAGTTCAAAAAATTTCTGATGACTCAACAGACGAAATTGAATCTGTAGATTTTTAAGATGCAAGAAACAACATCTTAACATATAAAGAGGCTTTGGCTAAAGCGCATGCTCTTATAGCGTTTGTGAAATGCCAAGGTGATACAGAAGCTATGAATATACTTTCATCGCTTGACTTACATTTTCAAGATATTATTGCCAAGACCAAAAGACGCCAAACTAGGATGGAGGAATACTTATCGAAATAATATAGTACTCATAAAACATTTTATACTTTTATTACATATGGAGATACATATTAATGATTTTGTTATTAAAACCAATTGCGTTGTTTATTTTTTCAATAAAAGTATTTTTCAAAAAAACTAACCATCTTTGACAAATTTTACTGATTTAAATTTGTAGTTTTCTCTTGACCGGACAACCCCCTTGTACGGACACATTTCAGTGGTCCCTTCGGTGTCCGCTCAAGAGAGATTCCACTGTATTTGCAATCGTTGCAATCATTTCCACAAAAAGAATCATACAGCAGCTTCCGATCAAATGAAAGATATTTTCAACCCAGACCAAAAGTTATCGCATCGCGTCGCTAGCTCGATTGAAACCCGCCTTCATTCCTAGCTTTTAGTACACGTGCGTTGCGAGATATATTGTGTTTCTTCAATGGTCTCTTGATACCCTGAAAGTGGTGCGGTCAAAATAAACAAACAAGTTTCTTGTAGAAAAAGAACCGCTCTTTCTAATGGTGTTATTGAAAATGAGATTGGAAATAAAGCATTGGAAGAAATTCGCCTCTAAAAATGACCTAGATGTAACATTCTGAATTTTCGGAGGTAACTTCATTGATCAGTATTCCAAAAACTACAAAGCCTATGTGTTTGCTATTTCTATACTGCATTGCACTGCAACGGTTTTGTCACAGCCAAATTTATTGCTGACTTTGGAACGAAATTCCATACAACCCATTGGATTGCAGTCTTTGGTAATGTTATTTTTGAATTCTCTGCAAAAAACTGACCCAGAATGTCACGCCTCAAGATACAAACTGGTTCTCATACAGAATAATAAAGCATCAAACTCGGTAAAAACTACAACTAATTCTTCCGCGTTGCGTAACCATCTTTCATATGAGGTCACCTAGTGTCATGACGATATGTCGTATTAAGTTAAAATTTTTCAGGACCTCCAGAAACACTATGTACAAATTTAAAGAAAATTGAAGGTGGTCAAATAGGAACCATTCTTAAAATTTGGTGGACTGACAAGGAATGACCTTATACGCAACAAGAACAATCATTATTAGAGCCCGGCGAAAAATTTTCACACCATGACAAGACTTCCAGCTGGTGTGCACAGTAAGGCATATTTGCATATTGCGCTAGATTGGTGCTCACTTGCTTTTGGGGACCAATAAACGAATATCGATACAGTTTCAAGTTTACACGTTTAAGTAGCTGGCCAACTTCATAAGTGCGAAATAATATTTGCCGCCTGGGGCTCATTATTTTCCTTACCAATATACTAAGAACGTCAGCCGGCGTTTTTCCTTCGACATTGATACCGTTCACCTCGACCACTTCATCCCCGACGTGTATGACGCCGGATCTATCGGCTGCACCTCCGTGCATCACCCTTGCTATAACGATTTTGCCGCTGCTCTCTTCGGTTTTTATGGTCGCTCCCTTAACATACAGATAGGACGATATTCGAGTGAATTCGCAACGATAAGATTAAGTAGTGAGTGAAGTATATATTTATATATAGACACAAACATCGAGTTTACCTAAAGGGCTTCATTTAGTTAGCAGAGGTGTAGAGGTGTACAGAAGTGAAAATAATAATAATGAGAATAATAAAATACTTGGTGCCAGAACGAAATAAGTACTTAAAGAAACGATGCAATATATTTAATAATCTGGAATTGATAACAGAGCAAATGTAATAAAGTGAATAATACTAAACAACAAGGAGAAGAAGCTGTCTAAATTTTTGTTGAATGAAGGTACTTACGACGATTGGCTCAGCACTTTGAGCGCCAGACTTTGAAAGCAAAGAAAAACGGTGTAAAAATACTATCTCCATTTTTCCTTAATAATATTACTTTTACTTTTTCTTTTAACGATAACAAGCTAAAAGTAACACAACAAATAAAATCAAGATAAACTATACATAACTGTATCGTTTATGTATAAAGTCTGTCATCCAGTTATATCTATAATTAAAATCTAACACGCGCACGATATGATTAACGAACTGTTTGCATAGAAACTACTCACCAAGGGTTCGTTGCTTTTTACTAGCTGTACAATTTTTATGGTTTCTTCGTCCTCGTCCACTTCTATCGGTATCTCTGGCAGATGAGGGTAGTAATCCTTTTGTGCTACGGCATCGTGAGCGCAGAGCAACCCCTGTTGAATGTACATAAGTGAACATAATATACCAGATGAAAAATTTATGTACAAGCAAGAAAGACCGAACGACACAAATCAGATAGATACCGTAAAACGGTGTTACTTCAGACACTTTTGTAACAGTTTTGTTTGTAATTTTTACATAGACACATAATTAGATGCTGGTGATTAGATGGGGTGAGAAAATTTAAAAGCCATCCGATCCTGTACCCGGATTAAAAAGTTTTTATAAATACCTCGGATACTATCACAGAGATCTTTCTTTAGAATATAATTTGAAGGTATCAAGCATACCGCGACCGGGCGCTCCCTTTTTTAATAGTTTTTTTATGCATTACAAATAAAGTCGGTTTTACGTAGAAAACGATGTGATGATAACAAATTCAGACAGCTACTAATAAGGTTATAAAAACGATAATAAAGTTTCAGTTGTCATTGATTGATGTACATAGATAAGTGGCGTTCTAAATATAGAATATTTTGAATGACTAATTATCTCGATAAGTTCGAAATAAATACGAAATGTATTTAGATAGATATGGAAAGATATCAATAAACAAAAAATACACGCATTGTGCCACGTATGGGTAGTTGTTTTTCAAACAGAACATGTCTGCCATATACATTAATCAGAGAAAATCATTGAAATCCATCGTAGATGTTCTTTCTCTTAAAACCTAATCGTACCTGCACATGCGGCTTTTGCAGCAGATAGAATAGTTCCTTGCAGTCCTCGGAGATGTGCGTCCTTGCCGCGATGACCTCCAACACGTCGTACATGACGTTAATCGACGTCGATAACATCGGAAAGAACTTATCGCTCGCCCCATTCGTGATTATCTTATTATGTACATTGACTAGGGCGTGCAGTTCTTTTGATTGGAGTAGGTCGCTCAGAAAACCCAATTCTTCGTCCGTCGAAGGCAGTTCGCTAGCTTGTTGCAAGGACGTGAGCAGTCGTGAAAGCGCTACGTCAGAAAATTAAAAATTTTACGGCATGATTGTAAGATTTTTGTCCGTAATAAAGTTGATTAGGTATTAGCAAGTTTTAACTCGTCAAGTACCCGCATCGTGCGTACATAATGCGAACTTAAGGGTTGAAATTAACATTGGTAGGTAGGAAGTTTTCTTATCTGCACTAATACCATAGATAAGTCATACAGATAGCCCATCCGATGCATGTTGTACATAAAATCAATTGGATGCCGACAATATAGCTCTTTTTTCCTCATGATCACAGGATTTAACATAGGAATCGTTTCTAGATTGTTAACTGTCAATTCTCTCATAATGATGGGCTATCTGTATGAGTTATCTGGACTAATACTGTCTACTAAAAGTTAAAATAAACGTCAAATCTGTTCATAGGAATGGAGGCGTACCAATAGTATTTTTTTTTTAATGCACGAGGCGAAAACAGCATCGATTAGAAGTAGTTGATACAAACAAAATAGTTGTTGTCCTTACCATTTAGACGCTTTCAAATAAGTTGTTACCTTCAGTGAAGAAACTGGAAAGGATCGAAAGCGTCATTTTGTGAACTGTCGATGCCGTTTTAGTTGTCTAAATATTTGCACGCATCCATAAGGATGAACAGCGTTTTATTTTAATTCTGAGAAAGCATTTATGCATAGCCACCAATTCTTAACTTGTAGATTGTGAATTGAAACGGCTCGCTTGATTCGTATTTTTACATCTGTGTATCGCCTCATAAGCATCATCGTCGCAAAAAGTAGATACTTATGTGTATAATAATAATTAAAATTCGAACCTTTGAAATAAGGATGACGGGCCCATCAATCACTCCGCCCTTTTCAATCTAGTATCATCAGGTACTTTGCCTTTTGGTACTCGCAACAACTGACGTTAGCTATGTACTTGAGGGTGTCGTACTTGTAGTAAACTAAAGCGATAATCACATTTTGCGCGGGTAAAATATTCTCGGGACAGGTCCCCTTGACCTTCGTCTTGCTTTTATAAACTTCAACGAATGTCTCGTAGATGTCGTTGGGAACATCGACCTTGGGATAGATCGCTTTTCGACTACAGTCTTCCAAATTGACGATCGAATCAAAAATTTTCATCCAGAAAACGATGCAACTCCCAATTCCTTCGTGTCTTTCCTTTGGAGATGGCAACATATTTGACGATGCACATACATACGTATGTGAAGTGATGCCAGCTGATATCTTATAAAAGTTCACTTCAAGCCCGAGATAATCCAATTTTTCCAAAATGATATGATGATGATTAATAGATGGAATAGAGGCCGTGCTAGATCAACAACAGAATTCGACAATAAAAACCAGAAATGATTCCCAGTACTCCAGTTAAAAATGCACCTTTCATATAAGACATGTGTCACATTAAAGTTGACAAATCCACGTTTGTCATTGGTTAAAATCGCCATCACCTATACCATTTCATCAGATACCCTTGCGCACAATAATGATAAATTGAAAGTGGAACGTCAACTCCTATGCAATGCAGATCCAGAAATATTCGTAGATAACCATTTTGAACTAATCGCGATGATGGAACAGAAAAATATCGGTCTGGACCTGAAAACTCCCATCAACGAATCTCTAAGCGCTTTCTATCAAAGAAGCTTCGCCTATCATAGCGTAAAGTTCCGTCTTCCGACGATATTATTCCAAACCATTGATGTTTTAACAAAAAGAAAGAGACGATATTACGTCCGTACGGCGAGGAAGCCGAAGAAGAATTTAAAACGATCGTGACGGAAATAACGAAATTGAAAGTGGAAATACAAACGAACAAACCGATGCGCAAACTCGTCGGTCATTCCCCCGATATAGATCTGTACAACAAAGCCCTCCAACTGCAATCGGTGAAGGTGTCTCGTCCGACGTATTTCAACGCGTCCTGGTTGTTCGTCGAATGCTACACTTTTAGGAGGATCATAGAAACGATCGAGCAGTGCAAGACGCTCAAGAATTTGGATCCGTTCCAACTGCAGAAAGAGGATTGGTTTTTAGAGCGCTGGTTGTGATGGCGCCAATTGGAGAAATATTACAACAAGCTTTAGCTGTACCTGACGAAGAGAAAGAACAAGAATTCGTCAAACTGATAAAGTTGAATCTGTGGGGTAATAAATGCGATCTATCGCTTAGTCTCGGTAGGATTAAATACGACACCGATAACCTGACGAATACGGAACGTCTGGACGCGAATATTCTATGTAACGAATGCAGCAGCATTTGGGATGCTCTCACCGAAGTCACGGATTCGCAAATCGTGGATATAGTCTTAGACAATGCGGGATACGAACTTTTTACGGATCTCTGCCTCGCAGATTTTATAATCAAAAATAAGTACGCCGAACACGTTCGGTTCTACGTCAAAAGCATTCCTTGGTTTATTTCTGATACGACAGCGAAGGATTTTAACTGGACGCTACACCAACTCAAAATTTGCAAGAACCCCGCGCTGAAGAAACTCGGGGAAAGATGGAACAACTATATGAGGATAAAAGCGTGGACGGTAGAAGAGCACGTCTTTTGGACTCTTCCCCTGACGTACAAGCATATGCAAAAATGGGATATGAATTTGTACACGAAATTGTCAATGGCCAAATTGGTATTTTTCAAAGGCGACGTCAATTATAGGAAATTATTCGACGAAAGGAATTGGCGCCCGACGAAAAGTGTGGAGGATGCCTTACAAGGTTTCTATCCCACAAAATTGGGTATAGTAAGAACGGTAAAAGCCCATATCATTTGCGGATTGGCGGAAGGTATCGCCGAAGACATTGAAGAAGTGGACAGCGATTGGATGACTACCGGAAAATACGGAGTAATCCAATTCTCCGATGTAGTACAGAAGAAACAATAGATTTGCTTTGATAGTCTTGTAGTGACGTGTTTCTTTTTATATATATAAAAATGTATTATATCCGATATATTCTTCCTACGTTCCAATTTAAAAGACCAATGATATCCTTCAAGTGACACCTATGATTTCGGGCAAATCTTTTATTACGCACTACAGAACAGTTTCTGTAATGCTCATATTGTATTGGTGTACATTTGAAACTAATTAAATTGTAAACACGACATTCGAAGGGGGTTGCACTTTGGACGTTTCAAACTCAGTTTGATCAATTTGTGGTCGCCTTATTTGAGGTAGATACTCGAGGCAGATGCCTACTGCTTTACACATCCTCCCTATACCAATTCAGACCTACAAAGAATCGCAAATCTCGCACTAGAGAAGGAACACGTGCTAGCGACTTTAAGCTTCCACATCGGGTAGATTTCCAAGAAAGTGGTGAACTCAGCACCGGAGTGCCGTGTTCTTACATAAATCATTGGGTTCTAATCTTTGTGATTTTCCACAGCAATATCATGTTCAACAGGGAGTTTAACCGTGAAAGGCGGTTTGTTAGGATCTAAGTTCGCCAGCTACTTTGCGATAGAATGTGAGGACTGTGAAATTTCAATCACTTTTGCTTATAGGTAAAATTTTATTGTTCTAGCTTCTTTCTCTTGGTATTCCATTTCTTATTCACGGCAGTGTAATCGCCAAAAGGATAAAATTAAGAATGTCTGTGACTTAGAATTGAAATAACAAATCTTTGTTTCCCACTGAGGATGATCTCTTGGTGGTCGAAATACGTATTCTTATAAAGATGAAAACTAGTTAAAGATAATTTCTGTGTATGTCTAATTGAAACAGGAATAAATGCCCCTTCAATGTTTAAAAACTTGTAACGCAAGAGGTAATCTCGTTTATAATTGACAACCTACTCGAGAATTCAGTTCACTTTAATCATCTTGATAACTAAAAGCTCATTTTTTCACAATTTATGCGTCAAATTTATTTATAAACTGATACGAGGTAAAAGTGAGTTAACGAAGGTAAAACAAAGAAAAATTGAGCAAATAAGTTTTGTTTTGGATGCACTGAATTATTTATGGCAACAGATAACTCGATAAGCACTTAAAAATTGGAGTTAGATGTAGGCGAACACGTTGGTCATGAAATTAAACATACACGTCTTATCCAAATATCCACTTGACCTTGCCTAATGTATGGGCAGAATGTCACTAACGTTTCACGTTTCTTTGTCTAATTAGTAAGCATTCGCCTATATAACTATTTATCAATATTTGCAGTTCCATACAATTTCTTTGCGAATATCCAAAAATTAATTTCGACTTTCCTGTGATAATAATAGGAAAATATTTTCTCTTACAAAAGTCAACGGCGTGTACGAGTATATACGAACTTATAATATCCTTGACTTTAAACTGGGCAAATATGTGGTATGATGAGTCATCTGTCCTTTCTCCTCTGTAATATATTACATTGTGAAAACGACAGACAATAAATCCTACAGCATATTTAAAAAAAAAAATCGAATCTATTGTATACAATAAAATATATTTTGAATTGTAATCTATGCCTTCAAGGGATGGCTTCTTATTGCCGTGGTTATATTAATTTTTTAATTTGGAATTCGCTACTTACGTTATTTCCTGAGTACTAAATCAAGCAGAATAATGAAAATATGTCATGCTACTGGCAAACGCAAAAAGAAAAACAAAATAAGGAAAAAAACTGTTTATTAAAATATTTACAATTCGATTAATCACAGTACAAATCGGTTATGGGCATAAAAGAAATGAATAGCATTTACAGGAATGGATATCCAAGAAATAAATGTCTACATTTATCGTAGACAAACAGTAAAGAAAAGAGAAAAAGAAAACTACATAGAGTTCTGACAGGAACGATGGAAATACCGAAAGATCGAAATAAATAAAGAATACACAATGCGTTGCAATATCAAAAGATAACGTAGAAAGGTTGTCCCTTTTCATGGTGTAAAAATGACCATTTTTCTATGCATGCGTACTTCCATTCACTTTTAACTGCTGTAAACCGGCACGTATTGCTCCTAATTTTGAGATAAGATGCGGAGCGAGCCATGTCAAGCCTGATGAATTTAAATTGGCGACATTGTATATATTGATGGTAAACTACGACTTTTGTTGAGAACTTATTTTGGTATCGACATACACTATTTACACATTATTTACTTGTATTGTTATTATTATTATTATTTGTATTCACTAATTGTATTTGTCAAGTTACTGGGGTAATCTGCTGGACAATAAATGCATCGTTACTATTATTAATTACAAAATTTTGATCTTCTCTTGCCATCCGTAGACGTACGTTTCGCGGTCATACCGCTCGTCAGTACGGCTTTGCAAGAGCTGTAATTTCGTATACAAATTTTAGGTATATATGGTCTGAACATTGATGTTTGTACATGTGAGAGGGATTCGATATGAATTCTCTCACAATGCACGTATTACGCATTTTTACAGTTATTTTTTCTACAGAAGTTTACATAAAATTTGTATACGAAATTACAGCTCTTGCAAAGCCGTACTGACGAGCGGTATAACCGCGAAACGTACGTCTACGGATGGCAAGAGAAGATCAAAATTTTGTAATTTGCATTTCTCCCACGGCGGGTAGCCGAAGAGCGCGACTGCAGTTACTGGAGCAGGCTGTGGCAACGCAAGTTGTCCACTTCTGTAGAAAAATAACTGTAAAAAATGCGTAATACGTGCATTGTGAGAGAATTCATATCGAATCCCTCTCACATGTACAAACATCACTATTATTAATAATAAATATATCACACGAATGTCGCTATTGGCGCCTCAACTTCTTATCGCTTTAAAAGTCAATGTAGTCAATATATTTATTTAATTTTATTATTGCCAACTTAAATTTGGTTGACACACTTGAAATGGGTCACTCTGTATAACATAATACAGCTTAGTGAAGAAGTGAACCTGGTGATTAAAGAAGAAAATAGGCAAATTTACAAAACTTGGATTTGTGTGTGAAGTTTCTTATCACATCAACATCCAGAGATGATCAAAATTCTTTTTCTAGATCGTTGTGCATCAGTTACAACATATTCAACAACAAATTCCCATGGACATTTTTAAAAGAAACATGATTCTAATGGAATAAACTCATCACAGAGATAGCTTTAAACAAAAAAGATAATAATCAATCCTCAATATATCAAGAAAACATGTAATGTACAAAATATCTCTCACTTTCTTTTTCTCCTGTCTCTCCTACAACTACTCATTTGACCAAAATGACTTCCTAACCGACAAATGCATATCTCTACCCCAATTCTATATAAGCAATGAATTCTATTATAACCTCGTATTCACCAGTAACAAGAATTGAAAAAAAAAGATGCTGGAAACTTGCACAACAGGCACAGCAACACACTACATGCTAAGCAACACTTATCAAAAATAATCCTACATTTCACAATTCGAGAAACAAGGTAACACTCCGATATGCTCACCTGGATCCCATTTCTCTTTCGATCCGTTGGCCATAATCTCAGCTGTCATTCTACACAAAATTCACAAGAGAAAATTACTTTAATCCCTGCTAAAACATAACGTGTAACTTGCAAAATACAACATATAACACAACGAATACATATAAAGGCGATATTGTTCTTAGAGGGGCACTGAAAAATAATGCAGAGTAGCAAATTTGACTGCAGTCGTGTAATTCGATAACATGCTGAATTAACAAAATAGGCACGTTCCTAAAAATATATGCGATGAAGCAACAACTTTGTACTCCGTATATGGGATTTACTACCAGGATGATTTTGAATTATTTCAACGCTAATTACTATAAGCGGAATAATTGCATTTTTGGGGAAAGTATTTATGATAGCAGTTGGTGCGTCGGTTTACCTTCACGGAATGTGTGTAATTTTGGATATTATCCATGAAATCAATGGACCTCTCAAAAATATGTGGAGCAAAATGGCTACTTGGCAGCTATGCTGGCCAACTTACACGCATGAGTATTCCCTAACGTAAAAATGACTAAGTATGTATTTGTAATTTGAAAATTTATCAACTTTATAACAATTTCTTGAATATTATTGTTATTATTGCATTCTAAAATAAAATCGAATCATTCCAAATAATCGTCCCATCTATCGTATGTTAAAGTTTGACATACGATGTAAAAGTAATAAAGGTTGATGGTACTGGCAGTAATTAGGGATATCAAAATCAGTGGCGTACCAAGAAACTTTTCTTATGAAATATGTGTGAGCTGAGGTTTTAATTATTCTGTTACGGTTCAAATTTAATATCGTTTTAATTTCGATTTTTCTCTCCTGTTGAAATTTGAATTCTGATGTATTTAAATTCAGTCCCGTTGTTGTAGCGCCAACAGTATTCGAGTAGACAGAACTACATATATTAGCGAGTACTGTAACTAATGTATTTTGATTTAATTTCTTGATTTTTTGATTAAAATTTCATTGGAGTTCACCTTCATTTACTTTGGCAGTTCTCTTCCGTCTTGGGCAACCTTTTTTGTTTTAAATCTTGCGTTTCGGAAACGCTGCGTTTACCCGTGTTCGAGGCCACTTTTTTGATATTGCAAGAAATGTTGTTTAAGTCGATTGGATTCATTTAAGAATACCTCCTCAATGTATGGAATCTTGTGACTTTCTTGGAGATAGAAAGGTCATTTGTAGATTAGATAATCAGATTTGAAATCTCAACTAGTTTTGCTTTGGATATTTGGTTTATATATATATACGCAAAATTCCTTTTGGAAGATTCTACCGTATTCCTTGCCACGCCGCCCAAAAACTTTGGCTTTTTTTCTTTGCGTTTATTATGTTTATTTTAGTTCATTAACTGGTACTTAATATCACTTTGTTGGATTCTATTTGGCATTACCCCCATATACATTACGACCTTCTAGATGAGATTATATGCGGAAAAATTAAACCAGGCGTGGAGTTTGGGACCTTGCTCTCGTAGGAGCCGAGGTATTAGGCATTCGCTGTCACCTGGACCTAACTTGCTGCGAGCTTTTGAACTTCCAGAGGCGTTATCTTCGCATAATAAGCGGCACTAACTGCTCCCAACAACTAAGTTATTACAGTTTATATAGTAATATCTGGATACTCCTAAGGAGCTTCATTCCGATACCAGCGTCTTGAACGAACTTGTTTACGTTACTTAATTCTAATTTATTTTGTGTAATCTTAACGTATCTAAGTCATTTGGTTAACGGCTAATCCCATATTATATTGTATGTATTTCTTTTGTACGGGCGATTCGCAAGTTTATATTTGGTTAAATTTTTTGTTTTAGTTATAAGCAATTGGGATAGATGTAAATCTGGGAAGATACGTCAGGAAATTAGCCTTATTTCGTTGTTAGATTTTATTATTTCTTTCTTTTACCCGTGATTTTCACATCCTGTATTCTTCTTTTTCAAAATAATAATAATCGTAATATGTTTTCTTTACAAATTGACCCTGTTCGGGTAATAAACGAAGGTTTGTTCTTGTTATAGATCAGTCCCTATTCTCTTGTTTCAAGTTTATTTACACATATCGTCCACTTAAGTATTCAGTATTAGTTAAAAGAATTATTCCTTAGACGTTTATATTTAAAAGATTTTTCACATTTCTGGATAGTATCGCTGTACACACTATCGAGTACATAATTCAAAAATTTCGCGTTCACATTTGGGCATTGTTCACGTTAATGCTAGTTCACACTATCGCGACTGTACTGTATATATATTTTCTATTATAATAGTCACTTTCGCCCAGAGGTACAAATTCTCAGCACAGCACATTAACTTCGTATTGCTTCATATAGGTTATATCGGGAATTAGTAATTAATAGGGTTGCTCAATTTGCGCTAACAGTATTACAACTATCTTAAACGACTGTACTAGAATAGTAACATTGCGCTATACGAATACAGATGGCTTTATACTATACATTCAGTTTCAATGTATAGTATGAAGCCATCTGTATTCGTCTAGCGCAATGTTACTATTCTAGCACAGTCGTTTCAGATAGTTCTAGTACTATTGGCGCAAATTGAGCAACTCTAGTAATTAAAGTGGTACAGGAGGATTCAAGAAGAAAGTCCATTCTTAATTTCAATTTTATATTTTATTCTTATTTACCATACAGACATAAAATAATATTGTGCATTAATGGCTTAAAACAAAAAGAAGGTAAAACGTCATCAATAAACAAGATGAGAGTCATTATGGAAATGAAGGTATGACATTATTTAAATCGAACGTAATAGACTGCACATATATACTGATTTATAAATGCGTACAACTGCATTACTGCATGGCCATTGCATGGATCATCTCAGACTGTCACTACTAGTAGCACAATTGTAATGAATAATCAATTATTGTACTGGCTAAAGAGGCTATTATTTAATATCGATAGGTATGCTATGTCATATTTGCACTAACATCGAACTATAATATGTTTATTTTTTTAATTCATTTATTTCCATAGTATACATTAAAATAAAGCTTTTACCTGAATTTCGAGTGATTACATATCTAAAAAATCTAGAATGCCAATCTCACATCACTTTTGCTTATATCATAAGTTTTTATATAAATGTAATTTATACAGAGATATGAAAAAGAACATGCCATTCAGGGTAATACCATACTAAAAAACACATCGAAAAACGTACAATTTTGTCGTAAATTTAGTACATATTTTTAATTCATTTTTTCTTTTTTGGATGACTTAAGTGGTCATAGTTTTGGAAGGCACTTACTACTTGACTTTCGAACACATAAAGCCTAGTCGAGAATGAAATACACTACTACGAACGTGGGTGGGGGAATAGGGTTGCGATCCGTTCAAGAAGATACAAAATTTTATAAATTTCGATCGGAAACCGAATCATCGTTTCCGATTTTTATTTTCCATTTTTTCCTTTATAAATCGCTCTAAAGTCGTGGAAGTGAGGGGGAATGGGTCGAAACGCTTCCGAAATAGTTCGCGACTTGAAAGATGGCAACCCTACACACGAAAACGAAACGATAGGGAATAGTTTTTAGGATTCCAAAATTTTTCTCGAACAATTTTGAAATCAATACAAGATCAAAGGCCACTTTTGAAAAATATTCAATATCACTTTCGCAACATACATATTTATCGAGACGACGAACAAGCAAGTTTGGCAGACCCCAAAATGGCAGGAAGGCATTTATAATTTTCCATTTTTTTCTCATCATTAATAATAATCGTAATAATTTCTACATTTACACGTTATATAAATTTTGTACATTATTTTCATATCCTATACTCTAAACAAATCACAAAAATAATTTTTTTGTTGGCTCAGTGATTTTTATTCTCTTGTTTTTCATTACCTCTCTTTATTTCGTTCGTCGCAATTAACGCACCATTCCGGCAAGAGGATGACGGTGTTCCCGTTTCTTTTTCGATCGATTAAACCTTCTTTATACAGTGTTCATCCAAAGATGTGGTGGGTACCTTCAATTTTCTTTTCTTTTTTTTTTGTTTGAGTGTGTGCTACCTTTCTTGGCTGTAATGATGATGTAGATGATGAAAGATGATTTACAATAGAATGACGTTGAAACTTAGTCGCTGCACGTAATATCTATTTATCATATTATACAGTTTCTCCTTAAGTCTTTTCCATTCGATAAATTGTTCGAGGCTGCTGCACTACGCACTTCTATTTTTTTTTTTTCTGTTTTTGTACATACACGACACCTATATTCACTATTATTGTTACTACATTTGTAACATACATTTTACATATATATGATTCATTTTGGCATAGCTACAAAATTCTGTAAAACGATAAGACTGCTTCCATAAACGAGAGGACTAATCAGGTTTTCCGTTCTATTCATATTTTTTTCAACCGACAAGAATGTATAATTCAAAAATATTTTGATTAGAACTTCAAAGTTTCTAGAGCCTTTGGGTAGGAGTAAAATTTGACAGATAATCCGAGTTTTTAGTTAGACGATATTAGAAGGGATATTTAAAGGCATCACTGCAATATCTTTTTAATAATTAAACCGACGCATTGTCTTACTAAAATGCTAAAAACTTTAATAATTTTTGCAGAGTATCAGTGTAGACACAATGCGAATCCACAAATCCAGTGTTGACTTCTAATAACATTTAGGTAGCCAAAGCTTTTGATTAGAATCTCTGAACATGGGTCCTTCACATGGTGAATTAGGTCGTTAAAAACTGCAGTTAAAAATTCTCGAAATTTTTGTAAGGGTAGTTAAGGTTAAAATCTATTGTAGGGCCTTGAACAGTTGAAGAAGCAAATTGGATTGCTAAAATGTTAGCTAGACTTTTAGTTAGGAATATAAAAATGCGGTTTCGGATTTGAATAATGCCAATATGACGATTTAGCTAGTAAACACTTTGATCAAAGCCTTAGAGCAGTATGGGCAACCTCCGGCCCGCGGGCCACATGCGTCCCTCGAGTAAGATTTGCCCGGCCCGCTACTGAATTCTTTCGTTGCATATTAGCACGGCCCGTCTAAACTTAATTCATAATGAATCATAAGGACACTACAAAAATGTATATTTTTCAAGATTACTCACAGCATGAAACTTCTACAAAAAAGGTTGCCCATGCCTGCCTTAGAGCTTCTACGTGGTTTGAGTATGAGCAGGATTTCATAGATAAGCTAACTAAGTTTTTAGTTAGAGATACTAAAACCCATTGTAGAGTCTTGAATTGGCTTACTTAAACTTTAGGTAAAAACTACGGCAGTCTCTATAGGATGTGAGTCAAATTAAATTTGATCGATTACCTAACTAGGGTCTTTAGTTACGAATATAAAAATAATGTTTGAATAAGGTGAAAACTAATCGTGATGAACCTTGCTCAACTTTGATCAAGTTCTTAAAACTATCGTACGGTTTGAGTATGAACAGAATTTGATCGATGAGCTAAGTTTTCAGTTACTAGAGATACTTCGTAGTTGAAATGACGAATTGGCGTACTAAAATGTTTATTGAAAGCTTTGATAGCTTTCTGATTCATTTGTCAGCTAGCAAAACCGTTTGTGTGGGTTTGAATCAGACTAAAATGAGGAACTGCTTAATAAATTTTAATTGAAAATATAGAAAGAATAGCAGTGAACAGTTAGTTGGAAGTGCGGGAAGAAAATGCTAAAATGTGTAAGGATTGCGTGCGCAACAAAATACTAATAAATTGAAAAAGAAAAGTAGTAGATTGGTAATTTATTTTACAAAAAGACCATAAAGTTACAAATGGGTGCCTCTAATTTGAAAATTAAAGCACAACATTCAAATCTCCCGGATAAATCGGAATACATTTGCCTAGTCATAACGGTGAATAAACCATAAACCAAATTTCAATTATTATCGTTTTTTGGTTCTTTTGAAGAAATTTTGATTGGAATTGAATAAAACAATCTGATTAGTCCCATTTCCATTTGATTAAGGAATTTAAATTTTCGACATATATAGAAGCTAAACTGCGTATTATATAAATAACAAAGCAGTCGCGCACATTACTTTGTATATTAATATATCTATACATTCTTCTCTTTTATAATAATTACAATATTTACTAAATAAATTAAATAATTTATGCATTATTCATATTACAGAGACCAGTTGAATTACGAAATACTGATGATCACTGACCTATGTATGATATTACATAACTCTTTTTCCCACTTTCTCTCTCTCTCTTTATCTATCTGTCTTGTTTATACAGTGGTGGATACAAGAAACTAAGTATACAAATAGACACAGTTCAAAACTTAAAACGAGAAATTTCGTGTACACGTATCTAAGTATGTATATAATTTAAATAAAAGGAATATCGTATATTGCACTGTTATCTTTCTCTTTCTATTTCTCGCTAGAAATATATTCAGTGACATTTTTCATCTTCTTTGTAAATATTATTTATTACAGTAATAATAATAATAATAATAATAATAATAGTAGCATTAATAATATATAATATACTTCTCAGGGAGTAAAGATTCGATCATCACGTCAAGTCAAGTATTATGTATAATATTCATTCAATATATAATAAATATATACAGAGTTTACATATTTTGCTTCATATCTTTCTTTTTAAACTTGTTTGTACATAGAAATTCTCTTCAGGCTGTGAATAGACTTTGGTGTACCATCGTATAACAGTTTTGGGGGAATAATTATTTATTGTTTGTTCGTGTTCATATCGTTCGTGGTAAAAATTAATCGAATTAATTATCATTACTACGTTTAGATCTGTGGGGAAATCATATCACTTTGAAAAATTATAACTACTAAATAGTAATAAAGGGGATGAAAGTTATTCCGCTATTTCAAACCGTTTCGGTGCAGCAAAGACAAATTTTTTAACACATCTGATATTATTTATGGTTTTGTTAGTTTTGCAACTTGTTACTTTTATCGCCTTCTATGTTAATAATCGAATGAATGAGAATTTGCGAGGTGGTTGCTAAATCAACGGGCGCAGACACGCTTGCGAGATTTTAGTGAAAATCGACGAAATACCAGGATGAAGATTAACAGCAAAGCAAATAAGGAATTTGCCACAAACTTCGCCATTACGCAATCGTAAAGTAATACAGGACTTAGTTGCCTAACAATATCCTCGAGGATGGAGCTATTTATCAGGCGCTTCCGTAAGTGCCGGGATAGGGGAACGACCAGGTCTTTTCTTTAGAAAATAGTAAAGCAAGTTAGGAATTTACTAAACTCGAGGAAACTGATGGGGATTCAAGAAACTGATGGAGTCTGGAGGAGATCCAAAACACCCAAACAACGAACGGAGCTCTCTCTAGTGCACAAAGGAAAAAAGCTCAAGAAAATGAAGGAGGCGAGGATTGATACTGGTAAAATATAGCCGATCTTTCCGCAAAGGAAACCTCAGCAAACGCCAGAACCGTTGGGCGACCCTTTTAAGGGTAGATTTTGTAATAATAGACGTGAGCGACGAACATGAACATATGATAAGCAAAATGAAAACATTTCTGAAGTCCGGCGGATCTTGTAACGATGGGGATAAAGAGGAGGAAGCTCTAAAAGACTAGAAATTTTTTGTGAAGCCCGGTTACCTGCTTATGATTAGATTTGGTAATGAATGTCGGACGAAGATAAACCATTAACTAGCAAAACTAGCGATCACCCCTAAAGTGGGACGAACATGAACATATGATAAGAAAATTGCAAACATTTCTGATGCCCAGCGTCGTAGTTAAGAGCGGATTCTGTACCGATAGATATGGAAGATGAAGATGAGCGGACGACAATCGAAACTAGAGCATATTTGAAATCATCTTTATCGACCAATTTTGTAATAATGGGGATGACCGATAGGGATAAGAACATTTCTGAAGTCCAGCGACATATTTAAGAGGATTTTGTAACGATGGGGATGGAGGATAAAGGCGAGCAAGCTCCGAAGAACTAGAGATCATATCAAGTTCGATTACTTGTTTAAAACTAACTTTTGTAATGAACGGAAATAAACAATCAATAAGGATAACTATGGATTTTCTCTAAAGTCTTGCGACATCTTCAAGGGTAGATTCGATAATGATAGAGATGAGGGATGAGCATGAGCATTTGACGAGTAAAATTAGAGCAACCCTGAACTAAGATGAAGATGAGCACGCGATAAACAAAACTAGAGCATTCCGAAGTCCGGGGACACTTTTAAGGGTGGATTTTAATAATAGTAATAATTGGCATAAATGAGAAGGATAAGCACATGATAAGCGTAATTAGAGGATTACTGAAGTTGGACGATGTATTTAAGGGCGGATTGTGTAAGGATGAGGTTGCAAGACAAAGATGAGCAAGCTCTAAGAAACTAGAGATCATCTTTGAAGTTCGACAACATATTTAAAATTGGATTTCGAAATGATCGGTATGAGGGATGAATATGAACATGTGGTAAGCGAGAATTAGAACAACTCTGAAATTCAGCGAGATATGTAAAGGCAAATTTTGTAACGAGGGGGTGCAAAGCGATTAACAAAATTATGGAGGTTCTTCCACTTATAGGACGCCCAATTGGAAAATAAATAGAAAATAGATCACAAAAGTAGGCGTTATTACGAAATCAATCGATAAAGAATGTAAAGAGGACTTAGTCTCATATTTCCTGTCTTTTCTTGTTATTGACGAATTCCAAGTTCTTGCAAAGAAGATCGGTTCAGATATTGACAACAAAAACGATTATAAACACCCAATTATGTGTGAACTTCCGATTGCATTGCGTTTTCATAGACAAGACAAAAGCATTTAAAATTAAGGCTGTGATAGAAACAATTACGGAGAAAGTTATCTGATTACAAGAATATGATGATTCGAAATAATTGGGGGAAGTGAGGGGTAAAATGCTGTTACCACACTAAGCAGGGGCTCAAGCATTCCATTCGAAAATTTTGAGAATGGCTTGGCTGTTGGAGATCAAAATCATTATTTATCTCCTTATAAGGCTCAAAGCTCCTCCAGTGAGCAAGTGGCGCCCAGTAACGTTTCTTCCCTAATCCCAATTATGACAGTAACTACTTCTGCGTATCTGGCTCGTTTGTCTTCGTGTAATGAGCGAGGTTACATATGAGATTTTATTTATTGTGGCATCAAAAAATTTACTTTTACCGCGGTTTCTTTTACGTACATATGTATAGTAAATTCGTCGCAGATATTACTAGTCATGGTTTCAGCTGAGATTCTCCATCATCAGATCGTTAGAGTTGGAAAATTCGTTGTAAAATTTCCATTTGTTACTTCTACAAAAATTTGTTCGAGTGTGTCACATCACATTTTTATATCAATTACATACGAAAATCCTAACGGATATAACGGAATAACTTTCATTCAAAATACGTAATACGTGACAAACTTTACGAAAGAAGAAACCATCATTAAGTAAAACATCTTCGTTAATAAAATCCGGTAAAAACCTAATTCGAAACTTGAAATTTGTATAAACGAAGTAAGCATGTGTCTGGAGTACAATTTTAGAATACGGGCTTTTATTATTTCAGACGAAGTTAAGAACAGATTTCGCAAGTATGTAGTAGTTATTAATAGTCGTTCGTTTTAACATTTAAGTAGAGTTCAAGGTTATAGAGGGGGACTTCATCCCCCGGAGATATCACGTCTAAACGTCCCGATTTTCGCGCGTTCTTTCAACGATTTTCGCGGTCGTAAGTCGTAAGGAAATCGTGAGTTTCGTTACGTAACGGATTGTCGCGCAGGAATGTTTGCTTGGCTCGTATCTTCCTTTTACTTAAATGTGATGTGCTGTTAGTCTCTGGGGTTATCTGCCTCAAGTTGTCGACGTCCGAATGAAATTTGCTGGATATTTACTAGAGGAAATCTAACTTTTATAATTTTAGAGGAAATTTGCATCTAACTTTTATAATTGGAAAGATCGGTGATGGTTTTTCGGATTTAGTTTGTCATCACATTGGAAATTGATAGTCGACAAAATGATGCGTACAACCGATGATTTTTTATGACGTTGTTTTGGGTGAAATTTCATTTTTTGCGGTAAACACTTACTTAGATCTGCGATAAAAATTACTAAAATACAGGTAAATATATCATCGTTTTTTTATGAGAAAATACGCACTCTAATTTTGAATTTAGAACAATATAGTATACATATACATAACAGTCTTCCTTTTTCTTTTAATATAAACTGGCCGAAACTTTGGCGTCTAGAATAATATTTTTTTACATATAAAAATTGTCCAAAAACGTCGTAATTACTACACACTAAATCTCTCTTCTCATTAATGATAATAAAATATTAATTATAGTTATAATAATAATAGATTACAAGTTAACAGTTAATTTAAATACGAAATAATCGATTAATCAATAATATATTCAGTAATAATAATAAAATAGCGATAAATCATAATGAATTGATAAAACAAAAAAGAAACCGCGTCTCTAACCGGGTTCTTTTTCCATCTTACTATTTCTGTATACATGAACTAATAATAATTTATCACATTACATTTCAAAAGAGTCTGCGTTCATTCCCCGCGACACTCGGTCATCGGTTCCATTTTTATGGAAGATATTTGGTCTTTCGGCCTTACGGGAGTTTGGTGAATCGGTTTCACCAGCTCCTCGATGTCCTCGTGGAAAAGCGCTTCGGGCCTGGGCGAAGCGAAAGACCTCGAAGGCTTGTACGTCATTCCCGAAACTCCTATTCCGACGTCCATGTTATTACCGATGCCCATGCTGATGGACGGCTCCATACTACTCGAAACCGTCAATCCGAGTGGGGAAGAGATGGGACTTTCCAGTCCGGAACCGGCCGGACTTATCCTCAGATCTTGTATGCTGCCAGCCGGGCTCGCCATGCGCATTGAGCTCATATGGCTCATGGTTATCGGCGGGGCGCCGTTGCTGGACATGGAAACTCCGCCGCAATGTCCTGCGAGCGCTAAAGAGTTTACTAAACTGGCGACCGGGTTGGTATCGTGCGCCGAACTTTGATGTTGCGCTGCTGCTACCATGCTGCACATTTGCTGTCGTAATCCCTGCGCTACGGCGGCTACTGCGGCGGCTGCAGCCGCCCCTGGAGATACGTTTGATTCAGATCCGTTGCTGCAGTTGTTATTGGGATAGCTTTGAATTGTCACGCCGTCCTGGAAGAAAATTGCAAGAATGCAGTCGTTATTTTTAGTTCTTGTTTCCCTTATTTCAGGAAAGAGGACTGTTCCGACCCCCCAACATGCCTTAATTAGGTTTATTTATAATAGTTACTTCATTTATCATTAGATTTTAAGCTACACATTTTCTGTTTGTCCAGCTTTTAGAGCTTGTATTCGATTGATGTTTTTGATGGTAGCCATTGTCAATTAGCTTCCAATGATTTTTGAGTGGAGTTGTTTTTATTTTTTATAAGTTGCTAGATGACAATATAACAGATGTGTCAAAAATTTATATACATAAGACCAGCTCTACGTACAACCGCCTTACAAGTACCATTCTATCCAATTTAAACGTCTCAATCATATAAAAGATAGAGTTCCCAGCAAGAGCGTGTTTTATTCAAGCTAAAAACACCGTCAAAAGTGAAAACCAAGCTGCAAGATCCAACATGATTCTTCGAGCCGGACGTGGCTTGTGAAGGCGTCGTGGAACTCATCATCATCAAGATTATCATCAAATCACGGACACGTGATAGTAGTGTTATCATCAATCGACAAACACCGAGACAACGGTAAGTAAACAATGACAAATTACGAAGTACTGATAAGTAAGCGAGCGGGGATAAAGGGTGAGACAACTCGTTTATCCAATTATTTAAAGGGGCTAGACACAGATACTATAGATATCAACGATTACCGGCAATTGCAAAGTCGTATCGAGAATTCGCCTATCATTTGGTCACAATTCGACAATACCCAAAATATGAAATAGAAGCTTTAGCGGGGATTCAGACGGACAAGAACGCGAACGTGCTTCGTTTGAAGAACAATTTTATCAGTAGGGTAAGATAATCGTGTCCCAGCATAGCCCTAACAAATGGAGCAGCCAATCAGTGATAAATGTGTACGAATTTAAACTGTTTTTCCACCCGGCAGATGTTTACGCATTGCATCAGACAGGCGCGCGCCGAGTTCCGTTGGCTGCTCCAGCTATTACGGATGATGGGATGACACGATTATCTTACCCTATTTATCAATCTTCTGGCCCAGCGCGGGTAATAATCAACAAGTATAATAAATCAAAATCGAAAAACGTTTGTAGTCAAAGTACTGAGGCAAAGAATGTAACTTTACTGAGCATTAATTTGCCCACGTTTGACGGTGCGTACGAAGAATGGTACGCCTTTAGAGATAGCTTCAAAAGCATAATTCATTCCAACGCTTCCATAGCTACTATTACAAAATGTCATTATTTACGTATGTCATTAAAAGATGATGCAACTCATGTGGTGCAAGCTCTTGAAACCTCCGAAAATAATTACACGATCGCATGGAAGTTATTAAATAAACGATTCGGGACAAGAAAAGGTTAATCATTCACAATCGCATTCATGCACTTTTTAGTTTACGACCTGTATCACGCGAATCACAATAGACAACAGAAAACAAATCAGATGAGAGGTCTTCACTAGATAACTTGTTATGTATTTGGCAATTCCGGTGTGTTTCCATGTAGACTGTATTATAGTCAGTCAATGATCAGTCACTGTTTTAATGTATATAAATGTCATTCAGTATTATTTAATAAAAGGAACAACCAGCGTGCATATTATTTAAAACCCAGTCCGAATACATTTCATGTTCAAACAATCGCCAGAAGATTTGGTAATTATCAGCAACTTTAAGCTGATAAATTATGCCCTGAACGCTCACAGATGACAGAACGTGTCTTTTTGAAACGATTGAACGTGATTAACTATCGTAGTGGGTCCGGATTTCGAGGAAAAAGGGAAAAATCGTCACATTTTCACCGTTGTTCGTCTATAATTTCAAAACGGGCGGGAATTTCGTGTTGAAAACAATTTACCCGGAATTTCCTCGACGAAAGCTGCAATTTGACGTATAACACGACCCACTTTCAGATATTTCGCATTTTCGTTAAAGTTCAAAGGGGTACCTTGAGAAAATTGTCAAAATTTTATTGTTCTTTAATTGCGGCGACACTTCGTGTATTTACGGTTTTGATGACGCACAAAACGAATCTGTACTTTATATCGGTGAAATACGTCTGATTTATTCGTACTTCATAATTAATTCGAGAAAAATCATTTATTTCTTCAATGTTCAAGCAATCGAAAGAAGATTCGGTAAGTATCAGCAACCTTAAGCTGATAAATTATGCCCTGAGCACTCATAGATGATAGAACGTATTCTTTTCAAATAATTGAACGTGATTAACTATCGTAGTTCGTCCGGATTTCGAGGAAAAAGGAAAAATCGTTACATTTTCACCGTTTTTCGTCTATAATTTGAAAACGGGCGGGAATTTTGTGTTGAAAATAATTTACGCGGAATTTCCTCGACGAAAGCTGCAATTTGACGTATAACACGACCCACTTTCAGATATTTCGCATTTTCGTTAAAGTTCAAAGGGGTACCCCCTGAGAAAATTGACAAAATTTTATTGTTCTTTCATTGCGGCGACACTTCGTGTATTTACGGTTTTGATGACGCAGAAAACGAATCTGTACTTTATATCGGTGAAATACGTCTGATTTATTCGTACTTCATAATTAATTTGAGAAAAATCATTTATTTCTTCAATGTTCAAGCAATCGCAAGAAGATTCGGTAAGTATCAGCAACTTTAAGCTGATAAATTATGCCCTGAACACTCATAGATGATAGAACGTGTCCTTTTCAAATAATTGAACGTGATTAACTATCGTAGTTCGTCCGGATTTCGAGGAAAAAGGAAAAATCGTTACATTTTCACCGTTTTTCGTCTATAATTGGAAAACGGGCGGGAATTTCGTCTTGAAAACAATTTACCCGGAATTTCCTCGACGGAAGCTGCAATTTGAACAACTTTATAGATTTCCTGATGAACACATGTTCTTTACTAGAAACTAAAGTCCCTGACAACAAAACTAAAAATCTAGAGGTTTAATTTCAACGCTTTTTGTAGCTCATCACATTCCTTAGCTGGACGGCCTTTGAGAAAATGCCAGTAAATGATCGTATAAACGAAGTAAAGAATCTATGCTTAAATTGTCTTAGAAAGGATAACAACGTAACTAGTTGTAAATCTAAGTTCCTTTGCAAACGATGTATCAAAAAGCATCACACATCGATTCATATTTAAAGTCAAACCTCCACTACATCTGATGCTGTTCCCTTAACTTCAAAATTACCTGATATTTCAATGTGTAATCATGCGGCGGCAAACTACACGCGTTCACAAGTATTATTAGCCACAGTGCGCGTATTAATCAAAAACAATTAGAACAGGTTGGATCTTGCAGCTGAGTTTTTACTTTTGACGGTGTTTTTAGCTTGAATAAAACACTTTCTTGCTGGTCACTTGAAACGTTTAAATTAGGTAGAATGGTACTTGCAAGGCACACATTTTTGATACCTGTGTTATGTTGTCACCTAGCAACTTAAAAAAAACCAAAAACAAATACATACATTCAAAAATCATTGCAACCTGGATTGACATTGCCGATCCCTAATTTTAGTGCCAAAACCGAAGAATTTTGTGATATTTCACGGCTAATAACGTTTTCTATACTTACATGCATGCGTGGATAGACGAGCGGTTCCTCTTTGATTTGATGGGAATCCCGGAATACAACCGCTCTGATAACTCCTCTTATATGTTCATCGGGCCATACTCCTAACAAAATCCTTTGTGGTCTTCCTCTGCCTTTGGGTCGTAGATCTGCTTTATCCAAAACAAAAAAAATTATCAGTAACATTCTTTCTCCTATCATACTTTCATTATTATTCAAATTTGTTTGTTCCGGGTTTATCGATCAAAATTTTTGGTTCAAATTGGTTTCGGCCCTGCTGATTCCTGCTTTCGTTTCAGCAGGATTCGAAGCCCTGCTGATCCCTACTTTCGTTTCAGCAGGATTCGAGATTCGCGCACGCGGTTCAGTTTTCAGATAACAGTTTGCGGCGCTTTGAGCGCGGACAGTGTCTAGGAGATGGCGCGCCGTTTACCGTTTTTGAAGAAACTCGATTCTTATCAGATTTCCCTTCCTTCGATTTTTTCAGTTGATTTTCTTAGGTTTTTCGTGAATTTATAAAGAAACACAACGATTAAGATGGGAACAAACGTTTATCTGAAATACGTCACCAAGTGAAAAGTTAATGACATTCTAAACATACAAAAGTGCAGAAAGTACAGAAAATTTCGTGATAGTATTTTTAGCTCCAACAACCAAAAGATATCACGTTTTCTTCCTTTTTGTTTTCGTTAGGAACGTCATATTGTATCACGCACTTTTCGTTATTACGATTGGATTTGAAATACTACTGCGTCCTGGTCATTTCACAGCTAGAAAATAAAATGGTTAAGGTTGATGATGTCCAAATTGGAAAAATAATCTAGTTGGAACCACATCCTCAAATCGAATAAATAAATAAACATATATTTCTGAAATCAACGGATATATATACATAAGTGCGCTCTCAGACGCTTTCAGACAAAATATAAAGTAAAAAATATTTTCTGTAATCCAGCTTTTGCAATATTTCGCTTTATTGTGGATTGGAAATTTGAAATTATGCAAAATCACTTTAGTTTCTAACTGAATAATTATCGACGAAGATTAGTCTTGGATAGATTGAATTTAGAAATGCATTTCGAAAGGTATTAGTTATATCCCACAAAACACACAAAATAAAGGCGTGTGTTCGATATCGACACTTTAGAGAATTTATTGGGAAATCCGAAAGACAAAATAAAATTGAAACCATGGTCGGTAATTGATAAAATTGAGTGTTGCGAATGTGATCAATCATACATAGGACAGTCCAGACGCGGAATAGCCACACGGTTGAAAGAACATGTGGCGCATTATCGTTGTGATAGGATGATCACATCGAGTATTGTGAGGCATATGAATGACACGGCGCACGACATCAAAATCGAAAATTATATAAAAAAGAGATAAAATGTATTATAAATTCGCCGCGAGGACTAGATGCGTGGGAAGCGATACAGATATGTATGTAAAAATACGAATCTGTTGAGTAAAAATGACGGTCCTTTGGGGGGGGATCATTACCATTTGATTTATTATAGGGGAGGTAGTGTGCCATTTGTACGAGTATTTAGTAAATAAAAAAATTATCCGCAGAAGGGATATGTGCCATTAACCTAAAGCAGGCATGGGCAACATTTTTTTGTAGAAGTTTTATACTGTGAGTAATCTTGAAAAATATACACTTTTGTGGTATCGTTATGATTCATTCTGAATTAAGTTTAGACGGGCCGTGCTAATATGCAACGAAAGAATTCAGTAGCGGGCCGGGCAAATCTTACTCCAGGCCGCATGTGGCCCGCGGGCCGAAGGTTGCCCATCTATAACCTAAAGGAACGGGTTTACCAGAATTGATATGAGGCGGATGACCCTTTCCGGAAGAATTTTTGTAGTAGAAAAAATATGCCTACAGTTGTAGATGGGAAAGTTTAGTTTGCATGAATAGAATTTAAGAAATCGCCGTTCATTCGGTAAGGTACTATTTGGAGATGCTTGCGTTGTTGCTAGTGAAACACGTGTTATCGGATTTAATTAAAATAAGTTAACTAATTAAGTATTAAGTTGTTTTCGTTTTCATGTTGTGGTATTTTTGCCAATTATTAACGAAGGATTTTATTAACGTCCCGCGGAAACTTTACCTAAGCAGAGTAGCCTGTTTTCGATTATGATTTACGAGTTTCGGAGAATTATCTGACGTTTTTAGGAAGATCTCCCTGTATTATTCGTAGAATATGCAGATTGTTTCATGAAATTTTTATCTATTAATTAATTTATTTCTATTTTCTTTCAACAAAATACAAATTTAAATGAAACATATTAATGCTTACTAAACCCTTAATAACCGTTTAGATAATAAAAGGTGTATATGTATGAATGCGAGCACAAACGACGTATCACTCACTCATACAATAGGTAATGTCTTATTTTTTTGATGAAAAATATCGCAAATCTTGTGGTATTTTAAAGAATGGGCCATTTGTTGGTTTCTTTCAAAATTACATGTTATTTTGATACAGACAGTTCTGTTACACCCAGGCAACCGCCAAAAACACAATATGGTATCTTCGGGATAAGAATTTAATGGATTTATGCTTAAAGAACATTGTAAAATATTGAAAGTTTATTTCCAGAGCGAATTTGGAAACAAAATTAGGCCGAAATAATGCACCAAGCGTCCCGGTCGAACACAAGTTTGTGAAAAAGATTTTGTGACATTGGTATGCTAATTGGTAACACAAGTTACCTTTGTATTCATCCTATGCGCTCATGCAGCGAATATGGCCACAGATCTCAGCAAGTAAATACGCTAGTGGCATTAGCCTCAGAAGAATTTCGCATACAAACTTGGAATTAGAGAATACGAGGTCTATCTGACTCAGTAATTGACGCATAATGACTACCCGTTCTTTTGACCAAGTATGGTAAGGACGGGTAGGTATGTAAGAAGTGTCCAGCCCATAGCGCACGCCTTATTATAATTGTAAGCAAATAACCTACGAAGCACATGAGTCGTGTATTGGGAAATAGTTGAGATATTTGGATATTTAAGGATTTAAGGAACTCCGATGCGCGGCCGGTCAAAGAGGACTATAAGAGGAAGAAGAAGACGATGGTTAAGATTGATATCACGAATTTGGTTTCAGGAATCAAAAGTTTATGCGAACAACGTGGAATCTGTAACGGAAGTTACGTGGGCACGTCTGCTTTCCACGCTAAACGATAATAGTTCAGTTAATTTGATGACACGCGGTTCTGCCTACGCAAGAACGAATTCTGGATAATGTGTCTCGAAGAGTTTTACAATCCAATGGATACTCACAACAAATTCGAACAATTAGTCTCTAGTAAGGACTCCGTACCCTTTACCACTACGATTTAAAAAAATTACAAATACGTATTTCGACAGCTAAGTTGTCGCTTTCAAACTACGAAAATATAGACAAACTAGAACTTATCTGACTTTCTTGGATATTTTTCTGTAGCGACCAAACAAACTCAGTGTCGATAGTTGAAGAAAGGAATCGGGTCATGGAAAAAGGAGACGAAACAACGTGCTTTTACACAAGTCACTTTCAATTCGTCGAGGAATGCATTGAAGGAGACCCTGAAAAAGCTAAGACTGCTGTATTTCAGACTTAAAGGAAGAACTTCTCAAAATGCTTTCCTTCTTGATGACTTCTGACTTAAGACATGTAAAGAGGATCATTTCATTCTGTGATAAAAGAGTCCTTAATTTAGTAAAGCAAAAAGTTAGTGTTACAGGTTTAATTACAAGTCTTTCTACTGGATAGATTGTTGAAGATGACAGTACGTTTTGTACATTTTCGGTAGTACAGTAGATTCTCATTTAGTCGATCTTCGCTTATCCGGTGTTTCCTTTTATTCCATGTTCAAAAACGACACACAATAATCGATGACGACAAAACTGTGCCGCTGGACTTGCGTCCAACTGCATACATAACTTATTTTGATGCTTAAAGGGCCTTTCCTTAATTCCTTAATTCATATTATGCGACATTTTCGCTTATCCGAACTTAACTTGACTAAAATTTATTCATTAAATAAATGAGGAGAAGATATAAATCTTTTCTATCCGTCTGTTTATGTCGGATAAGCGAGATTCTACTGTACTTACAACCATCTACAGTTAACGATATATTCGCTTTTTGCGCCCTTCTACTCACTGTGCGATCTATCTTTCTGGTGATAATGCTCTCACGTCTCGAAACCAAAAGTTTATTAAAAATTTGCAAAAAATGTGAACAACAGAAATTTATTTAATACCCCAAAAGAAAAGAAACTGAATTTGTTAAAGATGTCGCGACATAATATAAAAGCAATGATTGTCAAATGTAAAAAAGTCTTTCATTTTATATAATTATTGTTCTGATTGGTGTAACTATTGTTCTAAAAATATCTTACATAAAACAGATTACGATATATGCTCTTCTCAATGATTTTAAGGAAATATGGTATCAAATTGGGATCTTCGCAGGCAAATAATAAATTTTAAATAAAACTCTAAAACGAAGCACTTATTAAGAAAAGTGATTGCAGACCAGAACGTCGTACAACTGAAGATTACCGTACAGAAAGAAAACTAACTTGAAAGCAAATCGTTTTCACTACATTTTATTTTCTAACTGTGACTATCCGCGTTAAGCTTGCTTTCTCTTTTTCTTTATCTTTCGTTTTGATCGAAATTTTCTTCCTTTAATCGGCAAATATGTCAACACCTTTTGGGTATTGGAACTCACCCGAACCTCCGTCCGCAGATGGGCCGAGCATGTTGTGTACCCTGTTGGCGTACAGCACGAACGTCGGATAGGGTATGTCGTATTTGCGAGCCGCTTGCGACAGCGACAGTCCCTCTTTCAAGACGGAGAAGATGGCCTCGGCCATGGTTTCCGGTCGCCAGGACTTCAAGGGACCTCTTTCGCGGAAGCGCAAGTTATGCACCAGACTCTGGTTGGTGTTCCAGCATTTCTGCCACATCGATTGCAACTGGTATTGGTAGCTGTCTGCTGAAAAAATAGATTAAATAAGTATGATGGTACCGAGACAATGATGGTTATTGTTAGATTAAGGATGTGAAGATGGTCTAGCAAATGTTTTTCAAACGGCGAAAATAAAACTAAAATCAAAATTTTTGGAGTTGACATTCACGTTGTAAGTAATGCCTTAATAAAAATGCAGATCAACTAGTCAGGGGAAGGTTCAAAAGCAAACTTCCTAGTACCTAGAAATTGTAAGGGGGATAGCAAAGGATTTGCCGAGATGGCAGATCTGGTTATAGCTAGAAAGAGGACATTTGAAGAAATGAAAATTGACTGAAGATCAATGCCATAGTGGTGGGTGGCTAGATGCCAAATTCTCGACTAACGTTATTAGAAGAAGCAGAAAAGATATTAAACGGATTATTACCGGTCTAGTAACCGGACACTGCCTCTTGAAAAACATCATGCAACGTAGGCATGACGTGAACTACAAGAGGAAACCAGCACGCATGTTATCTGTGCCTGCGAGGAACTGAAGGAACTCGGATAGAAGCATTTCAGCAAGGATCTACTGGAGTCTGGGGGAATACCTAGGCTTTCCCCAAGCAAGATGGTGGCGTTTCTGTAGGACACAGCATTACTCTGACGGACGTGTGAATGTTATTGCGCAAGTATCTGGTCGACTGTTGATCAATCCTAAGGAATTGAAAAAATTGTAAAAATTTCTACAAGGACATCTTGATGCTTGCAAAAGTTATCTGATTTTACATGACAGCGTTAGGTGAAATGTTATGAAAAACCATCCAGATACTGAAGATGATTGTTCAAAACTCATCCAAGGTGTGAATGTTATTGGAAATCGGTACAAAGAGTACAATGCTTAAGTGCCTGGTCGTTTGGTGATCAATCCTAAGAAATGGAAAAAATTGGAAAAATTTCTACAAGGGCATCTCGGTGCTTGCAAAAGTATCTGATCTTACATGACAGTGAGAGGCGAAACGTAATGATAGAACATCCAGATACTGAAGATGATTGTCAAGAAATTGTGTGGGACAAAATTAACAAAATCTAAAAATTTCACCAAAAACATTTACTAAAGTTTACATCCCCAATACACAAATATTTCAGAACATAAGAAATACAATAAAAACAAATGAATGTAGTATAGAACAAAAACTTTACCAAAACGTCGTTAAATAAAACCATTTCTGAAACAGAAGAAATAATTACAAGACATCAAGTCACATGTGTGCGTGCTTAATTCGCTTTCGGTAAACAAAAGGCCGAACGAAAACATCGCCTGCACCTACTTTATTCATAGTTACTACTCCTTCTTCTTTTCCCGTCCGTCGGTCGGTCGCGGAAAATAAACATGGCCGTTTTCGATCGATTTTCTATTATTTAACGAGCCTTAAGTTCACGATTCGTTTATGCGCGTGTATATTAGGATAAATCGTAAATAATAAACGCGAGCTCATAAAACTTTTAGAAACAACATTTAATAATTCAAGCGTCCCTCTTTTTATGATGAGCCAATAAATTCCTCCGTCTCGTTCCTATGATTTTTCTTTTTAGAAACGGGACGAAAAATTACCGATAAATAGTGAAATATTTACGTTCTATTCTCGGGGCGATACTTTTTCTCCATTATATACAGAGAAACTATACGAATCGTTTATGTCGGTCTGCTCCGTCGCTGTATTAGGACGATATTTTTCGATAGTCGGTGTGAATCGATAAGTTATCGATTTCGAATTAGCTTTTCTATGTATATAATTCGTTCGTTATGGGCGGATATAAAGTTAAACGTTTAATAATAATAAAAAAGATGTTTGCATTTCTTGACGATGAAAAAATAAAATACAGGATGTTTAATATGTAATCGGAGATATTTACGGAGATGATTTGCAATACGGGAGTCGGAGTTTATACGGATTTACGTTTCGATGATTTATGAAGGCGCTAAAAAGTTGCTTGTTTATAATTAATTTAGACAATCCGTTGCTTAAATTAAGAATATTTATGTTTCGTAGTCCTTAAATATTTCCATATTCAAAATTGGAATTAAAAATGTAGAATTAAAGAAAAATTGCCGTTTCTTTTAACGACCCTGTAAACGACATACATTACAGTTACAGTAATAAATTTCAATAAAAATAATAAAATAATAAACGAATCTTTAGGTAAATTAGGCAAATTTGGTTGGCCTTTGGAGTTCGTCTACACTGAATATTAATTGGTCTGGACAAACAACGGTAATTACGAAATACTGTACTGAGCAGAGTGGGGAGTCGGCGATGCTGTCGTAACTTATTTCGTAATTGTACGCTGTTACCGCTGTTTGCCCATGCTAATAATAATACTATAATAAGAACGTCTACATAATAGATATATACAGCATACGTGCAAGCAACAAATTGTCATCTCGTCTGAAACTTCCAGATTTATTGTAGAAATGAAATGAAATAGAAAACAGGAGGAGCTCCTAGACAACAAAGAAATCTGTGCAAGAACTAGATTGGATTTGGCATTGCACAACCAAAGAACGAATCTAAAACTCCAACTGTCATCAATCTTAGAAGAAATGATTCAGCCTATACAGTCAGAGGATCTAGGACACTGTTTCTCGATTATCCACCAATCAACTGCTCCCGAAAGACTTTTGGACATCACCGGACCATTCGCCTCATCCTTCTTTCTAATTTAAAAGTCTAACTAACAATTAGAAGGTAGCAAATTAACCACAACCACGATCACATTAACAATTCTTTTTAGGAAATCCCACAAACCCAGCAGTTTGTCACAGCAAACTCGAGTGAAACTCTAGTTGGAATAATAATGAACATAATAGTAAGACCTTCATGAACATTTATTTAATGATGAATAAATCCAAGTTCACTCATTTGGGTGCAGTGTTAGTGAAGTGAATACCCTTCCATCACATTCAAAATTCCCACTAGAAAAAATGACACGAATTGTAAAAGATCCAATAACTATGAAGTTTCAGAAATGCAATACGAATTGAACGAATGCAAGTGAAGATAGCACGCGGTGGAAAAAGGGAAACTGAAGCCGAGCAACAGAGTAGTTCGGAAGATTAATTAGCAACAGCCATGCAGATCCTCTCGAATTCACCATAACTAATCGTTTTAAAAGAGCCCCAACTAAGTGGCTATTATTTCACTTGAAATGGATTTATTTTGGGTCACACTATCCCTAATTAAAACAGCAAACGAGTAGCAAGTCCTATATTTCTTTTCCGTTTTTAGTATTACCTTCAGATTTATGGCTTTAGGTTGGTTCTGCAAAGCGCAATGACCAAAAATTTAATCGTCCGAAGCCAAGAGCGTAAACATCGAATCAAAAGTAAGTGCAAATTTCCAAAATTAAAGCACATGCTCTCAAAAGAAAAAAATGCAAAATACTATCACATCCTGTAAAAACTTATTTTTCCCTTCTTGTGTCGTCTTTTACTTTACTGTGTTAGACAGGCTTGGAAAATTATGGATCAAATATGGAGCCACACGTTCCAAATGAAGAACTAAAAATGGAACTGCTACTGCCGAGGTGTGATTGGCTTTCTGATCAGTTAATGGAATTGGTCAGCAAATAAAGGAAGTTAGAAGGAATACGCGAAAAATGATAGAAAACCAGGAAGGCGACTAAATGTAAATTGTGCCAATAGAACTAGCTTCCATGGAATAAGTTTTTGACATGGATAAGGGTTGGTATCAGATTTTTAAATCGAATGGTGGAAAATGGGATAAAAATGTATTTAACTTGTATGCAAAGATCAAATAAATATACAAAAAAAATTATAAATTAATGCCAGATTGGTTGGTATTGGTATGCTGGGGTGTGATTGGCCAGATCGGTTAATGGAGTTGGTGAACAAAGAAAAAATGTTAGAAGAGACACGCAGAGAATAATGAAAAAATGGGAAGAAGACTATCCGTCAAATGTGTCAGTTAAGCCCATACAGACAGGATTCCAACATACGAAATTGGGCAAAATCACCAGAGGAATTAGCTTCCATGGAATAAGTTTTTGACCCAGGCAAGGTTTGGTATCAGAATATAAGTCCAATGGTGGAGAATATGATGAAAATGTACTTAACTTGCAAACAAAAGTTAATGAAACCATGCCAGGTTGGTACTAGTGTCGCTGGGGTGTGATTGGCTAGATTGGTTAATGGTGTTGGTGAACAAACAAATAAAATTATCAGAGACCCGGAAAGAATGATGGAAAAATGGGAAGCATGCTAAACGTAAGATCTGTCAATAAAGTCCATACAGACAGGACTGCAACATATAAAATTAGGTAAAAACACCAGAAAAACTTGTTTGGATGGAATAAGTTTTTGACACAGGTTTGTGATCAGATTATGAATCCAATGATGGAGAATAGGATGAAAATATTTCCTCTGAATCTTGGGCTTTTCACCATATCCGAAAATATTTAGACACATTTCGGTCTTCAGTCTTTCTGACTTTTATGGTTAAGCTAATTTAATGAAATCTACGTAGTATGGGTACATATTTGTCAGGTTTAGTTATTTAGAACCGACATACTTCTTGCAAAAAGGGAGGAGAATGAAGACAGACTAGCACCTTATCAGAGTGAGTTGCTAACTTCAGAATAGATTCTAAAGCAAAATGTCTAAACTGTTATAGATACAAATATATATGGAAGATGAGGGTACTGAAAATAATTGTTATCACTTATGAATTCATGGAATCTTTGCGGACAAATTGGTGGTTTGGAGTATTTAAATTTTTTCTTCATTGTAAACAATGAAATTCAGATCCCAAAGTCCCAGGTCGTTTCAGTTTTTGAGGAGCAACATATCAATGCGATATCAGCAAATTTAAGGAGATTAATTAAAAAAATATCTGAGACATGAGACCCTAATCCTAACAGATTTTATTTTAAATAACGACGTAATCGTATTAAATATCTTTCGTGACCGCTCCACAAAAAGCACTAATCTAAGCAAACATTAAAACATGTTACGGTATAAAAGACAGCTCATATTTATAATTTTTCAATCAATTCAATTCTTTTAGTTATCGTAGGTTGGTACGCCGAAAGTTACGACGCGCGCTGGCGAGGCGCCCAATAGACAAGGACGCGCTCACGAATTTCTACTCGTTGCTCGCACCGGCACAGGAAAAAATTACTTAACACACGTCCTACCATCGCATTCCAATTGATACGATATCGACGCGATTCCCACCTTACTTATCGCGTTTTCGCGTATTAAAAGCGTCCGGAATTAACGTAAGCGAGGGGCGAGGGGGCAGCGACGCCATATAGACGACTCGTTTTCGTGTCGTATTTCGTTTTCTAAAGTTGGCAGTAACGAAACGATAACCTTTTAAAGCGACGCTCCGGACAACCGATGTCTAAACGACCGAGGCAGGTAACGAAAAGGACGCGCCTTTGGCGCAAATTGGCGCCAAGTGCCGACGTCCGGTTCGTTGGTCTATTCGTTACGTGATCTATTGTTTTCGATTTCTATTACGTGCGTATCCGCCGCCCCCTCGCCTCGTTGTTAAGTTTTTTGGTTTGTTCTGTTTTTTCCTTTTCTATGGAGAAATTTTTGAAATAAAAACGAATCGGTTGCGTTCGTTTTGTTTTTAAACAGCGGCGTAGCAAACCTGGTACTAAATTGGATCGAAAATTTTCGTACAGTTAAAGTTTTTTATGATTAAAAAAATTTAATTGATAGTAATTGCAAGAACTGTGGTGTTACTGTCACTATATCACATCGATAAAGTCCTCACCGCACAATTATCTAATTAAATCCGGTGGCCGATGTGATATACTGTCTAATTTTTTAATGAATTTAAAGAACTGCGTATTTTAGAAATTAATTATAAGATTTTTACGTAACATAAATAGCAGTCATAGATGTCCATCGGTAAAATCGCGTTTCGATACAATTTAGTACCACCGGTTAAAAATCGAATGGGAACCAAGAAAGTAAAACAAAAAAGAAACAAAAAATATAATTCAAAAAATCATTTTATTGATAAAAAAGTAAACCGGTAATTTGTTAGAAAACATGAACGAAATAGTAAAAATGAAAGTTACTAATCTTAATTAGTCTTATAATATCTTTCGCATTTAACGAAACGATCAATTTTATTGTTACTTATAAGCTTTGTTAATAAAACTCAATATGATAAATTTAAAATATGTAAATAAGAAGTCGTATTGTTTTCAAAACGGAGTACATAACATAAATTCTTAACGATTCCCTAATTATCATATAAAATATCAAAACGTCGGAATAACGAATAGGAATGGGAAGGTTAACAGTATTATATAAAAATGGAAATTATTTCTAACAATTTTTTTAAAGACGTCAACTTTCAAATTAGTTTTTCTTTTTAACAATATTATACAGCAACGATTATTAGAATATAACAGTGGTCTTTATCATGTACATTGCTACGTAATGATAGTTTCTCTCTTTTCACCAATGATCAATATTGATCAATAAGAAACAGAAGTTAATATTTTATTATACCGGATTTTCACAACTTATGCATCAAATTAATATTATCCACAGTAAATAAAATGAAATTAAAAAAGAACATATTTTCCTACTATCTCCGAAATTAATCTTCGAAGTTTCGGAAAAAGACTGATTGGGAACGCAAACAGTAACAAGTATTAAGACTAATATTTATTATTTAGACGAAGAAATTCAAACGTTTGTTAAATTGAGCCCATATGTCAAGCAAGGTAAAGTGGATATTAGGATAGGTCGTGTTGGTTGTAATAAATAAGTCAGTGCACCTAAAACAAAACTGTTCCTTCCCTAATTTACTTGTACCTGATACCGGCAAACAGATTTGGAAGTGCAGACAGTAACAGGTGTAGTGACGAATAGTTATTATTTAGGCTAACAAATGCAAAATTGAGCCCATATATTTACTTTTATTTTTTATTCTTTAAACTTTTATTTCCGTCATTTTTTTGGATTAATTTTGACTTACTTGCACATCATATAATCTTATACATAGCTTCGGCATCCAAGTTGTGAAAACCCCGTATACAATATCCAATTAACGCAAATTTTTAAAATAAAAACTCAAAGACAAAAATTATAATTGATATATATACTTATAATAAGAAAAAGATTAATTCCATCCTATATTCTAAATAACCGCCGCTTCACAATTTTAAACAAAAAAAAAGAAATAATTAATTAATTGGTTCACCTTACAAGATAAAAACGATTTGTTCGCATTGAATCGAAACGAGATCGTAAATAATGATATACCTAAGTAGAACTAAACATATAATAATAGTAACAATTGCATGTCGGACAGTACAATCATATACGTACATACAATGTATGCAGCTTTGAAAGTTTCATTTATCCGCCGTATAATTAATAATTACATATCAGATAATGTCACTGCAAGAAAAAAGAGTAATGATATGCACGTATGCATGCGGCGTAGTAATATCTAGGGGCTTATACATACGTTTTATATAAAAATAAAATTAACTGATTTCAGAAAGCACTTCTGATACATATCTACAGAATTAGGAATGTACATACAAAAGCTCAATATGCCTTTCGATAATTATCGATATCGACGATATAATAGTTAATATTATTGTTATTATTATTATTAATATTACAATAAAGATCACTAGCTTTCATAATAATCCGTCGGCCATGGATTATGTTTACATTTGTTACTAGTAGCGACCGTTTCTGACTGTTGTTTCTTAAAAAGTACTTATCTAAAAACATACATACCGAGATATCTAAGTTTATAACAAAATTAGCAATAAAAGGGGGTTCAGAATAAAAAAGGGGAAACGAAATCATTTCTTTTTATTTTACACGTTGAGTGTCCACGAAATATAGTAACCAACATCAGCCTTTAAACGGGGTTTGGGGAGATAGCCACGGGCTAAGCTCCTACGTAAGTGTGACGTAAGTGAGGAGTGTACGTATCGAGACTATAATCGAGACGGAGGCGCCTACATTGTTCAGAGCCGATTTCTTAACATTCTTCTATTTGGTCTAGAATAGTGCTTACGTAATGGCTTAACCCGGCGCTATCGCCCCTAATATCATCCATTTTGTCATAGTATGTTGTAATAGCAACTGACTCATAAGTACACCCTACCTACAGTGTCGAAAATTTGCAACTTCCTGGAGGAACCAAAACAGGTCAATTTTTACATCAGTGGCGATTAATTTTTATCGAAAAATCACTTTCGCGACTTGTGTAAAAGATGATAAATTCCATACTTTTCAACAGCAGAGAAGGCAGAGTGATCCCATATTCCAGAGTAATTTTCAATTCAAACACAATTGTCCGATTCGTTAGAGATAACTTATTTTTAATGTTGAAACGTGACAAGTATTAGCGCCGCTTATAACCAAACGGCAACTAAATTTCCTAATAGTTGCATAGAATTTATTTAACATTCTTCAGCATCCTCTATACTCTATACGAGAATGGTAACAATCTATAGTCCGTGTCAATCTTAAGATCCAGTACAGATCTTATGGAATCTGATTACAGGTTTGCCAAATCATCTCATCATGTTTCCGGTTCGTAATGACGTTTATATTAATAATACTTGCATTCGATACAACATGCAACAGCGTACTTGGACACTGATTGGATTATAGTGCTAGCAAGAGACGCAAAATCCCTATTCAATCCCATACTGCATCTAAAGGTTGACACGGACTATAGATAAATTGAACTCCAATCAACTACGGCGTTATCTAGAAACTATCTTCATCGACGAAAATGACATCAAAGACAAAAATTCAGAAGCAGAATCAACAAAAAGGAAAGATTGAAACGTATTTGGGAAAATAATGACTTAAGTCGTAGAGAATGCGAAGTAAAATTTTCAGTATTCTCTCATGAGTGGAAACAGCACTTACATTCACAGTTTCTTATTCCAGAAAAAGTTTTGGGCGCGAAAGAGTTAACAAAACGATAAAAAATATAGAAATGTATTGCACGTAATTATTTTTATCAACGTTCATGACACAGTCTGTTCTTAAGTGGGGTGTTACATCTTTCAAAATTTTAGGCCTCAATAGCTGAGATTCAGTGGAAACTTTTTGTTGCAGTTCTTCTTCGTCTTATCTATTATTTATTGAAGACATTTCTCGAAAAATATTAACGCAAAGTGCTTGAGGTACGGTAGCATTTCCGATCAATTCCTTCTTGAGGAAAACGTCGATTTCAAAACTTTCGAATTTAAGTCGAAAGAAATACCGCAATGTATAGGAATGTAAACTTTGAGATTTCTGATCTGGTCTAGATTACTCTACAGATTACATCGATTCATGGCGAAATTGCCAACAAATAGCTAAAATAAGGGCAAAGCTGTAAGCATGACAAGCAAAGTTGAACAAACTAGTGGAAAAACTGGGGTAAGTAATGCAGATGACAACACAAGGCAATTTGGAGGACAAAATGCTGGTAACTAAACACTGAATTAAACTCAATTTAAGCTAAATTAGAAAGTTATCGTTTTTATGCAAATGTGTAATTCCCTTGTTTTGATTAGTTTATTTCGAGTTCCCTACTTTTGATTTTCAAGAAGCCTTTATTTTCAAAAAATAAGGTCAATCTTGAAAGAATATGACCAGCTAAGTTGAACAAAGCGGCGGAGAAACGAGGTAAAAAACTTTGAGGAAGTAATGTGAATGACGCAAAACAAGGAGAGTTGAAGGAAACAAATTTGGTAAATAAACGCTGTAAGACACAAAATTCAAGCTTAGTTAGGAAGTTATCGTTTTTAAGTAATTGTCTATTCCTTTACTCTTTTTACTTTGTTTCGAGTTCCCTACTTTCGAAATTCAAGGAGAAAATTTTCGAAGACAATTCAAATTCATTGAGAAACAACAAGGAAGGCAAGAAAGGAAACAAATTTATAAAAAATTACCAGCAAATAGAAAAAATAAGAGCAAATCTGAAAGAACATGATCAACCGAGTTGAACAAAGCAGTGGAGAAACGAGATAAGAAACATTAAGGAAGTAATATGGATCACACCAAATAAAAAGACTTGTAAGGCAAAGCTCTGGTAACTGAACGCTCTAAGAGACCCAATTCAAGCTTAGTTAGGAAGTTATCGTTTTTATGTAATTGTCTATTTCTTTACTCTTTTTTACTTTGTGTAGAGTTCCCCATTTTCGAATTTCAAAAAGCAAATTTTCGGGGACAAGTCAAAATCATTGCAAAGAAACGCGAAACGAGTTCATAAACAGTGGCCAATAATTAGCAAAAAATAAGGGCAAACTTGGAAAGAACATGATAAGTCGAGTTGAACAAAGCAGCGGACAAACCAGATAAGAACTTATCATGCATTTTCCACAAATAAATAAAAATGGCACCGACTGTATCATTTGGGGGACGGGTCAATTTTAATAATTAGTTTCTATAAAAAAATCGTCATTATCTATTGAATATTTTAGAAACTATTTCGTGATAACTGGATTTTTTCCGGAATTATCGTTTTTGGGGAATATCTCCCATTAATAGTAAATATGTACATGAATACAATTAAAAATGCATATTCTAGTCGTCCTGTATTATTTATATTAATTGTTCTATTTTTGTTACCGGGGATGTTCATATTTAATGCTACCCTCCGTAAAAAAATAATTTCGACCCGGGAAACTAGGTTAAAAATTAAGCAAAATATAAAATTACCCCCTATTATTTTCCTTATTCATTTACAAAGTACAATTAGAACTAAATAATAGGAAATTAATCGATAAAAAAATTATAAACTATTTCTATAACCTTAAATGACTAATTCATAGTTACAGAGTCGCTTAGAATATCTAGGTATGTAAATGTCGAATGGTTTCTTATTCCGGGACTATAATAAAAGGGGTTTGTCGGGGGAGGAAATTGGAGTATTAATATTTTATAGCTGTTATTTATCTATTCAGTCGGGTAAATGCGCAAGCATTAAGAATAGGAATACTTTCCCTTTTGTCGCGAGAATATTGGAATGAAATTATAACAATAGGGAAAAGAAAATTAAGATGGGGGAATTGGCTAAATGGAAAAATCATTTATCATTTGGAATGTAGCAGCTTCCTGTTAGAAAAGAAATCGTGAATGTAAAAAATATTTAAAAAAAAAATAGGAAATATTCAAACATCTATTGTCATCCAATCGCTCGATCGCCGAACATTTTTTCTATATTTATCTGGCAACCGAATACACAGTTAGGAAAACGAATCTAGGTGTACGAAAGTATGTTTGTATGTATGTATGTACAAATATACACGCGATTACTATTGTAAAAATCCCTGAATTGTATCTCGGTAATAGAAAAACTTTTTTAGAATCCGTCGGCGTCAACCGATGTAAAAATGTGTGTCTCTGTGTGTATGGTACATATTGGGAGTTTTCTCAACGGATTCCACGCCCAGAATGGGGAGAGGACCCATCATTGTCTGTTGATATTAAAATGCATCCCCCATAGTTGGTGGAAATACGCGTGTACGTACATACATACACGATATGGTTTATTTCTGAAGCGACAATCACGTTAATCAATTATTTAGTCGCGTTTTTGTAATGGTAGTGGATTTATTTAAAATTATTTTATTTAAGCGCGTCTAGAGATATGCACGTTTTAGCACCAAACTCGTTTGGATAGCGATTGGATTAAATTAGCAAGAAATATGCGTTAGGAGAGAAATAAAGTTTCATGTACCAAATTACTAAATCTTGATATTTAAAAATTTGAACGGATGCTTTATAATAGCTCAAAATATAATCATAAATAAAATTAAATATGGCACCAGTGAAAACGGTAGGTAATTACTCCGCCGAGGATTGAGGTCCTCGTTTTAAATCGACGCATTGTAGAATTCTTCACAATTTCGAACGACCTAATTTGGAAGAATATGATCACAAAATAGTAGCAAAATTTTGAGGCCAGCAAAAGTTTGTTGTATATAATAATATAAAATTAGGTAGAGACAGAGACGAGGGCATAATGAATGGATAGCCGGATCATCAATATTGGTACCATTGGATTATTTCCAAGTCATGTGAAATATATTGCCAGTTGGATCAGACTGGTTGTAGAAAAGTGAAACATTTGTATAGAAGATGTTGCCTAACGTCTTTTGCAAAACTTCCAGAGGGAATTTGTAGGGATGCTGCATCTGCAGGACATGAATTTGAACATATGCTTTAAATAACTTTCTGGGAATAGAAGTAATGGGGTATTTTGCGACTACTACGTTGGAGTTAATGGCTAGAATGACTTCAATAAGTTTACTACAGGTAAAAGATGGTAAACACCTTAAATTCTTATAATCGTTTATGTTAAGCCAATTTTCGTCTTCCCGGTTTTATCAGAGCATAAAATTCAGTTAAATTTAATCACTAAAATCTTTGGAATCAAGAAGTTTGAAGAGTCGTCTCTGTCAGCGTCAATAGATATCGGGGGAATCTCCTACGTATGAACCCCAACCTAATTAAATTAATTCTCCTCGAATATTATATTTAGCAATAATTTCAATGGAAATAGAAACAAGCATGTTTTAGAAAGTCGTCCAAAATTCCACTAATGATCCCCAATAATATTAAGGGCGACCGTAACATGGTATGAAGTTATTACATAATTTCTTTTCATGTTAATTTGGATGGTTAAGTACATTCGTCATGGACCATGCCTTGTCAAAGATTCGTACAGCATCTGATGCTGAATGCTTGCAAATTTTACAATGTGTGCGTTCATTTCTAAGGTTGTTGCGTGAAATCAAAGTTTTGAGCTAAATAAAGAAGGTAAATATATAACTTATTCTTTTCATATTTTGTACACATATTTCTTACGAATTTAATCCAACCTTCACATTTATCATAACAATCAATAACATTTATCATCATACATTTTCACCTAAATTAACCCATTTGATATTTTATTTTTACATAGTATTATTCAAAGATCCGTTATTATCGTAATACAACGACACGATACTGTGCTTCTTACAAAAAGCCCACCACCAGCGAAAACCGGACAGTCCGGTAAACGTAAATTCCGGATCTCGCATCCTCCTAAGATTTTCGACGTATTCTAAAATGGATTTGAGCGACTTTTTCGTACGTCGATTATAGGGCGAGACCGAAACGTCGCAACAAAATTCTAAAACGGCGTTTTCTTCCACCTGCGTCAGTCCGGCTTCCTCTAAAACGGCCATCCGTTTCGATTTGCCCAGAATGTTATCGTAAAGCGTTCCTTTCGGTATGCCGTATTTGGACGATGCCTGCGTGAAACGCATTTTCTGCGTCGCGACCGCGTGAATGGCCTCCTTTAGCTGTTCTTGGGTCCACGTCGGCGTTTTTAGCTTTAGTAAGTTCGGGTACTCTGATTTGAAACAAAGAAAATGAAATAAAACGTTTCGCCATGCTTGAAAAGAAAAGAACATAAGGAGGAAACTATAAAAAACGGTCGAAATAAAAACTAGGTATGGGTGCGATTAAGCGATTAACTACAGAGTCATGCAACATAAGAAAAAATAATCACAAATACACAAATACTAGAAAAATAATCGGTTCAATATTCAAAATGGTAATTTAAATTAATAAAATGGAGAGCTAAGCAGTCATTTTTTCTCCTCGAGGTCTTCCGATTGGCACGAAAAGTTCCGGATTTACTATCATTGCGAAGTGATTTTAGAATACACTTAAATATTTATTCGTGTGAATGTAAAACTTGCGAGGATGTCGAAGAATTATGTTTGACAAAATCAAAGAAACGAAACCAACTTATAGTTCCTCTTCCTTTAAAGTTTTACCCAATTGGTAGAGGCGAAAGCCTCCAATTTGTTATTTTGCAGTCAAAATACGAGTGAAGTTCTAGGAATTTGGCTCTCTTGATTCGTTCTTATCATCGCTGGTCTAAAATTCTCCAGTGCATAGTTCTTTTGTCCTATTTCTCAGTATATTTTGAAGTAAGAATACTGTGGAATGCCTTGACATGTTAAACAAGGCGATTTTGGGCTTCTGGTACACGCAAGACATTTTGTAGTTCTTTACAAGATTGTACATATATAAACTAATATAGAATATTTTTATTTTATTAGAAGTTGTACTTTTCCATTGCGCAGCTTCAAAGTTAAAATGAACTAGAAATGTCATACAAGCATCGGTAATACAAAGCCAGTAACTTGCAAAAAGTCAACTATTAACTGTTCCAATTCTTATCAAGGATACATCGTAGTTTACAGATGTTCTTATAATGCGAATAATGTCAGATTGGACCAATGACATAGAAACATACTGTTAATAAAATTAAGCTTTTTGTATAGTGTTGGAAAAGTTTATATATTTTGTGATATACTTTTATCACCCGTCAAACAACTACTTATCAATTGTTAAATGCGGAATCTTTGGGCAACCGAGTTTCAATTCACGGGTTGTCAAAGCACCTCATGTACATAAATAGAGCAAGACATTATTTACTTTTCTTCATGTTCTCGATAAAAATTCTTTGCATTATCAAAGTTTTTTATCGCCAAGAGTGATATCGTTGAACTGCCGACCATTATGACCCTCGAGACATTATTTGCTGCGTAAATCCTATAGGTCAGGCCAGAGATAAGTCTGCACACGTTTGCGCAGCCAACCCGTGCAATACTATTTAGTATACTTCAGTTACTTGATGGATGGAGAGGTATTTTCGTACTGACAATCGACAAATCATGAAAGACGTGACTAATTTACAAAACAACTATCATTTCCCTTCTACTTAAAAAGAGGGTGAAACTTTCAGAAATCTGTAATGTCTCCAAGGTGTATTTGGAGAGTCTGGAGAATCTAAAAGTGCAGTCCATACCAGTATTTCTGTATTGAAAGAAGATAGGTGAACAATACATCCGTGAAATTAACTTCAGTGTAGGAATTGGTACACGACAGGTTCACGAGATTTGACGAGAACGCTTCAACCTGCTGAGTTTCGAGGCTGGTGGCAAATAGAAACTCAACAGGTCCGATATATGCTGCAAACTTCAACAGCTTTTAGCACGTTACGACTACGAATCGTGGCAACGCATAATAACTACTGATGAAACATTTAGGGCTAAAAATCAGTTGAAAGACTGGGGCAAAACAAGAAGAAGGGTTTCCGCTTCAAGTACGTGCAGATCCGTCAGTTGGAGAAGTAATGATTACTGCATTCTGAGATTGCGAGAATTTATGGATTATCTATCTGACGACAGAGAGAAAAATAATGAGAATGGTACTAGAACCAAAGAAAATTAACGATACTGAACACAGAAGAACTTTTACGAATTTTTACAAGTAATGTGGGATGACGGAGAGTAAAGTAGCTGGGTGATGAAGGTATGAAGACCGGAATATACGTACGTAAGTACTGGAATGAAATCGGGGCGGAGGAACAAGGCGTGGATGTCCAAGAAGTACGTTCCTATAAGAAGTGGACAAAGATCTGAAAAGGATGCTTAACAACTGGAGAACAAAAATGAATGAACGAAAAGTATGGAAAGGAATTTGTGAGGAAATATAATTAGGAGGACAACACATAACTAATCTAAAGAACTTTAGTGTGGCTTAGCTCCTACGGGAAGGGGAGGGCGTTCTGCCATGATAATAGTAATCTACAGAAAGGTACTATAATTAGCGCAGAATATTATTCTAATCACTTATCGGGCCCATTGCAACAGGCATTTTGCAAGAAATGGCTTGAAAAATTGCATAAGCGTCGGTTATTGCAAGAGGAGAATGTAGACCTCATATCGCACGACGAATGAAGGATATTTTAAAAGAATTGCGCTGGGAATTGCTTCCAGATCCACCTTCTTCGTCAGATCTAACATACAATTTGTAATTTTCATCTGCTTCCAAATTTGAAGGAACGATTACGCAGCGTACGATTTGAGACTCTAAATGAAGCAAAACTGGTTAGAAATAGGTGGCTTGCAGAAACTCCCAGAAAGTTCTTTGAGGGCGGTTTAAAAAAATAATTTGAGGTTGAGATAAGTGTATTCAATTAAGTGGAGATTAAATTGAGAAATAGCATTGTAATTTTGATGAAAATTGAGGAAATAGAAAAATTAAAATTATAGCCAAACTTCTAGAACTTTGGGAAAAATCCCTCGTAAATTCACTCTCTTCTAATTGGCTACTAATTATTATATTACCTTCTACTGGCGAGGTAAGTTTTCCTCTTCCAAAGTCAATTTATAGCTTCCGTAGAAATTTCAAATTATTCACAATAATTACTTATATTTCATTTTGACCGTTCAACAAGGAAGATGACCAAGGATATGAACACGGAATTAATAGAATTTAGCCTGTGATCATCGATAATTATCTAAAATCACCTCATAATCCCGTCGAACACGAGAGAAACGATCCGATGATGATTTCTCTTTTATATCCAGTTACAAATTTGAACGATTTTAATATCGGATGTTCGAATAAAACGCGATTTTACGATTCTCGAATTCGTTTAGTATGTAAATAAGATAAACGGCAACTTTTTATTACTTAATTCGAGCTATTTATCTGGGGGCCATATAAAACAGTTTAAAATTCCTGTCGCCCGGTTATCCGAGGCAACCGATACTCTGTAGACGAGAGACGTAAACGCGTAGAAAATTAAGTACGTTATTAAAACGCTTCACAACTATTATAAATTAAAATTAAATTCGCCGCTAAGTTTTCTGCGTTTTAACTCAGCGGGATCGCCGTAATTTATTCGTTTCGATAGAGGCGTTTTAATTTTAAGTACGCGGCGAGTTATAAATGCGAGATATTAAAATAAAATAATCGTGTGCCACACAAAAACAAACGTCGAAACATTTAATAAAAATAATAATATAACGAAATTAAGGGGAAAAGCACGCAAAGAAATAATATATTTTCAAGTACATACGTATACGATAGATGTGTAGTAAGTTGAAAAATGTTTTTGTACAATAAGGGCTCTGAACGAACAACAACAAACAAACAAACACACATAAAACTAACGAGAAAACTTATCCTATATTAATTTCGTACAATCTCCACTTCACCGGCTGCGTCCGAATTTGCCCCTCACACCAAATTCAACAACCACCGAGATTGTTTCGCATCCTTTACCGACGCTCCAACCAGGATCCTCGGGCTCATTTTGCAGATCCTTCTCGTATACGTTTCCCGTTCTATTAATTTATCAAAACGGGGGAAGTCGTTAATCCACATTCAACGATCTTCAAGACAAAAATTAATTTTCGCGGTTTGGTGTCGACAAATTTACAGCGACTTTTCGACGGTGGTATCAGATTTCGAGCTTAGAATTAATTTAAAATGTCTTAGAGCTAGGGGTGGGAATATGATCGGTTGTGGGTAAAACGAGCTTAAAAAATCATTTTTTATAATGAAAGAATATGTCTTAATCGTTCTATTGTGTTGGTTGGAAATTAATGTAGGATTTGGAAACGAGACAACTTTGTAACTTTTGTATTTTAATCAATAATGTTACCACTTTACATTACATTATTCCCTTAGTTGTTTCTAACAATAAGTTAGGTGTGAAAACAATTGCATTGCTTCACTGGTCTCTGTCTAACACGTTCTTAACTTGAATCCATCTGATCGCTGATTTCGATATTTCATGTTTTGATCTTCCTCTGCCATTTCCCCTTTGTGGTCCTGGTTTTCATGCTAATTTCGCCAGTCACGCTTCTCTCATCGTGGTGACGTGTCCAGTAAATCTCAGCTATTGGATTTCCATTTTGCTTCAGACATTTCTTATTTCAGGCCTGCGTCTGATTTCTTCGCTTTTTTATTTTTCCCTTCTTCATCACTCCCTCAATCTCGCAACAACGCTGAAGCTCCGTTTGCTTTTGTATAAGTTTTGACATTTAAAAAATGTTGATGTTGTAATATGGTGGATGGCAGAAATTCTCAGTTCATTTCCCTTTATTTTTGCTGGCTTTGTAAGGTTCCATGCGACCTTTCATTATCCTCTTGAAAAGCTTCTTTTCTGTTGTTCAATGCCGGATTTGGATGGATGAATTTCTTGAATGGTATTCTTTGGACCTTCAAGCTGTTGACATTACAGGTTAAATGTTATTGTTTCTTCTTTTGGGAGACGCTCATACTGAACAGAACTCACTTTATTTCATTGTAAGAATACACAGTATACGTCTTTATTGGTGTACAGGCGCTTTTGAAATGGTTGGAGATAAGGCACTTGATTCACGAAAACCGCACAGCCGTACCATATTTTAGTAGCTAATCTATTGTCATTTAAGTACTATATATTTTCTCCTTTAAATATTGTGAATTTATCTTTACACCGAAAGGTAGAAAGGGTATAGGTAAAGGGGGTATACATATATATAAGCTAAACATAAATTAGGGTTATATTACAAAAGATCTGTGATAGGTCGAACTAATTGGTAGGCACACGTTGCCGAGCAAATTTTAGAAAATCTTGCATGTATCCTTGTGGTCCTACTCCAACAGCTGTTGGATTTGTAGACAGCTTACAAGTTAGTTAGTTGTCCTGATTCCAAAGCGTATGAGACATTCAAAAACTGGCTGCTTAAATTGTGGAGAAACTAAGAATACTTCCGTAAATGGCTTTTGTCAATTTCATCTCCAGTGATTAGACGACCCAAAAGTAAATCCTTACTCTGCCGAAGAATTGCTTTCAATTCACATAGGAAACTCACGGGAGTGCTCTAGCACACGTCCTAAAAATTGTGTGTGTGTTTCATCATAACTGAGCACGTTACCCCCAAAATCTTACGTAAGTGGATCAGTAGTTTTAAATCCATACGTCACTAAGCAGAGCTAACGGACAAACCCTCGGAGCGGGTATACCTTCCAGATCGAACTCTTGATGAAATCTTCAGAAGGTACGTTTGGGCCAAAAATTTTCCATGAATTTTAACTTCCAAAAGAAGATCCCAAATGCATTCCTTGGGTCGCAAGCGTCATTCCGGTATATCCTAGAATAAACTGGTGGTGACAGTTTTGCTGTTTTGAGACCAATGCAGATCTCTGCGATCTTAAGGAAACGAAATCTCAAAGAGACAAACTTTCGAATTTATTGACACAAAGGAATTCGGTCTCCTTCTACGTAATGAGGAAACTCTTCTTTAAAAAAAGGGGTGCCACACCAGTGCACGTTAACGGTGATCACGTCTGTAGACGGCATTTTCAAGAAAAAGAAAAAATCGATCAACAAAATACCAGCAATACAACCGGCGACGGAACATTTGTTGTTAGGTTTAAATCGTTTGTATGAAAACTCTAATGATGTCACTATTAAAGAGTAAGACTTAGAAATGTGGTGCACATGATAATACAGCTGAGCTGTATTATCATGTGCACTGCAGCTGCAGCAGCTGGGTTGCTCACGTGGTCAGAATCAGCGAATACAGAAAAGTGTCTTGTGGGATGGGGATTATGACAGAAAACTTGCACAAAACTGGAAAGAGGACCTTCATGATACAAAGTGAGTATCAAACAACTAGATCCAAGCTGATTATGATTGAAATAAGAAATTAAAGAACACCTACATCCATCGATGGATGTAAACAGTTGGCTGCAGAGAGAGCGGGAGAGAGAGAGAGAGAGAGAGGCAAAGGACTAGGATGAAACCCGCAGAGGATATTTTGATTAAGACGATTTCAACTTGCCTCACTTGCATTATTATTGATATCAGTCAGAAAGGATTCATGGTGATCGTCACGAAGCCGGGATGGCCAAAAACCATAGCCAGGCATACTTTTCACTTTCACTGGAAAATTTCAATGGAAACTGGCGAGCGGCGTCTAATGTTTCATTCCTCACTCTACAGCCCAGCTACCATTGAAATTGATTTGATAAATTCAGATATATCTTCACAATTCTAAATAGAAGTTAGTCGCAATATTCGTGGTGGTCGCAATAGCATAGGTCCACATTAAACTTAATATAGGTCCTTCACCTCCCAAGGATAATAGAAAGAAATGTGAGGCCAATAAAACATGAAAAATTCGAATACCTTGTCGAGCATTACAATCGATATGTGATCAACGTCTTTTCGGCCGACGTCAAATGGTAATATGGCGATTACAAAATACACATACAATCGTTGTTATATAGACGGTCGGTGGTACGATGGTGCATCCAGTCACTCGCTGTACAAACACGAAAGCCGGCTTTCGAGAATGCAATTTCGTACTTTATGTAATTGCATATTAGACAAATATAATAGTCTATTATTACGTCGTTTCCCATCGGTCGGTTATACCTATTTTCTATTATTACGCGATGGTGTGTATTGACGCATAATACGTACAAATACCTAGCTAGCCGAGCGGCGAACACGCCGCATGCGTGTGCGTCTGTCGAAGTGCGTATCGGGTAATATATTCTCAAAGATAGCGACATATGGCGGAAATATGGCACCTGCAAATATTACACGGCGGCTTCTTCGTACCTACGCCAATCGAAAAGAAATAAATTGCGGTAACGTCAAAGAGGACGATGTTTTCGAGAAGGTGGAAGCAATTTGCTTCGGCTGCCGTAGTGATTAGATGTGATAAGTTTGATTATATTCTGATGTAAAATTATGTTAGCGACGAAGACTAGGAAAGAAGTTTTGGATAATTCTTTTCAGGTACATCATGTGGTTACCAGGTTTTGGGTTAATTTGAAAATTTGCAATTGGTAGTATTCTCGTGAATCTTTTTCCTTGCCTTATTGTTAGTCCTGGAATGTTCTTCGAGTGGGAGGTCTTTTCCTAGTCTCCCATTCATAATATGGCCTTCGGTAATGCGATTAAATAGTTCTGGTTCCAAAAATGGCGTCTAGCGTCTTGAAGCCGTCGACGATGTCGATGAATTTATGTCTTGACATCCACCAGAATGTTATCTTGTGGTTGTTGGTCAGCTGTCTGGGAATTCGTTAACAGTTTCAAGCAGTTCTCGACTCAAATGTAACTGATTTAGTCTTCAGCGCTGCTTGGCTGCCTGTACAAATGCAAGTCTTTGCCTATTTAATAAGGTGTAATAATAATAATACTCTTTATTCCCCTCAACTCATGAAGAGTATGGGACTAAGTTTTTACATTCATACATCTCCGATTACATGAAGAATCAATCGTCAAGCCAAAAAAATTGGTATTGTCCACCTGAGCGATACTAGACTGATGCCCCTTGACTAGATGAGTTTGGTCTTTATTACTTGAAGCTTCCCTAAATTCAATGAACACAGTTTTACTCAATTTATTGCTTCTTCAGGGGTACATCTGTTACGAAACTTCAGATGTACACCTGAAGAAGTAATAAATTACGAAAGCTTGAGCAACATCACAAGAAGTGAACTTATTTTGTCCAGGCTGTTCTTCCCGTTATTCTCTTTTTAGAATTAGAGCTAACTGGTAGAGCCGTACCCCCAGCTTACTAAATTTTAGGTAAGGATTTCAATGCACGTAATTTTAAGAACGTGGAAAGCAGGGTTGAGGGCTCCACTGTCTTCCCATTGGAAACTCTTTTCTCCTTTTTCCCATTCTGGTATCTTCCTCATAACATGGCCTGCAGTAATGATATTAAACGGTTCTGGTTTGAAAAACGCGGTTGCAGCTCCCTCGTGCGCTATTAACAGTTTAAAACAGCTGATTTAAGAGCCTTCAGCCTTGCTTGGCTGCTTGTGCAAGTGAAAATCTTTGCATATTGATTTTACACAGACTAGGAAAGAGGTATTAAGTAATTGTTTCGACATACATAATGCACTTACACGGTTTTGGGTTAATTTAAAAAGTTGGTAGTATTTGCATGAATCTCTTTTTCCTGCTTTAGTCTTGGAATTTTTCTCAGTGAGACGTCCTTCGGCCTTCCTCCCATTTTCGTATCCTCTTCATAACATGACCTTCAGCTACGACATTACATGATTCCGGTTTGGAAAACGCGGTTGCAGCTTCCTCGGGGGCTGTTCACATGTCCAAGCAGCTCTCGACTGAAGTGTAACTAATTTAAGAGCCTTCAGCGTTACTTAGCTGCTTGTGCAAGTGTAAACCTTTGTCTATTGATTTCACACAGACTAGGAAAGAAGTATTAAGTAATTCTTTCGACATACGTAATGCACTCATCATGCATCATTAAAAAATTGGTAGTATTTTCATGAATCGCTTTCTCCTGTTTTAATCTTGGAATGTTTTCCCAGTCGTTAACCCTTTTTCCCATTCTCGTATCCTCCTCATAACATGGCCTTCAACTATGTCATTAAATGGTTCTGGTTAGAAAAATGCGATCACTGCTCCCTTGCGGGTTGTTCACAGCTCCAAGCAGATTTCGACTTAAATGTCATTGATTTAAGAGCCTCCAATGTTGCTCTGCTGCCTGTACAAATGCAAATCTTTGCCCATTGATCTCACACACGCTAGGTAACGCTAGGAAAGAAGTTTTGGGTAATTCTTTGGCTTTGAGTTAAATTCTAAAGTTGGCAGCATTTTCATGAATCTTTTTTCCTGCTTTAGTCTTGGATGTGTTGGATGTTCTCCCAGTGGGAAGCCTTTAACCTTTTCTCCCATTCTCGTATTCTCCTCATAAATTGACTTTAAATAATGCCATTAAATGGTTCTGGTTTAAAAAATTGCGACCGTGTTTTTTTAAATCCAGAACTCTCTCGTGGGCTGTTTGCAGTTACAAACACCTCCCGATTCAAACGTAAATGATTTAACAGCCTCAAGCGTTATTTGGTTGCATGTGGAGGTCCAAATCTTTGCCTATTGATTCAAATTTTGTTCCTTCGGTGATATAAGACGGAGAAGACCAAAACAACTAAAAAAAAGGATAATACCAGTAGAGCTCGAAAGTTTTCCGTTATGTCGCAATTTACATTTTTATCGCTTTACTACCGTAACTATCACCTATCCTTAACATTTATGAATTTGACATTTCGCTTAAAATATCAACCTTTTCTTCGCGGCCCGTTATAAATACGTTTCACGATTCATTTACTATCAAGCATCCGCCGCACGCCGTTTTATACAACCTATCTACCTACTCATTGCATTAAAACTTCTAATATCTCTATTCCGCAGGGTGTATTCCCACCAACCTTCGCACCTATCAAGCGGTTTGCTTCAAGCTTGCTTCGCGCCGAAAAGGTCGAAACGTTAAATGAGATACGATGCCATTTATGCTGTTGATATTTTAATTTCATTGTGTCGCACCTGATAAAGATTATAACAAAGAAATAATATTTTACGCCATTTTTAGAGCGCGGCACATGTCTAATACGTTAAACTAGCTGAGGACGTTATTTTCCCCACTCCGTTGCCGTAACTATTAGTTAGCGGATAATAACGCGTTGTTAACCCCAATCGGTACCTTCCAGCGGTTAAAGACCATAACATATCACCTATTTGAAGAAGAGAAATTAGCGAAATTGCTGTTTGTAGAAAATTGTTAGGTTATCGTGAAAAAGAATAAAATACGTGAGGTTTAAATAGCTATAATTTTTCGGTGCAAAATACATTCGGACATATGGCCTATGATCCTATTATTTTTGCTTGTTTCCTTCTTTTTCTCCGCGATGTTCGTTTTTTAAGTAAGGCTGGCGATAATAGGAGCGGCATATGGGGTGATGATTTTATCGAAGAAAAACGCGAAAAAATAGATATTTGCGTGTTTAGCCGTTTGGAACCTTCTAGCTAGTAAGTAAGAGAATTAGGAAATACGACGGGTGTTTCGAATGTTCTAGGAATTTGGTTCCAATTCAATTGCGCAAATCTTATAGAAAATCCTCTGGGCTATATCATTTAATATACTTCAGCTATTTGACCGATACAGACATATATTTCTGTACCGCTGAGACTAAATCATAATAAACATTTTGTTTTTATTTACAGGACGTGAAACCTTCAGAAATCACTCGACGTCTGCAAGATGCACTTGGAGAGTCTGCAGAATCTAAAAGTACAGTCTATCGATGGATTGATCGTATTGACGTTGGCAAAACGTCACTAGAAGGCGATTTGGGCATTGGACGGGCGAGCCTCTCTTTGATAAAGGTTTTTGAGGACGCTTTAAAAAATTTGTTTAATGTTGGAATAAGCGTATAGAATGAACTGGAGATCACATTGAAAAAACTACACGTTGATAAAAATGGACGAAATAAAATATGGTCAAATTCCTACAACATTCAAAGTTATTTTTGAATTCAAAACGGATTTGCAACCACGAGTGTTTCCCGTTTCTTCCTTAAACCCAAAAACGAATTTCATATTCTTTTATGGTCACCCTTTTAAAAAGTAGTACAGCAAAATTGAAACTAGCCCCCATCAACTTTACTACCAAATAAATGCGTAATTTCTTATCGAATCCGCGCCTTGATTTGTTGATAAATTTTAATTATTCGCCTTATTTATTATCGAGCCGAGTCGTAGCAGCGGTCTTAATTATGCACTAAAATTAATGCTGAAAAGTCTTATCCCTGGTAGTTACGATGGAATATAATAGTTAATCATAAAGACAGAACGCATTAAATTTTATACGGTCCTTTTGATTCATAGCGAACTCAGATGTAAAACGAGGGCAACCACCCATTTTCCCTCCTCCTCAAGACTTACGTATCTAATCGCATGGAGAAAATTATAAAAACGTGTAACAAGTTAAAATTAAAGAAAAAAATACAATTCTCGTTCCGGAAATACAGAAACGAAGGATTTCTTAGAAGGGTACAGCTTAGGTGCTTGACGGATGAGGCAATAAATAAATAACAATGATTTGATAAAACTAACAACTGAAACTCGCAAGAATTCCCTTTTTCTAAGTTCTAAGTTAGCACGCATTTAAACAACGAAGCTGAATAAATTTAAACATTTCAAGCTTTCTGATTGTAAGAAAAACAGTAGACTTAATTTTGTAATTTTAATCTGTCGTACAAGTTATAATCTTCAAAGATTTCACTTCAATATTGAGGACGATCCTGGCAAAATATTAAAGACGGATTGTTGAACCAGTAGTATCTAATCTAAACTGAAGAGGAGATATTTCGTAAGGGTTGTAGCAATCAATAAGGATGGGTCAAGAATTGCTTGAAATCAACCCTCAAATAAATACAGTATTCTTGCCCGGAACTTTGTCTATTTGCCCCTTTCTTCGTTCAAAAGTGTTTCAGATTGAGCTGTTAACAAGCCAGTGGTTTGTACCTCTTCATCAGACTTACTTTTTCGCCCTTTGGGGGTCCTCTTACATAGGCGATACTCCGATTTCGGGGTTCTAGGATGGATGCTTGGATACTTCAAAACGCAGTGTTTTGGAAGGATGTACGATACAGTAATCAGAAAGGTTGTATGATAAATTAATTAGAAATAGTGTAAGCTTTCAAACGATAAAATAGAAATAAGAAAGTATAAAGATGTTGATGAAAACAAAAAAAAAACTGGGAGTGTAAGCGAATTAAAGAGGAAACAAAGAAGAAACGTAAGAACTAAAGTGAGGAAAATGAATGATGGGATTGAAAAAAGAGGACGAAAAGTGACACAGAAAGAAAACAGTAAAAAATAAAGAGGAAGTAAAACAGATAGTAGTAAAGAAGCAGAAACGCTAAAGAGAAAGAGACATGTAAGAACAGAAACGAATGTAGATGTCAAATTAGATAAAGAAAGGAGGTAAAATCTTGTCAGAGAGATATTTAGGAAAAGAAGAAACTTAGGAAAACTAAATATAAAATGAGAAATAAAGTACACGACAAAAAACAATTTGCAAAATGTAAAGAATTTGGAATGTGACAGAGATACGAAAAGATGATCAATAGAGGAAAATAGAACACGAAAGAGGATGACGATGCAGAAATAAAAACTATGATCACAAAGTGAATGATAAAAAGGTATAAGAATGGAAAAATAAGTGGAGAAAATAAGAAGCAGTAGAGACGAAAAGGGTTGGATGGTGAGGATTTCAAATCAAAAAGTTGGATATTTCGTAAGCGGGTATGTGAGTGAGACAAAAATCTTTGAAACCAACCCCCAAGCAAATGCAATATTTTTCGACTTTAGCCTTCACGCTTTTCCATGGGATCTGCCTATTTGCAGGTTCATCGTTCGAAAATTTTTCAGGTTGAGCTAATAACAAGCCAGTTGTTATGAATTCTTCATCAGACTTAAATTTTGAAACTCTTAAGGCTTCTCGTAGGAGACTAAACACGTGATACAGGTACGATTTTAACAGTCCATTAAATCTCCCGCTGAACCCAAAGCGGGCCATCTTGTATATAAATCAATTGTGTCACTTTATCACGGGCGTATCAGAAGTCAAAAACATGACAACTTGGCAAGCAAGAATACAACCGTTTTGGGTAACACTGTTTTATCCGATACGGGGAAGTTTGGGCGTCCCAAATTGGAGAGTTAACAGTACAGCACAGATTGCTCTGTATACCCATAAATCTCTGTATCTAACAAAACGATTATCTGGGTTTCAAGCTTCAGTTAATATTTCCGTGATAACATTCCAATAACATCCTAGCTAAGTTTTTGAATATTTCACAGATATTCCACAAATCAACGATGGACAAAACCAGTTTAGATATTTGAAGGAAGTTGTAGGAGGACAAAGATCGATGTTACATTGTGCTTTAATCGAATTTAAGGCTTCAGTTCTTTAGCAAACATTTCACTGAAGCACAGTTCAGTGTTAAATTCTTCCCCAATAACATTTTAATATTGAGCCGTGAATGAGAATCCAAGGAATTTATAAATATCAACCTCTACTTGATATTCTACGAAACTTTTCACTGATCGCTGACCCTTTGGGATTCCTGAAAGGGGCCAATGTTAAAAAGTAATTGACAAATAAAGGCCATTTCATTTTGCACAAAGATTAGAACGCTTCGTACATTAAAACCGAATGGAGAATTAATATCGTCGACGTGGATCTCATTCCGAATTTACTGCTACGTCTGCTAACGGAATGCATATTTAACACCGACACCTATTGGTAATTCATCCCAAACAGCTGTAATTAACAGCTAGCGTCAAATATTCCAATTCAATTTTATTAATCAGTAATCCTTTCGGTAGATTTAGTAATCGATACGGACACCACGTAGAACAGACAGAAATTGAGTACTACAAGCCTCGTCTATACAAAGCAGAAGTGAAACGTTGATATACAATATGGGTATGGAGAGGACTGGACCTCTAAAAGAGACAAAGTGCAACATGGGTGGAAGTGGACGCGTTGGAGGGAGGAGGTTAAACTTAAAATGGAAAAAGTGGGCCGAGCAATACGGCGAGAGAAAGAGACATTAAAGTTTCACAATTTAAATCGCCGTAGGTAATTAAAAGTAAAATTATTATTAGAAAAGAACATTTTACGAGCGGGGCAATATAAAATATTCAAATTTAACGACGCCGATAAATATTCCGGTAGGAGGAAAAAATATAAAATATATATAGAAATTTATGGCTCCGACTGTAATAATAATAAATTCCGTATTAAAATCAGAAACAGAATTGCACGGATATTAAATTGTAACGTAATACTGCTACCGATGGTGACCCGCTTGTTATATAGCCGCTTAACTGCCGTTTCTCGTTCGCCCTCGTATTCGTAGAACAAGTATACCGGGAGATTGAAGCAATCGTCTTTGGTGAAGGAAATCTGATGAAATTGTGAACATCATCGAATTATAGTGAGTAATTATGAGACAATCAAAGTAAAATATTGCCCGGCGTGGACTGATGGTTAGGGTGTTTAACTTAGCGATGGCTTTGTACAAAAAGTCCGGCGAGTGCTTCTAACAGCCACTCTAAGAATTTGAGCATCAGCTCTTAATGCGAACAGGACGTAACAAAGCGATTGTCTAGTGCGTGATGACCACCAGATCCCAACATATCATTCCAGACTGGATATAAGAGTTAAGAAAAGGGGGTTCAAGAGAGTCCAAACATGTACCTATTCATTTCGACAGAGTTGGCAGTTTCGATATAATGACCACAGGTTACTGTAATTGCACAACTGCACTAAAAATCTCTTAAATCCGAAATACCAAGGACTTCAGAAGAAATACTTCATCAGACATAGCAGGAGGGCCAGGACATAAGTAATTAAAAGAAATTCGCTATATTTCATCATCACACGTGCATCTTTTTCCCCTAACGATTTCGCCTTCTTCTTTCTCCAGGTCTCGCAATCCATTTTAGAACGTTGGAGAAGACTCCCTAAGGAGCCAAATATGTCCTCTTAGTAGTAAATCCGCAAAATTCCGAAGTAGTAAAGGAAAACTGATATTTTCGACCTTTTTGGATTTTCACAGTCGAATATTGAACCGCCATCAATAATGAATGCACTGTTTTCCACTGTGATGTGCTCATTGTTGAGTTATAGGCCTAAATTCGGACAAGATATAACGGAACATCAACGGTGTATGGCAGTACAAATTTCATTAGAATTAGTATGAAAACCAAATCGATAATGGGAATAAAACTAACGGGAAAATATATACCATATAAATTTCTGATGGCAACCTATTAAGTGATGAAGGTGTATTTTCTAATACGAAGCGATGGGACAAGACGAAAATCTGCACATATTCAGACATTCAATCTTCCAGAAAATACTACTGAGGTTGTGGGAAAGGAGTTTACACTCTTTTTGTGGAGCTTGAAAGCTTAAAATTCAAGGTGGTGAAGACATACGGATAAGATTACAGAAATCATGATTGTGGAGGCCCACGATTATGTTCAAATATCCAATTCTCAAATCAGAGAAGACTACGACAGTCGTAAAATCAATCCAACGTTTCCTGTAGAAGTTCGACTAACTTGGAAAATCTAGTCGAAGAACACACCACATTGCTGTCGTGGTGTACCTGTTTAGTGCATTTTACAAATCTTACTCGGTAGCCAGCAGTGTATTTTTTTATTATTTTAATCTTTTTGCTTGTCTTGTGAGAAATGATCCACAACAATGGCCATATGTTGCAAGGCGTCGGTCTTTGACGCGGAAATCCTGAGGTTCGATCCTCGCTCGAGCCGATCATATAACTTTTCACTTAATTTTCGGGGGTTTGGGACGAGTTACACACGAGAGTTGAACCCGTGGCCACGGAGGGTATCTAGCAAGCCCAAAACTTATATTATATACTCTCGCAGGGATTGAAGGAAAAACTTTAAAAGACTAGACATAAAAATTTGTACCGCTCTCTCGCCAAGACATCAGCTATCAAGCATTTTTATTAAAAAAGCCTTCGTAGTCTATAGGAAGACATGCGTGCCAAAACCGGACAACTCCATTTTTCATTAAAACTGAGATTACTTTCCAAGGTACTATATAAAAGGCGGTCTATATCTCGGTGCGAGAAACAGGTGGATTCAATTTTACATCTAAAAGTTAGAATAAAATTGGGAGCTACCTGCATACAGAGGAGCAAAAACCAAGCAACTCTGGAGCTAGAAAATTCATAGTTCAAGAAGGGAACATTTTTCGCCTATTTTCAAGAAAGCTGTTATAAGTCAGAAAAAAGGTCGGTTTTTCTAGATACTGCGTGTTACTATTTGATAAAGGAAATCCTAATAGAATAAAAACCTCAGTATTTCAACTCGCCAAAATTATGGAACAAGTTTGCCATAAAATAAAATCGAAGAAGTTAAAGAACGTCATGACTTTAGCTAATGAATATGTTGGTAAAAATGACAACCATTTTGATAATAACTCGGAAGTTATACAACCAGGATGTTTCTGATATTACCTCTATCACAATATAAACATTTCCACAAATTTTTGTACTTAACATTTTAATAATCGAGGGCAAGAAATCAGCTAGTTCCAACGTCAAAAAGTTTATAAAAATAATTAATCAAGTTTCAGTGCCGAAAAATATAGTAAATATTCTTAAATAACTAATCCAAACAACGACAAAAATAGGAAGAATCATATATAAACATGAAGGACTATAGAACGTCCTTTCTGCTTTACTAATAATTGGTAATATTGGACTTGCCTGGTTTTTGCACTAACGTCTTTAATTAGCGGTACCAATTTCTATTTGCAAAATCAAAAATTTGGCTTATTGCTCAAGAAGGAAAAATTAAAATAAACCAAAGGACTGTTACTGGTAGAACACATGAATACTCTCAGAAGAGCCTAGCTACAGCTAGGAAGAAGTTGCGGAAAGCAACGAAAATGAAGATAGAGGTCCAGAATCATTAACAGAAAATTTGGCTTATTAGACAAAAAGAAGAAACCAAAACTGGTTGAAAGAACACATAAGTACTCCTAGAAGAAAGGTGGCTAGTCTAGCTACTTCGGAAAGCAGCAAAAATGATGATAATGATTTTAGAAACATTAACAAAAGAATTGGCTTATTGGTTAAAAAGAGGAAGCCGAAACAGCCCGAAGGCCTGCTGCTGGTAAAACACGTGGAGTACTAATAGAAGGAAGCTGACGAGTTTAGCCACATTGAAGAAGAAGTTCCGGATAGCAGCGAAAATGAAGGTAAACGTTCAGAAATATTAACGGACGAAATCCAGCGACGAGAGGCTGATGGAGCTGTCAGAAAGAAGTTTAAGTCTAGGAAAGGGCACTTTCCCCGCAGATAGAAATTATATGTTGTTGAAATGGTAAGTATGATACATACCTATCCAGTTACGGGATTATATTACAAAAGATCTCCTCTGGTCGCAGTAGTCGGACGACACTTAAAACGCTAAACGGTTACAATTTTGCAAACTTACACTCCAATAGTGATAAAATTTTGGCGGAATTTTCAACTTATTTGAGAGCTAAGAGGAGCGACCTTCATTTATATTACTCGAATATTTTGAAATATCTCAATCTCATTACTTTAAGAATTCAAATTTTAAAGACCATTCGATTTAAAGCCCCCATTTCCATATAAGGCTCCAGATCCCTACTTTACTTTCATAAGGCCATAAAAATATATCTTATCCCTACTTATAAATTCACTTTCCTCCCAGAAAAAATTACTTTAATACCAAACCAACCACTACCAACCTTTATTGTATTTCGACACAAATTACGACGTTAAGCAGTAACGAGAGGCGCACAGCTGTTCCACGCCATTACAGAATAATCATTCCTCGGTACCAGCAGCATGATAATCTTCACGTTTGTGCATCCATGATTCGTACATATGCGGCTATTTATGAATATAATCTCCGTGAAAAAGTTACGTTCACAATATTTATTGAGAAACTGTCACAATATGACTTAATTATTCTTAAAGCGGTACAAAGATCGGGATTAAATGGAAACCAGTCGCGACATATGTTTCCATTAAAGAAATTAAAACGAACCGGGAGAAAGGAGTATGAGCGATTAAAATGAGGAAAAAAACGAAAAAGGAGACGTTAATAGCGTCGAAATACAAATATAGGCATGCGTACATATACATACATATACTTTGCTGTTATGTACTTGCGTACATGGCTTGGGAATATTGTCCGGGTAAGCTCTTTTAATAATATGAGATAAATCCTCGATGCATTAAGAGATAAGAATCGGCTTCGTCATAATCCAGAGTCGTACATACATATCTTTTGTTGGTCATTCCTATTTTTACTTGCGTGTATTGCGCACTGTTGGAAAGAATGGTACAGGCAAGTTTAGCAAGAAATTTATATGAAATTATTGAAGACGATAGAGATTCATCTTTTTCTGCTTCGGAACAGTAAACGGGCCTTGGGTTGGGGCTTGGGTTGGGGCCGGGTTTGGAACTAGTACGAACAAAGTCTGGCCATCTGCAATAATGGTATCAACTAATTATTATAGTACTTCCTCGTTGGAATTTAACACGAACAAATTTTTCTGCTTTGAACAAAACGGTTGTAGGATCCCGACATATAACCGTTTAAGAGCTAAGTTTGTATCCAAAATTGCTGATAGCCGTTTCATTGTCACATAAATGAACTTTTTCCAAGCGATACTGGTTAATACAGGTTAATCGAACCTGAAATCCAAAAGTTAGCGATAATCAGTAGTATTGGATGGTTTCAGATCACCAAAAGCCGAAAAGTAATGATCCACATATCCATAGAAAGTCGGAAAGTCATAGTGCGAGCTTGCTCGCAATTCAATTAGACCTTCTCGAAAGCTGTTGATATTGTTCTTGTATACAAAGCCCTATTGAATGGTGTTTTCAGACTGCCGATGCTACTTCACCCAAGAAATGCCAAATGTTAACAAAGATGAAATTATTTATGCTCCAATAACAAAATGCATGAGAAGAAGATCTTGCAGGACGATCAGATGGGATTCAAGACATATGTCTTGACGGACTTCTAGCTGTTGCTTTTTAAGGAGTCTATAAGAGAAGTCTTTGAAAGGCGTGGAACAACTGGAGTGGTATTCTTTAAGCTGATAAACGCATTCAATTGATTTGGCATGACGGTCTCGTCCTCAAAACGATGCAGGACTTAGCAACTAGTTGGTTAGAATCGTCAAATCTTATTTGGAGGGAAGATCGTTTACTGTGAAGAACCATCGTTCAACATCCAGGTCCATGTTGACTGGCGTTCCTAGAGGGTCTTTTCTTGGCCCGGACCTAACTTTTATGTATGTGGGATCTGCCGCGTATTTCTGCGACTGAACTGGTTGTTTTCGTGGACTACGTTGCGGTTTTTACAACATCGCGGACAACAGATCCGTCTAAATCCTCAGTCAGGCGGGTACAAATGCAGGGTAAGAATAACGGTTGCCTTTCCAAAGATGCTGACTCATTGAGAAAATCTTCTATATGGATTTTATATATTGGTTCCCGTTCACGAAACATACCTATCTCCAAGATCCATCAGATTACCCCAGGAATTCCATGTGCCAGTGAATTTATCGCAGCACAACAGAGAAGACGAAGAAGCTCAATGATTTCCGGCCTCAGTTGAGTGAGCGAGGGACCTCATATTACAACAACACTATCCAGTATCTAATTTCCCAGATAATCTCAATAAAACGGTCAAACAGGAGCCAACTGAAATTTGGTTACAGAAAGAATGGCAAAAATGACAAAATTAAAAAATGTTTTCGGTATTTCTTAATATTATATTAAAAAATTAAAAAAGCAACAATAACGAAAAATAAACTGAGTTCCATTTTTCCATAAAGACACAAGAAAAATATACAATTTTCATGTCAAAAGAATTCATTGACAGACAGTATTTTTGAATACACTTCCCCTATTTGAATCGTCCATAGGAACGAAGTCCTGCTCCGCGCCCGAGTTCTTTTTTCATATGATTTCTGGAATTTTCTATTTGCATAAGCTTTTTAAAAACTAGAAAAAAGTCATGGATTACTGTTATTATCTGTGAAAGCTTACGAGTAGACTTTTATAAAAATATTAAATTCCTTTGTAATTCTCCTTCATTCATCACATCTGAAATATTTTAATAGTAAAGCATTCATATCTTCTTGTCCGACTTCTTTATCCCTTTACCAGTGAGTGCTTCACTGTATATACGTATTTCGATGGACCCGTTTTGGCTTTAGTGAGTTAAAGACATAACCAAAGCTAACATGTTAATTCAAAAAATTCCCGTTCTTAAACTTTCTAACATTGATGTATAAGTCTACACCCCATATTCTTCGAATTCCTTAAACAGAAACCTCGTGTTAATGTTGCTGTTGTTGCGGTATACGAGCGCCGTCATCGTCGCCGCCGCCGCCGCGTTCCATTCTCGAACAATACCGGCCCTGTGTCTCTTGCAAGTATTATATAAATATTAATTAAAAGGCCCCGGGTTTATTCAAAGATGTCAGTGTTCGCGGTGCTCGCATTCAAGGACCCGCACGCCGTACTTCCAGCATGTGGTTGAAATAAATCACGACGCGAGCCATATGCAAAAGACGACCTCACACATAGTAACTCTTAGAAATAAATGTTGCATTCGTCTTTATGTCTGTTCGTACGTATATGTATGTATATGTATAATATACAAGAAGAATAAAAGTATACACGGTGTAGATATGTATCTGTAAATTGCGCTCGCGTTTTCGCATTATGCGAGCGACGTACGATGAGCTTTTGTGTCCCGTCGCTTGAGAATGATTGCGGACAAAAGGAGATTTAATAATGGTGTGGAGCTGGAATTAGCTGTTAAAGAAATATGTGAATATGTATATCCGTATAGAATTTCATATTTAGTTCAGAGATATGTAAGTAAAATGAAAAGACGCTTGAAAAAGGGAAGAAGAAGGAAAGAAGTAAGGTAAGGATACTAAACTATTTTTGAGATCCAAAAACTTAATAAAACAAAATCTGGATCTAATTAAGGTACGTTAAGGGGCAGCTTATCAAGTAACTGTGCAAAAGATTACTAAGTAAGCACAACTTGTATATGTCAATGAGGGGAACTATGTTTTGTCTATCGCAGACTAATTAGTTTCGTCCTCATTGGGACTTGCCAGTACGGTATCGTAATTTGTCACTTGCGGACCGACTATGACATTTTCTTGTAAGTTTTGAAGTACTACCAATCTATAAGTTATGTAACCAGCTTGATAAATCCAAATGGCTCGTTTCTAGTATTCTTTTTCTCGGAGTTGTGCATTTAAACGTTGAGCTTCTTCGTTGAGGGATGTGGTTCATCGTTTAGTTCTTTCGTTGGAGGTATGACCGGCTTCTGGAAATTTAACTTGGTGTTATTCTTCATTATTATCTTCTGAACAGGTGTGACAACCTATACCAAGCGAAGATCCCACATGTGCCGCTAGATTCACACAAAGAAGAAGATCCGGTGAGAACGTCGTATTGGGTAACGTCGCACTGTCATGGAGCCTTGACGTTAAGTACCTTGGACTGCTTTGGAGGAAGCAAGTGGATTTATCACTGCCCGCATTAGACTACTCCCATTCTTAAAGCGAAGCAGTGTCATTCGCCTAGGAAGGAAGTTGCTCTGATCTCTGTTGACCTAAGACTCCTAAGGCTCCGACGCAAATGGAAGACTTGAGGTGCTACACAACAGCGTTTTCCGAATCATAGTCGACGTAGCAGCTGTATCGGGATTTTAACATGTCGACTCTGCAAGAACATCTGGAAAAATTTATGAAAAGCACGCAGAAAAGACCCCGTGCCAGTGACAGTTATTGCGTTCAGATGATCGCCCATCTTCAAGATCGATCACCCCGCTCGACTGGTGACTGATTTCTTTATCGTCGGCTGAGGTAACGTCTTAGGTTCCCCGATGGCGTCAGTTGGTATCATCCTAGGCCTCTCGACCACCATCGACTTTCAAAAATAAATGATTATTGTTGTGTTCAAAACGAAGTTAAGAGAATGAAGGTTCAGATCAACTAGGAATCTTCGAAGTTCCAAATAAAGATTATTGTTCAAGCTTTGAAATTAATTCCGCCTTTAAATTTTGCAATTTACAATCCTCTTTAGACTATGAGGCTTGAAAGGATTGGAGGCTTTCTGTCCGACCCTAGACTCCCATTAAAGTTCCACACGATTCCACACTTGCATCATCACCAAACTGAGAATTTTGAAGTTTCTATAAGCATACATTCTGTCGCTCTAGTCATTTTCAGTATAGTAAGAGGTCACTCTAAGAAAATGCGTAATGCATTCTATTGTTTGGAGGTGTGGTTGGTTTGTACATTTTTTATTGGGGATAGGAACCACGACTATGTGCGAAGCTGTGCCATGCATGGGTATGACACCTGGGCTAAGGATAGGGACTTTAGATCTTTGCAAAATTTTATGGTTGGAAAGTACTAAAATTTGCGTCAAACTTACAACGGCAATAAACGAACGGAATACATAATCTAATCAGAGAATATGTGCATGAAATATTCAGCCCTTACTATCATCGTTGTTGATTTCAACATTGCGAATTTAGACTGAAAGAAACTCCGAAACTAGTTTTGAATACATTTGTAGCAATTCTAAACTAGAAGCAGAAAACGAACTCAAAGATGTTTCTTAAGAAGAAATAAACGCAACCATTGTTCTTCGTATGCTTTCATGTTCGATGTCTGTGGCAGAATCTTGTTTCAGGATTTGCTGTGAAGTAAAATTACACTGAAGAAGTTCAAAGAATTCGTTTAAGAAGTAACAAATCCAACATTTTTTTTTATTTCGTAGGTCTCCACGTTCCATGTCTATGACAGAGCTTTGTTTCAGGTCTTGGTGTCAAGTAAAGCATCTCCGAAGAAGTTCAAATACGAGGGCGGATTGATAATGAAGCTACCTAGCGCTACATGGCAGCACAAACACAAGAACTTTTTTTTTTATAAATTGCGATCTGCCAAACGTCAGCTGTTAAAATTTCACCCAAATTCATCTATTAGTTTAGTTGTTGTAGTGGTTTGAAGTAAGCAACTTTTGTGTTTCTTGAAAAATGGAAAAAAGTGAATTTCGTGCAGTGATTAAACACTATTATTTGAAAGGGAAAACGGCGAAAGAGACAAAAGAAAAGCTCGATAAACATTACGGTGAGTCTGCCCCGTCAGATTACATGGTAAAATATTGGATTGCTGAATTTAAACGCGGCCGAACAAGCACTGCAACAATACCATCAACAGGAAGGCCAAAAGAGGTGGTTACTGAAGAAAATATCAAGAAAATCCTCGATATCGTTATGAATGATCGCCGAGTCAAGTTACGTGAGATTGTTGAAATGGTAAGCATATCATATGAACGTGTGTTCAACATTTTGCATGAACATTTGCATATGAAAAAGCTATCGGCAAGATGGGTGCCGCGTTTGTTGAGTGTCGAACAAAAACGAGTTCGACAGACCACTTCACAGCGGTGTTTGGACATGATAAAGCGTAATCCTGTTGATTTTTGGCGTCGATTAATAACTGTTGATGAAACGTGGGTCCACCACTACACACCTGAAACCAAAAATCAATCGAAACAATGGGTGGAAGCTGGTGGAAGTGCTCCGAAGAAGGCGAAGACAGTGAAATCGGCTGGCAAGGTTATGGCCACTGTATTTTGGGATGCACACGGAATATTGCTCATCGATTACCTTGAAAAAGGATCCACAATCACAGGAAAGTATTATCGTGCATTATTGGATCAATTGATTGACGCAATCAAGAAAAAACGACCACATTTAAAGAAGAAAAAGTGCTCTTTCTTCAAGACAACGCACCGGTTCACACTGCATTAGATACGATGCTAAAATTACGTGAAATACACTTCGAATTGGTTGATCATCCACCTTATAGTCCAGATTTAGCTCCTAGTGACTTTTTCCTGTTTCCAAACTTGAAAAAATGGCTCGCAGGAAAAAGATTCATCTCAAACGAAGAAGTGATTACTGAAACTAACGCGTATTTTGAGGGGTTCTCAAAATCGTATTATTCAGATGGTATAAAAAAGTTGGAATATCGTCTTACTAAGTGTATTGAGCTAAAAGGAGACTATGTTGAGAAATAAATGGTTTTCGAAAAAAAAATGTTTTTTTCCTACTTACTTCAATATCAATCCGCCCTCGTAATTTCTTAAGAAGAAACGAAGCTAATCATTTTCTTCTCGTGTTGCTGTTAAGTGAACTATCCCTGAAGAAGTTCAAAGAATTTTTTAAGAAGTAACAAATCCAACGATATTTTTCTTCGCCGGTCTTCACATTCGATGTCTATGACAGAATTTTGTTTCAGGTCTTGCTGTCAAGTAAATTGTCCCCGAAGAAGTTCAAAGATTTTTTTAAGAAGTAACAAATCCAACGATTTTCTTCTTCGTCGCTCTTCAAGTTCGATGTCTATGGGAGAAATTTGTTTTAGGTCTTTTAGTCAAGTAAACTATCCCTGAAGAAGTTCAAAGAATTCTTTAAAGAAGTAACAAATCCAAGAATTTTCTCCCTCATGTCTATAACAGAACGTTGTTTTAAGTCTTGCTGTAAATTAAACCATCCCTGAAGTAGTTCAATGAATTTTTTTAAGAAAGTAACAAGTCCAACGACATTTCTCTTCGTAAGTCTTCACATTCGATGATTATGGCAGAATCTATCAGGCATTGCTATTAACTACACTATCCTGAAAGAAGTTCAAATAATTTTTTTAAGAAGTAACAAATCCAACGATTTCTTTTCTTGATAAATCTTCACATTCGATGACTATGGCAGAACTTTGTTTCAGGTTTTGCTGTCAAGTAAAATATCACTGGAAAAGTTCATAGGATTCTTTTAAGAAGTAGCAAATCCAACGATTTTTTCATTTCGTAGGTCTCCACCTACGATGTCTATGGCAGAACCTTGTTTCAGGTCTTGTTATCAATTAAACTGTTTCTAAAGAAGTTCAAAGCACGGCGAACAAAAGAAGCAACAATTCTCTTTCACAGCTTAGCTTTTTCTACGTATTGTTAAAACAGAAGACGTATGTATAAAGTTCTCGTGCGTGAATTATTGCGTCGTTAAATTCCATCCAGCCGAATCAAATCACGATATCGTTATTATAATAATACCCCGCGCGATTGATACGTAAATAATTGTTCTTAATATCCACGTACCGCATATAAATTACGAGAAATTACACGCATGTAGGTAAATACCGACATTATCCTCCGACGAACATATTTTATACCTGCCTACGTACGTAGTACGTACCGTACCTGCGTTCATACATACGATACATGAGTTCTTCTGTACATTCGCACCGTTTCCTCACCGACCAAAAAGGAACCTCATCGCATCTGTAACGACGAAATAAACGAATAAATTTCGCATCGTCGCCGTCGCCGTTCTATCGCCATCTTCGGTTTCCACGGAAAATACACGTTAATTGACCAATTATTTCGCAATCTACCCGGTATTTGCCCGGTTACAATGTATTCATCGTACGGTGGCTTCGCGGAAAACGCGAGAGAAACCCCATAGTACCAGGGCCTTCCCCTTTTATTAAATCGCAATCACGCTGAGATCCCTCACAAATGATACGGTGATGGTACGGCTTGCGAACGGGAACATCTTGCACGTTGTGTACATATGTATCTATACGTATGTACGTATGTATAATTTTTGTGCCGGTCGGAGTCGTCGAATGCGATTTCTTACGGTGCAAAACGGCTTCGTTACGACGTGTATTATTAAAATGGGTCGTTATGGTATTAACGGGTACGCCCAGAAATTAATAACCGCGTAGAAAGCAAAAGGGGTTGCGATCGAAAAGTGTGTGTGATAATTTAGAAAATTACAGATGGTGAAATACGTAGGAATAATCAAGATGGAAAAATAATTGTGAAGCGAGGCTCCATTGGTTGTTGTAAATCTACTACTACGTTACCGCAGTACAATTGGTTGGGTGTAATTTGATGGATGAGTTTGATATTAATTGCGGACAAGCAGTGGTTCGAGACAGGAAAGCACGTTAGCAATTTTCTAAGATGCAGATAAGCGATTGTGTTGATAATAATAATAATAATAATAATAATAATAACTGCACCTCAGAGGTAGCCCGAAGTCTTCACCATACATCATTCACTTTAAGAGTGCAGTGTAAGTCTTATGGAGAAACCTTTTGTAGTTGCCAAATCTGGGAAAGTCAACTATAGCTAACTTCTGGTTGTATAATATAGCAATATACAAAATAAAATCTGAAATTGTGGATACAAACAATAACAAGTTGTCCTATCCTCGTTTTTTGCTTCATTTTTCTTGTTCTCAGAGCTACATTACTGATAATATTCCAATATTAATACCTTAAGGTATTACTTTATAAATTATATGTGTACAGCAATGTTTATAGAATATTTATAGATTTATAAGTTTGATATGGTCGAAGAAAAGGTGGTTGACCCGCCCGCAGGGCCATCAAAAATCCCCCGGGGTAGCATATTGGTAGCAGGCAAAGGCAAATGATTTACAATTTATATTTGCAATTAAAGCAACAAAATTCTAAGTCAGCCTCGGTCAAGTTGGCTTCAACGCAACTTGGGATAGGAGAACGAACAGTGTGGGAGATTGTGAGTCTTCTGGAATTGTTAGTTCACCTCCTAGAAAACGTCTTCGTGAAACTACGTAGCTATTGGAAGACATGTATGTACATTCGTTTTTCTTGAATAAAGAATTGCCTACGTGTACAGAAATATTAAGAGCAAATATGAAATTCATTTTATATTTAAACCTATTTATCAAACTATTAATGCAGGCTATTAATGCAGATGAGTTAAAGCGAACAACACTTTGGAAAATCTTAAAGAAATTGAGCTTTAAGTGGGAGAAGCGCAGCCAGAATAACGTGTTATTAGAACCACAAAGCGTTATTTTATGGAGACGTCGCTATCTAATCAACATTAAAAAGTTTCATGAACAAAGTAGACAAATATACCCACTACTTACAATTAGATGAAACAGGGGTTAATGTTGGTTACACCAGGGAAAATGTATGGAAAGATACAACAATACTTACTGGAAGACAAGCACTTGTTGAAGAAGTATCAACAGGATTCAAACATCCTTCTGGTGAAGGGAAACGGTTGATTATTTTACATATTGGTAGTGAAAATGATTTTGTTGAAAATGGTCTATTAATCAAAGAAAAGTGAAGAGTTTAATGAAGATATGAATGGTGAAGTTTTTACAATATGGATGACAAAGATTGTGTCATATCTTGAACCTAACAGTGTTATTGTAATGGATAATGCCATTTACCATTCTTTCAAAGACGAAAAACTACCTACCAAAGCATGGAAAAATCTACACTAATTGAATGGCTTTCCTCAAAAGGAATTATTGTTAACACCTCTCTTTTGAAAGTTGAAATTTTTGAGCTTGTAAAAGATTATTTACGTGCTAATCCAATACCGTACGTAATTGACCAGATAGTAACAGAGAGTGGTTGTACAGTATATCCCATATCATTGTGGTTTAAATCCGATTGAATTGGTATGAGCACAAGTGAAACACGATGTTGCTGCCAATAAGACCTTTCAATTAGCCGAAGTTACCATTTTAATACACGAAGGACTCATAAATAGCGGTGGAAGCTAATAAACCACCGGTTCATGAACCCAATATTATTGCTTCTTTTTTGTATTAACTACGTTCGACATGTTTAACTATCTTCGTCTTCAGTGAGAAGGTGCGAGACAATAAATAATTGTTACACATAAATTTATTGTTTCGGATTTTTGCATTCGAATTGGTCCAATTCTCATCTAAATTGCTCTCAAAGCAACGAGCTCCGTTATCTTAAAATATGTATATACAAGTGCTTTTCCTCTCTCTCTCTCTCTCTCTCTCTCTCCCTTTCTCTCGTATTTTCCTCATTGAGGATGACAATTTACTTCTCGAAATACGAATTTAAACGTATACTATATAAATCGATGTATAAGTACTATTTTGTTCTAGAGAAATTGCACGTATACTATATGTACGTATGTAAACTAGGTGGTAATTTTCCGCATAGCTGCAATATTTACATTTTCATCGGGTGGTAGTCCATATTCCTGCCGTATCCATTATCGAGCACTCCATTACTTTATAATGGCGAATTGACTTATTAAAAGCTTCGATGTTTTCCCAATTGAAAAGTATGTACCAGCATCGATTCTGATTTCCCGGCAACTTCGTGCATATTTAAGCGGACGATCGTCATAATTTATGAGATGGCGCCGGAAGAAAGCACACGTAACCGACCGGATCAAGCACGCCCGGACGATCGACGGGCCCGAGGAAAAACGGGCAAAAAAGAAGAAAGCGAAAAGAGAAGAAGCGAGTGTTCATCCATCGATCCGCGGCGGACGATTAAGAATTAAAAATGTCGTTATTACGGGGGTATGCATGTGTGGTTGTTGCCGAGTTCAGTTGGAGTTGAAAATCAGAAATGTGCGTGCCTTGAATAATTGAGAAAAATTGGAAAAGGTCGAATTTTTTTTTAAAGTTTCGTGAATTTATGGAGCGTTGGAGTATCTAACTTGTTGAGGGTTGACATTGAATACATTTTCAGTGCGCAAAACTGTGCTCAGAAAAATTCGCATCATCCTAATTTGAAACTATCAAAACTGAAACTTACCCTGGTCGACTAATGGCAGCATTTAAATCTATTTCTAAAATGGACAAATAAATTGGCATAGCACCTAACACCATCACCGAAGTTAGTAATGGAATCATTACGGATTTGTTAGCCATCTGAATATTACAAGCGGTCCCATAATCACCCGATTCATAATTACAACCATTATGTGTTTAATTAAAATTATTTATAGCCGGCTCGTTTATTAATTATTGAATGAGATTTATTATTTAGCAGATTGTCGAGCGTAATGGATGGAGGACGCCCGGCTGGTTGACGCGACATGTCCTTCCCTTCCATTTCCTTTGGATCTCAAACGAAAACTCCGAAACTGTTCAATGTTGGTCGGAAGAATATAGTGAATAAAGGCAAGAAAACTATTTCTTTTGAAGATTTAAGAAATAATTTGTGGATCTCGCAGTATGAATTACTAAAACGCAAAATACAGTAAAATCGCCCATTAGCAGATAGCGACGGTTCCAAGGGCTTTTGGCCGCGAATAAGAAAACTCAAAGAAAACCGTTGTAAAAATCATAAATAAACGAAAAGTTCATTAGATAACTTTATTTATTTCAGAAACATAGTTTGCACATGGAAACTTAAAAGAAATCGATGTAGATATCAAAAATAAACGAACATTTAACTGGACACGTTTTATTTATTAGAGAAACATGTATTTTACATAGGAAAATTCAAAGAAAAGCGTTGTAAAAATGATAAATCAACGAAAAGTTAACTCGATACGTTTTATTTCTTTCAGAAACATATTTTACATAAGAAAACTCAAAGAAAATCGTTGTAAAAATCATCAATGAGGGAAAAGTTAACTGGGTGTGTTTCATTTCTTTGATATACGTATTTTATATACCCCAAAAAAATCGGATCTTTTTTGTGTTTTCATGTTTTTAATATTTATCCTGAAAAAGGCAATTTTGAAAGTGTCAGTCAATGATTTTCAAAGATTCAAACGCAATAAAATCCTTCCTTTGAAATCCATTTAAGATTTCCAGCAGTTTTCAAGACATCAGTAGGTATAGGAATTTGTAGAATCACAGGCTTTCTTATCATCACTTCCTAGCATTACTTCACCATATTTTACATCATTCTCAATTTTCGCATTTCCATCAAAGTTCTCCCCGGTAAAAGGGCTCTAAGTTAATGGGGTTGTCGTCTTGACTTCTAGTAGGCTGACCAAATTGATTAAAATTTCTCCGAAATATGTCGTTTTCTGATGCTATTCTTTAATTCAAGGCAATTATTACAGATCTCGCCATCCATGGTAAACTGTTAAGCAGTAAATTTTTTAATGCTCGTGGTCGCACAGTTTTTCCCTTGACCAAACCCTTTTCTTTTAGGCCAACCATAGTGGCATAAATCAATATTGATTAGTTGTTCTTTTCCTTTGAGATTTTACCCCGCACGCACTTATCGCCTGTAAACGTCAAGTTGTCGTCTAGCAAAAGCTCTGAAATACAAGCCAAACTCATTTAAATTATAGATATCCTCTGGTTTGCATTTCCGTAGCACTTTTCCAAAAGTTGGTCAACACGTTCGTGGTTAACGTCCGCTGATTCTCCTCCGAGTGTTCCAAGTCCGAGTCATCCAAGGATGTTCTAAAGTTCTGAGAGTCTAAACCAGCGTTTTCTAATTGGTGAAGTTTGAACCCCCAAGGGTACACGGCCATTTTACTGGGGGTCCAGTTTTAAAATCATAATAAGAATAATTAATCAAATATTAAAAATACATTTCTTTAAAAGAAAAGTTTGAAATAAACGCGCGAAAACACTGTTTCAACGTTGATAGCACTTGTGACATCTTTCGATATGAGAACTTATGAATTGCCTGGCTGCGATATGGAGCTTCATGGCGGAAATATGATATGCAGGGATCCATTACAAAAGGTATTTTGGAACCAATTAACCAGTTAAGCAATTTATTTCGTTTTTTTCTGATACAATTATTTTCACCTCAGTCAAAAGGTTTATGTACAATGCAGTAAATATTTTCTAGCTCCTACTTATTATAATACGATTCTTGACAACTTGACAACACCAGAAGGCGGTCGAAAAACCTATGTTTCTCACTTCACTACCCTTCATCGGTGTTGGACACCTCGGCTTGTTTATTTGACTCATTGTCAGTTAATATTGTCATTAATTATCGATAAATAGGATATTTGGGAATCGTTGCTTTAAATCGCTGGTTGCTTCCTTGGTTTTGGCTGTTATTAGCGAGTTTGAAGTTGGAATATCCTGGCTTCTCGCACGAGCACAGTATTCAACACAAATTTTGTCTATTCAGGCAGCATCGCCTTTCAATTTTATGGATTTTTGATCCAAATTTTTTCCAAATTTCCATTGTCTACGAAAGTGTTCCTTCTGTTTACCAATTTGAGGAAAGGACAAGTAACATGGTATATATCTTTCAACCAATTTGCAAACATTGAACTTTTCATGCTCTGAAGTACTGATTACTTAATTTTTTGCCTTATAGTCAAAAAATTTGGAATTGTTTGGCCGCGCTACATCCAAGTATTACTGAATTGTAAAACATGCTAACAAGTAAGTACTGTAAATACTACATTTGGATTCGTGGGGGAATCCCATGCGGTAATCGATGAAAAACTGTGGCCGTGGCAATTTTGTTATAAACGATAGTTCTAGTCTGTGACTACATCACACGGTAAATTCCTCACCATATAATTTTTCATTAAATTTGGTGACACGTGCTCCGCTAGCACGAGGGAATCGTCATCAAAACGGTACGTCACCGAAGTTTTAATTTGTTTTGCCCGTTTTTGGAAATTTGCGTCCGTTATTGGGAGCGTTCTGAGCGTATTGGGACTAATCTCGCTGTCTGCGCGTAGTCGTGCGCCAATTAGTACGTATTTTACAAAGGAATTGATACCCAAAAGTTTTGTTTCAAAAATATTACTTTTTTTCTAATGCGTCTTTCTTAATCAATTTTTCAGCTGAACTAGATTTATCTGCAAATGCGTTATAGTACAAATGGTGCCATATCTAAAACAAGTATTACATTACTTTCAATATTTAGGTTAATGATTTATTTCTTTTTCTAATTTAATACGTCAAACACAGTTAGCTATCTAGACATGAATTAGAATACTGTTACCCGAATTAAAATGTCCAATATTAATTAAAGCCGTTTAATTACGTGGAAGTGGGCGGAGTGCAATAAAACATGCAGGATGCAGGAAATAATATTCGCGCAAAAGGCTCGTATTTTCCTGTCAACCGCTACATTCCGCCTCTCTAGTTTTGGCTTTACAACATGATTACTATTTATGAAATCCTCGTAGGGGGTACCGCTCATCAAATTTTATAATGCGTTTCCTGTATATACCGCACCTTTTCCCCCTAAAAGAAAAAAACGAAAGTTTCCTATGGCTCATAATCGGGTTAATTTTAGAGTTTTGGATTTCCTGTACATGATATATTTGTCTTTTTTGGAAAGAACTGATTAGGCGGAAATCAGAACTGTACTTGTAATAATAAATACGTGTTCTGTCATTAAGCTTAATAAAATGGCAATTTTAGAGTGATAAATCAGGAAATTGAAATGTGAAACTGCCATTAACACGTCGATGCCTACGTGCATCGTGGAAATCTGAAGCTGGTTAAAGTTTGGGAAGTCCAATCAAGTACGTCGTAGAATCGAAATGAGTAGTTTGAGGGTTTACAATACTATTGTACTTTGCGTTTTCTCTATTTTACTTACAATTAAATGCATTATATACTCTGATCGTTACAATTTCATATCTCCAGTAATAGAAGTTCTCTTGTATTCAAAAGAACGTAATTTGGGTATATCCCATCCACCCGGAAATGTGTTCCAGTCCAAATTCTTTACGTTCCTACTTTTTCGGGCAAAATTAAAAAAATCAGAAAAGGTTAAACCCCGTATTAATCCACCAAATCAACTAAAATTACATTAATTAGACCACAGTCATACACTTGGGCATACACAGATACACACACATATATAAATATACGTATACTTATCTAATGAACGAATTGTTCCTGAAGATGATACGTAACGAATTAATGTAGCGTAGCTGAATCGGTCTGATTGGAGAGGCAAATTAAAGACTAATTATGACAATTTGTGTCCGTCTTCGCAGCGGTCGGTACCGAAACGATATTTTTAATGAGCGTTTATGTCTGATGCGACCCGGGAAACCGCGCGTTCCTAGATTAAGGATGTTTTCATTTTACGATATATTAATTCGACGTAGTACGTGGTCTCAATAGGCAATCCTCAAACGAAGACGCGAATAATGACGTCTCATTGTTAATATAATAGATTGTTTCTTTGTACCGATCAATATCGTATTGATTAGTAAATTTATGTATGTATATACATCTACATCTACGCTACGTTATCGAGGTAGAAAGTATGTAATTAATAGGTTTAAGGGGGAACTGAGGGAATGGGATTGGTTCGAATACTCAACCTTATTAAAACTAAAAATAAACTAAACGTTATTCACTTCAGAATGGGAATGGGACGAACGTCAAGATATATATAAATGGTAGTAAATTCATCGATGTTAATTTTTAATATTTTCCTTCACAATGTTGAAGTTAATGCGTGGATCTTGTTGAATACCGACGAGTCCTTTCGTCGTCGATTTCTCGAGTTGATCCATGGCGATAAATATTACAACGTAAGCTTCTCGCACGACACCAAATAGGGCGTTTTGTATTTGATATAGAGGAAAGAGAACAAATATTAAAAACGTTGACACTTACCGGCTATCGACGAAGTTGATGCGGCACCTAGCCAACCGTGCGAGGATTCCAAAAGTTTAGCCTGTAACAAAACGTCGAAATCAATATACAGAACATTTTCCTTAAATTAAAAAAACAAACTTGAAACACGACTTTCCGAGCGAACTCATCACATAAGACAGAAAAAATGTACATATATATTATGACATTGTGATGTGGTTTGAAGACGCTCTCCTCGTTACTAGCGAAACACATGCCACCGAATTTAGTCAATAATTGTCTGGTAAGAAGTTTCGTTTATAACAAGAAATAAACAAAAATTAAAATTGCGCATCATTTGTACATTTTGACCCAGATTCCCTGTTTGGTGTTGTAATGTGGTTTTATACTGACAACATTACATGCTTAAAATTCGTATTCTTTTGACAGTAGATTACACCTCAAACTATGCACTGTTCAAACAAGCGCGTTTCAAGCACAATTTCAATAAAAAATGCACAGAAACTCGAGCATACAAACACAACTGTTATCAATTCTCTGGAAGATTTCGCCTAAACCTTTACAAGTTCGAATATTGTAGAAGTATACTTATGCAATACTAACAAGGGAACACCGGTAACCCCGCATTTGTGGAGGGGCTCTAATGAAAATAGTATCGCTTAAAATTTGTGCAAATATTTCTAAAACTATTGGAGATATTAAAAAAAGTTCAAACATGTTTTTAAATATATGAGGAGTACTAAATGATAGCATAATCGTCATTTCAAAATTTATTAATCTCGATAGGGAAACTACTTCCACCCCAACTCTTTTGAAAATTTGATTATGCTATCATTTAGTACTCTTCAAACAATTAAAAACCTGAATTAAAAACTTTTTTCAACACCCCCAATAGTTTTTGCACAAATTTCAAGGGGTTAGCGTTCTCATTAGAACGTCCTGCACTCCACAAATGGGGGATTCCACCCATAAGAATAAGTGCAATAATCTTACATTGGACCCCTCTAAAGATCGACTAAATTTCAAATTTTTTTGGGGTTCGAGTTGGCGGTGTTCCCTTGTAAGTGAAATGTTTCTGATACTTTTACACAACTTGTATCTTTGATTGTACTTATCTCCGACGAAATTGATACCATTCTTTGGTCGCGTGATTAACAAAGATTATCATTGTTATTATTATTATTGCAGATATTTCGATTTCCCCCAAAATTTGTGAAAACTTCGATTAGTTACGGTATCTCGTGTTATTGTGGGTGACGGCTACACCTTCGTTTTTCAAACTTGCAAAATATGAAATACCAGAACAATATAAGGAGACCAAAGGGGCCAAAATCTGTTCCAAACTCTGTCACAAAATTCTAACCGGTTGAGGTTTGGGACGTTGACGGTTCAGAACACGTATAATATCACTTTGACCTTTAGAATAGTGAAATACAGATCTTGGGTAAATTATAGGCTTAATGGCCCTGGAAATGATCATTTTTTTTGTCAAACTTTAGGCTTTTGTCAAATTTTTTGATAATATTCGGCTTTGCTCGAGGACTCTCTCAAACAATCTACATTTTGTTGTGTTTGAAAATGTAAGGTTTGACAATCAAATTTGTCAAACTTATTTAATCGTTTCCAGGGTCCCTTAGTTAGCGAGATGTTTCCGAAGCACAATATTATTTTCGTATTACTCGCCAATAGCTTCAGTTTGATACACAACATCCATAACTACTCTGGAGATTTTGAGTTTAAAGAAAATTTGTAAAGATCTTGTCTAGAACCAAGTTGATTGTAACCAGGCATATTTATGCTTTCGTGTGCGTAGGATACGATTTCAGATCTAAAATTTGATAGAATCTGATACTATAGAAGTTAGTCAGTTAAGATTTGGTGTACAGATATCCTCGAAAGATAGAACGCAGTTCTGTATAGCTTCGAACGTCTAAGTTTGTGTTTCAAGATCGTATTTCCAAGCTAGGGACAGTTGTAATGTGTTTGCCACTGCAGTTATGGTATACGCTGCTAATAACGTAATAAGTGTAGACGTGGCAAGTTATACTTTAAAATACTCAAATTTGTATTTAGACCAGCAAGTTATCTTCACCCAAGCTTTGAAGGGTTCGGAGTTCGACGCTATTTTCTTACGAAATTCATTCGAATCCCCAACTTTGTCTCCATTTTTTTGGAGATGCAAAATAAAATGTAAAATTCGTCAGCTTCGTGGTACGAAGTAACGTATTGGATTTGGAAACATCTACTAAATCACCCGCACTGTTAGATATTGAAAGCAAAATTGTAAAGGAATGAAAATACGAATAAATTAAAATACTGAAACTTAAATTAATAGAATCTCTATAATCTCTACGTTTGTTTACCAACTCTTGGAAGTGTTACCGCCATCTGTCAATTAATTGATCTTCCCCTGTAATTACATGACCATTTCTATCTTTTATATTTATCATATTGTATTCGTTTTTTTGTCTTAGTTGTTTAAGGGTGGCATAAAATAATTGTTAGTCATTTTCTCCCCAAATTTTATCCAAACCTTGACCTTTCTACGTTTCTATATTTTTCAAAATCGTCTAGGTTTTTTGTTTCTAGATATTTTTTCCAACTGGTTATCTGCATACTTATTAGGTCAAAGTTCATGTGTAGAACCTGGGCAGCGTAGGCTTGCAAAATGAAGATGAAACTTTGACCGCATTCTTTTAAACAAAATATCGAAAAGGTTATTTCTGGCTCTATGCATGGTACCAACTTGAGAGATTTGTTTTATTTGGTTCGATTTTAACAATAATAACTACATAGGTACGCGGATTATGGGACAAAATAAAGACAAAACAATATATTTTTCAGCCTATCAGACTTTTCAAATCAATATTTCCCATGAAATGCATTCATTTTGTAGGAGTTTCTGTAGAATCTCTTTAAGGTAGAATTCTACTGGACACAATAGAGGATAATGTGCAGCATACGACCGATCAAATTATCTAATTCTGACCACCGTTCTGTACATAATTCATCGTTACGATTTTATGAATTTTAGCCCGTTCTGAAGACATAGTCCTGAATCTGGAAGTAGGGGATGCATAACTCAGAAATTTCTAATAAGGGAATAAGGAGACCATTCGTCTCAAGTCAATGTTCAAAATGCACTTCCTAGTTAAAATTCTTCGAAAATATTTGGTCGATAAATTTGCTTCATACGATACGACAAACCTGTGTTCAGTATTACTTTCGGTAACGTCATGAATTTTGTTAAACTTATAATTTGGTAGTACAGCGAGACGAAAGCTTAAACGGGGATATCAATGAATGATTAACTCCGTGTATAGCTTAGCACAAATTGGGAAGTACACGTGACCCAAGAAATCTTTAAAATTCACTAACATTTACCTCTTAAAAGAGATTTCTTCGTGTACGGGATGAGATATAAATTTTGCTTTTTCTTGCTTCCTTAAGAATTCTCAAAGTCACTTAAAAGTATGACATCGATCCTTTTTGGAAATGAAAAAGTAACATCCTCGCAGGTTACGCTCTTCATTAGGCCAGCCTTCGCTAATATAGACGTGCAGTGACCAAACAGTAAAAGCAGAAAACGACCTTCCATCGTTTCAAAACAACCAACCGTCGGTCGTTTCGAATGCATAACACAAAACGTTATGCCCTGACTGAAAAATACGCACGTCTTCGGGTTGACAGCCGTGGACGTTCCTTTCGATAATAAAACTTTCGTCGAGCATCTCCTTACTCCGGTAGAATGGTCGCGACGATCGTGTCCAATACATCATCATGCAGAATGCATGTATACTGTTGCCGTTGTGTTGTACGAGCGTTTCGCCGTAAAAAATACGCTCGTAATTACACGGTGCACCGCTGTCGGGGGTATTTACCATCGCGAGCCGAGCCCCGTTCGACCAATCGAAACTGGACGATACGACGAAGAGAAGAGAGAGGATGACGGCGACTACGACCACGACGACGACGACGACGAAGAAGGGAAAAAGTAGCACACTTTTTGAATCTTGCACGACTCGCCGCTACCTTGGGTGGCTTTCGTTAGTTATGACCGTTATGACATTTGCTCCGCTGCTGCACGCTGCCACCGCTCTCGCTACTTCTTCCTTCTAGTCGCTTCCATCCTTTCTTGTTAGTCGTTCGTCAATGTTTTCCTCGTTCCTCTCGTTTCGTCCCGCGTCATTCGACTACTTGTTATGCCGTTCTTCGTAAGGACAGATGCTCGTCGTATTAAGAAGGGCACTTTTTCCGATCGCCGATGGGAAATGATTGGTTACGACTTCCTATGGATACACGCTGATTTTCTGCGTGGAGGTTCTTGATGTTTCTGTATGGAGTTTCGATGGGTTAGTGCAGTGGTGGGCAAACTTATTAGTCAAAAAAGCCAAACATCAGCACCAGGACGATTAATTTTTTTGACAGCCAAAAAGTGAATAACCTATCGAGAATCATATGTTGTTCGGAGTCGGTATTAAACTAGTATTTAATGTGAACTATAACCTTGCATATTCTTCGAGAGTTTTGATTACTCAGGTTAGTATGTCGTTGTTTTTATTTTCAAACAGGATTCCACATTCTCATCAGTAAGACGATTTCTCAATTTAGTCTTGATGAGGTTTATGCTTGAAAACGATTGTTCGCATGAATACGTTGAGGCAAAGAGTGAAAGAATAGCAAATGCTACTTTTCGTTATGATCGTAAGAGTTAGGTATACTCTTCTAGGTGTTGAAAATTATCATATCTTCCTCCTCCTGGGCTTTTAAAGCAGACCACTTTTGCTGTGAACTGAGATCACATTTGTTTTTCTTAAATTTTGCAAGTTCAGCATTAAGGCGTTCGAATTTCGAACTTCGTAATTTTTTGTTTTTTAACTCCAGCAATTGCATTTCAAACGTCAATAGTAAAGGAAGAGAAATTCTGCTACGTCTGTTGTTCTGAGTTGTTCTTGAACAAAGGCTAACGTCGCTATGCTATTTCTGATATCCTGGAAACTCCGTAGAAAAGCTTCCCTCATATTTAAAATTGTTGTTTTGAAACAGCAAATGTGAAGTACCGAGTAATTTTCTTGGCGATGTTTTACCAGCCTTGGAAAATGAATTAATGTTTCTTCTTCAATATCTCGAGCAAAAGGGACAATTTATTTTCGAATGAAATTACTTCTTCTAACATCGAAAAAATGGTGTTTCCTTTCCCCTGTAGTTTACTATTAAGATTATTTAGATGAAACACAACCATGAAATAAAACTTTTGGATCCACTGATCGTCCGTTCAAGATAGTCAACACCGTTCTTTAGGAGAAATGCTTTAATATCTAATAATAAGGAAGTAAACCGTTTTAAGACGTTCCCTTTTGATATCCAACGTACCTTATTGGGAGCAGAAGATCTGCGTATTCACTCCCCATTTCATCTAAAAATTCTTTAAATTGGCGATGATAAAGAGCTCTAGCTACAATTACGTTGACAATCTGTATGACCAATTCCATAACATTGCAAATTTCTTCTGGAAACATGTGCGAATAAAGCGCTTCTTGATGAAATGCCACGGTAAACAAGTATCACGTGATTAATTTTATCTTTCAACATAGAAACGAAACCATTCTTTTTCTTCTGTCATATTTTTTGCCCCATCGGTTAAAATTGAAGCAATTATCTCGAGCGGAATATAATGTTTCTCCATGCATTCCATGACAGAATTTGCAATATCCTCGCCCCGTGTTTGACCACGTTTCCAGTGGTAATAATCCTAAAAGTTCTTCCTTAGGGTCCGTGAACGAAGTAAATCAAACAAATAGTGAAACTTGCGCTGTATAATTTATGTCAAAAGATTCGTCAACAGCTAATAACAAAGCTTCTTCAAAGATTTTGGATTTGCCGATTTGTTGTATTCAAAGGCACTTTGACTGTTCTATATTTTACAGTTTTAGTAAAATGTCGAAACTCTTTAATTTTTTCAAGAATTCCTTCCTTGTCCTTAAAATCCCGGAATAGCTCTTCGGATGCATTTATAAAACGACTTTTAATATATTCACCGTATGTGCTTGGTTTGCCTCGTTTTGCAATCCCTTGCCTTACAATAAAGGTTGCAATATTAACATTGCTGCTAGATTACACTCAAGAATTAAATACTAAGACTTGATATTTTTTAACTCCTCGAAGTTCCTCAACCGCTTTCTTCCTCGCATCACCGGCGGAATATTTACTGCCAAATGACGAATGTTTAGTTGTAAAGTGTCTCTCCAAATTTGACTTCTCGTTTTATGTGACAATTTTTCTTGACAAATAAGACAGGTTGGAAGACCATATAAACGCGAACGAATGGGTCCATTCAACTTTAAATTCGCGGGTTTCGTCTTCGGCTTTTCTTTGCTTCTTTTTGTAGCCAAGTCAATTAAAAACATTTCATTTTATAGCAACAGAAACTGCAACAAAAATTATAACAACATTATTAAATTGATGCCACATTATAACTTGCCGGCACCTGCTCCGCTTGGGTTAGTGTAATCAAAATAGTTTGGATTTCGGATTAATTGATTCGTACGAGGTTTTCACCTGTTTAAGCAAAGCACTAAAAGAAGTAGCAATGAAGTTTCCAACAAGAAAATGAGTAAGAAACAAACGGCCAGACGCTGATGGTAACATTCGTGCAGAAATTAAGCTCAGGAAAAGAATTTAGGCGGTTTCCTCAAATCTGGGAGAAATGGGGGAAGAAGGGTTGCTTAAATTGCTGCACGCATTACCGCTGCCGAAAATTAACAATTAACAACAATCAAAAATCGTCAGGTTCCTTTGGAGCATTTGTATGACCAGAAATTCTGCCTTTACGAAGATCAACCTTTTCCGAAAACTAAATTTATGGAAATACACTCCGACAGGGACAAATCAGCTTAACTAGGTTGACGACTTATTGTTAGCTATGTGTAAAACTTTGCACGCGATACGTTTGGACGAGGATCTTCAGGTCATTGAGAGGACGCTTTTGTCGTAACAGTTGGTTGAATTATTTACTTGAGATTTAAACATTTTCTCAGCAGATAGATATCTACACTTAATTCCGTAGCTGTGAGTGAGTAAATTTACCTTAAACAAGAACTGCTTAAAATGTTAATTTCAGCCGCGCCAGTGACGACAATGAAAAAGTAACGCGGTGGCGAGAGGGAGGGGAAAAGAAGCGAAAGAATAAATAGCCTTTTACGGCATTTTCCGCGTAGCACACTTTATAACAGGATGTCCGCTAGAGTAATTAAAATAAAACTGCGAACATACAAATAATACCGGCATCTACTCGCGGAAAGAGATAAACGTATACAGCAGACATGTATAACACGGCGAAGAAATAAAAACAAAGCGAGAACGTATATACATACATACAGCGTTATGCACTCGTAAATTTAAATAAGTAAAATTGAATTTAAATATTCCGTAAAACAAAGGTCGAAGTACTTAGCCATAAACGCGAATGCATTCGTGTGTACGAACGTTCGTATTGTACCGTTTGAGTCCCGGGCATAGCATAAATATGCTCGGAGAAAATTAATCTATCGGAGATGTATTAAATTAACATGTCAAAATGGAAACGCTTCAAACGTGCGCTGTGTTCGTTTAAAATTTCATTTACATAATTCCCTTCCCAGCGTCGTCCTTTTATTTTTTCGTACGGGATCATAAAAAAGCGTGTAGATATACCATAGGAATATATGGACATCACACACAACGCACACACACACACACACACACGTCGCACATTGTCTAAGAGAAAAAGAGGGAGAAAAAAGGGGAAAAAGCGTCTCGTCGCCCGTTCGTATTTAATCTCGTGCGCCCCGCGCGTATCTCTTTTAATGTATGCGGAAAATTTACGAACGACGGACAACAATGGACTACAAATTTGTATTCATTTATTTTTATCGTCGTGTCAAAAGTTGTAAAAAGCGAATTCGAATAATATGTAAAAAGTAATAACGAGCCTTCCTGTCTCGTTTTACCGCCCTTCTACTCGTTTAATATTAACGAGAAATTATTTTTTTACGGGGTAGAACGTAAAGAACGATAATTTTATGACGGTGCGGTTCTCGGCTGGAGACGGATGCGCTTGGAAATTTCGGGGATTAATAAAATTTTATGCCTCAAAGTTTACACCCAGAATAAGATTTAGAATTGTCGTTGATTCCAAGACTGTCTAAGGCAGGCATGGGCAACCTTTTTGTAGAAATTTTATGCTGCGAGTAATCTTGAAAAATATACATTTTTGTAGTATCCTTATGATTCATTATGAATTAAGTTTAGACGGGCCGTGCTAATATGCAACGAAAGAATTCAGTAGCGGGCCGGACAAATCTTACTCGAGGGCCGCATGTGGCCCGCGGCCCGGAGGTTGCCCATACGTGGTCTAAGGGTTCACAGGATGTTAGATTATGAATGAGAATCAACGCTTTTAAATGACTACCACCCGAATAAATTCTTTGTAACTCAAACATTCAACAAACTTTATAAGTCATTCAGGTGTAATGCGTCCCACCTCGACAGATTCAACGGTAGTTTTATTTTTCTAGAACTGCTTTTAGTGAATAAGCCAAAATTAAAAGAATCCTTAATGGAAAACCATGAACCGATTAAAGATTATCGTATTTGGCGCCGTATTTATGCACAATGATCACCAACCACTGCACGCCACACACTACACCTATATAATTCAAAAGAATTTCAAAAAGAAGTTTATTGGTGATGAATTTTTAAAAATTGGGAAGTTGGAATAGTGACGTGGATGACAATGGAATTCCTTTCACGTTATCTAAATTAACACCACATTGAAAATGAGGAGAACATAGCCTAGAAACGTCTGTCACACGTTTTATCGCTAGACATATATATATATATATATATATATTATATATATATTGACTGTTCACTCAGAGCATTCTTATGCCGCATTTCTCATCGGTACAGAATCTACATTATCATATATATATATATATATATATATGATTTCACTATAGGTATAATTGATTAAAATTTTTGAAATTTCCCTGCTTGGTCGGAAAAGAATTTCAAGCATAGTTTTACTTTTTAAAAGGCCGCCATGACAATTGAGTAAAGAATGGTTTTCTGTTCAAGTAAGGTACCATTTCGGTTAATAATACGGCAAAATATTATTGAAAAACCTGAAGTTGTAGAGTATGAAATTATGACCCTATGCAAAATTTCACAAATATCGGACTATTTTGACTAAATCAGTATTCGTTTTGTATTCTGTAACTGCAGACAAACAAGTAATTCGTATCACTTGTAAAAAGAAAATTAATGTAAGTTTCTAATAAAGTATTTTATTCAAAAAAAAAAAAAAAAACAAAAATCCACAACAAATACTCCACGACCGCCATAATCAATTTGAATCATTTTTTAAAGAATTAACTTCGGGGTTACCTCCACAGCTTTATGCTCTAACAGCTATTGGGTGCTTGCCGTCTTGACTTCCCGTGAGTTCCCGTCGGGTTCTTCTTCTCTGGTTGATCAGCCATGCCCTACCAAACATTTCTCTAGCACTATCTCGTTTCAGACATCGACTTTCACCTTTCCCTTGGCATCTTTTATCCATGTTTCGGGACCAGCATGCATAATATAGTCTACCTCACAATAACAGTGCTGAAATATTTTCTGTCTCGAGGATACTTAACAGGTCTTCTGCAGCTTTACTACCCTTATTTTATATCTTTTTGCTATTTAAATCAAATAAAAACAAATTCGAAATTTGCCTTTTATTTCACCTAGAAAGTGCTGGAAGTAACCCAAAAGGATATACACTACACAGCGCACACACGCCCGCACCACCAAACCACTATTAATACTCAATATTTCAGTAACTTTTAGTACCTTTCTCTCGATAAAATCCTCCAGTCGTTGGGCACAAACTTAAACGCTTTCCAGCGATTCAGCCCACAAAATCAGCATAAATACATAATTTGGCATATTTTTCAAAAATCGAAAGCATTGTCCTCCAGATTGCTGTTGCTTTACTTGCATGGTGAGCGCTGTCTCTTTCGTTAATGACTAACTTGAGTTCGATTTTGATTTCCGCGAAAGATTTAGTTGTGTTGCTGTACTTTCTAATGTATCATTCGCGCTGTTGATACCAGAAAAGTTGCTGTTCTGTTGCTATTGAGCTTTAATAAAACTGCTGTTCTGTTGCTATTGAGCTTTAGTAAAACTTTCGATTTTTCTAAGTCACAGCAGTATGTAAAAAAATGAAATCGCCTGGATTAGATGTTGTAGCATTAATGTTGCTAAGTTCACACTTTTCCAATAGAAAGCAACAACTTATGCTGAAGCCAAGATGTTCTAAATCCATTAACTTAACGTCGGCAGTCATCCAAGTAGTCATTTTGAGGTTGATACTGTTTGGTTTATACACAATTCTCACATTTACATTTGATTCGAGCAATGTTGATGTTGCTCAGCTTAAAATCAATGAAGACCCGGAGAATATTCCTCTGCCTGCCTACCTAAAATTAACCCCACTAAAACTTAAGCTGCAGCATTTTTGGAATCGCAAGTATGTGTGAATCTGCGCCTACCTCACTTCGCCTTTCTATTAGGGGAGTTGCTGTTACTCGTCTTGATTGTGAAAAAAATCTTACCGTCTATATGGACTCTGATCTTAAGTTTCACTTTAATACCACTTTTATAATACAAAAAATTTATGATTGCAGTAAAATCGATGTACAGTCACGGTCAAAGTAATTGACCGATGTGATCATCACAGTCTCAAGTACTCGAATATTCGCCTCGCTTTGACAGAGTATCGCATAATCTCATACTAGACGTTGTGAAACTGTCACTATGGACAGAAAATTGTTACATGCTGGCATTATATTCAATTGGTTTTATCGCACGCTTCTTCTTCTTCTTAATCTTTTTATCCTTTTCTACCTTTCGGTGTAAGGGGATCGCACGCTAATTGCCCATATGTTATCTACCACAGATGTTTTACCGAAGCGAAGATTCTTTGCATTCAGCATATTTGAAACTGCTGTAAGAGGTCACTTTATGGCATTGGTAGGAAAATCCCCCAGGATATGCACGTTAGTCAAGTACACGCGTGTAAAGGTGAAAAGACATCCTAGATGCCCTATTATCGAGGAAGTTACCATCACGCTAAAAATGCAAACATAAAACTTCTGTAGGTGTGTAAAATTTCTTAGATGGAGCACGTTCGAATCCGAACGCACCTGTAACAACGAATTGCCATGAAAATTACGATCATTATAATCGACGTTCTGTTAAAATTGTTTCCTCCTTTTGCAGTTTCGTACGCGACCGCTTCGAGCGACAGACGTCGCCCGCCGACAATTTCAACACATGTCGGAAAACGTGCGGAAACCGCGGCGTACCGCCGATCGATCGAACGAACGAACGTTTCGCGATTTGACAAGTGGCGATGCGGTCATTGAGATCGAATAAAACGGCGGCGGCGAACCTCTTTAGCGGTTTAGTAACGGAAGAATTGCGTCGATAATTATACGATTTATGCACTTATCGAAAATGTTCGATACGTCGATCGAGGAAGGAAATTACACAAATCGGGTCTCGAGTAATGGTGTCGTAATGAATGTAAATTGTTCGTATCAAATATATCGGTTAGTGGAATCGAGTTCGGAGGGTGTAATTTGCTGTCGGATGAAATAAGCCGATTCAGGAAGGAGTACTGATTGTTCGAAAGGATGATCGTTAGGTGCTTTAGGTCTCAAATAAATGAATAAGGTCGTTGCAGCGGTAAAATTCTTTTATCTAATTTACATCTTTTACGTACGAGATGCTATATAGGAAGTATGAATGAATTGCAGTTCGAAACTGTAAATTTGTTAATCGGAAGAGGTAGCCTCCTTTTTACTTCTGTTGTGGTAATTGCGTATAACACCATAACGATGGGATGGAAAGGATGCGAGAAATCGAAGGTGACAAACGAAGCATGTGTCTTTCCTCCAATTTAATATTTGTGCCATAAAGCATTAGGTACAACAAAATGAAGGGTGGTATGGGGATGGTGTGAGACATGGAAGGTTAGGAACCAAATATGCGTCTTTTGCCCAATTTAGGCACCAAATCTGCCTAGTTCGAAGACGAAATTCACGAAAAGAAGCATCCAAAAGTCTGTTCTATTGCATCTCTTGAAATCGATGCAAGAACTCTCGGCATATCCAAGAAACGTCAAGCGATAACCTCTCTGGGATAAATATCTGTTTATGCGCCATTTTTAGTAAACATATTCGTGCCACAAATCCATTGGGAATAACACCAGAACAATGGGAATGGGGAGGATGTAAGAAGATCAGAGGCGAAATATGTTTCTTTCACCCAATTTAGGCATAAAATTTTCTGAATTCGAAGACGAATTTCACGGAAAAAAGCATCTAAGTATCTGCTCAATTGTACCTCTCGAAATCCATGCTAAAATTCTCGATATTTCCAAGAAACTTCAGGAACTAATCTTTCTCGCATAAATCTCTGGTAATCTGTCATTTTCGATGAAAATATTCCTGCAATAAATCAAATCTAACATCCGAGCGATGAGACTTAGATGATTTGAGACGTGGAAGACCAGATACGAAATTTCCGTCTTTCGCCCAATTTAGGCATCAAATTTTCTGAATTCGAAGGCGAAGTCCATGAAAAGAACCACCTAAATGTTTACTAAATTGTACCTCTCGAAGTCGATGTAAAAATTCCCGGGATTTGTAAGAAACGTCAGGCGCTAACCTTTCTGGGATAAATCTTTGCTTATTCGCCATCTCTAGTAAAAATATACGTGCCATAAATCAATTGATTATAACATCAAAAGAGTGGAATGGGAAGGATGTAGGAAATAGAATATCAGGAACGAAATATGCTTTTTTCGCCTAATATAGGCAGTTCGAAGACGAAGTTTACGAAAAGAAGCAAGTAAAAGTCTGTTCAATTATACTTCTCGAAATTGATACAAACACTTTTGGGATTTGCAAGCATCGTCAGGGGCTAACTTTTCTGAGGTAAATCTTTGGTTATCCGTCATTTCTAGAAAAAATATCCATGCTATAAATCAATTGGGTATAACATCAGAACGATGAAACTCAGATGATGTGATAGACATGGAAGGTGAGAGACGAAATATGCGTCTTTCGTCCAATTTAGACATCAAATCTTCTGAGTTCGAAGACAAAGTTTATGAAATTGCAACTGAGTACAACATCAGAACGACTAGGTGAGGAGGATCTAAAATATGAACGGTTAAAGACAAAACATGCGCCCTTCGTCCAGTTTAGGCATCAAACCTTCTGAATTCGAAGACGAAATTTATGCAAAGAAGCATACAAAAACCTTCGGAATTTCCAAGAAACGTCAGACACTAACCTCTCTCGGATCAGTCACTCAGCATATCCGCCATTTTTAGTAAAAATATTCGTATATTCATAAATCAATTCGGTATAACACTGAAACGATGAGATGGAGAGGATGGAAGACATATAAGGTCAAAGACGAAATGCGTCTTCTCCTAATTTATGCATGAATGTTCTTAGTTCAAAGACAAAGTTCATGAAAAGAAACATGCAAAAATCTGTTCAATTGTCCCTTTTGAAATCGATGCAAAAGTTCTCGAGATTTTCAAGAAACATCGGGCACTAACCGTCCTTGGATAAATCTTGCGACATATCTGCCATCTTTAGTGAAAATATTCGTGCCATAAAGCAATTAGGTACAACACCAGAATGATGGGATGGGGAGGATGTAAGACATGTAAGATCAGAGACGGAATATGCTTATTTCGCCCAATTTACGCATCAAACCTTCTGAATTCGAAGAAGAAGTCCATGAAAAGAAGCATTTAACGGTCTGCTTAATTGTACGTCTCGAAATCGATACAAAAACTTTCGGAATTTCCAAGAAACATCAGACGCTAACCCTCCTGGGATAAATCTTTACTTATCAGTCATTTCTAGTAAAAATATTCGTGCCACAAATCAATTGCGTATAACATCAGAACGATGAGACGTGGATGATATAAGACATGGAAGCTCAGGCACGAAATATGAGTCCTTCGCTCAATTTAGGGGACAAATCTTCTGGGTTCGAAGACGAAGTTCCTGAAAAGAAGCATCTAATAATCTGGTCAATCCTCTCGACATCGATGTAAAAACTGTCGGAATTTCCAAGAAACGTTAGGCTTTAGCCTCCTTCGGACAAATCTCGCGACATATCCGCCATTTTTAGTAAAAATATTCGTGCCATAAAGCAATTGAGTATAAACCACGAGGATGGGGTGGGCAAGATGTAAGACATGGAAGGTCAGAGACAAATCTGCGTCTTCCGCCCGATTTAGGCATCAAACTTTCTGCACTCAAACACGAAGCTCATGAAAAAAAAAGCATCTGCAAGTCTGCTCCAATGTACCTCTCGAAATCCATGCAAAAATTCTCGGGATTTGCAAGAAACGTCAGGCACTAACCACCATGGGATAAATCTCTGATTTTCACCATTTTTAGAAAAAATATTAAAATTTCCGTTTTTCGCCCAATTTAGGCGTCAAATTTTTTGAATTCGAAGACGAAGTTCATGAAAAGAAGCATCTACAAGTCTGCTCAATTGTACCTATCGAAATCGATGCACAAACTCTCGGGATCTTCAAGAAACGTCACGCACTAACCTCGCTCGGATAAATCTCGCGACTTATCCACCATTTTTAGTAAAAATATTCGTACCATAAACTTTTACATCCATCAGAGTCTTAAAGGTTTCCACGTCCCGTACGTATCGAGTGCCTTATCCTTTCGGAGATTCGATTCTGCAAAAGGTATCCTTCACTGCTACCATACACCTGTCGGTCGTCCACATTAACCAGTTTCGATTCGCATAAGGAACCCCGACTCCTCTATTTGTTCAACGCGAGATAAGCGGTTGACGAGCGACGACGGAAAGCCTTCGCCCGAAGATAAGCGGTAAGCAGAACGGGCAAACCACGATCTGTCGCGAGTTATCCGCCACGACACAAAGATGAGAAAAATTGCGCACCGTGTACCGTTTGCCTACCTCGCGAAACGGACGACGTCGTATTCGTTCCGATCGTCGGAGGGAATCGAGCAGATAAGTAAGTTATTTAGCTTCTTTATAGGATTTCGCTCATATTTATTGCAAAACGTTCTGAAGGCAGCTCCTTTAAATTTGACTGCCGCTGCTGCGGTAGCGGAGACGATGACGGCGGTAGCAGCAGCAGCACCAGCAGTCGGCAGTCCACTTGAATACATCACAACTGACAATAAAGTATTCTTAACAAGGCGGACAAGTCGTAAAGAGGGCCCTTTATATAGACGCGCTCGTAAACAACGGGTCCGGTAAACTGCTTTATGCAATTGACGTTGTCACATAAATTAGAGGTATGCTCGCGTACAGGACTACGTTGGCGTGCGTTGCCTATTTTCTACTGCTACTTCGTCGTGGAAGAATGAAATGGTCATTAGTGATGTCATAGAATGAGATGTGTTGATTGCATTTATCAGTAATCATCATACACTTTAACAGAACTAACGAAGTTGTTGATTGTGAAAGGGTAAGATAGTAAAGTCAGTGTTAAGCAGGTTTAGATGTCAACGAAGTAATAGCCCTAGAAGCTTTGATGCCTCGCGCAGCCTTCAAAGTTATAGGGTTGTTGTCCTGCTTTACAGAACTTCCGCACGTGCGCCTAGTTGATTGTGAAAGTTTGACTTGGCAAGTCAAAAAACAAAAACTAAAAAAATTGAAAATATTAAAGCAAATTGATTGAAATCGACCTTAGATATGCACCTCCTTTTAGTTTAGTTGTTGTTGTATGCTAAAATCACAAACATAACCTCACATTTGGACTTGATACCTTGCTCTGCCTTACTCACTAGTTAGAACTTTAGACCTAAACAATATTAAGAACCATTAATACTTTATGGTCCGATTAACAAGTGGACTTACTATTAGTTTTACTGCTTTATTATATTAATGACTCAAGATAGAACTTAATACTCAAAACCATTAGAAAAAGCAGTGAAAATTACATAGTATTAATCTACAACCTTAGAAAGTGCAAATTGTGGACTTAATACTGTATGGCTCTGAGGTCTAGATATGTAAATTTTATATTGGGAATACCCTATGGGGTAACTCCCTACATGTCTCCAAACATCAAATCAATGTATTAATTGTCGTACTAAAGAGGACAGATTGGATAGAAATTGGGGGATAAATAAAGAAATATATATCTAAGTCTTGCGTAGTTAGTTTAGAACGGAGAGTTGTGTAGTAGCCTGCTGTAAAAGCGTCGCTTGCCTTTGCGCTCAGTTTCATCTATTTCGCTACAAAATCTGGATCTAAGTTCATTCCTGGGCCAGATTTTATCCAGGTTGACCATCGAATTTTTGTTTATTATGCCAGTGATGGCCCCGAGTTGATTTCCCTTTGATTTAGGAAAGTTTAGGGTCACCAATTTTCGCAACGAACTGCGTAGGGATCAATCACTCTTCACTCAATCACTTACAAATTGCGAGGGCGTTACTCGCCCCTCCAAGCAATTAAAGAGCCACCACTTATTCATTCGATGAGTTGGGAAGAAATCACCACAGATTTTCCAGAGAATTCTCGAAGAAGTTATAACAATTTACGAAAGTTTCATCTAACTGATTTTTCTGAAAAACTGCTTCTACTACCAATCCAGCTCTCCGGATATTCCGAATCTGGTATTTCCGTACTGTTCCGTTCGCACCGAATCCGACTCCAGTGCGTTCGTACTGTTTCCCGTTTATTGCCAATTAAGTAACCGTTGTTATTTTCCGGCTGTTCCGAGTCCGGATACGCCGTGCCGTTCATTTCGTAGCCGCTTTCCCTGCAGTTTTCTCGAATATTTCGGATAATTCGAATCTTATTTTCTGTTAATCGCAATGCTTTCATAATGGCGTCAAATTCGTTGGATTTTCCAACTTCGTCATTGGACCGCTATCGTCCGATGCTTATTCAATTATGCCAATTATGCATGAAATCGATCCCTTGGACAATTAGAGCTGGTAATTTTGTGCACTGGTTGAAACTTTCTCGAGTCTCCCTAACTCCAGGGGAGCTAAAAAATGAATTGAGCAGATGCCCCGTTTAAAATGTCACAGAAAACACTTAACATACAAATAAATTTGTACGAGACCGTATTAAAGTAAAATAACGGAAGGGAGGAGGGACACGGTGTCAACGAATTTCTCCCCCGAGAATTCTTTCCTTTAGCACGAGCGCGCAGACTTCGGGAGAAAAGGGAGGAAGCGGAAGCGAGAAGAGTTAATTGATAGCTTCACGCTCGCGCGCGTTTTACAAATTATTCCGTTCCTTCCGACCTACAATGCTGATGATCCCCTCGGCCATTCGGGTTAATACCGGCGATTTGTCGTCTTTGTCTCCGATGAGATTGTGCTCGTTGGATTCTGGCGTTTATCCGCACAAATCTATGTTTCGGAGAGGAATTTAATTCGACTTTCTTTTTGTTGATACGAAAAGGGTAGTGTGTTTTATAAGGTGTAAACGGCTTGTTGAGGTCGTTTCGATGTATGAGATTTTGGCACTAATTTGCTTGTGTATTCAGGGTAGAGAATGAATGTTAAACTGCGAAATAGTGAAGGTAAATCGAGGTTCATTTTGTTCCTTGTAATCTCTTCGCTGAGGATGACGTTTTAATTGCCGAGATATGTATGTGGAGATGGCGTAATTGTCGTTGTAAGGACATAACTATCTTACTTCAATACATTCGACGGAACATAATGGATACAGTTAACTTCGAATTGAGATGATTTTAAAGATGATAATTTTTTTCATACAAAAAATGGTTGCAGAAATATTGCAGAAACTAAAAACGATTGTCCTGCTATAGATAATAATAATAATAATAAAAATCTCCCCGCATTAAGCCAGGAAAGAAACGAACCACGAATCAAAAATTGAAAACGATATCCCCTGTTTCCGCAGAATATAAGGTCGTTTCATTTCTCGTTGACATTTCGTCTATCGCGTGGCGTACTCGCTCACCAGTTGGTCGACCACTTGGCTCGTCTCGGCTTAACCTCGATGCTCGCTGCCCATTTCGAGAGCTCGTGAATAAAATACGACCGTTTCTTCGAAGCTCGTCAGAATCCTGATGCAACCAGCCGTCGCGTCGTCATCGTCGTCGTCGTCTCGATTGCCAATGTTTTCTTCTTCCATCGAGAAATCGTGCGCTTCTTCCGAGGAGAATAAGTGCAATAACACGAGCTCGATTATTCTATAATGTTATGAGGCGGTTTCAATATTTAACGAGGTGGCGGTGGTGCTGACGATGGTTTCGGAGCGCCCTCGGGATGGCCATAAAAGTGTACGTACGAAACGAGACGTGACGGCTTCGGTTCGATATGATTGGTATTGATACATATTTTAGAGGAAAGGAGGAAATGAAAATTTATTAACAACGCCCAGAAAAGTGTAAGTAATAGTTTTGGGTGTCTTAGAGTCAAGTGCAATTGATGAATGTAAATGTTGGCTTGAATTTCATGGTACTCCCTGTACCACCTTGGGTAGGCAATAATAAATCTTCTCATTCATTCCTTTGAACCTCGCATGAGATCTAGGGTAACGAACAAAGAGGAAGAACCAAAACAATTGTGCAACTTTCCTTTGCACCAACGTAGGCAGATAAGGACAAATCTTAAGGGAAGAAACCCGAATGAAAAGAGGGAATGTCTTCTTCTTCTTCTTCTCCTCATTCATCACTTTGTACTCCATGCAAGGCGTAAGATAAAGTAGAAAGAGATAGAACCAAAAAGATATTTCTTTCTGTTTCTCTCATAAGGGTAACGGTAACAATGTCGAAATGCCTATCTACAATTCCAAATCAATGTGATAAGGGCAAAAGAAAATGGTGCAACTTTCCCCTTGTATCAACATAGGTGGAGAATGACAAACCTTGGGGGAGGAAATCCGAAAGAAAAGAAGGAAGGTCTTCTGCTTCTCCTTCTCATTCATAATTTCGCACTCCGCGTGAAGTATAAGATAAAGAAGAAAGAAAAATCAAAAAATATACTTGCCCCTGCTTCTCCCATAAGGATATCAACGACAACCGCGTCGAAATGCGTGTTTATAATTCCAAACCGATGTGATAAGGGCAAAAGAAAATGGTGCAACTTTCCCTTGTATTAACGTAGATAGACAAAGCAACTCTTAGGGCAGGAAACTCGAAATAAATGAAGGAATGTCTTCTTCTACTTTTAATTCATCATCGGTGCGAGGTGTCGGATAAACAAGAAAGAGAAAGCACCAAAAGAAAAAAATTCTCTCTGCTTCTGTCATAAGGATATGAACAATAAGAGTGTAGAAATGTGTATTTACAATTTCAAACCGATGTAATGCTGGAAAGGAAATTGTGTAATTTTCCCTTGTACCACCGTAGGTAGAAAAGGGCAAATCTTCAGGGAAGAAAACCGAGTGGAAAGAAGGAATGTTTCCTTCTTCTTATTCATCAATTTGTACTCCGCGCGAGGTATAGGATAAAGAAGAATGGGAAAGAACAAAAAATATATTTCTTCCCGTTTCTCTTATAAGGATAACGACAACGATGTCGAAATTCGCATTTTCAATTTCAAAATGATGTGATGAGGGCGAAAGAAATGTGTGCAACTTTTCTTTGTACCATCGTAGGTAGACAAGGATAAATATGAAGGGAATAAATCCGAAAGAAACGAAGCAATGTCCTTTTCTTCCTTTCATTCATCATTTTATACTTAGTCAGAGGTGTAGGGTAACGAAGAAAGGGAAAGAACAAAAGAATACATTTCTTCCTATTTCTCTCATAAGGATAACAATAACAGTGTCCAAATACGTATTTACAATGTCAGACCGTTGTGATCAGGGCAAAAGAAATTTGTGCAACTATCCCTTGTACTATCGTGGGGGTAGCCAACGACAAATCTTAAGAGAAGAAACTCGAAAGAGGAGAAGGAAGTTTATTTATTTCTTTGAACCTCGTATGAAATGTAGGACAAAGAAGGAAGAAAAAGAACCAAAAAGAATATTTGTATCCGTTTCTCTCATAAGGATAACGATAACAATGTCGAAATGCGCATTGACAATTCTAAATCAATGTGATGACGACAAGAAGGAAGGTGTAATTTTTCCTTTTACCAACGTTGGTAGATAAGGGCAAGTCTGAAGGGAAAAACCCGAAAGAAAAGGGGGAATGTCCTTTCCTTCTTCTCATTCATCATTTTGTACTCCGTGTGAGGTGTAGGATAAAGAAGAAAGACAAAGAAGTTTCTCCCCTAAAGATAATGATAAACTGGTCAAGATGCATGTTTACAATTCCAAATAGATGCGATGAGGGTTAAAATTTTTTATGCAACATTCCCTACATTCCGTAACCACCCGGCGAAAATACTCAACACTTTTGTTACCAAACTTTGTAAGTAAAAACAATGAATTCAAAGCTTTGTCTTCAAAAGCTAATGTTTCAAGATTTTCGTGACGAAATCTAAACAGAAGCATATAATTTTCTCCTTTGTTTCATCCTCGCTTTAAGTTCTAAAACCATATTCGATTAAGATAATTCAATCTAACATCACGCATACACACATATGTACATACGACTTCACGAAATCGACATAAACGTCCAGTAAATAGCGGCTGTTCACCGACCGCAAGCCGCTGGTAGGTACTATTCTTCAGCTATTATCCGTTCGTAGACGGCAGTTGTTGCAGTTGTTGGCAAACAACTCCTTTATTTTTCGTTTGGCGGGGATGATTGCAGTAGGCAAATTGATGATATGCACGCTTAGGTTTTCTTTTGTTCCGCTATTTTTTTCTATTATATGCATATTCCGTCTGCTTAATAAAGACTAATTTCAAGGTGTAGAAGACATAACGAGCGGTTTTTGCGCGAGTATGTCAATGCGGTATATCAGGTAATAGTCGGTTGCGAGGAAACATCTACATATTGGTTGTCACGGACTATCCGAGGGTTATATTTTGATATCGTTACTCTTTAATCAAGTTAATTACCGAAAGACGAGGAGTAACAGGGAAATTACACGGATTAGTGGTCGCTCCTTCTCCTTTTTTCTGTAACAGGTCGTTTATAAAGCGTTGATAGGTCGATGATCAAGCAGGTATATACGAATGATCGAAATTAGTGGTTTCCACGTGATAGTTTAGAGTATTCTGTTAGTAATGTTGCATTGAATTTGAAAATTATGAAGGGGAAGTCGTGGAGACCACCCTATCATTTTAAATTAAGAAAAATTTCAACATCAAGAAGCGACATTCTGAGGCATTTTATTGCAGTTATTTCTGATGCTTTTGCAGACATTAGAACCATAGAGAAAAGAATTAAAATTGAAATTGGTTCATATAGATTAGATCAATGCCGGATTTGTTGATTTCTTTTTTATTACAAAGATATACACAAAGATTACTTAGAAAATAGGCCCGACAAACATAAACATACACAAAGATTACTTACAACATAGGACTAAGAAAGGATGTATTGATTTGAGAGCAATTGGAAGGAGTAGTGTTAGATGTTTTATTCCTTATACTGGACAATTTTGGGAAGGTTGAAGGTTCTGCTGTTCAGCTTTAACGTCTGACAACCGCGGTTGGTGACTTTGAGAAGAGTATGTGGATTGATGTTGGACTTTACGAACAGATAGGAGTTATTTGGAAGTATCACTTTTACCAGCTGGAGTCTATTTGAACTTTTGGGATGCTCCGTTCGATAACCTGGAAGTCGTTCTCGCAATCTGCTCAAACTTTTCTTGAATTGTACAAAAAACGTCCAAATGTGCTAATTCGGAAGTTTCCAACGTTCCCTCTCGAAAATCACTAAGAGACAGATAACCCTTTAAAATGACGATGAATTTGTCCGCATTTCTCTCTATGTAAGCCTGCTAGATGGAGGGCAGGTATTTCTCAAAGCAACAGGTTTTAAACATGTCCATTCCCTCGGTCTCTTTTATCGCGACTGCAATGCATCCATTATATTTGAATTGAAAAGCAACCTGGAGGAGTAGAATTGTAAAAAGACACGAGAAACGGGAACTAAGAGAGAAGAAACAGGAATCCAAGCCAACTGCACAGAAGAACCTGCGAGAGGAATGATGAGAAAATTGCAATCTGTAAAGCACGATAATCTATTATACTTTATCAATTGCGAGTTTATTGTGGTCCGATGGAAAGAAAAAGGAAACCGAAGAAATGGGACTCGATAAGCACGATAAGCAGATGTTGAAAAGGACACCGCAACTAAAAGAAGAAGGAACTGGAATACAAGTAACCTGAAAAGAAGAACCAGCGAGGGGAGTGCCCGGAAAATAGGTATCTGGAAAGCAAGATAATCTTTTATTTTTTTTGTGAATCGTGAGTCCCTTGTGGCCGAATGAAGAAGAGGAAACTGAAGAAAGGCAAGCGGAAGATGAAAAGTAAAAAAAATACGAGAAACCGGAACTAGAAGAAATTGGAACACAAACAAACTGCAAAGAAGCACCTGCGAGAGAAATTAGTAGCAATCTGGGAAACATCATTTTCCAACATTAGTTTTTGTCAATTGCGAGTCTATTGTAGCCCGATGAAAACAAAGGAAACCAAAAAAAAATGGAACCACAAGCAGAAGCGGAAAATTTGATCCTTTCCGGATTCTGGAAAGCAACAAAATGGAAAAGATGCAGTTATGAAGGGAAAGGCGTGGGAAGAAAAATTCGAAAAATAAAAGAACATGAAATGCAAAATTGCAAAGAACACCCTTAAAAGGAATTGAAAACATTCGAACTGTGCAGATAGTCGTAATAATCTCTGTTAACACATAAGTTAGGCAAAAGTTTCTCAATTATGCAGGATTTATTTACTCAGTCAAACTACATATTCTATTCTGATGGTGGAAAGGTTTTATTCTTTCGTTTCGTTAACATTTCCAGCGAGTTGTGGCTCGCGTACCAGTTAAAGACTTTGGCAACAGAGATCCCACCAAGTACTGAGATCCTAGTCTGCAGATGAGAGGAGTTGATCAGTAGGCGCCTCATGAGGGCCACCCATGATTTTCTGAGTCAGACGTCTCGTAACTAAACTAGTCTACATGCATAGCACTTTGACTCCCACGACAGAGGAAGCCTTACTTCCCGTTTCTTGTTTCCCGTTTCTGTCAGTAACGTCTTTGAAGGGATAAAAAGCGCCTCCAAGGATGGGAGAGTCTTTTGTCAATAACTCTGCAATTGTTGCAAGGAGAAAATATTCAAAATATGGGCATATAGTGCATCAAGGGGGTTGTTAAAACATATGTGAATCGGGAACCTTCATAAAAAAATTAGCCCCTCTCACCATCACCAATTTCAACGAAACTCGGAAGTTGTGTAGAGTTGGTAGTACTATATAAAAGGTGGCTTCTGTCACTGATCTGAACGCATGTGAAGGCGGAAAATAGGATTGTTTTCCTTTTTTGGCCAATTGCAGTTATTGCAAGAAAAAGTAATTTACTGACTGACAATGGATTTAACCCATTCGTACCCGCGGTTCTAATTTTAGTACGGTAAACTGTTCCCAAGTGAGTACAGGGGGTACGAAAGGGTTAAGCAAAAAGTCAACCTATGCCTTTATAATATCAATGGACGCAGGGCTGACGCCGGTGGTCATAGGAAACTTCATCACAAATATATTTTGCCTCTTCTTGTTTTGATGCATAAAGACAGTCATAGTTGTTTATTATACGTACTATATTATTTCAATGTTAATAAATTACGAAGAGTAATAAAATAAAAGTATTTTGTGAGTTTAACAGACATAAATATCTAACCTAAATATGATTTTGTGTCAATATGTTTGTATTTTGGAGTAAATTGTTATCGTTTTATATTTCTGATCAATTGAAAATGCGTAGGTATAAATATTATATAGGTATGTATTCCGCGGTGTTCTGATGATGAATAGATAGTCTTCTCTTGCATCGTGTCTTTGTAGTGTACCATGGTGTACATAAACCCACAAAATGCAATCCATTTCTTATCACTTATGGATACCAGGAAGAAACAAGAAATCAAAATTTTAGAGATCGAGAACTGAATGCCGCTACAAAAAATATAATAGATATGAGTATGTAAGAGCAAGTTGCATAGACATCGGTATTTCCGCAAATCGGTAGGGGTGGGAGGCAGCAATCTATTTGTAAGAATGAAGGTTACCGGTTCGAACATGTTTTAATTGCCCACTTGGTGAGCTATATGCATTTTGAATATTTTCTTCTTGCAACAATTGCAGAGTAATTGGTAAGAAACGGTCCAATCCTTGAGGGCGCTTCTAACACCTTCAAAGGCGTTAATGGCAGAAACAGAAAACGATATTTTATTTAGTCCAATCAGTCCTACATAATTACCAAGTTTCATCGAAATCGGCGTGTGTGAGTTAGGAACCTTTCCTTGTCAGTTACGAACTAAAGAAGCATCGGAAGAGAAGAAATTTGAAAACTTATTACCGTTGAACATAGTCGAGAACGACACAGTAATCCACACGGCCACAAATTCGACTTTTCCAAAAGATAAGCTTTTCCAAATATGCAAATTTGTTTAGAGCCACTTCGAAAATTTTGCCCCAATCATCTCGACATTTCACTCTTTAGATTTGTTTCGACCTAATTAGACTGTTTTGAACTTACGTACGTGGCGTACGTCTAAATCTATTCGCATAACATAATTACAACTAGTCTAGACGCGCCACTGGTGTTTGTAAACTCCACCATCACCAAACAGCCGCCGCGCCGCGCCCGTCATTTTGCTCGGCAAATCTTAACGCTCAGAAGAGAACTGTCGCCGGCGTTCGCGATATATTAAGGTGGCAAACAATAAGCGTACGTGATCCGTGCAAATGTACATAAATTTTCAATGCGTCAAACAGTGCATGTGCGCCAACAAACATTCCTCCAATATAACCGCTCGTATGCAATATGCACCCATCGATGCATACATACCGCACGTAAGCCGAGACACAATCAATCCCTGAACCCCCTCTTCGCCCTTTTCCGACTCTTTTTCGTCGTCGCGCGCTCCCCGCCTTCCTACCCTATAAATTATTCCCCCGTTTTCCTCAGACCGCCGAACCGGTCTAATCAATGTCATTGTTTTATTGAAAACCGGTAATGTTTGTATAAAGTAAGGAATAGCGATGCAGTGCGGAAACTTTGATTATGAGAAACGAATTAATTAATTACGGTGCGACGCAGATGTGGCAGACAGCGACGCGCGTATAGATTTGCTTATGAAACGTCGCCGTCGTCGTCGTCGTCGACGTCTTCTGCTGTTTTATTTACGCCCGTTCGTCGGGAAGACGTCCTCGACGTTTTCGTACTGTGTACGATTTTACGATGTTTATATTTGCTAGCGTGGTTATTAGAGACGTTGTTTTGGGGAACACCAGAACGTGGCGTCGACATCGCTTTGCTATTTCATGGCGTGCCGTTGTTGGTCGATTACAACTTGTAATTTACACGTTTCGAAGGCGCAAAGAAATAGAAATAAGCGGGGAATCTGAGTTAGAGTTGGTTGAACCGTTCGAGGTTTTGTCAAGATACAGACACGTCTGGTATCAATTTTAATCACGTGACGTTTCCCTCCTTAAGTTTTGAATTGCAATCTCAATAGGAATCACATTCTTCATTTTCATTGCAATCCTACTAACAGCGTGAAAGTTTCCTTCTTTTCTTGACTTATAAAAATACTTATCTTATATACCACAATTAGGTCAATTAAATGAGAGCGATTCAATTAATAGTTATATTCTCAGAACGTTTGCAAACGTTTTCGGAACATTTTCATCAGTTAAAATCTAACACGATAAATATATAAACAAACATTTGTTTTTTATTCGGGAAGTATCAACAAAATAACTAATGACTAGGATTGCTTAATGTATAGGATCTGTAAAAAAATTATATTATAAATAACTGATTTAGTGTGCAAACACATACGTGAACACTAAACACCAAAAAGAAAAACACATTATATCAAAAAATCTTTGTCGAAGCCTAAATAATTTTGTTCAAAGATTAGGGAAATCCGACTCAAAAACCTAACCAAAGATTTCCTTCTTATAAAATGTAAAAGTCATTTTAATAAATTATTATATATGTACATTACTTAGATTCTGAACATCGTTTCTGAAATTAACAGTTTTAGTATCTTTCTGTATATGTCATTTCGTATATTAGTTTTTTTATAATTTGTTTTTGTTTTTAATATAATTGTGTTTACAAAATCAAAGTAATGCCGTACAGCGGTTATTGTACGAAAATCATTATTTAAAGAATACTTATGGTGATACAACCTTTTCATTAAATATTGTTTTGTCTGACCAATGTAACAACCATCACAGTCTTTACAGATTATTTTATGAACTACAGTGGAATCTCTCTTGAGCGGACACCGAAGGGACCACTGAAATGTATCCGTACAAGGGGGTTGTCAAGAGAAAACTACAAATTTAAATCAGTAAAATTTGTCAAAGATGGTTAGTTTTTTTGAAAAATACTTTTATTAAAAAAATAAACAACGCAATTGGTTTTAATAACAAAATCATTAATATGTATCTCCATATGTAATAAAAGTATAAAATGTTTTATGAGTACTATATTATTTCAATAAGTATTCCTCCATCCTAGTTTGGCGTCTTTTGGTCTTGGCAATAATATCTTGAAAATGTAAGTCAAGCGATGAAAGTATATTCATAGCTTCTGTATCACCTTGGCATTTCACAAACGCTATAAGATCATGCGCTTTAGCCAAAGCCTCTTTATATGTTAAGATGTCGTTTCTTGCATCTTAAAAATCTACAGATTCAATTTCGTCTGTTGAGTCATCAGAAATTTTTTGAACTTCAGAAATTCGTTCTTATAATGGTACCCATAAGTTCAAAGGTGATCTCTCAACTGGTAAATCATCATCGACATGATAAAAATCATTTAAGCTTTGCTCACTAACCCCTGCAAGACATTTTTTCTGAATTTCGGCAAGTAGATTTAATGGCAACTCATCTTCAGGCTCAAACTCTACATCAAATGCTGACGGAAATTCTTGGCTTTCAAACGTAAACCCTGCCTTACGGAAACAATTTTGAACTGTTTCAGAAGTAACTTGGTCCCACGCATTTTTAGCAAAATAAACTGCATCCAATAAGTTTATACGTTTCATTAGGGCTGTGTTAGAAATTTCAATGTTTGCTAGTAAGTACTTCAGTATCAAAGTTCTGTAATTATGCTTAAAATTTTTAATAACATCCTGATCAAGTGGTTGGCTGATTGAAGTACAATTAGTCGGCAAAAAATGTATTTTAATGTTTTTAAAATCGCTGTTTTTTGGATGCGATCCCGCATTGTCCAAAAAAGTAAAATTTGCCTGTTTTGTGCTCCCATTTTTCGATCGAAATTTTCTAGCCATTCACTCATAATTTCACACGTCATCCACGATTTGGCGTTTGATTTCCATGTCACCGGTAATTTATCTTTTGTTAAATTTTTGAAAGCTCTTGGTCTAGATGCCTTGCCAATAGCCAGCAGCTTTTCTTTATCTCCAGCCATGTTCGCACAGTGCAATATTGTTATCCTTTCCTTAGACAATTTTCCTCCCACACATTTTTTATCTTTTAAGGTCATGGTTTTGTTTGGTAATGCTCTAAAATAAAGGCCCAGTTTCGTCACCATTGTAAATATCTCTTGCTAGGTACCCTTTTAATAGAGAAGGCAGTTTTGCCATGAATGATGCTACATCCTCAGGATTAACAGAGGCGGCTTCGCCACATATCGCTTTGAACGTAATATTGTGACGAATTTTAAACTTGTTAAATCAACCGGACGAGGCATTGAAAGTGTTGTTACCCAAGGATTCAGCTATTTCTTTAGCTTTGCTTCGTATCAATGGACCTAAGGAGGAAAGTAAAATTATTGGAATAAAACATATTAGTCAATCAGCGTCCATTTAGTAAATTAATGATAATAAGAATCAACCTGTTGCAAATCTTTTGTATACAATTACAAAACCTAATTTACTTACCAGTTAAGGGAATTCCTTTATTGCGTGCTGCAACAAACCATTCGTAGGACAACTGATCAATTGTCAGTCCTTCAGCATTAAAAAAGCTTCTTTTTTCATTTAAATTTGTATTTGAGTGCCATTTTTTTATTAGCAATTCTCTTTTCTTTATAATGTTAGAAGCTTGAGTTTTACTAATGCTAAATCGCTTCGATAAATTTCTCACACTTAATTTTTCTTTATTGTACACTTCAATCACTTCTATTTTTTGTTTCAGTGTTAATACAGACCTCTTTTTACCCATTTTCAAACGTCACGCGCGCACTAATGTATACAAACCAATGAGCACTGCTTTCCAAACTACAAATCACATCTGTTGTTTGGAGAATCCCCTAAATCTCGTAAATAATGGCATAGATTACAAACTGTTAGTCAAATAAGTTTGTACACTACACGTACGCACCACGAAGATTGCAAGAATTAGTATTGTCAACTCTCCGAAGCAGAAGCGAAAATTGTATAAAAACTTAAAAAAGATAAAAGTTGTGGTAAAAAAAACGTTAGAGTGAAAACATTATATGAGAGGAAAACGATTTACCATACCCACATTTAAGTATGTTATGTGATGTAGTAAATATATGGCTCTGCTGACAAAGCGATCGTTGTTGTTAAAGCGGCCAAGTTAAAAGAGACTTCACAAGCTTATTTGTAAATTATGACATGAAAGAAATCGGACAAAAACAAACGAAATGTCCGTCCAGCACAATTTTTTATGTCAAGCGTGTGTCCGCGTCGGCTCATGAGAGAGTCCGTTCAATGGGGAGCAATTGCAATGCTTTTCTTATAGGACGTTGCCGGGACCGGCCAACAGTGTTCCTCCAAAGGGGTGTCCTCTTAAGGGAAGTGTCCACAATGGGAGATTCCACTGTATATTACTTTGATTTTGTTTAATGATTTTAGATTTAGCGTTAGTAAAAATAGATCTGTTACTATAGTTTGGAATGATAGTTGTTTTTATTAAATTCTTTTTCTATAAGGAATAGCGTTGTAATTTTTATTGTCATTAGCTTTTTCAAATTTGTTGAAATTTTTTTCCCTAAACTCGGGATTACCTAATCTAACAGATTGATCAACTAATCCGGTAACTACATTAATTTGATGTAATTTTGATGTTTCTGAAAAATAGTTTAGATGTCTTCCTGTATTGGTAGACAATTCGTTTTTACAATGCCGTTAAAATGATTGTCATGTTCAGGGATGTTAATGAGCTATTAGATTCCCTCTCATATGTAAATTTTTGAATAAGATAAATTTCCCTAGTCCTTGAACAGAATTGTTAACTACGGTTTGTCAATCGCGGACCGCAACCGCAATCGCAGATTAGCTACTTTTGTCCTTATTGGGACTATACCGAACTGATGAGTACCAATATTTTGCCCATTTACTTGGTAACTGCCCCTTAACGCATCTTATTTAATCAGGTGGTTATATGGAGAGTCGTCCCGATTTTATTTTATTCTTGACTTATGGTTACCAACGAAAACCTATCACCCTTTCCAATGACTACAACGTTCTCTTCCGTTTCCTCATGTGTCCTCAATTATTTTTGACAATCTTTCAGAGGTACGATTTGCTCCAATAATTCTTTTCGAGGCTCTTATCATCAGATTGAAACGACTAACTAAAAAGACCTGGGAAAAAAACCAGTTAGAAGAGAAAATAGAAACGAAAGAAATTGAGAAAAATACGAAAAATTCCAAGTCTCGCGTGCAGTAGAAGTAAACAATTTCAGTTTCGAGAAATCGAGACTTGCTCACAAGCCAAAGCTTCTTAAACAAATTGCGCACGATTACAACGAAATTAAAGCTCGAAAGGAAGAAACCGGAATAGAGTTGGGAAAGAGAATCTGTCTATAGAATAATGGGGAGAACCTGTTTCCATCAATACAGTTTATTGGAAATGACATCGATCTTTCAAAATATACTCGATTTCTATTAACAATTCGGTATGATTTCCTCATTTGTCTAGATCTATATCTCCTGCTCTTTCATTATAAATTGAAATGTTAATGCCAACTGGGGGAGGATCGTTCTGAAAGTGAAGTATTTGTCCATAAGAATTTAAAGAAGAAGGACCTAGACAGCATGAAACTGGATAAGAAACTGGATAGGCGCAGGTGTCAAATCGCATAATTCATGTGTGTGTATGGATTTTCGTGTTCTTTATAGCACAGACGTTAACTTAAGTTGTACGTATGTGTCAGTATCAATCAAGGTTATAATTCTTAAACCCACTAGATCTGGTGTCTTGACTTTATCATTCGAATTAGAACTCCAACTTAACCTTCTTGCTGTGGAATAGAACCAATCCTCACATTATCCTTTCAGAGTTCTTCCTCAAGGAGTTTCCTATATATTCTTCATCTTTACTTGTTTTTGATAGCGTTTTACTTTTCATACTTTTCTGAGTTCTCATCCATTATATCGTGCCAGTATTTAGGTATTAATGTGTCAAAGTGATTTTTAAAAGCTTTCTGCGTTCTTAAATTTGATGAAGAAATTATGATACATCGCTCTTTGCGTTTTACTGATCGTGCAAGGGTATGGCGAAGACTCGGAGAAAGATTTTTGACTGCACTATCTCTCCAAAGATACCGTTTTGTGGTGCGTCTAAAATACTCTGGGGAGGAACTTGCTTTGACGTTCACATAGAATCAGTTCCTATTGATCAGAGGTCAATGAATGTCGCGTTGTACCTGGAAAACGTTATTCACGACTATGTGATGCCTTTTGCGCCTTTTATAGGTAATCAATTCATTTTAATGGAAGACAATGCTCGACCGCACGCAGCAAGACCGGCTTTGGAATGTTTAAATAACATTAATATTCAAGTTATGAACTGGCCACAACGAAGTCCTGATTTGAATCCAATCCTTGGGATGCTCCGAAGAAAAGTGAGATGTCATTTACTTGTCCTTAGAAATCTTCAAGAAGTGGAACGCACCGTTCTTTTAAAATGGGACAATATTGCCCAAGGAACCACCCGAAATTTGATCACAAGTTTACCACGGTGAATGCAAGCAGGTATCAGAGCTAGAGGTGGTGCCACATGTTATTAGATTTTGCAAATTTCTGAGTTTTTGTTGTACTCACAATGTTGAATAAATAGTTATTCCTTTTTGACAACAATAAAGCAATTTTCTGTGTTCAAATATCAACTAAGACAAGATTACGTTGCTGGATTACTTTCTAATTATTTCCTTCTACATTACCGTATATAAATATTAAATAATATTGGCAATATTTAAGATATATAGACAGTAATTGTAGTGGTGCGTTAATTTTGCACAGGAATTTATAATGCATTGTGACCAGAAGAAACATTTAAAATCTAACTAAACTTCAAAATTTGGTTTACAAAGAAACATTTTCTTATATCCATATATGTTATAAGTATCTCGAATGTCTCAATAAAGTTTATAAATACTGGATGTTCGAATTTTTATGGAAAGCAGTCCATTTCGAACTAAAATCTTCATTTACTTTGAAATACATACATACGTCCAAATGTCTGAGAAGAAAATAATAATTATCCTGTATGTTTCAATAGAATTGGTTTATAAATATTTGGAACAATATATGAAGAATATATGAAAAAAACGAACTGTTGTCCCAGCATTGTTTCTGAACAAATTTACTTCTACATGTACATGTATTTCCTTTTTCTTCTAACCTAGAATGACATTTTCCTCTAATTAACATCTTTCCCATAAAACCTTTGCGTGACCGACTCACGTAAGACACCCGCAACAAATAAACAGAACGAACATCTGTACTCAACTTTGTCGAATCCTCAAACCGCCATTACGCGAAGAAATCGGTGGAAGAAAAAATTGTAAAACGCGCGTCTTCCCAAGTCGAAAGTAGTTTCGTTACGTTTATGCCTCGCTACGGAACACATGCCGGCGTCTACATCCGAAACTCGTAAAAAGCGAAGTATCGCGAAGAAGTTCCTTTGTTAGTCGCGAACTATTCGTTTTATCGACTTCCGATGGATTAGATTTGCGGATAAGACCGCAAGAATCGGAGAAGTGGTCGTTACATCGTCACGCTTAAGACGTGCCAACACACAAACGCACACTGTGTTGCTGGGTGTTATCCCCTTTAATATAACGGTTCAAGTTATTATTAGTATCTGCGAAACTGGGTCTTTATATTAACCTGCAGTTTCCATCGGATGTGCATTCTTGTTTGAATATTATTAAGCCACACCTGTCTAATCCGAAAGCGGAGAGCGTGAGTAACGAAAATATATGCATATGGATACGTGCGCGTACAAAAATTAGAATCTCTCTTAATTGTTTACAAATAAGCAAACGCGTGCTCCGCCCCACAATTCCATATTTGCTTCTCGTGTTGGTCGTACTGTAATTTGACACAGAGGTTATTGAGGTCAACGTTTAATTGGTGTTTCGCCTCGAAGGCTCTGGAGTATCACGTGTGAGCGTTTCACACTACGTTTTCGTATCTGTTGATTATAATGCTCGATGCACGTTCCTCTTGATCTCGCGGTTAACACATTAAGCGCAACATGAATATGTGCTGGGAATAGGTTCTTTCGCCATATTTTGCCTTATTTTAAAACTAAGTTTGCGAAAAAAGGAAATTCATTTTATCACGTGCTCTCATGGTATGGGCAGCAATATCATGCAAGTGACTTTTGCTGGTGATCAGAATTAGGAGGGGTACATCTTCTTGAAATAAATTGTTTCTTACTGTCCTTGTGTGTAGGAGAGGCACCCTTTTAAGTTGTTACCAAAACCAGGAGAGAAAAATTTTTCTTGAAACAAATTGTTTTATTATTTTTTAGATTTATGCACTTTGGCATGCGTTCAGACCAATTCGCAAAACATCTTTTCTTCTTTCTAAAGTTGGTGTCTCAAAAACATGTTTTCTTAAGGCTTCGATAGCTCGTTGAGGTCCTGAAAATTACTGTCCCGGCCTTTTTATTTGACATTCGGGAACAGGGCGAAATCGTTGGGCGATGAATCACGTGGATGCGGGCAATGAGGCATTAATTCGATCACGAAAAATCCCTGCCCACACACACATGGAGTTTCTCTGGCATTTAAAGGCGCGTCTTCACCATTCAATCACGGTTGTTAGCAGCCCAATATCGGCAATCGCGTCTACTGACTCTTCCATTTAGGCAGAAAGTGGCTTCGTCAGAAAAAATTATGTTATTAAAAAGTTCGCTCGTCATCATGTGCTCACAAAAATCAGCATGTCCGTTAAAGTAATTTTCTAAATCATCATGTTGACATATGTACATATTCAATGCTTACGATTGAAACACCTTCCGGAATGTTTCGAAACGGCACAAATAACTATGCTCAAAAGAGCTGACAAGCCGGCTGAACAAATAGCATCGTATAGACCTATGTATTTAGTTGTTGCCACCCATATCCAAGGTGTTTGAAAAACTACTCTTAACACGTCTGAAACCACTCAATCTACCACTCAAAATTTTCAATTCCAATTCCGGGACAAACGCTCGACAATAGACCAAGCGTATAGAGTAAGATGTGTTATTGAAGGGGCATTTGAAGAAAATAAATGTCCTGCAGTACTTCTAGACGTTTCGCAAGCATTTTACATATATGGCAGCAGGGCTTATCTACAAGACGAGCAAAGTGCTGGGACGGAACTATTGCCAACTACTAGGGTCTTATCTTTCCGAAAGGAAGTTTAAAATGTCGCACGGAGGAGCTTTCTCACTATTCAAACCAATCCCCGTTGGAGTTCCACGGGGTAGTGTCTAAGGACCACTTCTCTACTTGCTCTATACCGTTGACATTCCAACAACAAAAAATATTGTATCGTTTGCCAATAAGTTATTATGGGAAAAGATGCTTCTCAACAGAAAGCAATAGAAAAACTTCAAGTTGCAGTCAATAGAACGCATAAATGGACTACAGCCTGGAAAATACAGCTCAACAGCTTAAAAGCAGCCTACGTCCACTTTGTGTTGCGACGAATCGATAATGACTTAACAGCGTCTCTGGAGGGAAAGCAAATCCCTCCAGCAGATTTAACAAAATATCTTAATGGTGAACTTAACTGGAAACATCATGTCAGACAGAAAGTTGAGCAGATCAGACCCAAAACTACACAAATATATTGGATAATAAAAAGATACTGCCACCTTGACCTTAGATCCAAGACACCGATTTATCTCTCAATAGTATGGTAAAGTCAGTCTGGACACACGGGGTGCAATTAAGGGGTTGCACTAAGTTAACAAATCAATTAATAATTCAACGAACCCAAAAGAAATTCTTCGATCGATCACAAATATTTAGTGCTATGTAAGTAACGGAGAACTTCACGTTGACCTGGCAATTAAATGGGTTTACGAAGTGATTCAGGAAACTGCAACAAGCCATGGAAAAAGACTATTCCGACGTATCAACGGAAGTCATCCAGCTCCTGGGCGATGTTCAAAAAAGAAAAATTCTGATAGCTCTTGCACCAAAGTAGGTGTGTTAAGGATGCTGTTCTTCCTTTCCCAAAATGTTGTGAATGGAGCCTTTACTGAGATCGTAATTTAAAGCTAGCTGAACGAATACATTCAGCTACTTCTAGTTCAGCACACCTAGTCCTACATTTTCGGCTATTGAACACTGTCGGTCCGATATTGAAAAATTCTGGAACATACTATAAACATTTTGGATTAGGGACGAATAGTTTAGTTGGAACAAAACAAATGGCAACATGATGAAAAAATCATAAGAAAATGTCGCAAAAGCTACAATTTTTTCACAACTCAAACTCCAGGTGAAATGTGGGGTCTGATAGATTCCATGTCACCACGGAACCTTAAAGATATCATATCAAAATATACACAAATCAACACCATAAATAACCACATACATAGCTTGATTTCCAAGAGCTATATGATTCATATTCTGCTATCATCAACACCATATACACCTCAATCAAGAGTATAGCTACTTGCAGTGCAGTCTGCGTAGAACAGGGTTTTCCTCTTCTATCAATTCAGGAATAACAGGTACTAAAGCTATATGAATAAAACCATCAGCAGTAAATGGCAATACCCAGCTTATAGCCATCAAATCCTCGCTATTCTGCAGAAACCAAGAAACAGCAACCAAAGCACCAACGATAGTGATCGTATTATTGTGTGCAACAACTAATTGTAATAATATTGCAAAATCACCAATTTCACGAGGGACTTAATGTGACAAAATGGTTATTATAGTGACAATTCCGATGGTGTTTCCAGCTAAATATGACGACCCAATTGCTAAGCTGCCAGTGAAATAGTGACTAAAATGGAGAACGAGGTTCAAATATCCAGCCACTTAAGTTGGACTTTTTGGACCTCGTTACCGTCTTTCAGCTCTGTCGCTATTTTCCCCTTTTTTGAACTTACCTTTAATATCATTATCTTGCTTGCCTAAGCTGCCAATGGTTTCACAATAAGAAATGTCAAATCTTACGAAAATAGTAATGACACATCTCAACGATGCCACTACGTGGTCGTTGGTAGAACTACAAAAGGCGCCCCTCGTATTCGCGAATTCCAAAGAAAATCTTCGGAGGAAATCGAATTCTAACACATTCTTTTCCGGAAAGCGGTCGTTCATGCTTCGACCACGTTAAAGTCTGTTGTGGTTGTCACCAATTAGTCGCCACTACTGATATACATACATATGGACACACGTATGTTCATGTATACCGGTAGTGTTAACGCGTTCGACGATAAGCGACTTCAATTACATACCATACATACATACACTTCGTCTCTTGAAGCCGTTCTCACGAACTCCTCATGTTCGCACCAGATGCCGCCGGTTCATTTTATTTTAATAAGCTTCGATTTTCTCGCGTTAATCACGATCCGTTCGTACGAATACACGCACAGGGCGCAGGCGATAAAGGCATATTTCTTCGTCCGGGGCTACTTTGCATAAGTAAGACTCGATCATCAGTCCGAGCGCTAATGTTGCCTTCGATTATGCAAATGGAATTCCGCAGATACCATCGTCAATTAAAGTTATGTTATTGGTGGCGATGTTTTCCCACCTCTGCCAGTTTATTTACATATATGTACACACATACGTACGTGTATCCGCGTTTGTTTTATTGCCGCGATGAAAAATTCGCGATCGAAGGTGATAGGCAGCTATTCTACTATAGATACGACGAGATGATGGTTGAGAGTAATTGCAGGAAATTGAGGCTGTTTGAAATGTGCTCGGACAATATTCCGACAAGCAGACGGCTTCTGCGGGATGTGCATATGAAGATGATGAAGGAAAGATAAGGCTGGAATATGTGAACAAGGTTGATACTGATTGTAAGGACTATGGTGCAGTACTTCTTCTTCCTCGCTTCGGTTCAGAATGTCTTCTTGTGTTATCCGATGCCTAATTTTCATTCTTGCCCGTTGTTCCATTAAACTTCTGTAACACTTGCTCTCATCAATTTCCTGATTTCTTTTATTCATGTTTTCTTTGGTCTTCCTCTTCTTCGTTGCACTGGTGGTATCCTATGTAGCACCTGTTCTGGTATCCTCTGTTCTCCCATCCTTCGGACATGGTCGTACCATCCTAATTGCTTTCTCTGTACGTTATCCGTAATTGTTCGCTCTATTCCCACACGAACTTTGACTATTTCATTTCTAAGTCTATCATCCCTCCGCGACATTCTGATCATCATCATTGCATCCATTTCTATGGCTTCTATTTTCATTGTATTATGTTCTGATACCCGCCAAGTTTCGCTCCCATAGAGTAGTGTGCTTTAACTATCGTCTCTCTTGGTTATTTTACTCCATAGAATTCTATTAAGATACGAAACAATTCTCCTTGTTTTAGTTTAAGTTAGTTTCCTGATCGCTCGTTACGTCTCTACTAAATATTCGTTCAAGACAAACAACATTTGTTGCACTTTCCTATTTCTTCTTTGGTGTCGTTAATTATGAGGGTATAAGGCTCAATACATAAGTATTTAGTCTTCTCTCACATCAAGTACCTAATTTTGACACTCCTCAAATAATCTTCTATCCATTTATTCCATGTCTTCGTTATCATTCGCGACAATAACTTGATCGTCCGCAAACTGGAATGTGTATAAGCAGTTATCGATTATTTCTATTCCCATTCTGGGACATTTTGCTTTCCATAGGCGTATATGTAGGCTTTGGCTACATAAATCTTGGCCTGGGGAAACATAACATCCTTGTCTTAGCCTATTGTTACCGGAAATATGTCTGACAGGTTTTATATAATTTTGATTCCAGCATTTGATTCCGGATATAAATTTTGTAACGTTTTAATAATAATGTGGTTTCCACTACATCCCTGAAAAACTTTCCACAATTTCTTTATTGTTACCGTGTCGTATAGCTTCTGGAGATCAATAAAGGTTAGATGCATTGTCTGATTTCTTGCGTTCTTCTTTTCAACTATCTGTTTCAGGCAAAATATGTTATTGGTGCATGTCCCTTCCAGCTCTGAATCCGAATTATTCCTTTTCTTCGTAGCTGCTATACTCTTGTTCGACTAAATCTCTTAATAGTTTTCCATAAAGGCGAAACATAGTGATGGTAACGGGAACTCCACGGTAGTTGTTGGGGTTCTTTTTGTGTCTTTTTTTTTGAGTTGAAGAGATATATGCTGTCTCCATTGCTTAGAAACGGGGTGGCCATTCAGACATTGGTTAAAGATTCTGGTTATATCTTTGAAAAGTTTCTTTGTTCCACATTTTATCAGTTCTGAAGATATATCTTCAGGGCTACATGCTTTGTTGTTTTCCAAACCTTTAACGATTGCTTTGACAATATTCATTGTAACTGCGTCTTCCTCTCTCTGAGTCTACGAATATACGTTGTACGTTCTTCACTAGTTATCTTGTATTCGTATCCGTTCTCTGATAATAATGTATTTCTATAATGTTTCATCCATTCTTGTTGTGATATCCTTTGTATAGGTATTTTTTCCCTTTTCTCTCTTGTAGTTTTCCGTGCTTCCGTACTTCTTCTTCCCTCATCTTTCATCCATCCTTTCTTTGATATCATTTGTGCAGGTATCTTTTCCTTATCTCTCTTATAGTTTTCCGTTCTTCTGTGCTTCTTCTTCCCCCAATATACATGTTAATTTTTTGGAACATTTTGTACCACATAATGTTTTCTTGTAATTGTTACAGTCCTTACCTCATTTTTCTTCTTGAGATATCTCATTCTATCTCGTTCTGTTCTTGAGTTAAGTTACTTCTGGTACAGTCTTTTTGTTCCTCTACTAATACTGCCACCCCATTTGTCCACCATAGTTTATGACTCCTCTTGTTTTCTCTTATGCCGAGTACCTCCCTTGCTTTCACATATGTAATTATTTGTATCATTAAGAGAAAGGCTTGAGTCGTTAATCAGGTTGTCATCTAATCTTTTCTGGTATAAATATTTTGTACTATCCTGTGATAGATTTTCCAATTTATATCCCTTTCTTTCTATCTGTTCTGCACCGTCTTCTTTATTTTTTATAAGATCATTATTTTCTAAGTACGAATAGCGTTTACTTAATAGTGGTCCGAATCGCCTATTGTTCCTATGTGTACTCGTACATCATTTACTTCTTTTAATTTTGAAATCCTGTTAGGTCATTACTGAACTGGATAAATATGATGAGTCATCTGTTCTTTTCACACTGTAATATTATATTATAGGGGACAAAGGACAGATGCCTCATCATACCGCATATTTGTCTAGTTTAGTAATTACATAATCGAGTATGGTACTACTAAGATTATATCACAGCAAACTCTCCTTACCACAAGAAAATAGTTTGGTTTGTAGAAGCTGGTCTCGTTGTTAGCGAAAGGCGTGTCATCGAATTTAATTGAAAATATGTGTGGTGAGGAGTTTGCTGATGTAATATAGTGTGATCAAGATTTATGAATCCAATGATTCGGAAATAGAGACTGCAATGTAATAATTCGTATAAAACATGACTCTAGCGATAACTATCGATTTAATAAATAAATGAAGTTGTTACGGCCCAATTGGGATCTTCCCAAAATTGCTACTGCCTTTATTCAAACTAGAATTATCTCTAAGAAATGGATACGGTGTAGGCACGGTTGGATAAGCGTCTTTTCTTGTTGCGCGCTACTGTTACCGTAAGTGTGTGCATATGTTATGTATTTATGTATTTATGTATGTACATATGTATCTAAATACATGATACATAAAGGTGTGACGGAAATTGAAATAAGCAGGGAGAGATCTGACGAGACGATTAGGCGCAGCATGGTTTTTCTCTATTTATTTTTTCTTCTTCTTTCCATTCGTGTAAGCGATAGAGAACACGAGTGGGTACACAACACGATCATGCCGAGATTAGCTGTATGTAGTTTAATCAGCACTTTATTACCCGGTGCGAACCCACACGCCGCGAGGTCGCATGCTTCCTTTTGTTCTTTTTACTGCATATTAATATTAATAAATCGCCTTTTTCGATCGTAATTAAATTTTACGGTCGGCCGATACGCATCTGGCGAACGACGACGGCGACGTGTCGCAATATTTAGCCGGCCTCGGTTTTAGAGTCCTCACGCGGACGGTTCGTCGTTTTCAATTTAAATTTATAATTGCGCGGTTTCGTCATAAATTTTTGCCCGCCTACCGGACGTTGTCCACGAACATGCGGGAAATGAAAAACGACGTATGTACATACTACGCCTGTACGTCTTCTTTACTTGGAATGGAAGGTGGAATGAGAAATCGCGGTGAATTTGAGAATATATGAAGTCATCCTTGACGCATCCGATTTGGTGAAGTTTGAAGAAAACTTGCAACGGGCATGGTGCGATTTATAGCGACTGCAAGCACTGTCTCGTACTACTACTGACACTACATCACATCAGATTACTCACTATCCAGTAAACATTATTTAAATTTCGCGGATAGTTTAAGTTGGCAGTTCCGGCCATAGCGGACATATTCGCCAATTTCTAAACACAATGCATGCGAATATATTCACTATTGCGAGAACTACCAACTTAAACTATCCGCGAAATTTAAAAAATGTTTACTGGATATACAATTATTTAATTAAATACGATGATGCGTATTTCGTTAGTAACCGTACGTTTCCGAATTCGATATTTATTGGGTAAGGGTAGGGGGTTTGGGGATGATGCAGCCCCTTTGCCGGCGAAACGTGTAATATAAATACTTCTGTGATGAAGAGTTTACCGATATGATGTAGTGTGAGCATGTCAGAGACAAAGTCCCAGTAAATTAGATTTTTACTTCTTAAGGGCATCACGTTCGGGAAAACTTGAAGAAACATCGCGTGCGTATCTTCCTCAATCGTTTCCATCAGCTCATGGACCACGTCCTTATTTGTGCGGTACGCTGAAAGAAACATTTTTGTTCAAAATTACCGTGCAATAATAAAATACCAGGGATGTGACCATGTAGCACTATGAGTGCAATACCATCATAACTTCAAAATTGTCACTTTTAAGTAAACGCAACTTGTAAATTACGGAAACATATTCTTATTTGTGCGTAATTTACCACAAAGTACGTTTCAAATCCATTATCGGGAATCTATAAAAACGTGTAATTAAGTAATTAAAAGTGCAATAAAGTAGTATTTCTATCGGAATTAGATATAATATTTGTGATTTAAGATAGTATTATATTCTTGTATATAAATAATTTTTTTTTAGTTGTAATTCAAAAAGGAACCATTAAAAATTACAGAAAAACTTTATATATATCTCAATAAACAAAATGATTTATCTTTCCTTAATTAGAAAAAGAAGAAAGTTTGTAAAATCTTAGGAGATTTGTGCTTTGAACGAGTCAGTGGAATTTCGCCAAAGGTCTCCTTTATAGGAAATTGCTTTTCGACTTCCGAAATTTTGATCTGGTCCACTTTACTTTGTTTCCATCAGAACTAAAAGAAAATTTTGCTCCTATCTCAGAACTTAATGTTTTTTAATATCAAAGATATCACTCTGTTGCACTTCGTGTACCGCGTATGGATCTCCGGATTTCTTTGCAAGTGCTCGCTCTCGCTCTACTCGATCAGCTGATACTTTTCGTTCAGTCAGGGCTAAAACTAATGTTTTGTTTAAGGCCCCTCTGTCTCATATGACTAGGAACATAATTAATGCTTTTCCGGATCCGTTTAGATAATGTTTATTGTACTTGTGTCGTTGTGATTTATAGCTGTATTTGCGTTATGCTAAGTTTGATTGTTGATTTTGTAGCTGTTCTTGTGTATTGTCTTTTGTTTTCTTGTATAATTATCCTGTAATTGGAGATTTTTCTCTGTTGGGTAATAAAGACATATTATTATTATTATTATTATTATTATTATTATTATTATTATTAAGTGCTATAACTGGTATTCAGTGGCTAGAAATGTAGATATTGGTGCTTTTAAGAACACGTTTCTTCTCCTTTTCAATTGCGGAATGCATGCTATCACCCTCGTTTTGTGTGTGGCCGGTTATTAAAAATTTATGAATTACGGATGCAATATTCAACTTACAGGTACAATATATTTATTGTGACTTTGCCCATAACAATTATCTGAATAGATTACATCTCCTTCTGAATGAGTATTTTCAGTAATATTCTGCAGATAATTGCAGGTCAAAGCTTTTCTAACACTTTTCTTACTTCGAGCAGTTTCATTTTCTTCGTTATTCCTAGCGGATTTTTCAACTTCTTTATTCTATTTTTTTTTAATATAATATACAAGCACTTTACTAATTTAATAGTCACAGTGTTTAAATCATCGCTACTTGACTCACTATAATCATGTACCAAGTTCGTAAAAAAGACATTTTACCAACAGTTTGAACAAAATCTCTATAAAAGTTAACGAAGTCAAACAAAACGATAAGAAATTAAGAGCACAGTTTGGAAAATATAACCGTTGAGCCACGTAATATTAAGATCTGCTCTTGTGCTGTATTAACATTTTTTTTTTTGACCAAAGTAGTACTTAAAACTAATTATGGTATATTATTTAAAAAATACGATTGTATTTGTAGTTGATCCCAGACGATTCAGAAATTGTCGAAATTTTGATTTGGGATAGTATTGCACTCATAGTGCGATGTGTTTATTCGACTTGGGTAAAATTGTTCGTTTCAAACCTGGAACCAGGGCACGAATGTATCAGGAGCCCTTTAAAACTGAAAATCTAGATACAGAGGCAGCAAAGCAGCAACGGTTTCAGAATAATCCGACATTAAAAGTTTACGAGGTGTACAGCAAAATTGACATCATCCGAGGGAAAATTCCGCAGCTAGATATTTGTGCAACGGACGCGACAAACGGGGCGCATTTTAAACGCCCACTCCCTCTCTATGCTAAACGACAAAAAAAAAACCTTGAAACAAAACGAAACGAACGCAAACCGACAGAGTTTCGACATGAAAGTCAAAAGCAAAACCTTCAACGCGTAACGCGCACATCGCCGATTTATCTCACCGGCATTTATTCAGGCAGTCGCCCCGTTTTCTCGCTTTAACAGCCATCAACCACCTGACCGAATGCCAAAACTGCGCGTCGAAACGCGTAGATTTCCGTTTAGGAGAGAGACAAAACGGATTTCTGGAAGCGGTGATGGAGGCGATGCCGATGGCACGGCGTTTGCAACCGACGACGTGTTGCGATGATGGACACGGTTTTGTAGTTTCTTTTTCGTTTTGTTGATGGCAGAGCGCGTTTTGCATCGGACGGTGACCGTTGGTGTCAACTGAGGGACGTGCATTCGGGAAAAAATGGAAGGAAGAAAAAATAGGTGGCAAAATGCGATTGGTTAGTTTAAACGAAAAGGTCCTTTCAAAATTGAAGGATTCGGTGATTCAAAATGGATCTAGTTTAAAAGTTCTCTACTTACTGACGTCTATGAAAGAAAATTAGGGAAACAGGTAAAAAGAACGAAGTAGATGTGAGAAAGATAACAAGCGCACCAAAGGTACGGTTCTGTACTATTCGGTCTTATAGTAATAACGAGTAAGACGAGAGCAGTACGAAAAAAGTGGGCGTTCAGTTTAGAAATGAAAGTACGAAAGTGCAGTACTTAGGCTCTGCGGACCTGATTGCACTCACATCCTCGAGTTGATCGATCAGAGCTGTATGTGCTTTAAGAAGTAGTGAACACTTCGTGGCTTCCTAGCCTCGAGATATCCGTCTCCTAAGTATATATAACTAACTTGGGCAAAATTAACGCGCCACTATTATATTCTTGTTTAAATCAAAGATCAAAGTATTTCTGATTTCTGTTACTAATGTCCTTACAAGTATGCTTTAGATTTCGTCTAACGTAAACGTAATTGCCGTCAAGGTTTCTCTTGTTTTAAAGTAACAATTGTCGATTAAAAACACTTTTTATTCAAAGGGGATTTATTTTTATGTTGAATTAGTCTAGTATTGTCCACTTTACATTAGGCATTAAGTTTTTCGATATCACATTTACTACATCGGCATTGTCACAGCTATTAGCATGTTTTAAGAAGTAGAAAATGAATCGTGAAAAGACTTTAGAAGGGGCAGTACCGACAACCACTTTACAGGAAGAGGGATGCACCATGTTGCTCGTATGTTAGGGAGATCGCATTTGAGTCGATTGATCAGAAGATTTAACTGTACTTCCGGTGCTGTGGCGTTAGATATTAGACTCGTAACATTTTTAAGAAGTTCAACACACCTACTCATCAATTCACAATTTGTTCCTATAGAAGAAAACTCCATAAAACCGTTAAGCAGTGTCGGTTTAAAATAAGGAACAAAAGCCGAACATGATGGATTTAGATTTCGTTACTCAAAAAATTTTCTATGAAATTCCGATGAAAAGATCGACATGTGAATGATTTATATTCTGGATCAAGGGGTTTTATAAATCATTTTAATACCTTGCAGAGAGAGATATCCAATTTTGTAACGACAGCCGTCTTCCCTTTGGTCTCAAACTTTCTTGGTGGTATGTACTTCGCACTATTTTGCACAGAAATGTTGTTGCTCTATACCAGCAAATGGGGTTGATGTTTGAGCCACCATAGTCTAAAAGCTCTTTCCTGGTACAGAAGAACCCGTTGGACCATATATTCTGTCAAAGAGCTTGGCTTCCAATGCTATCTTTTTGATTATATCCATGCTCTCGATTTGAGACTGGTTCCATAAGCTAATAGTAGGAACTGTATTATGGCTAGAAATTTGTGTCCACCCTGAAACTGTCATTTCTCGTAACTTGGACGATACTACATAGAAGTCAGTCAACTTTGCTAATATTCGTAAATTTCTCGCAATACTAACAATACTATGTATCTTCAAAATGAGACCATAATTTTTGGTGTTTCATTTTCAATAAATTTGTAATCTTTTGTCAAAAACATGGTACTTTATGCACCTTAATAAATGTGGTGGATCGAATAAAGGCAATATGTTTGTATTATAAACACATATTAAGCCTGTTTAAGGTACTACTGTTGTTCGTAAAGCATATGCCCTACTGTCATCTAGTAGATAATTAATTGCTTTTACATATGCTCTCTGATCTCAAGCAGATGCAATAATTTTCAGACCAATCTCATTTGCTTTTCTCACAGTTAGTTCGGAATAATTTACAATATCGGTTGTATTAGTGGTAGATTAGGGAAACGTGAAAGCTACCCATCGTTTATAGATTGCTTTTAACATATACATTTATTTGCCTAGAAAATCCATTATCATCGGAACCGTCCACCAGGTAACTGGCCTCGGCTATATAAATAATCCGTAAAATCTTCGATTCTGGTTGTACCGCATTAAGTCAAGAATTTTATCTTCTATGCTGAATGTTTTTCCTTGCGATTTTTGTCACTAATTTCCACTGGATGGGAAAAAACGGACAATAGTTAGAGCAAGTTTTTCAAGTTGTTTAAAATATATATCAGCAAACGCTAATGTCTTCCTAAAGAATACTTGGAGCGTTTTGCAATATAAAACCTGTCTCTTCAAGATTCTACATTTCTTTGAATATTTTGAGAAACATGTCGGGATAGGTACAGATAAAATACATGTCAAAATATATACTCATTTAGCATCCTCTTCTGTTGAATTTTTTACCCGTAATTTTTTACAAACTATGCGAATAATAGTTTTCTTATTTGAAAAGGCTGGCATAGGAGCACTTCGCTACAGAATCTGCATTGGTGAGGGTCTTATGCAGATGAGAGTTGATCATCCAAAGCCGGGAAAAGACACCAATTATGGCCCTGAGTTTACTTCTTGTCAGTTTTAGAATCTCTCATTGGTCTCATTGCGACCCAAGGGCATAGAGGTGCTGGATTGCTTCACCCTGGTATGCTGTTCTCACATCAATTCCTGATCCTCAAAGAAGTGGGCAAGTGAATGACGAACATTGTTGCAGAAAAGACCTCGAAATGCTTGGATTGTAATACAAAATCTTGGTTTATTGGTACACACATATCCAACTTAACACTTCCCAACTATCTATTTAGAATTCATATCAACATTTTCTCCAAACCAAATCCACCCGACTGCACTGTATAATAAATGTGCAGTATACAGAACGACATTAGCGGCGGGTAATTAGACTTTGATGTAGCGAAATATTCGCCTTCCCTAATTAATGGACTGCTTCTTCGCGCGACGAGGCGCCACGTAGCGTCTCGCACCGCACAAAGCTCATTTATTTCGATTTAAATAAGTTATAAGGAGGAGACGGAGGGCGATCGCAACGGTTTCGAATAATGGCTGTGATAAAGCGTTTCTGCGAGCATTTTTGCGCCTCGACGGTACCGTAACAATCATTAGAGTGTCTGCAGTAGACAAGCAGTTTATAATCGTCCGTATGTACCAAAAAATTACAATAACGAAGCGCGGCGAGCTTCGAATGTAATGTAACTCTAATAATTCATCGAACGACTGTCGAGTTCGTTAAGTAGGAAAACGAACCCTTCCTAGTAAATAGGATGACGGTAGATTTAAACGATCGCTCGGACTTGTGTTAATAATAATGCGGGGAACTGTTAGTTCATAAATCAAGTAACTGTTACGCATGCGGAAATGTAGATATGTTTATGTAATAGGTCTTCTGGTTCTTGGTGAGTTCTGCCGTAATTAGTGGTCGCCTGCAAATAATCAGGTTGGGAATTGAAACAATCAGTCTTATCTTGTTGGAGGAAGTAGTGGATCTGTAGATGCAGTAGGATAAAAGCTCGATTTTCCTTCTGATGAAAGAACAAATCATATTGGTAGGTATCTGAAATCCTATGAATGTTGAGTACCTCTTGTAGTGGTTTTGAAGCATAATGATTCATTCCGCCAAGCACGTTGTAATCTGGGATTTAAATCCCGAAAGTGATTTGTCACCTAATTTTTTAACATCAGCCCCTAAGAAAGGACGGGTAAACTTGCTGTGTGGGAGTAAATTAAGAAGAAGAAAGAAAAGAAAGAAAATGGTAGTCCCAGGACAAAGTGGGATGAGCGAAGTGAATTCAATGCCTAACAGATTCCAACATACGAGGTATCACAATTAAATAACGGGACTATCTACGGCACGACGAAATTACCGCTTCCAAAAAGATTTGTAAATGAGTATTTCTAGAATTGGTATTTCAACAACGTGAACGTTTTCTCGAGAAAAATTATAGTTGATTTGTCGAAATCCAAAAAGAGGGAATGTTGTTCCGAAATTCTAGAAATTCTGTCCGAGAGCTCAGTAAGTTTGCAAGATACGAGGGTGAGAGTGAAATAACGGGATTGTACATACCTGAGCCGTTAGATTTTGGTGAGGATATATGGCGATGGAATGTAGGTGATCTTGATGAGTTGGTGAAAATGGCGCCTTATTCCCTTTTTCTATCAACTACAGTTCTATTTTAATTCTTGCTCGAGTAGGACGTTCTTATATGTCGGAGTACTGCAACCATGATAAGCTATCGGTAAACCAGAAGTACTAGACTGAAGTCCTGACTAAGTTGAGATAGGGGACGAGGAGAAAAAGACCAGATTTGTGAAAAAACAATTTACAGATTCTTCACCAGGGTGACGGGCCAGCGCACAATTCGCTTTCTGTGACATAGTTCTTAGCTTCTGAACTATATTACTGTGTTCGACTATTCACCATGATCAGCAGATTTTACTCCGTGCGACTTCTACATGTTCCCAAAACTGAAAAGTGCACTAGAGAGAATACATTCTGAATCTGTAGAAGAGGTTAAGGTAAAAGGGCAGGCTTGCTAAGGAGGTTGATACGTGATGATTTGCTGCAATGTTTTGAACAATAGAAAAAATAGTGATATTTCATTTCCTTGTATCGGAACTGGTGTATGCTATTCCTCCACTCTCCTCTGTTTTCTTCATATTTCTTAGATTTTCCTGCACTTTGGCGACTCACCTTTCTCTTGGTCTCCCTCTCCTTCTTGCACCTATTGGCTTTCTTTGAAGAACTAGCTTGAATGTTTTCCGCCGCACATTCTTTCTACGTGCCTTAGCCATCTTTGTGATCCTTTGTGATAAACACGGTAATTCTAGGCTCGTTGTAAAGCGTTATTAGCTCTACATTTGTTTCTCTCTCTCAAAACGCTCTTCTGTTTTCTCCGCCCCGAAGATATCTCTGAGTATTTTTGTTTCCCATCTTTCTAATCCTTCTAGCAGTTCTTCTTCCACCTTATTTAGTATTCACGTTTCTCACGTTTTACTCAAGGGTAACTCTTAATTTCTTTGTTTACATTCGTAGTTCCCATAAACATGTACTTGGTCTTGTTCACATATATTTCCAAACCTAATTTCTTCGTATCTTCATCGACTTTACTCATAACTATCTTTAACTCTTTTTGGGTATTTGCAATCAATCCCGTATCGCATTGGTGATCATTTTTGAAAATTGTTTCCTTGGTCTTAATTTCAGTATTTCAAACCACTATTTCTAGTACCAAGTTGAACAATATTATTGGCAATGGATCACCAGGCCTAAGTCCTCTTGTAACAAAGAAGCCCTTTAATTTGCGACCAATCCACACCACATCACACATCCAATCTACCAGCGTTATTCTTGTCACCCTAATCAATTTGTTTGGTATTCCATTGCCTGGTACATTTTCTCTCTGTCGAATCTGTCAATAGGCTTGGAAAAAATCTACGGACAGTTCATATAACGGAATTTTGTTTTCATAACATGAAATTTCTGTATATCTTTAAGTAGAGAAATCTGGCCTGTTGTTCGACTGTCTACCTTCAGTGTTCATTTGGGCTTTCTCTTAACATTCTAGCCAGTATCTTGTACGCCGTTTCCAGTAGTCCTATGTCCCTATAATTGTCGCATCCTAATTTATCACCCTTGTTGGGGGCATATACGGGCTTTTGCCCAATCCTTTAGTATTTTTCACTCTCCCATATACGCTCGAATAGTTCGAAAAGACCCTTTTGTAATTATTCTGCCCTGCCTTGATCATTTCCGCGTAGATGTCATTGATTTCCGGACTTCTAGTATTAATACTTTTTACCTCATTTGTTTTGAAACTTTTCCTGTATCTCTTGTACCTTTCTCTCATTGAACTCTCTCTCTCTCGTCTTTCTTCTGCATATTCGCTTAAGCCACTTACGTCTATGTTTCATCTTCTTTACCGCTAATCCTAGGCATTCCTCGTCATATCAATCTTTTATTATATATTGCTCGGTTTGTCCCTGCGTCAGTTTTTTGTTCGTTTCCTCCATCGTTGCTTTAATCTGATCCCATTCTGGTTCTATTTGAATGTTTTGCTCCTACTTTGATAGCGCCTTGCTCATTTCCTCTTCGTACTTGCTTTTAGTTTCTTCTATCCTTGTCTATACTGTATCATACCGCCCTGTATATACTTTTTCTACTAATGTCTCCTTTTTTATTATCCTTTAATTGTACTGATATGGAATTCTCAACAGAAATTCGTCGAGTTACAATCCGCGTTTCTTATGCTTCCTACCTTCGTAATGTGACCCTTATGTTTTTTCTCTATAAGTATGTAATCGATCTGGTGGGTTGTATTGCCATCCGGTGAGACCCAACTTCCTTTGTGGATTTCTTTATTCTGTAATTGGGTATTTCTCACTACCAAGTTTCTGTCCATTGCCAATCCGATTCGGTTTTTGCCATTCCCATTGGTTGTTCCAACCCTTTAATCTCCTTTGTTTCATCGTCCTTTTCTTCTGATAAAACATGTATATTTATGATACTAATATTAGTTTTCTCCCCTCTTCCCGCCACATCAACTTCTCTCTATTAATATTTCTCGATCAGTCACACGTATTTCCATCGTCATCGTTTGCATAAAATTCAATTTTACGATCCAAGTCATAACGACAATGTGTACATATTGTCCGCGCGCAGAAGTAATTACCAACTGCAAGAAATAAAACGCGCATGTTAGTCTAAAATGTGGTCCTTAAAGACGCCATCAATCCGACTTAATATCCTCATTCGAATAAATAGTTTTTACGTACATATACGATCGGCAGTAAACCCTCTTCCCCGTATCGCCCGATTTATATGCGCTCGTCAATTACATAATACATTTTACATACATATTTACTTGAATACCAGACGTATATGTGCGTGCAACGCCCAGCGGTTTATTTTAGATTTAATTGCAGGATCGTTCGCTTAACGGTTATAACTCTCTAACACAAATAAATAAATAGTAGGGCCATTAAAAGGCAATTCCGTCTCCATCTTGTTACGATTCAGATGTAGTAGAGTAGACGGGCTCGGTGAAGTCTCGATGGGCAAAGTTACAATGCGTCGTGGGTTTTGTGAATTACGACGGTCGTGCTTGGGATAAAAGCGAGCATATCTCAATAACTCTAAGATGTGTTTGAGACATATTCTGTTTGTGTCGATGTAACTACTACTGCGATTGCAATGGTACGATTAGCTGTGAGTGCAGCGTGTGAAGAAAGTAAAAATGGAGCAATCGGAAGATTTTTTTATTCCAGCAAGGTTAAAGGGAGGAATGTTCTTCGAATTAGATGAAGTTACATTTTAATAGTCGAATATGTAAAAATTGATCCGATTTTGTACTTACTTGAGTACTACTACGTATACTACCCTTCTTCTGTGAGGGTTACTACAAAATTAGCTTCAATTGGTGCCTATTCTCGTAATTTTTGAAGAACTTTCTTTTGTTAAGAAGTGACAATGATTATGATGATATTTATTGCGCAGTCCTATGTTACCCTAAGACTCCAAGACAGAATAAGACGAGTAAATGCTTTTCTACGAATTCCAAAATTTCGAGGGAGTCCCAGCAATGGAAAGTTATAGTGATTTTCGACGACTGTGATGATGTCATCCGAAGGCGTATTATTACTTGAGAGCAAATCATTGATGCACAGAATATTGTTAATTTTTGGGGCCATAATATGCGACCACGTCCTATCCAAATACCTACTTGACCTTGCGTAACGTATTTAGCCAATTTTACTAGCTCTTCTTTGACTAAACTGTAAACATGCGATCGGATTCATAAGGAGATGCAAAAGAATTAACACAAACACGATCCTCTCGAACTTGGTAAACATATGGCCCGATTTTTACCAGCGTTTACATTTCTACGTCTAAATATAAACATCCTAGTCGACCGCATACGAGGTCAAATGTTCTGGCATTATTCCTTGCGAAACTTTAATACCAAAACAATTAATTACAGCTTTCCTGTGACAATAGGGAAATATTTTGTCTTAGAAATCTGGTTCTATTTTACTTGAACGTTTTTCTGGTTTAATTTGATGTATAAATTGCGAAGACGGTACGGTATTACTTTTATAATTTCAGTGCAGTCCAGTTTGAGTCATATTTCTTTCTATTAACCCCTTGCACTATTTTCACGAGTCTGACTCGTGATGAAAATTTTAGGCCAAACTTGAATATCACGAGTCAGGCTAGTTGTTCAATTTCACGGCAAACGTGGATATCACGAGTCAGGCTCGTAATCGACATTTCGGGCCAAACATGAATATCACGAGCCGTGCTCGTGGTCTTAATCGCGGTCCACCAGGAACGCCTGAATGAGGTCTTATCTCTTCTTTCATTTTCTTGAATGAATGGGTATTTTATATCTTGTTGTCTTTTGAATTTTGCAAGAGCACCACCGCGTGAAGTCAACACGAGCACGCCTATCTCGGACTCATTGTCAGTCGTAAGAATGGTCGTAAGATGTGTTCAAAGTTCCGACACTCAGTCTTCGCCGCTTCGACTCTTTTCGGGACCACTCAGGCGCCCGAGTTTGGCACGGCTGATTGTGAATTTCGGCGTAGTGCAAGGGGTTAAATCTGCGTTTGATATGAAGATTGTTCGACATTTGGGTCAAATTCTGGCGACAAAATATCATTTCATGAATCTCGATTCTTCTCTAAACTCGCCCAATTGCAATCTATGTCATTATTATCGAATTATTCGTGCGCCCCAAACTTTATTTTGATATAAAATGTAGTTCATTTAATTTTCTTTTAATTCAATTATGTGTTGTAAGTCGCAATTTACACTCTTCATGGCACCATTTACAAATTACACTTTCAGTACCTCGTTTAACCGGACGCATGATGACGTTTTATGCGTTTAAAACAAAACTAGCGCGCATTACCAAACGACAAGCGGTAACTGGCGAGCGGCAATTGCAGAGGCGCGCGACTAGCAAATCAAAATTAAATAAATAACCGTGTAGAGATTAAATAGTTAGCGCAAAACCACCGTCGATGGTCATAAATTAGAGCGGAGTGTTATAAGCTCGGGCGATTGCCAAAATTACATCGTGCCCTCTCTGTCGGGCTCGCGAGGCTCGCACGTGCGTCGGGTACGCATCGCTGCGAGCCTGCGAACTCGACGATAACAACACGGTACTACTAGTACTACTACTAGTAGTACTACTATCGCTGTAACCGGCTGATGGTCCAGTTTCGGATGGCCCGCCTAACTAACGATGCCTAAACGATATGCGTATTTGGCGCACATTTAAACCGTATATGAATGAACCGAATAAATCTATGAATGAAAGTCGCACGTGTATGTAACGTGTGGATTTATGTGTGTGTATTATAAAACGCCCACCAGGAAGCGGGGAGATATGCGCAAGCATTCCGTTGATAATATCTAAGCTGGAACAGTTATTCATATTTGAAATCTTCGTAAACATAATACAATAATAAACTGCTGTTGAATGATGTAGAAGTATTGTCATTCTTTGAGATAATTTCGATTTCATGAGTGAGCTAGACTAACCGTTTCCGTTCGATGGTCAAGTTTTCTGTTGTTACTTTTATCATTGCAGGAGATGAGAAACGTACATCGTTCCCTTCTTACTATCTGGCCAGAAGAAACGTAATAGAAATCAGAACAAATGATCGTACAATGTGCCTAGTCGAACTAGCCAATTACCAGTAACTGTGAGCTTTTAGAAAGAGATATTATCCATTTCCGTGGTCTCAGTGGTCCAACAGTACTTTCATGATATTTATGTGTTATATGTTTTTCAATGCAAAACAAGTCCATTCCAGTGTTCCCAGAAAATATCACTCTGAGTGCTTCGGGTAAATTCCGATCCTGCCTTGTACGAAGCCTAGTACTGTGGTGATTTCCTCCAGTGCTACACAGAAACCAACTAACAACAAGACGATTTTGTATTCGTGCAGTTTGAATATGAAGAGCTTTCAATATTTTAAGAATCAGAATGGATGGGCATTCGAAGGAGCTAAACCGATACCTGCTAAATTAATTACATCAGCCTAAAATATTACTAATCATTGCAACTTCGAGCGGGAATTTTTGTACTAATTCCAGTTCTAAATTTGGGCTTATTTTTGAGTCAAAACATAGTGTCAGTTTTGTCATTTTAAATTTCGTTGATACCCACACATTGCCCCACGTTGAACGACCTCTTCGTATTTCTATTTCGTGTTATATTCTAAACTTTCTTAGTTTAACGGCTGAAGTTTGCTTTCTCAGCAAATGATACTTTTGTCTCTAATTTTGAGATTTATCATCTCAATTATTTCTCGCTGGGTTACACATCATGGCCTCTTATCCGTGTTTATATTAGACTGGTATTAGAAACGTAACACCCAGAGATTTTCTGAACAAAACATAGTCAAACAGCTGTTTGAAACTAGGACTAAGAAGATGAGACCAAGAAGAAGGCTCAGACGGACGTGGCTAGGGAGCGCGAGAGGTACATTGAGTAAAAGAGTAGTATCGTGGGAGACAGCACAACAAGCCATACCAGATAGGAAGAGATGGAGGAAAATATGCAACTCCATACGCGCCTTAAACTTCAGTAAAAGGGGTAGGGAAGACTAAGGGTTGAGTAAGTAAGTAAGCTAACGTCCGTCCAAGCGAAATTCATCGCAGGATTAAAACCTAAAAAAGGGAATTTTCCCGAATTCTCAATTTCTTCTCTTCCAAAATACTCAACTTATCTTCATTCCTCCAAAGAATGCGTACTTGAATGGAATATTTAACACTGTTCTTACCGCTGTGAAAGCAGAATCGGTTCACTAATTCCTTTTACTGGACGTAAATCACTCACCTGAAACAAATAAGAATATATTAGGGAAAAGTAACTTACATCGAACGACGATAATAATTTAGTAATTTATTTTGGGAATTTTTATTTTGATTTATACATAAAACTTTCTATAAACGTCCGCTTCAATGATTTGTTTCTAAAAGAAACATAGTCCCACTTCATTGTCTTCCATCGTTTCTTGTTTGCATTTATATTTATACTTCCTTTTGTTGCAGTAAATTTTATTAGTCGGTAGGTATGATTTTGAGACTGTATTCATATAATTATTGTGAGATTAGTGTGAACAAAATACGCTTGAAAATGTTTTGGAATCAGGAGAAGTGACGAACTTTCTGAAGAGAAATCCACCACACAAAGTTTAGCCAAGATTAGTCACAGATTCCGATACCTGTAGGCGCATATTTCTACAGCCAAGTAGCCCCAGTTTCAGCAAGGAAAATGAGGCAAAGAAAACGATGCTTGCGAATTTTGCTGATCACAGCACATACTTCACCACCTCATAATAGGTAATACATATACACAATAGGTACATATGTATATCGGTAGTTAGTAAGTTACATTACAGTTCATTTGGTTTCTGGTTTCTCCATTGAGGATGACAACTCGATCGTGGAAACACACACATTCCCACGTTTTTTAGTTTTAAGTATTAGGGATTAGATGTGGTTCCATCGTTAGAAGAACTGCGAAGCAGCAATGGTGATTTCCTTTGAAGTTTGTTTTCACGAAACCAGCTTATTTTTTAAATATATATCAAACAGGATCTTGGCGTTTAAAAATGACAGGCGCTTTAGAGGAGAATACAGTAAAGAAATAATAACCGTCATGATCGCTGTTAATACGATGGCAACTCAAAAAATGCTTCTATAAAAACTTCTGGTAAAAATAAAAATTTCCGATGTTGCATGGGATGAAATCCATAAAAATGGATTACGACTTGAATAAATAGCCATAAATCACCAGACGAATTTTCGAAGATTCAAAATTTGATAAACATTACCGATTTGTCCGACAAACGAAGAGTCAGGTTAATTGTAGATAACTGTCCAAGCAGATCCTGCGTTCATAAAGTCGAACTTCAGCAACGTCGAATTGATCTTCTTCCCATCTAACTTGACTTCAAAGTTACAACCCATGGACCAAGGGATAGTAAAAAATTTTAAATTCCATGATCGGAAAAGAATGTTAATAGAAATTATTTCAGCTGTAGAACAACTATAGAAAAACCCATCAATCTTCGTGAGTGTGGCTATTAGAAGTGACGAAGTGACGAAGGGGCAATAAAAAGCTCTTTGGAAAATTGGGAAGAAGAAGGTGATTTATAATTATCAAAATTGAAAAAGACGTGGGAACAACCGAAAGCGGTGGTAGTGATGAAGTGGACTTGAAGACTTTTTAAACGTTGATAAAGATGTTGTACTTACAGAATAGCATGATGATAAAGATATTTTAGACACTGTTAGAAAAGAGAATGAAACAAATGAGAATGAAGTTGGTGAAGACGAGTATAAAGATAATGAAGATGTTATTGAAAATCCTTCGGAAGCTGAGATGGTTGAGTCATTTAAAATTATTCGCAGCGGCTTACAATCACATGAAAATGTTCCAAAAATCATCGCATTTAGTGCTTGGAACAAGTGTGAACCTTTTGACAGAAACAAAGTGCTTTTTAAATTTACAGCGCAAAAGCAATTATCCTCTGTTTGGAATAAGTAACTCAAACACGTACATATGTATGTATTTTGTGTAACTGCATTGTTTCGTACAACAAATTTTATATGTACGAGTATTAAATAAATGCTTTTATGTTTTAAGTTTTCTCTTCGTATCTAAATTTGAATTCTATTTTATTTAATTTGTGAAGATTTTATATTGTCATATCTTTGGATACTTTCAAACATCACTATACGCAAATTCGGCTGTAGTAACAACATATAATAGAAGACTTTTATTGCAAACAACCAGTTACCAAGCAATCCGCTTCCAAATGCGATTTAATCAAGTCTATAGAACTACCATAATATACATACATATTTTAGTAATATACTCAGTAAGAATCGCCATTAAACCAGTTTTGACTCTTACATCTATCGCTTTACAGATTTATAATTTAAGACCACTCTAACGACAAACTGTTTTGTTTGATCCCTAGCCTAGCATTTACGAAACACTATTTTCTAGCGTTATACCAATTACATTACCGATTCGTCGAAGAGAAAAAATTCGATTGATATTCTTCTTCATATCTTCACGTGGAAATAAAAGATCATATCTAAATAACGCACGGCATATTGAGAAAGCCATCAAATATCTAATTTACGGCTAATCAAACAGGTTAATTTACATAGTTAATTCGAAATGAAAGTTACATTACCGCGGCTATCCATTAACCGCGGAAGGCTCACGTCTCCATGTGTAAATACCTCACATTAACATACGTACATACGTAGATATAAATGTATTTATCTCTGTATGTATGAAACGATTACGAAAATTAATTAAGAAAAAAATTACGCGGAGTGGAAAGCAATCTATCGGCGTGTGGGAAAACCGAAACTATCCGCCGCGTAATAATAATCGACCGACCACCGACAACTGTTAAAACATATTAAAAGCTTAACGGTATTGCGCGCGGGCGGTAGTAATTTAGTTTTCAACCGTAACTGTATATCGTATGTGCATAGGGAGAATATTTATCTCTGTAAAGCGATTTGTGATAATAAATTAACTGGGCGTAGAGAGCGTGTTAATTTTTGATAAGTCGTAATCATATACGTAACGTATATGTATAAACTCCGGGCTAAAACCATTAAAATTCATCTCGTATCGCGCGTAGCTAAATTACCGCCATACACGTTGGAAGATATTAATCCGTATTAATTTTTTTAATAAATACAGTTTGTCCAACAAAAAAGGAAAGTACGTTAAATAACTTCTTCATCTAATCATCAATCTCCCATCTGTATTACGAGCGAGAGATGGTTCCTTAGAGATAATAATCACACCAAATAGAAAATCATTTTATAAATTGAATTTGGCACATAAATTACTATAACTAACGATACGACAGAGAAGGGAACTGAATCACTTTTATCCCGAATACAAAATGCAAAAAGGAAAAAAGGCAGAAACCCTTCATAGCTATGGTAGTTGCAATCTACTTGTAAGTTAGAAAGCAGCTGGATATTGATGATATGGTGAAAAGTTGGAAGCGATTAGAAATATTATATGAATAAATAATTGAATCGGTTATAACTGAAACAACTTAAGTTATTTTTACGCCAATTAAACGTGAAAACCTACAATTTTGACAATTCCACATTAATTGGTGCAAAAACCCCCTAAGTGAACCTAGCGCAAGTTAGAAAAATGGTTGTGAGCCATTCAATATGTGACGCTAAAACACCTTACATCAATGACATGGGTGGATTTTACTCTAAATCGAAAGGAATGAGCAACTCTAACCTTAAAAATAGTGTTATGGTTGCTGCAATGGAAACGAAGAAGAAACTGTTAAAAAACGTCGTAAACGACTTCGAAATGGTTCAAGTTACAAACGAAATGTGGCGCCTATGGACAGGGTAAAAGGAATGGCGTATACTAATCATAAAATGAAAAATATTCAAGCAAAAACAATAGACTTTTATTCCACAAAGTAATTCAAAATTTGTAGGTGTCCTTCAAAATGTAGCAGAAATATTGGCGAGAACATGATCAAAAGAATTTTTGAAATTTTTTATAAATTCAGTACAAAAGACGAGCCGGACATATGCCTTGAAGGGCTAATAGAAGCAAGAAATACTCAGCAAAAACGAAAACGTATAGTTGAAGGAAAAGATCGTAGTGTATCATATTGGCATTACCTTAGAAGAGGCTCCAAAAAGGCTAAAGTTTGCCAAAGTACAAGAAACCACTCGAGACAAACAAGGAAAGCATCCAAAAGGAAATACCATTTCAGATGATATCAGGAATTTAATAAGGATCCACTTATCAGCTTGTTTCCTGTAAAACAGTCCCATTATTCTCAAAATGGGTACCAGTATTTCGATGCTCACTTAAATGTGAAGATAATGTATGACATGTTCCGTACCACGTATACTACTGTGAAAGTTACCTACCACTATTATTTGAAATCCTTTCATGAGAATTTTAACATACATTTCGGGCGACCACAGGTGGATACGTGTAACGAGTGTGAAGACTATGCATTAAAAATGAAAAGCGCTACTTTAGGGGAAGCGGCAAAGAAAGTTGCGATTGTTGAAAACATGGTACACCAACAAGAGCTAAAAATTCTATGATGTTTTATGCAGTGCGGCAAAACATCATAAGCACCGTGATGATTTAGGAGCATTGGCCTTTGATGACATGCAGAATCTGCAACTGCCCAATAGACCAGTGTAAGATTCTTTTACCTGATGCAGCTGACAGTATCAGTATTTTATATACACGATATGAAAACTGATAAGTCGTACTTTTATGTTTATTCCGAAAATCGACCAGTCAAGAGCTCAAACGTGGCTCGTTCTTGATGAACTTTATGGATAACTATTACCAGAAAATATCACAGAACTGCGTCTATTTTCGGATAACTGTTCGAGTCAAAGCAAAAACCACTGTTCTGCCCGATGTTGTATGGCATTAGCTGAATCTCAGTGAATCCGCTGCGAACATATTCGCACAAATGGGTGACCCAGGTGGAATTACTAAAAGGGGAATGTTCCACAGATTTGGTGTTAACGTATTTCTAAAGTCACAACCTAAGTATCTCAATTTCTGCTCTGATTATCGGAGGTGTGTGTTGTTTCAAGTGCGAAGCTCCAATTACCCAATACCTTTACGCAGCGAAAAAGAGGAAGTTACCATAAAATTCCACAAGGAAAAAACGAATGTCATATTCTTTAAATATCGGCCAGCTTATTGCAGTAACCTCAAACTTGGTCGAAATTCTCTGTTTGTGGTTCTTCATCTGGGTTTAGAACGCTTTCTATTCGAGCTTGCTTCTGTGGTATCTGTTCAAATGATTTTCTATTCACCATTCTTCCCTCTGTTGCCATTTAAAAAGTTCGATCAACAATTTCGAACATAGCTTCAGCAATTTTCGGAAAAAAATTGCGAGGATATTTTACTTATGGCCAAGTGTATCTACCAGCTAGAGCAGGATTATTTTAAGATGATAATGAACTTAGAAAAGTAGAAATGTCTGTGACTATCGGAAAGCCAATTCAAAGTTAAGGCAATAAACACATATCTTTGAACTATATGATGCTTCCAAAAGGCAACGATAGAGAAGCTCACGATTAATGAACGGTGTTTTCATCAACAATTCTTAGTCAATGAATGTAGGAGTACGTGTGGCGTACACTCAAAGAAAATGGTTGCTCCTTTTACCACATCAATTTGGATATCTCCAAATACACGAGGACGACAAATTAATTGGCGAAATATTTGGGGATGTAGCAGAAATCTGTTTCATATGGATTTGGAAATTTGGAAAGTTCCGATGATCAGTTCAAACTGGTTTTTCACAGACTAAATCCCTATTTCCTTTTACGTAACTTATTTTAGCTTCAACAGATGTGTCTGATGTTGGTTCCTTGACCTTCCATTAACTTGCCTGTATAAGAAATTAACTACTGGGAAATCATGACTTATTACGAAGAGGAGACGTTCCACCCGTTTCCTCCATTCCGAACTTTTTAAGATTTCTACTGGCTTAAGGCATCAGGACTTTTTCATTCCAACTTATAATTCTGTAAGCTCTAAATTCTTTTCTCCTCCCGTATTCCACATTCATTTTTAGTACTGCTCTTATTTAATTTACAAGTACTTGCACCTTTCGAAATTTTTGCGCGAAACTTAATCAAACCAGACGTTAAAATCTAATTCGGGCATTCTCGTCGCAATTCTTGTTTCCACTTTCACTTTGGACACTACATAAATGCCAATGTAGGTACATAAAATCAATTTAAAAGCCCACTTTGGCGCATGTAACACGTGAAGGCACGTAACTGTTCCGTACGTATAAGTATAATTTTAATGAGCAATTAAACAATTTCCACTCCTTATTTCTGTGTTAATGGGCTAATTTTCATTAATAGTTTTCATAAAATATGCATCGTATTGCGCAATATACTCGGGGCGGCCGCAATTCCCGTCGTTCGTGTAGATGGCAGAAGTAGTAGCATTGCTGCACGAATTCCGCCGTATTTAACCTAACATGTGTACGTATCCAGCATGGCTTCGTAAATTTTATATAAATTGGCGTGTACTTGTATACAGCTCAGATATAGGATCCAGATAATTAGGAAAAGATAATACACATAAAGGAAATTACATTTCTTTGAAAAATATGTTTAAGATTCAATCTGATGGGCATGGAATCAAGTAGATTCGTGAAATTTTCAGGTTAACACTTTAGGTCGAGCATATCTAAGGACTATTCCTATCAAGAAAATGCTGTTTAAAAAAGAAACACACGACGTTTTCTGTTGAGAATTTTAGATAACATTTGTCTGTCATAATAAACAGCCAGAACTCGAAAATTTAGCTTCAAAACTTTGTATAATGTTTGGCTCAACATGTATTTGTAATGCAGCGATGAACTACATTAACCTTCCTATACTCACGCATACGGTCTGTGAGACCGACTTATATAGTATAGTATACGTCTTTCATTTTGACGTGAGTATAGGAAGGTTAAAAATAAATTTCGATCTCGACTTACCGATGACCATCCCCAGGACTTAATGGCAATGACTTGCACCAACTTCACTTCAGACTTCAGACAGACTGTTCAAAGCAAAGAAATGACATTTCTCACACTAACATTACCTTGTTATTTATTTTAGGCATTTTAGGCATTTGCTCAAATAAAAAAAATATCTGAATTTCTTTTAGTTTTATTCGGTACTTTACATTTTAAAGCTTAGTTAAGGCTACTGTCTTTTATTTTTTTGTGGACCCCCAATAAAACTAATTGGTCATGAGGAGTTGGAATAGATTATAGATTCCCAGTGGGCTTCTCAGCATTAAATGATCAAATCCAATTACGACAGTCTCAGAAGATATTTTTCGTGGCTATTTACGTCCTTAGAATGCTTAGGAGTTGAATAAGTAACCCCATGAGATCCGCAGAAACTTATACAACAGAAAGTTAACCGATCTTCAGAGGTCTAAATTGCGACTACCAGTCAAGCGTTCAAGGTATTCTGGTTACCTTTCCCCAAAAGAGATCAAGTACTCGTAATAGGCGTTACAAAGATTTATAGAAATCGAATGAACTGGATAAAGAAGCCACAAAAATAGTTTTGCTGTATTATTTGTTCACTTTTTAACATATAGACGAGAAACCACAAGAGCTTATTTTATTATTTTTCTATCCATAAAATACACAGGATTTCCCTTCGAAAGTCGTAAGGAGTAATAACAGTAAAGAAGGAAGTGTACACCCACCCCGCCAAAGTTAGTATAAAATCTTCAAAATAATAACTATTCGGAGATAAATAAATGAAAAAGATAATAAACACTATTCTGAGGCCCGAGTAAATTCCACGGGTCCCTCACTCGTTATTTCCACGAGCTGTACTTCTCGTAGCTATGAGGGTGATAGGGTGATGCGATGGATCCGGTCTTTAATCCCGGTCCTTGTTGGTTTGATTTGGATCATTCGATTATGGGTCAATATCTAAAAGGGGGCATCTACTCTCCCAGCAGGTCTTAAATCCGCCTGTCATAGGTCCTAGGCGATGGCCTATCCTAGTCGAGTTCGAGCTCTTGAGATAACTTACTTCCGGATTGTCAGAACTTGCTACCTTCTCGAATGTGGCTTTCGTCAACGGATTTATAAAGTCACCTGGGGTAGGAACATCGAAAATCTTTATGTAATTGGGCCGTTCAGACAAAGAACGGAGCGGATCAACCATCCCTAGGACCTCATTCTGAGCAGCTGTTATCTTAGTATTGGGTGTGATGTGGCAGCACTCGACCAGAATATCGCTTCGCAGACGACAATTGGTTTTAACTAGAGGTTGTAGACCAGCCGTTTCGTCAAGGCCAAATGTATAGGAGCGGGAGAAGGACAAAGTAAGCTGTTGATCCAGGATCATCCACCGGTGCTTGACAGTGGAACTCCAGGAAAGGCGTGTGCTTCCAATGAAGATGTTTTCGCCGGGTAGAGTTCTTTTCTGGTAAATCGGATCTCGACACATCTGTCGGCCTAGTTCTTCTATTGATTCACGCCAGAATCCGATCCATAGCTATCTGGAGTCTATGATCCAAATCGTCCGTCTCGCGACACAGCCAGCACGGTAGTATCGTGAAAATACATCTCCAGGCAAGAAGGGGCCCTGAGGAACGCCAGTAACCATGGGTCTAGATGTCGATCGAAAGTTTCCATTGTTAATAGAATGTATATATATATATATATATATATATACATTCATTACAAACGTTTTCGGAACATCTTATATATATATATATAAGGTGTTCCGAAATCGTTTGTAAACGTTCTGGAAATATAACTATCGTTCAAACCAGCCTTGTTTCATTGACCTAATTAGTGGTAGAGAACTATCATATAAGATTGTTAATAGAGAAAGATCGTCCTGCGAAGTAGGATTAGACGACTCTGGCCAACCTGTTGTTAATTCCTGCTCGTGTTATCTTTAGAATGAGGCCCCTGTGCCAGACTGAATCGAAGGTGTTAGGCCAAACATTTCTAAATACTATTTATACACAGATAAAAGAATGTAATGTAATGGAGTGGGGTTTGGCCCAAAGTGGCCCTTTGCACTGCGACCACGTTGATCTATTGTGCTTCCCCTTGCTTTTTTAATTTATTTAATACGTCCAGGAACAGGATCAGCTCCTTCAAAGGGAGTGTTAATAGGTCCTCTTCACTCAGCGTATATGCATGTAGTAATCTGTATCTCCTATGGCCTAGTGCCCCACAGTTAGTGATCAAGTGTTCCATTGACTCCTCTTCTTCACCGCAGAATCTGTAAGTGTCCGTGTTGGATAAGCCCATTTTGTGTAGGTGCTTGTTGCAGGTATAGTGGCCTGTAAGTGCCCCCGTCAGTGTCTTTAAGCTTCTCCTGTCCAGTTTGAGGGCGAGGTCCGCCCTCCTAGCGTCGTAGCTCAGAAACTTTTTGGAATGTTCCAGCCCACTGGTATCATTCCAGTGTTTTATTGTGATGGATGCTGTCAATTTATTTATCTCCCGTTTAAGGAGACCCTTATTAAACCCAAAAGATGGGGTAGGTCCAGTAAAGTTCCTCTCAGCCCCTTTTTTGCGTAGATGTCTACCATCTCATTTCTTCCGTGCCCCTCATGTCCTGGCAGATAAAGGAAAATAGCAAATCAAAATCTGAATCCTGAGGAACTCCAGATGTAACAAAGAAACCACTCATGTACATACCATCTTCAGAATGAGGCTGACGTACCAGACGGAATAGAAAGCGTTAGACGAAACATTCCTAGTTACTATTTATACACAGACAACAAAAAGTAGCAGACCGAAATCTGACCCTGAGGAACTCCAGACGTAACAAAGAAACCGCTCGTATATGTACCATCTTCAGAACGAGGCCATCGTACCAGACAGAATTGAGGGTGTTGTAATTGTTATTTATACACAGATAACAGAAAGTAGCAAAACGAAATCTCGATTTCTGAGGAACTCCAGGTGTAACAAAGAAACAGGTCGTTATGTATCATATTTAAAATAAAGTTGTCGTGCCAGACGGAATCGAAGGTGTTAGGTCAAACATTTCTAAATTTCATTTATACAGATGGCAAAAAGTAGCAGACCGAAATCTGACCCTGAGGAACTCCAGATGTAACAAAGAAACCGCCGGTGTATGTTTGGCAAAAATATGTTAAAAATCTACGTTTTAATGCAATGTTAGTAAAATTCGTTAATTTGAACGTAAGTACAGTCATAATCCATCTCTGTTTAATTTCGCGCGTTGCACGACGTATACACATAGGTATACAAATACTAGACGCGATCGCCATTTTGTTTACAAGACCTTAATTACTGGAGTTCTATATTATTTAAATTACAATTACCAAGCAACGCTACAACGCGCTATAATTAACTTATTACGTTCGCGAAGAGTTGAAGCTTTAATGTCCGGTTATAATTTCATTAAAAGTGGAAATAGGGGCGCACGTGCGTTCAATTATAATAAAACATTTATAAATCTTTATTTAATTTGCAGCGAGACGACGACGACGACGACGCCCCCGCCGCGGCAACACTATTTCGAGAACTTAGATGCTGGTTGCGGCGTCGTCGCGACCAAACACTATAACAGTAACAACACTACCACGACTACTACTACGTACATGCAAATACGATAACGAACGAATTACCGATGTTAAAGTGAAGCCATTACCGGTCGTAGTACAAAGCGAAAAGGTGCAATGCACCTCTAAAAGCGAACTATAAATATTCAGAACGGCCGGAGAATTTACGGCGTATTTTGACAAATGCGAACGGAGAAACGCATTAGTCGAACGGAAAGGGAGTCGGCGAGTAGACTTTGGCACAAAATTTCATAAATATATTATAAAATTTTTAAGGCGAACGCGCGCGCCACAGTAATTGAAATTTATATTAGGGTAAAGTAGAACGCTAATAACTATGTTAAGAGATTTACGATCGCATCGGATATAAATCTCGCATTACTTTGTTCTATTTTGATTTATATTTAAAGCGGGATACAGAAGAGACGCAATGCCCAAATTACGAGCATAACCTTATTTTTACTAGATCGCGAGCTTTGATCGTCGGCTAACATAAATTTCGTCTGAGTACATGCAGCGAATGGGTAAATTGCTTTAACGGTGGCCGCGTATCGAAAGAATTAAGATTAGATGTATTTACGACTTACATGCAATGTCGATGGAAATATGTATTACTGCGATTTTACAATAGCTATAAACGATAACAATCGTAAAGAATCGTAAAGTTTACCAAATTCTCTTGCAAAATTATCAAGTACGTTGGTGGTTAGAGTGTGGCTGTTTTCTATACTTTCAGCAATTCGAGGTATGGATATCGCGAAGCTCACAAGACCTTTATATTAACTTCCTAAAATCCAAGAGAAAAAATTTATCCGGAATCCTGTGCGGGTGATTGAAAGGGTAATAAAATTTAAGTGGAATCACTTCTCTTAAGAATTTCTGGCCTTAAAATGCTGCCAACTTCACAGGCTTTGAAATCAAAATCAGAATTTTAGGGGTCGAAATCCATGTTTCTTGTTTTGGTTTGGGGAAAAATGGGGGAGGATACCGAACAAACCAGGATATTACCTACTCAGTGTGATATATGTACACATCGTTCCATTTGGGAATGGCAGTACACTATTTCTGGTACTAAATTCCATGGATACAGTCATCACCACGTAACTTCTCATTAATTATATTATAGGACACGTGCTTCGCTAGCAACGAGGTCATCACCATCCGAATCTCTCCGAATTCGATGAAGGGTTTATCAGGGCGCTTAAGGGTAAATTTCCAGAACCGGCAACCTTCCCAAACTCACCCAATGTCTCCTAACTTTTACCTCCTTGCTTAACAGTAGATACTATTGGACATTCTTCTTTGATTCGTTGATAGGGTCGACGACGATTAACTTCCGGCGTTGTGAACCAAACAATTTTTGATTCAACCGTTCATAGAACTCTCCTCCAGTTTTTTGAAGTTGAATTTTCGCCCTCTCGTGCCCATTTTTTTCCCTTTCTCTTATACATAGACCGAAATAGTGGTTTTTTACCCCCATATCCTCTGAATTTGGCTGTTAGTGAAAGTCTTCTAACAGTACTGACATACACTTTCTTAAAACACTTTTCATTTAGTTGGTGTGTTATTTTCGGAGCCGTAAACCGGCGGTTTCTTCTCGCAGTTGCTAGAATGAAGTCATGTTCAGCCCATGTAATGGTTCGTGGTCCTCCAGTCCGTTTTCTATCTTGGAGGGCACCTGTTCCTTGTTTGCTTTGTAGTTGTAGTTTCTAGCAAACGCTTTCTGCTGATACACCAAATAATTCGTTTTGAGTAAACTTTTTCACTTAAAGTTGATTATTATTTTATTTCTCATAAGAAATTAGGTTTGCGTGAAACAAGACTTTATATGAATAAAAATAAGACAGTAATTATTTAGATATTTTTGGGTATTATATTGTGAATGGCAATGCCCTCGTTTCTTGTTGAACTTATTGGCAAATAAATTTATTATTATTATCAGATTAAAATTGGATGTCTATTAAACTACCGTTAAAAATCTATTAACTTCTATATTTATTGCCCTAGTTGCTTTAAAATGAAGAAATTTATAATCGTTGTTAACAGTTTCCCGAAATTATGTTTATTACTCAAGGATCCTGGGAAATTCCTACCTATTTCCAAACTTTATGAGGGCAGTATTAGATGCAAGAACGAGAAAATAGGCAAGAACTCCCAAATCTACTCAATCTAGTAAGCCCCCTAATCACACAGAAAGGGCGTTATGAAACCTTATCCAGGATGTCTAAGACAATCCAGCGATATTGAGAATTGCTTTCGTTTCGTTTTCTCCGTTTCTTGGCAGTGCTAACAGACAAAAATGCGGTGTGTCTCCCAATATAACTTTCACCATTAAGAATATCAACCCTGAGAATAATTTTCTTTCTTGCCAAGACCTTTAGCAACTAACACATTCCCCATTTGACTACCCTCCACCACATCCAGTGTCACTCACACATTCACCACACCAATCATCCCGTTTGAAACATTAACATACGCCCCGGTGTTCAACTGGTCACGAAGTGTATTGAGAATTGTTCCCTTTGTGGCTTCTCCGTTTCTTGGTGCTGTTAACTGCCAATAGGCGACAATACAGTTTAGAACTAAGTTACCCACTTCAAACATCGACAATATGAAGAAAATTCTGCGAATATTTTTTTTTGAACCATCAATGTTGATTGATGTTAGTCTTTCAAATGGGGGTGGTTCGTTAGATGGATTTATGAATGACAGTAGATGTGGTGGAGGGAATCTGTGGTAGTAAATGGGGAATATGCCAGTTAACTATGACAGATTTGTTCCACCGCATCTACTGTCATTCATAAATCCATCTAACGAACCACCACCGGTTGAAAGACAAACATCCGCGCCCGAATGATACAGAAAATTGCTCCCTTTCTGACTTTTCTGTTTCTTAGTATTGTCGACTGGCGAAAATGTGGTTTAGAACTATTTCGCCCACTTCGAAGTAACTTGATATGAACCCATATCCAGGATTTCTAAGACAATCCAACGATTTTCAGCTTCCCCGCTTCTTAGCATTGTTAACTGTCAACAAACGACAATGCAGTTTAAGGCTGATTTACCCATTTTAATCTAACTTCCACCATCAAAAGTATATAGAAAATTCTGCCAATTGTTTCGTTTCTTATCAACACTTAACAACAACATATTCCCCATTTGATTACCACAGTTTCCGTCTACTACATCCACAGGTATGTTCATAACTATTAGGCACCCCTAAAAATTCGAAGTCTCTCCATTCAATTTCACTCCATTACTGCCTATCTAGTTTCTTCGTTTGTTAGCATTGTTAACTGTCAACAGACGACAATGCAATTGAGAGGTGATTCGCCAATTTTAATGTAACTTTCACCATCAAAGAAATAGAGAAAATTTGACTACCATTGATTTCCTCTAACCACATCAACTGTCGCTCATACATTCACCGTTACGACCCCCTCCCCCCCGTTTGAAAGACGAACATCCGCCCCGGTGTTCCCCTGGCCACGAGGGATCTGTAGGTCGATATCACATTGTTAATTATGTACGTTATCGACCGTTCACAAGCGATGCGGAGAGGAGGCAGATAGCGCGGATGGCGGTCGACGTAGCCATTGCAGTCGACTCTCTAATGTAATAGAATTAAGCTCCGGGTACAGCTAGATTATTAAACTTGCCTTGCCCTCTCTCTCCGTAGGTCGTCCAGGACTATCTCCGGTCGCACGCCGCCGTTCTTTCCCCGCACTGCCGCCCCTCAGTTAAAATGCAATACCGAAATAGTTTCGTAATTGAATGACTTCCGAATCTAATAATTGTGCGTGAAACTGGAGGAGTACTCGCGGAGGCCGGGAGGATTTTTGCGGTTTTGGGATTGCAGGTGAATCGATTAGGATGCATCAGGTTGGCGTTGTGGAAGCACAACTTATTAGTTTGGAGTTCGTATTGGACTCTGTTTTGATTCTTTTCTCGATCGTTGCGGATGCAATCTAACGTCTTCATCACCTTAGTATTTTAAACCGTAAATTGTCGTTATTAAGAAGACCTGGATCACATCCCCCAGAGAGCTTCATTTTTGGCACAAATTTTTCAGAAAATCGATTTTAGGCTGTTACATTGGTGTTACCTTTAAGTTCCGTCCAGTGATACAAATCACATTGTCTGAAAGGTACAAACTTAATATACGCTCGTACCTATTGAGATTTCAAAGCGATACTAGGATATTAAATTGAAAACATAACCCGAAAATTGCGACAGAGGAGTACGTATTTAGATCAACCCCAACTAGTTTATTGACAGTACCGAAAATTCAGAACGAAAACTAAGTTAATACTGTCGGTTCGTCGATATCATTTTAATTTGCCCCGACGCGACGTATCGAAACTAACGAAGCTGTCAGAATAATTTTTAATGTTTTTTAAATAAGCTTTTTATTCCTCGACGTACTGTATGGTGCGCGGTGTATTCGTTTGTTGTCATTTTTCCCATTTTGGGTGACAAACGCAAACTATTTACGTTCATATATTTTTTCTATGCACGGCGCGAATTGAACTCCGACTGAACGAAACTCCAGTCCTGTTTTTGTCAACGGTGCCGCGCTGTTGATGTTGTATATGTTCGGCTTATTTCGGTGGACTGTTTTTGTTTTCGAACCAATTAATGTCTAGCAGGTCCCCCGGGAAATTTTTGTCGATTTTTACCGATATAGTTCTAATTAAATAAATTTTGATTTGTACAATATTCTTTGATTTACATAATTGCTTTGACATGCACACATGAGTAATAAATAGTTCGTATAAAAAATCGATAAATGCTGTCCACCAGCAACTATGAATCAGTCAATAACTTATCTAGAGGGTTAACCTAATGATCCACCCCAAAAGCTTGATAACTTCGTACCAGATTGCATCAAAACTGTCCTCCACAAATCGGGTTTATGAATATGGTATTCGGCATCAACCACCCTCCCGCCCAAAACAAAGAAGAGGAAAATAGGTATCAATTTACTAAGAAAACAGAATGTTAGGCCTTTTTAGAAATGTACTATCTGGTGCACCGCATTCTTGAACCTGCGCTGTTTACGATTTACACATCTTTTGTACTTTCTCCTCTTCAGTACTCACAGTACTTATGTATTTATACTTCTATTAAGTAACGGGACTGGTCCGAAAAATATGTTTTATTGAAAACTTATTACAAATCCACAGCAGTACTGTAGATCATTAACTGTCAACCATTTCAGCAATTCAGCCGTCTGCCCAAAGAAAAGAAAGATGTTAGATTTGAGAAAACTCTACCTTTGGAAATTTAGTATCTGGTCTACAATAAGAATTCATTCTTAAACTTTAGATTTGATTTAGGCATCTTTCGTTCCTTCTTCTCTCCGGTACTCACGTCGTTTATTTGTGTATACGAGGTTGACAGTTAAATAGGTCCGAAAAATATGCTTTATTGAAAACTTATTACAAGTAGGTGTTAATTTCTGTCTTGCCTATTTACACACCGTTGCATACGCGTTTTCCATTATTCAAAGCAGTACTGCAGATCATCAACTGTCAATGTCTTCAGCAAGCCTTTGCCTTTACTTCATTCTAAATGTTTTCCCCTTAATGGACCCTTCATTTTTGGGAAAAGAAAGAAATCGCATGGAGCAAAATCTGGTGAATATGGTGGATGGTCGAAGAGAGATGTGCTTCTCATCTAAGAACTGTTTCACAGAGAGCAAATTGTGCGCTGCCGCATTTCCTGGTACAGAACTCGTGATTTGTTCTTTCACAGATCTGGCCTTTCCTTCCTAACCCATACTCTCAGCTTGGTTAGTGCCTCAATTTTGTACTTCTGGTTTACCGATAGCTTATCATGAACCCGGGTCTCATACACAAGAACGTCCTACTCAAGCAAGAATTAAAACGAAGTTAAGCTAGATAAAGAGACGGAATGAGGCACCACCTTTACCACCGCCACTACAGCCCGCCAAGCTAAAAGTTTTGTTCTGACAACATATCCTCATTTGTCTAAAATTTCCGATTGGGGTAATATGAATGATGTTTACACATTAAATATTTGATTATAGTTGACTGGTTGAGGCGGCGTTAGTTAGATTTAGGTTGGGGTTGATTTAATTTTCCTTGTTATTTTGTTACAGAGCGGAAAACAAAGATGAGTTACTATTCTTGGTGGGGGTACCAAGCTGCTGATAATTTAGCTTCACTGTATTTTCCTTGTTCATTCTTGGCTGAGCTGGTTCTACTAGAAAAGATTCTTGGTTGGGGAACTAATGTGCTGGTAATTTGGCTTCACTGTATTTTCCGTTGTTCATTCTTGGCTGTGCTGGTTTCACTAGGGAAGACCATTTGTTGGGGAATTATTGTGCTGGTAGTTTGGCTTTGCTCTATTTTCCGTTGTTCATTATAGACTAAGTTGAGTTCACCGAGGGACCCGAGATTAAGGCAGTCCCGTTATTTAACCTCGTATGTCTTGCAAATTTACTCAGGTCTTTTGAGCTATGTATGATCTCGGCAGATTTTCAAGAATATCAGCGTAAAATTCTGTTTGACTTCCGACAAATCAGATCATTTTTTTCCGGAGAAGGCGTTCACGTCGATGGAATGCCAATTTCAGAACTCATATTTATGAAAGTTTTTGAACGTGGCAGTTTCGTCGTGCCTTAGATTGTTCGGGAAACTCCGACATTCAAGTTGATGACTTTACTGCTATCTCTTATGAGTAGCTTGGGCAGATAGCGGTAACAGTGTACAATTACGAAATAAGTTACGACAGCATCGCCGATTCCCCACTACAGTCATTACTAAATCCATGCTGTATACGAGTAGTTCTGTGTATATGTAGGTTGTCCTAAATTAATGTCGTAATTGCCGCTGTTTGCCAAGACTATTTATGAGGCATCAATCGGTTAGAGTGGCGCTTTTCAAACAAATACCTAGAGAAGGATGCAATAATTGTAGAAACAAATCCGCTTGGGAATCAGCGGTCCCATAAATAGCTACAAATGTGATGTTTGTACATATGAGAATTCAATTAAGAAAATGCCCCAATATGTACTTAAATACGCATTTTTGCAGCTATTTAATTCTAATTACAGCTATAAATCGTCCCACATTTTCGTCAGGAAAGGGGACCAACAACTGATTATGATGATATCCAATTATGAAAGAAATTTACATTCGCAGATTATAGCAGACCAGGTCAAATCAAATTGATTTATTCTTTATCCACCATCTTCCCCCTCTTCTTCTTCTTTTCCATATGGTTTCCCACATAGATAGGCGATTACCATTCAATCCATAGAAGCGTCCTCCTTCGTCCACCATTACTTACAGCATTTTGGTGGTGTCTTTGGTGCGCTTCTTCTCACCGGTGTTGTCTCTTGCGTTGTTTGCTAATCGGTTGTCTTCCATTTCATCTACATATTTAGTCCATTACAATATAATATTGTAAAAAAGTAGTTAATATTAAACTACCTCCAACTTAAACCAAAATACTCATAAAGTTATCACCGTTCTCTCGTAGCGACAAATTCGGCACATTTTCGACGGATAAATTCCGACACGTTCGCAACGCAACCGCACGAATCGCAAACCAACAAGCGCCCGCCGGCCGCCAGCAGGCGGCGGCAACCGAAAGCGAAGAAGGAAGAGGAAATAACGGCCATAAACAACGAGCAACAAGCGTTTTGCGGTTGCCTCGATGTCCCTCCGCAAAACATTTCGTTTATTTCGTTTCGCCGGCTTTCGACGCGACCGCCGTTACGACCGCCGTCCGGGTCTCTATATTCGTGTTATCCGAGATTCCGAGAGCGAATCCGGGGGATTCCGGATCCGTCTCTGTAGGTGTCTGCGTTAGTGTGTGTGTGTGTATCTGTGCGTGTACAAGCGAGTATTTCGAGAGAAAGGTTCCGGTCGTTTCCCGGATTCTCGGCGGCGAGAACCGTGATCGTTTGTTGTGCCGGTGTGTCGGCGTCTGGCGCGCGTCGGGATCTCGATCCGGAGGGTTAAAAAGGGGTGAAGATGTGACGCGTTGTGCGCGATAGGATCGTCGACGTAACGAGGGAATTTTACGAGGTCGGAAACAAATTGGGATTTAATTTTATTTCTATATATAAATTTTCCGTTGTCGTTCGAGCGAGTACAGCGACGATTCTGTTGTTATCCGAGTATATTTTGAGGTTTTAAGCTTTGTATTAATCGGGGGTATTAATTGTTACGTTAATTAGAATAAAAATTGATTTATCTCGAAATTAAGGGAAAATGTATCCATGGATTTGACCTTGAACGAGATCATGGTTCAGAATGAAAGCTCACGACACTAATAAGGACACCCACAGATACCCAATTCTGCGACTAAGTTGTTATCTTCAATGACAAACCATGCTTCATCTTCCTTTCTCAACATGAATTTGTACCTAAGGAAGAAAAATAACACTGGTCGACACGATTTTTGTAACATAGTTCGGCCTATCATTTTCCCTAATACGTCCACTTATCAATGGGCTCATTATACCCTTCTATATTGGCAGCTAGTAAATTTTATGAGGAGCCATTTAAAAGCGATGCATTTAAAAACAGAAAGGTAACCTTAGGAAGTTATGTGACTCCAAATTAAGAGAAGGCATTTTTATTGGACCACAAATTAGAACATTGCTGGACGATGTTAATTTTATAGAAAAGCTCACCGCGCAAGAACTCAGAGCTTGGAACTCATTTGTAAGTGTAGTCGGGGGATTTTTAAGCAACAATATGGATGCTAACTACGGAAAACTAGTTAATGAACTTTTAGACTCTTACAAATCGCTTGGTTGTCGAATGTCATTAAAAATTCGCTTTTCCCATTCCCATTTATCATTTCTTCCCTAAGAATTTGGGCGCTGTCAGCGACGAACAGGGTGAAAAATTCCATCAAGATATAAGGACAATGGAAATGCGGTACCAAGGACGATGGGATTTAGCCATGATGGGTGATTACTGTTGGTTTTTGAAGAAAGACGATGTGACTGCACATAAAAGATAAAAAATGTACTGTGTTCTAAATAAATATTTTTGATGTTTGTCTTTTTCTTAGATATCAACTTAATATAAACTATAAATATAATAGATATACAAGGTGAAAAAACTTCTTAAACCAGTTTTTCAAAAATATTACATGGTACAGCTCTTCTTTTCTTGACCATTTTAGTATTTAGATAGATTTATTCTACTAAAATATGCTATCCTGTTTTATGTTACAAAAGAAAAATTCTTTTGTCGGCCTGTGTAACCTGCATGATATGATTCGATGTTGTTCATTAATGAAACAGATATCTCGCGTCAACAGTTTATTACAACTTCGGAAAGATAAATTGTTAATTTGTAAAAATTATCTATACGATTTGTACCGCTTAAACGCGTCAGAAAATAACGTTAGTCCGCACAAATTCCCGACAAGCTCAATTGGATTTATAACGTATTAATTTACCATGCATACACCAGTTTAACATTCTACCTCAAAAATATTCCCGATAAATTCGCACGGTTCCAACTAAATCAAAAACAATTTCGTAGCGTTTTCGTCGAAGTTACAAATTGAACCCGTCCGGTTGTGTGTAGATGTTGCCGATGATAGAGTTCTTTTCCCAATGTCACTTCGAATGAAGAAAGATTTAATGGATTTTTATGGATGCCAAACGAGGAAATTTAATTAAAATAAAATTCTTTCCCGCGCGGATGATTTACTGTAATCCTATTAGATTACTCCTACATGATGGCAAACACACAACTATGCACGCAAGCATCTGTAATGAATTACGAGTATTGGAACGTGGATGTATGTATGTGATGCTTTCTTCATTGAGTTGGTAATCTTTCTCGTAAAGATTCGATTAAAAATAATGAACGTTAAATCTTACGAGGCGCTATGAATGCTAGATACTTTCCCTAACTTTTTGTCGAATCTGTGAAAATTCCCGAATGGAATTGTTATCGAAAGCTGCGTTTATTTCTAAAGTCATTATTTTATACCTAATCCGCATCTAATTTGGTGTGTAATAAGTTTTACTTCCGACCATTTCGATTTTTTCAAAATTTCAAGGGGTACCCCTCTGAAATTTCAGAAAAAGATAATATGTTCTAAATTAGACGAAATTATGTGTACAGATGCTTTCGCAGGTGTAGAATGCGACTTTGACGTTAAAACTCGTGAAATTTGCTTCGTTTGGGTGTTAGAGCGTACCAGAGCGATTCGTCAAGAACCACTTTTCACTTTCTCATTGAACATTTCCTCAACGAACCGTCTTTCGTACCCGAAATTATTTTATCCCTAATCTGCACGAGAAGAGCTTTAATTTGATGTGTAATAAGTAGTATTTCCGACCATTTCGATTTTCATCAAAATTTCAAGGGGTACCCCCTTTGAAATTTCAGAAAAAAATTGATATGTTCTAAATTAGACGAAATTATGTGTACAGATGCTTTCGCAGGTGTAGAATGCGACTTTGACGTTAAAACTCGTGAAATTTGCTTCGTTTGGGTGCTAGAGCGTACCACAGCGATTCGTCCAGAACTACTTCTCACTTTCTCGTTAAATATTTCCTCAACGAACCGTCTTTCGTTCCCGAAACTATTTTATCCCTAATCTACACGAGAAGATCTTTAATTTGATGTGTAATAAGTAAAATATCCACCTGTGCCACGTCGGCTTAACCAGAGTTATTCTGAATATTGATTTTGGTCTCATCAGAATCATCAGCCACTCGCATTTGTAAGTGTTTAGTTTTCTTTTTATTAATTCTTAGCCCACATTCTCTTACCGTGCCCTCAAGTTTACGGAATACGTCCTTCATTTCTTGTTTGGATCATGTTATAAGGGGAAAATACATGCAAATAATTAGTAAAAGAAAAAGATCGTCTAAAAGTCGTATATTCAGCCGCAATTTCATTTCAACCACGTTCCCCATTCGGGGCTCGACTTGATACGCGCGCTTTACGTTTTCCGAACGTATATCCGAATTACGCGATAATTTATGAATACGGCGTAAAAATGCAATTTTTACGTAGACGCGTCGCCGCCCCCTCGACCCAATCCGGCCGCGTTAAAACCCGACCGGCGGTCGTAATGGGGGCGGGGGTCGTCGTCGCATAACAAGCGGGCCGCGTATTTATCGCGATTGTATCCCGCATGGGGCGGAGGGTGTACCTCCGCCGAGACCCCCGATCTGCTTTATTTACCATTATTAAAACGATAAATTCGTAGTAACGTCACATTTCGTATTTTTATTATTTTTGCTTTTGTTTCGGGCGCCGCCGGCGAGCGAAGTCGCGCCGTCGTCGACAACTGATCTGCATTATAAGCCGGGCGCTTTGCCCCCATTATAAATATCTAAAATAAACTGTTTTAATCTAGAATAAACGCCTCTGAAATGCGCGCCGGCATTACGCTGGCGCGCCAAAAATTGCCGTCATAAATATCGCTTTATTAATTTTATAATATGTAGCGTGCGAGTTTCGTTTAAAATTCCCTCCCGGTGGATGCAATGCGTTCGTATGCATAGATGTATTACAACGGCGCGTTCTATGGGGTTTCTCCTATTGTGTCTCCTATTCGCTTTATGAAATACTTCTTATTCATTGGTTCATTCCACTCACAGAAACAACATCCGCGCTGTATCCATTAAAGAGATTATCCTGCAATGTGGATCTTGTCAACAATTTTGGAAATTTTGGAAAAAGTGACAGAACGTAATTCATAGGAAGCCTATCAAACTCTTTCCAGATCTGTAAATTGCAAAACTTACTATTGACCTTTTCTTCTCCTTTCTTAATCCTGAGTCGTCCTATCGTGGAGGTGTAAGACCATTGAGTCGAGTTAAGCTGACCATCTCGTTACATGTTTTCCAATTTTGTGATAGTTCTTGACCTGCTCCTATCGTATTCCTCTTTCTTGTGCCCCTTGGTGCACAGCCACCCGCCCTTTTTTGCTCGGTCTTCCTCTTCTGTTAGAATCCTGCGTTCGTGCCTCGTATACTGTCCAGATTCACTTACTGTCTGGCATTCTGTGAACATATCCCAACCTTTCTAGTTGCCTCTTCTTTATTTTAATTAGTATAAGTTTTACCTTAAGGTTCTTCCTGAACGTCTCGTTCTTGATTTTGTCCAGTCTTGTTTTATTTTCTATTTTCCTTAGGAACCGCATTATTTTTGCATTTGTTTCATTTTTGTTTTTGGCGGATTAACCTTTGTGGTGGAGTAAAATCTTCGAGGTATGGGAAGAAGTTTGGTTACCACATCGAAGTTTTGGTTGCTACCTTGTTTCGAACAAACACACGCTTTTTAATGGAATCGTAATATAACCGATGACTGATTTATTATATTAAACCTGTATTCTACTCTTAAGCATGATGAATCCAACGTATCTTCAATATCACCATCTAAAAATCAGAGACGAAGATTTAGGGGTGAAGAAGAAGCTAAACAGGTTGAACGCCTCCCCGAAACATTTACACTCTCACCAGCTGTACACGCGTTTCAAGGTTATACCGATCATAAGTACTGCTGTAGGAGTCTGTGGCAACAAATAGTTGCAAAAATGCGTAATTAAGATGTATAATTGGAGAATTATTAATTGAATTATCATCGATAAAAACATTAGAAAGAAAATAACGAGAGAATTAAAAGTTGAGCAAGACATTGTCAGACGACGATAACAGAAAAACGATTCCTGCTCCAAGAAGGAGCATTGAGGAACGCTACATTTATACAAAGGAATGGTACCAGATCTACTTGTCATCCAATACGAAAATGAGAATACACAAGACAATAATAAGATCGACAGCGTTATATGGACGTGAGACATTGGTACTGAATGCAATTATATATAAAAGAAACATTCAGGAGACGGGAAAGAAAGATACTCTGAAGAATTTTGGGTGGGAAGAAAGCAGAGGAAGGAAACTTAAGAAGGACGAATAAGAAAATCTACATCTACAAGGAACTATAATTGGATGCAACGGTGAAGTCGAGGAGTTTCCTGTGGCTGGGATACATAGAAAGAATGGAGGAAGAACAGTGAAAACGATGGGGTGGAGGGTGCCAGAGAATAAAAGTGAAAGAGGAAGGCCAAGAGAGCAATGGGAACAAGCGGTGCTAGAAGATTTACGGTACAAGGGAATAACAGAATGGAAAAGGAAAACCTAAAATAGAAAGCTATGGAAAGAAATAACGAAGTTCTGGACCTGAAAGACCTCCACAAAGCTTTACTATAAATGTGGTACCAAATCGTCGAGAGATTGTGGTAGAACGAGGAGTCCCATAATTTTAAGAACAAACTTTACATCTTTCACTCTGCGAAAAGTCGAAAAATTCGATTCCATTACCTCGGACACATTGCCAACGCAAAAAGACCCGTCAAAAGGGCAATCGACTCGATGATTAACTTGGAAATGTCGTCGTCGCGTAAGCGCATACGCATGCGAACGTTGTTACAACTTTGCGAAATTTATGTTTAGTCTTGCAACACACTGGCGCAATGATTCATTTCTACATATTTATATAAAGATTAATTTACCTAGTATGTCGCCATCGTGAAATAATGTGAGTCATTAAAAGACTCCGAACGCGAGCTAAAATAGGCACATTAATAATATTTTGCATGTCTTTACGGTCCTACCGGGAATAATGTCTACGGTTTATAAATATTTCCTTTAAAGTTATTTCTGTAAATGCATATATATTGTACGCGTCTGCCTCCGCGCGCGCGATAAATCGCATTGTAAATTGTATTGGACTGAAACGTAAATATAAGCTGCGTAGCCAAATGAAAAGTTATTATGGTTTAACGAAAAAGTTTATGGGACTCGATCTCAAAACATAAAAGAATAAATAATTGAACTTTTTTATAAGCTGGTAGATAAGGCGTAAAACCCAAGTTGCATCGTTCTTTGCAATAAAGAACGTCGTTCTTGGTTTCGATCATCCGCCTTTCCTCGCCTTCACAATTTTTACTACTTAGTAATTTTGGGAATTCTAGAATGTCGCTTACAACCAATTCCTCCATCTTGGAAACAATCGGTAATTAAAAAGCGCTCGAAATGTCACTATCACGATTATCTTCACCATTACTGCTTACCCCATCGAAAAGACCAACAATGTAGTTTCGTGCAACTCCAATGGATCCGAAGGCCTAAAACAAACTTTCCCCCTCCTGTATCTCAAATTCGGAAAAGATGGTGCAGCTTCCGCAGCTGGACTTTATAACCACAGTTATCGTGCTTCAGGACTTCTTCGGCTAATTCGTTCGCCATCACCAACGACTTACCGTAGCAACTGTTTCAAGCCCAGGAGATCATCAGGAGTAAGTTCTCACGACGTTTTTGCTAATGAAACGTGATGGTTTCTTTCAGGGCATTTTTTCTACTACCTTTCAGTAACTTATCCTTGTCAAAATTTAATTTCGATGGTAAGTAAAAAAATGTTTTAAGTTCTGCAAACCTTCGAGAGCTAAGCATCTCCTATGTTTTTTTTTTTCTAAATTAAACCGTCACATTCGGCGGCGATCGAATGCCGGATGTGATGATGAAGAGGGAAAAAAGTCCACGCAAGTGGTACGCTCCAAGCTGAGATTTGTATTTCTGAGATGTAGAAAGACTACTAAATCGCTACTACTAGAATCCCCCTAACGTTCAGTACATCATCAGAATTATCGTAGGAGGGGGACAAGTTTTTTCTAAAGACCGCTTCTCTTGCTCGAGCTGAAGCCGAGGCTTCAATGGCTCGCATCTCTGGTATGGCGGCTTCTTCCTCACCATCTCGAGGTTATGGAAAATAAATGGGAGGGCAATAGGAATCACGGCGTGGAACGCGAAATGGACATATCGCAGGTGAACTTGCTTTTCGGGGATAACTTTTTTGAGTTCCTACACAAGATTGAAAAAGCCGATAAGGTAAATATCGGCGCAGTAACTCTAAAGAATTTTTCTTGATTTACATGCTAACAAAACTGACAAAATCTGCAGCAAAAATATCCATTTTTCCAATTGATCTCCCTCAGACTGGGTCTTTTATGCACACAAAATTGGGTTTCAAACAAGTACTTGGTAAATTTATTCTTCCACTTTAAATCTGGAGCTGAGGTTTGGCGAAAAAGCAGTTCAGCAGTCACTATGTTTTCAAACTATGTTTTCAGGACTCCAGAATTTAATTGCTTCACGATTTGTTCTTCCTTTTGAAATCGTGATTTTGTAAGAGCTGGCAGTGACAGCAACAAACAAGGGACTGCGATGTATAACAACAAACTAGTAGTTGAGAGTAATAACCACAAAGCAGTAATTCCAAAGATATCAATGTACATCTTCAAAATTCAGGATTTAATAAGTTTAGAAATTGGAACAATTTGTTCCTACACGTTAATATGTTCGAAACAGAATCCACTGTTTTATTCCCGAAATCGACACGCCTTGCTTTTAAATGCAACAGTCCAGCACAATTCATCTCTAAATCGCTTAAATCGTTGCATACCTTCCCAAGTACAATGTGTCCAAAAGATTGCTTACAAATTTTCAATTACCATCATTTTGGGTACATTGGAAAATCGGTGGCCTAAGGGATAAGATAAGTAACACTAAAGCGTACTCGTAGGAATTTCCTAGCCAAATTTTTGTGCATTTAAGAAGAGTTCACCTATTTTGATATTTAATTCCCTTTTTCAAGGAAAAAATTCTCGCAAAAGTCTCACCATTTAGTGTTGACTACTTTATTTCTAATTTCTATCCTTCTTGCTAATTTACTGCCTCGACCCCAAGTAAGAATCGCAAGCATTACTGCTGCTTGAAGCAGCTCATCATTGTGAGTCCTTACTGGTAATAAGGAGAATACGTACATTTCTAGACGATGGAGCATTATTTCACGCGTTTCGCAAGCGCCGATCTTACAAACAAAAAGACTTATCCTAGGCATTTGTAAATATAAAGAAAACACCGACTGGCCACTCATCCACTCTGCGTCTGCTGGCCACTATCAATGGTATTCGAATTTTCACTTGAATTTGATCTTATGTGTATCTTGCAGCTGTGTCGTAGGTTACTGCAGGCAAATTAAACGCAAACTCACATATTTGTATGCAGTCTTCGCGCGTATTACTGCATCATTCCTACGAGGGAAGGTGAATGGATAGCCAGTAGTTTTTCTGCGTATCGCAGTAAGGGATCCTCAACAGATTTAATTCATACCTCTTATGCGAAAGTATAAAATTCTCCGCATTTTATCATCGATATTTCCATCATTTCTTCAACCACAGATAGATAAATCTATCTAAATATAGTTAGCTCAGATTCTTTCTAAAATGCAGCAAAAACTGGGGTGAAAGATTTAACCAGGTTAGAAAAGTAATGTACCGGGGTAGATGGCAAAATTCGTTCAAGGATTTCCGGCAAAAAGAAGATTTAGAAGTGTAAATTAACTTTTGCTCTAATTCCCTTTCATCCTCTGAAGTGTTATTGTAATATTAAGTATTTTTTGCTTTCTATGATGAGAATTCTAAAGTAAATACGATTATACTCTCTTCAATCTCAATATAGATAACATCAGCTCGAAAGATCGAAGAATGGACAAGTCACCTGATAAGATTGAAGTCACATTAATGCTTCAGACTGCTTCGCAGCGAAATATCTCGCAAATCCTCTCAGACGTAGCGCCCCAATAGCACACACCCGACCCGAAATGCACATTTATTAAACTCCTGCGGTTTCGAACTCGTAATTAAAATCCCAGAATACAACATTGTACGTACATACATACACACACATATAGATATATTTGACTCGCAATCTTATGATTTACATTTCGAAGGGTATTCATCGTCTGGCGGCGAACCAAGCCAAGATTAATTTTAAATACTTTGATTTAGCGTGTCCGCGTACCGCTCCGAAGAAAGTTATATGCGATTCGTGTTTTTCGGTCGCATCTGCGTGTCCTTTTGAAGTTATTTGCATACACATACCTTTCGTACCTCCCAGGACGAAGAAAAATCTCGTACGGTCTTGCGAAAATATTGGATCGATTTTGGCGTTACGCGTCGCGTTTCGGACGCCTTGGCACGCATATCTATACGTAACCTATCTACAATTACGACCGGACCGGGTTATTTTAGAATTAAATTTTAATTAAGATTTATTTCGTGTTGATAAAATGGGTGAAATATGCGCAGTTCGGATGGTATTTACGCTTAAAATACGCTTCGGGAGTGTATTATTAATATTATTGGCACGGTGGTATTATTTAGGTAATGTGGATAGATGTGTTGATAAAATTATTTCGAGTTACAAAAGTCGAAGAAGCATTCGAGAGAGTAGAACACGCATCTGTTACTAAAATGACAAATGGCGTTGCCAAGTTGTGGATATATTTTAGTTATTTTCTGTAACTACATATTTAATTCCAGCATAGATCGATCTGATAAATTTGTAAGTGGTGGCTTGTCGTCAGAAAGTTATAAAATAGATAAAAATGTTCGCCTGTCGACGCGGAGTTGATCTTTGAATTCCGTAATATTTTATCTAACATGAATAATTTTATGTCAGGAAAGTCATATGCATGCTTCCCAGACATTCGATGGATGTAACAAAAATTACTAGGAATTTTCTTTCGTTTTACAGGATGAATGTCAAAAGTGTGAATCTAAGAAAAATAAAGCTCGCTGAAAAAATTAAAATTAAAAAGGCAATTAGTGATATAATAGAAAAAATTATCGCAAGGATTGTGGTGAATGAAACTTTATGGGTTTATAGACCGATGTAGTGTAAAAGAAGTAGAAGAAGTAAGATAAAGACCGAAGAAACAATATTAAAAAATGAACACTTAGGTTGGTGCATCTGCCGTGGACTTAACAATCCTAGCAAAAACAAAAAACGAGCTGGAAAAACTTGGTTTAAGAATAAACCAGGGAAAACAAGTATATGATAATGGGTGATACAGAACACAATACAGAAAATTGTCTACAGGTGCAAACACATGAACAAACATACAGCTTCGAAAAAGTGTAACAATTCACATATTTAGGCGTGAAAATAAGAGAAAATAGCATAAGAAATAGAAATAAGAATAACAAAGGAAAATGGGAAACACGGGATATTGAGATCGTTAATGAAGTTCAGTCGTGTGTCGAAGAAGAACGAAGGAAGGACGGTAAATAGAGCCAGAACACTCTATGTGGGTGAAACTGGGTATTAGCATAAGGGAAAACGCAATAAAGTGGAAGAGGAGAGATTGGAACGATGGAATATAAAGATATTCAGAACAATATATGAAGGGGTTAATACAGAAGAACAGTGGCAAAAGTCCAATGAATTAGATGCTTGATACATGTGCAATATGGTACTGAAGTGGAGACAGACGTGGACGGGTGGATGTGATATACACAGATCTTTCGAAGGCTTTCGACCGTATTGATCATGTGATACTTTTGTCTAAACTGAGTTCCTTTGGCTTTGTGCCTTCTGCTGTAGCTCTCATTAGATCTAACCTCCGCGTGAGAATATGTTATGTATGCTACAATGGATTTTGTTCCAATGATTTCACGCTCACTTCTGGCGTCCCACAGGGTTCCAATTTGGGCCCTTTGCTGTTCATACTTTTTATTAACGATTTACTTCTCCAGCTTGACTGCCGTGTCCTTGGATATGCGGACGATCTCAAGATTTTCTCTGAGATTATCGACAATGTTGCTATTGCGAAACTTCAGCAGAATCTAAATCTGATACTTGCATGGTGCGACCGTTCAGGACTCAATGTTGATAAATGTTGTGTAGTTACGTTCACACGCTCGTCAGCCACACACAATTCTTATTACATTAACGGCCAGATTTTGACTAGGAAAACCGAGTGCAAGGATCTTGGAGTCACTTTTGATTCTTCTTTTACCTTTAAATCCCACATTTGAAATATATATACAGCTGCATGTAAGTCGTTGGGTTTGATTATGCGAGTTTCAAGGTATTTCAGGGATGTGAAGCTTTTGAAATCGTTATACTCCGCCTATGTTTTAAGTAAGCTTGAATACGCTGTAATCATCTGCTACCCTCTTTATGCATGTGATTGCTTGGCATTGGAGCGCATCCACCGTAGATTTTTGAAGTTTCTGTCCTTCCAAATGGATGGTTTTTATCCCGAGAGAGGCTTACCGCAGAATGACCTTTTACTGCGTCATGGTCTGCTGTCACTTAATATTAGAAGAGATGCTATCTGTGAAAGATTTATTCATAAACAAATAAATAACAATATTGACTGCCCGCACATTCTCAACTCGATGTTATTTCTAGTACCCCGCATTAACTCTCGATATAATGGTACCTTTTTGGTTCCATTTGCAAGAACAAATATAATGAGAAGGGCACCTGCGTACACGCTTTCTCGTGTAGCTAATGGACTGGGAGACCTGTTTGTGGGGACAGCATGATCTTCAACTGAGAGCGATATGTATTTTTGGTTTTTCTTTTTTCTTTTTTTATATGTGTATACACATATTTTATTAATATTGAATGCTTATTTATTTTATTAGGTATGCATCGTATATACACACAAGTGTATTTTTCTTAACCCTGTTTTGGGCTTTAAAAGCCTGTTGGGAAATAAAGATTATTATTATTATTATTATTATTATTATTATTATCATTATTATTATTATTATGTGCAAGGACTGAAGAACCATCAGATGACGAAAATGGTACTGTAAGCAAATTGGGAAAAAGAAAAAGGGCAGACCATGAAAATAATGCTTAAACAGCGTCCAAGAGGATTTAAACAAAATAGAAATTAATAATTGGAAAGAAAGAGCAATGGACAGAGACAGCTGGAGAAGAATAGTAGAAGAAGCTTTGTAAAATTGTAAAGATCATGCGCTATTACTATACCTAAAGGAAAATGTAAATACCTTTCAGAATGTATAATTCATTTATGCCCAATGCCCGAATGGCCTGCAGAGCAATATTAATATTAATATAATGTAGTGTAAAAACAACTTTTTGAGCTGCCAAGTCTCACATTAGCAGAGTGTACAGCGCTCTAAGCCCAACGCTATAAGAGATATCAAAAAAAAAGTTTTACATGCTCTTAACGATGGGTCGGAGCTTTTCGTCGGCTTCAAGATCGACCCCTCCCCAGGCAAAAACGAAACGACCCTTCAAAGACTTCGTGTCCATCAATTAAATTCGAAACCTCATAAACTAAGCAGACATTAGCATTGGTAAAGATCGGCTCCTAACTAATTACGTCTCATTACAGAATTGACATATTTATTGATTATCTCTCTACACTCATTCACACCACCCTGGTTTTAAAATGGTGCTGCACCACCGAAGGAAAGAAGATGAGAGGGCAAGGAGCAACCATGGCATCGACCTTAGGAAACGACTAAACATTCAACTGTTGTAATTCTGGACCAATTAAAAATAGTGACGAGTCTCAATGAGGACGCAACTATACTCTACGGTTGCGGTCAGCAAGCAATAAAGACTAATTCCCTCACTCTCACAAGATGGATATGCAATTTCGTTGTTCAGTTTTCCCAAATAAACTGTCTGATGACGAACCTAAATTTTATAGCAAAGCAACTCATTTACAATGACTTTTTTAACCAAAAATCAAGAGCAAATAGTAGCGTATACGTGTTTGGAACTCGTTGCTTCTCATTCAGTACGACATGGCATGGATAAAGTTAAAGTACGCATCGAAGAGATGAAACAACAAATGAAGATCGTTCGGAGAGCGACTACCCATTTGTGTTACCCAGAGGAAAATCCTTGTAATTTGAGATGATAAACAGCTTTTGGGCAGGAAAGTGGAAGAGATTAACAAAGGATGAAGTGAATAACGGGGAACTGTCAAATATAAAACAAAAAGGATCAACAAGTAAATCCGCAGGAAAAGTTATCTTTCATAAATTTTTCTCTAGAATGCTTCTAGGATTTGAGAACAGTTTTCCGTTTCCTATCAAATTAAGAAAGAAGAAAGCTGAAACTGTGCCGCGTCCGTTGACATTACTATTATAAGCTGTCGATGCTTTTCACAACAGTAAAATTTTACCAATAGAGATACACAAACATAATTTCTATACCAATAAACATACAATCTGTCTCCAGATAGACTGCAGAGGAGAGAAGAAATTGTCTTAAGGCCTACTGCACCTAATTTAATAATAATATATGTATTATATTATTTATATGTCTTTTCAAGATATAGACACACTCAATGAGAGAAAACATCTAAATACACCAAGAAGGAAAAACAATTAACATACAATAATTTAAGTTATTTGTTAATAATAAATCGTCTGCTCATTCTCAATCAAATCTATCAAATCAATATCTACATTATTTCTGGAAAATAGTATATTGCATAAAAATCAAATCAAATTCAGTTTGACTCATAAGTAAGGACATTGACAACTAACACGTAACTTGATTTACTAGAGGCAATGAAACTAAATCAGGTTATCATGGAATAATCTGATTTAGTAAAAATAAGGAACTTTTATGCCAAAATCTTTTGCGTTTTTTATTTCTCATCTGCTAAAAGGAATATCTAAATTTTGTTCTCAGAATTAGTGGTATTGGGACAAGCAAAATTTCTCATAAAGAATGATATTGTTTCGTTAAGTTACAACTAAAAATTTTTCCCTCTGCTTCAGCATATCTGGGAACACTTTACATTTCATAACGACAGGATCCCAAATATTTATCATCGTCCCGAATAACGCGTCCGCAACATCTCGTCATCCATTCTATCGACGCCATTCCGAAATATCACCCGTCCGCATGTTACACGGGTTATTAAATCCGGGCAAATCGCATTTAACACTTCTTTCTGTCAACGAGGACGGCTCATTTTCAGGCGGACATTCCGAGCACCGCCGGAATCCGGCCGGTCGGTCGACCTAAACAGAATTATGCGCGCCAGTTGATTTCTTAATTTTCGAACCGGATTACAACGACGAAGCGTCCTGTTCGACGTGTTCCCCATCCCCCCGGCGATCGGCGCACCCCGCCCCGGATCCCGTTTCCGGTCGCGGTCTTTATGCCGGCGCGCCGCGCCGCCGCCGCCGTCCGGCTTAATTGGACGTTGTAATGCGGTAATATAATATGATAATTGAATATTGTTGTTGTTCTGAAATATACGATTTATAAATCACGCGGATGTCGTTGCGCTCTCTGGTGTCGTCGACGGCGTCATTGTCGTCATGTGTGCTTGTCGCGGCGTGTACGCTTGTGTGTGTGCGCCCGCGTTTATTATGTACATATTAATTTGTCATAGATGCCTCCTCGTTGTTAAATAATATTGTGGAAATAATTTACTCGTTAGTGTGTTGTCACGGCCATAAATATTAATTACCGTATTAAATTATATGATCTGGTATTTTTAGAAATTAGCGTTGTATTAATTGCACACCATGACGCTGCCTATAATCATTCGTGAAATGAGAACCATATGCTGATGATAATTTGCTTTTTATCTTATGCAGCATTTCAGCCAAGGTCGCTTAATGAATGAATATGTGGAGAGTCAAACCGTCTTTTTATTCTTTATTCTTGCTCTAGCTTTCTTGCGCAAAGAACATGTCAACAATATTCTAAGTATTTCTTGTAACCAACCTGTCATCAGTTTCTCTGTTTAAACTTCGATTTCGAAAGTCCGCTAGATTTTCGCTTCCCATCTCGTTTCAAAGTCGTAAAATTTTCCATCTTTCTCAAAGTATCTTTGGGCCTTCGTGAAAGAAATCGCTAACACTCAAACTATGATATTCTTCTACGTCGGTTCAATTGATTTCTCTTGTTGATTACGTCACGAGTCACGAGTATAAAAGCTTTGAAAAAGCGACCCACTAGCTCTTGTTCACCTACCGTCTCTACACCAACTTTTTCGACTTTTTCATTTTCGACTCCGTGCTAAAACTCGTCAAAGTAATGATTAATGGTTATCCCAAACGCTAATTAAATCCGCCAATGATTCAAGCTACGACAGTCTACGGTAAAGTAGGTAACTCTATTTGATTATTTAACCTTTTCCCACATTACTTCGTTGGTATTATTCTCATCGTGCATAACTGTTGTGCACGTGTACGTGCAGGGATTATTCGACCGCTTCGTGTAAGGCAAGTATTCCGTATGTTTTAAACGTTTCCCGACACTCTTCCTTTCAGATGAAATATATTTCGTAAACATGACTTTTGTAACACGAAGATTCTTGCTGCATCTACCCAATTCCTCCAGAAGATGGCACCTTATGCTATTCTGGAATTAACATAAGCGTGGTACGCCGCTGACGCTGCGTCCATGATGGTTCTCATTGTTCCCATTTTCTTAGTTTAGCTTTTCCGCATGTTTCTTCTAATCTAATAATTCGTCTATAACAACTCTAAGAAACGTCGAATGAAATACAATGAGACAGGGTCCTCAGATTACAATGAAAATTTCAACAAATGTTATTTTGTCTATATTAAGTTCCAATTCATTCCTTTTTTATTCAATTGGTCACTTCGTTCAAAAAAATGTCTTATTGCGGTGTTAAATTTGAGTTTATCGGGTTCTGCTACAACAATTGGAGTAAGTGTGTACGGAACAAAACTTGCCAAATCATTAGTACAAAGTAAAAACAAGGACGGTCCAAGAATAGACCCTTGTGGAATGCTCTTTACTGTACATCTCCCATCGAATCAAATGACTGCACCTTCTAACCGTGACACACTGTTGACGGTCTTTTAACCTTCCTATACTCACGCATACGGTCTGTGAGACCAACTTATATAGTATAGTATACGTCTTTCATTTTGACGTGAGTATAGGGAGGTTAGGTATGATTTTATTAGCTATATATATCAGTCCTCTGAATCCCATTATATCTTTAGTTTTTAAGTATTATTTTGTGATTCACACTATCAAAGGGTCTTGACAATGGAGGTGATTGCAAGGATTGTGGTGTAATTTACTAACATTATATCGCATTGTGTGGGGAGGAGTTTACCGATGTGATATTGTGCTCTTAACAAGTCTAAGAAAATTGCTGCTACTTTTTCTTTTTTACTTATTTTATGTGATAGTTTTCTACCACAATTAGGTAAATTAAACAAGAGTGACTTAAATGTATATCAATCACTATAAGTATAATTTTATTATTAGCAACTACCACATAATGGTTCTATAGTTGATTTTCCCTTCACATATCCACTATAATATTTATTTAAAATGTTTTTTTGTTTCTGTAACGTTTAACATTCTATTTAGTACCTATTGCTTTCTCTAATATATTCGCTATAATTGATATTAATCCCATCGCTCTGTACTTTTTAAAATCACTTTTGTTTCCAGATTTGTATACGGATTTTATAGTAGAATGCTTTAGTACATCTGGAAACACTCTTTTTGAAAAAAAAAATGATTGCAAAATTTTGGTTAGTAGAATACCCAAGACACAAGACACATGTCTGCACAAGATTTTACTAGCTTGGTCGGAATTTCTTGCGGTCCTACCGCCAATGTATACTTCAAATAATATATATAATTATGTATATCTACAGATTTAATTTCATACAGAAACACTAGTTTCCCTTTATGCAGCTTGCATTAACAGAATTTGTCGTGTTACTGTTGATCGATTGTAAATTTGTACATCGCAAATTCATTTCGTTAAACGCATCCAACTCTGTTCTGTTCTGAACGTAACATCTGAAATATATGATAGATTTCTCATCTCTTCCTATTGTTTTATTTACCATCTTTCACCTTGCTTTGATTTCACTGGAAGCTCTCATTATGGAATTTGTATTACACGATCTATTCGTTTGTTGGATGCATATTTTTATTCTCCACAGTGCATTGTATATTTCTAGGGTAATTCCATCATTCTGCGTTACTTCATAAAATTGCCTCTTTATGTGGAACATGGTTCGAATATGTTCATTTAGCCAGCTAATTTCTAACTTTTCGCGTAATTATATAGATGTTAGTGCACATACTTTGATCAATACACTTTAAATAAGTGCAATAAAAATATTACATATATATTGATTTGGGTTTTGATGATGTAACAATAGATTCCAATCAATCCGAAAACAATTTGCGCCATCCTTGAGACTATGTAATACGAATACTTCAAACAGCATTATAAAAAAGATATCTGCGATAATTTCGGAGATATTTACAAATATTCAACAATCGTGCAAATCTTGAAATGAACTGTACTTCGAAGTCGGAGGATTCGGCTTCTAAAAATGCGTTGTTCTTATAGCAAGGTACTCTTTCAGTTTGTACAGTTTCATCGAAATTAGAATTTTCGGGTTTCCGGTGTTCCCTTTTTAGTATTTTTTTCGGATAAAATGCATTTTTAGATTTGATATTTGCCTTTTCCAACCTTTCTGCTTTGGTGGCGATTCTGCAGTTGTCATTGAAATATATTTCTTGTCCCAAATGGTCCGGTAGTAGGAGATACAATTTCTATGTAAAAATGGAAACTGTAAAATGTATTTAAACGCAAATTCCTCTTCGATGCGATTATAAAATTGGTAGCGAGTGCCTTTGCTTGGCTAAACACTGGCCTTTCAGATTCTGCACCGAGGCCAAATTTATGAAAGTTTTTAAAGGAAAACCATAACTTGCTTTGCTGAAAAGCAGCCGAGTTAGCCGGGAAGTTTTAATGAATCTCGAGAAGCCGATGCATCTCAGGTATTTATGAAATTGCAAGAAACCAACCGTGAATACATACGAGGATTTATTCACGAAATTGCTTCGTATTTTATCGTATGTTACGCGGAGTGAATGTTATTTTCGTGTCTTATTGTATCTATTGTACTTCACATTCTTCGTCATTCTTCGTAAAATCGAAATTTACTCGATTACCAGTTAAAAATAAACGCCAAACATTCATCAACTTATTCGTCGAAAAACTCACGAAGCGATAAAAGACGCGAAGAAGCTTCTAACAACTAACTAATTTCGAGAACAAATAAACTCTCCACCGTCGCGGCGTTTATTCCGCGTACCGACGCGCCTATTTTTATTACGTTTCGAGATCAAAAACGAGAAACGGACGAAAGTGGGGGACGCGGGGAGAAAAGGGAAGGACGACTACGACGACGGGTGCTTGCCCGTATGCGCGCACAGAAGATGGAAAATAAATATTTAGGCGACGAGAAAATATCGGGACGCGCGAAGGGTACGTTCGATAATAACTTTAAATATATTTGCCTTCGGAATATACATACGACTGGAAATTCTTGCTTGCACTAACATCCGGCACTTGCTCGCATGCCGCGTGAATTAACGGCGAGGGTTTAAAACGACGAAGCCCGGGAGCAAACGCGAGTACCGGTTTTGCTGGTATACTGTGGCGAAGAGATTCGATTTACGATGGGAAATTATTGATTCTGAAGAAATCGACTGGACCGCGGAAACGAGATTTGTTGCTGTTTAAAGCAAGTATGTACGTAGTTCCTGGGATAGTTGTCGGTTCCATACTAAGAGCCGTGGGATGCACTGGAATGGGAGAACTGAAAGAAATTAAAAAGTAAAGATTGGGAAAGATAAGATGATTAGCAGCGAAAGTTGAGGTTTGAAGGGTCTAACCTTACGCATCGAATTCCTTACCGGGAGGGCAGAGATGAGTAACTGGATGATGGGGTCGAAACTAAGGCAGTGTTGGAAATGCTTCTAACTGAACATAAACACTTTCTAACGATATCTGTTAGTGTATTAGAGGAGTTAGAAATCAACGGGTAAGATATTAGGCTTTATCTTCCAAGCTAGTTTTTATTTGACGTAGCTCGAAATTTCAAGAGAAAGAAAGTTTTCTTCTGGGTAATAAACTATTGCCCCCTATTCTAAAAGGTTCAAAGTATCTATTACAAACAATCGATTTTTTGAAAAATTTATAGTGGTGTTATCCCTTAACTGGAAAGGTCAATAATTTGTCAACGTCTTAAGTTCCTGATTTGTCCAACGCAGCAGCTCTTCACCTTTTAATTCTAAAGTTTCCCAAAATTTAGATAAAAGCGACAACTTTCTCCAGAAACAATTCCAATATTTACCAATAGATTTCCGTACTTCGCGAAGCTAAACGCTAACGAATCTAGGTTAAGTAATAATTGATCGAATATAATCCAAATTCATTATTAAATCCAATAATGTCGAACGAGTTCCCGTCAATACCTCTTCGCCGCCGGTACGTACACCTTAAAGCGTTCGTGAAACTTTCACGAGGCGCTTAATTTCCTCCCTTCAAATTAAATTTGTAAAATAGTTCGAGCAACGCCGCCGGCTCCCGCCGCCCGAAAATAAAGGGCGAACGCCGGAAATCGAGAGATCGAGAGAACTTTTGGCACTTTACATCGCATGTCAGTCAATCAAGGAAGGAACGAATGAGGCGGCGAGCGCCGGATCGGGCGATTCGCGCCAGGTCGAGCGCGATTTGCGCCTCCGCCGTCGTAACTGGGGGTATGGCGCTCCCTTATAATCCGCTAATTTATTCTACCGATCGACCGACCGGAATTAACACAATAAGTTTCGGCAAATTGCGCTCGCCGTTTAAACTTCGCCCGATGTTTTATAAATATCTTCGTCGTCGCCGAAGTCGAGGCTGATGACACCCCTCGGATTTGGGGGTGGTGATGGGCGTTTCGCGACGTGGTATTCCGTTTCGTTCTTACGTCGCTCCGTATTGTGGGTTATCGGAATGTGAGAGGTCGTTGAGGAGATCGCACGTTGAGGGTTAGGTTTTGATGACTCTTAATCCATGCCGGAATCGATGAGAACGTTTCGAGACTGGCGGTGCTCGGTTTTGTTATTATTATCATCTGGGGATTACGACGGCGAAGGGAGTTCTAAAACTGATTATTACTCTGAGGATGAGGCAATATTTAGATGATTTCTGTTTTGTCGATTTGGGCGTATTCCAATTAAATTAGTAATTACTATAAACGTCTCCACTTTGTCGAACGTCCTCCTTAGTTCAACAACAATATGGAAAATGATGGGTGTTGCGTCGCAAGTAAAGAAATTACAATACGACATCTGTTTTGTAACGTGCAGGTATGGACCAATGTAGATTTACGTTTTACGGTCGCTTGCCCGAATTTTTGGGTCAGTTTATACTTGCTCCGACGGACATACAATCCCTTGCAGACATGATTTTTTTGCATTTACTACAATATTTGTCTCCCTCTAAGATATTCCATACACATATGCTTTTCACCCACCAAGATCAGATTTGAACAAACACTTGCCGTGTTAACAATGAGAGTAAACCCTATTGATTCAATGTACATATTGTATATAAAACCTTGTTTTTATAAATAAATATTTTACAAAATAAGGCAAACGAAATTATTTACACAATATTAAGTTTCCCTGTGAACGTGTGTGAATCGATTAATTTCATTCAGACACATTCCATTTAGAAAGGTCCATTGAAACCTGGCATATTCTATTTATTTATTTCTCTTTTGCCAAAAAGTATGAAAATGCTTCCAAAAGCTGGTACGAATTTAGGGAGAACATACGAGGGAAACTTTTCGTAGGGAATTTTCAGCTTAAAAATTTCATAGCTCAATTTGGTTCCTGAGGAATCTTTGGAATTGGGAAGCTTACAACTGCTTTTGAAGCATTTTTGTTGTAACTTTTCTTGTAACAATTCCGGTAACTCTAATGGATAGAGTTGAAGTTACACACGGCTCCATTTGTTTGAATATTGGATAACTTCTGGTCCATTACTTTTTGAACATTCTTTGTTGGTTGGTACAAAATATGCTATAAATTTGGTAAGTATGACGAGCAAGATCAAATTGCCTATCTCAACTCATTTGATTCTTGGATCATTTTTGGTTGCCTTTGAAGACTTTTTCCTGTAACAAAACTATCAATTCCGGTAACGATGAGGAATGGAGCTAAAGTTGCAGAACTAAATTTGTTTGAGCTTTTGAGAAGTTTTAGCCGGTTGATTTTAAAGACCTTCGTGTCTCCAAAGTCGTTGACATTTCAACCGACAGCTGCAAACTTAATGATTACGACGGAAAGAAGTTAACTCTGGTAGCTCAATTTTGATGAAAAAGTTTTTGCGACAAAGAATCAATGCGGTAACTACAGCGTGTGAAGCTAAAATCACAGCTCATTTTATTGAATTTATACCTCTTGGATAACTGTTTTTCAAAGACTCTTCTGCGTCAGGAGGAAGAACACTGTACGAAAAACGCTAGCTACTCAATTAGTTTGACTTGTGAAGAACTTTCAGCAAGTAGAGATGGGGTGAAAAACGCATAGCACAGTTGGTTTGGGGTTGAGTAATTAGTTTTCAGATTCCATTATTGGATGTTAATATGGCCGAGGAAGTACTGGAACTATAAGCGAGGCAAGTATGATTCAAAACGTTTGATCTGTTGAGAACTCTGCCTGCCTTTTAAGTCTTTTTCTTGTAATAATCCATCAACTTACAATAACTATAATGGATGATGCTGAAGTGGCCCGGTTTAGTGAGTTTGAGCTATGGAAGAGATTTTGGAAAAAAGGTTATTTTTTGTCAAGCGGTGTTGAGATGCTTCGCAGAATATTTACGAGGGACGTGCCAAAATCTCGTAATTCACTTTGTCATGCAAGGATTTTAGCTGCCTATCCAAAATTTGTCCAGTTCTTGATAATTCTTCAAAGATTTTGCTTTGCCGAAAAATGTCGAGTTCCTTCAATACGTTGGACTTGTGGAGAGCATTCGGTTACTTTTAACAACCTCTTTTAAGCGATTCATGGACTTCAACCACTACAGTGGGTAGTATCAAAGGTGCACAGTTCAGTTGGTTTGTTCTTTCGCGGTAATATACGGCTTGATCAAATGGTCCGGAGAGATGAAGGAAATCTTCTTTGTTGCAAGTCAAATGGAATTAACTCCCGCCCTTTTATACTTTACGTGAAAAAGAGATTCAAGGACACGTTAGCACTTTTAGGTCTAGCACCGATCTAGCAAACACAAGAAAGATACAGGCACGACAAAGATAAGGGGAAGTGTGTGCCCGGTTTAATTTGTTTTTCAATGAGCAACGATTGTCAGTAGGTTTGTTCAAAGAGAAATCAGAAACTAGTAAGAACGGATATGATTGGTGGAAAAAAATCACACACAGATTGTAAACTATTTGTCTGAAATCCAATTGGTGCTAACCGATTTGTGATTTCTGTTTGAACAAACCTAGTGAGACATAACACAGGAGCGACTGATCAGACGTGTCATAGTCGCGTTTCTGAACGGGCGTCTGTGTTTGGCATTCTTGTATTTGATGGGTGAGTGCCAAGCCTTAAGATTTGGTATAAAAACGCGTTCTTAAAGCGGTCATTTCTCAAACTCTTTAGGCAAACGGAACTGGTTTTGTTTGACAACTTAAAAATACGGTATCACACCGGTAAACTCCTCACGACATAATTATTTAATTAAATTCGGTGACCGAAATAATCGTGTGATGGTGAGTTTACTGATGTGATACAGTGTCAGTAAATACACCACAGTCAGAGTCACTATTATGAAATTTAAAGATGAATTCCACTTTTGCCAGATCGTTCAGGAATCACTCGGGCCAAAAAGGATAAAGGTGGAAACGATTGTTTCCATCTGCTTCAAAATTTAAAGTTTGTTTCCTTTCACTACCAATAAGTCAAAATATACCACTTACTTCTTCTTCTTCTCAGTTTTCACATTTTTTCACCAACTTGGACAAACTTATCTAGGTTTAACCTTTTTCATTCCGCACGATTTTCAGATTATCGCTAGTTCTTAAAGTAAAGTGGTATTTTCAGATTTCCACCACCTCCAACTAAGAATCTAAACTGGGTACACATCGTAAGATGTTTCAATTTAGAGGGAATGGACACAAGGAAGTTGGGTTTGGTAGAAACTAGCAATTTTAAATTTATTGATTTCCTTCATTCTACCTTTGAAACCAATGACAGCAGCCGCTCCTAACTGAATTTAGCGTCTCTATTGGGTCTTTTCAGTTCTCCGATTTAAGTGTCACCTTAATCTTTCGTCCTGAACAGAATACACCATCCTAAGACGCTTATTTATACATTTTATATTATTATTCCACACAGCTGTGCTTATAATAAGCGTACCTGATATAAATTATTAAGGAACGTTCATGTTAATGCGAGTTTGTCGAAGATTTACTGCAAATACGAATGCATAAGTTCGTACGTTTTATACGTGCATACGTAGCATACATACACGCGTTCGGAGTGTCATTGCTAAAAATACGCGATAATTTATTAACGCATGCAAATGGGAAATGGGGTACGGATTAAAAAAAGGCACATACATTTACACACATACGGGAGGAGAAGTCGCCATTTCGCCTCGCGGCCACTTATGCAATTTTAATGCGGACAATTTGTTATTCCAATTTCATGGGCGTCATATATTAAGACCCTCTCGCTCCATTGTAATAATGCATGTACGTCGGCCGCCATTAATATTTAAATACGCTACACACATTTACTTACGTACGATTTACGGCAATATATTTCGAATATATAAATTTACTGCGGCGAGCGGCCTAATATATTCTAAATTTATTCTCTCCGCCGGTTTCGATGTAAAACGTCGTCGGCGAGATGGCAACGGTGGTGTTTCGGGTCGGGGGCGACAATAACGACAACGACAAGGCACCAACCTAATCTGCCGCAGAGAACGTCGCGTTGTTTTCCGTTTCGAAAGGGTCGCCCGCTTTTCCGACAGTTTTGCATACGCAAACACCGAGGTTAAATATTAATATTCTAGCAGGAATAAATCATCGCTAAATAACCTCACTTTCCTAATAATTTGTATTGTGCAAATTTTGAATGTACCACTCCTCGTAAATAATATTTTATTAATGGTATTGTTATATCTGAATTACTTAAAGTATATGTTTGGAACCGAATTTTGGTTTCGGTTGGGCAAAGTTTTGCGGCAAAGATAATATGTAACAAGCGGAAATTGATAATGTTTACATAAAATTTCTGGAGTCGCAAGCTCCTTGCCGTACCAGCTCGAAGAAAGTGTAAACATTTTTATCCTAGTTAGCTCAAGAGATTTCCGAAAGATCTGCTTCATAACCTTGAAGACGTCTTTGAATTATCAATCGAAAGTCTTTGAGATATCACCGTTTCCAGAACACGCTTTTATCCCTAATTCTAAAAGTGTGGCGCCCACTAGCCAAACACAAGACAAACACGACACGGAAACGACTGAAACACGATCATAAAAGTTATAATGCCATTCTTCATAAAAGAAAGTTTAAGCGAACAAATACAAACAGAATTTAATAAAAACTATGTAAATCTAACTTTCATTCAAACACTCTTCTCACTATTCGCCTCATCCCATTCTGATTACTAGCCCGGGCGCGCAGTGATAACAGCGCACAAGTACAAAACAAATTACGACAGCCTGCACATAAACATACTACTCGCGTGCCGTATCGATTCAGTACTGACTAGATAAGGGGATGTCCTTACCTTCGTCTATTCAGTCCTGTGTCTTGTCTATTTCCAAGTTTCTTCTGATTGTACTGTTTTTTATTTTATCCATCTTCATTTTGCCATCTAACATTCTTAGAAACCTCATTTCCGTCCTTTCTATTTTCTTTTTTAGTTGTTTGTTGTTGGCCACACTTCCGACCAATATAGTGAGTTGTATTGGGACCGCCATCCCTTTAAAGATCTCAGTTTTGGTTCCCTAGAGTACCTCTTTTTTATTTTAGTCTTCCATTCTCAGCCAGAATTGTCCCCAAGTATTTGAAGCTAGCCATCCGTTCCAATTTTCTTACGATTAGATATGTTTCATGTTTTCCGTTTTCTCTACTTATAATCATGGTCTTACCCTTTTCTCCATTTATTTGAAAATTAGCTTTTCCAGGTATTCGTTTAACGTTTTGTCATTAACTGTTGTGTTAAACTTGGGGAATTCGCGAGTGTAACTTTTGAATGGTTGAAGCAGGCCTATAGGGAACCTTACTTATCAAGAGTATCACTTTTTCGCTGGCGCAAATCATTTTTGGGTGGACGAGAGCCAGTGAGAGATGAATCTCGCCCAGGGAGGCTTTCAACTTTACCAAACCACCGAAAACATCGAACGTGTGAGGGCCCTTGTGACGTCAGCTGTCGTTTAGCAATAAGAATAATAAGTATAACCGTTCATCAAATTTTACATGTGAAAAGTCTGTGCCAAAATACAACCTAAAAACCTCACAATTGAGCAGAAGGATATTCGATAAAACGTGTGCCTTTCTGAAAGAATTTCCAAAGACTCTGATTTCTTCACTCGTGACTTGACTTTCTAATAGGACCCTGAGAAGGCGGCAAAGCCAGGAGTGACATACTGAGAATTCTCTCCGACCGAAGAAAGCTCGAATGAGCAAATCAAAAATCAAATCAATGCCGATTTACTTCTTTGATAGTACCGCTCACAAGGAATTTGTCAAACTGTCAACCAAGTAATTTTAAGGGTGTCCTTGAAAGGCTCATTCGTGTGAGACAAGACATTGCAGTGGATTGCAAGTAGATGCTCCATCATGACAACGCCTCATGTCATACGGCCATCTACATCACGGAGTGTTTTTACATCAAAAGGCATCTCTGTGGTTCCTTAGCGTCCTCCCTCCCCTTATTTCACCTGATCTCAGTCCACGCAATTTTTTTATATTCCTCAAACTAAAACGTCTCGTAAAAGATGTAATTTTTGGATTTTGGAGAACATCCGAAGGAATGTGACGGATATGTTAAAGGCTATCCCGGCTGAAGCCCTTCAGCGCTGTTACCAAGACTGGAAGCAACGTCTCTGCCGGTGTATAGCGGCACAAGGAACCTACTTTGAAAGGGATAATATTGTTGTTTGAAAAAAAAATAAAAAAATTTGGTAAATAAAAATCAATCGTACATACACGTTGTCATGGGGTTACTCGAAAATGTTATTTGAACGTTCTGAAAATATAGCTATTAACTCCCGCTTTATTGTCTGATTGACCTGAAAGTAGTTGAGGAGAGGATACTTAAAAGAAAGCAGTGGCAGTTACTGAGCTCATCGCCTGTGGCTTTGCAGTGTCTCTGTCTGTGTTTATTAGGTGTGTTCCCGGTCTGAAACTACAAACAACATTTCAGCGAATTTTTCTTCACCAAAGTAAGAAGAGACGGGGGATTAACTGCATTCGCCCTGACATAAATACGCCTCTACTCATCCGTCCGCACCGTTTGATCAAGATGTAAATTACTCGCTTAGCTAGAGAACGTCCGCATAAATATGTATACGTAATAGTAAATCATTTGTTACATTAACGACGCTGCATTCTTATTGCTAATTCTCCAAGTATAAGCAGCCGTTTAATGGCTTCGTTGCGCTTAGATTATTTCCCAAAAATAATATTTCACCGTAATTACGGTGCGGCGCATATTATACATATTTACGGGGCGAAGTATAAACTTGTTTATGAAATCTGCTCGGCGCCGTTTAGGGTCAAAGGACCGATACGTTTTCTTATTACGGCGCTGTGCGCGCACACACTGATTCGGTAGCTAGCGAGCCGGTGAACAAACATTCGCAATGCGAGAAACGCTTGAAAATTTACTGCGATACGCGCCATTCGGAGGAGTTTATTTCCATACCGTTTGGGATATATTGCAGCGAGTCGTATTTCATTATCGCCTCTTTCGCGGACGTTTTCTTCGGTTCGGTTCCTTTTCATCGCAATTAAATTACAATTAAAAACATCTGGCCTACATTTTTCTCGTGGGCGATGAGGCGATTATCGTATTCTCTACAAACGCCCTACTAGTCACCCTTTTACCCCTTTCCCAAAGTATGGTTTTAATTCGTTATTTATTCGCATTTGTTTGCGTTACGTTTGTGCGTTAGAATTAATGTAGTATACTTGGGGGCAGGGGGTCCAGATAATATTTATGGCGAAAAGAGTAAATTCAAAACATATCGGAGTCGATGTGTCGATGAGCGGAAAGATGTGCTCAAAATTTGAATGTATAGTTAGACAGAAATACTAGGGCGGGTCAACAAGTCCGTGACTTTTGAATGAAACAGGTTTTGGGATCATTTTATTTTTCAACGTGATCTCTTTTGAGTTCTATACACTTTATCCAACGTTTCCCCAATGTTTTTATCCCTTCAAAAAAATAAAATTTGTTGAGGTCATCAAATTAGGTTTTTCCTTGTCAGACGATTTCGTCGTTGGAGTCAAATCTCTTTCCGCCGAGCCATGTCTTCAGGTTTGGGAACAAGAAAATAGTCACTCGGGGCTAAATCCGGATAATAGGACCGACGAGGAAGCAATTCGTAGCCCAATTCATTGATTTTTGCCTTGGAAACTGCACATATGGGCTTCTTTGCATTGTCCTGGTGGAAAAGAACGTTTGTCTTGGCCAAATGCGGTCGTTTTTTCTCAAATTCTCATTAAATCGACCCAATGGCATAATATTCTCCATTGATTGTTTTACCCTTTCGAAGGTAGTCAATGTGGATTATAACGTGTGTATCCCAAAAACGGTCGCCACGACTTTATTGGCAGACAAATCCACCTTGGCCTTGTTTGGCGCCGACTCACCTCGAGAAATCCACTGTTTTGAATGCTGTTTGGTCTCTGGTGTGTAGTGGTGAATGCACGTTTCGTCCACGGTTACGAAACGGCGCAAAAACTCGTGCATATTTCGGTTGAACAACGCCAAACACTCCTGCAAAGTTGTCACACGATTGCGTTTGTGGTCGATTGTGGGTAAACGCGGCACCCACCTTGCGGAAAGTTTTCTCATACCCAAGTGATCATTCAAAATTGAAACCACTGAGCCATGTGAGATGCCTATGGCTTCCACAATCTCTCTCACTTCCAATCTCCGATCGGCCAACAGCATATCGTGAATTCTTTCAATTGTTTCGGGTGTAGAGACCTCAGTTGGGCGTCCAGAACGTTCTTCCGTGCTTGTACGGTCACAACGAAATTCAGTAAACCACTTTTCTACCATTGAAATTGATGGTGCAGAGTCTTAGTATTTATCAAGCTTAGCCTTTGGTTTGAGTGATGGTTTTTTTCCGCAAAAATAATGCTTAATGAGCACACGAAATTCACTTTTTTCCATTTCAGGCGGTAGTCTGTTATCAATGGCTGTCAAACACAAACTAAATGACGCAGCTTTCTCAAATTATGGCAGGAGTCAATTGACAGTTGCCTGTTGACAGAAGCAGTGTTGCCCTATCAGTTAAGAGGCGGGTAATTCAAAAAGTCCCGGACTTATTGATTCACCCTCGTAAACAGTGGATAGCAAAGACGGAGACTCTCGAAAAAGTTGAAAATGTGGAGATCTTATAATTGGACGAAAATAAAGCATGGGTAGCAAAGATGAAGACTTTTCAGAAGAAGACGAAAAGTAACAGGAGCCTTCCAATTAGACAAAAATAAACCGCATACAGCGAAGATGGAGACTAACAGAAGAAGAAATGTGAAGATCTTACAATAATACAGAAATAAACGATAGGTAGCAAAGATAGACTGATGGTGATAACTCCCTTTTTAAGCTTGTTGGAAATAAAGATGTTAATAAAATTGATAAAGAAACAGCGATAAAAAAGAATATCTTTCAGTACCCCTACCCTTTTTTCATTCTTTTAAGAAATTCAACACTTCACTTTTCGATTTGATTCGAGACCTACATTTTCTTTCGAATGCCATCAATAATTTAGATAAAATTTAGAGGTGAAGGCACCTTCAGAAATTTTAATAAAATTGCTCATTTTCCCTGAAATTTTTAACGTTTTCTTTTCTCCGCGACATTTCGACACGACCCAGCACCGATCCGAGATTCCATTATAAACGCGTTCATTTACATAATTCCCTTATTATTGTTATTTCTTCCTCATCGCCGCTTGACAACTGTCAGGGCGCCGCCCGTCCCTTTTCTCGATAATTTCCAAATTCAATTCTCCTTCGTGTCAATACTCATTAGGACGCTACGGGGTTAATGTTTATATTCGAGAAGAAAAAAATATTTCGCTCGCTCGTAATTTACATCGAAAAAATTCGGAAGGGACATGTCCGCTGCTACCGCCGCCGCCGCCGCCGCCGCCATCGGAACGACGAAAACGTATATAGTAATGTAATTAAAATTGATTGTGCCCGCTTTTCCTCGCCACATTCGCATCGGGGATTCTGATTGACGTCCCTTAAAAATAAATGGAAATAACAGTGATCGATATTTAATAAAGTACACACCGGAGCGGACCCGAGCCATTAAAAAAGTCCGGGGTGCTCGCTCGTTCGTTTCTCGTTGATTTTTTTCCCATCGGCGTTGGCATTTTAGAGAAATGTAGAATTTTCGGATATTCGTCGAAATTAATCTCGAGGGAATTGATAGAAATATGTGTACGTGAGAGAGAACTTTTCGGAAATTTACGGTATGGAGGGAACATTTTTTGACGAAAAATACGGAAGTCGGGTGGTCGTAAAGACAGTTTTCACAATTTCTTCTGTTACTAAGGTATTAAATTATTCAATTTGTTTCAACCAAATCTTTGTGGCTCTGTGGATTTTTGCCCTCAACGTTTTCTTCTTACGTTTCATTTTACTTCATTAAATTGCTTGGGCTTCATACATTCCTGGAATAGGAAGTTAGAATTACGAATTATCAACAGATAAATGGTAGTCACGTCTTAGAGCTATCCACATAAAATAGTCCTGCAGTATGGAAAAAGCTTTTATCGAAGATTGTTGTTGTTCTTCTTCTTTTAAGCCATTGGTTTGCCTCTGCCAATCTAGCCTTCTTTTAACTCTGATATCCATGGAAGCTGAAATGCCCTGGTTTGTTTCTTCGAACCTAATCTTCTTTCGAATCTGATATCCATGAAAGCTAAAATGCCCTGTTGTTTATCGAAAAATTTTCATCTTTTGCTTTAGGCCACATATATGAAAGTTGAAATGCCTGGTTTTTGTCGAAGGCTTTTCTTCTTTTTATTGGACGCCATAATTTTGCCTCTTTCAACCTAGTCTTCCTGTGAATCTGATATGCATGAAAGGCAAAATGCCAGCTTTTATCGAAGGTGTTTTTTCTTCTTATTGTACGTCATAACTTTGTCTCTTCCCTTCTTGTGAATTGTGATGTCCATGGAAGTTGAAATGCCTTGACTTTTATCGTAGATTTTTCTTCCTCTTATTTTAAGCCGTACATTTGTCTCTTCCAACCTAGTCTTCCTGTAAATCTTATGTTCACGCAAGTTGAAATGACGGGCTTTTATCGAAGATTCTTCCTCCTCTCACTTTAAGTCATCGATTTCCCTCTTCCCACTTAGGTTTTCTGTGAATTTCATGCACATGAGCCTCTCCTGTATTGACAGGGTCTGTCCAGGATTTGGCGGGCTTTGAGAATTGGTGTTTATATTGGAATACAATACGATTAATGTTGCACTTCGCCTCTTCTTGTCTCTGTAAACCCCAAAATGTTGAGTGAATTCAGTGGTGATAAATTCTTATCCTCAATTTGATAGCATTCGAGGTATCGGACCTTTAAGTGATAGAATTTGCAGAACCTTTCATAAGGTGCTGAAAAGTCTCAGCTGCTTCTTTGCAAAATCTGCAAATACTTGTTATACCTATTCTGTGTAGATGTACGTTTAGTTTACAATGTCCGGACAGGACACCTACTAGAATTCTTAATTGATTCTCATTGAGATCCATAAAGGTTTCCTATTTCTTTCGGTCATAATACCCGAGAGGAAATTCAGCTTTATTTAACCCCGGATGGCCTTTTCAGTATTTCCTCCTGTTCTTCTCTTCCCTCTTTAGCATCTCATGAAGAAAATGTTTACTTACTTCACAAAATGACTCGGGATCCACAACGCTGATGCTAACCCCTGCCTGTTGAATTTACCCAGAATATTTAGTTCTTTGCGTTCTTCGCAGATCAGCTCTGAATTCTCGTTTGGTTAACTTAGCGTCCGAATGGCTTCTTGACTATGAGTAAGAATGCCAATGCTCCAAGTTTCTAAGGTTTCTTTTATGGTTAATTTCGGCACATATTCCTATAGCGTAAGCTTCCGTTTGGAATATGTCTGGATAATTTCCCATTGGCTGGGAATATTTGGTCTGCCGGCCACATACTCCTACTCCTGTTCCTTCAGCCGTCTCAGATTTTAATTGACTCTGATGAAATTATCACAGCAGTCCCATTCTCACTGAAATTTACAGAGACGCTATCCTCAAAGTTGTACTTTAGGTTTAAGTTATTTCGTTTTTAGGTGGTGTAAGTAGCTTTGGACCAAACCAAGAGTTGCTAACTCTTCGCTCTGGGTATTTCGTGCGTTGAAATTGGTGTAATTCTCTGTTTGTTAGATTATCAACATTTTCGTGTGATTTTCAAACCAACTGCTGCTTAATTATCGTCTAGTTGAACATATCTTGCCAACATGCATTTCCACGTATACATTAGATTCCCAACAAACGTATTTTCCCAGCTCGATTGCACAGAAACTTCCCGGCTCATTGTTCGTAAATACGTTCGTATACACATACATATATAGATACGACGGTACTGTTACCGTACCGATATCGATTAAACGCAGAGGGAAATTAAAATCATCCCTCGAGAGACGGAATAACAAAGCAATAACTATCATAATAATATTCGGGCGAGAGAGGAGAAGTTCGGCGAGAACGCGATGTGTTGGAATTCTGAATGTTATGTCTAGACTGCTTCGCTGGCGAAGTTTCCCTCGAAGTTTAACGTCTTATTGTTCCGTTTTGATATAATGCTGACCGAATAATATTATTGTTCCTCCATCGTTCCGCCAGCCTTCCCGTCTTCCTTGTTCGACGCCATTGCCAACGTTATTAATAAACACATTCTGTTTACTTACAACTATTAGTTAGTCATCTTTGACGGGGTGCGCTGGTTGGTTCGCACGGCCAGGTGGGCGATGGGAATCGAAGGGTGGTTGTGTTACTGTTGCTGCCCAGTTTAACGCAAATGTTTACTGTCGAAACCCCACTACTTTGTACTAGGTAAGGATATGTACGTGTGTGCGTGCGTTTAATTAATACGCGCAGAAGGCAATTTTGGTGGAATTTAGTTCCAACTTCGAACAAGTTTGTAGTTACTATCTCAATGTTGTTAGTTAATATTCAAATTACGAACTCATTTAAGATTGCTTCCCACGAAGCGTTTCTTACTACTACCACGTCCATCTGAAAATAGGAAATAAGAAGAAATGGTTCCGAGGAACCATGTCATCATTCCCGATGGAAATGGGGCGAGAGGATAAAGAATGTTCCGGTAACTTTTGACTTACTCTTGCGTAGTTACCTTCGGCCGATGTTCAGGTGCTGGAAGCTTGACTATTTCCATATCGTTCAATTAAGGATGACAACATACTTGTCAGTAGCCCATACTGTTGAGGAAAACCCAAATTTGTCCATTTCTTGTCGATCTTTGGAATTGGGAATTGCACAAACGACATTACACCGTATTTGGCATAAAGACTTTAAAGATCAATTAACACAAGAACTCGAGTCTACCGACCATCAATAACGTCGTGTCTTTGCTGATTGGGTCGTTGAAATGAATCAAACCGATCCGGAATTTCATCGAAAAATTGTCTTGAGTAATGAGGCCCATTTTCACCTCGGAGGCTACGTTAACAAGCAGAATTGTCGCATTTGGGACTCGGAAAACCCAAGAATTATTGTTGAAAAGCCTCATCCATCCTCAGCCATCCTCAACGTGTGACTGTTTGGTGCGGTTTTTGGTCTGACGGGGTCATTGGACCTTACTTTTTCGAAAATGATGCTGGTGCAACTGCTGAATGGATTGCGCTATTGCGAAATTGGAAGATATTAATGTGGACGACGTTTATTTTCATTAAGCCGGCGCTACGTGCCACACAAGTAACGATACCATCGCTCCTTTGCGTGGAAAGTTTCCTGACTGTGTGATTTCTCGAAGAGGCGGTTAGAATTGGCCACCGAGATCTTGTGATTTAACACATTTAGACCTTTTTCTTTGGGGCTACGTGAAAGATAAGGTCTATGCCAATGACCCACAATCGATTCAAAATCTCAAAGATGGGATTCGTGAAGTTATCGAGGAAATACAGCTGCAAATGTGCGAATTGGTGATGGACAATTTCATGAAAAAAAGAATAAGATCCTGCAGGCGGAGCCGTGGCGGCCATTTGGCTGATATTGTTTTCCATTATTAATGGAATACCTTCCTCTTTACAATTACATAAACATTCGATGATTTCGCTTACAAATACTCATTTTTTGTTGACATATCAAAATGAAACCTCTTATTGGAAGACCCTTGAAATAAAATTTTGATGAATTGTATTTATAACACCTCTTCGAACACCGATATTGTCATTTTAATTGTAAAGCATATCCAGGATCTTCTAATACAGCTACTAGAACTTCACGGTTTTCATAAGGTTCACCATCATTCATATTTTCTGGAATGATATATAACGCAAACGTTGCTACAATAACAGCCAAAGTACAAATATGTACCTAGTTTTTAATATTTACTATACACACCTGTTATCCAATGTATATAGGGTTATCAAATAAAATTTCAATTATTAATTGGAAAATAATAATTAAAATGAACTATATTACACAACAAACGCAAGTTTGTTTAGAGTGGTCTGTCTGGCAAGGTTAGAAATGTCCGAATAAAATTTTAACGCTAGGTATTTGTCCAATTAGTTTATTTTAATCAACGAATAGTACTATTCGCCGTTGGTGAAACATAAAACGGTAATTTTATTCGAAGAATAAAGTTATTCTATGAATAACTGCTTTCCTAGTTTCCACAATTTTTAAGTATCCATATAGGAGAAAATCCTGTCAGCAAGAACATACTTACTCTTCTTTTTCTGGCACGGAAGTCATGCAAGGGAGCAAATCCCGCGAGAAAAAATTCTTTCGATATGTTAAGTTTCCAGTTCTAACAAATAACAAGAGACGAGAACATCCTATTCTAAATATAATAATTTTAAGAATATTTTTAGAACCGTTACGTACACACAACTAAACCTATCTTTCGTAGATATTAATAAACATATAGCAGAGAAACACTCGACACAATTTATGAAATTATACTCTCGAATATATCACGTTAAACTTTTTCTCTAGTGCGCATTAATAACTTCAACTTGACGTACTGTTTCCCTCGCGCCGCGCCGCGCTGGAGAAAAATAAATGAAAACTTGTGTATGAAAAGCGTCTTAATATCGAATTCATCGTTTTCTATGCGAGCCTCATAATCGGAAAGTTCGTACGAAAGCACATTATAACGGCGGAGACGACATTGTTAATAAATTTTCCGTCTTTAAGATTGGCGATTTTTTCCACTATTTTCCCCGCTTACACAGACGATCACTTACCTACGTCCTTTCCTATCTACTGTCCACTATTACTTCAGTTCATTTAAGTTTCCGGGACGACAAGTTATAATTACAAAACTTTTAATCTTCGAAATGACTTTGTCAAACAGCAGGCGGACTCGACGGTGGGCTATACTATAGGAAATCTTATCTATCGGTTTTCATCCCCTTAGATCAAATATAATTGTCTTGCCTTTTTCCGAAATTGATCGAAGATGGTTACTAGGACATTACGGAGCTTGGGGCAGGAAATATTTGATTTGGAGCAAACAGTATTCGACATCCGCAAGGGAAGCGATTGAAAGGAATTTTAATTATTTATTTCTTTATCTGATATATTTTCCAATTTATTCTAACGATCCGATGAATCATTTGGTTCCGAAAACTTTTCAACCTATCCCCGTACATAATCCATTCATTCCGCCTCTCACACATCCACGAAACGAAATCATACACAAATAGGTGACAGCAAACCCATTTCCATAACAATAAGAGTTAAATGGTCCAAATCTAATACATGGCCTCGAAACGGCGTCGAAGGTAATGAAACGAGCTCGACTCCAACTAGACATTACCATGTAGAAACCGAACCCAGATAGAGATGCACGGGAGAACACATACGCACACGTGCGCGCTTATATATCGTATATGTATGTGGGTTTCCACATACATATCTATGTATCTACATAAAGACGGACGCTGGGGTGCATTTATAAAGCGCTCCGCATTGTCCGCGGTCGTAAATTTTATTATGACAAATCGGAATTATGTGAAGATGCATTAGCACTAGAGGAACACGAGAGGACGCCCAAGTGGTGGTGTAGAATGTACGTTGCTTTGATGCCGCTCTCTCGACCCAATTACCACCGAACGGAGATAGAGCATGTGCTTGTTTGCGTGTGAACGTGGGAGGCGGCTACCGACCTAACCTTACAATGAGTGTTGTACAGATAAAACCGTACACGTATGTATGTACATAACGTCATTCACTCACGCTTTAATGCTCCGTGTTCGCTCGAACTCTCGCAGGTAGCTGTATCGTTGTAATAGTACTGATTCTCTGGGACCGGCAGTGGATGAGGTCATAGAAATCGAGGTGGATATTGCATTTTTGACTTTAGTAAGTAACAAAATATCAGGATGCAAGTAGTGACGGGTCTCAAGATGCTTCAAGTCACTTCGAACGTTATTTGAATTCGTACAATCTTGAAAGTCTTGATAGGTCTTGAAACCCTTGATAGGTCTCGAATGGTTATGAAAGTCTTGAAAAGCCTTTAAAGGCATCAAGTTCATCCATTTCCTGGATTCTGTAACACTGTCTTCATTTGTTCGCCATTTTCTGTGAATTGGGAATAGGCTATTAAATAATTTAACGCAGCATGATGCAGGTGAGTATGTTTATTATTGCAAGTAGTGATGGGCCTCAAGACGCTTCGAATCACTTCGAATATTATTCGAATTCATACAATCTTGAAAGGCTTGATAGGTCTTGAAAGGCTTGATAGGTCTTAAAAGCCTTGATAGGTCTCGAATGGTTATGAAAGTCTTGAAAAGCCTTTAAAGGCATCAAGTTCATCCATTTCCTGGATTCTGTAACACTGTCTTCATTTGTTCGCAATTTTCTGTGAATTGGGAATAGGCTATTAAATAATTTAACGCAGCGGGATGCAGGTGAGTATGTTTATTATTGCTTGTGCAAAAACATTTTTGGCGGTGCCCTCTTGCAATCTATCCCTCAGCAACGGTCATTGCCATTCGTCATTCTGGTCTTCTTTTGACAACGATGTATTTATTGGAAACTTATCGAAAACGAGCTTTTCTTAGCAAGTGATTCGAAACTACATCGTTACCGAATTGATCGAATATTCGCAAGAGCGGGAACTGAATGCCCCATCACTAGATGCAAGTAAGGAGGACTATAAATAATTCATCCTAAAAGAGAAGAACGAAGTCATCAGACTTGTCGGTATGAGGGCAGAAATTGCACTTTTAAAAATGATTCTGGACGGACAAGATATGAGGATTCAATTTAATTGATTCGAGCAATACTGCCATTCAAAGAAGGAAACCACCTTCTAAGGCTAGGGAATTACCCTCATTAGGCTCGCCAGCAAAAAGTCATCGACCGATGGAATACAGATAAGATGGTATCTCTGGTAACTTGTTTTGAAGCAAAATATAAAAAGTAAATTATAAACTATTCGTCTGACAAGTATTACTTCTTCAAAATTCTGAGTTTTCTAGTTTTCCGTTAGGTTTGTCGCTACCAGACAAAATATTACTAGAAGTTAAGTAAAAGTTTCAGATTAACAAAAAAGAAATAGGAAGAGAAAAGCAAAGAAATTCCTTAATTTAATCATTTTGAAGAAATATGATATACCGTACGTGCCAGATCAAGTGGGATTGGAGGGGTAACTTTCTCCTTACTAAAGATGGATGTTTGTTTAAATGCGATGTTTTACAGCTATATATACTGACGTAAAATGTGTTTGAGAACGTTCAAAATGTCGAATCCGTTAGAAGTTATTTCGAACAAACAAAAAAGTGTTATTTCTTTTTGTATATCGAATATCTTCGAAAGTATAAGGGATACGAAAAGAAGCTTCATATGAAAGTGGCATCGCTGCTAGCAAAGTACGTGTTCTGGAACTATTTACTAATTTACTAAATACGATTGCATGGTGAGAAGTTCACTGGTAAGATCTAGTGTCAATAATACTCTTCCATAGTCTTTCCCAAGAGAACTATTTCAGCAGAAACACTCTGGAAAAGGTCAAAGCTTTTGAACCACTCTTTGTTTTCTTACCTGGCGCGTATGTGTTCCTAAAGTACAACCTCTAGATCACATATTAGTAGGGTGGTGTCCATTGCAGCAAGTTAGGATATTCCTCTTTGTTTCTCAGCCAATAGCTGCTATATTTTTAGAGGCGTTCTAGATTCATTTAGTAACCAAACACCCAATCATGGGTAGAGCAAGTTATAACGTAAAGGATAAAGAAAGTAGTGATAAATATTTGTGTTAACTTCAGAACGAAACGTGCATGGGGAAATGCAACTGTTTGGTCCTTGTAGGAAATTAATTCTTAAGAAGTCATAAAATGCAAATAATAAATAACCGTCCGAAAGGTGTTGACACATGTTGGAATTTAAGAAGAACATTACTCTCAACGACCACAAAGTCTTACATGCCTCGAAAGAGTCATACATTTCCTAAACTTGGGGACCATGATTCGCTCGAATACAAACCATATTTCGATTGTTCTAAGATATAATTCATCAACGTATTCTTCACATTTTTATTAGATAATGATCACAATTTTGAGAGATCTTTCAGCCCACGATGAACGTTGGGAAAAGAGTAACTTGATTAAATTGTCCTAGGACCAAGCAGTAATCTAACTTCTTGATAGTTGAGGTAATAGTTCGTATGTTTTATCTCTTCAGGTTGATGCTTCAATTGATATTGATTTAACGAAGATATGGTTCTCTCTCATTTCCCGAAGTTTATTTAAAGTTTATTCACTATACGAGTAATAAGATATCACGGCGGCAATTTCTTGCTGGTTAATTCCCCAGTTTCACGATAGTCCAAATACTTCAACGAACATCGCTGCACGTGGTCAAGTCTGATTTGATGAATTGCATAATAGGAATGCCATGGAATGTTGGCATATTTCAGCGTACTTCGGATCAATGAATAACAAAGGATCTTCATTACTGAAAAGCATCAGTGAAGTTATTCGTTTTAAGTATCAGGGAACCTAGTAACTAGAAGGTATTGCAACAATCTGTTCATTCTCAAAATGAAGTTTGTCGTTGAACCAAACTCCAAAATCTTTTGTAGTCTTGGACGATTCCAGAATGAGGCCTTCAATATTATAAGAAAAATTAATTTTATTGGATTTTCTTGAAAGTCTGACGATTCAACAACTTTACAAGTTGCGATGTAATCGGCATAGTAGTTGTGTATCATTTCTACATTTTCCTGAAGGAATAACGCGTCAAAGATAGACATTCTAGCTATTGATTCATAGGTAATAAGTCGTTTATAACAATTACAACCAGCCCGGGATTATGAGTCTTCGACCATTGGGGGCGCCAGTTGGTGTAGCAGATACAATGTTTTCAGGAGAAGCTATTGTTTCAAGTTGAAAATAAACGGGAAGAAAAATTCTTAAATAAAAACATCTTCTAAACTTCTCAAATACACAAGAACACCTACATATTTCTTTAAAATTTCAAAAGCATTCATCGTGGGAAATGAGACGTCAATTTGAACGTGAGATAATACCCCGGTTACATCATCGGTAATTGATTTGGTCAGCGACCGTAATCTTTAAACCATCATTTTCTCCGATATCCAAACGATTCGATTCGATGAAGAATCTCCTACATTCGACCGCCACCGAACAAAAACCGCATCCATTCGTACGGCTCGTTATTACCGACGATTTTGACTTAAACGAGAGTCTTGATAAATGCGGACAATTGCGAAGAACGGCAACAACAACGGCCACCGTTCGCTGACGTCGTTATCTTTCCGTCCGTCCGTCTGGGTGGGTGGCACGGACTCACGAACTCGTCGAAAACGAGAACGCGCGCATTAGTATGGTAAAATATGACGGGGAAACGAAGGGAGATGGACATATATAACCGATGGAAGAATGAGAAAATGTGCCCAATCAGTAGGAGTGGGTAATAAAATTGATTGTATCGAATAAGTTGTGATAAGACGTTGTGACTTTTTATTATCATTTTTCTTTAAAACTTCAAACAACATTTTTGTGTACATCGCGACAACGCCAATAATGGTACTCATCCAAATCGAATCGAAATCTGGGCGCTCAACGAAGCAATATTGAACTCATTTCCTAAAGCTGCTCTATTTCTGCCTTTTTTATTTCCTATATGTGCAATACCCAATTGTGAGAGGTAAAAGTAGAGAATATACGAGGGCATTCCAGAAAATAATGCCCGTTGCCACATAATCAAAGAAAAATGGAGGAAAGTAATACATTTATTCATTTTTCAATGTAGTCGCCGCCGTTGTTGAGACATTTGTTGTATCTTGAAACCAGATTGTTTATGTCTTCCGCGTAAATCTCTACCTCCAAAGTAGCCAGCCATTGCTGTACATCTGCTTTTAAGTCATCATCATTTTGGAAACGTTCTCTTGATAAGACATCCTTGAATTTACTGAACAAAAGATAATCGCATGGACTCAAGTCGGGGCTATATACACGCTGGTCAAAACCTGCCAGGTGAACTTCCGAACAAGGTCAATGGTCTTTCGAGCCGTGTGGGGACAAGCATCGGCACGCAAAAGAACAACGCCACTTATCAGCATTCCCCGCCTCTTATTTTGGATGGCCCTACGCAGTTTCTGAAGTGTTTCACACTATGTGTCCGCATTGATAGTCGTCCCTTGGGGTATGAAATCAACCAACAACTGACCTTTTCGATTCCAGAACACTGAGGCCATTTCGTGGAAAGCGACTGCTTAAACTTGCGCGGCCTTGTTAGAGATGGTGGATGGTGCCACTCCATGGACTTGCGTTCTGTCTCAGGTGTCAAATGGCCCACCTATGTAGGTTTCATCCCCAGTAATAATTTCGTTTAGGAATGCAAATCAGGAACGGCAACGCTGAACCCATGCAACCAACCGCATGGGTGTGACCGTCGGTAGGAATTTGGGGACCCATCTTTCACAAATTTTTCTGTAATTCAGATGGTTCGACACGATTTCATGGAGCAATGATTGTGAAATTTCAGGAAATTGCTTACTCATTTCTTCTCAGTTTAACGCGTCGATCTGCGCAGATGAAATCATCAACTCGTTTCTTCAGATCGTCGGTTGGTAAGGGGCGAGCGACCTGATCGCTCTTCATCGTGCACATTATCTCATCCCTCTTTGAAATTTCGAACTCAGCGCCTTACAGATGACTAATCCAATGTTTCCGTACCATATACTTTACTAATTCTGCGCTGAATTTCGCTTGGATGGACGTTTTCTGCATTCCAAAGACGGATGAGGAATCGTAGTTCGCATTTAGTGGGATTTTCTATCTTATGCGCCATTGTAAATAGTCATAAAGCGCACACCACGCACCGGAAAAACTTCATCTCTCTCTTCCCATAAAGCTACGATGTTACTGTCGATCTGGGAGCAAGGAAGGATGTGCTTATCGGCATCACATGCAGCTGATTCCAACCTTGTGTGCTGATCCACGTGGTTCGAAAAATTAATTATATATTACGAAACTGTTAAATTTACTTAACTATTTAATTAGCATGAAATAATTTTTCCATCCTCTGTTTGGAACAAATTACAGTAGTCCCTATTCACTTATATGTAGGAATGTGCTTAAGCTGTCATGGGTGTCTAGTACTTGACTAAATGCATTTGTTAATTTTGTTTAGCCCTATTAGCATTACCGGATAAGATAGTACTTGTCTGTTATCATATTTAATGATTTCGTTTAAATGTAAGCAAGTAACTTCTTCTAAACCGAAAAGAAAACGTGAAGTGAAAAAAATTGATATGATTGAAATAGGAAACAAGTCTATTGCAGCCGGGGCCAAGATTTCTAATAAAAACCAATTTTTGATACGTGTCGAAGAAGAAAGAAAATATTCAGGCTAATTTCTCCACTGCGCCCCAAATTGCAAAAGCCACAATACGTGAGGTGTGTAGGTGTTGGTTAAAGTAGAAAATGTCTTAAGTTTGTGGGTGGAAGACATGACAAGAGAACACGTTCCCACTGATGATGGTGAGATGTCCCAAGGAAAAACTTTGATTGTGACTGAAGACATGCAATCGTAAGATGAAATACAAGAGGGAAGAAAGTCACTTACAGCTAGTAGGAGGTGGCAGCACAGACTTAAAACTCGGTGGAATCTAAAAAGCAAACATTTCGGGAAAACCTGCGTCGGCAGATCATATACATAGCTGCTGCTTGGTTTCCAGGAAAAGTGAAACAAATTATTGCTGAGAAAGATTATCATTCCAAGCAGGATTTTAATTGTGATGACACTGGTCTTATTTCACTGTTGATTTGCGCCAGTTTGCTTTTGATGGAGTTAATGGTGCCATCTGTATGGCTAAACGAGTACTATGTTCTGGAATGCCCTCGTATATTAACTTTTGTCGTTTGGAATCAGTCGGATTTCTTAGAATGCTTAAAATGCAGAGTTCCTCTTTGCCTTGAGAGAGAAATGGTAGTGTTGTATTGGTCACTATTTAAGCGCATTCTAGCAAATGTGTTTGAATTTGTTACGTCTTCTGTTGATTTTATTTCCCTTGCTGGGCAAGGACCGGGAAAGCACAACAAACAGTGGAGTTACGAGAAATCACTTATGACACAAAACTAATTGAGGAACAGCTGGTTAAAGAAATATGTACGTCTCATTTTCCAAAGTCTGCACCGCTGCAGCGGCAGTAACTTTCGCCGAGGAGCTTGAATTTACTGGGGTATTGTTTTCTGGAATGCCCTCGTAATATTGTCTCCAGTATATATGGACGATATGTGGAAATTCTTACAATCAGATCCAATTATGAGATTACAGGCGTTAAAAACTAATTCCTCTCGCATTTTCCGTTCGTTCTAAATCGGCAAATAAAAATAAAAAGCGCCAGAAATCGACGAAATCCCCATCCGCAAATTTAAATCGTTCCGACGCCAACGGACACGGAAACTGCCCGAAGAGACGCCGCTAGACGACCGACATCAAAGGCACCCCGGATACCTCTAATATAAAGCGTCGCCGCCGCCGACCGGGCGCTATCTGGAATATCGCGTAAAGCGTCGCTGGAGAGCATTTACGATAACACGAGCCGGAGTGCTAATGTTTAGTAAATTATTCAAAGTGCATGGCGGCGTCGGGAATGCACGCCATAGCTACTGCCTAGCGTTTCTACTGCTGCTGCTGCTGCTGCTGCTACTACCGCCGTCGTCGTCCTCGCAGACAGAAATGCATTAAAGAGCACTTCGATTCCTGACTGATTGGTATTTCAATTAAATTACGGACGCGATTATTTTATGCCAGGGTTCGCGATGGTGTAAAGAGACGCGCGATGCAGTTTCGCCGCGCCTAAAGTTGCGCCGCCGATGAATCGTCAGCAGCGTGGGAATCGGGATGTCCTGGATGATCGTTGGAATAAATCGAAGTTGTATGGCACAATTCGGGACGATAAAAAGAGTCGTTTCATCGGAATAAACAAATTTTTCTTTTTATTCGCGGCGCACGAACAGATCGGAGATTAAGGATGGCAAAATGGCAATCGAAATACGCATTCAATTTTAAACAACCAACTCGGAGGGGAAAATAAATTTCGAAGAACGGTCGGGAATTTATAAAAGTGAGTACAGGGAGTGTGATAAAACTTATATAGGACAGTCCAGATGCGCAATAATAATAGTAATAATAATAATAATAATAATAACATTCTTGGTGTTCCGTACAGTAATGTACTTACTCAAGTCAATACGTATGTACAGTTTTCTAAGAATAAGATTGTAGTGAAATTGTTACACATACACCTATGTAAGACATTACAATTTTGCATTTCAGAACTGTGACTAAATCACTATGTCATTAATTATGAGTAAATTACGAAACACGTAAGATTTTATAAAAATAAATAAACTAAAATATAAAAACACAAGCCAAATGTGAAATACACAAATCAAAATCACTGTCTGACAGGTCGTGGTCAAGGAACTCATCATAGCAATAAAATGCTCTACTGATTAGATATTTTTTCACACAAGTTTTCAATTGCTGAGTCGCACGTAATTCCCGTACGTTATTTGGTAATGTGCTGTAAAATTTAAGAGCAATAAAGTCTAGAGTCTTTTGGGTTTTCGTTAATCTGTAGAATTTAGGCACTGGGAGGTCTTTGTTTCTAGTCTAATGATGTGCACATCACCATAAGTTATAAAACTATGTAAATTTCGGTGGACACCACAACATGCATTCACGTATATGTAATCAAGGAAAACTCAATATCTTTAATCCAGAGAACGAGTCTCTGCAATCATCTTTGTACCTCGAACCGTCAATAACCCTGAGAAAAAGTCGAAAAATTCTCTCCCACACAGAACAATGTCCCCAAAGCCAAAATAGCGTTCGATATTAACGAATGGAATAGTTAATGATAAGCTGTTAAAAGAGCATTTTTCGTTACGTTTAGTTTTAGATTGGGCAAAAGGAAAATACCGCTGTTTACTTTTTTGGCCAGGAGAGAACTATGATGATCTCATGAAAGAGAAGGGTCCAGAATGACACCGATAAATCTGATAAACTCGGGATTCACGAAATCTTTCACGTTGTTGCATGCAAACCAAAATTTGGCTTCCGCAAGTGCCGCACGACTCTTTGCTACGCCTGGCATTTGACTATTCCCGCAACATGTTATAGTAGTGTCATCAATGTAAAATATGATCACAAATAGAATCACAAGAGACATCACACGCAAGATTATAAATATATATAAAAATAAGAACGGTCCCATCACGGATCCCTGCGGTACACCTACTGAGACGCGTAACTTATCCGACACGCTGTTCTTGTATTTTACAGCTTGCGTTCTATTATATAAATACGATCTTTCAAGGCAAATACTTAAATGATCGAATTTATATTTATTTAGCTTCCTAAGCAACAATTCGTACTGTACGCAGTCAAACGCCTTACTCAGATCGCAGAAAGTACTCAACATATAGTTACACGAAAGAGGATTATCTACTTCGCCAGATCTTAATATTCTTTTGTTTAAACTGATCCATAAGGTTAGCATAATATTCAGCATGAATCGTCCTGCTCCTTTTCTAGATAATCTACTTTCTTTTTGGGTCCCAGTGGCCGTTAAAACATTTAAGGTGTTTGCATATGGAATGTTTTTGTTTTTGTGTTGATTCCCTCTTGCCAATCCGCTTTTCTGATTGTTGTTTGGCTTGCGGCATCTACTCCAACGTCCAGGATTCGCCCTCCTGTTGTTTTGGATTCGGAACCAGACGAATACTCCCCAAAGCACCTATGCGTTGCACTTTTTCATTCATGGTCAGCAAAGGTATTATCCAAATTACTGACAATTTTGACGTCCACAAAATATCAATTAGGATACGACGCGTGCCTTCATTCGTCTTATCAGTAATCCCCGCTACCTCCGTCAGTTTCAATCCGCGATCATTCTCAATCCTTTTGCGCACGTTTTCCGCTACTTTTGTGGTGGCGGATTTTGACCGTTCTTCGTCGACTAAAGCAAGCCGAACTTGTTGAACGTATGGCAGTAAAGAAGATATTGTTTCGGAAGGAAAATAAGAAATAGAGTTTACAAGGAGAGGACGTCGGAATCCATGATGACGAGTCGGCCTCCTCTACTTGTTAGGCTGGGCAAAGAAACACGAAGATTTGACAATGGAGGACTGGAAACGCGTTCTGTCAACTGGAAAGTTGAAGTTCGAGAAATTCGCTTCTTGGAGGCGCGTTTATGTTCGAAGACGTTCGCATGCAATGATGTTGGAGAAATGTTTAAGTCCTGCAGTGAAACACGCGGGTGGTAGTGTAATGGTATGGGGGTATTTTGGAAATAACCAAGTTGGAAATTTACTCAAGATAGACGGGAAACTAGTGAAAGAAAAATTTTCGAAATATTGAGTCACAATGCAGTTCAGCGGGTTCACATTTCAAGAAGAAAACGATCCCAAGCACTCGGCCAAAATATATAAAAAAATATAAGCCAAAAAAGAAGAAAACGGATTAATAAAAATAATGGTTTTTCTTCCACAATTTCTGGGACGAACTAGATCGTGAGGTGAAATCTACGAATTTGGTGGATGCAAATGTCTTGTGGGGGAAACTGCAAAAAGCCTGATGACCAATATCTCTAGCATTACGAAATTCTTCTATGGGAGGAATGCTGAAAGTGTGCGCCGCCTTTGTTTTAGCAAAAGGCGAGCATTTCGATTAAAAACTAAATAGTTTGAAAAAATTGGTTTTAATATAATGATTTTTTATCAATCTATTATAAGCAAACACTTTTACGATAATACATCATTAATTCATACACTTGGCATTATTCTTTCCCTAGATATTGACTCTCTTTCATATTTTATCATTCGAAACTTATAGAATTATTTAAAAATACAAAGACACGTCAATTCTTGTTTCGAGGAGGAACCATTTTGATTAATATAACACGATACCGAACTTACCCCCTTAAGCCGCCCCATCCCCAACATAAAAATCTTAAATAGGATAATATCATTTGTGACACATCGTTCGAAACGTATTTTCATTACGAATTGAATGATATATCATACTTTGACATTTGGCCAAGGTTTGGGGGTTATAGTAAAAAATAATAATGCTAAGGAAGACTTGTAAAATTATCATTTTTTTTTTTTATTTTTAAAAATAATCAAATTAGTTAATAGCTGTTCGTATTGTGCACCACTTTATTGAAGACAATAATATAGCCTATCTTCAAATTCTATTCTGACCATTCTTCTGACCATTCTTCTGACCATTCTTGTATTATTCTTCAGTAATTCTAAATCAAAGTTCGCCAATATTCTGCGGTTCCGTTTGGTACACAACTGTGTTAGTCTTCTCCCCCTCCCCGACCTATCTTTGCATTTCTTAATAATTCTATTAGTTTTGGACATAAGCAGCCTGGGAAGTTTTCAAATGAACATACTGTAGGTATTTAGCGGATGGTGTACATACGTTTGTATAGGTTAATTTGATGGTTATAAAGTTATAGGCCATATACTGACGTGAACGGGTAACTTTGCTTAAATTTTGTTTCGAATTAATAGTACTTTTAGCACCGCCGACGTCGTCGCTGCAACGTTGAGGATTTAGAAACGAATAACCAGACACATTTATCCCGAGATTTGATCGGCTTTATCGTCTCGAGCATATTTTTCGATATAAATATTCATATTACACCTTATATGCATATATAAGCTCATAAGTCTGCACCTTATATGGTCCATTCGGTCCCTCGACGAGGAGGCGTATCATAAAGCCCGACGAAGAAGGCGAGCGCTCGAGCGACCGACTACGTGATTGAACTAAATGAAATTCCCCGTTGTCGCCGTATACATGTCTTATAAAACGGTTATTGTTATGATTATTGTTATACGTCCTGGCCTTTATGATTATTGTTATTATTATTATTATCATTACGGAATATAATAATAACGCGGGTGATCGTAATCAGGACGGGTCACCTTCGTTAGTAAATAATATAGCGCGAGCAATGGGAGAGAGCTGGAGAGTCGGTTCGTCGTCGTCGTAAAGAGATAAGTGAAAGAAACCACGGGTATTAGAATTTAGTATCTGCGGTACGTGAGGATGGGATATTGTGTAAATGGCGGGAAAAAACGTAGAAGGGATTTTATACTAATTGTGGAAATAAATGAAAGATATAAAACGTTATGTCCTTTTACAGCACGGATAAAAACTCAAATCCCTTGAAACATGCTTACTGCTGGAACACGAGTACCCGCGATAGTCGAAAATTTACATCGGAGTTCAGAATTTTTACTAACTTTACTTTATTAATTGCTCAAATATCATAAAAAGTAAGTAGTATGGATATTTTAATGCCGGCACAAACGAAATGTATTCCTATTCGTTTCAAATTCGAATCAATGTGTACTACGTAATCACTGACTGTCTAAAAAATATTCCGGTGCAAAATGAGACGAATTTTTCGTCGAATGACTAATATTTAGTTCAGAATCGAGGTTTTCATTTTGGGCGAAATTTGGCGTCTTTATGCATTACTCGATCGCAATAAAATCCATCTCCATAGAAGCAAATTTTGGCTAGAAAACGAATGGAATAAGATGGAATGGGTTGTCTCTAATCATTCTCGCGCTAGGATAAAGTTACGGAAATTCCAGGTACGATTTTTTCTTTCAAAAATTTAGGTCGATCAAACCTAGAGATCCGCGCTTTGGGTTTCATTTTAATCAGTTCCCGTGAGTATTTTAACCCTACACTTTGAACCCGGTGAAAAGTTGCGAAAAGATCTCCTTCCCTTTACAGTTTCAATTGCAGATATTTTCAGCTCGAGTATGTTAGAAAACAGATGATTAAATAAGATGCGTGAAGCTTCGTATAAAAATATGATGGACCCCGATTTATAACAGTGTTGTTACCAAGACCTTTTCAGTTATGAAGCATGCTGGAAGATTGAAGACCTTGAGAAGTAGATGTTAAGTTGAAGGTAACAGTTTGGAACATCTACGATGATATGATTCTCTTCCACATGAAGAAATTGTTAATTATAAAGAAGATCGAAAGGCCAAAAATAAAAGAACGATGATTGTATCAAATGAGCTATTTAAAAAATATGCAAATTATTTGCAATTTTGTTTGAAAAACATAGTTTTAAATCGAATAAAATTTGGTAGCGAGTCAAAATTCCAAAGGAAAAAAGGAAAAAGGAAGGAAGTCCGAAAAGAGCCGTTCAGGAAGAAGGAATTGGAAAGAAAATGATGCCAAATAAGCTATGTAGTATGTAAACAATAATAACAATATAAACATTCCTATACTAGATTGCATTTCGAAAGGAGTGTCCTTGGCCCCAAAGAATTGCCTTGCATCATGAAGATGTGGAGAGGCCGGTGAATTAAGTGAACCACTTGGCAAATTCATAGTTTACGTCGCACCCTTAGATCAGAACAAATCTTTTGTATCATGAAAAACTCGATATTGGAAACCAGATAACATCAACCTAGTCAATTGGAAAATCCGCAATCTGGTGAAATTATTTATTCCAATTAGTCTTGCATCAGATCATATTCGTAACTGATTGTTAGTTGCCCCAGTTTGAAAGTATTTTTATATGAAACTGATTGAAACCCAAACATTTCGAGTTTTCTAGTGGAAGTTTTAATGTCAACTGAGTCACGTGTAAAATCCATAAGCTACCCGAACGTTTCAATAGCATTATACTTACAATTATTAGATCAGACCACTCTTAGAATCGATACTCCCTAAAACATAAATTCTACATTCCTAAAGTTTTAACAACCTTTGTACACTTCTGCCGAGATTTGACTTTGACTACGAAAGTACGCGTCAAACAGTTCGAAATTTTTCGAAATAGGATTTCTGGAGCTTCTGAAGTCACATTAAGAGACAATCTCAGAAATAAATGCTTTACAATCCACAGGAGGAAAGCCAGTGGATCGCTTTCTTCGTAGAGAACGCCACGTATGCAGTGACTGCGAATCTGTCATCCACAATTCTTTAGGATGAGAAAGCCACGATCCGAATATCTCATCATCTCTACATAATCATTCTTATCAGGACGTAAGGATCTACGAGCTAATGGAAAAGAAGAGGCGATAATGGTAGTCTGAAATAATCTCTGTTGATTTCTGGGGCAGAGCATGTAATTCAGGAAATTTAATTTGAAACAATCCTTATCGTATTTCGTTTAGAAAAATCCAGATATGTATTTCGACAACCACGTTGTCATCCTCGGCGATCGCTTATGCATCAGAATCATAGACTCCAACACAAAGACGGAAAAGTAGATTAACGTGTAGCTCTGAGGACAGTAGAAGGAGAACGAAGAAAGATAAAATAAGAAATCGAGTAATAGACCCTAATGAAACAACTATAGAGCAAGGACAGCTCAAATGGCTTGGACATGTAATAAGAAGACACGAGAATAAACTAGTAGAACAGATATTTGAGGCGAGAGAAATTGGGAGAAAGAAAGGAGGAAGACCAAAGATGATGTGGATAGACGAAGTGAGGGCAACGGTAGACAAAAAAAGGGGAACAAAGTTCGAAGATGTAGAAACGCTGCTAAAGGACAGAAAAAGTGGAAGGAAATGTGGAAAGCTCAACTGGAAACTGGACGTCGAATGGTACGAGTATTCCTGCTTAAGTAAATAAAAGTAAGTAAGTGACAACGCAAGTCGTAATAATTGTCCTTAGCTAGGGATAAAAGCCAAATATGTTAGTTTTGGTTAACATTCGTTCTACACGATGCACTTTCGCGTTTGTGTGGACAGCGCAGACGGCGAAAACGACGATGAAGTCCGGGAAACGCGTCCAACTCCACCAAACCTAGGAAAACCGAGCGAATGCTGCCTTTCCACCACCTAAAAACGATCATATCTGCTAGGGCTTCTCTTCGCTTAAGAATTCCACCAAATCCATCACAAACACTGTCAAATGTGTCATTTGCATCGAACCCGTCCAACTCCATCAAATCTGTCCAATTGCAAAGAATCCGTCCAACTTAACCAAATCCGTCCAATTCCCCCAAATCTGGGCAGGTAAACGATTTGCGCAATTCGAGCGTCGGATTTAATACCAGTCATAATTGGTGCTGAAGATACAAGATTAAATTTTGCACAGTTCGTGCGCATTTATTAAGAAATGAGTAATTTATTTTTCTCAAACACCCACGCTACGTAATTGCCGTTTCAATTAGAACGGTCAACAAAATAGATTCGTTGTTATTACTTTTTCTGCGCGTATTGAATTTCACGAAGACGTCCATCGCAACGGCGACGGTAATTTGACCCAACGGCCAATTCTAAATAACTAGAGTGACTAACGTGCGCTTATTTAACCTACTTAAAATATGATCTAACGCAAGGAATTGTGTCATAAATTTAATAAATGACTCATAAAGCGTTTAAACAAAACGAGAACGACCAGATAAAAGTTCATATAGCGAATTGAAGTAGTTGTTAGCTGTAGTAAGTACCGCTTTTGGCAAAACGAAGGTCGATCTTATTAAGAAATAATAATAACTTTCGTAGCATCTAGCGTTGCAAAAATAACAATTACTTGTCGGCTTTATTGTGCACGGAAATCCTTAATTATGGACATAGGATGATGATTATACGAAACGAGCGCTTTGTAACTAAAAATTTAATTATCTTGTTTGTAGGAAAAGGAGAGCAGGGGCATTGCGAAAACGTTTATTTTTCTAGCTGTTAGATACGCCTTTTTTGTATCGAATTCTCTATTATTGCAGTAGAAATAGTGACTGGGGTGTGTTTCAGTCGATGTTTTCAGGATATTTAAGGAGACGAAACAAAAAGGTACGGTTTACTAAACGAGCTTCTACAAAACTTATAATTAGAGTGGCTCAATTTGCTCCAATACTACCTACTATACTGCACAGCACAAACACAATTTAACCCAGCAAATATTTCATCCGACACCTGTAACAACACCCTCACGTTACGTTTCGCTCGATTTCGATCACGATTTTATTAGGCTCGCGTAAAATGAATCAGCGTTACAAACGGCGTCGCGTCAATAGAGGTAAATAAAACATTTTAGCGTCGAATACCGCGGCTTCAATTATAATAATTTGTGAATAATTTCGGGCTTCAATTACGCGTTTTGCGTGGACGAGTGTGAAAAGCGCGGTCGACCGGTCGAGCGGTTGTAATGCGGCCGCGTTAATCCCGTATATCGCGCTAAGCGACCTATCTCGATTATATGCTTTTGTATGTATGTATATGTATAATGCGTATATAGATGGGGTTCGGTTAATTATATGTGAAAATTTTCCGCTAGCATCGGCCACCTTCTCTATTTGTGGGGGTGGAATGTATCGAATGTGTAAACGAAGGTGGAATATGTCGAATGATCTTGTCAGTTTTTCTTTTATATAAAATAGAAGTGGGATCTGTTAAAAGGTTAATCTTCTCGTTGGTTTACTTCAGCAAGGAAAGTCCGGAAGGGTACCACGTACGCTTTTTAAAGTTCATTGTACTAACCTCTCATACTGGATGTACCACTGTTAGAGGCCTATCCACCAGATATGTCAATATGAAACCGGAATTTCTGTATAGAAACAGCGTTTATTGAATGAAAATCATAAATGTCAAAAATATTTTATTCGAAGTATTGCCCATCGAGAGCTATACATTTCTCCCATCTCTCTGAAAACTGGATTCCACGCCAAAAAAGTGTGTCTCTTTTGAGCCAAACCATTCATCAAGCCATTTTCGTAAGATGTGAAGCGCTGCTCAGTAAATTCGGGCCCCATCGATGCAAATAAGTAATAATCGGACGGAGCCAAGTGTGGTGAGTAAGTCGCACGCAAAAGTATTTCCCTACTAAACGCCTCAATGGCTCTGTGTGATGGTGCATTATCATAAAGTAAAATCACCTTGTGTTGCCTATTATCATATTCCCGTCGTTTTTCACGCAAAGCTTGATTCAAATCGATCATTTGTTGTCGGTAGTGGTCAGTGTTAAGGGTTTCGTCAGGGTTTAGTAGCTCATAATGAATCACATCCTTCTGATCCCACCAAATGCAGACCATTGTCTTCTGTCCAAAATCACCACTTTTGAATTGTTTAGACCATTAAAAGCACTGTGATTTACTAAAAGCGTGCTCGCCGTAAGCTTCGACAAGGATTCGATGCGATTCTGCAGCAGTTTCCTTCAAATGGTAATGGACATGTTCAACGCTATTGAAAACTATGCCGTTGTGCGAAACTTTTACGGTGGTGAATTGAAAACTTTATCAGATGTCAAAACAAAAAAAAAAAGCTTCAATGAGGCGGTTTAACGGTAACTACATTGACAGCTCGAGCCACGAGTGGACAAATTCCGGTTTTATATTTACACACCTGGTACTTCAAGAAATAATAGACCCTCTACCTAGCTGAACGCGTCTTATATCCGCAGGTTCCAAATATCTGAACCTAAGTACAGAAACTTGCTGTTATACTAGATGGTCAGTAGTTTCATTTATCTCACCACAAGATCTGCATTCAAATTGATTTCTAAGTCTGATGCAAATATTGATATTGATATGATATTGGCCATTCAATGTTCGCTAAAGACACAAGAGGATTGACTTCTCTTTAGTTCTTTCCTTAGAAGGTTCATCGTTCTAGTGCTACTTAAGGGTACTTCAACACGAACGCCGTGGATTGCTTGAGGATTTGCCTGTTGCCAATCGCACCAAACTGATTCTCAAACCATCCCTGAATCCTCGCCCTTACAGCGGTCGTGGCAACTCCGGGAGCAGGTTCACCTCTTATAAGGGCAATTCTACTACCATCCAGATCCAACTCATCTCTTCCTTCGTTGTCCTCAATGGCGCGATGAGTTGATACCAAAATTAGGTAAACCCTATTACAGTCACGAAGCCTTTCTAGGGTCTGTTTAGGATCAAGTGTTAGTGCTGAGCCACCTCTGTCTGATTCCAGGTATTATTTTAGTAAATGTACGATACGATGCCTAACTGCCTTTTCAGGATCATCGCACAATTATCACAAAGGATAAGTCAAGTCAAGTTTTGAAGATCAGTGGTAGTTCGATGTTAAACGGGTCTAGTGAGCGAGAATGATAAGAATTAGCATGATTTCTTTAGTTGAAGATTGACTAGTAATCGAATCTATCGGTGACGAAAGGATGTGTAACACACAGTCTCCAGGTTACGGGTCAAAATGTTCTTGAGTAAATAACAGTTTGACACCAGAAAATCACAGTCTCCCAGTTCTAGCAGTAAGGCGTTTAAGAAAACAGAAAAAAGGATACCAATGTTTGATGTCAGAATGATGATGATGATCAGATTTAAAAGGAAATCACACCCACCAAGTGTCAGAGGAAAAGGTTCTAGAAGAAATCACAGGCTCATACTATAAAATCACGGTTTCCAGGTCCAAGAGGAAAGCGATTGAAGAAAAAGGAAAACGATAGCAATGTTTGATATAAGAAGTCATAGAAATTAGATTTGAAAGAAAATTACATCCTCCAAATCCCAGAGAAAGACGTTCTAGAAAAAATCACCGTCTGACACCAGAAAATAACAGTTTCCAAGTCCAAGAACAAAGTGATTGAAGTAAACAGAGAATGAAAACAATGTATGATATTAGAAGTCGCAGAAATCAGATTTGAAAGGAAATCACTTCCTCCAAATATCAGAAGAAAAATTCTAGAAAAAAACACAATCCGATACCAGAAAATCACAGTTTCCAAGTCCAAGAAGGAAGTAATTTAAGTAAAAGAGAAACGATAGGTATGTTTGATATTAGAAGTAGCAGAAACCAGATTTGAAAGAAAATCACATCCTTCAAGTATCACAGGAAAAGGTTCTAGAAGAAATTATAGACTCATACCAGTTTTCAGGTCCAAGAGGAAAGCGATTGAAGAAAAAGGAAAACGTATGTTTGATATAAGAAGTCGTAGAAATCTGATTTGAAAGAAAATTACATCCTCCAAATCTCAGAGGAAAACATTCTAGAAAAAATTACAATATGATACCAGAAAATCACAGTTTCCAAGTCCAAGAACAAAGCGATTGAAGTGAATGGCAAATGAGAACAATGTTTGATCTTAGAAGTCGCAGAAATCAGATTTGAAAGGAAATCACTTCCTCCAAATATCAGAAGAAAAATTCTAGAAAAAAACACAATCCGATACCAGAAAATCACAGTTTCCAAGTCCAAGAAGGAAGTGATTTAAGTAAAAGAGAAACGATAAGAATGTTTGATATTAGAAGTCGCAGAAACCAGATTTGAAAGAAAATCACATCCTTCAAGTATCACAGGAAAAGGTTCTAGAAGAAATTATAGACTCATACCAGTTTTCAGGTCCAAGAGGAAAGCGATTGAAGAAAACGGAAAACGTATGTTTGATATAAGAAGTCGTAGAAATCTGATTTGAAAGAAAATTACATCCTCCAAATCTCAGAGGAAAACATTCTAGAAAAATTACAATATGATACCAGAAAATCACAGTTTCCAAGTCCAAGAACAAAGCGATTGAAGTGAATGGCAAATGAGAACAATGTTTGATCTTAGAAGTCGTAGAAATCAGATTTGAAAGGAAATCACTTCCTCCAAATATCAGAAGAAAAATTCTAGAAAAAAACACAATCCGATACCAGAAAATCACAGTTTCCAAGTCCAAGAAGGAAGTGATTTAAGTAAAAGAGAAACGATAAGAATGTTTCATATTAGAAGTCGCAGAAACCAGATTTGAAAGAAAATCACATCCTTCAAGTCTCACAGGAAAAGGTTCTAGAAGAAATTATAGACTCATACCAGTTTTCAGGTCCAAGAGGAAAGCGATTGAAGAAAACGTAAAACGGTACCAATGTTTGATATAAGAAGTCATAGAAATCTGATTTGAAAGAAAATTACATCCTCCAAATCTCAGAGGAAAACATTCTAGAAAAAATTACAATATGATACCAGAAAATCACAGTTTCCAAGTCCAAGAACAAAGCGATTGAAGTGAATGGCAAATGAGAACAATGTTTGATCTTAGAAGTCGTAGAAATCAGATTTGAAAGGAAATCACTTCCTCCAAATATCAGAAGAAAAATTCTAGAAAAAAACACAATCCGATACCAGAAAATCACAGTTTCCAAGTCCAAGAAGGAAGTGATTTAAGTAAAAGAGAAACGATAAGAATATTTCATATTAGAAGTCGCAGAAACCAGATTTGAAAGAAAATCACATCCTTCAAGTCTCACAGGAAAAGGTTCTAGAAGAAATTATAGACTCATACCAGTTTTCAGGTCCAAGAGGAAAGCGATTGAAGAAAAAGGAAAACGTATGTTTGATATAAGAAGTCGTAGAAATCAGATTTGAAAGAAAATCACATCCATCAAGTCTTAGAGGAAAAGATTCTTAAAGAAATCAGAAACTGGTGCCAGAAAATCACAGTCTCTGAGTCCAAGAAGGAAACAAACAGAAATGCAATGCCCATGTTTGATATTAGAAATAGATTGAAAATAAGAATAAGGAGACTGTGCGAAAAATAATATATAAAGTAAATAAATACCCATAATTTTCGGAAATAATTCTAGATACGTATTTCAGCAATTAACTTACCATCCTCAGTGGAAAAATATGTGATACGAAAAGCATTTATCTCAGAAAATATCCGACATTATCGAATAGAGATTTGCCGGATTTCGTGAGGAAATTAGGCGCCCACATCTGTAAGTTAGATACGAACTGACACCACAACGCGCAAATTTATGCATGTAATTCGTAAATTTCATTTGAAAATTTAGCAAATTCGACGCGCTGAAATATCACCAATTTAAATTCGACCAATTTGCGTAAACTGGCAACACTTTGATACAGCGAAATTCATTTCAGTCATTAAATCACAAATTGGTCGCCCAATGAGATGAATAACGCGTACACGCCGTAATAACGAACGGGACGATATAAACGTGCGCGCGTGTACGTACGCACAACGTTCGTCTATATTAATAACGAATAAAAAATTTAAATAACATAAAAATCGAACGCGTCGATACAGCGGAGCTTCGTTCCGTTTAGTATCTAGTTTTCACGTTTCGACGTATGTACGTATGTATGTATTGAAAATGCCCGACTGATTGCGGGTAATGTCGATTAATGGATTGCGTTCGAACAAATGGCACTGATGAAATCTATTAAAAAGTGTTAAAGTTAAATATCATTACGGGCGCCGGCGTTTGGTGCATTATTTTCCGATGAATGTGCTCGAAAATCGCTTCGAGGTTTATCTGATTTTTGGTCAGAGAGCCGATTGAATTATTATCATTTTTAACACGTGCCGTGCGCAATTTGCGCGATTGGAATGCAAATAGCGCGTAAAATATGGAAAATTATACGATATTTAACAAATTACTTTCGCAATTTTACTCACCCTCCCCGATAATTTTTGCATGCAACAAATAAACGTACGCTGATGTATGTATTTACACCACATACGGGTGCAAAATTATGAAATTGTATGCGTTATTTTTTTAAATATTCTTTCCTCCACCAAAAATTATGGAATTCTGTAAGTAAATTACTTGCAGTAAACAAAGGGAAACGAAGGGCGGGAGGAAGCTAAATAATACCTTTTATATCCATAAGAGAAGTATAATAAAGAACAGACTAGATGATATAGCCAACGAAAGAAGAAAAGTGAGACGAGAAAACGAAAAAAATAGGATTTGGAAAGGAGACACAGAACAAGAGACTTAACATTGGAAAAGACACAATTTTAGGTATCTTGGAGTGATGGTAAACGGCACTGGCGAAAGAAGAATGGAGATTAAAGCCAACCCGGAATTATTGACAATATTTTGGATTGATGGTAAACAGCACTGGGGAGAGAACAATTGAGGTCAAAATAAAAATAAAAATGACTAAGAAAGCTTTCGTAGCAAACAAGAAATTGTTTCAAAAAATTTTTTCAAGAGGACGCAAACGAAAATTTATAAAACAGTAATAAAACCGATCCTAAACTATACAGTTCGAGGAAGGAAGAAGATTTGCGAACAGAAGCAAAAACCATATCAAGATCAAGGATAAACCACGAACTGCTAGAGCGAACACAAGAGGAAGAGCTAATAATAATAATAATAATGATAATAATAATGTTAATTGACTTTGTAGCAACATTGCAAAGCAATCATCAAAGAGAATAATTAAAGAATTTAGACAAAGAAAAAAATATCAATAAATAATAAGAGCATAAGAGCACAAAGAGCCAAATGGCTGGGAGATGTGTAGAGAACGGTGCCAAATGCAACAATAGGAAGTGTAATATACCACTGGATACCAAAAGGTAGATAAAAATAAGAAGGCCGATATTCAAATGGAAGAAGATTTGACAAAACCCCGTAAAAAATTGGTAGGAGAAAGTGAATAACAAGAAACGTAAAGCGTACGTAAGAAGGATAATATGAAGCACAGAGGCTGATGTTTCATAAAAATTGGACCTAGAAAGCTTCATAGCTTCATAGAAAGCTTCTTACCCTTTGGTGATATCTTAGCCGCAACAAGTAAATGTTGTTTCATTAGTGAAATTTGTCTTTCTTTTTGTTTCAAGAAACGAATCGATTGACCCGGATATTGATGTATAACTTGATTTAAATTTAACTTAAACACGCTACCTTTCAATCTTTAACCTCCTTGATATAGCAATAAATTTGGGTTAAAACCTAAAGAATATGCTTTCGGACAGGTATTGACAAATACATTGTCTTTTATGCTAGGAGGTGATAAAAAATTTGTAGATGACAATAACCACGGTTTATCTTTCTAGATACAAGCTCTATTAATATATTTCCGTGTCTGCAGATAAAGTCGAACCTCTCTAAATCGGTAGAAGCTGGATTGCTCCGTATGTCGAACTCTTTAGTTGTCTGGAGGGTTAGTATGCATTTTTTTAAATACAAGTCGAATTCCCCTTGAGTCCAATTATCGTTATGGCACTTGCATTCAAAATACATGTAAGTTTTGTATATTATTATAGTTAAAGCTCAATTCATATTTTCACAAACTGCTCTATTTTTGTTTTCAATCTAGTTCAAGGTGGGGTATCCTTTTTCTCTAATTATTCACGTTGTTAGTGCTGTAATAATACACACCTATACATATTTCACATACACACATGTATGCGAAATAACTTGATTGACTGAATGATTTTACTAACTCCTACTCTCTCTCCCTAAGTCTAACGACTTGGAGTGACCAATAAAGATTCCACTTAGAGAGGTTAGGTTGTGGTTTCTAATTGAGAAAATATTACTGTAATTCCTACTATTAAGCATAAGGTCTTGGAAAGTTCGGTTTATTTTGCTTCCTTTTCATTGCTTTGTATCTTCCTATTAGATTTTTCCTCTTTTTTTGCCCTTGTTTGCATTCATTGTCTTCTTTGTCACAAATCGTTCATTCGTAGGTATTTCTTTCATTTGTACTCCATTTCAGTGTCTATTACGATCTCTTCTTCTCGCCCTATTTTACTTTTGTATTAGTTATTTGTCTGTTTGCTCTCTTTTCGTTTTAGTGTTAATCAGTGCTTCCAGATTTCTCTATTGTGCGCATTGCACCTTTACACAGCTGGTTTATCTGTATCTCTTTCTCCTCTGGGTTTTGATCTTATCATCTTATTTATTCCTCTTACATTCCAGGTTCCTACGTCTGACATGCACGTCATCTTTATTACTTTTTTTGCTTCTTTAGACTCGTTTGCTTCTTCTGAAGGTTACCTCATTTCGTACCATTACTTCTCACCACTGCCTTTTTCACTGCTGTTTACGTCAGCATCTAGTTTACTTTATCCCATTTAATCACTCTCCCTGTTATTATTGCCAAAATTTTTCACGCTATCTGAGATAAAATTTCTTATCCATCAAAAAAAAAAAAAATATGGCAATAAGGTATGGCTTATCAATTATTTTTCTGGTAATATTATAACTTGTCGTACTGCCAAAACTATTCTCACCTTTAAATACAAAATTTGACCGCTTTTCTCATAATAGCACTCGATACACGAGTCATTGCCGACTTCACCACAATTCACTTACAAATATGATCCTATGGGTAGTTATTTATGCCGACGTGGCTAATGACCTAGATGCCAAGGGCAAAAAATACAAAAAAAAATGACCTTATGCCTAATTTATGTTTGATTTCTAAGGTATATCCCGAATTCCGAATCAATAATTGTAACTTTTAGTGTTGAATAATTATCGAGAGATAACACTTCTCCCATTTCAAACAAAGTGACGTTCAAGCATAATTTATCTGTGCAACTTCTCCACACTATTTTCTTTATTTGAGTAGCAGTGAAATACAGTTACCGAGCGTGTGAAATAATAACGAAATAACTTCGGGATACAACAATTTATTGAGTCAATAGGTACGTGTCAACAGAAGCGCAAAATATTATAAAAGTAAAAAAATACAGAATCACATTTTTACCATACAATCTCCCTATAAAAATTCTAGCCAAAATTACATATGTACATAGCTGATAGTGTAATAAGCATGTCGCTGCTATTCATTCTTTTAACCTTTCTATACTCATGTCAAAATGAAAGACGTATACTATACTATATAAGTCGGTCTCACAGACCGTATGCGTGAGTATAGGAAGGTTAAATTTAGTTAGCAATTGAATACAGTTACAGGCCGTAATAACGACATAATTTCTAGATACAGAGATATAGCAAGATTACAAAATATTATTAAAGTACAAAAAAATTTTACATAGAATGTATCTTATAATCTTCAACATAAAAATATTCAGATATTACACACACATCTAGACACTTTAAAATCAATTTACACAAACTTTAGTCAAAATTATATACGTAACCAACAAGCATTTCGGTCTTCGTTTCCAACATCTTCATTCCTCCTGGATGGATTCTAACGCTTTCCTTCGATTTGGCACCGGATATGCTTTCACAAGTACAGCTGGTCGATGATAATGGTCGCGATAGTAACACACCGTTCTATGCTTTTCCAAAGTCGCCAGATTCATCATGAGACAGCATCCGTTATGATGGAACTCGCACGGAAATTTGAAGTACGGAACCAGCGATTCCAATGTAAAATTCCGGACCGATTCGATTCTGTCGCCGCAACGAGTGCAGATCGAAAAATCCTCTTTGCATCGGTGACAAACGCTGTGACCCTTATTACATTGGTAGATGGGAGGAAACATGTACGCGGTGCACGCCGGGCACATCATTTGCTCTAGGATTCCTCGTTCGGTTTTGGTAGACATTTCGATGAGGAATTATAGGCAATTGATAGTAGGCGTACTTACAATCGAAGGCACTGGAAACACGTGGAAATATTTGAACGATCACAAGCAATGGTTCCGGTTTCACACTATGGTTAGCACTATTTCCGCACCACAAACTCTTATATCGTAGATATGATGCTGATTAGCAAACGTTATTGTCGATGTTAAGGCAAAGACTGATGTTGATTTCAAAGAGGGTTGCATTTTATACTACCGTCTTGATACATTAGAAAGATTAATTGCTTTCTAATGTCTTTCTAATACAATTTCAATTATTAATTAGGGTAATATGTATTTCAGGTGTACATACATCTGACTAAATTCTTAATCACCGCTTAATTGTTTCTTCTTGTTCTATTTGTTGACCCGTTTATCAATGTGACCGGCTAGGTCATTAGTTTCCAATAATTAAGTTGTATACGATTTCTCTTTTATTCTATTTTGGCATAATGCTAGCATGATGTGGTGCCATTGGGATATATTTAATAACTTGAAATATTGATATAATGGCGGATAGTGATTACATATATTATCCATGTAATTACGAGAGATCCGACAAAATTCTTTTCCAAAACTATTTTTGCGCCATATTAAAACAGAACCCACACTAGTTTTAAGAAAATTGCAAAAAATATCCAAACAGAATCAAGGTAAATCCACCAGAAATTCTCTTGACACTTCCAAGATATAAGGGCACTTTAAAAATAGAGTGGCTTTAATTAAAACTTCTTTAAGAGAAAAAGAATATTTTACATTTCTACACTTGGAATTAGTCACCGGACACACTTTTAATCGACGACCATTAATCCCATGTCATGGTTTTTACTGATTAATGTTGGAGCGGTCATTATGAATAGTGGCCAGGACATTCGGCGTCGTTTGTTCACTTATGATGACCTCTGAAGGACCTAAACCACTTACAAGTCTATCCACGAGACGAAGCAGGTTCACCATGATATTTACGTAATGTTTCTTCAGTATCCCTAATTGTTTCCTTTTTCATGTAAATAATAGTTTAACAAAAACAGGACATACCTTCTTTTATTCGTTCACAATAACCTCAGTTTGTTTGCTTTAACCAAGCATATACCTAAACTTTCTTACAGATTCGTCCAAAAACCTGAAAAGCAATTTTCTAACAGATTGCTAACGTCAACACCATACTTCATATGTTGATATTGTTCACCTTCATTGTAAAAGTTGCGCTCCTGTCAAGGCAATCTCGTAATTTTTAAACTAAAATGCTTATGCAATTGAGAATTTTTTTCCAGAACTATGGAGACTTATCTCTGAATTGGAGGAGTTACGAGTAGTAAATAGGATCACATGTGGGGATGGTATCTTTGCTACCTTATAGGCAAGGAAAGGTTCTTGTAGCTGAAGAAACGGATCTTTCCGAATATTGTTTGCACATCTACAATTAGAAAATGACCGTCCTTGCCAATCGAATCAACACAGCAAGAAGAAATAGTACTGTTATGTTATTAACATACCTCTGAAAGTTTTATCTCTAATCATGAGTAAATTTAAGATGTTGATGACATCTCAGATGGTAAAAACCTGCCAAGAATATGTAGATACTAAGCAGATACGTTTAGTATCCAATTGCAGAGTAGATATGGAACCCGTCCTTTGGGTACTGGATTCACTAAATGATACAAAAAAGTTCATACGCATTTTTACACCTTTCTTTTTCATTTTCTACGTATTGTCCAGTTTTCTTCAAAGATATTCTAAATTAATTGCAACCTAAATCAACAAAATGGGGTCATTTATCTGTCAGTTCTTTGCAATCCGCTAACCATTTCGCCTCTTATATGCATATTTATACGTTCTACCGCCGATAAATCAATTCTGATTTTTTCTCGCTCGAATACTAATTGGACTCTCACATATTTTGATAACGTATCGTTCTCGTACGGAACGTAGAACACCGGCAGGTGAATATTATAATGCGGTCATTAATCAAACGGCGCTGCGATATGTCAGAGGTAATGTATTTGTTGGTATCCCTTTCGTTGGCGACAAAAAAGGAAGATACATTTTTGCATTCTCGAGGCGTTATAACGTACTTTAACGTTTAGCATACACGTATCTCGATTTGTAATTGCGGAATTTTTAACCAACTTTGATGGAAATTAGCGTAATAAAGTTTGACGTTGAGAGACATGTTACTATTTTACAGTAACTTCAAGATTGCTTGCAAGTTATATAATTTCCCGCAAATTGGTTGCATAACTTATAGATTGGTAGCCCTTCGAAACCAGACTACAAACTGTCTTATTTGGAAATTAAATCGTAGTTAGATGTTATGAACGAAATTATAATAGAATGATAGAGTCTTTCACTAAAACAGTACGTCTACGGTATAATTTTGGTTGTACATGCTATTTGGTACCGTGGCTTGCCTAAATATTTGAAGACTCGGTATAAATTACAAAGAATAGGAATGTAGATGTTCTACTTTTATATTCTTTGTAATTGTAACACCCTCAAGTATATTCTCAACCTTCTTCACTATTTGTTACTCGGTATAAATTCCTTACATTAGTTAGTGAATGTTGAGGGACTCTTTTTAAGCAAGAAGAACCTGGATAACATTTTGTAGACTTGAATAGTCGCCAATTACCTAACTTGTTGACGCTACAAAGAGATGCAAAAGATTCGTATGGAAACCTGAAGCTTTTATAAGAGCGAGATTCACTTCAACAATCTTATCTTCAGACGGCAACCAATAATTTGGGGAGATAGTCGTTTCTCTTTGTGGATAAATTTTTTTGGTGTCATAAATCACATAGCACTTTGAAAATTTTTAAAGGAAAATATCAATTGGCTGCCAACGAAGGCCAAACGAGAGACACCAGTAGAAAACGGAGTAAGGCTAGACCGTAACATGCAAAGAATACTACACATCAAGGTCAACAACAAGAAAAAACAGGACATCTTCAATGCAGATTCTTAGATTGTCACCTGCTCCAATTACTGTAGTAGTAGTATGTACGTTACGTAATTGTTACTTCTTTCTCTTAATAACAGCAAATGTTGATGATGAAATGAAATAATAAAAGCTAAATTATCTGTAATGAGCAAACTTAACGACGCACGTGATTACATTCGTAAAGAGATAAATAAATAGAAGTTAATAAGAGTTTAATTCGATGAGCTAATCAGGTTCGGTCATATTAGGTACCTAATAGAATTTCACTGCCATTAGTAGAATGGACTAGAAAGTGCAATCAGAGCATCGAGATGCTATAAAATTCTAAATCCCAAATGATGACGAAATGGTGTCAGCATAGAACTCATAACATAAGAACTTGTGGCGAAAACGTTCGTAGTAATAGAAGTTTCCGAGCTAGTTCCTAACTATCTAAAGAATTTCAACCAGTGTTTCTTGTTGTTGTAAGTATGCGTGTGAAATTGGCGATAATTCCTCATCAAAAGGTTCAACCCTCCCCGAAATCAAGATCCGACTTCGCTTACACATCGGCGATGATATTTGCTAATCATCATAGAATTCACGACGTAAAACTTTGAGGGGCGCAAATAGTGAAACGGTAACGAGTGCCCGTGATCGTTTAAAGATTTCTAATCGGCGTCTTCCACTGTAAGTAAATCAACTCTCAGTTGACGATAACTTCTCTTCAAAATGTCTACCAAAACTGAACGTGGAATGCCGGAGCAACTGATGTGTCCAGCGTGCACAGCGTACATGTTTCCTCCCATTTACCAATGTAATACGGGTCATAGTGTTTGTCGACGGTGCAAAGAGGATTTTTCTATATGTTCGACATGCGGTCAAGAACTGGGATCTGTCAGAAATTCGACATTGGAATCGTTGGTCCCATACGTCAAATTTCCGTGCGGATTCTACCACAACGGATGCTATCTGATGACGAATCTGACGGATTTAGAAAAGCACATGAGGGTGTGTTATTATCGCAACCATTACCGCCGTCAGGCTCCAGTAGTGGAGGCGCGCCCGGTATCAAATCGAAGGAAACCGTTGGAGGCTATACAAGAAGAATGAAGATGCGAACGAAAGTGCTTGTTGTAAAAATTAGTTAGATATGTACGTAGCTTCGCCTACAATTTGTTTAAATAGATTGTAATCTGCCTTACATGTATCAAAGATAATAATATACAAACAGTACAGTTACCACAATAGTTAGTCGCTTGTGATATGTAACCTTGATTAAGATTTGTATTGATAGTAATTGCAAGGACTATGGCGTAGTATTATTGGCGCTCTATAACATCGGCAAACTCCTCATTAGATAGTTATTTAATTACCGAATGAATCGTGATTCCTTAAATGCTATTCAAGCATACATAAAAATATGGATCTTCTAAGCAAAGACGTCGACGAGTTTTGGGATGGCGCGAGTGTCCCCTCTCCGAATAATTTTTTAACCTTCGTAGATAGAAACATATACCCGCAAGTTGAATAGGAGAAATTTAGTTTGCATTAATAAAGTTTACGAAATCTCGGTTCATTCAGTAAGGTACGGTTTGAAAATGAATTAAATAACTGTGTGGATGTGATATGGTCCGTGAAATGTATATAAATAGATTGTAAGATATGTGACTATACTTTAAGGGTATTTCTTATGAACGATGTATTTCCTGTATTTCTACAAATATTTTGTCATTAATGATGTTAATGATGCGTACTTATTGTCGCAATAAATCCATAATACGTGTCTATTCGATGTGGTCAGTTTTGTATTACCCTAGTATTAGAACAACTTGTCTATATGGCTGTGATAAACACCATTTATACCTTACAGCTCCATATTTGAAAGCATAGCGTGCATAAATCGTTGCTGAAAGTACAAAACATGCTGGAGCCACCCAATTTTGGAATAAAACTCATTTTGATGTTTCGGAGATTTTTTCTATATTACATTTTTTGAAATTTATTAAAACTAAGGTTGATAAAAACAAAGAGATACATCTTTGAAGGAAAACATTTTAAAATTTCTGATCCTAAAACCGTTTTCTATGCCAGGGAAGTTATACAAGATCTTAGCATCGGTTAGTCTGAAACACGATTCTTTCCAAAATTTCGAAAAAGTACTCCTTATACCTCAAAACAGGAACCGCATATATTGTGCAAGATCTGCTAGGTATATATTGATCACGATTACATGAGCTTCCGGAGCAGAAAGCACAGCTTTAGGAACGATGGCCCTAGAAGAAATGGGAATGACATTTAACAAGATACCTTCTATACATCGCAATTCCTCAATATCCGGGCTATCGGTTTCTTTGGCTCTGGCATCGAAAAAGTTTACTTTAGACAGGCGTATCATCTTTTCTCGAAGTTTTCTATTCTTTGAATTCTGACAGAAATCAAAACTCTAAAAATACGTCACATTTTATAATCATACCGAAGTTCTTGAGGTGTAGATTACAACTGAAGTATTTTCTGAAGCAAACCTTGCACTTTTAACAGAGTGAACGATGGAACGGTTGGGAAAGCTGGAACGATACAGAGCGATTTCCAACCAAATCTAATCCAATGAGTTCTCAAATCAAGATTCTATCTTATGCATTCGAATTCAATTATGGGGACCATTATGACTCATTCGATATGTCGCAATTTTTGTAGGAAAATTTTCTGGATTTTATGACAAAAATTAAACGGTCTCGAAAACTAATAATATCAATAAGGATGGTCGCTCTATTCCATAATATTGTTACAACATAGAACACGTCAATTAAAAAAGCTACACTAAACAGAGTATCAATAAATACTACAACTACAATAATATTAGGTATACATATCATACATCAAATTAAAATTATGAACGAATATATGGGTGTGGTTTGTGGATACCTTTAGATTTTCTTTTGAATTTTCAAATACACCAAAACTACAGTATATCCAAGTCTCGATTCCAAGCAAGTTTCAGTCCTGTTTCGGGCTTGTTTCTAATATCCCTCATTCGATACTACCACCGCTTTCTAATCTCTTCCTGCCACATTTTCCTGGCCTATTTCTTCTGTCGTGACCTTGAACTAGGTTTTCGTAAAATTCTACGATCTCCAAATGGTACATAGAGGAACCTTCGGTTATGTGAAGACATCTATAAATGCAATCCGTTTCCAATTTTCAACTCTTTAGATAATTTTTCTTTGAAAATTCGGTCGCGCCAGCAAACCAGACTAAAGCTTTCACAATATCAAAACTATTCGGGCATTACGAACTCTGATATTAAAATAATCAGGATTCACCCATTATCGTCAAAAGTGTCAGTATATAAGTAACTAAGCAAGTAAATAATTAAACCAGTAAACATATTAAAGGCAAAATATTTTTTGCAACCAACCTCAGGTAGTTCTCTCGCAAGTAGAGTTAATAATAAAAAATTATTATATCTGCAGAAAACTGTGATTTAAAAGTTAGAACACAATATCGTTACCATACCTTTGAATATAAAGAAACAAATGCACGTTTCGACAGATACGCAGACATTCTCAGTGGGAAACCAAGAAGAAATTACGCGTGTTACTTTCCGTATTTGGCTAACACGCCGTAAGCATGATTATGTGTATACATTGTTCAGCGCGTGATGCTCATGGCGTATTAACCAAATATGGTAAGTGGCACCTAATCCTGTTAGGTACTAGAATAAATTAAGTTGGCAGCTCGCCGAATGTAAGTTGAAAGGGAAGAGGTAGAAGGGTCTTTGTAGTTAAATTTTAAGGGAATTTGGTGGACCGCTTCATTTTGTTTAAATATATTAACCTTCCTATACTCGCGCATACGCATGTGAGACCGACTTATATAGTATAGTATACGTGTTTCATATTTTCACGTGAGTATAGGAAGGTTAAGGACATAAAATAAAATCTGGATGATGGTCATGGTTGGATCATTATTAAGGTTCGACAAACGTGCGTTTTGTTCGCTGAAAGAGTAGCCTATACACAGCGAACAAGACAGATATATCAAACACGTATAGGTCTATCGCCTTCTTTCGACAAACGGGTGTTTTGTTCACTGTATACAGACTGTTCTTTCAGGGAACAAGATGCCAACGCCAAACTTTAATCGTCATATGCAGTGTCATCCTGATCTTATTTTATTATGATTTTGGCTATCGAAAATAGTTTATTATTTTTATAGCAAATTCTATTAGAGATTAGGGTGCGTTATTGAGAGTATATAAACAACGAAAGAAAGAGGAAACTAATACTGAAAAATGTCTTGGGTTTCCACTAAAGATGACAGTTTAGCTGTGGAAATATGCATTTGCTTTTTCTAACAAGAGTGGCATGATGTAATGTCGAATGGTCCCTTTTCTAAGAAAGCCTCCAATTAAAAGTGTTTCTTAAGCAAAAGATAAAGTTGTAACACGTTGAATCAACGAGGAAAACTCAAATCAATTTTCGAGATGATCATTTTCACAAATTGTAACGCCGTCACCACCGAAATTTTGTAGACCTGATGACAAAATCTACTGTACGTCCGCAAAAATAATATATGGAGCAAGTTCCTGAATTGTTTGAACTTTTTCTTTCAAATAACGATGTATAGATTGCCTTTTTTTTCTTTTAAATTGCCTCTCATCGAACATAACAAAGAAATGGATCGACGTATGGGGTGATAAAAAATAAAATTGATACTAATTTTCCGTGTCGTTAGCCACGCATCCGATTCAATTTAAACTAAGAGATAAACATCAATTACGTTGTTCACATCGGTTAGTACCTACCATCTCCCGATATCTTTGAATCTCGCTTTATTAATTTATTCCGAAGAAATAACGCAGAAAGATAAAGAAATTTTATATTCGAATAGGCTTTACAGTAAAGTTATTCTTCCTCGGACCCCTTTGTGTTGCGTTCACAAAAGAATACATAACACCGCGGATTACGAACCGGACGTGGCGAAACGGAAACGCGGCGCGAAAGATCGAAACGAGACGAAGTCGGGAAAAACTCAAATAGACCGTGTAGAAAGGAAAACCTCGCGCTATCATTACCATTTAATTCTCCAGAACCTTTCGACTTCGTTATCGAGATGTAATCCGGCCGTCAAACAGAAAACAATGACCGATTGTCCCGGTTCGGCCGGTCGCGATAACGATAAAATGATGGGGCCATCTGCTTCACCCGGTGGGATCCCAGATAGAGATCGCATCCAGGTTTATCCGCTCGCGCGAAGATATTCACAACGGTAATACGGTTCGAACAAAGCGAAGGAGCTATCATCAACGTATTTTTTACATAAATTAAATTCGGTATAAATATGTACGCAGTCGGCTACTTGGGGAACGGAAAAAAGAAGGAAAAAGAAAACGGTTCGGGCTCTTTCGAGCGGAAGTTATAAAACAATTTAATAACACACGTTTAAGTGGTAATGTTGAAATCTAAAACAATACGGACTACGGGTGTGTGTGTGTGTGTTTGTTTTAAGCCGTCGCGTCGGCAGATGGACGACCGATCGCTTTTGATATTTCGCCTCGTAACATCCTCCACCTACCTTTTATACTACTTAGCTCTCGCCCGGTTTCTGGCGGTTCTGCGTGTGTAGAGGTGTTTACGTATGTATATTATACGAAATGGATTTATTTACTACCTCATTGTTCTTCGGGGAATAATAAACGAGCACTTTGTACGTGCTGGAAGATTAATTTTGCGCGAATGTTAAAACGATTCGTCTTCTGAACGATTTCCTTGTATCGGTCCTGTGGCTTGAGGCTACTTGAGGCCTTCAATAAGAAGAAATGCTTACTTCAAATAATGAAGAGATATGGAGATTGGAAAAATCTTTGTATGAGTAGAAAGCTTAGATCAGGTATAAGTATATTCTGAAATTTTCAGCAACTTATGTCATTATACTTCTAACAGTTATTACTAGAGCTGCTCACTTTGCGCCAACAGTACTACAACTATCATAAATGATTGTACAAGAATAGCAACATTGCGCCTTACGAATACATAATACATAATAGTTTCAATGGATAGTATGAAGCCATCTGTATTCGTATAGCGCAATATTGCTATTCTAGTCGTTTCAGATAGTTGTAGTATTATTGACGCAAATTTATCCACTCCAGTTATTATGTACTTCAATGGAAAACATTATAAAGGAAACTTACTTTAATCCTTTTGAATATCATCGTAACAAATGTCGGTACTCACCTGAAAAGAAAAGGAAACAAATTATTAGTGACTTGACCTACAACACAGAACAACGTAAACGGTGGATGGTTATCCTGTTTACACCTTTTCTCAATAACACTGCCACTTCCTTGCATTCAAAATTTAATTTTGTTAGAGCGTTCGTCTGACCCTGCAGGTTGTTAGCTAAGGAAAGGTAGTAGACTGGCTTGAAGTAAATTTTAACCAAAGACAATAATGTCGATATTCGACGGTTAAAGGTGGTTAAAAATACTTTAAACCGGGCCTTACGTAACAACTAACGTGAAGACGGTCATGCAGTGAATTGAGTTTTGCTAAGACGCTCATAAAATGATCAAGATAAGATGTTAAGGATGCCACCAGAGTCTAGATTGTTAATTCAAAGGTCTTATTCGACAATTAGTGTGTATGCCTCTTCAAGATACAACCCCTTAAAAGATCAACATCGACACTACAAGTTATTGTATTAACAAATATATAAAAAATCAACATTAAAAATATTTAATACTTAACCACTGCAGTAGTAGCAGTGGAAGAATCTTTCTAACAAACCGAAGACAACAGTTGTTGTAATAAAATAAGAAAATAAGGTTATGTTTGATTAAAGATTATAAAAGAAATAATATTAACAAATGGGTTTGGTCAAACGGGGGTATGACTTCATAACTGCGTTAGTTCACAAATAAGCACATGAAATTCGGGGTTTTAAATATTTCTTATTCTACATACGAAATTTTATATCAATTTGATACACACACAAAAAAATTAACGATATTATTAAGCAAAACAGAAAATGATGGATATAACAATTGATACGATTCATTCAGTCCATAAATAGCTACAATTGTCATTTATTCAATGTTTCTTCAATGTTTTTGTCATTCAGGAGGACTGTTAGAATTCTTTCTGATCATCATTTCCACTGCTGTATGACGTCTGTTTCTTCGTGTATTAGACAAGCTACTTCAACTGATGCTCTCTTGCTTGCTAGTACTGCGTTATAGATCAATGCATGACCGTCCTCTGTCTCTATCTTACCTCATCCTTTTTCCTAGTTTCAGGCAGAGTAAATATTTTCAAGTTTGCTCGTTCAAACTGGAAATTAAGACCAATTTCTTTCCGTTTAAGCCTTTAACATTCCAAGTTCCCAAGTTCCACTTTATAGTCTGCTTTTCAACCTCGTTGTCTTCCTTCAACATTGCCTGTGTCGTCTTCTTCATGCAAATGTTTATTCGTTTTTTGGAGTCGTGGACTTATTAGTTACTTTCTTTAGTTTTTCCTCCTCCCACCTCCCGCACCTCCACTCCTCAGTCCCAATGCATAGTTTTTAGTATCCTATTTTAGTTGTTACTCCATTATTTTTCGTCATTTGTTCTAATCCTGATTTGTTTTTGGATGTTTCTCTCCTTCCTGGACAGATCATCTTGAATAAATATCTTTTCTCTTGGTTTCATTCTTAGTTTGCTCTTGTTATGGATCACGCTAATTTTTTCCGATTGGTGTACTAGTTTTATTAAACACGTTCCCTTCACCTAATTTTATTACGTTCTCAATTCCTACGTCTATCTCTAATTCTTTTTTCCATAAATATTTTAGATCGCCTTGATTGTTTGTATCCATCTTTAATCTTTGGAGTATCACATTATTTTTCCGCTTTTTCATTTTCTAGACGTTCCAGTCCGTTATCCATATCTATCATAACTTCCTTCATTTTTATGTTTTCTTCCTGCAGTTTTATATTTTCTGTTCCTAATAGCCTATTTTCTTTTCTGTAGGTACTCTCTCTGTTCTGCTCTCGTTTTCTTAATTTCAGCGCACATTTCACATATCTTCGCTCCCATTTTACTCACCCTATTCATTAGCATCTCTACATTTTCTTCCATCTTACTTTGATTTTTAATCAGTGACCTTCCTATTTTTTGTTATTTCTTTTGAAGGTACCATCATGGTCCTCAGCTTCTTCATGCCTGTTGCTTCGCTTTTTAGTACAACCTTCCTCGTCAGACATTTCTTTATATACTCTTTCTCTCGGTAGATATTTCAATAAATATTTAATTTTTTTATAATCCGAGTCCGACTCTGTTCTTTTGTTTTGTCAAGTCGAGCGGAGCAGAAGTTAACCGAACCGCACGCCATCATACCTCATATTATTATTATTATTCATTTTAATAAGATAGACTAATTTGCAGAGCTAAGCTCTAACCAAAAGTTACACAATAACTATACAACCAAAATGCACCAAATTCCCAAAAAGAACACACACTGCATTGTAGGCTTGTGTATAATATGGAAAGCATTAACATTTATGTGAGAATGCGATCTTAAAATTCTTGCCCGAAAGGATTGAACATGTGTACAGAAACGATAACGAAATTAGCTTGGATTAAATCTAAACAACTGACAAGAAGTCATAATTACAAGTTCTCGACACTAACAGAAATATACATGAATTTATTAGGTATATGTGTAGTAGATAAAAGGTGACACTATACAGGGGCTCTTTTAAGGGAAATATGGAAAATGTTTAAAGATAATTTTTAAAACGTAGCAACACCACAAATAATTACAAAACAAGAAGTAAAGAAATAAACGGCAAAGATCAAAATACACATAAATTAACTATCCGATCCGAAAGATACAAGCAACTACAAACAATAAATAATCCATAACGATATCCAACCGTATCCCGAGCACCATACGCAAGGCCTATAATTTTACCCCATTCGTAATCACAAATATTCCGTTTCCGCTCCTTTCTCCACGTTCAGAAATGTACACGCATATATCATAGCGTCCTTTTCATATTATAATCACGCAGTGTGTATAACTAATACTTACTACTGGTACGGCAGTAATTAAATTACACACCAACGGCTCCACGGACATCTGGCGTTATTTATCGTCTAATTAATGAGGTGAACACGGTCCGATCCTGTTTAAATATCTACATAGGAACGTTTTATGACGCGTTTTTCTACTATAGGAGAAGCAGAAGAGATATACGGTAGCTATCGAGTTTTATGTTGCTTTAAAAGTATGGTAGATGTAGCGATGAAAGATTGGTGTAAAATTCCACATCGGACCGTCCGTAGTTGATTATTAAAAGTTCTTGTTACGAGTGAGATAATCTTGCAATTAGATGCGGTGAAGGAATTTATGGATCTCGTAAAGTTTTGTGGCAGCACACAATTAAAAATTACTCCAAAACAATTAATTGTGTTAAATTGATGAGCAGCTTCCACGGAGATGATTCAGGATCACCTCTATGACTCGAGGCAAATATTTGCAGAGAAAGGAATATGCTGCAAACTACCCCAAAAAATTAAAATGGTATAAATGCGTGTGGTTTTCTAATACGTGCATTAGTTACGGTTAGGTTAAAAGTTTGATGATTCATAGAATTTTCTTCCCCTAGTTTACTTCCACGTTCAAACTCCCAGACAGTACACCTCTAGAGTAAGATTCGGTTTGAAGATGCTTGTCTTGTTGCTAGCGAAACACGTGTCACAGGATCTAATTAGATCAATGTGTGGTGCGGAGTTTACCAACGGGATGTAGTACCAATCGACTGCTTGTAAAAATTTCGTCGTCGACTTCATTTTGATCCTACAGGTAAAAGAGGAGTAAATTGTATTGCCCTCAGTTTGTTTGGAAGCTCTTATGCGGATGATTCGCGATAATTTCGAAAAATTCTGGAGCAAGGAGAAGTAATGACCAAACTTGTTTAGTGCCGAGAATGTCGAGGAAACTGAAATTGCTGGAACACCTTGAAAGGTTAAAGGAAGAAGAAAGAACGTGTCCCAAATAATAAGTCTTGAGTGCCATAGCCCCTTTTTTGACTAGGAGTAGGCAAACTACGACGAGGTGTGAGCTCTATGAAATTAAAAGATTTTTAGTACAAAAAGATTACTACAGCATTGAAGAGTTCTTGAATCTTGAAAAATAGGTAATGTACCAATTTTATTATTATAGGCTCCTTTTCGTATTTCTGTATTTCTTCTTTTTGTGCAATACTTGTTGACTTTCCTTTGATTTAATGTTGGGAAATATAATAAAATTCTTTGGGGACGTGATATTCATAGGTCGACTTGTTCGAAAGCCGAATCTAGTGGATATACCAAAGCGCAGATTAACAGCATTTAGGTCCAGTTTTTCTTATACTTAACTTACTGTAATAACTAACAAGAACGTTGTGCCACTCTTGGGGACCATGGATTTCAATTTATCAGTGAACATCTTCAACTTTCGGCTCAAGAACTTAGTTCTAGCAGAGCAGGAGTGACTTAATGGATATCATATTAGCATGGTTAATTAATTCGGAGTAGCGTACTACGTGAGATGAGACTTTGCATTTGCAGATAAGGAAATTGGGATTACTACAAATATGCTCATAATGTTTTTTTCTTTTCTGTTCTTTTTCCTGCAGTTTTTGTATATCTTTTGTGTTGTTCATGTCATTTTATTAACTTTATTATCATAATTTGCAAGTGGAGCGCCTAATACGAAGTCTTTCCTCATACGGCGATGCAGTCCTTTTGATACACGTAGGTACATATATACAATGTATTCTGTATATATTTATATAGAGACAATAAATTTCAATGGCGCCATTCTCTTAGAGAAACGGATGAAGGAGAGAGACTCGACAGTGCTCACCCCAACATTTGGACTTTGGAATTAGCGGCGAAATACCACTGAATGCTCAGTAAACCCTCTCTTCAGTTGTATAAACCGACATCTTGTTGTAGTCAATTGCGTATTTTATATCGGAACAAATCGCTTCCTTCGGTAACCAGGCAACGGCCGACGTCATTCATGTGATCTAAACGCCGCTAGGCAATGAACACTCAGCGCAGCGTTGTTATATCGCTGTTTATTCGAGCTCTCTATTGCAAGGTAAAGGGGCGTATGCTTGTAAGTTGTTTATATACGTTGTAAGTCTACTTTGTAACGTCTATAGAAATAAATATACTAGTTAGTTAGTAGTTAGTTATATATTAAATTAAAGAAAGTCTGAAGATAATTTACCGATAGATCAATCTTACAAATTCATCCAATTAAGAACGCCACCAAAGCCTGTATTAAAGCAAAATTAAACCAAATGCCACAAAAAAACTAAACAAATTTCAACAGCGAAACCAAAGTACTTTGCTCAGATTACAATCATGGAGTTAAGATGAGTGTTGTAGAAGTATGATTTGAAAATTTGAAATTGAATTGAATTTGTTTTACCACTGCTACCAAGGTCACATTTTTTTGATTACAAACACATTTTAACCCGGTTGGGTCTACATAACGACTGCCTTTCAATTTCTATTAAAAATCTTAAGGACTCCTGCGCTGCGCTCTTGCCAAGCATCCTCCAGTTCGTCCGATGCCACTGTGGTATTTTTGCTGGCTTTTATACTTCCATACTATAATACTACGAAGTTCTTTTGGTAGTATTTTGAGATTTTTATTGATTTCGATATTCGTGCTGCTCTCGACCGTTACAAGTCGTTTTTTCCTGTTTTCGCCGCGTAGTCGTAATCACTCCATTCAAATTCTGTCTGTTACTCCTGGTTATATTGACTTATAACTTTCTAGGGAGTTCTAACGAACTTCTAGTAACTGCTCTAGTTGAATTGTTTGGATATTTTTGGAAAATTAGTTGCACATTGGAGAAATTAGATTCGTTCAATGTGTCATTGGAATTAAGAATGCAGTTTTGGAAGCAATTTCTAAACTTTTTGGACGCAGATTGCTTTCGACCACTTCTAATCAACCCATTTCCGGCCATTTGAATGCGAGAAACGTATGATATGCAGATGGTGTGAAAATTACTAATAGCCTAAGATGTGTGTGGACGTTGAAAGCTATATTCATAACTGCTAGAACCGATGAATAAAGGAAAAGTGCTGTATTACTTGTTTCCCAACTGTCAGCTACCCAGCCTTAGCAAATAATATCCATGGATTTTTGGTCTGTTAGCTAGATTATTAAAAACATTAAAGAAATCTTCATTATGTCAGACTGCTTTGGTAAATTCGCTCTCCATTGTCAACTATTCAGCCTTAGCAAATAATATCCAAGGATTCTTAGTCTGTGACCTAAATTATAAAAATGATATAACAAAATCTTGATTACGTCAGACTGATTTGATAAATTCATTCTCAGTCGTCAACGACTCAGCCTTAGCAAATAACATTCATGGATTTTCGGTCCGTGACCTTAATTATAAAAACATAACAAAATCTTGATTACGTCAGACAGTTTTGGTAAATTCACTCCCAGCCGTTAACTACTCAGTCTTAGCAAATAATATCTATGACTCTTTTTTGGCCTGTTGCTAGATTACAAATAACATTAAACAAAATCTTGATTAGGTCAGACTGCTTTGGTAAATTCACAATCAACCATCAGTTGCTCGACCTTACCAAATAACATCCGTGGATTTTTTGGCCTGTTAGCTACATTATAAAAAAAGGTATAAAAAAACCTGGTTACGTCAGACTGCTTTAGTAAATTCAAGCTTTGTTTTCCATCGCGAAAGATTATTGCCACTGCAGCGGTACAGACGTTGGATAAGGAAACATATTTCTCTAGTTAGTTGTTCCTGATTGGTTTTGTATCATTAGTCATTTCTCGTAACTCCATCATTTGCTGTGCCTTCTTGAAAATATATGAAGAAGTTATTGTTCTCGCAAGAGATATCAAATCAACAAAAGAAGCATCTGCTAGAATGCTCTTAAGTAATGACCAATGCAATACTGCCATTTCTATCTGGAGACAAACAGGAATTTCACATTCTAAACATTCTAAGAAATCCGACTAATTCCAAACGATAAAAGTACATATATATATACGGCCAGCTGATATTGATTTTTACACGACATTAGTGAGTCTTCCCTCACGTCATGTTATTTCCCACATAATTTTTCACGGTAATCGTAAACGTGGCAACCATCTGTTACGGAAAAATGACAGCCAGATTTTCAAAATCCATTCATAATTACAACCGTAACGGACGAAACCTCTAACTATCCGACGGAATGCCATTATCGGAATCCCTCCGACATATATTCATAAATACGTATTTGCCGTACACCGCGTTTGACGCCGAATAAAATATCGACTTCGGAATAAGGGGAGCGCGTTCTGTGTCGGAGTTCCGAGCCGACGTCCACGTATTTATTATAGTTAATTACAGGCACAAATTATACACGGAAACATAATAAATTACAAACATAAGTAGAATTTAATTATACGCCTCGATACGGGGAGAACGATTCTCTTTGGTTTATTTTGTCCCGCGACGGCGACGACCGCGACGACGACGACGGCGCGGTATCGTTTCTTCTTCTTGGAAGTCGGGGCGCATCTCCTACGCGCGCTGCGATAGGGTACATGTCTTGTACTCGATGATAAAGCTCCATTTAACGAGATAGGTTCCCGTGTTCGTCGAAGTGTGTGTGTGTGTGTGTGTGTGTGTGTGTGTGTATGCGTGCGTTCGTGTTCGTTCTGTAACGGCGATCTGTTCGACAATGCGGTCTCGACGCCGAAGCATTCGATTTCCTCGCGTTCCATTTACAGTCCGCATAATTGGGTTTAATTGCAGAGAGGATGATGAAGAAAGAGATTAGATAATGTAAGGGGAGAAAGGTGCTGGGTGATTTATATATCTGGGAGAGAATATGAACACATTTTAGTGCTTAGGTGGGGAATGAAGCGTTTTGTTCCCACAAACAGGTATCACCTCCTCAAAGCTTCCAATGTTACTTTCAATTTTCCTCTTTCTTTCTTCGTAGGCTTTCACGATTACTGCTGATGGTAGAAACTAACCGCGTGCTGCTATTTTCCAATTTATGGACAGAGAAATGTCAATATCGAGCGATGACTTGCCGTACAATCAAGCAGAAGTTTCTACCTTTTAAATTATCCCATCCATCCTCCTACCTATTTTATTGGTCGTGTATACTTCAGTAGTAGTTGCACTCAGAGGGTAGATTGCAAGGCATATTAACAGTAAGGTTACGATACAAGAAGTGGGGCTTTGATAAACTACCCAATATAAAATTTATTTTATCTTATACATTCAGAAACTGTAATCAAATTAGTGACCGTGGATCTACTGTGGTATGCGTACAAACCCATGTTGATACAAAGAAATGACAGAGTTATTACCGTAGTATAACACGGTTTCAAAGGCAGTTTTTAAAAGAATTACTAATGAACGTGGTACAATTGTTGCCATATATAGATACAGAGGAAAGTCCATTAGAAAATACATTTACAACATGTTAAGGCAACGTACCCTTCCTTTTAAAAATATATTTAAATAGTTCCTTAGGACCAGTTGTTACTGCTTAAATTCTATTCTGGTAGGACGTACGATCTTACTCGATCAATAACTTGAAAAAGAAGCGAACTTTCTTATATTCGTTGTAAAGATACAGATTACCAGTGGATCTCCACCTAGATCTATAGTTTTCTTTCCGAGATACTGCAAAATGCTCCATAGAATCTTGAAACTGCAACAATGACATCAAGAATAACTTCCATAAAACCAAAATCGGTCAAACATAACTTTGTCCATCATCATATACACATTTGGTCAATTATTGAATTACATTATGTCACTCAGATTATATCCCGGGAAGTGTATTTGCTTATTCTATAGGACGTATGTACTTCGCTGGTAGTTGTACACAGATGGTAGATTCCAAGGGTATCACCCGCAACGCCCAATTCCGATTCAGACGAATCCTTCACTTCGTCGAAGACGTCAAAGACGGATTCAACAATCACGAGTTTATGGAAGCTGTCTTCCTCGACGTATCCAAAGTCTTTGACATGGTTGGACACTAGGCTCTAATCTATGGGATTCATCTGGCCAGCATCTCGATAGGTTACTTTCGTATCATCAATTCGTTTTTCCGCAATAGAAGTTTCCGGATTCAGCTTCAAAGCCATCGCGTTTGCAAGAGTAAAGGACTGTTCTTGGTATTCTCCATCCGATAGAAAACATAGACCACAGACTACCAATTGCCATCAAAAATGTATTCCAAACTGAAAAACAGATTCCAAAGAAAATTCCGTTTAGAACCCAACTACGTGCTGATTTCCTAAGATATTGGTTTTGGTCAGCTTCCTAACAATCTTCACGAATTTCCTCATGAAATATTTCAAAATACGCGCCCAAATAATCATATTCAACGTACAGCAATATTTCGACAACTTTCTTCTCATTGTCATTTGCATCGAAATTATTATCATAAAATGCATTTAACCAATTTAGCCTAATAGAAGAATTCCCCGTTTAAAACCTCCGGCCGAAAATTTGCAACCCGTCCTCTAATTCGTTCCGGAAAATCCATTATAAAATTACCGAAAAGACACCACGACACCGAAAGTTGAATACGTCCGTCAAATCGTCTAAATAATAATTATAAGGGATCTTTCAAATTAATGCGGGGGAGGGGGGGAACTCTGTCGAATTTCGGCGACATTTGTATTTTAAACGTAGATAATACGAACGCGTTTTGCGCAGAAGGAAACGGAAACGAGGGGAGGGATAGGGGAGGGGGCGGAGGATGTCGTCGCAAAGCGTTTAAATTTAAAGCGGCGAGCCGACCGAGCACTTAAACCGTATGAAAATATGTCCACTTTACGGAGTTTATTCGCCAAATGAGCTCTGTATGCAGAAATTTTAGTTTACTTTTGTGTATGAAATGTAGAAAACGTGTTATGTATATTTCATTTCATTCATGCGCGCTTTGCATAATGAAAGCTTCGAATTTGTTATAAGGCGACTCGCATTTCGGTCGCGTTCGCCGTTTTATTTACTTCCGGACGGTGCTTCTTACGGTCGGAGGGAGATGGGAGCATATTTGGCTGCTTTATTGTGTCATTTATTTCTCTTTTAACGAGAAGAAAATTACTGCGTAATAGGGGTAGTTTGTAGGTGCTTTCGTTGACAAAACTTGACTGCATGCAATGCGGGTAGTTCCGGATTTGAATACTTAACTTTTACGGGACAACACACTTCTTAAGAATAATCGCAACATCAAAGCAATATCGAAATCACCATCGTCTGTCACCGCACGTAAATCCCACACGTGTTTCGCTAGAATATATACGTTTATACATTTATTGACGACTACCATTAACAGTTTCTATGCAATATCCATTATATTTGTAAAGGTTTCATACAGAAGAAAACGCCGAACGTTCACGTAAACATGCACATACATAACATATATGCGGTTCGATACGCATTTGCAAACAATAGCGAATTGGTTTCCATAAAATCAATAAATACAATTACGGCGAAGCATAAATATGAAATGGAAACGATCGGGGACGTTATTTTTAAGCAAACGCATACCTATGTATGAAACAGTTAGGTCGTACGCTCAAGATCCATAAAGTATTGCTGGAATATTCACGTTCTAAGAGCTTTTCAAAAGCTCTCCCTCTCCCTCTCTCTCTTTTAAAGCGGCCTCGACGTGTTTAGATATTTGCGCACGTACGAAGGTAAATAAGCTTTAAACTTATGTGGTTGCGCCTGTGGATAACCATAATACGATTCTTTGAAGAAAAATAAACAACCGTAAAATCGAATATTTTCGCAGGATCGAGATGTGAGTGAATTTGCATTAATAATTGTTTATTCTTTCGATGTTTTCCCAGATGAAATAAAGGTGGAAACTGTTTGAATATCATACGTCGTCCATGGTGATGGCCTGGGGCACATATACACTTACTACAGTAGAGACTTTGGCCAAAGAATTAGAAACTTTCCTTAGAATTGAATATATCTGATTTCAAACAAGCATCAGAAACGCTTCAGAAAAGTGAGTAGATCAGCTTAGTTTAATTCAAGCAGATATCTTCTTTCTTAAACGATGCAAGAAAAAGAGTATTTTTCCAAAACTCCAAAAGTTGATCTTTAAAGAAAATTGTAAGCAATCCGAAAGTGTTATACACTGCGCATAAAAGTTTTGGCTTAAGAATTAAGATATTTGTATGGAAAAAGCAGTCCGGCGGAAATGCTTTCACGCACCGCACACGATTCAGGAAGGGTGAGGTAAAAGTATGCGTGTTTTTAGAACTTTCAGGTAAATAACTCCATCAGATCGGTTTGAGCGCTTTCGATAATGCTTATCTCGTGCTAGCGAAACACGTGTCCCCGGATTTAAATAAATAAATAATGGTGAGGACTTTATTATATAGAAACAAAAAATATTCTACTGAACGAAAATGCTTTCTAATGCATTATATTAATCTGTAATAGTTCTTGGATTCTTCATTGTACCTTTTCCACCATCCTTTACAGAGCACGTAGGCGAATAAGAACTTGATCCTTTAATCAACTAGTTTGTTATCGCTATACAGGTGGCGCCTCGTCAGATTTTAACAGTTCCATATGTATAAATTTTATGTTTTAATAACTAAGCTCGCATTAAATAATTTCCTACATAATAAGTGCATATGTAAAGTACTGCAAGAATATTTACCGCATACTAACGTTGCTCCTTTATACAATTGGTTACAATTGGTCCTGGAAAAGACAGTAGCGTTCAAAAGAATTTATTCATTACTTCGGCTTGATTTTGATTGTGTCACTTAAAAGGGAACGTTTGTGTCTTAAAGATAAAATTCGTATTATTGAGTGAAAAGTGTTTAGCAGAAGTGCAAGGAAGTAGGCTGAAAAATATGGGATCGGAAGAACGCAAGGTCAACGATATAATTAGACAGAAGGCTGACTTTAAAAATATCTTTAAAGAAAATGTTGATCTAGAACAGGAAGCAAAGTTTCCAAAACCTGAGGAACTGGGAATACACCGCCCAGTAGTACAGTCGGTTTCCTAAAGTCAGAAATCAAAACCTTCCATTGTCTGGACCACTAATAGAGGGAAAAGCGTTGAAAGCAACTATAATAATTAAATTTGAGCGAGTTTAAAGCTTCAAATGGACGAGGAGAAAAGTTTTATCAAAGATATAACGTTTAATATAAAAAATTACAAATAATATAGCGTTTGAATCAATTTGGGGCGAATCAGTTAATATTGATTTAAATTAAATTTTAAATATCTTAAGCTTAAGATTGTAAAACGAAGCTACCACTTAGATTAAAGGACTATGAAACGGAACTCTTGTATTTAGCAATACTCAATAAAATCTTTAGGTCCTAATCGGATAATTGTGCGGGTAAAAAGACACCAAAGCGAAAGTTGATAACATTGTTTTGTGCAAATATGAATGGCCAGAAAGAAAATTCATTAATGAGGAAAGCGAAAATCCGTTCTGTTTAAAAGGAGCTCAAATCAATAAGTTTCCACTGGAATGGAGATCCAATAAAAGAGAATGTGGATGACAATAGATGTTATGACGTTGTGGTTACGAAAATGCGACGAAGAAATGAAAAACCGAGGTCGAAGAATTCCACTGTTTTCAGGTAATGCCATTTCGCGTTCCAAAATAGTCCTAGATAATGTAAAAATATATTTTTATACGCCAATTTTATTCTCCACTGTGAGTCAATACATCAGAGAATTACCCAAAACTTTAACTTACACTATAGAAAATTCCTGGCTAAAAGGCTTTTAACATCTAGAAATAGTGAAACAGCAGTTTATTTGTTGTTTCTCTATCGCAACTGAATTTTTTTGGGAGTCAAAAATTTGTCATCCACCTACCCAAAAATCTCGGGACAAACTCAGCACTTTTTGTTATTTGCAAAACTGATCTAATGCAAACAGGAAGCAACAGTTTTTACTGAAATAGAATGCTTTTATTAAAATTTCGTGTCGGAAAAGTGCTTCAATCAGGGTCAGAAATCTTGCTTAAACCATTTTTTACGAATGAAATAGTCGTCAGACGTTGGCAAGCACGCTTCGTGCGCTGATTTGTTTCGCTCAAGGCGACGCTTGTCATTTTTCTTGGGGTAAATTCTTTCCAAGCGAACGCCACAGAGTTCTCTATCATCTCCTTCGGGAACTGATGACAGTTCTATCTTTCGGAAGCTTATAATAACAGATGAAACTTACCTGGATGAGAAAGAAACCAAAATATGGTTGATGAAAAGATCTTTCATGGATGGATCAAATATACAAGCGCAGTCTCGAAGTTTTTATTTTTAACGTTTGCAACATAATCTCAATCGGCTACACTTTTCTCGGGACACGTTTAGGCGCACTTAAACAAAAATTTGCGGGCTTTACAAACTAATACTTTCCGAACGTTTAAGCAGTACTTTAACAAGGCTTTCAGCTGTTTGGAAGAACATATCGAAAGAAACCATTAATTATTACTTTCGAAAAGAATGATTCCTTGAAATACGTACATTCTGCAAATTATTTTGATGAAGTGGAGAAAATTCTTCTGAGACAGCTTTCACTCACATTAGCAGATAACGAAATGAATTTTGAAAATTACGCTTGACTAGATTCTGATGTACTGACTAAAAATCCAAGTGTCGGCATTGAGGACACAGTAAGCGAACTGTTAGGATAAAGATTCTTCATGTGGTAAAAGTGATCTCGAAGAATCTGAAATTTTAACAGATTTAGACGATATGGTGGAAGTGTGTGTTAAACTTATAGACATAGAACATATTCTCTAATGATGAAAGTTCAATAGCTTTAGTCATGTTACAAATTTTAACAAAAGATGAAGCTCAAGTGTTGAAAACAAAAGAAAAGTTAAACATCAAAAAAGCAATAGTTTAAAAGTCGTTTGTAACTATGTTATGCAGTACAGTTGGCTGTTGTGATTGTGTTTCTTTATTTTATATTTTATATTTATATATTTTTCAAAACTGGTAACTATACCGTTTATACATTTTGCTTTAAACATACTACACTATTCTAATTCTGGAAATAAAAATTTAAAAAGAAATTTTTGTTATGCTCCTTGGAATTGAGGTCATCTCCATATTGGAGTCAATATTGCTGCAAAAACTTATAATTGGAAACTAGTTTCAATGAGTTAGTTTTAGAGAGTCAATAGTACCAAAGAATAAATATCCCAAGTAAGCTCAAAGAGCCGTTGTTCATCAGATGGAGCCATTAGTTTGGTGAAATCCTTTGATATGATAAACTAGCTGTGGGGAATAGCTTTATTAATCGCAAACAGCTGTATCATACGGCAGAGTCCTAATAAGGACGAAACTAGTCGTGACTTTTATCGACATATGTAATTTATTTTTGCAGAGCTACCTAAGTAACAAATCTCTGTTTAGGTTCATGCAATTGGGAGTCACATTCTACTTTTCTACATTTATCTTTTACTGTTGTTCTTTGACAACTATCCAAAATGTAGTGCATTATGGTTGGTTGTGATTGTCCACCTCTTTCAGTAATGAAGAGTCGTAATATTCCTTCGTTTGCCACCAAATAAATGATGAAAAACTAAAATAATTTAGTCAAGTCCATTCATTAACCCATACGCAAAATGTTCGGCGTTTTAGAAGCCGGCACTGGCATACACATACATACACACATATACCGTACGCACGTAATACACGAACAGGACGAAACGGCGAGCGAAAGTCCTGTCCCCTCCCTCCCTCCCGCTAAAACGTCGAAAACAATCGAAAATAGTACAAATAGGTGTAATTATCACGATAAACAAAAACAATTAATCAAACGAATCGCGTAATTTTACGCGGTGCGCAATCAGCGTCCGTAAAATAACAGTTGAAAATTGAAAATAACAGGTGTCAGGATAGTCGGCGGGCGTTGTGGCCGTTTTTCGCGAACGTGTGTGTGTGTGATGTGTATTTGCGTTGGTAATTTCTCTCGTAGTGTGGACGTGCGGCAAAGAAGAGGAAAGAGGAACGACGTGTGTGTTAATGGTATTAGTGTCACAAACGTCTATACGTAGTAGTGGAGGAAATGATGTTTCGAAACTGGCGATATCTATTCGCGGCTTTGAAATTTAATAATCTTTGTTGGTAGGATTATTAGAAGTGATGAAATGTGATCGACGATGTTACGATTTATAAATCTCTCGGATATTCCAGAAAATAGGATCTACGTACACAAATGTTATATTTAACGTTTAGTACCGCATCTTAAGCTTTTACAAGAGCTTTTCGTGATATCTAGTATTTCTGTCTTAAACGATTAACGTTTTATAGAATTGGAGGTATATAAATGTAATTTGTTGGAAAATTTAAAATGGAGGAGTGGTATTGCCGCGTGCTTAGAAAGTATGCGAGTCGCAACGTCGCAGCTAAGTACAGCGGAATCGACAAACACATTGGTCCGCAGTAAATTATGCACAAAAAAAGAATTTAAAGTGATAGCTGAACTGTTTTTCAAGATGAAAATAAGGGCCGATGCAAGCGGGACTTGTCGATGCGAATGGACGTATCTTCCTCGTGCACAGTCAATTTATAATAAACTTACTTTTATAACAAAATTATTTATCATTTCTATTGTCCTGTCCCAATATAATCTAATGCAAATAAAATTCTCAAGACAGAAGTAAATCGTGCCGGGGAAGAGACGGTTTAACTTTTAGAAGTAATATTGCAGCATCCAACCGAAGTAGATTTAAAATTATTTTTGGAAAAGATTCTACACAAATGAAAAACCCCACACGATTTGAGGAATGGATACTTACTAGTCATCATTTACATAATATATATTCTCATTTACTTTGCGCTTCCGATTTGAGTGCAACCTGTTTTAAATAATCGGAATTACGTTTCGTTCCAACGTTCTACCGCTAAAATCAGCTTTTATCTAGTTTAGGATTTTTCGTCGAGTTAATAAATTACCTCGCATATCGCACACATACCCCGAATAAATTAAATCGCCCCAATTTTTTATCTACCCCGCATACAACCGACCGTTCGCGTTAAAACGGTTGACAGAACATCACCGAAGCAACGAGAATAAATGCGCGTAAAATATGAAAACACGAACGAGGCAAGTAGTAATACATTAAAATATCATCTAATGATTTATTTAGTTATGCGAGTTAATGTTGTATATGTACGTACGTATTGCCGCCGAGCGGCACTCGGATTGTCGGTTGACACGTCTGAATACAAATGGGCATAAATATGAGGCGGGTAGGCAGGCGGCGGCGTACGTGGCTATATTTATATTAATATCGTATAATCACGGTTCTATCAAAATTATATCACGGAGGCGCGCGCGGATACATTTAAATTCGGCATCGATAATAAATCATCTACGGTTTAGTGTTATAATAAATTTATATTACGAACACACACGATTGTAATAATTGGAGGTGGTCGTAATCTGATTGACAGCTAATACAGATATCAGTAGAATAGAAATCTTCCGCGCGAATTGCTCCGTTATGGATTATGAAGAAGTGGAAGAATACTGCCGAAAATAAAATAATTATACGTAAAAAGAAATTTGAGAAATTAACCCATGATTTAAAAATATTTTTCATCATTAGGTGCCAGTACAGGATTCTGGCAAATAAAATTAAATGAAGAATCATCAAAGTTAGCTGCTTTCTCTACACCACTTGGGCGTTTTCTAAGACTACCATTTGGTTTGTCATGTGTCCCTGGAACATAGAACGTTTTCAGGAATGTTTGGTGACATTGAAGGAGTTAAAATTTATATAGATGATATAATAATTCATGCAAAAACTATTAGAGAACATAATACAATTTTAAGTGAAGTATTAGAACGAGCTAAAGTAATGGGAATACGATTCAATAAAGAAAAATTTCACTTTGGACTTGAAAACATTAAGTACACAGCAGAGTATTTCTCCTGATGATGATAAAATAGAAGCTATAGAACAAATTCCTCGACCAACTAATAGGAAGGAACTAAAACGATTTCTAGGTATGATAAAGTAAGGTGCTTATTCATAAAAAACTGAATCTGAACTCTCTTTGCATCCATAAGCGTTTAAATCTCTTTTGAAATCATAGTAAATTGTGACTCGAGAGTGCTCTCTGGTTAATTCCATTTTATTTTACTTAAAAAAGTAACGGAGTTCGATGTACGAGGGATGTTTCCGTACTTTCAGGAATTTCGTTATAATTTTGTCAATTTTCATCATAATTACAATGTAATTTTTCAATCTAATCTCTCTATTTAATTGAATACACTTATCTCGAGGTGAAACTAATTCTTTTAAACCGTCCCTCAATGAATTCTTTCGGAGTCTCTGCAATCTACTTATCTACAGCAAGTTTTACATCATTTAAGATCTTAAATCGAACACGCCGTCGCGGTTTGTTCGAATTTGGTAACAGATGCAAAGCACTAGAAGCCAGATCAGGCGAATAGGGTGGATATGGAAGCAATTTCCAGCGCAATTCGTTTAAAAATCCTTCGTTCTTAGCGCGGTCATTGTCTTGTTCCAATGACTTTCTAGATTGCTTCTTGCGAAGCACCTATCGCGATTCGCCAGATAAAAGATTATAATAATATTCTGCGTTAATTGTAAGAAGCTTTGATAGATAATCCATAAAAATATATATATATATATATAGAAATGAGGAGATAGCGGGTGTCCACCGAGTTCAGAAAACGGCGGAGATGCCGGGTTCGGAACAGCCGGAAACGGAATTTCCTAATTCCGATTGCAACGAAAATAAAACACCAAAACCATCGGATTCCGAGTAATTAAATGAGCAGCTCAAACAGCGAGAACATGAAACAGTGAAAAGTAGCAATGATAACATTCTAGTAAAAAAGCAAATAGTATTAATATCACTCGATTCATAACGGCCGAAGCCTAAGAAGACGAAATAGGTGGAGTCATCGGATCCGAAACGGCGAAGAAGCGGTGGATAAAGTAGTCGGGATGTGACCGAAGAAACGGGGTCAAGTAGCGGAAGTTGTTGGATATGGAGTAGCAGAAAAGCAGGAAAAATGGAGATACCGGCGGTTTTATATAGGCCTGAAAGACGTCGAGCTCGTGACACGTTTAAAACAAAAAAATATATAAAGAATAACCAAAATAACGCCGGCCTTCGAGTGTTACATTTTCTTATGAAAAGAGCAGGATTAAATTTGAGCCACGACGAGGGAATAATATTCGGCAAAATATTGTAATGGTAACGGAGATAAATTAAAAATAGGATATCAGCTGGGATCAAATCTTTGATAATTTAATGGGAAGGTGATACTGGATGACCATTTTAAATGTAACGAACTAAAACATTAATCTTCAGGTAGGTTCGTTACAATATCGAACAATTCTCAAATTTACCGAATTATATTTAACGTGACGAAAGATTCTATATATTTTTGGCACCACCATTGGAGAGTTTCAAAGTTTATCATCCGTTACGACATTGCAAAAGAAAATGTGAGATAGAAAGACGCATTTGTACTCATGATCATATGGTCAGAGTGACTGTTTATAAAAGCTATGTTCCAGCAATATCTCAGTCTCACAAATATCTCTGTCTAACTTTATTGGTTAATTAGTGTATTTTTGGAGCCTAAAGCGCTTCCTTGAAGATGATCACCCGACAATTTCCCTAAAAGTATTGGGATAACGCCTATAATCCGAATACGTAGCAACAACAACCACAATTTCTTGTTAATTAGACTTTAAAAAATGTTGGTGCAAAGTATATGAGTTGAAAAGTTGTGGTAACACTACATACAGTGAGTGGGAGCAATTGTATGTTAGTCAGTTTCATTGTATATAGCAGATACCCGTCGTGTTTTGAGTTTCTTCGGTAGGTGTGTAAACATAAAGATTTTTCGACGTTCCAACTCTGGAGCAAGCAACATATAATTGGCCGTGCGAAAAACAGAAATTTTCTAAGTTCAAACCAGCAACACTTACCATCTTGTTCCGTTGCACAATTTCGGTGGGTCTAACAATAAGTTGCGAATGTGAATGAAATCAACGGTGAACCAACTTTTAAAGTTAAGATATGTGGTGGCATTCCAGATGGTTCCAAAGAGTTAAGAAACTCTATTAGAAAGTTGACAGCTTGTTCCTCATCTATAACTGTGTCAATTGATTTGTACGTGACAACTTCACCGGGTAGCTTGAATTAAATTTGATGATTTATTTTGTTGACGTCATCATTCTTCGGAGCCAAAATTATTCGTTTTTACTGTCTACGAGATTTTTAATATTTTCTAAATCGATTATCTGACATGGTCGACGCGATAACCACAAATGATGAAACTTTCTGATGACAGTGATAGATCAATGTTTTTGTGTTGACAGTCTGTATTCGGAAAAATTATTGTATGGGAAAAGTCGAAAATCCACTTCATGAATGGACCGAATGCATTTTTTTTGGTCTAAAGTCATCCTCGCGTTATTGCCTTTCAAATGAAACCGGTTTGGGGCACATCGGATTGGATAGTTTCGAAGTCTATAACGGACATAGAAACATTTTTTGTATTTTATATTATATAGATTGCGTAATGATACCAGAAATCTAATTTTAAGGAAGAAATTAATGTAATAAGCAAGTTTTAGCAATCAGGTCATCGTATCGTAAACTAGAGCTAAGATTGTGTCTGTTCGCGTCACCCATTAAGTTTTGAAGATAGTTAAAGTTAGAGGGAGAATCTGGAAAAATCTTTTAAAAAAAGTCATTGGAGGCGAATAAGAGCTAATGAGAGAATAAATTGGATACAGTTTGCATTTGTCAGCACTATTATTACTATGGTTGTAGGCTTTGTTACTAGGTCTATGCTTTTACTTGATAAGCCTGATGGTTGCTTACGTTTAAACTTGTCTTAAACGCAATGGAGTTACTTTGGCGTGTTGTGGTATTTAAGTTACAAGCATAATTTTCACTACTAAGCAGTTACATTCCACCTGCTTAAATTAAAAATGTTCAGAATCTGATTATGAATTTGAATCTGAAGATCAGCAATTTTTGTACTAGAAATCTCTAAAATTTTGTTCAGTTGTTGATCCGTCAATTTTACTTTAGTCGTCTTTATTAAGAAACAAAGTGTTTGGTGCAGGGCTTCTACTCTTAGATTTACAAGTAGAATATCAAATAAGTTTGATTGTATGAATGTATATTAGACCACTAAATTTCCTCCTATAAGCTTTACTTCCAATCACGAAGAATCCCATTTCTTATTAAAATTAAAATTTTGTGAGGCGTTTAAGTAACGAACATTTGGACTCCTCTCTATGGAGAAGCAAAAGCTTTTGTGCCCGCTGGCAGCTTTTATTCTCTGTTTTCTTAGTAAAATTCTTTCCATATATTAAACTTTTGAGCTCAGGATAGTCAAAGGGATGATTTCGTGCAATTTTGTGGTGCATTAGAAGTTTCGGCTTTTGTTGATCATACGGATCACTACCATTTAGACATTCAACAAGACAAAATAAATTGAAGGTTTAATAGATATAACAAAGAAACACTTATCGTATTAATGAACTCATTGGCAAGAGGTGGAGTTAAAGAAGCAATAGCGGTAGTAAAAATATAAAATAAGAGCGCTCCTGGTGCTTCTAAAATTTCCAAAGAATTAAAACTGTACGAATGAGCTAGTCTTGAAGTTGATTTGCGAATTTTAGACATTTCCCAAATATATCCAACGGCGTATTCCAACAAATTTTTGCTATTGAAGATAACAACGTATTAGTCGAAACATTTATTTCTAGATATCCAAATAGATTTGATAAGGGTAAGACACTTAGCGAGATTAATTCTAAACGAAAACCTAGACTATCTATTTTTAATTCTATAGGTGGTTCTTATGCGAAATTATGAAGATCCTCAACTTTTTTGTTCATTCATAATTTTGAAACTCTCAAGTATCTCGTTGAAACTAGTTTCCTATTTCTAATTCTCTAAATTATCTTTCAAATTGAGTACCTTAGAAATCTAACTTTAACATTAATGAAGGAAATGAATTACAAAAGTCAAATTGTAAGTGTGACTTGTCGCAGCTTGGTGCCCACTGCATTAATCGATAATTTACTAATTTTGCTAATTTTTTGGGGTTTTCAAAGTAATACGTATAAAGAATGGATCTCGACCAAGACCAAGTTAATTTTCTGGTAATGATGTAATGATGGGCATTTAGAAAATGAAAATAAAGTGGGATGCCAACTTTATTGTTAGTGGCGAGAGTTTGAGCAGTTTTCGACGGTTGCCAGCCATCATAGCTTACAGAATCTTTTAAATCAATTGATGAAGTTCCATCCCTTACACCGAACGGTAGGAAAGGGTAAAAGATTATATACTGATGAAGTTCCATAATTATTCCTACAACAATACCCTGAAATACTGATCGTCGTTGATTATCGTTTGGTAATAATACTGGAAGGTTTGTTGTTTCACTTCTATATGATTTTCAGTGTTTTGGTAAACATTCGTCAGCCATTTCGATAGTAATAACAATTTGCGAAATATTTGTGCCACCCTGAAAATGGAGAGAATTTTTACTCAGACATTGGATCCGTCAAAAGTTTCATTGATAAGAGTTTTACTTTTTGGCACATATGTATAACATTCTTCTTGTTTGTATTTATATGTACGTACCCCCATACATACACAAATCAGAATTTAGAAGGATAACAATCCGCAGCATCACTCGGATGGTTCTGGATAATACGAACAAGGACGCCGATAACCTGAGGTATTGCAGGCGGACCAGGAAGCATATATCTGACACCGGAAACGCTGACATTGTCCTGTTATCGACATTCAGTGTACAACTACCAGCTCGGGTTCCGCCAATGGCGTGTCGTAATTATGTCATTTCAGAAAATGACTTATGTGGAGCAGCAGCGGCACCAGCATAGCAGTTTCACCATCACCACCACCACCATCATCAGCATCGTCGATGAGCAGAATATCCGCCGACGCCTCTTCGCATCCCTTTTCCCCGTTCGATAGCCGTTAACCATGATAAAGTGGGAGCAAGACGGCCAATAAGTCAACATAATTAATCTCTCCGAATTTAGCAAAGCCAGTCTCCGGACCGGCTGCATTAATCACATAATATTGACGTTAATTAGTTACGGTGACATGATGTGTGTATTTATATAATTATTATATTGTATTCGGTGGGTGTCGGAGCGTCGTTACGTCGCGTCCATAATAATTTAATTAAAGCTACGTACGTAACGTACGTCCCGCGTTTATGCATATGCATGTACTATAATGTAGTATTAGAGAGATGCTGCTGCAGTTATATGCGCGAATAATATCCAATTAAATGTAAATATACGGGACGCGTTTCGAATCCTGATGGAGAGCAAGCCGCGATAAGCGCGAAATCGACGAGGTATTTCCTCGCATCTAAATTACATCGCTAACGTAATACGTTTTAGTGCGGTAGGAAGGAAGTTCGTTAAATTCTTCCTACGCGATGACTCTAGCTAGTGTTCCGTTATAGCACCGGAGTAAATTGCTATGAGACAAATAAATGCATGTTTCAAACCATCCACTGTCCAAAAATACAGCACTAATTTTTTCGCTTGGGTGCGTAGTGAAAAACGTAAGATACGACGATGATCCAAGAAACTGAACGAATTGACTCTCTTCTTTACTGTTCTGTTTGTTTCTTCGTAAAGGAGAGTTATTCTTACCTTCATTAATTAAGTGGTGCAGTCATCGACGACCGTTGTGTTATTTCGACCGCTTACATCGCTTGTTGGATATCAACTACCAGATACTGTGTCGGCCAGTCGAAACATTTTCTTCTCCTGTAGACTATTCCGAAGACGCCAGTTACTTTTCGCGTTTGCCTCGAAATGAGCAATTCTTTCCCTAAATTGATGGCATCTTTAGGATTAACTAGTGTTCGGAACGTGTATTTCTGCAAATCAATGTTGGGCACGCCTTTGATTTGCGGTATTAAGACTTGATCAATATCAGATGCCCAATTTTTGTGCTAGCTCATCATCGCAGTTACATGCCTGGCATTGAAATGCTTTAAACTTAGCCCCACTATCGGTCGCAAACATACTACCACTGCCGCACGGTTGCTTCTTTAAATATCCGCTCGTAGTGTTAGCAGAGCAGAAAACTAATAGTTGAGTAACTTCAGTCCATCTTTGAAGGACCGTAGGAATACGACTCTGCTCAAGAATTGGAGGAGGAATTCGATCTGGTTCTGGGGAGAGGGACACCTCTCAGGACCAACCCTTGCAAAGGCGATTCCATCAGCTTCGGAAGATTATGTCAGGATCATAAACACAAAGGTTTCGAATCGCCATGGTATCACGGATTCTGCATTGAAGAGGATGCAGATCAGCTTAGCTGGAAACGCAGTAATTGTATAATCGTCGCCTCGGTTGTTTCTCTCGAATATGGAAGATACGATAGTTTCCAAGCTGGGGAAGGATAAATCATTTGCGCAGAATTATCGACCTATAAATCTTATAAATAATAATCTTATAAATCAACTATTTCAAAGACAGCAGAATCGATAATACTTAATCGTCTCAGAGAGGAATTGCTCGAGAGAAGCATCCTGCAGAATAAGTAGTTTGGATTTCGAGTTCTCGATCGATTAAAGAAGCCCTGGAGAATACTGAGACAGCCGCTGCGCTGTTCTTCAACCAGATCAACGCAATTGATTTGTTTGTATGTGTACATGTCGTGAAATACGTGAAATTAAAGAAAGATGGATTACGACTCACCTAACGGTGACGTTCGCTTAAACTTACAGAAGCGCATTAAAACGTTAATTGATCTTAATGGTATTTTTCTTAAACATACACGAGCAGTTTCTTTCTTATGTTTGGAGTTCCTCAGGTTTCAGATTTCGGTCTGCTGCTCCCTGTTATCTGTATAAATAGCATTTATAAATGTTTGGCCTAACACCTTCGATTCCATCTGGCACAGCGGCTTGATTCTGACGATTGTACGAGCAGGAACTAACAACAAGTTGGTTTGAATTATCTAATCCAACCTCGAGGATGGATCTCTCTAAGGTTGGGAACCATCGATTAACATCTAGACTCGTGGTAACCGGCGTTCCCTTTCTGGCCCGGAGCTGTTCTTGATTTATTCACCCGATCTCCCGAGAACTTCCATCACCAACTTGTCGATGTATGCTGACGGAACAGCGGTATTCACTGTGCAGCCGGTTTGTTATAAGCTCCATGCAGCTACGGATGAGATTCTGCTATGGACTAATAAAGGAGATTTGGCTGAACGCCGAGAAGTGTGTTGCGATCAGATTTACTAAGCAAAGAAACCTACCCAGCGAGAATGACTGCGTTGAAACCAAGCGCCTATCCTGGAGCTACATTGTCAGGTACCTGAGGATAATCCTGGATCAACGATTTCCCTTTCCAAGCCCATTCCTCCTAACAAGGTGATCGTCTAAGCATATTCATCATAACAAGATGATGCCTTTCGATCGAGATTTAAACGTTACTGCTAGCCAACTGGCTAGGAACATTAACAATCTCTAAGAAGACGCTCATCAACACTAGGCTGCTTAGGATGCAGTATATTGCAAGATACTTTTATCCTTGTAGTGTTCATCCAGTTCTTTAAGGTATTTTGAAAATGCGCCATATTAAAAACAATCTTGTCCACTATTCTTCTAACATGATATACAGTCGCCCATAATAGAACGATAAAGTTAATGTCTTCAGGTTAATTTCCGCAATAACTCTAAACTGGATCGGGAAGCTCCTATTACATCAATTATACACGATGAGGCTATTTCATTTTCCGAGAATAACGAGGACGAAAACCGTTATTATAAATATTATCTAATTTACTCTACTATGCATGCATGCGTACGAATATACCTACGCATTTATACATCGTTGCGGTTATACGTTTGTATAGCGGAGAGAAGGTAGGTCGTATTACGTTTCCATTATTCCGAAGTCAATTAGCCGTTGTACTTTAATATCATCAACGTATTACGGCGCTATTATTATTAAGTGCATCGGTTGCATTCACGCAAGCTTACCAAAATAAAAACTCATCAAATATTTACCATCGTGCATTAAAATATCAAGTGATCATTTATTCAGAATGAGCGGTATTGCCCGTTATTGATCCGATATACATATTATATTCGCGGGCGATATTACACGTACAGCCGGATAAATGAGTATCGAGCTAATAACCAGAAATGGCACCCGGGGAAATGATATGCCACACGTAGGGGATGATAATGTGTATTTACTATTTTGGTGTCGTATTTGGGATGCTGTAATTAACTATGTATTTTTTGTTATCATCCATGTTGATAAGCTGTAAATTATACTGACTTACAAGAGGGGAAATGTCTGGAACTGTATGTTTCTCTTTGATCCTACAGTTTTAAAACGAATCTGGTGATACTATCACAATGTGGGGACGAGCAATTATAGCGAATAGAAATATTACAAGAACTATAAGCCAGACAAGAGAATAAAGAGGGAACTCAGACCATTCACACTACAAGAAGTGAGAGGTAATCTGAAAAAATTATGACAATAAAGGTCCAGGTTGCGATGGAATTACTGGCGAACTCCTGAAGTCAGAGTAAGATGCGCTGTTCAGCTGAATGCAGCAGATCATCAGCACAATATGTGACAAGAAACAGATGCCTGATGAATGGCATGTATGACTGATGTGCCCATTGCATAAAAAGGGTGATTAGCTTGATTGTGGAAAGTGTACGGCCATGAGACTGGTTAACTCAGTTTATAAAATTCGTTCAAACATGACCTACGAAAGACTACCAATTACGCTGAATGAATACCAAAGCGGGTGGCTTCTTCAAACCGTACCGCTCAACAGTTGACCAGATACTTATGTGAGACGTTCGAAGAGATAACCGAGTTAAACATCAACACCTATCATACGTTCACTGATTTCCGCACTATAACCATATGAAGCCATTGCTGTTGATATGCTGACAATTTTACTGACACACATGGATGGAAATAATCTCGAACTTGTGTGCTTCTTTTTCCCTGATCCCAGGTTGACGCTAAATGTTAGATGCTTTATCGTTGCTCATGGTAATCAGCGGCTTGCATAGATTCGTGGAAGTCAATACTGTAATTATCTTGGTTTGAACGAGTCAATGTGGTGGGAAACGTTACCAGGATCTCTTTGCCTCTGCGTTTGCTAAGGATTAGATCTTTTGGTCAAAATTGTTCTGGCATATTCTTGTTCATTTCAACAGAATAATATATTTTTGAGGTTTAATTCGTTTAGTATCGATTTATCTATATGTTAAGTTGTAAACCGCTGTGTGTGTACCACAGATAGTACTTAAATGAAAACCAGAGATAGTACACACATTCGACGATAAATCCCAAGTTCAAAACGTTTTATACGTTACTTATTTCCCTGCGAAGCATTTCGTGACGACATTGATACATCTTCAATCATTTCATTGTTGAATCTTCTGTCTTCGAAATAAAAATCTCTTGCTGCTACTATTGCTGTACAAGTACGTGGCACACAGTGAAACAATCTGTGGAGATATTTCTGGTCTATAGCATTCCAAGCAATGCCTAGAAGAAGATGACCCTATTTGCAGGCAATGCGTTTCGTATCTTACAATTCCAATTATTATTACAATATTATTACAATATTATTACAATATTACAATACAAATTATTCAACATAATAGAAACTTAACTGATGAGGAGGCCGCTTCAAAATTTAATAACTTTTTGTTATGACCTCAAATAATTCGATACCTTTCCAGAGTATAGATCAACAGAGTTTATTTGACTTCGAAAGTAGAATAAATGTATCAAATTCTTTCTTCCTTCCTCCTCTTAGTCCCAGTGATATCGAGACATACATACACAAATTAAAAAATACAAATTCAGCAGGTTTCGATAATATTTCAAATAATTTATTGAAGAAAGTTAAAACGTACGTATCTGTTCCATTAGCTCACATTTTCAATTGTTCTTTCCAGGAAGGTATTTTTCCTGATAAATTAAAATATATTACAGTGATCCCACTTCATAAAAAGAATAGTAAAGAAGTAATTGAAAACTATCGTCCAATTTCACTCGTGTCCAGTGTTTCAAAACTTATTGAATTAATTGTTAACGATAATATTGTTAAATTTTTGTTTTCACATAACGTGCTCCACTCATTTCAACATGGTTTTATGAGGGGCAAAAGTGTTAATACGGCACTGGAAGATTTTGTCAATGCAATACTTTGTTCCCTAGATAAACGAAAATTACCTGTGGTATTGTTGATAGATTTTACGAAAGCGTTTGATATGGTTGACCATGATATTTTATTAAACAAGCTTTCTATTTATGGTATACGGGGTATTGCACTTCGATGGTTCAGGTCCTACTTGACTGGCAGGGCTCAGTGTGTCCGGGTAAATAATACGAAGTCTGAAAATTTGACAATCGATGTGAGAGTTCCGCAGGGGTCCGTTCTGGTCCTACGCTTTTCCTTCTGTTTATAAACGATCTGGTTTATCACATGGAAAAAGATTCAATGAAAATTGTTAATTATGCAGACGATACAAATGTAGTGATATTTGGCCGCAATGGGGATGATGTTTCAGTAAAAGTAGACGAGGCTTTTGGACTAATACAAAAGTGGACAATACGTAATAAACTTAAGATAAATACCGAAAAAACTAAAATAATTGTATTTGGCAACTCGGAATTGTATCCGAACGGGCTTCTCCTCAAGGAGAGTAACACCACGCTCGCTCTCTGTCAATCGGCTTCGGTTTTGGGCCTTACAATTCATAATAAATTAAAATGGCGTGAGCACATAGATGGCCTCTGCAAAAGGCTAGCAAGCGTTAACTTTGCATTAAGAACATTGTCCCGTTATTGCAGCATGGATGTCCTGATGGCTCAATATTTTGCATGTTTTCAGTCCTTATAAAATACGGAATAACGCATTGGGGTCGATCGACAGACATACAGCGGATTTTTGTTCTGCAGAAGCGAGCTATACGGACCATATGTGGTATGTCCTCACGCGACTCCTGCAGAGACGCATTTAAGAATTTAAAAGTATTGGCATTACCCTCTTTATATATCCATGAGCTATTGTGCTTTGCCTATTCGAATAAAGAATAATTTAAGAGTGCTGATTATGGTTATAACACGCGATACAAAAATGTCAATTTAGTTAACGAACAGCATAATACAGCAAAATATCAAAAACAGACAAAGTACAATGCTTGTAGGTTCTTTAACCATTTAACAACTCAAGTAAAAAATATATCTACACTTAAGATATTCAAATCCCATATGAAGGAAATGCTGATAGATCGCGTCATATATGACATCGAGGATTTTTTTGAGTTCTCCTGGTAAAGTGTTATGAACTATTATGAACTAAGTGTTATGTCCTTGAGTGTACCGCTTCCGGAATGATTTATACGTCATCTTATGTAATGTCATTTGAATGTTCTTTTTTCTTTTTCTTTAGTCATATTGACTGTTTTCGTAAATGCTTATGTATAGTGACATGTATGTATGTATTTATTGAAAAGAATAAATTTATTATTATTATTATTATTATTATTAATTGAGCTGCGCATATCCATTGTAGGACTATCAACGTTTAAATTGATAATGCGTATCTTTAACACAAAAATTATCTTCTTTTTGTTTCGTCTTGCACTATGACTTTATGTAGTGCTATTAAGATGGGTAATATACATACAGACGTGGTGTCTCGATTTGGCAGCTTCTAGCGGCATAAAATAGAAAAATTCATAACGGCAACAGCGAAAACAATTACCACGCCCTTGATAATTCTGTTAATTGCAAAAAAGACAGGAAAATATGTTTAGCTCGTACAGCTCATATTACTTATACGATCCAGTAACGCAGCTCCCCTACAAATTTCACCCATTTTCAATTTTTATTCCTATCCTGTAAACAGGACGATTGTCTTTTTCCACTGCACTTCATTCCTAGGCAATTTAACAATTAATACCTATCTTGTAACCCTATCTAACGTTTCGAAAATTGCTCCGGAAGTAAAGTTCTAATCTTTTACAAAAGTAATCTAAAACTTGATCACATTGCCAGGCACAACGAAGAAACCGTAAATGATGTTAGGATGTGACTCTACGAGTTAGTGTCATTTTTACATATTGTTGAGCATGGGACTGTCTTAGCTAGCTTTCCGTCACTTTCGATTTGAATGCAATTACTTTCTTAGATGTAATTAGACAGAAGATTCAACGAGATATTGACTATTAGAGATGCTCAATTTGCGCCACAACTATCTGAAACGGCTGTACTGGAATAAAATAACATTGCGCTATACGAATACAGATGGCTTCATACTATACATTGAAACTGAGAACGTGTACTACAGTCGTTTCAGACAGTTATAGTACTATTGGTGCAAATTATATAGCATTTTATTTCATTGCATTAAGCGCCAGTACTAGGTACCAAGGTTTTGAGGAAGCTACTATGCGAAGCTTAATGAACAATGGACGGAAACAATTTTCCCATATTTATCGAAAGAACCTCTTTTTATTCTTTTTCGCCCCTTTTCCCGTTGTCATTTCTCCCTCCCTCTCTCCTCCGCAGTTATATTTTAATTATAAATGCAATTTTGTAAACGGCGATTACTTCGGAATTTAATCCTTCTCGAAAACGCAATTAATATTTGGAAGCGTTTAATATCGCCTCCTTTTTTCTCGTTCGTTTCTCGCGCCACGTGTAATCCGTCGGTTCACGGTCAAAATTGCGCCATAATGAAATTTTTCCGGGCCGTACCCCGGAATTGCGTTACGGCGGCGTTATACCGATCTACATCTACACGTATCGGGGTTTCGCCGCTGCATAACTGAAACTTCATTTAGATGCGTGTTAATGAACATTAAAATATCGATTAATCTTTCCCACGGCTCCGCGAACGAACTAGCAGTTTTAACCCCCTACTCGTAATTCGGTACCAATGCGTACCGGCGCAGCTCCGGCCAGAACCAGATTAAATCTGGACGTGTTTAACGCGATTAACGCAATATTACTAACATGTACATTACATTTTACGTATATGATAAAACAAACCGAACTAGCCGCTACCACCGCCGCCACCATTACCATTATCGCTATGCTATGCATTTAGCGACTTCATTACCCTCCGGATAGGTACACGGCGGATCCGGAATACTCCGGAATCGAACGAGCTACGCACACGGAAACGCGTTTAGGTGCCTAATGCTAGCCAGTATTGGGTACCAGATAACGCGAAGCTTCTTTCGCCGTTTTGAAACCGAAAATCAATCTGGGATATTTCGATTTTAATTGTAATTGTACGCTATCACGCGCATATGAGTAAATTACGAGTCATTACCGAGGTGAAAATATTTAATTTGGATTTCTGCTCTGCGTTGCTCGATTTAACGAGTTTGAGTATGAAGATGTGTACATCACAGCTACGTGTTTCTAAAAAGGAAGAAAACCGTATCTTCGTTCTCACACCCGGTTACCGCACACCTATTCATTCGGGAATGATACGTGATGATTATACTGGACAAATATGCGGTACGATGAGTCATTTGTCCTCTTCACAATGTAATATTATATTAACAATAAATTTATTAACCCGTTAGGCCAAAAGGCATTAGGTTCGTCACACCAATACAGTCTATAAGATTACAAAATGCACACAAATACAACAGATAAACAAACTCACAAAAAGAAGAACTAGAAGCTAACTTGCTGGATTGCTGTATAAAAGTCAGTCACACTGTGAGAGGACAATGGACAGATGCCTTATAATACCGCATATTTGCCGAGTCTAGTGATGATGTCAACATCATCCATTAGACAAGGAGTTGGCAACCATTTTAGGGGGACAGTGGACCACTTTCAAAAGAAATATCTTTAGCCGGGACACATAGTCCAAAAAAGGAAGATTACTTACTAGCACTTTTATTAAAATTAGAACATAATAAAAATGAAACTCAAATAATATATCGAGGGCTTGAATAAGTTCGCGCCGATTTTTTGTGAAAACTAATGCTTTATTTTAAAAAGAAAGTCATAAAAACATGTCACTGAAAGCATTGTCCATCGTTAGACACTACTTTTTCCCATCTTTCTGGCTGCATTTGAATTTCACATTGCAAAAACATCACTTGATGCTATCAAAGAATCTACCTATTTTTTGGCATTTTCATAAGAATGGAAGTGCTGCTCAGCGAAGTCATGTGCCATTGTTCGGAACAAGTGACAATCGAAAGCGGCAATGTCTAATGAATACAGCGGATGGAGTAGAAATTCCCATTTAAGCGCTGTTGTCATGTATATATAGCGTCCTTTTTTCCTTCAATAAAACTGCAGCCAGTGGATCCCACCAAATGCAGAGCAGAAGCTTGGAACCATGGATATTCGACTTTGACGGCGATGTTGATGCATGGCTGGGCTTAGGCTACGATCTTCTACGCCTAAGGTTTTCGCCAGACACGATCGATGCAAAAAAACCTGCCGTTGAAGTAGCTGTTCACGCGACAAAAGACGCCGTTCGACGTCTCTCAACTTCAACTCCTACGGCGCTCAATATCCGTGCTTTTGAATCATTCTTAATACATTCTTTTAAACATGATCAACTCTTAATGATTCTGCAAGTTCAGCTAGCGTTTGACGCGAGTCTTCATGAAGTAATGCCTCCAATTCTTCCTCTTCAAACTTTTTTCGGTGTGCCAGAGCGTTCCTTATCTTCAAGATAAAAATCGTCTAAACCGAATCTCTGTATGTTGTTTCCGACAAAGCATGGTCGCTGTAAGTCTCAACAATCAACAGTCAAACAAAATTTTCCACAAATACTCTTTTTTGGAACGAAATTCGACACCTTTAACACTATGGAAAATAAATGTTGTTTGCTCTTCGGCCAAATGATATACACTGAACTTCAAGCTTGCTTATAGTAGTTTCCTATAGATGTGTTACCATCTTAAACTATAGGCACGCAGTTCTGGTAACGGCATCTGTTTGAAAACAGCGAGAACTTATTCACAGCCTTGATAATAGGACAAATAAAAATGATACCTAATACAAACAAAAATAACTCATTTTATCGCGAAGTCAACATTAAAATTCAATGCGGTTTTTGCTGTTGTATAACTTTTGATAATTCATTTTAGATCCTCAGAATGTTGAAAATTGTCATCGGTCAACCTAATCCTGTACTTTGACTTAATAACATTCTTTCTTGGAAATGTTTGTTCGCATAAATATGTGCTTCCAGAAATGCAAATCATTGAGTTTGTTAAGTTCGGCAACTTATTTTACGATAGACTTGAATAAAATAATGTCAAATTATTTTCATCAAAATTATTTTTGTACATATTATTTGTCTGTAAATCAATTAATTCTAACTGCAAATTGTCAGGGACGTTTGTTAAGTCAAATTTAAAAGGATTTTCGAATACTTCTATGTCATGTTCTTGAGATACCGAAATCGAAAATAAAAGTTATCGTGCATTACATTTATGTGGATTATTTTGCAATTGAAATATGAATTATATGTGAATAAAAAGTGCTAAAGAAGTTATAATCATTCAAGCTGTGCATACATTTCTTATCGAATTTGGTACTGCAAGACAACGCGATTCTTTCAAATATCAACTGTATTAGAGGAAATCGGATAAAAACACTGATATTCGCTTCAAGTCCTTATAATTCACGTTGACTTGGAATAAAATGTCACAAAAAATCTTGTAATCATGTGCACTTGTGTGCCCTCACAACACGCTTGCGTTTTGCAGATCCCAACTTATTGTTAGTCTAATTCGCCGGCTAGATCTAGGAAATTTACAGGAAAATAACCGTTTAATTTACTATTGAGGTTATTTATAAGCGCAAACGAACTAGAACAAGAATAACGAAAGAATAACGAATAATCTTCGCTTAGACTGGACGACAACGAGATTTTTCCAACACAAAAATTTACAGTGCGAATTATTGACAAATTGCAAGCGCATCTACCTACGTGCGTAGCTTCGTCGCCTTACGTAATAACATTCCGAAAATATTACAGTTCCAAACCGATAATGCTGCGAGTCGCTAATTAATTAGCAGTTTAATTATACAATCTGATACGCTCGCAGCATAGGTACATGCATGCATGCATCTGCATGCACATGCGAGCGCATCGTGCGGTATTCCCCGGGTCCCGAACGTGCAGGTTAGCAATTAAGCGAAATGCGGATTCGGCGAGAGCGCCATGCGGTTTTCCGCCTTCGCGAATTGTGGAAGGAATCCGGCGGAAGCCGCCGACGACGAAGGCGCAATATTCGGGCGGCAGGTGCGCCCCGGCGAAAACGAAGATTAGGCGATGAAATTTCGCGGCAATCCGAAAGCGAATCGCGCGGAGGACTGTGATTGTGAAAATTTGATTATAACCGCGGAGTTTCTATGTTACACTAAGGAAGTTACATATCTAGAGGAGAAGTACAAAATTGAAAATAGTTGGTGGTGTTCCTTTTTGGTATTGCGTTCAGATGAATGCCAAAATACGTCGATAATTTGATATCAGGTAATGATTATAGTTCTGATCGTATACACTTTAGACGACGGGCGAAGAAACATCTATGTCGTGAACCAGAGGAGGTTTGTGAAAGCAACATATTACTCCATGTTGCTATGTACCAATGTTTTAGTCAAGAATAAAACTTTGAGGCTTATTCGATGGGGAAATGCAATACTGGATGGATCGGGGAGGGCATATCAAAGTATTTTATATAAATGTTCAGATTATGGTGTTAACAAAATTGGTATGCCCGAGCAGTCTTTATTGAGTAATGACATAGATATTTTATTGGTTGTTCAGACAAAGGAAGATCAAAGTAGACAAACTCTTTCAAACAATTTCAAGCTATCAGTTTCTTTCTGCAGAAAAACTACTAAATTTTTGTTGAAAAGTTAGAGTATTACCGAATTAGAAGTGTTCCAATCAAATTATTCCCAGATTATTCAAATGATATGAGAGCTTCTATCTCCTACAATAGCGTGAACTCTGACACAAAGCTGTGGTATCCTTCAGGGTTGCGAATGATACATTTTTAATACATTCTAGTCCAAAGCTCGCTAATTTACAAGGAGATACTGACATATCTGAGGATATTATGATATAGTTAAGTAGTTGTAACTATTTGAGACTGAACATGGATAAGACGAGTACAAATTTCGCTCGTAAAAGTGTTCAGCTGTTCAGGGACCAGTGAAGCTATTGGGGAGTCTATTTCCACCAATCAACGAACTTCTAGCCATATATTCACTATCATGTTGTGAAGCTGTCATCTGTGACTTTCCTTTTTTATAGACGAATAACCGCCAAGATATGAAGATTTTTGTCATTTTTTGCTGTGTTCTGATTATTTCTCAGAAGCCGCATGTTCAATTATTTTGTCATGGTGCACCATAAAGTTTTTGAGTCTTTAGTGCACGATTTATGTGCTTAAAGTTGTCGAAAGTCGAGGAGTTGTCCCGTAATTTCGTGATAATCGAAAAAAATTCTCAAATTTCCACCAATTCAACGTTAATTAGAGCCAAACGAGAAATATATACGGCAATTTAAAGAGCAAATTCGTTTTCTACGCCCTCGAAAACATAAATACACGAAGTTTCATTCAAATTTGAAAGGATTTCAATTTTGGCAATTTTTCCAAGGCAAAATTCCCTTTGAAAATTCTCGAAAAATCGAAATCTCTGAAAGTGCGTTGTGTTCTATATCAAACTGAAGCTTTTCGTAAGCAGATTCTGGGAAAATGAGTTCTAAAGTGAAAACCTTTGCTAGTTTTAAAATTATACGCTAATAACCGCCAAGATATGAAGATTTTTGTCATTTTTTGCTGTGTTCCGATTATTTTTCAGAAGCCGCATGTTCAATTATTTTGTTATGGTGCACCATAACGTTTTTGAGTCTTTAGTTCACGATTTATGTGCTTAAAGTTGTCGAAAGTCGAGGAGTTGTCCCGTAATTTCGTGATAATCGGAAAAAATTCTCAAATTTCCACCAATTCAACGTTAATTACAGCCAAACGAGAAATATTACGGCAATTTAAAGAGCAAATTTGATTTCTACGCCCTCGAAAACATAAATACACGAAGTTTCATTCAAATTTGAAAGGATTTAAATTTTGGCAATTTTTCCAAGGGGTACCCCTTTGAAAATTCATGAAAAATCGAAATCTCTGAAAGTGCATTGTGTTCTATATCAAACTGAAGCTTTTCGTAAGCAGATTCTGGGAAAATGAGTTCTAAAGTGAAAATCTTGCTAGTTTTAAAATTATACGGGAATAACCGCTAAAATACGAAGATTTTTGTCATTTTTGCCATGTTCTGATTATTTTTCAGAAGCCGCATGTTCAATGATTTTGTTATAGTGCAGCATAAAGTTTTTGAGTCTTTAGTTCACGATTTATGTGCTTAAAGTTGTCGAAAGTCAAGGAGTTTTCCCGTAATTTCGTGATAATCGAACAAAATTCTCAAATTTCCACCAATTCAACGTCAATTAGAGCCAAACGAGAAATATTTCAGCAATTTAAAGGTCAAATTTGATTTCTACGCCCTCGAAAACATAAATACACGAAGTTTGATTCAAATTTGAAAAGATTTAAATTTTGGCAATTTTTCCAAGGGGTACCCCTTTGAAAATTCTCGAAAAATCGAAATCTCTGAAAGTGCGTTGTGTTGTATATCAAACTGAAGCTTTTCATAAGCAGATTCTGGGAAAATGAGTTCTAAAGTGAAAATCTTGCTAGTTTTAAAATTATACGGGAATAACCGCTAAAATATGAAGGTTTTGTCATTTTTTGCTGTGTTCTGATTATTTTTCAGAGGCTGCATGTTTAATTGTTTTGTTATGGTACACCATAGCGTCTTTGAGTTTTTAATGTACGTAGACATAATATTTGGGGAAAAGCCAACATTCGGTTTCCGAAGCTAAGACTTTCCAAAGCGCAAAAACCTCTCAACTGTCTATCTATCAAATTTTTGAACGTATTACCAGCAACCTTAAAGAGTTCTACTCCAAATGTTTTTCAAAATAAAACAAAAAAATTATTGCCGAATAACGCCTTTTACGGCTTCGACGAATATTTTAATTATTGCAGTAGTATTCTTGGTTGAATTCTGAACATTGTTGATTTTCTTAAATTTTGTACTAGGCTATGATTATTTATTTTAGACAGGCTATTTAAAAGTTTTTATTTTTATTTTCATTTCGATAAATTATTCCTGACTTTTGTTATATTACTATTGTAGTTGTACAAATAAATATTACTCCCTCTGTTCGAAAATATGGTATACATTTGCGCAAAAATCAAATAAGATTAAACTTAAATACAAAAGAATATTAAATTCATTTTATCCTCACAATACAAGTAAATATAAATAATTTTAGTGTAATCCAAATTTAGTTAAAGTAAGATTTAGCTTTGTTGAACGCTTCTTCAGCACGTATATACTATTCAGCTAGACAACCTCCACGACGAAGTTTTCCCTTGTTTACATGATGAATTTCCCGATCCTTGCAACATTATTGATTCCATTTGATTCGATTTGGTATCTCTTCTTTGTAAATTCACGTTATTTGGGTTAAAATTTAACATTTTGAAATTACAGTGGTGACTATTTTATTTAGTAGATGATCTTCGATTTTCTTTCAAATGTATACAATATTTTTGGACAGAGGGAGTATTATTACTACAATAAAGTGTAATGTAACTATTTGAGATACTAACTCCGTATTTTCAGTTTCGAGATGAAACTGAAACCTTTGCTATTGTAGAGATTAATTTACGACTTTCTATTAAAAGATCTTACAGTTCAATTCCGTAGGTGGTGCATTCCAGAGATAATTCAGAAGATATTATATCAACGCGCGCCTATTGTTCTAATAAAATGATTTATAACCTTTACATTTAATTATTTCCTGTTAGTAAATCCATCCGATTATATAATCGCTAAAGTATACATATATCAAAGGGAAAATATTAAACGTGAAAATTGTTAAAAATTATATTTCCGCTGTAAAAGCGCGAAACAAAGAAAATACACACGAAAGACGTCGGTAATATAAAATTTATTAAGGACAGATTAATATTAAAGCGAGACCTGTTATCTCTCCCGTCGTGGCCGAGAATAGACGAAGACGTAACGCGTCCGATTTCATTCTTTTTCACGCTCTTTCCCTTCGCACGTTCGAACGTTTCGGACACGAAGTTGAACGTGAAAAAGGAGACCAAGGAGAGCAAACAGCTCTAAATCGAATTTGAAAGTGTGAATCCGTACGAACGCGCACACACAAGAAGGTGTCCGGTGTAAATTTGTGATGGAAAAACATCCACCGACCTTTTCCATTTACTTTACGAAAAAACACCGAGCGAAGCGGGCACTAAAATATTTATTTAGCCACTTAGCGTAAAATACGGGCAAAAAGTAACGTACGTACGTCCGTTCCGTTCTCGCTTAGGTCTCGTAGGCGCTTTGCATCAGCTCGGAATGCGTTTCGTTCCATTCATTCGCCGGGATTCGAGTCGACGACGTCGAGTTTGTGGGAAATTCTGTGGTGTGGTTGTGTATTCGGAGACGAGGTTGAGGCGAAAAGTAAAGAATAAAATAAGCAAACGCAGGTAAACGGCGGTAAAATGTAGGTACATATGAGAAATGAAGTGAAGTTATTTATACGCCCACCTTATCCGCGTGTTTATGCGGTCTGCTTTAAGTAAATTTGAATACCGCCTGCTTTCTGAGAAGTTGCACCTAATTGTTCAATCGACCATTTTAACCAATTATTTTCTCCTTTTACAGCCTTTTTGGTGTCTTGCCTTCTCTTTGACTTTCTGGTGTTTGCTTTGACGCGTGTGGGATACACGAGAATATTTGCCCTAATTTCCGTTTTATGTTGTTTACAAAGTTGCTTAGGTACTCTAGTATTGACTTCTTCTTTCTTTCCGTTTTGTTTTTATTAACAATCCTTTATTCCTTTCCCGCGCTTTAACTTCCCAAAACGTCGAATTCCCAGTTTCTGCTCTTAGATTTCTTCTTCGTTTCCATTTTCGATTCCCCATATACTTTCCTTTTTGATCGATCATGTTTATTCCTTCTTTTCTTATTCTGCTTTTTTTCTTCTATGTTCCAACATTTCAAGCCGCCGAATTTCTACGTTTTAAAGAAATTTAGTTTTGATGTAAACATCACAACGGGTTATTTTTTAATTAAATGGATTGCCTCCATTTTCTAGTGCCTTTCGCTTTCTATTCTTATCCGATTTCTTCCTTCTTCATTTTTTTCCATGCCTTCATTTTCCAAAACGTCGAATCCCCGATTTCTATTCTTAGTTTTCTTCTCCGTTTCCATTTTCCATTCCTCATCTTCTCCTTTCTTTTCTTATTCTCCTTTTTTGTTCTAGGTTCCGAAGTTTCTAGCCGCCGAATTTCTACGTTTTAATGAAATTTAGATTTGTTGTAAACATCACAACGGGTTATTTTTTTGTAACTAAACGGATTGCCTCCATTTTCTAGTGCCTTTCGTTTCCTATTCTTATCCGATTTCTTCCTTATTTCATTTTTTTCCAAGCTTTCATTTTCCAAAACGTCGAATCCCCGATTTCTATTCTTAGTTTTCTTCTCCGTCTCCATTTTCTATTCCCCATCTTCTCCTTTCTTTTCTTATTCTCCTTGTTTGTTCTAGGTTCCGACTTTTCAAGCCGTCAAATCTCTCTGTTCTAATGAAATTTAGATTAGTTGTAAATGTCACAACGGGTTATTTTTTTAACTTTTGCAAATAGAGTGTCCCAACTTCCATGTGCCCTCCGTTTCCTGGCCTTATCCGATTGCTTCCTTCTTCCTGGTATCTCGGTCTCTTTGACTTTCTGGTGTTACTTAGATCTTGTAGTATTGACTTCTCCTTTCTTTTCGTTTTGCTTTGATTAACAATCTTCATTTTTTCAATGCTTTCATTTTCCTAAACGTCAAATTCTTGGCTTCTGCTCCTAGGTTTAATCTCCGTTTCTATTCTCGATTCTCCATATTTTTCTCGTTTGGATTTATAGTGTTCGTCCCTTATTTTCTTATTGTTCGTCTTTCCTCTAGGTTCTCACATTTCAAGCCGTCGAATTTCTTGTTTTAATGAAATTTGGTTTCGTTGTAGTCCTGGTTTGTGTTCTTAGTCTTCTTCTGCATTTCTATTTCTAATTCCCCATCTTCTTCTCTCTTGGACTCTTCTTGTTCACTTCTTCTTTTCTTATTCTCCTTTTCTCTTCTAGCTTCCCACTTTTCAAGCCGTCGAATTTCTTGTTTTACCGAAATTTGGTTTTGTTGTAGTCTTGGTTTCTGTTCTTAGCTTTCGTCCCCGTTTCCATTTTCTATTCCCCATATTTTTATTTTTTATATTTATCGTGTTCATTCCTTCTTTGCTTATTCTCCGTTTTTCTTCTAGGTTCCGACTTTTCAAGTCGTCGAATGTATCGCTTTAATTTGGAATTTGGTTTTGTTGTAGTGCTGGTTTCTGTTCTTAGCTTTCCTCCCCGGGTCCATTTTCTATTCCCTATATTTTTCTCCTTTGGATTTATCGTGGTGATTGCCTTTTTCTTAGTCTCCGGTTTTCTTCTAGGTTTAGACTTTTCAAGCTGTCGAATTTCTGGTTTTAATTTGAAATTTGGTTTTGTTGTAGTCCTGGTTTCTGTTCTTACTTTCCTTCTCCGTATCCATTTCGTATTCCCCATCTTCTTTCCTTTTGGATTCTTCTTGTTCATTCCTTCTTTTCTTATTCTTCTTTTGCCTTCTATGTTCCGACTTTTGAAGCTGTCGAATTTCTCGTCTAAATTCGAAATTTAGTTTTGTTCTAAACGTTACAACAGTTTAATTTTTTTAACTCTCGCAATGGATCTCGCTGTTGTCTCCGTGTCCTGCTCTTATTCCATTTCCATTTTCCTAGTGCTTTCTGATTTTGAATACACATTTCTTAGTTGTTTATTCCTCTAAATTCCCGCTTTGCAAAATATCGTAACTCATCGTTTTGCTGGGATTTGGTGGGTCGTAGTGGAAACTAAAACCATGTGCAATATTTTCTTTACTGTTGCGGCTGGTTTGCAACAACCTCTTTCGTCGTCTTTCCCCCTTCTTTTGAAAACGCTACTGGACTTGTTCTTTCTCTCTGTTCCTTTTTCACATAGTTTCTTCTTATTTTTCCTGCCTCCTATCCTCCTTTCTTCCGTTTTTTCGCATCGTTCTAGTCTTCTTCCTTTGCTCATTCTTCTTAAGTCCTACGCAAGTCCACACGTAAGCGCTTGACTTTTGCGTCAAATTTGATATCGGACTCAAAACATACCCTAATCTCGACATATTCCTCAACGTCCAAGACATAAATACATAGCCCGAACTCCATATAGCATACACGTTTGGATCAGAGCCATAAGCATCCGTCATTTCCATAAACCATCGAGCAACAAAACCGTCTGCAATTGCCAAAGTTAGCGTCATCGGGTATCTGGCCGTTATTTCGAAACAATAGCTTTAAGAGCGAGTTTACGAGGTTCCCCGGTCGTTATAAAATATAAAATATCGTATTTATAAACGGCGCATACTATGTAAACAAAATGCGATCGTAAATTTTAAATTCCGACGCGGCGGCAGAAGCGGCCCCCGTGCGAAGGAGAGAATAGGAATTTCCGCGAAAAACTTCTTTTTCTTCGTCCCCGAAAGTCGGATACGTGCATGCATACATACGCGAGCATATATACATTGGCGATGCTCCTCTACATTCCGCCAAACGTTGTTTATTACTTTATACAATATAAATATTTATGGAATCCTCCTTTCTCTGGTCCGCATGTACCTCCGCCTCCGCCTTTAAATACGCTCCTCCAGTATACCGTATTGACGTTATTTATTTTTATTTATTATCAAATTTGCTTCATGCAGCATGCATTCGTGGCTTATCACGAATTCATGTATTCAATTATTTAAATTGGGAAAGAAGAAGTCCGGGGAACGCTCTCGAGTCCGTGGGCTCGTACTCCTATCGTCGTTTCCTTCTCGCTTTCTCCGTTTCGTGAACGAAGAAACCGTCGATGGTCGGTCGCTCTTCGTCGTGGAGTCTATTGTATATATCAAGTCGGCAGACCCGAAACAAAAGATGGTAATTGACGTCGAAACGTATGTTTCCGAATGGAGATCAATAATTCCGTGTTGTATTAATAAATTTCGGCACGTATCGAATAGCGTCGAGTTATAAAAGGGCTTGTTATTTTGGGATGATGTAGAAATTGCGATCGTCAAGTCGTGGTATAAAACGAACGTTTGTATGCGAAAATTTAACTTTATGTCGTTAACATTTTTGTTCCTTTTAATCTCTTTCAATTTCATAATGAACCAAGAACGACAGTGGTTACGTGCCATAAATTGCTGTTTCGACTATTGCTTCTTCAGCACTGGCGCAAATTGAGCAACTCTAATTATAACTCGATATGTCGTTTATCACAAAAATTTGGAAAAAGTGAAATTGTGGAATAATTCATTTTTGTCAATTAATAATAATACATCTCAAATAATGTCATTTAAATTTTGTTTTAATAATGGAGAATACAAACATTTCCCTCCCCCAATTGTCGTATTTATGTATTGATTAATCCCATACTGACTACGTCTCATAGTAGCTTAAAAGTTGGAATAAACTGCTTCTAGGGTGGTTGGATTGTCTAAATTACTATCATACAGGGAAAATAGCGAATCAAAATAAGAAAATCAGGCAAGTTAACTACACAGAAATTTGTGCGCTCGCAGCCGAACTTAAGTCTTAAGTTTGTAGAAACATTTCTTCAACATGAATTCCTTCAGTTGCTTGTCGCTCAAATTCCACGAGCATTTAAGAACGTAACTTCTTGATAGTACTTCACCACTTTTCAAACAAATTAATTGGAAAAAATAGTCTCCACTTTTCAAAATCGTCGCAATGCATTGTGACATGGCATTATCGTGCCTCTGTCCTTCCCAGTTTCGTTATCGAAGTTCGACGTCCCTCACGATACTACATATTTATTTATTTATTAAATCCTCCTCATCCGGCAAACATTCATTTGTGACTGATCACGAATTCATATATTCAATTATGTAAATTGCTCAGTCCGACGAGGACGCTCGTGCTCGTTCTTCAGCATTTCCTTCCTCTACGTATCTATCGGTCCAACCGTCAGATTGTCTTGTAAGGTCGAGCCGAGATAACGGATACGAAGGAAACGAGCAAAGACGATAATTGGCGAGTTTTTGTTTGAGTTGAAGTAGTTATTGTTTCGGACTTTCCTCTAATAATACGATGCTTTGGTATTTGTTATTGGATATTTATAAGACAAGCGGAATGTGCGAAAAGGACGTTTGTTTTCTATGCCTGCTTTGTAGTCGAAGATAGCGGGTCCTCGATCCACCGCTCGATCGCTCGAAATGGAAGCCAACACCACGAGCCAACAATGTCCATTATAAAATGCACCGGGGTGTTATCTCTTCCGTCTTCTACCTCCTGAGAATGATTACATAATTCTAAACTTAATTCTAGTTCGTTGTGGTGAGGATAAGAATTATTTCTTGTGGTGAACGAAATTCGTTTGAAATTCTTCGTTTTAGACGCAAGACTCCAGAGTTTGGATATATCATTAAACATCGAACTTCGAATCCATTCCGATTGTGATTAAAAATAGCGGCCTCCAAGGAAAGAAACTGTGTCGATATTCCACGCCCTCTTAAAAAGGAATGACGAAAGAGCTGGGGTATAGATATTGACACGAAATCTTCAACGCAGCGATTGAAATAACAGATAAAGAATTTTCGTTGTTATCGGTAAATACGAATACTTCGAAGGAATTTAACACAATTTATTGTCGTTTAAAAGGGAACAAATTAGCCAAATCAAATCGTAACAGAATGTTCCATACTTTTCAGGCGTCATCGTTCCCACGACCAAAACATACACGTAAGCATATGTCGAGGGACCCATTTCCTTCGTAAAACTTTCCGGACGAAAATCAATATGCAACGTTACGTATTACATACGCAAAGTAATAATTCTTAGTTTAAGTTTGATTTAAATTGCATCGAAACTTTACGGCGGCGGCGGCGGCGGCGGCGGCGGTTACGATTAAAGTTGGTCGAGGAAATTCGAATAAATTCACCATGCACTCCTATTTTCGGCCGCGAATAATATTCTCGTTTTGGTAATGGAGTTAGAAGTTTCTAGGATGCGAAATAATGACCGATACCGACGAATGTATATACGCTTAATTTATATTCGCACGGTATTATTCGATTCCACCTAAGCAATGCGTTGAGTATACAAAAATAAGTTGTTGGTCGAAGATGCAAGGACGATTTTGTTCTGTTGCGTTTTATTCCCTGAGGATGAAAACGTAGCTGCCGAAATACGTATTATTGGATATTGCTCAAATCGACGCTCCAATAAACTCCAATAAAATGGAATCAATGAATCTATCAGTTGTTGGTGACAACTTGGTGAGGCTTTCAGATCGAAGTGGTTAGATCACCAGAAGCAATAAGTGTGTAGATCAGGGCTGTGAGTACGCGAGGGAAGCGTGTTCGGCATTTCAACACTTCCTCATCGATGGGTCCACAAAGAAAAGAATTTTTTAGAGATAGCCGATTTTGAAAAGTGTTGATCCACGTACCTGGATCGTTGCTTCAGAGATATTTGAAATTGGCTCCGATGAGGTCTATTTGGATTTGCCCATTTGATGTCAAAACCAGTCGTTTTTTACTTCGAAAGGATTCCTTTTGTGACCAGCGAACACCGTTCGATTGGGAAACGATTCGTTTTGATACTATGGCCATTTAACAGTAAAGCGAGCATTTCTTTGGGTGTGTGATATAATCGAATTCTTCATATGCAGTTAAGTACTCAACATCAATTACAGAGCCATTGTGAGCAATAATTTTAAATGGGACCTTTTGGCAAGTGACATCTCGTTTAACCCATGTCGCCTCGCTAACAGTAAAAATCACATTTTTTCCAAAAAAATGTTATGTATGAACAAGGTGGAATTTCAAGCAAATTTTGGTATGAATGTTAAGTCTCATCTTTCGGCAAATAAAAAAACTATATCCCCCGTGGCCACCCCCTCGCCCTCGATGCAAGGGCTACATTTCTGCAACCCGTATTTTTAGACACTTTTTAAATTAATTTTTAAGAATAATAAAAAAATTATATGAAAAGAATAATCATGACGAATTATTGCCAGTGTAACTGTTTCATAAAACATCAAAAATATGATTTACTTCACATATGTGTAGACTTGACTGTTTTCATTCTTTGTGTTATATTTGGCACGCATTAGTTGTGAAAAGACTCTCCTTTATTATATTTTTCTTCTATCGAGTGTTTTTACATTTCATAATCAATTTTTTAAAAGAAAAGGTGTATATTTCGTATATGATGTACAAGTTAATAGTGAATTTCGAGTTTTTGTGGGTTTAATATTGTTTTTTGTTATTGATTTATGCTTTGCACAGGTAAGTATGAGTACACGTGAAAAGGTTTTGTCTACGAAGGAGTTGGATGAAATAATAGCCAATTGGAGTGACAATGACGTGGATATCAATTGTGTATATATAATTCCTCCCGATCGAGTCGATGAATGTTCAGATGAAGAGACAATCAATGATGATGAAACAGCCTTAAACGTAGATCCGAATCAATATACGTGGAAGGAAATGGTATTGGCCTTTGTGGTGCACTACTTTGAATTCGGCAGTTGTGAATGCTTGGAAATTCCATTGCTTGATTGCAAAATACAAAGTTGAGAAACCTATGAGTCTAAAAAGAATTCAAAATCTTTGCGAGAGAAGCTCCTCTTTTGGCTGAAAAGAAAGAAACTACCGATGATGATGATGTGAACGATAAGAAATATCGACCACCAAATCTTCCAAAAATTGAGGGAAAACACATTATAATCAGAAAACCCGAGGGAAAACATCGTCGTTGTCAATTGAAGGGTTGTGGCAAGGTCGCAATTTATATGTGCGAGAAATGCAATGTTCATCTGCAAACAAAATGTTTCAGGCAAAAACATGGATGAAAGCACTTTACCCGCAACTTCTCTTTCGACTATTTCTTTTTATTTTACGATTTATCTCAAATAATATTGTTAAATTTAATTAGATATAGTTTTCCACAAAAATTTAATAACTTCTGTACCATTTGATTCGATAATAATAATAATAATAATAATAATAATAATAGCTTATTGTCCAACAGTAATTACCAATAATAGGACAAAAATATAATAATTAGATACATACATTAAAAGAAAAATACAAAATATTAAAGTAACTAATAATTAATAGTATTAACAAAAATATCCGTGTAATGCAGGTCGGCAGATCGGCACATTGTAGCAAGTGGCGAAGCGCTAAGTAAATTAGTTCTAGAAAATGGTATAAAAAATGTGGTGTGAGAACGAGACCATTATCTAGGAACATAAAAATTTAACTGGAAAAGGAGAGCCGAACAGTCAATGATTCCATGAACCGATTTCCATATGAAACGGACACCACTGCATTCACGTCGAAGGCCTAGAGAATTAAAGCCGTGTCTCCCCAGCAACGAATTGTAATCAATTCCTCGATAAATGCCACCAATCTTAAATGATAAATATTTAAGGAAACGAGGCTGAATCCTTTCAATTGACAGCTGAAGATAGATATAATGAGGAGACCAGACTTATTCTAATTTACTAATAATAAAGCTGAAAAAAGTGATTTCAGCAATTGGTCATTACAAAATGATCTGCAAGAGCGTATTATAAACCACAGCCTCCCCCCCAGTCTTAGAAGCAGAAAGACATAGGTGAGTAATGGGAGGTGAGAAGCTCATGGCATGATCAAACAGCATACCAAGATCCTTAACCACATCCAGTTTGGTCAAGGAGTGACCACCCATGCTATAGTTAGAGACAATTGGATTAAATTGACGGGTAAAAGAAACGTAGCAGCGTTCATTAAGATTTAATTTAAATTTAAATTTAGCGCACCAGTTAATAATGTAATTAACATTGTCCTGCAAATTTGAAACATCATTCCAACTGTTAATAGTAGAATAAATTTTTATGTCGTCAGCATATGCTAACACCGGACATGATAGATTCTCCAACAGGTCATTAATGTACATAATAAATAGCAAAGACTCAAGATTTGATCCCTGCGGGACACCAGATGTCGAAATAAAATCAAAGGATTTATAGCCATATAGCATTATAGCCAATAATAAAATAAATCAATAAAACAGTAAATAAATCCAAATGTTTTAATTGCATACAAAGCTGACATATGTAGGATAAGCGCCAGTGTTCGAAATTTCGAACAGGCTTTTCTGGGGAAAACGAAAAATCGGAAATTTTTTTTGAATAGATTTTTGCAATCAGTGGGTTCTAATTCCTCTAAAACAGTATTTTTTTCTAAAAAGAAAAAGAAAAATTTAATCTCGGAGCGAAATGGGTTAAAAGGTATTGAAAATACCTATTCAGTCATACTAATTTTGTTTGTGTCTTGTCTGGTTTTAATGGATAAATTAAGTAAATGCTAAAATTATAGTTTCGCCTTTATATAATAGGGATTCTAAAGCCCGCCTCAGGTTAATTGTCAAAAAACTATTTCTTTTTATTTTACGATTTATCTCAAATAATAACAATATAAATTTAATTAGATATAATTTTGCACAAAATTTAATAACTTTTACTTTTTCTTTTAAAATTTAATCTCGGAGCGAAATGGGTAAAAGGTATTGAAAATACCTATTCAGTCATACCAATTTTGTTTGTGTTGTGTCTGGCTTTTATGGATAAATGAAATAAATGCTAAAATTATAGTTTCGCATTTAATTAATAGGGATTCTAAAGCCCGCCTCTGGTTAATTGTCAAAAAAACTACCAAGTGATTGTGCAAAAGCCCAGAATTTTGCTTCCTCTCATTGATTTAGATTTATGTCACCTACTCCTCAAGCTCCTACTTTGAAGGTCATCCTAAACAAAAAGTTTCGGGTTTTCGATGAGGAAATTGTGCTTCTTCTTATTTTATTCTTATGGAAATTGTCCCTTTGCGCAATGACAAACACCAAACTGGTTCGACAATTTTGCTACCGATGATCGCTTTTAATTAAAATAAAATTCCCGTTTACCGTTCCGTGTCGCCGTTTCCGCGGTAATTTTGTCTCGTTTCGCATCATCAGAGCAATAATATCGCCCTTCCATTAGCATTTCGCGGAAAAGCATTTCCAGGTTAACGTTGGATTTTTTCCCAGCGACCGTGTCGGAAAAAATAATGAAAAAAAAAGGGAAAGGAGAAAAAGCCATCGGCAACGCATGATTTTAATTATTTTTATTGCGTTACGTTCGCGGTAATATCCATTCTCATAACGCAGAATCGACGGACGACCGAAACGAGCGGAGCATAATAACTGATCTACGCTGCAACGTCTAGTAGTGACAAATACTTATCGTTAATTATGTGCAGTTATCGCGAGCAATTAACAACGACATCTAAAATTAATCACGTAGCAAAGCGCGCGGCGCGGGAAAGAAACGCCTCGTGTACGTTCGAACGAGTGTAAAATAAATTCAGGCGCGGAGCACTTAAGCGATATTAAATATATTTTTACCGAGAGATAAACGACCGAAACTATTAAATTTTAAGACCATATAATACATTAAAGATTAAATCAGTCATAAATATTAGCCCCTTTAATAGCGCAACAACGCTGGAGATTGCATCTACGTACGTAAGGTGGAATTTGTGTATCGATAACGCTACCAATGAAATCAATTTTATGATTGCCGGACTTCTCGGAACACCTGTGCTTATAATTTTAATTGCGTTTTTTCGCCCTTTTTGCGTTGCGCGCGGACGGAACCGCGGGACCGGTCGCTGCATACTGCGCGCTTATTGTTTGCCGATGAGAAAGGAAACGTGTACTTACACCGCTCGAAATGGCCGATTTAGACGTGAGAGCGTATATTCGTACACGGCGATACGATGATGGAATCCGGTTATCTCTTAAAGTTACAGATTCCGGCGAAAATTCCGACGAAAAAGGATCAGAAAGTAAGTGCGTATCTTTTCAGTCAACTTTGAAAGAAAGCCATCAAATATTTAAGTTATCTGAACCGGGACCGAGCAAAAGATTTATTCTTGGCTGAGGTTCGATTTAAGATTAAACTAAATATCATATAAAAATACCCCCCGTAATGAAATGATGTGGATGACATTTTCCTATGATACGGCACCGTCCAACAATTCTCAGAAATATAGCAATAGAAAATCACACTATTGGTAGACTTTTGAACAAGGTTCCGATAGATTTTCGCGAACATCTTCGATTGTTGACGGACCACAACCACATGTCGGATACTTTGTTTCACTAATGTATGTAGTGTATATTTGTAACTGCATTCTCGATGAGAGCAAGGAATTCTTGTAAATACTACAGCGTGCGGCAAAAGTACTTTCCCCACATTTAACTTAGCCATAAGTTTTGAACAAAATGAAACAAAAGGAAACCTAACGTTGAAAACATAAATATATTAGTTCCTATTTTTTTTTACATTAATTATGGGAAATTCCAACACTTTTCGTACTCTTGTGGGAGTTATTCGAGTAATGTCTTCATAAATGTTAGCCTTTAACTGTTCTGCGATCTGAGGTTTACTAACGAACACTCTATTCTTCAGGTAACCCCATAAGAAAAAATCAGGTATCTTGAAATCGGAAGAGCGCGCAGGCCAAGGCAATCCGCCATTTTTTGAAATTATGCGATTCGGAAATTGTTGCTTAGCTCAGATACGGCAATTTAATTTTTTCCTCCAGATCTTATTTTAAATTGTAGCCAGAAATGAAAACTAGACTTTTTCTCAGTTCACTAATACCCCATATGGGGTCATTCTTTTACAAATCGTACACCTTTTTTGACTTCATAATTTGGATCCCTAACAAAATTTTTCTATCACTTATATACATGAAAAAGGCAGCAGCTATATCAGGATTTCGTTTGTAAATGTGTATTTTTCAAAATATGTATATTTTTCGTTTTGATCGTTGCCTGGATTCTCTAACATTTAAAATTCATTATCTCCGGTTTTACTGAACGGATTCTTTTTGTTTTTACGGCACTGAAAACCTTGTTATGTCAACTTTCTGTTCGCATGCTAACAGTATTTATTTATCGTTATTTAGTATAATATAATAAGAAATGAATTGTTTAAACGATGTTTTCATGCTTATGCCCACAACGTAAGAAATTGAAAAAAATACCATATATTCGCTATGTCTCAGTCTAAAAAAACATTTTTGAAAAAATTGGGTTCCCTATTCCGTCAAAAGATATTAAACAATTTCGAGCGCATGCCGTGCGGCGCGCACCGCGCCCGCAGATTTACAACTGTGTCGTTCGCGTTTGCGCGCAATCCCTGTTTTTAGACAGCTATTTTATTATATCAGTACTTCAGAATTTACATTATTCGAAAAAATTTACATTATTCGTAAAGAAACTGAGTACACGTGACCCTAATTATTTGACTAAATTTTAAATGTAAATCATCGAAAACTGAGGAACGCAAATATTAGGTACTATTCGATTTCCATGAAAATGAATAACTAGAATATTGAGATAAATCAAGCGACTGTAGTATATTGATATACGCACATGTATTTCGGATAAAATGAATATCATGTAATTTGCAACGACACGTTGTAAAAAAGGAATTATTTCATAATTTTAATTTCATTCCAATGTTCCTGCGAAGAAAAATGCTTTGCTTGTACCTTTTTCTCCGTAATCGGTATAATGCAATGGTATGTCAACGTCCCTTTCACCGTCAAAGCCATTTTGAATCTTGCCTCTAATTTTTTGTGTGCTTCATTGTATTCTTTATTCTCCACAAATTCCAATGAAATATTAGGAAGTGATTCAGCTGCCCATTCGAATAATTCTTTTGGCGTTTGTATGGGATTGTTTATTCTTTGAAGGCTAGTTCTAGCAGCCAACCTCTTTAAAGTCCCACTCAAGCCATCGCACGCACCTTTGCCGTGGGAAGTTGGGAAAAAGTGCCACTCCGCAGTTACACCAAAATCTTTTAAGTGTGATTGACAAAATTTTTCCTGCTTTTATACTGCGCACTCGCTCCATCAGAAAAATATATAATTTTTTCAATTTTGTTAAAGTTCCGCTTAATAAAATTTACTAAATATTGTTGGAACACATGAACGGCAATCGTATCATGGTGCAAACATTCGGATATAATCACAAAACTACTCATTCTAGTTTCGCCGTTATCGTGCTTGTAGTAAATTGCAAATGGGTGCACTGTTGCCTGGTTGTTATTCCAGTGAAAGCCTTGTATAGCATTTTGAACAACAAAAGCATAGTTCTCAGAAAAATCACAGATTAAAATTCATTCATTTTCTGTCAAATCTTTTTTTTTTGTTCTTCATGGAATCATTCTGTTTTCTTACGAGGTATGAATGTAGAAGTAATTTTTCTAAACCGATCTTTAATTTCTGTAAATATTCGTCAACTGGGGATACCATAACTTGTAAAGTGGTCCTATCGACGTTCGTCCATTGTCTGTATGTGATTTCGTCAATGTAATTATACTCAAAAATGTTTTCTAATTCGTCGATCAGATCTGTTGCACCAGGACACTCAGAGCACGTTCCAAAATAACAATTTGTTGATGCTTCAACATAAATCATACGTTTTAAACAGTCATGATAAGTTTTGATTGGGTCCGGAATATTGGCTGTTAGGTTTTTAATATTCGACTCTTCGATTAATAATTTTATATTCTCATGAATAGCACAAACACAGACTGAATGGGTTCCACTTGCACCTGCTAACACACAATGTTTCGGTCTCAAAGATGCGAATTTCGAAAAACTACATTTGATTTGTGGGTGACTTTCCTTGAATAGTTGGTGAAGTTCTTTCAAATTCGCTAATAGTAATCGCTTTTGCACGTGAATACGTTTGTTATCTTTTTTGACCGAAACATAATCTTTTCGTCCTGGCATCATGCGACTATTCTCATCAAGTTCGTAGAAGCTGATTATCAGATCAACTACTTCTTGTTGTATCGATGGATGGCTCTTCGGGCTGGGATCGGCTAAGATACCTTTTTCTACGGCATTTTTCTTCGCAACAGTGATCATGTGAATCGTAGCGGTAGGAAAATGATGTTGGATTTTTCGAAAAGACCATTCTTTAAAAATGGTCAAAATTTTCATTTTCGTTGGACGCTCTGTAGTTGCATTGAATTCGTCCTTTAAGATTCTCAAGATATCATTTCCATCATTTTGCTCAACAATACTATCATTCACATTAATCGTAGTATGGAAAATCCTTTCTGACATCGCTTCAGAAATGTTTTTATTTTCTCTTATATTTATATATATATATAAATTATAAAAACTAAATTAATGTGTAAACATACATGCAAATTAAGTAAAACCTTATATCAAAAATCTTTGTCGAAACCTTAACAATTCTGTTCAAGGACTAGGGAAAACCCAAATTTAAAAACCTAGCCAAAGGTTTCCTTCTTAAGAAATGCAAATGTCATTTTAACAAATTGCTATATACATCGACAAAGATTTTTTGATATAAGGTTTTACTTAATTTGCATGTATGTTTACACATTAATTTAGTTTTTATAATTTATATATATATAAAAGTTGGTTACACATCCTCTATATCAAGAAATCCTAGTTATTAGTTATTTTGTTGATAGTCCCAAATAAAAAACAAAAGTTTGTTTATATATTTATCTAGTTATATTTTCACTGACGAAGGTGTTCCGAAAACGTTTGTAAAACGTTCTGAAAATATAACTATCGTTCAAACCAGCCTTGTTTTATTGACCTATTAGTGGTAGAGATCTATCATATAAGATAAGTATAAAAGGTCACGAAATATATATATATATATATATACATTTAAATTATTTTGTACTGAATAACGATGAAGGAATATTTTTAGCATGCGAATAGAAAGCTGACATAACAAGGTTTTCAATGCCTTAAGAACGAGAACGATCCGTTCAGTAGAACCGGAGATAATGAATTTTGAATATTACAGAGAATCCACCAAACGATTAAAACACGAAATACACATATTTTCAAAAATACACATTTGCAAACAAAATCCCGATATAGGTGTCGTTTAAATTAATAAGAAGATGTTGGAAAAAAATTGTATGTCATTAAAAAAGTGATAATTTTTTTTTCCTCAAATCCGTACGGTTTATAAAAGAATGACCCATATGTGGACCAAATATCTGGAGAGGACGAACAGTTTAAAGATTGACCCCGATTTTCGAGACGACTTCAGTATTTCGATGATGACCTCCTCATATCAAAGAAAAGGCCCAGCTTTCGGCATGAATCTAGCATAGAAGAAGGGCTGAAGTAGAAATGCGTATTTCTACAACCGAGTTCGAAGTCTTCAACGGAACGATGGAAAGGAACTGCAACGTTGGGTAATACTTCCTTTGCAGAGCGGATTTCATCATCTCACGGGCAGATGAGTGAAGGCAGAAGATGACAAAGTTATCAAAATTGGTGTCGAAAGATTCAAGAGTTGTCATTATAAATGTTAAAATTCGAATGGCAACGGAACAAAGTGCTGAAGTGAGATTAAATACCTTTTAGAGAAAAATGATTTTTTAATATTGACCATTCACAATTCAGAAATTGCATGCGACAGGAATGAAATGGTTCCAAACTGACTAGTACGAAGATATCTTTCATCATTTCCATGTAATAGACACAATATAAAAAGTTCACAACATTTAACTCAATCTGAATGTATCCGCATACCCTTCAAAATAAATATTTTTCTTCTGATCAGAGTGGAGGTTCAATTGTATTCGGGTTTGATGGATTTCTTTGTATTTACTACTTTCACTTGTTGCAGTTTAAGGCCAAGACTTTAGATATAATGGTTGGTAAAGTTGTTGCATCCGATTACCAATACTCCTCAAACGTTTCGCATATAGATCACAAAATATGCAGTACCAGCACGGAAGTTGATTATTCTCCTAGTAGGTTGAGGCAAAAAGCTCAAATTAGAGGAACAAACTCAAGCTATCGCAGGAAGAAATAGAGAAGAGATGACCGTTAAAGGAGGAATGAGGAGCAATAAGAACATTATTACACATTATGCCCATTCCGTTTGCCAGCACTAATGAGGAGTTAGTGACTACATTTGAAGCTGTCTACGTTGATTAGACGCTACGAAATATGTATTTAACGATTATGTCGAGCTTGAATAACTACAAATTCATACCACCAAAGGAATGTGAGAGCAAACCAGATAAAAAATATTGAACTTATCATTGTTCTTCTAAATTTTACGATGACATTTTCGACAATTTTTGTTTTATTTGGTCAGAAAAAGTTTCGATCCTTTTTCCTGATTCTGATTTTCCTGAATTTTAAAGACAGATTCGAATTTCCAAAAGCTAGTTAAAGAAACCAGGAGGAAACCATTTAACAAAACTTCGTACAGATTTTGGTCTAAGAGATTAGAAATTCAGCTGCTGGATTCACAAATGGTACACCTACTCTAAGTTAAGTATTTTGAGCAATTTGGGTAAACATCATTGAGTCAACATTAACATTTTTACTTTGTGGAACATGAGTTTTTATTTCTGAAATATAACCGTGGCCGATAACACGATCGATACCAAACATTTCGTCGTAAAGTACAAAGAACAATGACACTTCACAAAAATATCAAATAAGAAATAAATTAGCTCTTACCCCCACCACACAAATCCTTTGGAAAGCTCCAACTACGTATTGGTGGAAATAGTGAGAACAGAAATTGGACAATGATGTTCCAAGCGGGCAAGAAAAATGTGAGGTTGTGGTAACGTATTGCTCATTTAGACCATCGTTCACCAATCTCCAGAGGGTAATAATGTAGTTCCGTTGTACCCTTCACCGAAAATGACCATTACGTGATTCAAACGCCCATTATAAGTTTTCCAAAGAATCCCTGTAGTAAGCGCTAATTTCTTTCATCACCAATGGACATAACCGATTTACACTAGTAAGACAGTAGAAAATCTATATAAATCTCTATTGAGCGAACTTAAAATAGCTGTGGGAAATCGCTGTGTTAATCGTAGAATTCTATATCGCACTGAAGAATCCTAATAAGAACGAAAGTAATCTACGATTAATAAAGCAAGATTCGCTACGTGACATTTCTTGATGCATCAAATTTTCTCTTGCGGTGTACACTATTTCACAGTTTCCTTTGAAAGTTGTCGAAGGAGCTTCTGTTATAACTTCGTTCAATAGAGAGTTAGGGAGATCTTCTACTTCTTGGCTTTTATTCATCTAGTGCCTAAAGTAGCTCGTTGAAACTATTTTTTGAATTACATTGGACTCTAGCTTCTTGCTTTAAAGCAAGTACTAGGCGAAAGCACTCTTTACTAACTTCACCATCTTACAATCGATGGTAGTTTCTATCGTTTCTGTTCTTCTCAACAAGGAACTTGTCGTAATGTGTATTTGTTTGCGTTGAATAGGGTGTCTTTCCCCAGTTCGAACTTCGTTTCCTCCACAATGGCAAGGGTTTTGGGTTAAAACTGCTCTTTTTCAGTTCATGAACAACGGAAGGTCCAATTCCATAAATTCTTCCTATCAATTTGAACAATTTTCTTAATAAATTAGATGTTTGACAATAATGATACTATTGTAGTTCATGTGAATTAGCTTCACTCGGAACATTTGCTTTATATTACATACTTACAATAACTTTTACAATTAGGTACTGCGTTTTATTCTGGAATAAATCTAAATAACAGCTTATCGTGAAAAAACGCAAGGCAAAATAGGTACCAGCTTACCACTATAATTTGAGTTGATTTGCGTTCTTTTTCAAAAGCAATGTTGTAGTAGTAATCGCTGAATCGCGTACGTATCCCGTATTTTGATTACACGAATTATTTCCGCTAAAATAGAAATAGAAAACAATAGCGAGGTCACGTCGGGATTACGCGAAGTATCATTTAGATATTAATACATTTTCGAGAGAGCGGTTTCGAAATCGTGAAGCTCGGGTAGCTTCACGTGACACCGGGAGAATCCGGTTTTACGTAATGAGATTAAAACCCTCCGCGATGTAAATCGCGCAACGGGGGAAAATACGTAAAATAGTGTTCGTTCGTTAAACTTTTCGCATAAAAATGCTCCGCATGCAAAAGCGGATTTTTCGCTGCGCGCTAACAAAGTACGCTCCGGACCCGTTGATAAAATGATCGCTTAACAAGTATAATGGCGATGATTCGACTCGAATTATGGCTAATGAATTTTAATAGAGCACAAATTTATACAATTTACAACAACCGACGAATTCAATTTAACACTCAAATTAATTAAAATGCATTATTCTTTTATTCCGCAACTGTTGAAACGCTCGCTCGCCTATGATGCAACGCGGTATCGCCGCCGCCACCGCTGCCGCCACCGCTGCCGCCACCGCCGTCGCCACCGACGGCACCGTCCAACACAAATGAATGCGCATCATTCGAATGTATTTTTCAAACAATTGACGGTTAATTTTCCTTTCGCGCTTGAATAAAACATCGCGCAAAGAGGTGATGGTCTGGTCGGTTGAGGGAGCGCTTATCTTCGAGAAATTAGTCGCTTGCTTATTCTTCGTTTCGACGTCGAATGGGTAATTGTAGATTGTTTTTTCCATTACCTATTTATAACGCCGACGTGGTTTTACATATGGGAGTAGGCAATTTAATTCTAGAAAAATTAATGTCTTACCGAGTACCGGGCACGTATCGTCCTTCCATACATATTGTACGCATTTATACATTATGTACGTTTGTGTGTAGACAGGTAGACAAGTAGTGGACGCATACAATATTAAAATCGTTGGTACTCACCTGCAACAAAAGAAAAAGAACGAATTAGTCACGGAAATTATCGATTTTTTCTAGTTCGTACAATACTACCGCAATCATAAGTAATAACGGTCCTAACATTAGGCCTCGGGGCACACCTAATGCTAAACAGCAAATTACTAAGTAATAAGTATATCAATATGATAAGTATAGGAAAGGTCACGAAAAAATATATATACATTTAATTGTAATAATTATGTTAATATTTGGTTTGTTCTGGGAGGCATCACCAACCGGATTAAAGAAACAGTTTGCAAATTGTCTGTGATTCTTATCCACCCATCAGATCCGTTCTGACTAGTTTCTAATTTCTGTTCGGACAAACTTGGTGTGTAAATAAATTTTATTAATTTTGTAAGTATTTGATGAAACAAAGCATAAACCATACATGCATTACTCATCGCTACTCCGATACCAACACAAAGATAGTCACATATTCTCCTGTAAGGGACTAGTACCGGTTAGAATTTTGAAAAAGAAATGATTTTTATAACATTTTATGAATCCTTATACCTTCAGAAATCACCTCCTAAAATTTTGTAGTGAAATTTGAAAAAATAAGAGAGTTGTAGCAATTTAAATGCTAGTTGTATTTTTTTCATTCTTGGTGCATTTGTTTATGTTGATCTCGTCTACCGTAATTCACCAAAAAATTGCAGAAAAATTGCTGAAAAAATTTGGCAAGGGAAACAAGGTGGAAAGAAACGTGATTTTTACATCTCCTTTTCTTTGCAAAGCCGCCATTTTGCCGTCCTCTTTAAAATACTTCTTGAAATTTCTGTTTCGGACATGCCAATTTTGGAATTATCTCAGCGCAGTGTGAGGGTCTCATTTTCGAGGACTCGACTTTGGCGCCCTTTAGTAAATAATGCTTGATAAAAAAAAGCAAAACAAAATTAAGGTAATAAGTAAGGTAATAGCCCCTTAAAGAAGGAAATTTTGACTACTTTACAAATATTTTTCCTTTATTATATTTTATATTTGATAATAATAATAATAATAATAATAATAAAAATCCTTATTACCCAACAGAATAAAAATTTATAGGATAATACAAAACCAAGAGAAAAACAAAAAAAATTACGTATGCTTTCTACACAAAATTGAATTTGATACTATATTCACCGTCTACTAAAGCGATAGAAACAACTTCTTGACTCTCGGCGATTACAGTTTCGTCCGTTTAGCAGATTTGCATAAATTGCAATATTCACTTTCGTCCGGCCAGTAGGACAGGTCCAAATTAGGGATATACAGTTTCGTCCGGCCGGTAGTTGCAGGTAAAGGAGGATTAAAATTGTGCAGGTAAAGGAAAGGATTAAAAATGGCTTTAAAGCCGTTGAATATCAAGACATTATCTTTCTTTTCTAAACAATAATATTATAATTTGTGCAAATCTGCTAATCGAACCAATCGATACTTTCCCCACCCACTAATGGAAATTTCTATTTATGTACTTACTTAGAGAAATTACTTTTCAGTTAATTATTACATGTTAAAAGTGCAACATGGAAAATTTAAATGTGAGAAAAAGTGTTAGCAAGCGTGGTAAAGAAGTATTGTTTGTGAACAACTTCCGATACTGTTTTACGGAACAACTGTCAACTGGCGAAAAAAGTGGAGATGTCGGACACCAAAATGTACTGGTATTGTTTACACTATGGGTGAAGACAATTTGATATCCCGTTGCAATTTGAACCATGTCCATCCTGAATTAAGTGCTTCAGGAGTACAAAAGCAATTTCTTGTAGCGGCGGCAAAACGTAAAGCTACAGAAGAACTTAATGTGCAACCTAAACGAATTGTGCAGTCGCTGTTAACAAAATGTGACAATAGTGAATTAACGATTGCCGACTTGAAATCGGTGAAACGAAGTATCTATGGTGACAGAAGAAAGACATTTCCGAGTTTACCCAAAAATATAAAAGAAGTGTTTGAAACTTTGGAAAATATGAAATCCGAAATTAATACGAACAGAGAAGAAAAATTTTTGATTGTGAACGACAGCAACCATTGTATAGTAATATTCTCTTGTAAGTCAAACCTGGAACATTTGTGTAAGTGCAGAAAGATATTTATGGATGGGACTTTTAAATATTCCTCGAAATATTTTGTTCACTTATTTACCATTCATGGACAATATAACGGGCACTATATACCCCTAGTGTTTTGTTTACTCAAAAACAAAAGTTCAGAAACCTATAACCACTGTTTAAAGTTTGTAAGTAAAAAATGCGAAGAATTTTCGTTGAAATTCCATCCTGCGGAGGTTGTTATCGATTTTGAAATGTCGATACACAAAGCTGTCAATTCCATGTGGCAGAATATTAAAATAATTGGCTGCCGATTTCATATCTCTCAAGCCTGGTGGCGAAAAATACAAGAGCTAGGACTTACAAAACATTATAAAGAAAAAACAGACATTGGCAAATGGATTGAATACTGTTTCGGTCTGCTCTTCTTAGAACCCAAGAACGTTGGCAACTGTTTCGTATTTGATCTGATGCCCATAGCACCTGAAAATGATAAACTACAAGCATTTATGGGCTACCTAGTGGAAACTTATATAGAAGAGGTTTCAATATTTCCTCCCGAAATTTGGGCGGCTAAATGTGCAAGCAGCTCACGGACGACCAACGCATGTGAATCATTTCATTCACATCTAAATAAAAGTTTTAGTTTCTACCATCCAAATATCTTTGTCTTTTTAGAAGTTTTACGCCAGTATCAAGCTGAAATTTATATTCAAATAAAAAGTGTAAATAACCAAAGACAAGTGAACACTCACACACAAAAAACGCGAAAATTTTCTCAAGAAGAAAATCGAACAATACGATAACGAAGAACTGACGACACTGCAATATGTACAATTAGTTTCACATTATTATTCCTTCTAAGTACGTAATTTTAAAAATATTAGTTTGTAATTGTTCTACCATTTAAGTATTTCTTTTCTTTTTTCATTTGTTATTTTATATGTATATATATATATTTTTTTGTAATAGAATAAATTCTTAAATTTTAACTTATTGTGTTTTTTTCCGATTCAACACATAACCTACTCTGCCTTTTGTGTTCAATATATCTAAAGTATCATAACAAAGATGTTATTTCCACTAAAACTAATATTGAAGATACACCTCTAAATTAATATAAAAGGATTAAGTACTTAAAGATTATCGGACGAAACTGTACTCGTAAATACCCAAAAATTCGACCCGGACGAAACTGTAACACGGTGAAGCGGTTAGCATTATCAGAAAAGGATTAAACAAAGATTATCGGACGAAACTGTATCTGCCCTTGACTCTATGTCCCAATCTGGCATAGATAGGAGAGCAGAAATTATCTTGAAATCACTAATTTGCGAAGACGAAAATCAGAACTTTGGCGCCAAGCAAGAATTCTTATAGAATTGGTACTTCTACAAGCATTTTATCGATTGGAGTTTGATATGCAAATCTACGTTCGACAATCTTTAAATTACGAAAAGTACAAGACAAAAAGTGCGTTAAAACCCAACTTCTCGAAGTTCTCATTACTTCAGGATTTTAGATTTAATCGACGACATTACGTTGTTTCTTCCAGCCTTCTATGGGGCTATTGTTTGGTTTACACTTGGGCAACGAAATAATTTTTCCCAAAAGAAATATAGGTAATATTCCACCACAATCTTTGGCGCGGCCTATTCTTGAACTTGTAACAAGTTGCAGGCACAACCCAATTCAACTTCGGACGGAAAATCTTTGTTCTTGTTGGAATTATATATGCTTGCGTGTCGTTATAATAATGGTGTAGGAAAGTATTATAAGCCATTCGCTTTTGATCTTCTATTGGATCAAATTGTAGGCGTAACCAAATGTTCCTACAATGAAGGCAATGTTTTACGTCCGTTGAGACCACAGGAACCGAAAGTAGAAATTAGAAGGAAACGCGGTTTCTCACGTCGTAATTCTTTCTTTGCGTTCTCTAGCTTCTTATTCTGTGCATCCAGGTTTCTCGCGGCTTTCCTCCTCTCGTTCCTTCTTCTTAAATATCTTTCGCCATGCATAAACCCACATACTCGAAGAAAATGTCGGACTTGGATTCAACACGAAGCAATCAATCTTTTTCGCATACCTACCTATTCAATGGGCATAGCTTTTCAAAAAATCAGAAAAAGAAATGAAACCTTTTTTGAAAGGAAGACAGAAGAGCGCTAACTACTTTTCACAGCTCCTAACTTTTGAGTAAATTCCAACGAAGAAAATGAATCATCAAGAAGGGTCTAGATCAACACCAAGGGTTCTATATTATTAAACAATACTGAAGAGCTGTAGTGAGACATCAATTTAACACCCGAAAACGGCTGAATTTTTCAGAAAAAATCGAAAGCGGTGACACAGTTGTCAGACTCGTTTTCTACGGCAAGCTGGCTTATAATTGAAAATGAAATATCGAGACCTCGCTTTGACGTTGAAGTCTATGAAGTTCATTTTCTAAGAAGATGGCTCGATTTTTGAGGTGAAGTTCCACAAAGTTATTGGCGTACTTTGGAGGGTAAGTTCCAAGATAGTGGTTTAATTTGTAACCTCACTTCCTAGAGCAGTTGACACGGTCTTTGGTATATACATAGGTGTTCAATGATGCGATTTATTGCTGGGCATTATTCCTATGTCGCCCGTTCAGTTGTCAAACGCACGTTCCAACAAACCATTCGCTTTTGCATTTTTCAAAGGAAAGTAGCTTTGTTTTGCAGTTTTGTCAGGGCTGCTCAACATTTAAGAGAGTTATACACAGAATATTTCAAAACAAATTAGAATATTATGGGCCAACTTTTAAACTCATTGACTGCCACAAAACTGGCTTCTTCCCAAAAGTGAAATTCCAAGACGTTAGCTCAGTGTTCAGGTCGATCTATTTCTTGAATGATGGACCGAGTTTGGGGCTCATTTTCTAAGGAGGTGACTCAATTTTGGAGCCAGAGTTCCAGAAGGTCGTCAAATAGCCAAAACCATTTCTAATAATAATAGTGATTTACACTTCGGAAATAAATTTTAAGAAAGTTTCTTCCGAATTCATTTTCTAAGAGAATTGAGGGAGATGGCAGGAAGTATACTGGTCTACTCTGATTTTGGATATGGAATTTCAATGCTGATAATAATTTTATTGTTGGATTTAAATGCGAAATTTCAAGAAATTAGTCCAGTTTTGCACTTTACTAAAGGAATGACTTTACTTTCAAGTTTCATGAGGGTGACCTGATATCGAATGGTCTCTTCTAGAAAGAATAATTCAGGTTTTAATAACAAATTTCAAGGATGTGGTTCAATCTCGTGGAACTTGGAAAGTGGAAGTTCACATTGATCAAGATCACATCAAAGAGCTTTTTTAATTATATGGAGTTTGGGCAAATGTTTCGAAACTTAACTAAATTTTTAGCATATCTTTTCGTAGTGTTGAAGCGGTGATCGGTAGGTTCAATTTTGGAAGTGCATTCAAAACTTTTCCTATTTAATTCTGTAAGAAACAGATTTTATCTGGTGCAAAATGTGAACGGGTTGAACCGGGAATCTTGTTGAGATAATTGATCTAGAGATGAAAAACGAATTGCAAGTAGTTGAGGTACAATGATTCTTCAGCAAATCGCCCATAGAAAAGAGTATGAGTTGCTAATCATTTACTGTTAGCTATAGTACTTTCTTCTTTTTCTTTTGCTTGTGTCGCTTCAGCCATTGGATTGGGACTGCGGTCCTGATTTCGGCGGTTTCTTCCAGGCTTTCTCGGTCTTGTCAAGGATTCCAATTCTTCTACTCTGTTAGTTATACTACCAAAAAATAAGGTTGTAGTTCTGTCCACAGCTTCCCTATAAAAAATTGACTAACATATTTCTTAAGCCTGGCCCAATTCAAGCTCTACCAAACTAAACTTAATGGTTTTAAAGCCTAGATAACTCCAAGGATGCTACTCATTATGATTGCTAAATAAGCATACGACACGACCAGGTATTCACAAGTTTCTTCCACTTAATACTTTCACGATTAAATTTTCAATACAACAACCTGCTACCGTTTTTCTTCATCGCTACCCCAATAATAATACACATCCACGTCGTCCAACAGGGGGAGGTTGCAAAGCCACCGGTGTCATCTACTGATGCCGGGATAGCGTACAACCCCCATTTCCTCGGTTCGCAGGTCTTTAATTAGTGCAATAGAGGTTTGTCGCAGTACGTAGGGAGAGCTCTCGCAGACTGGCGCGGTAATTGCGTTGTCCAGAGAGGGTGCGAAGAGACCGAGGGAGCAAGTAGCTTTTCGATTAAGCCACTACCAGCACAAGACTACGAGGGTTCTATTTGATATCAAATCGCGAAGAATCGCACGCTTGCATCCGAATGAAATCTATAAATTTCAAGCGACATTCGTGTCGCCATAGAAATATTATTTATTAGTATATATGAGAATGTCTGCAACATCGTATACATAAATCAACGTGAAACATCTTCATCTTCAACGGATCGCACTTCGAGACTTTGATTGATAGTTATTAGTGTTTTGCTCCGTACGTCTTATGCAAACTTTGAAATTAGAGACATTACTTACGAGTCTCCCGTGATAAATTAGTCGTTGTATCGGAGCCAAGTGCATTCAACGCGAAGCTGACGCTCCACCGTTCACTTTATCCCCCACCTTCGCCGTCTAAATAGTTCGTTCTTTCAAGTTCGTCCATAGCAATATGGACTAGATTTCTATCAAAACGGTGCGAGTGTCCTGAACTTATTCAGCGAAAAACGTCGGAATAACGGTCGTAGACAAATTGAAAACTTTTGTGCCGTTAAGATGCGTATTCCGCGAGGCGATTGACTGTAAGAATTTGCTACACGCTTCCTTCTATACCAGGTGTTTCGAGGGATTGAGTACCCAGAAATAAAACAACTGTACAGCAATAAGTGCTAGACGGGTACTGAAGTGTACCTGCAGTTTTTCTGGGGATGGTAAGTACCTCGACTTCTATGTTAGTAGGTACACATGTCTTCAAAAGACCCAAGTCCGATCCAGGAATCTAATAACAGAAAACTTCGTGTACCAGTATAAATGCAAATATATAGTTCTGAACCAATGAGTAAACAGCTTCGTAGTTAATTTTCCTGGAGTACAAGGCTCAAATTTCACGTTTAATGCAAAGAAATATAAAAAGTGCCGTGGTTTAGAAAGTATCATAGACCACAGGGCATTACCTGGACAAGCTCTCTTTTAGTCTTGGAACAATTTGACCTCCCTGTTTCAAAAACAATGGACAAACAAAAATCCTAGTTTACCTGTCGCCGATATCGCAGGTAGTATTGTGTAACTGTAGGTTGTAGCCCAAGGTGTATAACACGTACAATTTCCGTCGTTCTTGCCAAGCCATGTGTACGATGTAAATGTATTTCCAAGTTAAATTCGCATCCGTCATCAGCATTAAATAACTACATCCCTTAGGCCACAGATCTCTAACTGCGATTTCACCAACTCTATAAAACTGTCTTTGCAGCTTCTAGCACATTGTTGTTCCTTTCATATTAACGGCTAACAAAGTTCGAAATTTTTCGTGATTCGATCCCGTGTGCTTGTTGAACGTGCAATATACAAATACTTGGATGCGAAAGATGGAAAATGAATCAAAAGATAGAGCTGCATTAGACATTTTTGCAAGGAAAGTCCTAAGAAGAATATATGGTGGGAAAGAAGTGGAGGTCTCTGGACGAGGAGTGCAAAACACGAACTGATGGAACTACATTGGAGAACCATCCATAATTGATACGGCGAAAGCTTAGAGAACAGGACGGCTGGGTCACGTTGCAAGGATAGAGGTAGAGATGGTGGCGAAGGAGGTGTTGACGAGAAGAGTATCGGGGAGAAGAAAAAGGGGAAGACCGCGAGTTAGAAGGCTGTAGGTTGTGGGGAGGCACTTAAGGAAGATTGGGAGAAGTGACTACAGAAGGGCAACCATGGACTGAAATGGAAAAGAATTTCTAACCTAGCCATGGGCCTTTTTGGCTCGTAATGCATGTAGAATAATTGACAAAAAGCGGAAAGCAGCCCTATTTCCAAGGGCACTTTTCACTCCTTCAGAAAAAGAAACCAACTTTTTACATAGTCCTACCAGCACTGCATAATTACGAAGTTTCATTGGAATAGGGGTTCCTGCAAATCGGTGAGGGCGGTAGGAAATAAGAAGATTAAAAGAACTAAGAGAAATGGTCACAGATCCAATCATTTTTCGACAGCTCTTCTGAAGCGCTATACGTGCACGTATTTGGTGTTTTTCTTCTTGCAACAATTGCAGAGTAATAGGCTTCTCATCTCTTTAAAGGTTGTACTGGCCGAAACTGAAGCCGCCCTTTAGATAGTCTTACCCGCTCTATATAATTTATAAGCTTCATCGGAATCGGTGTGTCCGGGTTGAGAATCTTTCCTCATTTGCAAGTTCTTAAAATTCTCAAAGATGCGAACAGAGGGGTACACGAGACTGACGAGACCTTTGAAAGTAGTGTGTGCAACGATGGCGTACTAGTTTACAATGTTAAGAGCTTCTACAGCTTGAATTTTTTTCAATAATAAGTGAATTTCGAAATAGTTTTCGAACCGACTAAAAAGATTAACTTAAAGCGATCTTGAAAATAAGTACCGAACACCCATAACTTGGCACTTGTGGCACTGTGACAAAGATTGCTCCCGCACTAAATTAAGTTTCGAAGGACCAGTTAGGTTGGGGTTTAAATGAAGACTCATGCACGCACTTAAACCAACTTCTAATAAATCATAAGTTATTTGGTATAACATGTCTACACGAAACCAATTTTTCAAGTCCAACCATCACAAAAATAAATTGATTCAACTAAATTGCTGTGACCCGAAGATCTTGCTAATGGATACTGAAAGATATTGACTGTGATGAGAGGGTGGGGTTGGGGTTTGTAGTGCGTTACTGTGTGATGTGGACGGTTCCATATTACCCATCTTCACAAGAAATACCCTGAGGTGGGTAAAAGTTGTTCGCGAAAACGGTAAGATTTTCTCTGGGTGGACAAGATGAAGTATAAAGAGAGACGTAAAAGGAAAGTTCTTTAAACTTGGTTGGCTTTTATAATACCAACTTCGAAGACGAAAGTTTTAGATGGTACGGGAGAGGATGCTGTCTTTTGTCAGCTACCGCCATTTCTACCATGAAGTTTTCGAAACTAAATTCAGTCAATTTTCTGGATGGATCGAATGGGCACGGAGCACCATGCAGGAAAATTCGATTTTTTCAACTTTTTTTTAAAATCTAATTAAACGAATTTTATGCGTACCGCGCAAAAATCTAAACATTAACGTCATTGTGCCCAGGCCTGATTGTCGCTATACGATGTCTGATCTCGTATACGGCTAACGCATTATCAGAGAATTATGATGGGGTGGAAGAGGTGGAGGTTGATGGGATCGGGACATAAAAATCCTTTTTGTACTTTTTCACCCCGGTCGTATCCGAATAGGAATAATTTAAGAGCTGTTTACATATGCAGTTGTTCGTCGCATCGCGCAAAAATATACATGCATATGGAGAGCACGAGGAGGAGGGTTGTATGTACGTATGTAGTACAACACCTCGCGCGTACCTGCGAATACATACGCGGACATGTAACATGGGTGCATAAATCTCCGGATACATCTGGAAAAATACACAAACAAAGCGTGCGCGGATACCTATACATATGTAAACGTAATACCGTAGTCGATGTGTGTGATAAAAAATGGAGCACGTATCATCATCACCACACATCCTCCTGTGCACGTACGCCCTACACGTCGTCCCACCGTCCTCGTCCTACCGCCTGTACGTTACGTTATTTCGCATCGGAGAAAAAATATAAAAAGCGTCGCGGACCGAGGCTTCGGCGTCGCTGTTGCGAAAAAAGCTCCGCGCTTCATTATCAAAGTGTCGAACTGTATTGAACATGTATGATTCATGTTTCGAAACGACAACTTGAATGCAAAAATATGCACTCCTCGCTCGCGTCATAAACAGGACATATATTGCACTATACATTATTAATAGAGGATGAAATATGAATCAAAAGGATGAATACGACTCTCTTCTTCTCTGTCGACGTCGAGCTTTCGCCGGCCTACAGTTACACCCACGCGTCGATGACACCCTCGCCGAACCCCCTTGTTGTGCGCCTACTTCGTCGTCGTACGATGTTTAGTCCCCGAGAGCTGCGCGTTTTCTTTATGGAAAACTCTGTTTATCTTAGGAATGGAGCGCGAAAGAACCGACAACGGGCTACGGAAAGTTATGATTTATGATGAAAGGATTTTGGAAAGCATGTGCCGTACACGTAGACTATATACAAAATCAACAATACAGACGGTTTCCGAAAATGCATCTACGCAATTTTCAATAGAACGCTTGTTGTTCTAATTTTCTTTTCCAAATCGAGAGCTCGGAAATGACTTGGAACCGGACATCAAGCGCATCGAGTCTATATCTTTAAAGTAAAGTGAAAAATGATCTTTTACGAAACGCTTTTCACTCCTTCTTTCCGAGTTTTTATTGTATAAAGGACCTTTTATGTTCTTATCACAACATAATCAGTAATCGTCAGTTACCCGAAGGTGTGGAGGTTCTCTGTGTAGATTTTCTCTGCAAATTGGTCCCACTCGTTTCTGTTCATAACCAGCTCCTTTACCTCCGACCAACTCAATATTTCACTTATACTGGTTTCTTTCCAGCCCTGTTACTTCTCACACTGTTTTAACCCGTCTGTCATCTCCCACACGTGACCCATCCTTTTTAACGTCATTTTTTCGTTATTTTAAAGCTAGAAATGTCATTGGTCTACATCCTTAGCGAAAAATTAAAAATCAAACTACAACTCCCAGTGGAAAAAAGCGAACATAAAATCTAAATACCATCCACCACAAACAAATCACATCCCCCATGAAAGTTTATACCTAGTCGAGGTGTGGAATTACGTATAAGTAATGTGAATGTCAAAGCAAGGTTAATGAAAAAGATGCAAATCAAGCAGCAACAATTTGGGACTTTCTTCAGTAATAATGGATCATTTTCTAGTCTTTTACCGAATCTATAGTGGGTTTTTGTAATCTTTCATCCGAGAGTGTAATTTAGTTCTTTTCCCGTAGGTTCAATATTAATTAATTGTGTTTGCTAAAAATGTGGTCGATTTTTCTAATATTCTATCTAAAGTTGCGGATTCCAAAATATAGCTCTCGCGATCCCCCAGAAATTAAGCACCACACGAAGTCTACGAAGGCGCCTTAGAAAAAGACATTAATTTATATCTTGTTTTCTTCGCCATATGAATAAAGTATGACAAAAAGCAAGGTGAGGGAGTGACCGCCAAAATTCGAACTAGGGGCCCCTTTGAAAATAGGTTTTGGAAACAGCCGTTCTAGAGGGTGTGTACGGACCTATATTATACCACAGAATATTCGCAGCACGATGCCACTCGTGTTTGCCCGTAATTAAACCTGACACCCACATTGGTAGTTGTTGATCAGCGAGGAAGCAAAATTAAACTCACCATCTACATTGCAGCCACGATGGAGGAATCTAAAAGTCAACTACTACGTCCTGGATTCAAGAAATGGGAAGTTTGCTCCTAAACCTGACAAAAATCCTCGAACGTGCAATATGTACCATTGACATCAAATACCAATGAGGGAGACGTTGCGCGTATGCACTAGCATATTTTTGTAGAATACCAACGGAAAACGAATGTAATCGTATCCCCGACGAAAGCTACAACCTCTGAGAAACAGTCATTAAACATAAATCGCATAACTCCAAATGGGAGGCTAGAGCAACCACACTCACCAATGAGTATAGATCCGTGGTATAATATAGGTCCGTACACACCCTCTAGAACGGCTGTTTCCAAAACCTATTTTCAAAGGGGCCCCTAGTTCGAACTTTGGTGGTCACTCCCCCATCTTGCTTTTTGTCATACTTTATTCATATGGCGGAGAAAACAAGATATAAATTAATGTCTTTTTCTAAGGCGCCTTCGTAGACTTCGTGTGGTGCTTAATTTCTGGGGGATCGCGCGAGCTATATTTTGGAATCCGCAACTTTAGATAGAATATTAGAAAAATCGACCACATTTTTAGCAAACACAATTAATATTGAACCTACGGGAAAAGAACTAAATTACACTCTCGAATGAAAGATTACAAAAACCCACTATAGATTCGGTAAAAGACTAGAAAATGATCCATTACTACTGAAGAAAGTCCCAAATTGTTGCTGCTTGATTTGCATTTTTGACGAAGAAGCTGAAAACCAGCACCAATCTATGACCATGAAAAGAAAACAAATTCGAATCACATTTTCTAACGATAAACTCTAGAAAGCAACTGCATCCTCGGCGAAAGGACTCAAAAGAGTCCGAATTCCTGATGAGAAAGTTGAAATCTCAATTTTACCCTTGACGAAAGACTACAGATGCCAACTACATCTTTGGTGGAAACATTAGAAAATTAGCAACTAGTTCCGAACAAAAAAGTGAGCTGTACACTTCGATAAATATTCGAATCACATCCTCGATGGAAGATTTCCAGAAGACCTATATTCTCGGCGAACTGGAAAGCAAGCAATACGATGCAAAAATTTCAAATCTCCCTCTTATATGGAAGATGCAATTGGTCTTCATATGTAAGAAACAAATTGCGAACTGAGCGATAACTTCTGACAAAACTGCAAATGCGAATCACATCTAAGACGAAAGGCTATAGAAGCGAATCAGAGTCTTTGCCGAAAAAGAAGAACTTCAAAACGAGTACAATTCCTGCTCAGTCACCTCAAAAATCAACTACACACCAACGACAAACTTAAAAAACCTGGGCACAGTTTCCAGCCGAAAATTTAACTGTTCATTTCCAACGGAAAACGCCATAAAAGAATGGAACCGCTTTCCATCTAAATATGTACCTGTGATTGGAGGTTTTCTGCCGCTTTTTGCACGCATCTTCAATCGCTTCGGTATAAGAACAGGTCGATTACCTGGACTAAAAAAATGAAGAATCTAATTTATGTACATACTTCCGATGAAAACCCTAACCATCCAAAAAAAAGAATATAGAAATTTCGGCAAATGCTTGAAAAGAACAGATTGGTTTAAAGTACTCTGTAAAGCATTTCAGACCGGAATTTTGCTGAAAGATTTGACGTAATTTAATCATTTGACTTCGCTTCGATACCGACAAGCAAGCGTGGTCGCTATCACAGGTGTTAGTGTTTTATCTATGGTTGTTATGGTATCTTATGCATTATTATTTTATGTAGACGTAGAATAAAGACATATAAGTTTCCGTGAGTGATTTTGTTTTAAGAACGTCGCTCCCCTACAGTTAAAACGAAAATTTTATGATATTCTGGGTTCCCTTTCGGGTGATTAAATCGAAGTGACACCGAAGAAAAATGGTTATATTAGTTCTGAAGCGATTTTAAACGGCTGTACTGATAAAAATGTTATAATATTAAGGCGATCTTGAAAAGAATTATGTAATCAACATTCTTAAGAATACAGCTGTAATTATGCTTCAAAAAGAGGAAAAGTGACATACTTATCGATATTGAGAGAAGTGTTTCAGGACCGATTTTGCCACAAAAACCACATAAGAAATCCTGAAACATTTTGATGCACTCCATATTATTCTGAAAATTATCTAAAAATCAAGATTAATTAAAAAGTTATGGTTTGGGGCAGTTTTAGTAAATGTAACTTTGCAATTATCCAATCCAACTTGAAGCAATTTGAAAGACGATTTGAATTTAAGTTTAAAGTTTAAAGGTCAAAAATAATTTAATGTATCCTCTCAAGAATTTCAAGAATTTCCTTTTTACATATGAAGATAACATAGTATCGTGGTGTAATTCGCAAACCAACTAAATTCCTATCATTTAATTCCTCAATGCACATACATAAATTTGCCATATTACATCGGGAATGCTCGCTTTTTAAAAACCTACATTATTCCTAATACACGCTCCGAAAAAATCCGATAAATTTTATTTGGGGCTTTTAACGGGGTAGTACATTTTTGTGTTCCTCACCGCATATATGTCTACATAGCGTACATACACGTGCACGTAGCATTCCCGTTCATTTTTTTCGGCGGCTCTGCATAACAACGACAACAACAACAACAACAACATATAAAATATAAATATTACAAGCGGGCGAAAATGAGATGGCGGCGGATTTTTTCGTACGCGTTCGCGTCGAGGGGTCGAAAAATATACAAAAACACATCTAAAATTTATCAAAATGGATTTCGGCAGGGACGAAATGAAGCCGAACGGTAAATCAACGGGCGAAACGTATGAAATAATAATAATGAGGCATAATAAATTGCGTTTTAGGACGAGGAGGTAACGTAACAAAATCGCCGCGGGAAAGATGTGAGGGTTGTGAAAACTTTAAAACGAAAACGTACGAAAGATGAGATATAAGATATGTATGAGGATTGCTTTATTTATGTTATGTCGAGATGTCTTCCCTGTTGCAAGTTCTAGAAGCGGTGTAAATCGGAGAAGAGTTCTCAAAAAGACTAAACGAAATACCAAAATCGATTCTTCGTTTCTGTTTGACATCGTCATCTCTTCGGAACAGCAACTTCTTGTTTTCTTGGAGTTGATTTCAGCATAGCTGCCTCATCTACAGGTAGAATAAAAATATCTTTAGCAATCCTTCAAGTGTAACGAGAAAGGTGCAAGGATGACTGATTGTGAGATATTTTGCTGTGTCTTAAGAAGATGGGATGTTTAGAATTGATACATATACTGCGAAGGAAAAGGAGTCAGGTTTCGCCGGCAATAAGTAGATGCGATTGCAATGGGTTCAACAACACACAAATTGGACACTTGAAGAACGGGAAAAAGTCGAGTCTAAATTCAAAGTTTTTGGTTGGAGGCGTAGTCTTTGTGCGCAGGTCAGCAGGAGAACGGGCATCTGATCAATGTTTAGTATCTACCGTAAAACATGGTGATGGCACTGTTATGATGGCAGAATCGGCAATATTTGTAGAATCCAAGAAGTAATGAGGGATGAGCAATATAAAAATATCCTCGAAAATAAAATATTGCCATCTGAACTGCGAATTTTTCGACAGGGATCTACATTTCTTCGCGGAAATAACCCGAAGCACTCTTCGAAGCTACGCAGAGAATACTTAGACAAATGTTAATGTTATGGTTTGACCACTAGAGTCTCCTGATCTCAATCCCCTTAAGCTCTTGCGGGATAAGCCCGACAGAAACGTCAGAAAAGTTTGCTTTACTTCTACTGAACGCTTGTGGAATATTTTGCAGGCAGAATAGAACAAGATTTCACCAGAAACTTTAATAAAATTGCTCAATATGATGAGGGAACTTTATGAAGCGGTTACTCCACATAATGGTGTAGACAGTGGGGAGAGAAAATTAATAATAGTATTGTTATTGTAATGTATTTTTGCTAATGTTTTATTTGCTTTAAATATACTATAAATACCACTTACCAGAAGTTTTAAAATCTACTCTCTAACCCGAAAAATACTCCATTTTCATGGTGGGCAAATACTGTTAAGCGATAGTAGGTTTGCGGGCGCATACAGTGAAACTCAGCTTTGTCATTAGTCATTTCCTAGTTATTCCTTGTTCACCAAAGCACAAAAACAAACAAAATCCATTGAAAAGAATAACTCATATGCTTTCACGGTTATTGAAAATAATTTCAAAGTCTGTGTTATAGTTATAGTGACACTATATCACGTCCATAAACTCCTCACCATAACTTCTATTTAATTAACCAATTTTTGCCCGAATGACTTTTTTTCAATTTTTCAAGTTTTTGCCTCTTATATATATATATATATCACCACCAACAGAAAAAAAAAAAGTAAATAAAGAATATATATATAAATAAAAAAAGAAAATGTAACACAATAAAATATAATAATATAATAATAATAAAAATAATGAAACTAAAAAATCAACAAATTAGTTAGTATATAATTTTGACACTATTATTTCTGAAATTTAGATAAATCTAAAGTAGAAGTACTCATCCAAACTATAGAACCGATCTTTTAGAAGCAATTGTTTAACTTATTTTCTCTTCTTCGCTCAAATGCGAAGAAAACACAGTACTTGGGAAAAACAAATCTTTGAATTATTTCTTCGGATTTTTGGTGTTCCAAAAATGGTACATTGGGAAAATAAGGGTTCTTTCCTTAAAAAAAAATTGTTTAAAAAATGTCTAATTCAATATTCACTAAAATTTGCAGTAAGTAGAATCAACGAATATGAAAGTTTTTGGAACATTGTTCATGCAAATTAATTTTTCAGTTCTCGCAAAGTTTGGTGGAATTTTTCTTGCATAGGGTACATCTATTTTGCTTAGGCGCATCTACCATTCAATAATCAATGCGATCAAACCTAATTACACAAGCAACTCTACTGGAAATTTCCTTCTAACGTTTAGGCCTTGCTGCCCACTTATGGGTGTTTTTATTTTATATTTGCAAGTAAACGTTTACTACTTCGCGAATGAATTTGAAATCAAATTTTTCACTTGTTCTCTTTTTGCACAACAGGTCGTCAAGTGTTATGCATGCTAGCATCAATGCAAAAAGTAAATGCGGTACACCACCTCTTCTTAGATCAAATGGAAATCCTATAGCGATGTATATTTCCATGAATACGATCGACCCCCCCTCCCCACCTCACCATGTGTTTGTAATATTGCTGGGCTACAGAAGCAGTACTTTCTTCTGCGCAGTTTCAGTTGTTACCCAACATTGCGTCTGTTGTACTAGTTCTCAATTGTATTTGCTGTATTTGTCTTCTTCGTCACCACTGCCCCCTTCTGAGACTATACCATCTTCTGGAAGTGTAATAAATACATCGGCAGACCCAAAGCCCTCGCCTTCCACGATTGCAAGTAATTCTTCAGTTGTTAAAGGTCTACATATTTATTTCGATTAGAATATATTCGTATGGCCAGTGTTCCAATTTTGGAACATATGTAGAATGCCAAAAATGAGTATCCATGTGTTAAGAGAAAGCCAAATATAATAACCATGCATTATGTGAATACAATAAAACAAATATTTCACCAAAAAAATAATTAGTTACTTTCTAGACGGAATCGTTGACAAAAACTTGCAAATTGAAACCACGACTTTTACACCTTCGAACTCACGGAGCACAAAACTTACGATTTAAAGATCAAATTACAAGTGGTAGAGGTAACATCATCGCTCGGTCTGGGGTAGTGTATCGATATAAAAAATGTTCCATTTATGGAACACTGGGCAAAAATGTGTTAAATTCGGTGACTCGTTTTCTCTAGCAACGAGGCTCATCTTCATCTTACCGAAGCATGCGGTAAGGTCCGGTTTGTGGATGGTGGTTCGTTGTTGGGTTCATTTAGGCCTCATGCAGTGAATTTGACCAAGCCAAGCTTAAGGAGTGACATAGCGTGAGAGAAAAAGCGTGTAAGGAGTCCTTTCGTTCTCTTAGTTTTCGGATACTTTTAGGGCATCACATCTTAAATCTTACCTCTCGTCGGGTCTCTCGCATATACATACATACATACGTTCCGATTCGCCAAGATGAAATAAAGGAGAGCGCAAGGTGGGCGTGGGACATAAAGCGACGCGAAGGCGGTTCCGAGAGAGTATAATTTCAGACTTAATTGATGGTATTTTAAAGTTAGACCGTAAACGAGGCCCTAAATCATCCGCTGTGTAGCAAATGTTAAGGTGGCAACATCGGTAAAGTTTATAAGTGATGTATGTGCATTGTAAATTACCCTCCTCCCGCGCGCCCCCATCCGAGTCCTCATCCTCCGGCGCCATTAGTAGCGGCGCAACCGCTTTCGAAACAATAAGATGCAGTGTATGGCATTAACGATATCCATTATCTTAGAAGGGATATTATAAATGCTTCCTAACAACTTTCGGGAATGAATCTCGCTTATACGAACTAGAACTTTCAATAGCGATTCTCTCGCGAAGGAAACTCGCGCGCGGGAGGCGGCGGCGGCGACGGCGTAGGAATCGTGCAGGAAGGTGAATTACAATATTCCGAAGAGGTAAAGAGACGACGGATAGGGAAGAAGGAGAAAGGAGGGTGTAGCGGGCGCAGCAGACGAAGGAGAAACGGCGGTATGGGTTGAGGCGAAGGAATTTCCAGACGAGAAATTTAATATAATGCAATATTTAATATAATATATAGAGAAATATTCCCGAAGAGCTCTCTCCAGAGAAATTAATTTCTCAGTAATCCGAGACCGGCAGTAATTAAGCAGGCGGGAGCAGCTGGCTGCGGACTCGGCTAAAGAAAGAGCAAGACGAACGGATCCGGACGGAATCTCAACGATCTATCATTGCGTTTTATACCCAATATCCCCTCGGTATGGCTCAATTAAAAGACGTCCAACCATCCAGCGGTAACGGAACTCCTCCTACCTTGTTCTTTTCTACATCCTTCGGCGGGGTCTTTCAGCGCGCGATGATCACCTCTTAATAATTAAAAATTAGTTTCAAAAAATATGTTGTTCATGTAAGAAACGTCTACAGTGGGTGATCGCTTAACGAACATAATCCGTTCAAAGACGACGGTGGGCTAATCGAATTGTTCGTTCATCGATTTACCATAGATTTTTAAGGGAATTTTGCAAACCCGTAAAATAAATTAAAATTATGTAGTGCACTCGTTGCACGACTCTCTGTGGAAGTTGCCTAACAAACGAACCTCAGTGTATGTCATTTATTGGAGAATTTGTAGATTTCTATTTTCTATTCTTTGTAATTGTAACTCTCCCAAATATCTTTTGAAACTTGCTTTCTAATTAAAATTATTGTTAACACGACGTTTATTTATCTTGTTTCCTTTTTTCGTTTGTGACGCGTTAAAGAATCTGTCCAGTGTCGAATGCTACTCTCTGCTCTTCAGGATTCTTCGAAAATGATTAATAGCATGGTCGTTGTACAGATCCTCAAGCTTATTGACTTCAACCTGATTTGGGCGCCATTCTGAAACCGTTTTTCTGACATCCTCGCACTTTCTAAAAAAATCTTTAACCGCAAATATCGGCGTTGGTCCTCTTTCGTCTTTTCATTTTTCAGGAAGCACGTATTAAAGAGTTTATCGGTTTTTGATTCGAGGGCTCTTGCAATTCTTCTGTCATTAAATCATTTTCGGGTTACATTATGAACTCTTCGTTGTCATCTTCATTCACCTCCAATTCCAGATCTGCAGCAGTTGACACCATTTCTTCCATAATTTCAGGGACATTACCTACGTTTCCCTGAATCGAGAATGAACACGATTTTCGTCAACCAGAATTCAATTGTCGTTGACAGACTTCCTTTTGAATGAGACGGATAGCTTCAAGAAAATCAAAACTTATGTTTCCAAAACGTTTCTAATGTCATCGTTGAGAGGAACTGGTTAGGCTCAAAACATCTACGAAACAGCGCGCGTGTATACAATTTCTTGAAACCCGGAATCTCTTGATCCATTGGATGAATGAATCTTTGGAGGCAGACACTGAACTGTTACCCATGGAAATTGTTCCAGCAAATTATCTTCAAGATTTTTTAGGTGACTTGGTGTTTTGTTCAATAGCAACAGTGCTTTCAAGAGTAATATACTAGACCGTAAGTTACAATGATAAGGGGGATTTAGAAGAAGCATTCGAAGAAACGAACCATCAAGAGTACCCTCCTAGACAAAAAAAAAATATCAAAACAGATTAAAGCAGAAATTTTTAAGAAAATACGGATCTGAAGTATGGACAAAAACAAGGAATCAAAAACTGAAAACACAAAGCATTAAAATGAGATTCCTCAGAAGGATAGATAGCAAAACAAGACTAGATAAAGTAAGAAATTGTACAATCAGAGAAAAAATACAACCCCTACAAAACAAGATAGAAGAAGGACAACTCAGATAACTAGGAAATGCTATGAGAATGGGAGAAGATAAACTTGTCAGAAGAGTTTTCAAAGCCAAAACAAGCAAAAGGAAACTAAAAGGGATACCAAGGAAGTGTTGGATAGGGGAAGTAAGGGAAGCGGCGGAGAAAGGAAATATAAATTGGAAGGAAATCCGAAGACAAGTCCAAGACAGGAAAACATGGCAAAAGGCATGGAAAAGAATCGCAACCAACTCCACGAACCCGACACCCGGAAAGGTATATGTGTTAGGATTAAGTAAGTAAGTAAGTAAGTTACAATAGCATAGAAGGAAGAAAAATATATTTGCGATATCTGGTGATAAACGGAATCAGATAATCGACGATAGGGACTTGATTAATGTGTCTGGACTACGCAAATCCCTCATCTCCCTACAAGCCAAGCATTTTAACGCTGGAGTTCGTCCCTTTCCTCTGCATGTCCAATTTTAGTTGTTGCGTCCTCTCGATGTTAAGCATATTATCCATTAGCCGCAAAGCAATCTCTTGATTCTTTCATAACCACTTTAGTTCACTCGAATAATTTGTTTCGTGTGTTTTCTTGCAATACCAATGGCGTATCATCAGCATTAAGACACACTTAGTTTCCCAATTAAGGTATTTAATTAATTTGATTGGTATATAGCGAGTCATCCAAATTCTATGAATTACCAATTTTAAAACATCTTAGCGTGCTAATTCGGGCCAAAGACATAACGAAATTTACGTTTTTATATGAAATTATATTTATGTTTGCTGTTGGTGCTAGGGCCGGAAACGATGTTTAACTTATACTAACGTATAATAAGGGTTTGTTGCGTTTTAAACTTTGAGGTTGTTATTATCGAAAAATGAGGACAACGACCGTCTTTAGAAAGTAATTTCCTCCAACTTTTATGCAATAGGAATTCACGGTAAGATACCTTTAGATTGGCTTAATCAGTTCTATTACTGAACCAATCGCCCGTCCCGCTTCGACTATTCAAAGACTTAGATAGGTCGACATCTTTAAGTTTTCGGAGAAACGTTTGAAAACCAATGTAGTCATCATACGAAAACATTTTCCCTAAAATTAGAGGTAATAGAACTCAGAAAATCGAACGCTGATCAACGTAAAATCAAAATTATCGTTGCGGCGATATTTCGCTTTATTCCCTCATAACTTATAGCATCGTCCCGGATTGATGGTATTCAACATTACGTTTGAACCATGACTGCATCCATTGACCTGACACGCTTGTCCCAGCTGTCTTCATAGATATATACATCCCCGGATATATGCACGACCCGAATTAAATATTAATCGTAATAGAGGCTAGAGTAAATTATATCCCATTAGGTGAGTAATGTGTTTAACCTGTTATCATCGCATTACACCGGAATTAACATGGCATCCAATAAATCCTTTAGTATATCTGTATGGGATGGCATCGATCTATCTATCACTACGCCCTCATTATCATAAAGATGTTAGTGCTTAGATTAGGCTCGAAGTAAATTTGCTTCTGCGTGTATCTGCGGTACTAATTATAAGCGAGAGGGGACTATCTATCTACATATGTGTCCGTTTGGAGAGGCGCTGGCCGTCGCTCTTCGAGATCTATTAATAAAATGAGCGTGTCTTAGGTTACAAATGAGCTTCCGATAATGCGGGTTAAGAAATAGTTTGAACAAAATGGTCATCTTAAAACATCTTTCTGGAACCAAAGCCGCGGAGCACGTTCCTTTTTCTCATCGTTTTTTATTTGGACTTGTGTCTCTTGTGACCTGAACATCCTGCTTCCATAACGTCTTCCGTCTCCTAAATAGGACGACACGAATGCCATGTGCAGGCCCAAAAAATATTATTATTTATGATACGGTAAATCTTTGCACCCATTTGGGAATATTGAAATTCAGAGAAAACCCAATTTATTTCCGGCTCCCATTAATTCATACCTACCTTTGTACATTCACTATCCAAAATCCTAAAGTTTCGTAGACTACGTACATAGACTGTGAAAAACAATCACGCAGTGTTTATTTAGAGCAACTTTTTATCTGTCATTTGACGTTTTAGTTGTTGAAGTTACGTTCACTATAACTCACCTATTTTTTTTTAAAAAGGCAAAATAAAATGGCACTAACCAAGGAATACTTTCGAATCATAATTTATACTATGATTTTAGGTTTAAGCGCTTGCGAGTGCAAAGAGAGTTTTCACTAAACAAGCACCTATTTCGGCTACAACTTACCGATGGTATGAGGAATCTGAACACGAAAGGAATTCTGTTCAGCATCAAAAAGGAGTAGGGCGCCCTCCTACGGTTGTTAACAACAAAAACATTGCTGCTGCTAAAAAGATAATTGAAGAGGACAATAAAGCCACATATGCGGTAACAGAGCATCAACTCCAGATTACATCCTCAGCTCTTAAAACAGTAATACAGGATCGCCTGCATTTAGAAAGAAATGGTAAGTCGTTTTGTGCCGCATCATCTTCCTGGCTTCCAAAAATCAGAGCGTGTGAGAATTTGTCATGAAACTTTAGATTCAATAAATAATGGCGGGCACCAAACTTTTTTTCCAAAATGGTGACAGCTGACGAACATCTATGTTCTCGTTGTCGGCGTTCCTACCCGGCAAGAGAGTCGTGTGTGGATTCACAAAGATGGGAAAACTCCTACAATGACTAAGAAGCAGCCAGCTATGAAAACGGTTATGTATGTGGTATTCTTCAGAAGTACGGGCTTAGTAAATGAAATTAAGCTAAATGGGCAAAAGTCAGTTGCAACTAATTGGTACAGTGGAAAAATATTTGCCTGAAGTGTTCAATAGAGTTCCAGACAAGTCAACTATGCTCCACCACGGCAATGCATCGTCCTGTACGGCAGTTTCAACTCTCCAGTTTTTGGCTGAAAAAAGTATAAAAGTAATAGAACATCGACCGTCCTCACCTGTTTAGCAACGTGTGACTTTTGGCTATTTTTTGGACTTAAACGAAATTTGGGAGGAGAAGGTTGTGGTCTGAAGAAGAGAGTGATACCGCAGTTCACGCTTATTTTGAAGGTATTCCGAAAGAAGATTGGTTGGGAGCTTTTAAACAGCGGCAAAGAAAGAATGGTCAAGTGTATCATTACTGATGGGAATCCCTTTGAGCATATTTAAAATAGAATCCTAGAAAATGTTAGCCGTGTTTTTTCTTCTAAATAATTTCATTTTATTCCTCGTATTCGCAAGACAACTTTCCTAAACGCGCGTCATCGCGGATTAAGAATAGCGGAGCACTTGCTGCCTACCGATTTTTACCTTTTCTTCTTCGCGATCCCTCCCCGTCTTCGTCGTCAATTGGGTCTCGGTATCGCAACGTCGACCCATCGCTCGGTAATCAAGCGCCAAGCATCTCCTTCTATCTCCCGGAATACACCGGTTTCCGCAGCTATGTACGCGGTAGGCGTGTTAGATGTGCGCGTACTATCCGACCACTGCAACCTCTCACATTAAACTTTAACAGCCCCCTATTACTGCATTTGACGTTAAGATGTATGGCTTCGCTCAGACCCCCGGCTGCATATTTCATCCCGTGTCCGCACGAATATCGGTACTTGTGGAGTGTTCGTGATGCAGGGCGAGTATGTCTATTTTACTTATATTATCTTTTGGAGAAGAAATGGGTTTTATCAACTGAAACTCCGGAATGGTGAATGTGTTTATGTATTTCATTGTAGTTTCCAGATATTGAAGTTTTCAGGAAACTTCTTTCAACGGTTTGGACATGACTTACCACTTTCTTCGACTTTCGTCCATTTTTTACGCTTCTATATCATACTAAAGCGGCACAGAGAGTTTCAATTTTTGTTCAACTAGAATCTTCACTCATTTCTGGCGTCGAGCCATTGGTTCAAACTCAACACTTTTAAAATAGTATCCGAAGGATATCACAATGACCACCGAATTTTTTGATTACGGTTCTAATTAGGTCTGCTGGTAATGCTAATGCTACTCCTGTCCGTTTCCTAAGAAAGGCAGGAAGACCATATACGTTCACGACCTCTTTTGGTCACTATTTTGCCCTTTGTACCCCGATATAGAGGATCACAATCCTAACGGGAACGGAGCCCAAACTTTCTGATCAAATATAGACTTTCGAACAGAAAAAATGGTTACTACTATTGTCGAGAATTCTTCTTACCGAACTGTCGAGGAAGATGGTATTACCAAACCAACTTCTGAAGAAATTTAACATATAAGGAAATGCGACTACCTGGTATTGGATTACTTCAAATAAATTCTGAGTCGATAAATTTGAGAAAGTAGATTGCTTCCTTTATACGTCAGGATTCATTTCGAGTACTGCTGGAATTTGTTGACGCTCTATGCAATCTTTTAACAAATTGTTGATCAGTCAGTCATAAAAATGAATTACACGACCATGATTTCTTTTTCTTCTTTGAATTAGAGCTAACAAGCATCTTTTAGGTTGCTTCAGTGGCTACTCCTATTACACGGCAAGGTAGCGTATCTTCCATTGAATGCGTTTTGTCAATTTTTGTCCAATTTTCTTTTAATTTTTGCACTTCCTGATAGTTTTCGTTCTTGTATTTCTTTATTCATTCAATTTTGTTCTTCACGTATGGCCAATCCCCCTAACTTTGATTAATTTTTCCTCAATTTCTGTTCTACTTTCGTTTTCTAATGGTACTCGTAATAACTTTCTACGATCATTATAATTACATAATTATAAAGGAAATTCTGAATCTCATAGAGAAAAGAAATGGTTTAATAATCTGGAGAGATGTCATCCGCGTATCAAAGACAAATTATTTCGCAGCAAAATTGATGTTTATAACAGAAACATTAGGCGTCAAGATTTCGAGAGGACTTCGAATTTCCATTGCTTTCGTATTGAAATTGTTATAGCTTATGACCAGGTACCCACACAGAATAGCGAAATTATTACTTCCATCTCAAATTCCTGTCATTTGTCTACACCGCATAAATGCAAAATTTTCATTGCTCCAAAAAACGATAGTTTGTGCCAAATGTTTATAGACAGCTGTTTTATTCAGTATTCTGTAAAAGCAATCTACTGGATAGGCTGACTGTTCCAGCACGGAAACGTTCGATCGAGAATCGTTTCATAACATTCTGTGCTGGCACGACTTGCTGAAAGAACGAATTAGAATCAGTTGAAAGTTTCAGTGCTTTATGCCGAATTTCCTAAACGGAAGATTTTAAATTCTTTTAATTTGTGTACTTACTTAGCTAACTGCCAATTCCAATCAAAATCAGATGCACTTACGTGGCTAATCGAATATCGCAGAAAACTGTCTTCATTGCCTCGTTCGTCCTGACTTTTGTAAATTTTTCCTGATGAAGAATTTTCGTTTGATGTTTGCACATATTTAAATGCGCATTTTTGTAGTTATTTACTTCGCACAAAGTCGCACTGATGGTCGGTATAACCGGAAACGCGTATGCGAGTGTTTTTCTCTTAATGCTAGTCTCTTAGGGCTGCAACTAAATGACAAAATAAAGACTAACAAAACGAAAGAATGGAAGGAATAGCTCCAAAAGCGAAGGTGGAACAAAGAGATTTTAGGTAATTAAAACCGACCTCAGCTCTCGAATGAAGTTGCGCAAATTAAGGAAGCTTCAATTGTTATATTCTGTTGGTGAGATGGCAACAAAAGAATTGTTGTATCTATTTTTCTACCACATTCCCTACTTAACTATTTGCCATCTATTTCGATCAGTTCTTCATTGCATTTGTTCTGTAGTTCATAGTCAGAAGTAATCAGATTGATGATGTGTGTTTAGATCTTCAATAATTTTGAGGAATTAAAAAATTTCATTCATATACGTTGCTGTTCGAAATTTGAAGACTTTATATTTCGTTCTCTCCAGTATAATTTCTAATTACTATAAGTCCTATTTCGGACTACTTTATGATCGAGATGGGCAGGCATGCTTACAGAATTAATAAGGTTTAAGCAACGTTGTATAGGACAATAAACCAACAAGTAAAAATCCAGCTGCGAATATAAGAAAGAAAAATTCTCCGGATGATCTATAGAACTGGAAAGAAGGAAATCGGGATTTGGAGAAGAAGAGAAAATAACCAAATTCAAGAGCTATACTGGCAGTCATTAATAACACAATAGGTTAGGGCGAAAAGGGCATAATAACTCAGAGACATACTCAAGAAAACACGAGGGAAGCTAAAAATGTTTTAAAACATAAATGTGAGTAAATCGAAAAATGTAGACCTAGGAAGGAATGGATAGAAGCAATGAGATCAGATCTGGGAAAGTTGGGAGTGCGGAGCATCGATACAAGATAAGCATTGGAAAGATCCAAGCTTTCATCGAGGTGATATTGCATGCATTTTATAAAATTCTCATCCTGAAAAAGAGTTCGGATAGATTTCAGGCAATTGTTAAAATATTCAAACGAATAGTATTTTGTAATAGTATTAATTAATCAATTCTAAAATAGAATAGAGAACAAAATGGTGGACTAAGGGAATACAAAAGGAAGTCAAAAGAAAAAGATGCGTGGAGAAAATATGTTTTAACAAAAGAACAGCAATACTAAGAACTATATGTTAAAATAAGAAACGAAGTTAAGAAGAGAATCAAAGAAGCGAAAAAGAAAAACTGGGAAGATTTTGGAAATGATATTAATGAGGAATATAAAACAAATAACAGGAAATTTTGGAACCTAATAAGATCAACGAATGGAAAGAAAAAGAAAGAAATAAAACCAATTAGGAATACCGCGAATGAACTAAAAACAAGAACAGAAGATATACTTGAAATATGGAAAGAATTCTTCACGAAAAATTCACAGATGCAGGAGATCATACAGATTTATTGCCAGAATCAGGAACACGAAATGAATATAATGAAGAACTTGAAGAGATAGATATGGAAGAGGTAGACAAAGCCCTGAAAAGAATAAAAGCAGGAAAAAGCCTGCGGTGCGGATAATATAGAACCGGAAATGGTAAAATGGCTCGGACAGGTGGGAAAGGAGTGGATCCTTGACATCTTTTGTAAGGCATGGCGAACGAACACAATTCCTGCGGATTGGGAAAATAACTTCATCACTCCCATATATAAGAAAGGCGATCACAGTCAGTGCGAAAAACTATAGAGCAATATGCCTATCGACAGTATGTTTTAAGGTCTATACCAAAATAATAGCGGAACGACTTACACATTTAGTAGGAGACAAACTGGGAGAAGAACAAGCAGCCTATAGAAAAGGGAATCAAACGAACGATAATATCCACATAATTAAAAACATCATAGAACGTAAAATTGGGACAGGGAAGGAAATCTACTTCAATTTCATAGACCTGCGAGCAGCCTTCGATACAGTAGATAGAGGGAGTATAGATATCTGTCTAGAGAAACTAGAGGTTCCAAGAAAAATGCGCCAAATAATCAATAGTCTATATTGTCAGGTTAGGGGGATAGTACAAGTGAATGGAAAAAGATCAGCAGATTTTGAAATGCAAGTGGGAATAAAACAAGGAGACAGCTTAAGTCCATTAATATTTATTATAGTAATGGACAGAATCCTGCAAAAATACGAGGAAACGCACCGAAACTGTGAAGACACTATTAGGATATAACAGACTGGAACCTGTAGCTGTGGATGCATTACTGTACGCCGATGATCTGGCACTAATAGCTGACAGTTATGTGAAAATGGAAAATTAACAAAAATATGGACAGAAGAAATAGAAAAGATGAAGATGGAAATAAACGCAGAAAAAGCAATCTAATGGTGATAAATAATAAAGAGCCAGCCAGTAATCTAATAATTAAAATAAACGATAAACAAGCAGAAATTGTCGACGCATACGAATATTTAGGTACTATTATATCGAAGGATGGAAAAATTGATCTAGACATAGCAAAAGAGGACGGAAAGCCACAAACATATACTACGCTCTGAATCAAACCATTTTTGGAAAAAAAGAAATAGAACCCAAGATCAAACAAATAGTATACAATGCAGTGGTAGCCCCCACAATAATGTACGCAAGTGAGTCCTGGACAATACAGCAACAAAACGAAAGCAAAATAACAGCTATGGAAATGAAATTTTTGAGAAAGATCGTGGGGAAAACAAAAATGGACAGAATAGAAAACGAACAGATAAGGAATATGATAAATCAAGAAGATATACTACAAAGAATTGAAAAATGTCAACTGAATTGGTACGGTCACATAATTAGAATGGAACAAACGAGTTTAACAAAGAAAATAATAGAAGCCAAAAAATAGCGGGAGAAGAAAAAAAGGGAAGACCAAGGAAAAAATGGATTGACAGAGTCAACGAATTAGGACGAAAGCGAGGGAAGACCATAGCAGAAATGAGAAGAATGAGTACAGACCGGACACGATGGAAAGAATGGATTAAATCGTCGTAAGATCCAAAATAATCCGACGCTGAAAGGCATAAGGATTGTCGAGAAGAAGAAGAAGAAAATAGAATAGGCAGGTGTGGAAATATCCTGAAAAGACTTAAAGCTAAACAAGGTTCTGAAGTGATCCTCAGAAATTTTGACAGATCTGGAAACTACTGTCCTGAAACGCTATTGACTAAAAAATTGAGGCTTCATAGAATATTTTATATATTCTAAAATTATTAAATAAATTCCATTATTTAATTCTCAAATCCAAAATCCTAGCTTTATCTCTATCATTTTGTTGCAATCAAAATATGTAAGTAATTTTGTTTATACTTTTAGTTTGTCACTGAAGCGATTCTCTGTGCCCACATCTGATTCTCTTTGATGCAAGAATTTGAACTCACCTTTTTATCAAAATTACTACTTTTGTTGTTATTACTACTATTTTACTTTTTATATTACTTTTCTTAATTTTTCCTATCGGCGATTTCATTACAACGCAGTTAAGAACTCGATCAAATCAATCGCCTATATCTCTCTTTCGAAACATCCCGATGTTAATTTTCAATACCTCGACGGGTATCGAACCCCGTCGCAAAAAATCGCAAATAACCGACCAGCTTGTTAGTATCTATTCATTACACACCGTAATCCCGAGCTTTACGTTTTACATCTCCTAATCGACTTTTTTCCGTCGCAAAAACGCAGACAAATCGCCGTGCATGATCGGCATCGGGGGTTCGTGACGACCGCGGGCGATAGATTACGAATGTTTATACCGGCCTTTCGTAATAATGAATTAAAGAATTAAACGCGCCGCCGTTTCGGCATATTTTTCGCGAAATGTGTATACAAAATGCATACTTATAAAGTCCTTACGATAATTTTCATACTACCAATTTCGAGAAGACTATTATCTCGACCGTTGCGATCGTAATGCATGCGCAAAGCGAGGCCGATCATGCAAATTGGGGCGAACGCGAAAAAATACTTTTATTCGTGCTAAGATCATTTGCATAAAGCGTGAACGAAAGGTGAGCATTCGTGAGCAATGAACGTAGAAAGATCGTGTACGAAACGGCATGGCGGCCATCGACCAGTATACGGACGAAAATATGTATGTACATATGTACGTGTGCGTGTCTTGCGTGATTTCGATTAATAGAGGTATTTGGAATTTGTGCTCATCTCTATTAGCCGTATTTATGCTAATTCTTCAATGCAATTGCGAGGAAATTTAGTATTCGGGTACCTTTGCTGAAGCTATCAAACACAACATTTTGGCGCAAACTTGGTCAAGAATTCCCACAATGTTTCCAAGGATATGACTTTACTAACTAAACTAACTACTATTGAGCAATTATTCATTTCATTCGAGTTTAGGACCAATGAGCGAAGTAGACTTTTCTGCGTTGCCCATCATACATGCTTGTCACGAAGTTTCAAAATTTTCTTTTTTAATTAATAATCTTACTAACAATAATAATCTTTATTTTTTCAAAAAATCGCGATCAACAATGTTTTTGAATTATTGTCAATATTACATTATTCATTCACAATATACGTATGTATATATACAAAGAAAACAAAAGTATAATACCTCTGAATGCATACAAATTTATGCACTATGCCAATAGATTATAGTAAAAGAATATATTACAAACAAGAAAACATAAATAGACAAACGAACATTTAAATAGATAAAATAATAAATATTTAATACGTTAAATAATATAAACTATTATACAAATTTTCACGAAATAAATTAATTACAAACATGTACTCTCACCAGGAAAACCTAAAAAGTCTTCAATGCTGTAAATCACCCTCTCAATTAATTGTTCTTTTATAATATTTTTAAATATTTTTAATGTAGGCAAGGTTAATAATAAATTAATAAATTTGTTTTTGGTATTTTGCATTGGAATGTCTGTCCATCATCAGTCTATAGTTTTTATTGTGGGCTTGGTATTGATATTCTGCCCCACTAAATTTTTCTTTATTTTTATAGGCAAAGCGTAAACTTTCGTATATATACAGTGATGGACTTGTCAAAATTTTGAGTTCTCTGAACGCATTTCTGCGGGAATCCCGAGGATCCAGACCGGCCATAAACGGTTGGCACGCTTTTGTAGTATAGAAATGCGTTGTGTGCTTTCGAAAGAGCTCCAATGTACAATTCCATATTTTATCACAGACTGAAAACATACGTAGTATTGTGCTTTTAACATATCCAGATTACAAGGTTTGGATGATATTTTCAGAGGAAAACCCACTCCTGCTAATCTGCTAGATAAAGAACTAATATGTTCCGTCCAATTTAACCGATCATCTATGGTAAGGCCCAATAGATTCACTGAGTTTGAAATCGGAGTTGATGCATTGCATCTACACAGGTGTACCTGTTCTAACGCATTTTCTTACAAAAATAATAACTTTCGTTTTGTCGTGATTTATATTTAATCTAATATTGAAAGTCCATTGCTGAATATATCTATAAACTGCTCCCAGGTTAATTCAAATTTCTATCTCGTTTTGTCCAGTTATTACAAAATTAGTATCATCAGCCACTGTCTTTTTAGCATCTTTGTACATTGTATAAATATTTTTTTTTTGGTAATTCAGTTACCATTATTATATTGTACAAACTAAAAATCTCTCGTACAAAGATTTTTTCCAATCTTTGTACATGTCGTCAGCCTTATTTACAACTAACGTATTTTCGTTTTCAACGCAATACACCAAATCGTTTACATATAGCAGAAATAAAATCGGTCCAAGTATGCAACCCTGAGGGACTACATCTATTGCGAGACCCCCAGATCTATAGATATTCACTTTCACATATTGAGTTGACTGTGCGACTCCCTTAATTCCGTAAATTTCTAATTTATTTAATACAATTTCATGATTTACGGTGTCAAAATTTTCACTAAAGTCCACAAAGAGCCCCATTGGTTTGAGCCTCCTATTTAACGCCGACATAGTTTGGATATATTTTTCTAAAGCTGCATTGAGACTTTTACCGTATATAAAGTCATGTTGGAAAGGCTGCAAAACATTATACCGTGTTAGAAAAGCAAAAAATTCCTCGGCGACAACACTCTCGATGAGCTTAGGAAAACCAGATACCAAGGAGATTGGACGGTAATTCTATAAAGATTATTTATCGAGTTTTCTTATGAATTGGTATCACTGTAGCATGTTTCAATGCTGCTGGGAAGCGTTCCTCCTCGTCCGATTGCTTCGCAATATACATTAAAAAGTTAGTCCAAACCTTTCAATTCGCTATTGGATGTATCAAAGTTGTTAAGTTTTTATTTTTAAATAGTTAGTGTTAAATATATTACGATTCAAGGTTAAAACCGTGTTTTTATTTCGCGTGTTTCTCGCCTAAAACTTGCAGTGTATATGATCCCAAGCATAGTTATATATGTTATCCATGTAAACATTTGTGTCCAATATCAATAAACTTTGTTATTGTTATTATTATTATTACCGCTAATCAAATCTACCTTCATGACTTACGGTTGTTGTGGTGCAGCCGAGCTCCCTATTAATTTCATGCTTTCAACATTGAGACCTCAAGATAGATTTGATAAGCTAAGCTGTACTAAATTGTAGTACGATAGAAACTACATGAAACATTCCACAAGGAAGTTTCTTACCAATTCACAAAACCCACCGCTTCCTTCCTCTATCACCAATACGTAAATTCAAGCCGAAAACAAAACCACGTAGAAACTACGAATATACACGAGGGAAAACCAACCAACCAGCAAGCTCCTCGACCAGCTGAGTTTAAACGTCAGCCGGTCTCTCGTTTTCGCAAAAAAGGGAGACGGCATCGTAACGAGCGCAGCAGCAATACGACGAGAATCTGGAAGTAGAGTAGATACGTCGGCTAAGAAAGACGGAAGTAGCGAACGAAGCGAAGGAAAGAAAGGAACGTGAGATAACCGCGGCCCTAAAAAATCAATAGGAGCCGGCCTACAGCGCGCGTAAGTGCCTCGCGAACTACGTGTAAAGACATTGGCATGCGGCGCCGCTTTGTTACTGACCTGCCTCTCGTCTCGACGCTAGCGTCACAAACGTACCGGCGCCTTAGGACGACACAGACGACGATGACTACGACGACGCTCCTACTGTGACGACTGCGAATTTGCCGAGACGACGCACTCCAGCGTCGTCGTCGCTTTGATGTCGCGGAGATTAGAGGGAACATCTGCGTGATGCTATTGCCGCTTCTCGTTAGCAACCAGGGTTTTCTTTAAGATTAAGGTTTTGGTTCGGTAATTAATGTTAGGAAAATAAAGAACGGAAATAGCTTAGACAAATTAGTTTGGAAGTAAATATACGTAAACAACATAAACATGGCTGAAACATACCATAAGATCGTTGTTAGTGAAAGGAAGTAATTTATCTGAATAATGTGATGGTCCTCGGAGATTCCGGAGTGCTTGTTTTCCAGATGTAATCATCAAAAACTGACGCCATGACCTTACCAACAGATGGAACTGAAAAGCCGAGTTTCTTGCGTCGATTCATAACCATGGATGAACATGGGTCCATCACTTCGCACACCTAAAACGAACGTACAGTAGAAATACTGGAGTGAAAGGGAAGAATCGGCTTCGAAGAAGGCGACGAAGACAGTTCCATCTGCTGGCAAGGACGTGGCATCGTGGGATAGCTTTTATTGATGATCTTTAAAAAGGAAAAACAATCAACGGCGAGTATCATCCGAACCTATTGCATTACGTCGCATATTGACCAAAAATTAGGACACGAGACGAGTGCCGCGCTTGCTCACAATAGAACAAAAACAAAGTCGTGAGATTGTGTCCATCAACTGTTTGACGATGTTTTGCAGCAAAACAGCGGAGTTCTTGCGTCGATTTATAACCATGGATGGGTCTATCACTTCACATCTACAACGTCGTAGCCGAATAGTCCAGGAAAACTAGCCTGAAAAAGTATCAAAGATTTGCAAAACAAATTGTAAAGCCAATTTTTCTATGAGAAGTAGAGGGTCATAAAAAATGACTAAAACCAGATTTGCAGCGCAAATGTCCTCGTGCATCGTCTATCTGCTATTCGCGCACTTTCAGTCGACGGTCATCCAATGCTATTTTGTGGATTTTATTCACCATTTCTGGCGTGGTCACCTCATTTGGTCGACTACCACGATATTCGTCTTAGCCTCATTTAAATTCTGCCACCCAATCTTTTATTGTTGTAAACGAGGGAGCAGACTCCCCCAGAGGAGAATCTATCTCAGCTTTGATATTGGTTGGATGGAGACTTTAACGATTGCCATTTTCTTCCATGTTTACAAATTCATTGATAATGAGATAGTTCACTATTGATGGTTGTCAAACAAATATTAAACAACTTAGCGTTTTCAAACTTCAAACTTAAGCTTTATAAGTAGTCTGGGCAAACAGCGGTAATTACGAGAAAAAGGTAGGACAGCCTACATATACACATAACTACTCTCATACAGCGTACTGACTAGAGTGGGGAGGCCAGCCTATTTATAAGATTGGCACTTCCAACTGTAGTATATACTTTTTTCAAATAACAGTCAGCATATATGCGTCAGGTCGGGTACTTCTGGAACTTCCTCATCGGATGTTGGGAACCACCTCTGACAAATCTCCATCTAGAACCATCGTTAGGGGGTGCAGGGTCTCCTGAAGGATTGACGACGAACTGAGTGCGACTCCAGAGGTCAACACTGGGCGAGCTTTGTTGAAGGTGAAGAAGCAGTTCTATCTCGGCGCTGACGAGTCTCGTTAATGAAGGATTCCCTTTGGGTTACCCTCAACATACCATCTTGCAGCTAGATTTTGGGCCGCCTAGCGGAAAACCAAGGGCCTTGCTTAATGATTGACGGCTCTCTGAAATGTTGAGAACTCAAGAAATTCGATAGATGGATTGTATTGGGTCTCAAATGCCTTGACCTGGGCAAGATCTGTAGCAAGATAGAGGAAAGTTGAACGACTCAATCGACTAAGAATCGTTTTAGGAATCATCTTGTTTCCTGAATTTCGGAAAAATTTTTTAAAAATCTTTAAATAGTCAGAGCTGCACACGTCTACTTATGGAAAATACAGGGTGGGACAAATTGAGCAAAAGAGCAATTTTGAAAGGGCTGTAAAAGAAATGCACTCAACTTGTCCAAATTTTATTTCCTCCGCAGCATTTCAGAAAATTATATAAATGTAACTAACTTTTAGAATGCTAAGGTGTGAGGAACATGGCCACAGCATCTTTGGCATATTCTATCGACACGGCACGATTCGGCCGCTCCTATCAATTATATAATAACAATTCAAACTAGAATGTGAAAAACTACAGTAGATCAAGTTTTGTAAATTCGTCCATCTAATCATCGGGATGAGTTTGGTACAGGAACTTTTGTTAAGACAATAGAAATGCGTAGAAGTGTGATACTATACATCTAATTCTCGGCGAAATATTTCGTACAATGGAGTCACCATTGTTTCTCTGGTATATTAAGTTAAGAAGTCCAATCTTCAAAATATTTCAGTTACTTAATCAGGACAAGCTTACTGTGGTGATAGCTGCCACGAAAACAAAATTATTGGCTATTATCTCATCTTCTTAATCTTCCACGCATCAGCGAGAAAAACAAAAATCACTTGGTGGAGAAGAACTAAAATTTGAGCCAACAATCTTCATAGATTACTCAATTCTTTGCAGCGTACCGGTTTGCGTTTTAATTTTGTCAGTTATAGAAAAAGTGGTGCTTTCAAGCATGTATCGACTTTGAACAATTTGGGCGTCTCCTCGCGTATGTCACATTTATCCCCATACAAGTTCCCCATACTTGTGCAAATGTCCAACCATATTAGGTATGCCCATTGGTTTCCCAAAATAAGATGTTCTTGCGCATTTACCAATGCATGTCATTGTAACTATCTTAGAATTGCCTAATGGGCGTCATCGCTAGATGCGTACGAGCATATCTTCTGTAGTTGTACCATGCTCGTGAATAGTCTGTGTTCTGGAATTTGTCTTAGTAGCAGCAACAAAAAGTTTTGACTTGAAAATGCCTTCTAGTAAGCATGACGGACTCTACGGAAAATCGAAACAAAAAATTCTAAGCCTATCGGTCAGTATCCAAAAAATGAAACAAAAACGAGTCAGAAACAGAAGCGAAACGAAAAAAAAATACACCAACGTCCAGACCGACTCTTCGACGATAAAAAATGCGAACGTTCGAACCTCGGTACCTGGCAAGTTCATATTAATATCGATTGACACATATCAATTTTATATGTTGTAGCAATTTATTCCAATCAGCGTTCCTTTCTCCCCCGATGAAAAATTATTATCGACAGTTGCATCGGCGCTGCCATCGCTGCCGCCGCCGTCGATGCACCGACGAATCGTTCATTATTCATAAATTTTAAACAGTTTTATTATAAACCCCCTCCGGATGACATTATCGTCGAGCGTTTGATTTGTCGAAAATTCACACGACGGCACGTACTGCCCGCCGCACGCGAACGAAAAGTAAAATAAAATTACAATTAGCGCAATGAACGATACGCTATTATCCGTCCGAATCAATTATTTATTATTATATTTGTTTTAAATTGTTCATTTCACGCGCGCGGAAAATCAGGCGACCATTCAGGGATGAAATGTTCTGATGGCCGTCGATACCGCGAAAAACTTTTCCGGTAATTCATCATAATTACTAACAATTTACAGATTGAACGATTGCGTTTTGCAGAACGAATTAATATTTTTAATAGACAGACGTGTTGATTAGTCGACAGCGCGGTGAATAATTTATGAGGGAATTTTACGAGTTCTAACGCGCAATTTAATTAAATTGGTGAGATAGACATAAATATAATCTCAAGCCATGTAGTGTACATATACATATAATAATTATATGTACTAAATCCATTTTGTCCACTTTAATTTAATCACTCAAAACATAAGTTTTCCAGGATGAACAAGTTCTTACCAAGCTTGCTATCTAAGAAATTTCGGGTTAAAAATTAGCTCTAGGATCAAAACAACCCAAATATGTCGGAGATCGTCAGCAAAAAAACAAATTTTCAATTCGATGTAAAATACATTTTTTTCGGAGTAAACCAATGTTATTAAGCGAGACAAAAATATCCACGAAAATTATACACCAACAACAAACAGGCATCATAAATCCAGTAAATGTGTACGACCGCCGAGGACTTAACGATGCATGAAGTTGCACGGAAGCATTTGAAGTGTCTACAAGAAGCAGCATCGTCTGTTCTAATCTAGATAAAACAATTAAAACGTTAACGAGGTTCTAACTACCGGCCTAACGACTAGTTCTGAAGGTATCACCCGGAAAGCGCTACTACCTATTACCTTAGTCGTTTAGTCTTAAAAGTTTAAATGGCGCGCCTATACAATATAGTTTCAATCCGTCGTAAGCTCTTAATGCTTTAAGAGAAATCCATTCTGGTAAAGTTGGTGACTATGAGGATGTTTGTACTTCCTCGAATGTCAGAAACGTTTCGAGAATGAAAAAATGCAAAATAACTTCGTCAAGCGGGTACTACGTACTACATTAACGCCGAAAATGGATTGAGAAAAATCTAGGCGAAGATTTGATATTCAGACGGATATGCACGGTATAAAAATAGGAAGATATAAACGATGTAAGAAATTGTTAGTACAAGAAGTACCTCAAAATAATTAACCAAGGCGCTTGGTGAAATCAAATCTCTAAAAGGCGCAAAATAGATTGACAGCCTGCCAAATCACAACCTGAAAAAGAGAAAGAATGAAAAACACCATAAAGAACCGACAAGAAAAAGGTTCAAGATATTAAGAGATAGAACCCTTGCAAACGATAGAAATTCTACGAGACAATCAGAAGAGATCAAATAATCAGCAAAGATGTTTCCCCATGCTTTCAAGAAGTTTACACAGTTTCTATCCTAGTTTAGCTTGAATGATACGTAGCCTAACGGTTACCGATCTTCTGGTTTGATTGGGGAGAGATATATATCCATTCGAAACGCCATGAATACCATGAGATTCGAAGAAGAAGGTATACCAGAAGATGATCAACAACAAAATGGATAAGGAGGAGATGAAGAGGACGAATAAGATGATGAAGGTGATGAAGAGGATTAAGAAAGAGAAGAAGACTACGAAGAAGACGATACAGAAAACCATCCTCAAGGTTAGCGGGTTGAAAGTCGAAGAATGAATATTTGACTATGTAATAGAAGAGTATCAAATAATCAGCAAAGATGTTTGCACATTTCTATAACAAGTTTCCAGCTGTTCAATCCAAATTTGGCTTGATTGGTAAGCGAGAGAAGTTCCAGGAGGCGATAAGACAGGATCAAATAATCAGCAAGGATGTTTGGTCATAATTTCAAGAAGTTTACAGGGTTTCTATCCAAGTTTAGCCTGAATGTTATGTAACTTAGCGATCTTGTGATTTGATTGAGGTGAGAGATATATGCATTCAAAACGCCGTAAATACCATGACATTCGAAGAAGAGAAACGTATATCAGAAGACGATGAAGAACAAAATCAATAAGGAGGAGATGAGGAGGACGAAGTAAAAAAGATGAAGAGGACAATGCAGATAATGAAGAGGACGAAGAAGAAGATAAAGAGGACGAAGAAGATAATGAAGAGGACGAAGAAGAAGGTGGTTTAAAGTCGAAGAATGAATATTTGACTATGTAATAGAAGAGTATCAAATGGTCAGCAGAGATGTTTGCACATTTCTTCAACGAATTAACAGCGCTTCAATTCAAGTTTGGCTTGATTGGCAAGCGATGGAAGTTCCGGGAGACGATAAGACAGGATCAAATAATCAGCAAGGATGCTTGCTCATGCTTTCAAGAAGTTTACAAGATCTATCCAGGTTCAGTTTGAATGTTATGTAGCCTAACGGTAAGCGATCTTGTGGTTTGACTGGGAGGATTGATATGTCCATTTGATACATTATAAATACCATGATATTCGAAGAAGAAAAAGTTGAAGAAAAAGGTATACCAGAAGATGATAAACAACAAAATCAACAAGGCGAAGATGAACAGGACCAAGAAGAAGAAGAAGAAGATGAAGAGGGCGAAGAGGACGAAAAGGACGATGAAGGAGACGAATAGGAAGATGAAGGGGATGAAAAAGATGGAGGCTGAAAGAATGAATAGCTAGCTACGTAAGAGAAGAGTACCAAGTAATCAGGAAAGATGTTTGCACATTTCTTCAATAACTTTACAGTGCTTCCATTCCGGTTTGGCTTGAATCTCATGCGGTCTTAAGCCATAATTAGGGATATAGATATATCCATTTAATACGATATATGTACCATAACATTCTAAGAAGAAAATTTTGAAGGCGAAAATGTAGCATAATACGATGAAGAAGAACGAAATGAAAAAGCAGAAACTGAAGAGGTCGAAGAAGAACACCTTGTACATTGTAGCGAGATTTTTGCGTCGGAGATGTTTATATTTACTTCTCTTTGTACCAAAAGTTACTACCATCGAGGTCATAATAAGTGTGAATGTCCTGCTATTTCGCTGCCTATTTCCTTGTATTTCAAGCCGGTTAAGATAATATTTCCAACCATCCTCCTATTCTGCCATTTCTCAACGCAATAAATAGCTAAAATTCGACCCATCTTTCCCCATATTCAATATTTATTCCACATTCATCAAATCCAACGTCTCCTCCGAGAATATCCAAAGAAACCCACCTCGTTCCGTTACATCCGCGTTGGCCTCGTCCCACCTGCACGTTCTGGGTTATACATACATGCATGTATAAATTTGTATTCTATATTTCGAATTAGAATATATATATACGGACGGCAGGGCGAATATTTCACGTAAAAATATACGCCGGAAAGTTTTCAGATGTAGTAACGACGACGATGCGGGCATCGTTTTCCCTCGTCTTTCTCGCTCCCCATCTCACCGCGAAATGCATATTTTCTCTCCCTCCTTTGCTACACGTCTTACCGGGGATGCATTTGCATATTATAGGGAAACTTGCAGCTAGCAAAAGGGTGCCGAGACGTGAGAGAGTCGGAAAGGCGAGGTGTGAGTCGACGGGGTACGTGTTAGTGGGGAAATAATGGCTTTCAGGGTGGAACGGGTGTACCGGTTCGTGTTACTACGCGGAAAGAGGATGTAATGTAGAATTATTCGGTTAATATTTTCGTTCGTAAGTTAAATGACTACTTCGTTATATTTCCGTAGTCTTTATTTTTTTGGTTTGAGTATGTTGAGAGTGTGGGTATCGAATCCTTAATAACGTTCCTTAAATTTCTCGAAAAAGAAAGTTGACAGTTCCAGGAATAACCCAAGGAAAATCTTGAGGAGTTGCTTGCATCAAAACGAAAATGACTGCAAGGATTGGATACCTGGAATCTAGAATCTACGAATCCTTGGCTTATCAGAAACGTTTCGATCTTGAGGACTTCTTCATACTGACAGCATTTTAGAGCGTTTCCACTTTTTATATGAGAAAAAGCAATTTCGTAGCAAGAACGGAAATAGTATTCCAGAGGTGAATATGCTCCACAATGTATTAAGGGTATTGAAGGATTTAATGATGAAAATTAGACAAAAGTTGAATTTCTTTCTGTATAAATTATGAACAAATCAATTTTCGGAACAATAAACATATTTGCGACAAAATACTTGAAGCAGAAGCTGCGGTAGTGTTCGTAAAAATTGCTGCCACAATTGGTACCACCCTTTCTGTCAAAATTTTGCCGTTTCTGATATTGAGATCGTATATAGAAGCTTAAAAGTTACGTTAAAATGAATTGGAGGCAAATATCAAACGTTTCTGACTTCTGTGCATTTTACTGCATACCTTCACTTTGCCTTTTTCAAAAATGTCCGATCCCAGGCAATAATACGACACATTACACATAGGAATCCTTAATTACCACAACAACTTCCATCCTCCTCGTATTTTTGCTAGACCTCTCTAAAATAGACCGATTAAGTTGATTTTGGCTTTGCAAAACCTTTTGGACCGTATGCAATTCGTTATTCCAATGATTTTAGAGAGTATTTTCCCAATCCTTGAATACGATCCTAAATCAGAACTGCAATTTGGACATGGATTTTTTCAATTTTACTTCGAGGAAGGAGAAAATGAAAAAGAGAATGTTTGTTGTAAAGTTCGTGGCGATACACTGGGAAATGTGCTTGAAGTTTTGCTGAAATTCGTTTGGATCCATCGTCCCCGAAAGTGCAGATCGCGATTTTCACCTATTTGCTTTGGAATGTACTTTTTATTTTGGAAAATTGTAAGTCGAAAACTTTCAATTGTGTGTTTGGCCTTTCCCCAAGAAGAACTGGTGTATTGATTTGAAGAAAAGACCGTCCAGACCATAACCAATATAGTATTGCACACAGATGAGAAACCGCTGAAGTAAAAGCAGCAGGAATATATTTGATTGACCTGGCTTTGGTACCAGTTGCTCCGGGCTAATGGAAAATTACCGCAACGTATTCCAAGCGAGCGAGAGAGAATAAAAATCTCAAGTCGAGTTGGGCCGGACACGTAGCGAGAACTTCCGATGGTCGATGGACAAAGCAAATCATGAAATGGCGTCCTAGAGCTGAAGTATATAGAAGTATGTCCCCGACGTCTTCATCTTTGACGAGGTGGGGAATGATCTTCCACGTGTAACATCCAATGGTGTCCAATCCACACAAGCCCACGCAAGAATAATGGCATGTTCAGTAGTGGACAATACAAGCTAATTGATAATGGTGATGATGAATCTAGGCAGAAGTTGATGGTACTGGAATAAATGCCGATATACATTCGCGAAGAACAGGAACCTGGAGACTGTCATCGTTCTTGACAGACAATTAGTCATTCCAGTTTGGAACTCAAGGACCAGCATTTCAAAGCTGATCTGGGAAAGACGACATAAATTTAATAGTATAATATCCTAGTGTTCTTGCAATTGATACCAGCCACGTTACACCAGAGTAGAAAACAATGAATTCTTTGCTAATTTTATCATCACCATAGACCCGAAGTCGTTTTGGGGATACGAAAAGTGGAACAGGAACAAGTACTGGGCACACTTTCCGAAGTTGAGGGGAGCCAAAGGTCTTCCGGAGAAAAATAGAAGAAACTCTAAAAAGCTTCAGCAAAAATCAATTAAAGGTCATCGCAAAGAATGTAGAGTAAATGGACACGTACACGGAGTATTTACATTCTGCAAGGAGACAGTTGTAATTCCCCAACAGATCCTTCAGGCGTGCTACCAATTGGACCAGCTAAAAGTCTGATATCTCAATATCAATGGACATTAACAAGAACTTCTTGACAACTAGCTTTGTAAAGAATTCTTTCAAAGTCCTTTGACACTGTCAACTTGTTATTTGAAATCGTTTTCTAAAACTCTCGCAATGTAACCAACCTCAAAAATCTATAAGATTTAAATCATTTGACCTGAAAGTGCCAAATTATCACTCATAGTACCATAAGACTAGATTTGATTAGACTGAACCACTATTTCAATAGTTTTGTTTGAGTTGTCTTTTCTCAAATGCGAATATGCAACTTCGAGCTTGTATAAGCTCTTGTCAAGGAAATATAACATGCACCACTTTTCTTGGGCAAAGTTTCAAACTAAAACTCGGATTTCTCCATGTCTTCAACACATGTAATTACGGAAGAGAGAAAACTTGTACTTCTTAGGGTCCATCGACCTTCAGGTAGCACCAGATTGAGGATGAGAATTACTGAATCGACTCAATATCTTAGATTCTTTGCTATATAGATCCTATGGACTTATGAGTTGGGTTCAATAGATAGTTTACTGTCCACTATTGTTCCTATCAGTTATTTATCTTAAAGAAGAATACAAACTTAACATCTTCGATGATGGCGGTACGATTTTCTGACTGTAAAGCTTTTAGAGCAGATTTTAATTGAATCAAGTTTGGAGTACCTGTTTAGAAGCTCGTGTTTTTTGGCTTTATCTTTCTTTTTCCTTTCACACTAGCTCAGTTTAATTCCCCCGTGCCGTGCTTCCTTTTTTGTGCAGCAAGTGTTTTTCAGTTATTCCAAAAATATGTTTCTTTACCTTCTTGGCAAAGCTGTAGTATTTCTGTTTTTAATATTTCTTTCTGATTACAAATGCATAAAGCTTTATAAGCAATCCAAAACTAATTGCTCATTTACTTCGCTAGTGTCGTGTTCTCCTCTCTAAAATTGAGGGTTTCGATTTGTCTTCAACTTCAGAACTACCTCTTTGTCAACCAGGTGACTTTTGTTAATTTCCATGTTGCTCTACAGATATGATCTCCAAACTTAACCTCAACACAGCGGTAGCAGGAAAGCCGAATGAGTATATATCTTGAGAAGAGATGAAGTGCATTTATTACCAAGTAGAGTACCAATACTAAGCGCTATTGCTGTCTTTCAAAAAACTCATATATAAAGAGCTTTCCTTAGCTTAATGTATAACACGTCAGCCTTTAGATAGTATAATTTCTTATCGTTCCATTTCCTCAACAATAAGCATTCCAATAATCGATGTCGATTTGAGAATTATTAAAATTTTGAAATATCGCATATTCGACCCGAAGCAACTCTAAATTCCTCTCTGTCCGATGGACGCACATACAGACATACATAAGCGCACAACGTGAATTTATAGAATTGTTAGTGCTGTTGAAATTCTGTATCAATAGCAGAATCTGGCGACCGTTCATCAAATGCTTGCACTTCTCACAGTATTAATAATCGCCGACTGGCCAGCATTCAATCCGGTCCTTTGTCCCCGGTCGATAACGCGTTGTCTGTGTTATCTTCGGGTTGCAGGTGAAATCTATTTCGCTCTATCGACTACGGGCATTCCCTTCGCGATACCCAAAACTTTTGTTGCGAGGTTTCTAAACAAAAGCGATTTTATTAATAGTTTTTTCGTAATAAATGGTATCTACAATGGTGCAATGGTGTTGTTCTAATAAGTGAAATTTGAACCGTGCAAATACTTCGAATCTAATTCTTCGAGTAGGTTTAATCATTTCTTTTTGTAACCCTTTGGAGTTTTCCGATACTTCCAAATTCTTTCCGACACCCACCCTCTCTCTTCGTCAGAAATTCTCTCGGTTTCTCGAAGTTAACGTATTCTAGATACCCATTTACATGCGGCCATCATCGTTCTTAGGCGAACATCGCCCAGGTATATACATACCTAGGCGCGCTTCCTTAATGCAATTTTCCCGACGAATTTCCCGCATAAGGAAGCTCGTCACGTCCAGAAATTAACGACCGTACATAAATATCGCGGTGAAGTCCGACCCCGACTCCACCCTCCCTAACCGTCTCACCCTTCGTTTCTTAATAATGCACCGGCAGGGTTCACAGTCATCCAAGTTTTATCAGCACGCAGATAGAGGTATATATTATACATGTCGGTCGATGCAAACACACCGGCAACGTGCATGGGTCACCGCAACTCGAGGGCCCTCGACTCGAACGCACTCGCCTCCTGCTCGGGTTGTAGGAAGCAGCGAAAGCTCGTTCTATCTAGTAGACTTCATAAACGAAATATCCGCTCCGGCTGTGCTTGCTTTAAGACCGTCAACCACTACGTGTACGTATGAACGTTAAGAGGGAGGAAAAATGGTGAAGAACGAGACGTACACGTTCAGACAACCGGGGGCGCCTCTGGAGAATTTAAAAAGGAGGGTTTATTATGAATGGATGGCTAATTTGGTGTTCCCGTTACGCTAGCCCTAGTATGAGTCTAGATTGCGTTTTAGAATTTAGGAAATGTGTGTGGGGAAGGAACAAGGGATCAGGAATAAATTCGATGAGAAAAGCGAAAACGTAAAGTTCTGGTAATTTAGCGCATTAAACCGTCCAGGATCCATTGGAACTATTTATATTTCTTCGACAATTCGATGATACTTTTTTAGCGATTTCAATTTGAAGAAGGAAACGAACAAGAAGATGAAGACGAAGAAAAAGAAAAAGACAAAGGGGAACCTAAATCTATTTGGGCGAAAGAAGCTAGGAAATACCGTGACTCAAAATAAGCTCAAATAATAAGATTCTTACACGTACAACACCAATTTGGGTACTTCCAGATATGCAGACAACCTATCATCTAAGAAATCACCCTAAAGAAGTGGTATATGGACGAATTTATGTCTGGGCTGCGACAACTTCCAAGCGTTAAAACACGCGCGTCATATCCGTTTAAAACCCTTGCTTGGGTAAATTTCCGCTGGAGGAAGAGGGGGAAATTATGGTCTTCCTTACAAAATTTTACTTGAAAAATTAAATATATAGATATCATATTGGTGTTGGTACTGTAGTACGTCTCAATCATTAGAGCAGTATACGATCGAATAGGGGTTTGCTTATCAATCATTGGCAACTCTGCAATCAGTTTCCGTAAGACCTGTACTGCATTTTAAGGTTGAGATGAACTATAATACTCAATTGCAATTGGCCTCTTCTTAAAGTATGAACTGTGCCTCCTTACTAACGCCATGTCGCCCATCAATCTGGTGGTACCCAAGTTATCGGATCTCTTTGCAGCAACTGTCTTCTTGCAAAATCTACTATCTACTACTTGCTATACCTATTATGTGTAGGTTTCATGTCAGTTTACAGTATCTGGAAAGGATACCTGCTAGAATTCTAGGTTGAATTTGACCGAAGCTGCTAACCGCGCTAAATCTCTTCGGTGTTGGCTCCCGAGAATACTTTTAACCTTTTTCAGCCCCAGGAGGCTTGTCGAGTATTTTGCCTTTCCCCCTTTAATTTTATTATATTAATTATTATTATTTACTATTATAAACTACTGTTCAAAATTAAAACACCACTCAGTTTTCTAATTTATTTTTGTTATTGGATCCATTATCGGAGCGATATAACAAATGATAGCTGGCTAACTTCTTGATAAGTAAATATTGACAATTCGGAATTAGTAGATATCAGTAAAGACTGATTAAGAACTTTTTAATTATTTTTTGAAAAGTTGTTGATGTATTTTTGAAGTTAAAGCTATACTTCAACATTATTAAATTGAAATTTTATAAAGCGATCCATTTCAATATTAAAGATATATGATCTAAGTGTAAAGAACATGTATCGGCCACGCCATTTAACCAATGATGAGTGTGTAACGGCATTAACTTTGTTAGAAGAAGGAGGAAGTACGCGTTATGTCACCAATGTGCTAGGTGTTGATCATTCCACAGTTAATCGAATAGTAAAATATTTAGGGAAACTGCATCATACTCTAGAAAACGTGGACAATGTAGGAAGAAAGTGAACAGTAGAAGGAATGAGCGTTGTTTCAAACAACAGGTCTCACTAGTTCGGGGCTTAGTAATTAACTCCAACTAGTCAGAAATGTTAGGATTTCCGCCTTAAATGCCAGAAGAAGACTAAAGGAAGCAGAATTGAATAGTACGAAGTCTGCAATTACCCCGTTGCTTACTGTAGCATACAAAGTGGCACGTTTAAGATTCGCTAGAAATCATGCAAATTAGACTGACAAATTAGACGAACGGAAGAAAATTTTGTTTACCGATGAAATTCCAGATGGTCCTGTAAGGGTATACAAAGATTTGGAGAAAGATTTTTAGACTGCACCAACTTTCCCAGGGAACCGTTCGGTGGTGAGCCTAAAATGTTCTGGGGAGTAATTTGCTTTAACGTTCACACATAATTATCCGTATTAATCAGAGGTCAATGAATGCTGCGTTCTATCTGGGAAACATTATTCAAGACCATGTCATGCCTTTTGCGCCTTTTATAGGAAATCACTTCATTTTAAGGCAAGACAATGCTCGACCGCACACAGATTAATATTCAAGTTATGGACTGGCCACCGCGAAGCCCTGACTTGAATCTGATAGAGTATCTTTGGTATGCTCCCAAAAAAAAAAAGTGAGATGTCATTTACCTGTCCCTAGGGATCTTCAAGAATTGGAACGTCCCGTTCTTTTAGAATGGGACAATCTTCGCCAAAAAACTATTCTAAATGTGATTGCAAGTTTATCACGGTGATTGCAAGCAGTTATCAGAGCTAGAAGTGAATAAAACATTATTTCTTTTCGGCTACAATAATAATAGTTTTTTTTTTTTGTTCACATATTAACTAAGACAAAAGTGCGTTGCTGCATTATTTTCTAATTATCTCCTTTTCAATTACCATGGTATAAATATTGATTAATATTTGCAGTATTTAGGATACATAGACAGTAATGATAGTGGTGCGTTAATTTTGAACAGGAGTTTAGTATAACGTGCTAACGTATCCCACAGAATGGCTGTGAATTGTAATAATAACCATTGCTCTGCTAGTTGGTCAGCAATTTCATTGCTCTCTCTTCTGATAATCTGGTATTCATTGCAAGGACACCAAAACGCCAAAATACCAAAACAGCAGAGTATTAAGTTTCTTTAGTCTTTTCGACATTAGCTTCGAAATGCTGATTCTTAAGTTCAATAATGGAATGACTACTTGATTAGCATAAAGTGACAACGTGCAGTTTCCTCTGGGTTATACTTACCCAGGGTATGAAGTTTCTTGCGTTCTTTTCAAAACAGCGTTGATTTAATGGCCCGTGATTTTAGCGCTTGAATGACTGCACGAATATCAGTATAAGTGGAGAACATTCTATGCAATTGTAGTAATGGGATCTACTATGACGTTTCTTTCTTTTTTTAGGAGATATTGATTGTACCAATTATAACAGAAATTAAGAACTATTACTACTATTATGATACTGTGAGACCGAAAATTTAGTTTCAAAATCTCTTATGTGGAAAACACGATCCCTTCATGTCAGTCAGAATGCCAGTTTGATTATATATGTATGTATGTATAAAAGAAAATGTAATGAGGATGGAGTCCAAATTGACAGATTTTACTTCATTTCTGCTTATTTCCATATAAACTTTTGCATGTGCCGAAGCAACGCAATTGGTGTTACAAAATCGAACCACATACCTACACGCAACTAATTCTACAAAATGCAGTATCGCACACAACGAGGTGAAATTGCGCGGTGTATCGCCGTTCGCTATAATAGCCCCAGTTCGCCGATATCGGCAGCAACAATGACATTGGAACAATCAGAATAATAACAATAATTGATCTGTTTTAATCGGGTTTTTGTTATAAGCGCCGGGCGCTCCGAAAACCATGGCGACTGCGTCGCCGTCGCGGCACTTCGTATGCATTATTCCGGGAATGCAATTCCGAAATTATCCGCACTGTCAATTAAAAGTTAATTTTCATTATAATATAATTCGCGCCGGGACTAACCTTCCGTACAACCGGTCCGAGTGTGCCTCGCAGCGTGTGAGCAACGTCGCCGCCCGACCCCGTTCGCCCTTGATAACGCGCGCCGCTGAACCAACTTCCAATGTAATTTAACATTTGGATGGCACCGCCGGAATGTAATATTAGATTTACGCAAGTTATAATTAATGTGCTGCTTGCTTGTACTCTTGTGCTCCGGTTGCTCCGATTGCTCCGGTTGTTCTGTCGTTGTCCTAGTCCTCGTTCGCGTTCGCTGTACCATCGCGATATAACTACCGCTATTCCCGGAGTCGGCCCCGGTCCGGGGATTCCGGATATAACCTACCTACCTACATACATACATATAGATGTCGAGAAGACGAGGAGAGGCCTCGTTCTTTCGCTCCCTGAATGCTCAGTTCGGCGAATGTTGCGGTAGACGCTCTCCCGGAACGAAAGCGCAATTATTGCGACATCTATATTCAAAGACCTCGTTAAATTGCTTTTGTCTGTATTTATGTTACCTAAGCGAATGTATTTTTTAATATATTCGCCGACACATCCTCATACTTCGGCAAATTTAGATGGAAACGTTTAAATTACACCACAAGGCCACAAATCGAAATTGATTGCAACACAAAACAATACAAAATAAATAAAATTGCCCTTACCACCCCTTTCGAAAATAATTGTATTAGCAACGCAAAACAAATTAAAAAGTACCTATACATATAACAGCTTAATAACAAATAAGACAAGGAAATCCATATAAGAATAGGTCAAAAGGAAATAGAGCTGGTTAAAGAATTTAAGTACTTGGGAGTAATAATTGACAGCAAAGGAAATCAAGAAAAAGACATTAAACAGCGTACAGAAAAGGCTTCAAAAGCATATTACAGCAGGTGTAAGTCAATTATTAAAAAGAAAAAGTATCCATGAAGATGAAAATGCTTGTATCTAAAACCATCTTGCTACCTATCTTACCCTTTGGCAGTGAAACACGGACCCTCTCAAACATCACGATAAGTAGAGTCCAGGCGGTGAAAATGACGTTGTGCTAAAAGCGTAACAAGACTATGTATATGCGGAAGAACCGCTCTCAAAGCTGTTAAGTCTTCTTAAAGAAACAAAGCTAGAGAGACAGGCGTCATTGCCACCTCAAGTGATCTAATCTAATCTAAACAAGAAGAGGCCGAATTAGAAATAAACAAATAAGAGAAGATTTGAAAGTTGTAGCGGCTTTGGAAGTAGTGGAAGAACGACAACAAGGATGGTGGGGTCATTTACGTAGACTAGATAGTAATAGGCCAGTTGGGAAAATATGAGAGGCAAGAACGTTGTATCGGAGATGCAGAGTTAGACCAAAGGAGATGTGGAACAAAGTGATCACGAAACTACCGCAAAAGAAGAATTTGAGATGAACTAAAGCAGAAACTTTGGCAAAGGACAAAAAAGGACGACCCAAGTTTGTGTACAACATATAGAGTACCACCCCGACACCTCACGGTATAAAAGAAGATGATTATATACACCTATGTATGATAGCTTTAGCAGGCCTTTTATACCCATGGCTGTTAAATTCTTCTCAATCCATCCCTGTCTCTTCCGATCCGTCTCCGGTTTTTAATTTTCTTTTTACTTTAAATCCTGCGGCATCGCCTTTCTCCACTTAAGTCTCGGTCTGGGTCTTCTATGTTTTCCCTCTGGTGTCTTTCACTCTATATCCTTCATCACTGTATTACTCTACATCCTTCCGATGTGTCCTAGTCCATTCCAAACGTCTTCCTTTCATAAACCTGGAGATAGATGGTTATACATATGCCGTTAGTACAGCTTTTCATTGCTTCGTACTTCCCATCTCTCCTCCACTTGTCTTCCTTCGAATTTTGTTTTTAGGATTTTCCGCTACCATAGTTCTAATTTGTTCCGGTTGCTTTTGTACATCGCCCATCCTTCACAACTATAAGTAAGAGTTGGACGTCCATTACAATGAAACACTGGAATGAGACCAGCGGGCTGGAACATTCCAAAAAATTTCTGAGCTTCGACGCTAGGAGGGCCCTAAAACTGGACAGGGGAAGCTTAAAAATACTGACAGGGGCACTCACAGGCCACTATACCTGTAACAAGCACCTTCACAAAATGGGCTTATCCAACACGGACACTTGCAGATTCTGCGGTGAAGAAGAGGAGTCAATGGAACACTTGATCACTAATTGTAGGGCACTGGGCCACAGGAGATATAGACTACTACATGCATATACGCTGAATGAGGAGGACCTGCTGATCCTGTTCCTCAGCGTATTACATAAATAAATAAATAAAACAAACAAGAGGAAGCACAATAGATCAACGTGGTCGCAGTGCAAACGGGCCATTTTGGGCCAGACCCCACCTTATTACAATACAATACAATACAAGAGTTGGACGTAGGACGGTCTCGTATATTCTTATTTTGTTTTCTTCGGGGGACCCCTTTTGGTCTCAAAATTTTATTTAGTCCTCCTGCACATCTACTTCTTTTAGATATTCTCATATTAATTTCGGCCCCATTATCGCATTTGTTGTTTACTAGTACTCCCACGTATGTACATATAACTTTCCACTTCTTCAAAGATAATTGCCGTCTTACCCGTACCTTAAATCTTATTCCTCCTTGCACACTACTCTTACTTTTAATTTCCATACATTTACTCTGTATTTACCCGTAGCCCCATTTCTTCTCCCACTATTATTAAGCTTCTAGTAATATGCTCCAATTCCTTTTTACTTTTGGTTTGCAGGATCGCATCGTCATCATAAGCAACGGACTGATGGCCAGGATAGCATAGGTTTCTGTTTGTATTAATTTTACTATTCCTTACTACTTTTTCCAGAACAAAGTTGCAAAATGCCAAGGACATTGGACGCACTTCCCTCCATCCTCTTCTCACTTCAAAATCCTTCGTTAATTTCCCACTAACCTTAAACTGAACATAGAGTCTTTTCTAACGTTCTAGCCGACAGCCTAATCGATTTTGTCCTCAATTCGAATACTTTTAGTATTCGAACCGACTTGCTCCTGTTCACCGAGTCATAAACTGTTTTGAAAACTATAAAGAATGCATTGGTATATCTACACATCTGTACTCACAGCATCCTAACAGAATTTTCTTCATTGTAAACACCTGGTCTGTCGTTGATCTATTTCGTTGGAAAACCGCACTGCTATTTTCGTATTCATTCCTCCCCGTAGCTTTCTAGTCTATGTTTTATCGGCGCTGCTAGAGCTTTATATCTTACATCTAAAAGAGATATTCTTCTAAAATTACAGCATTCTGTTTTATTTCACCTCTTATAGATGAGAATTAGGTTCGCTTTTTTCCAATCTTACGGCAGTTCCCCTTTCTCCCATATTTTTGTATTAGTTTGTAGATCTCTGCTTTTAAAAGAAAAATTCAAAAGGTCATATTTCTTGAATACGTCTAAGGAAAACGTTGGCATTTAAAGGACAAACCATATGTTTAACTTCCTCATTCAATTAACATCGCGAACAAGTACAGTATTTTGCTCAATACGTTTGCAACAACTACGATTATTATCGGCGTTGAACTCGAGATATCTAATATATATTAATTTTTCCTGTTAAAGGTACTACCTGAAAGCAAATTTGTAAGCCATGGAGTTTATTTGTGTCAGTTTATGTCAGTTATGATTTCGTCTTCTAATGCTGCGCCTACACTTTCTCCTTTCTTTCCCTTCACTTTTCCCCAATTTTTCACTTTAAATTATTTAAAAATGATAAAATAGTCTCCGGAAAAACATAGAAAATGGAACGAACCACCGAAAACTTGGAACCCAGACGTCAGGAAAATGATAAGGTCAAAAACCATCGGTTACGAGGAATCTTGTAAATCTTAGGGGGTTTAAAACCAAGAAACGGTACCAATTGCAGAAAAAGACTCACATCTTGCCAAAATGTTCAGAATTGTGCCAAAAGTACTAAAAATTACAAAATTGAGCTAACCCCATTCAAGATTCCCGAAATCTAACCACCCATCAAATACAGAAAGATCACGACTTCTTGTCCTACCCTGTAATATTCTCGGTTCAGAGGATGGTTCGATTTCGGATACTCTTCTGCATGCCGTAATTAGATTTCAATAATTTCAATACGCATGAGTTGTATTGTGTATTGTATTCTAATGAGGTGGGGTCTGGCCCAAAATGGTCCTTTGCACCGCGACCACGTTGATCTATTGTGCTTCCTCTTGTTTGTTTTATTTATTTATTTAATACGCTGAGGAACAGGGTCAGCTCCTTCAATGAGAGTGTAAATAGGTCCTCCTCACTCAGCGTATATGCATGTAGTGGTCTATATCTCCTGTGGCCTAGTGCCCCACAGTTAGTGATCAAGTGTTCCATTGACTCCTCTTCTTCACCGCAGAATCTGCAAGTGTCCGTGTTGGATAAGTCCATTTTGTGAAGGTGCTTGTTACAGGTATAGTGGCCTGTGGGTGCCCCTGTCAGTTTTTAAGCTTCCCCTGTCCAGTTTTAGGGCGAGGTCCGCCCTCCTAGCGTCGAAGCCCAGAAATTTTTGGAATGTTCCAGCCCGCTGGTCTCATTCCAGCGTTTCATTGTAATGGACGTTGTCCATTTCTTTATCTCACCTTTAAGGAGACCTTTGTTAAACCCAAACGGTGGGGTAGGTCCAGTAAAGTTTCTCTCAGCCCCTTTTTTTGCTACGCATGAGTTGGTTTTGATAGATCCGATTAGAAGAATGTAGTTTAAGTTGATAAAGATGTGTGATCAAGGAGGATAACTAAATCTCCAAAATATAGCAAACTGCGGCCCGAATCCTAACAATTAAGGTACTCACTTCTCAAGTTCAAGAATTTGAGTCTCTGGGCTTCCTACTCCTCAAATCTTACGATTATACTTACTTCCCAAGATCGCCGAAGTCTAATCATCCACCAAATACCGAGGGATCGTAACTTGTTTTATTATATTTCTGTACATGAAGTAGCTCAATTTTAATGATTTCAGAAAGGACGAGTTGGTTTTCAAAGCTCCAATAAGAAGAAAGTGGTTTTTAAGTTCGTAGATAGCGTGGTCAAGAAGCAAATTTCCAAAATATAGGAAACCACACCTCAAATCTTAACAAATAAAGGAGGCAATTCACAAATTTGAAACCTCCTGCTCCCTACTCGTCAAATCTGTACCAAGGCGGAGATTAAAAATCAACTTAGAAAATAGCAGATTCACCAATTGTAGGTCTTCTTATCGAGCAAAAATACAAAAATGGCAGCACAAAAATATCTCCACACGAACTGCTGATATCGACATACTCCAGTGTAAATCACGCAATGTCTCACTTGGAAGGAAGCAACGCGCACCTTAATATCCCGAAGAGCAGTTAAACTTCATTAACGGCCGCTTAAACGGTCGTTAACGACCCGATTCCGTTGCCCGAAAGGCAATAAAGTACGTCGATCTGTCAGAATCGCAAACTGTCGTCGTCTAACTGACGAGTTCTCGGCCTTTCATCTCTCACAGGGCTTCTCGAAAACGCAGCGACAGGTTTAGTTATATTATTTATGACTTCGCGAGGGAAGAGTCATGAGGCATGAAATCGTTAATGTATAAAAGAGCGTACGTTCGGTCTGCGTAGATCTGTGCCAGCTGTTGTAGTAAAATTTATTGGGAGTTAATTCGGTGCGTCAAGAATATAAGCAGTTTATCAAAATATTAAATGTGAGAATCAAATCTTATTATTAAGTTGAAAAGGAGCAGCAGCTGCAAAGTGTCAAAGTAATAGAAATCAAAACTTCCGATTCTCGAGGATATACGAGTTAGAGATGTGTAACTGTTCATCCACCATTTTCTTGATTGTAAGGATTGTGGTGTAGTATCCATGCACTTTAGTTTCATTTAAATATAATTTCGACCGCTTCGATACGAAGGTTACGCCGAGAAAATAAATTGGAGAAACGACAAAGATTCTAACACGAAGTGTTGTGCTTTTCACAAAATGTGCACAAAATAGGAGCGCTTCGAAACTACAATGTTGCGATCTCCAACTTACTATATTAATTTAGCATGTTAAATTTTATTCATTCTCTTTTTCCCCTGCAAATTTTTGTAGTAAAATATTCGCAGAGATCATCAATATTTCGCCATCCTCGGGAATTTTCGATATATTCACGTTTAATCCTCGACGGAAGCACGCCCCATTCTCTTTCTGCATGCATGACGCCGAAAATACACATTGCTGCTGCCTGTGCACAGAGAGACGAGAGTGGCTGCGTCAGCAACTACCGCAGAAGAACTGTTTCGTTTCTATTTTCGATCCCCCGTTCCATACATTCTCTCTCCATTCCTGTATACGGGCTCCGAGCCTCTATGCGAATATTGGCCGAGGATTAATTGATTACAAGTATGTCGAATTCGTTTTGTTCCTCGCGTGCGCGCTTTTTCCCCCAGAATTTTTCATCATTTTTCGAGTAGGAGCCGGGGGAAACGCGAGAACGCATTGATGACATGGCTATTCAACGTTTGGAATCTCTATTAGTTCGACGGGGTTAGTAATAAAACTGAAACTGATGGATCTGAAGAGGTTCTTTTATTGACTCGATTTAGGAATTTTCAAGTTCTAATTATATCCTTCTGAAAATAGGATATGCTATGTGATGAATCGTAATTGGCAGGAGGAAGCAAGCGAGGAGTAAAAATGTGGATGTCTTCAGTTAATATTTTCTTAAAAAAAAAAGTTTGGCCACTTTCTGACCAACCTCGCGAACTGCTTTTTAGAATGTTAGCCAAAGCCCCAAGAATTTCGATTAAACCCATCCTAAGCAAAAATTGTCAAACGTGCGAATAACTTTCAAAGAATGTGAAGAAAATCCACTATTATTAAGCATCCTCATTCTAAGGACGTATGCGTGGATTAACACCCTAAGCGCCGTCTTTTTCGCCTTCTTGTAAACTTCTCTATAAATTTATCGAAGCTTCCGTCTTTCCACTTACTAAAAACATTAAAGTCTTCGTTACTTAACCTTCCTATACTCACGCATACGGTCTGTGAGACCGATTTATATAGTATAGTATACGTCTTTCATTTTGACGTGAGTATAGGAAGATTAAAAGCTAGTTTACAAGGAGGTGAAGAGATCGGTCCTGAATACCTCGGTTCATTGGTGAATGTTGGGGACACTTGCGAAGCTACATTTTGGGAAGTTTATCAGCATAGAAGCTGGTTTCCCAACACATGACATTTCGCAGAAAAGGGACGTATCAGACATGTCACTAATAGTCCAGTTGTATTAGGTTTATAGCTTGGAACCCAATCACAGTGAATGGATTTAAATTTTTTCAGTGTTTTTAACTCCCTATACTAAAAAGTAAAAAGTTTACTCTCTGAAAGTTTCCGCTAATGATTTTGTTTTGTTTTAAGAATACTTCCATAAAAATGACGTTATTTCTAGTACATTTTTGTGAAATATCTTTAAAAAGAAGTCATCAGCGTGTAGATGGTTCAAATACTCCAATCAAGCCTGATAATATAGATGTAAAAGAAATTACGGAATTCTTCATACAACATCCTCCTTTCACCGATGTCGATGCCATTATGTCCATTGCAACTGGACTAACCGGTGATGAAAATAATGTTTATAGGTGCAAAAGCCATGAAGAAAATAAATGGACACAACTTCAAAGATTTAAAATTAAAAACAACAGATAAAGTCGTTTCGTTACTGGGTGTTAACAATAGAATCAAATTTCATGATAAATTCACTCCAATAGATGAATTGTTGCTGTTTCAACGTACTTGTGTTTTAAAAAGATCAGAAGGAGAACTTAAAACATACTTCAATTTTAGGTTAGCTCCATATCCTATAACTCTCTTCGATCAAGGTTTAATGAGAAAGACAACTAAATCAAATTCTTATGATTTATTTACAGAGCTAAATATTAACGTAGTGATACTAATACATTTTGGATGTTATTGATGGCAGAATGCTATCGGATCGTTGCAAATGGCAATTAGAAGAAAAATTTGAGATACGCAATCATTACATACGATATTAATAAATAAATAATAAATAATAAGATAATTATGGAAATAATGTTTTTGGCTTTTTCTAACGCATATCGCAATACCATTTGCACTAAATCAGCTGAAAAATATTGTCGGTCATTGAAAAATACCTTTTTTTGATGAAAATATGTCTTTAAAAATTCGCCAAGAAAGATTCCTCGCAAACAGCAATAACAAAAGCGGATCTATCGAAATGTTAAGAAAGAAACTAGCTGATAACAATATTTTCTCGTGTCAAGCAGAAGGTGATTCCGATGCATCAATCATACAAATTGCAATTAATACTGAATCAGAAAATGTTGTTGTTGCGGAAAATATTGATGTGTTAGTTTTATTAACATCTTTAGCACCTCCTCATAGAGAAATATATTTTCCAAAACCAGCTAATTTTTGTCGATATCGTGCATTTACAAAAATGTATTCCTATAAAAGCCATGAAGAAACTTGATTAATGTGTAAGAAGCATATTTTGCTTTTACGTGCATGCTCTGGATGTGTTACAACTTCAGCGTTTTACAAAATCGGTAAACATAAATTTGCAAAATTATTAAAAAATCGTAAAGATTTACAAAGTGCTGCTGTTATCTTTACGGATGAAAATGTTAATATCACTGATATTTTGCGATCGGTAATTTTATGTATTTTTAGCATTATATAGTGCAACTAGAACTGAAGAATATACGAGGCACGTCCAGAAAGTAAGTTCCGTTTCAATTTTCACATGCGCGATAGACGCTCTGTATCAAGGAGAAGAAACGTGCGCCATTTTGAGATCGCTGTCAGCCACGTACGCTTTGTTGTGCTTGTTTACAATGTCGGTGTTGATTGAAAATCCCGCCGCTTGTGAAATCAGATCTGTGATTCGTTTTCTGAATGCTAGGAAAGTGAAACCAATTGAAATTTATCGGCCAATTTGCGAAGTTTACGGACAAAATGCGATGTGTGATTCAATGGTGAGAAGATGGGTCCGACAGTTCAATGAAGGACGTAGTGAAGTGCACGATGAAGAACGAAGTGGGCGTCCATCTTTGGTTACAGAAGAACGGGTTCACGCGATTGATGACAAGATCCAGGAAAACCGCAAGTTTACAATTAGTGTTCTCGCTATGGAATTTCCCCAAATCTCACAATCACTAATTCATGAAACTGTTACCGAAAAACTGAAATTTCGTAAACTTTGCTCAGGTTGGGTACCAAAGATTCTTACTGAGCAACACAAAACAAAACGGATGGGGTAGTGCACTTCAGTTTCTGACCCGTTATGATGAAGGCGGCGAAGAATTTCTGACACAGATAATCACAGGAGATGAAACTTGGGTTTCTTACAACACCCCGAAAGTAAGCGGCAATCAATGGACTGGAGGCACACTTCATCCCCAGCAAAGGTTAAGCCGAAACAAATCTTGACACCTCGAAAAATGATGTGCATAGTATTCTGGGACTGGAAAGGCATCTTATTCATTGATTTCTTACCGCGTGGTCAAACAATCAAAGCAGATGTTTATTGCGAGACACTAAGGAAATTGCGCTGCGCAATACAGAATAAGCGCCGAGGATTGCTGTCACAAGGTGTTGTTTTTCTTCACGACAACGCACGACCACACACTGCAAATGTGACGAAAAACCTCCTACAGGGATTTGGCTGGGACGTGTTTGACCATCCTCCGTACAGCCCTGACCTCGCTCCTAGCGACTTTCATCTGTTCTTACATCTCAAGTCTTTCCTTGGCGGTCAACACTTCAACAATGACGAAAAGCTGAAAGAACATGTTTCCAACTGGTTGAAGACACAGGCGGTAAACTTCTATGAAGAAGGTACACAAAAACTTGTGCCAAGCTATGACAAATGCCTGCAAAATTTCGGCAGTTATGTGGAAAAGTAGTTTAAGAGTTGTAGAATTTTGTGCAATAAATAATTTTTCTGTATCTGTACGCAATTTAATTTTATTACCAAACGGAACTTACTTTCTGGACGTACCTCGTATAAATAAGTATCGATACCAACCGTTTACGAAAGCTACCAGTTTCATTGATACTCACACTCGATGCTAGCTTACAGCATATAAAAAGAGTACATTTACAAGTACAGTTGTGGATGGGAAATGACAAGTTTCCAGAAAAATAGGGATGGAAAAGGAAAAATAATTCATCAATTGAAATGAACCAATCACTAGCTCCTGAAAATTTATTGAAAATGATATTTTGTTTATGTAACACTGAATGTGGGCTCCGCTTGTGGATGCAGAAAAGGATGGGTTAGATTGCTCTACACCACGTTTATGATGTAAAGGAGTTAGCTACTTAATTGCACCAATGATATTAATGAACGATGTCGAAAACGTCCAAAAAGATTAGTTTAGGTACATGTTTATTTTTGTAATAAAAATTGATAATTTTTATACCACTAAATTTTAAATAAAATTATTATATAAGCAAGTTGTTGAAAATTGTTTCCCATAAACAATTAACCTATTTGTATTGTATAACGTTTCTTCTATTCACTTCGCTTTTTAGAGCTTTTGTCATCCACAAATTAATTTTTGTGTAAAGAACAAAAAGTTTTACTTATTTTCACAATTTTTTATAAACGACCACAAAAACAATAATATTCATTATTTTCTTAAAATAAATGTTTGCAAATTCCCGATCATTATATTTTTAAAAGGAAGACTTCAGTTTTTGTTTAAATAAATGGATTTGCAGAATAGCGGCAATTTCTAATGGGTAAACCTTGTAATTCATGTTACTAGAAAGCCAAAGAAAACGAATCATTCAAATCCATTCACTCAACTGGCTTCCGTCACTTTTCAGTTTTAACTTCTAATTTCACTGGCCTCTAATATTTCCTTTTTACTCCATTCAACACCAAACTTAGCATTCCAAATCCACTTTCCACTTCTTACGTCGTTCTCTTCAACCATCGTCGTTACTTTGTCCGCACTCCCTAGACGAATAACTTACGCAACAACTCTCCGATAGGTGGATAGGTTTCATATATTTTATAAAACGAACGCGCGCGCTTTTTCTCTCGTCGTCGCATCATGCAAACGAAAACGCGAACGTACATCACCGGGAAGAGAAAAACGCGAAATCGCGAACAACTGTCTCTGATTAATCGCCCAGCATGCGCTTTTATAGCTCGAGCCTTTTTTCCGGGGCAGCGGCCGACGGTAAAAGGGAAACGATCGGAAAGTGAACAACCGGCGACGAGAAAGAAACTCTGCGGTTCCCGTAGGTTACATATGTATGTACATACATACGCTACGATATCGCTTTGTAGGTGGTCTTAATAATGACATTTTTCAGTTTGTTATGTCGACGACGAACGATCCGGCCGGATGGACGCTGGTCTCGATCGCGAAAGTCGTAAAATATCGAAACGAGAATGAAAGAAGCTGAATGGAAAATGCATCCGCCGTCGCCGTTCCGATCGCGTTGTTCTTAATCTATTTGGTTGGGTGGTACGGATTCGCGTAGTTTGTTAGTGCGGTTGAGGAATGGGTTATGTGGTTTATATTCATACAAGGCGAATATAATCAAGTTCATTCAGCACAACGCGAAAGTAGATGCACCATAACAGGGCTTCAGGGTTGTTAGTCTCAGATTATTATGGAAAGTCTCAACTATTTCGTGGACGATTAATTATGAAAGAGACGATCGCTTTCTTCCGAACCTGCTATCATTGTTAGCTGAAGACGCCTCGGAATAACTAAAAGGAAATCGGAACAAGAAAAAGGGTGGTTGAGGTCCAACAGAAGCAAGAATTACATGTGATATACATACAACTTCAATAAACATATTCTTATCACGCCATCCACATCCAAATTAGACTATACCATATTTGCTGCATAAAATTCCTTACACTCCCCTCAACCAGTTTTGAAATCCCGTGTTCCCATCATACATCAATTCAAACCAAAATCGACGGCATTTGTTCAAAATATGTATTAGCGTGCAAATTGCAGAAGACGAAGATGCACCAGAATTCAGCTAGAGCTTTCAAAAAAGGGATAGAAACCATTGGACTCGGGAACCACTAACAATAGAAAACCAAAACGGGCTGAAATGCTTCGCTAAAATCTGAAACAAAATCAAGTGCCAGAATCGACGAACTTTTTGAAAAAATTGCGCCATTGTGCAAGAATGATTTCCGTGCACAGGTCGGCATAAATATATACAACCTGTCCAAATTCAGATCTTCACACGCTGATGTTTTGCACCCCCTGCCTCGAAGGTTGTTACGGACATATACGTAAAACTTTAATGAGGCGAACTCTAATAAAATCAAAGAGTAAACGACCAACAGGGGTGACCGCCCAAAAGATGGAAAGACGGCCGGAGCTTAAGTTCAGGCCAACTTCTATGAGGCTTCATTTATCACACAGGCCTTAGTTCTAATCGAAGAAGAAGAAGAAGAAGAAGAGGAAGAAGAACGCCATTTATAGTGAGCTACAACATACTGCAAAAGTTTCAGTAAAATTGAGCAAAAGAAAATTACAAATATACATGGCGATAAAACTAGATTAGCTGTCAAAGTCGTTGTCGCTGTCAAATCTTCTTCTTATTGAAGTTTTAGTGAAATCTATCAAAATCGCTTTTGCCTTACTTTTCTTCTTCTTAGATTGTCGCATACATGATCAAAATTTGATCAGTACCCAATGTTAATTGTGTTGAAAATCTGCATTAATACGAGGGATTCGTTCGTAGATCCCGAAGCGTTATTGAGCCACGAATTAATTTTTGCGTTCATTTCCTTTATCGTATAAACGATCGAAATTTGACCCAGTACGTATTGGAAAATTCTGTTACGAATTTTGCAATTTTTATGATTCACCGTTTCTGTACGGCGCGAACTTCACTTCGCCTTCTCTCGCAGGATGACGAGCGGTACACCACCGCCTTTCACACCGAGGATGGACCGATGGGCTCGGCGGACGGGAGAGGTTTGAGGCGAGCACCACCAGGCAGCACTGGCTGCGTTAGTCTCGGTTCCGTCCTTGATCGGTTTCTTCGCACAAGTGATTTTATTGTTGTCACGAAGGAGACGATGAAGTCACATGTCTGGGACTTACCATCTCCGTCGCGTGGCGATGATTCTGCTCCTTCGCAAAGAGCGCAGGTGATTGATTCAGCCTCCATTTCCATCTCAAAATCTTCATTACATACATACATCTTAACGCACGGTGTGCATTAACTCTGCGCCAGTCAGATTCAAGCATTTTTCATGTTTCCCGCTTTCATTTGCGGTTTAGCCAAGCCTATAGTCATCTGACCTATCTAGACATCCAGACCGCGTCCGGTAAAGACATTTGCAAAAAGCAATAAATTTTTCTTCCGGTAGAGAACATGATGAACGTGGCGCTAGTTCCTGGAACCGACTCTCTAATCTTATTCTACCTGATCTCTTACAAAGGCAGGACATAGTTTGGGCTTAAGAAATTGAATCATAGAAGATTCCTCAGCAAATTTACCCGCACCCTTTAAAAACTCAGTTTTTTACTTCGACATATCCATCACAAGATTATTTTTTGTCGTCACTTGTTTAACAAATCAACGACTTCAACGGAGTTTCAATTTCGTAGTTACTACTGGCCCAACTCTGTTTAGACTCGGTTCTGCAGAATATTCTGCTGCTGGTGCATCAAAATCGACTGGTTCATATCGATGGCGAATATCAACACACTCATAACGTAGCGCCGTCAGTAATTCCCGATATTTATGACAATTCCTGCATACGAACTCGCCCTTTATTTGCGAAGATATAAAAAACGGGGGCGGATTGCAGGAGGCGGTAGCGTCGGAGAGGCTCGGCGAAAGGGTGCGAAAGGGAACTATTCGCCCCCTTCCACCCGGCTCGCTCCACCGACGCTATGCACACACGTACACACCGTACCGAGGGTGATACAACGTCTCTCCTTCTCGTGCACCCTCCTCCACGTATCGTCCCATCCATCCGGCGCTTCGCGTCTTTCTCTAGCAATTCGCGATCGCGGAGCGTCCTTCTCTGTCGCCACCGAGGGCGCTCAAATGAAGATGTATATAACGGTCGCGTCGCAATTCGGCCGTCGAATTAATCAAAGTTTAAGCTCTGTAATAATGTGCAGCGCCTGTACGTCAGCATTATTCCTATTTTACAGCAAAACTCAATCAGGGACTAATATATTAGAGCTGTAAATTGGCAATCAATGTTTCCATGCATATGTATGTAGCGGAGATCGGCGTGTGTGTTCGCTACAACAGATATAGAGAGACATACATACACACACACACACGTTTGCATGTACCTTCGTACGTAGTTACTACATATTCGTGCATAAGCGAGAGGTCGGAGCGACTAGTTGTTAGCTAGCGCACAGGTAGTAGTAGGTTGGTCGGTGGAAGGGTGTGAGGTAGGTGTATTGGCTACCCCACGTTTTCCACCATGTAATAACAACACTAGATTGCATCGTATATTAAGCAACATCCAATATAGATAGGACAGTTTTAAAATCAAATTTTCTCTATCTATCATGAATGTGCGCACCGGTTTATAATTTCCAGTATTAATACAATGCGCCAGAATGTTAATCTGCAATAACCGTTCTCGTTCTGGGATTTGCTCGGCATTCGCGTTGTTGTCGCTCTTGTTGTTGTCGGTATTGCCACCGCCGCCGCTGCTGCTACCGCCAGCATCACCACCACTGTTGGAGGCGGCGGTACGGAAAACGACCCCCTCCCCGCCCCCGATTCGATATACCGATGCGAATCGGCGGTCCCCACCGCCACACTCCGAGGTAATTTAAGGTTTGGGTTCGACGAGTTCGTGGCGTCGCTAACTGCCTTTTATGCTATTAGGTTCTAATCAGTCAAACGGTAGTGGCGGTACTAGTACTATTTTTAATCAAATTGGGCAAATTGGGCACCCTGATTCGTGGCCCAAAGAAAGAATCTTCAAGATGGTGGAATATGAGATGAATAAGAACTGAAGGATGAGCTAAACGTCGCTAAAAAAGGGTAAAACATGAGGCGAATCCCAAGCAAATGGGGCGATCGACAAGAAATCAAAATCCTCAAAAAAGTTAAAGATCGCTAAAAGCAAAAGATTATTGAAACAAAGTGCAAAATCCCTAAGAAGTAACAAAATCGTTAAAATGTGGAAAATCCATGTAAAAATAAAAATCGAAGAAAAAATCGAAATCCGAAAATCAGAAAAGGTGAAAGATCGCTAGAATCCCTAGAAAGTGAAAAATCTTCGAGAAAAGTAAATAATCGCTAGAAATAAAATATTTACTAAAACTAAGTGAAAAATCGGCTAAAAAGTACTCAAGATCCTTAAAAGTGAAGAAAAGTGAAAATTCTTATATAATAAAGGTAAGAAATCACCAAGAAAACGAAATCCGCTAGAAAAGTGATAAATCCTTTGAAGAATGATCTAAAAATCGCAAAACAATGGGAAAAAGCTAAAAAGTATGGCGAAAAGTGAAAATTCTCCAAAATACGAAGAATCGCTAAAATCCTTTCAAAGTGTAAAATCATTTGAAAGGTGAAAAAGAAAAAAACAAATCCATTCGAAAATTGAAAGGTCGCTAAAATCTCTAAAGAGTGGGAAACGACCAAAAGAAGGGAGAAAATCGGAAGGAAATGGTACTACTTCCACTTTTAATCAAATTCGGCAAATTGTAGCGTGATTCGCAGCCCAAAGAAAGAATTTCAAGATGATGAAATATAAGGTGAGTATGAAGCGAAAGATAAGCTAAACATCGCCAAAAAAGAATAGCTAAAAATGAGGCGAATCCCAAGAAAATGGGCGGACCGCCAAGAAATTACAATCCTCAAAAAAGTTAACAGTCGCTAAAAGCAAAAGATTATTGAAACAAAACGCAAAATCGCTAGAAAATATTCCTAAGAAGTAAAAAAATCGTTAGAATGTGGAAGATCTATGGAAAGATAAATATCAAAGAAAAAATCGGAATCCGTTAAAAAGTTCGCTAAAATTCCTAAAAAGTGAATAACCGCTAGAAGTAAATGATTTAGTAAAACAAAGTGGAAAATCGGCTGAAAAGTACGCGAGATCCTTGAAAGTGGAAGAAACTTAAATTCTTATAAAGATAAGAAATCACCAAAAACTAAAATCCATTAAAAAAGTGATAAATCCCTTGAAGAATGATCTAAAAAGAAGTGAAGGGTTTCTAAGTAATTTAGAGAATTGCCAAAAAGTGAAAATACTCCAAAATGTGAAAAATTACTAAAAGTAAAAGATTACTGAAACAAAGGACAAAATCCTTAAAAGATGCATCTAAGATCCCTAAAAAGGTAAGAAATCCCTACAAAGTGTAAAATCCTTTGGAAGATGAAAAAAAAAAAGCAAATTCCATTCGAAAATTGAAAGATCGCCAAAATCTCTAAAGAGTGGAAAACGACCACAAAAGGGGAGCAAATCCCAAGAAATTTGGAAAAGCGCCAAGAAGTGAAAGATCTTCAAGAAAAGTGAAGCACCGCTTAAAGTAAATGATTTACTAACACAAAGTGCAAAGCCGGTAACTACTCTGCCCTTGAATTGTAGATACACAGTCCATGGGCTAACACTCACAGAAGAGAAATGTCAGTCATACTGATATAAAATGTTTCAATAACTGACCAAGTCACATCGTTAACACAAATAACAAACATTCCCTCCAAATAAAAGATAAAAAGTTTCTTCAGCAATTGGAGCTATATGATTTAAGTCTATCCTTAGATAGGTTTTAAGCGTTTGTTAAGAATGACTAAGGTTTGATAAAAGAGTGGATGACCTGTTATCATCAAGTTGTGTAAATCGGACTGACGTCCTTACTTCTCTGAATTTATTTTAATGTCGCGCCTTGCACGTAAGTGGAGATAAAGATCGGTTTACACTACTTAATGATAACACGTCATCCTCTTATATCAAACCTTAGTCATTATTAACAAACGATTAAAATCTATTTAAGAATTCAGCTAAATCGTATGGCTTAATAATGGTGCCAGTTCGTTTAGAGTTGGTGGTAGTTGTATCTCGATTCCCTATGAAGAACAAAGTTATTATTATTATTATTCCCCTTAGATATTGGTCCCCAAAAATTTTTTCTCGGGTATCCCTTGAACACGTGTGTTCAAATGATTAACCTTCCTATACTCACGTCAAAATGAAAGACGTATACCATACTATATAAGTCGGTCTCACAGACCGTATGCGTGAGTATAGGAAGGTTAAGGGGTTATGACAGTCGAGAATTTTTTTGGGTAAAATGTTTGTTCTTCTTCAAGTCACACTCTATAGTGTTGAGGTTAATGTACAATTGATCTTAAAGCGATTAACAAAATGGAGCAAAAGATGGCGCTGAGGGCAGTGTTTAGGCTAACATCTAAGGGTTCTTGTAGGTCATCTTATAATCACTTTTTTTTTCTGAAGCTTAATAAGATGATTGTTATTATTATTATTATTATTATTATTATTATTATTATTATTATTACCATATGAACGCTGACCACTTCTACGTCGCACAATAATCAACGGAAAGATCAATACACAGGAAGGTAAATCAGGAGGATAAATATTACATTAACCGTTTCTAAAACTCTCAACTACCTGCCTACATATGGATTTTAGGAAACGGTTTCCACTCACGTACCTACAAATGCACTATGATGTATACAATACTACATGTAAAATACATGCGGGTCAAACTCTCTCACTTAACTATAGTATGTGTGTCACCACTTCCATAATATTCCGATTGACCTCAAATATAATATTGGCTATTATCGAAATGGCATATATATGTATACATCCCAGTTATTACGGCGATGCACCCCGCCTTATTTTGAATCATTCGTGAAGTCGACGGGTCAGCTGCAAGATTCACATCGCGTTAATAAATAATAATTTCAAGAAAGTTCAGTTTAGAAATATTAAAGTATATGAAATTACTCGGGAATTTCAATCAGGGGGCGGTGACGTGTCGGGGAGGAAGAGGACGAAAGTAATTGATCAATCGAACTATATTGAGGTAAATACGTAATTGAGTTTATATGTCAATTTAAATGCATGCGTATTTTTTTCATCACCTGGTATTCCTCTGGGGATCACTTCCAGCGACTGCGACTTCTTTTTTGGATAAAGACATTGGAAAGTTCAATCAGTGGGCAGAGATTTACCACCTTAGAGTATGAACAATTTCAAACAATCTTTTGGACATAGTAGAATAAGTTTTGGTCGTGAAAGTTGCTGCAATAAGAGCCGGGAATAGAACCAGGACAAGAACGGTGAAAGGATGTAAGACTTTGTTAAGAAGCAAGACAGAAAAGGCGTGAAGTTAATATATTCGTCGTTTTAGCCTTGAAGAAAAATGTTTGTGATAAAATAAGTGAAGAACGATCGAAATAACCTCTGAAACTTGCACCAAAATGCTGATAAAATGACCACTAAAATCACAACTAACAATTTTATTTCCTCGTCTATGATGATCATTGAAACGAATTTAAGTTCTCTTTCCGCTCTTTTGGGATCTTCTCCTCTCTTCTATTCCCTCTTCTCCCATCCACTTAATCATTTTTGGGTGGACTGTTTTGATCTTCTGAAATATCTGCTCCAATTTTTCCCTCGTTAATTCTAGTAGCATCCTCATCCTCCCCGCTCTTCACGTGTCGCTTAAATGTCCATTATCGCTATCTGTCACCCCCTTATTTCTTTCCTTTTATTTCCTCTCAATCTTCTAATCTTGCTCGAGAATAATCTGTTAATGCTGTCATATTGATTGTCTAATTGCTCTCCAACCCTTTGTTTCTTTGCCTCTCTCAGTCTCTACTTCACCTCATCTCTCATCTTATATTCTGCTTTATCCTCATCTGCCTTCGTTCTGCTATATCTCCTCCATGTCTCTCTTTTTCGTCGAATTTCCGCTAGAATTTCTGGACTCCACCACTTATTGTCAGTTCTTTTCCATCTTAGGCGTGCTTCGGCAGTTCCGCATATCTCTTCTGCTTTTCTAGGAGTCACTTGTTTGTATAATTCCCATGGTCCCTCCAAACTTCTGTCTAGGTTTTCCTCCCTAGTTTTCCTCTTGATATTTCTTTCTGCATTCTGGGTCTTTTACTCTGTTTTATTTATTTATTTAGTCTATTCTTTTATAGTCCCTCTTCACCAAATTCCACCCTCGAGTTAGTCACAACCATTCTATGTTCTGTTCCTATCTATTGTTTTACGTCTTTGAGTATTGCTTTCATTTTGTTTGTGTATATTATGATGTCTATTATGCTCTTTGCCCTCCGTCCCTGTGATACGTATGAATATCTTTCCTGCAATGCTTGTTTCCAAAGGATACTCTCGACTAGCATATCGTTTTTCTTATCGAAGAAGTATTTCTTTATCGAATTTCATCATTGTTAAACCATTTCTGTTCGTTCTCTTCCCTCCATATTTCCCTCTGCATCCCATGCCCATATCGTCTTCTATTCTTACGTTCCAGTCTCCTTTGATTTAAAAGCCTTGATTATTGCTTGAATAGCTGTGCTATGCAAATAATTACCTCACGAAAAAGATCACATATGTATGAACTACGTACTTTAGTACTATACAGTAATTAACAATTTTAGGACTAGAATACGAATCAGAGCATGTTTCCCAGGATGTCAAAAGGTATATGTATGTTACATTACATTATAAATCTATTTACAACCACACCCCAAAATGAAAACCACCTGGAGTCACCATTTCTCGATTAAATTAGTGTTGAAACCTGCCTCTGCCAAAGATTAAAATGTATTTGGTAGGTATTTCATTTAATTCTAGATAATCAACAAAACTTTCAATATTTGATATAATATGTAAGTCCCATTTATCATATATGTATGTATAACCTTAACTTGTACTTCTTAAATATTCGGAACGAACATAAAAGTGTAGTTTACACCGTGCATACGCGAGTTTATGCAATATATGTCATCCACTCTTCAAAGCCCTAGTTTTGATAATATAACGACAATACAGTTGTCACGTAACCGTCAATTATTCTGGAGCACTGTGTATTATAAAAGATATTGCAGTTCCCATACAGCTATTATAGGATCGAAAATTAGTATGTTGTTTCCAACGTTTTATCCGTTAAAGCATCATCAACTCCAAAAATAGAAAAGAAAATCCTTTTCCGAAGCATTCCAACCGATCGTTAATTTGGACAGCGAAAAGCTCGCTTCAAGCTCTCTCATTTTGGGCGTCCGATTTAAAGGATAACGATAAACGAGTCCGATCTCCGAAGGCGAACGGCGAGAGCAGTACGCCACCACCACCATCACCGCCGCCGCCGCCGCCACCAGATTAAGCTTTTCACTTTCGGATTTCTACCCGGAACGTCCGACCCGCATCAACGCTTTCGTTTCAGACCATTACCGACGGGTGCGTAGGACAAACCGGGAGGCGCCACAGGTAATATTTCGAGCAAAGTCCGGAGAGGAAACGGAGGGAAAACGGGAATACCGCTTACGTTGATCGTTTTTTAGCGTAATCCGATACTTCAGAACCGCAACCGTGTGTACGTAAGAGCCGTAATTCGATTAATCACCGGTTTAACGCCGATGAGCGCCGCTTAAATTTTCGAGCCGTTTTAAAAGTTGAGAGGTCGAGCACCGGCTCTTCTTTAGACGTCAAAAAGGAAATCCGCATAAAATTGTTAGCAGAGCTGAGGTAAGAGAGGAAATTTTAGATATTTATTATCATTATCATACTGTACAGAACTCGCTCTGCTTGTACCATGTGTCTATTGGAGCTTGAAACAATTTAAACAATTAACACTGTGTCACCAGATGGGGTTGACAAGAGGAAACAAATTGTTATTGTTGATTTTACGACAAAAATCATTCTTTATAAAAAGTTCTACTTGCTAAATAAATATTTTTACCATCAGAAAATCTAAGACTAAATGTATGTAAATTAAGTGTCTGTCAGGCGTCATTAAATGTAAATTTTCCAATTCAGTTATTTCCCGTTGGTTTTGCATAAAGTTAACCATTGAGGAACGTATTTATTTGGTTAAATGTTATGACATTGGAAACGTATCTTATCGATATGCTATAGCCATGTGTCATGAGAAATTCCCAAACACTGCGATATCACGCGAAGCACTGCGCAAATTTGTAAATAAATTTGATTTAGCTGGATTTGTACTGACCAAAACCCAAGAAAAAGATACAACGAAGACAATACGTTACACCTTTGTCATTAGATTCGGTGATAGAAACACCAAAGTTATCTTTACGAAAACGATCACAAAGGCTAAATATTAATAAAACTCATTTGCAAAGAAATTATGGAGAAAACAAAGTTGGGGCGTTTAAATCACTTAATACTTAACACACTTGAAAATAGAGATGAAAAGAAGCGATTGGATTATTGTTTATGACTTGGTGAGAATTACCTCGGAAATACAAGTTTCCAGAGAATGGATCTCTTTTACTGGTGAAGCAACCTTCTGCACCAACGGCCACGTTCACGTCACAGCGACTGAATAATAAGTAGTAATTTACGGGCGCAAACCATAAACGTGTGAAACCTGGGTATTGAATAAAGCGGAAGAATAGAGATTGGGATATGAAAGACAGATATTATGAACAATATATGGAGAAGGACAAATAAAGGAATAGAATACCAGGAGCTAAAAATAACAACAGTAGTAAAAGCCCAGCGAATTACATGATTGGGGCGTGTGCAAAGGCTGGAGAACCATGGAATGGAAAATTGTGTTGTAGAGGAAACCAATCAGGAAAAAGAAAATGAGCAGCCCACGGAAAAGACGGTTAGAGAACGTCCAAGAGAAGTTAAAAAATAATAAGCATTGGATAGAGGCAGCTGGAGGAGAATAGTAAAAGAAGCCTTAGAAAGAAAATGTAAACGATTTGTGATTATGAAATTGAGATCACGTACTATTATCATTGGAGAGGGAAAGATTTAAATAGTTTTACTATTAGGATGTATAATTCGTCTATGCCCAAACCCTACACGGGCTGCAAAACAATATTATTAATAATAAACCATAAACTAAAGGGACGAAGAAGAAGCACAATACAAACACGCCAAACCAAGGTCCATCAGATAACACACAAATTCATCTTCCTTTCTCTCACCACACTAGAAGCTCATTTAAATTACGTACACGCATCGAGTTTACGGGCTTAGCGATATCAATCAAACGTGGGGGATTCCCTCGTTTTACCGCAAATCGCCGAGAGATTACGGCCTCGACCGGGATCGACGCTAAACACAGAACGCAAATCGGAATCGCGGGTGCGAATAAATTCGCCTCAATCGGATCAGCGATCGATGGGGGAAGTTCGAAATCGTAACCTGTTAATTATTAAAGATCCATCGTCAGGTATTAGTCAGATGCGGCTCAAAATTCTGTGATTTTCTTCGTAATACCTCTAATTAGTTTCTAATTTTAAGTGGTTTTCCAAATTGATAAAAATGTATGATGTCATCAATTCTCTATATGCGTATCTATGGGGGAAGCAACCAACACAATAGTCTCATAATCTGAGTGCGCAGTCTCGACTTTCTTCTCGTCATTTCACGTGTAATGTTTGGTACAGTGAGTCAAATACGGGAACGCACTTTAACAGCAGGTGTACACCGGCAAGATGCAAGTTTCCATATTGCAGTTCATGTACCTAGTGGTTGTGATCTTTGGATTGCACTGTACTCGATGTTCACACTAAGCAATTAAAAGTGCTGGAGCTCTGAACTACCTGCAGAATAATGATCAAGAAATGCCAAATTCCGACATTATGAACATGTATTGAAGTCGACAGCAATATACGGTTACGTGGCTTAGGTGCTTATTGAAAGAACGGGCTGTTTGTTGAGAAAGGAACGAAGAGTTATAAGAAGAATGTTGACAGGAAAAGAAAGAGAAGATGGATCCTAGAGAAGACCAAATAAACACAGGATTTGCATAACTAATGCGTAAAATTCGTTTAAAAGATCATATAAAAATAAGTAAAAAAAAGAAAATATTATTAAAAAAGAAATTCGGCAAATAAAAGTGTTATTTTAGAAACCCCGATTTATGTATCGTGTAATGGCGGTCCTTGAGGTCCGTTAGCGTAAATAAAACACTCTCCATCAAAAGAAGCACCGCAAGATTTCACTAGAGTTTATATTTCTTTCTCGAACACTTGGACACATTCGCCGTTATTTTTCAATCGCATGTTCGAAAAGTGTGACCAAGTAGCATTTACAACCCGTATGGTAGAACGAACATGGACCACTTGACGTTGCTCCAGGTATTATTTGAATGTTACTAGCGTTTCTACGTCTAAAACATAAACATCGTATTTGACCTTCCATCTTCCATACGAAACATTTTAAAAACAGACAAAATTAATTACGGCCTTCCTGTGATAGTACAAAAATATTTTCTCCTACAAATTTGTTCTATTTTGTTTAAACTTTCCTCGGTTTTAATTTGATGCATTTATTTATTTAATCTTGATTTGCAGGCTATGTAAGCCTTGGGCATAGATTAATTATACATTCTATATATTTAAACTAGCTAAATTTTTGTATTACGTATAGTAGTGAGATTATGACCTCAGTTTTGTTTACAATCTTGCTAGGACTTCATTTACCACTTTTCTCCAGTAGTTTCTGTCCTTTGCTTTTTTACTGCAATTATTGATATTTACTCTCTTTAAATCTTTTTGAGCGCTGTGTAACCATCTTTTGCGTGGTCTCCTTTTTTATTTTTCACGATTAACTTCCTATACAAATTTGGGAACAAGACAGTATAAGAAACGAGCCACAGATACGTGGTATAGTTGCAGTGGCTGGATCACACAGAGATGATGACAAAGGGATGAATTCCAAAAACCATAGTCATAAAAATATCTGATTATAAGAAGATCGAAGGGAAATCCAGAAGAAGAGAGAAGATGATGCTTTCGCCTGGATGACCTGGAAGAAGAAGGGGTGATAGTTTGGTGAACGAAAGCAATTAATAGAAGAGATTTGGAGAAAACAACGGAGGTATGCGCCTAAATGGTCTGCGTAAATCTGCATTATATGTACTATTGCGGCAACAAAAATCGGGACAAGTCTTATAGGCTATTTTGACTGTTTTTTAGCTGTATAAATCAGTCGTTTGTCATGTTCACGCCAATCATCTTGTCTAATGTCAAAAATAGTTTACCCACGAACGCAAGAAACTTCTGTTAAATGCATTTATTTGAAATAAAAATCTTGGAAACAAATCTTCTCTTAATGGAAACAATAAATTAATCTAGTATTTTTAGTTATTTTTTACCACGGTAGCAAACGGATTATTCCTTAAAAACTGAATAAGATTTTCTTCTTCCATGAAATTTCGTACTAATTTGCGACCAGAACCTGTTGTAGTCATTTATTTTTTAATGTTGTCTGTGCTTTTGGGCACTCCAAATCTATTACCTAGTCTTCTTATGGACCATCCTTCCCCAATTAATGTAATTATTTCCATTTTTTCAGTAGCACTTAAATGCGGCATAATGACATACGTCAATAATAATTTCAAAATGACATAACTTTTGACAAGGCAAAAGCCAGATTTAAACTACATTATTTTAAGTGTCCCATTTTTTGTTGCCGCAATAGTACATAACATATCTTAATTCTAAAGGGTACTCACCCGGAAATTTTCAAAGTAAAGTGTGCACACGACGTAGTTAAATAGTAATAAAAGTATAATCGAGCAAAAGGGCAATCTACTCTAGTACGAAATGTTTCGAGTATTAGCTTTTTTATATTATACTAGCAGATACCCGTCGTGTTTTGAGTTTCTTCGGTAGGTGTGTAAACATAAAGATTTTTCGACGTTCCAACTCTGGAGCAAGCAACATATAATTGGCCGTGCGAAAAACAGGAATTCTCTAAGTTCAAACCAGCAACACTTACCATCTTGTTCCGTTGCATAATTTCGGTGGGTCTAGCAATAAGTTGCGAATGAGCATCAACGGTGATACAACTTTTAAAGTTAAGATATGTGGTGGCATTCCAGATGGTTCCAAAGAGTTATGAAACTCTATTAGAAAGTTGACAGCTTGTTCCTCATCTATAACTGTGCCAATTGATGTGTGTGTGACAACTTCACCGGGTAGCTTGAATTAAATTTGATGATTTATTTTGTTGACGTCATCATTCTTCGGAGCCAAAATTACTCATTTTTACTGTCTATGAGATTTTTAATATTTTCTAATTCGATTATTTGACATGGTCCACGAGATAACCACAAATGATCAAAGTTTCTGATGACAGTGACAGATCAATGTTTTTGTGTTGACAGTCTGTATTCGGAAAAATTATTGTATGGGAATGTCGAAAATCCACTTCATGAATGGACCGAATGCATTTTCTTAGTGGTCTAAAGTCATCCTCGCGTTATTGCCTTTCTAATGAAACCGGTTTGGGGCACATCGGTTGGATAGTTTCGAAGTCTATAACGGACATAGAAACATTTTTTGTATTTTATATACATACATACATAAATAGATAGATAATTATAATGGTTTTAATTCAAAATTGCCTTAGCGAGTTTCTCCTTTCCTCTTACAATTATTAACTCCACTTCACGACTTCTATAACACATCGTTTTCATCAGCTTTCTTTGACACAAAATTCCACGGCATCGAAAGCAAATCAACAGGCAAAAAGGTGCCCTTTCATATTATAAATAACTGCCCAATATAGTCAGTATTAAATCGATGCTGTATGCGAGTAGATTTTTATATATGTGGGCTGTCGTAACTTATTTCGTACGCGTACAGTACGCGTGTATCATACGTTATGAAGTGGCTCTTATCATTCTACAAATATTGCGGAAACACGATACTAGATCCCCTAATACCAATTCTCATCACAGCATGTGCTTACGCCAAATACATACGCAATAAAAGACGGAATACCCTTCAAAACGAATGAACTGAAGAAGACAATTCCGTTCCGGGAAGAAATTACGAAAGAAACGAAACACACGCACTAGTCAAACACAATATCATGTAGTGCGATCGGGGTACGCCCGCATCGTTTCTTTTTATATCCGAGACGAAAAACCTCTCGTTTTTTGCTCCTCTTACACAAACTCAGCTTTAAAACTCGGGCCGGGCTGCGAGTTTATTTTTGCAGCACGTATCGAATGTGTTCCGGAAAAAAATAAATTTTATAGCGAAAAATATAAAAACCGTAATATAAAATATATGTTTCCACATGATATAAAAATTTGATTGCCGAGTAAAAAAAGACTGGAATAAAGAATAAAACAACAAGACAATAACTCAATATATTTATGTTCCGTTTCCTGCCGCCCCGATCGACGCTGAACCGCGTCCTCTCGCGCGACCTTTTACCAATAACCTTAAAAACATAAACCGTTTTCGTCATGTGTGTAATATAAATTTACAATATTCGTTCTGGAAAATTACTTTTTCATTCGTCGCCGAAAATAGGGGCGGAAAACAAGCGTAGGCGGGACGATGCGGAAAATGTCGACGGAAATCATATATCGTAATACGATTTTATTGAAAGCGAAATTTTGGCGTAACAGAGAAAAAAATGAGCGTTCATCGAAATTGTTTTTGGTGCGTTTACCACAAACGAATTCACTGTTTTACGAGACACATTCCCAAAGTTCTAGGAAGTTCTTTATTTCGGTTTCATCAAAATTGCAATTGATGTTTGTATCTATGAGAGGCATCCGATTAGGAATTCTCCCATTACGTACGTATTAAGTATTTTTGCGGCTATTTGTTTCTACAGAAGTGGACAACTTACGTTGCCAGAGACTCCTGCAGCAGCAACGAAAGTAACCAAAGATCAAAAGAAGCAAGATTTCTTTAGCGTTACGAAAATTACGTCTCTCGCAAAGCCGTACTGATGATCGGTATAACCGCGAAACGTACGCATACGGGTTTTTTAATTTGCAAAATTGCAATGTAGTTTTTCAATATAATATCCATTTAATCGAATACGCTTATCTCAACGTGTAAGAAAGAAGGAGAGGAAGACCGCAGAGTACGCAGCTGAAGGAACTGGAACAGGATATAAGAACGACAGGAGACATCAATTGGAGACAAACAACGCAAAACAGAAAACTATGGAACAAATTATGTGAAAGAATATAATCAGAAGAAGGGGTTGATCTCCCAAATTGTAATGATCTAGAGATCCAAATGGAAGGCTCAACCCCTTCGCGGGTCTATAGCAACAATAATAATTATAACTACAGTCAAAATCCTAGGGCATTCGAAACATCCGCCGTACAAAAGTAGCGGGGCTCCTCCTGGTTCTTCGGGAAAGTGGGTACGAAATTCGGAACGAAGTCGCTTTAATCGGCAAACAGTTATCGCCATCTCCAAAAAGAAAACTTCCAACGAAAGAATTTCATAAAGGCACTTGCGAATCTTCATCTTTCATTCCGAGGAAAACATCAATATCAGAAATTAACACCGACTCGGAAGTTTTATTAGGTAAATGGTACTTAACTCGAAGAAAGAACGGGAAGAAAGCACGCGCACGGTAACAAAGAAAAAATTAAAAATTAAACCGAGGCGCTCCCCTCGAAAAACAATCTCGCGGTCTTAAGTTTTCCCCGGAAAAGAATTTTAATTTATTTCTTTGCGGAAACGCGAGTATTTATTTAAATAAAGTACGGCGGCGGCCGGATAGGCGTGACCGGTTCGTCGACGAACGATGGGGTCTGGAGAATCGTCGACGAGGAGGAGAACGAGATGGAGAAAACGACGTAAAAGTTTAATATCGGCCTCTCTCGTTCGCGAAATATTTCTCTCGGTTTCGTCGCGTATCAGGAACGATGTAATTCACGAAATTAGAAATTTACCTTTTTTACTCCGTACCCACTCGGCGCGATGTAAAATACTTTCCTCCGTTTTCGCAAATTTCTTTTCCGAGTGCGTCCGAATTTATTTATTTCCAAGATGATAAACCGGTGAGAATTAGAAATGGAAATTGTGTAAATTGAAATTCGTTTCTATTTCTTGGTAGATTTGTAGAATAGCTTTTTGGGTAGGATTTCGCGTTTTCTAGCCGTTTATAATGATGCATGAACAACTTCCAGTGCTTCTAGGAGTGAGGAAATGTGGGAGCGCGTGAGAAGGTGTAATTTGAATCTGCGTCCCGGAAGACTTTATGTTCTAGCCTTTAGACGAGGTAATCCCTGATCACTTTTTGTTGAGGTCATGGTACGTTAAAGTTAAACCAGAAGCTAGTAAGGTTTCGGATAATCTTCTTATTTTTTGTATCTAAACCTTTGATGGTTTGCTGAACGGTTCCTGTATTCTAGATTTGGTGTTACATGATTCATGGGAAACTTCGGTGCTCTTAAGTAACCATGCTTGGTTCCAAGTGCATATCTTTTATTGTTGGAGTTCCCAGCAAGTTCTAAACTATTCCATTTTCTGCATAAGCGTTTTGGATGTACAAATTCTCACATGTCTCAATATTTCCTGTCATATTTCCTGTCATATTATTCCACGGGTTTATTGTAGCTTACAGCTTCTTTCGGGCTTGAGTCTGGAAGAAGAACAATTCGCAAAAGTTTAAGTAGGCTTCGAAGATATGGGTTGATATTTTTATCTGTTGTGTTGTCAATACTGACAAATCCAGGTGATTTGTAGGAAGTACCTTCAAACGATACGTTTCAAAATTTTGTCGCAATCTAACATTTAATTCACAAGTTACATTGGTTTTAGTGAGGCTACTTTTATGGTTTTTTAAAACAATTGAAGAAACTAAATTTCGCATTGATAAAGCATTGCTTTTTAATGGGGAAAAATACGGTTCAAGGAAAGCAATAGCTTAATAAGTCTTATTCGGACACTCCTCCATCAAAACAAATGGTAGAGAAGTTATGTGCTGATTTTGAACGTGGCTGTACAAACACCCAAATTTAACAGTTGTTCCAGAAAACAGAGGAAGAATTCACAAATTGGTTTTGGTCGATCATAAATTGAAGTTGCTTAAGATAGCTGACACCTTAAAGATATCAGAAGGGAGCTTATTCACCATTTTGCATGAACATTCGAGCATGAAAAAGCTCTGTTGGAATTGGGTACTGCGTTTGTTCATAGTCGATCAGAAACAGCAATTCGTCGACGATTCAGAGCACTGTTTGGATAAAAATAAAAATATTTTTTAAGCGGTATATGACAATGGATGAAACATGGGTACATCATTACACTCCAGAGTCAAATCGGCAATCAGCTGAGGGAACAGCAAAGGATGAAAACCGTCCAGAGCGACCAAAAACGCAGATGTCAACTGGTAAGGTGCGGTATTTTATTGATGAATTACTTTGAGAAAGGAGAAACCATCAATAGTGAATATTACAGGGCGGTATTGGTGCGTTTGAAGGAAGAAATTGAAGGAAGAAATTGCGGGAAAATGACGACTCCAAATGAAGAGAAGAAAAGTGCTCGTTCCCCAAGACAATGCACCGTGTCACAAGTCCATTGCAACAATGACAAAATTGCACGAATTGCATTTTGAGTTGCTTCCCCATCCACCGTTTGCTCCGAATCTGGCTCTGAGCGACAAGTACTTGTTTGCTGACCTAAAAACGATACCCCAAGGAAAGAAATTTGACTCCAATGAAGAAGGGATTGCCAAATCTGATGTGTATTTTGAGGCCAAGGACAAATCGTTCTACATAAAACTGCATGGAAATGTTGGGGAAGTGTTGAAGATGATGTATCAGTCTTGAAGACGACTATGTTAATGCGCAAAGTCGAATTTTACCTAAAAGTTGTTGTTTTATTAGTCATCTTACGAACTTATTGAGTGATATATTCAAACTTAAGTGGTACAAAAGATTTTCAAGATCGAGATTATGCCTGACAAACTTTTAGTGTTTCTGATGCCTGGTTATAACAGGGGATGACGAAACATTATCGTACAGTTGGAAATTGTACAACGAAAAATTCAAGTTTAGTGAACTAATTTTATATTTTATCGCCGTTTAGGAAGTCAGCGAATCGCGATTCCAGCAGAATTGCCATAATCTTTTGCTATGAAACATAGTAAGCATACTATCATTTTTATTCTGAATATCATTCCCTTGTAAATTTGAATTTTATACGTTTTCTGAAAAGTTTCATTCGATTCTTTAATTCCTTACATTTTTGCTTCGCTTCTTCAATAGAATACCTCGACGAAAGGAACGAAGCAGTCGCTATTGATTTTCACATACATTTTCACCGGTTATCAACATTTTTATGCAGTCCATTTCGAATTCTCAACATCGGAGCGAACTTATTACAGTTTTTAGTGCCTGGCAACGGCGACGAGGCCGTATTCCATCCCATCCGTCCGTATATATAAATGTAGTAAGTACATCTCCCACACTACGGGCGTCTGAAGAAAATCTTTCATAGAAATGCTTTATTGCCGCGGTTATATTCTCAATAAAACTTTTCGTTACGTTCTCGGCAGTTATTTCTTTATATTATACGGGTAGGTAGTACTAGAACGCAGTACCCGCCATCGTCGCTTTCTCGAAACTCGACGGCGGCTAAGACGGGCAAAAAATTACAATGTTCGTTTGTGCACGGGGTCGTTGTATACGCGGTAGTTTTTACATTTTGTAATGTTCTTTACTGCAATATATACAGCCGAAAGGGGACTCGTAAAACGTCGTATATGCGCTACCGCCACCACCGCTACCGCCTCTGATACGGGGCGGGCGGTTGGTTTGGGCGCAATTCCGATCGTAGCGGAGCGCATAACGGCTTATTTCTATGTACGATCGAAATACCGACTCGCTCGTGAGCTCGCCGTAATGGGAAACGCATTGAATAGGCCGGCATCGTAAAAACTTTTCATATAACATAATAAACCTGTGCCGTTATATTTGTTTATAAATGTGTTCCGTATTGTACGGAAAGCGGATTTTCGATAATAAGAGAACGGGGTATAAAGTCGGCATATTTAGATCGTAATATGTATGTCTGTGCGCTTCTCTTTTCTTATATTCTGTTCTAGAGCTCTTGTAAGGGGGAAGCAACGGCATTTTGTTCCATTTTCTTAGTTCCGTTATGGCTTTTCGCTAAAAAGAAATAATTTGATCTGATTTGAGTTCATTTCATTTCATTTCATTTATTTCCGTCAGTATCATGGAAAAAATTTAGAAAACAAAAGCTTTAAAATAGGGAGATTTAAAATATATACAGAATACATAAATAAATAAAATAAGAACATATAAGTGTGCGTGTACAATTTTAAACAAAACGACAAACAAGATTTCTACGGGCACTCTTGTCTTAAGCAGGCAATACACGTTCAAATTTTTACATGTAAAATAAATTACAAATTACAAATATACCGCTCGTCAGTACGGCTTTGCAAGAGCTGTAATTTCGTATACAAATTTTATGTATACATCGTCTGAACATTGATGTTTGTACATGTGAGACGGATAATGCATATTTTAAGCCAAATGTACGAGTATGATATGCTAACAAATGTGGATTTTATCGATTTCAAGGCGGCGTATGATTCAATAGATAGGACAGAAATGCTTCAAGTATTGGAAAGATTGGTATGCCCAATAGAAAGGTGATTAAAATAGTACAGATGATCTTAGAACAAAGAATAAACACGGTCAGAATAGAGGGTTACGAAACCAGTGGATTCGAAATGAAAAGAAGGCTAAGATAAGGAGACCTTTAATCCACATTGTCATTTAACGTGGTAGTAGAGGCAACGATAACAAATAGCAAAACCAACAGGCAAGGAACGTTACACACAAAAATCAATGTCTAGCACATGCAGATGATCTGGTCATGATAGCAAACAGTCAAAAGGAACTTACTTTTTAGTAGAGTAACAACCCAACGCATAGAGGGAGCATCGAACCTGGGACTGCAAATCAACAAAGCAAAAACAGAATATATGCAACTAAAAAATAAGCATAAACAGAACAAAGCCTTGGAAATCCAAAACTATAATACGGAAATGATAACAACCGAAGAGACAGTCAACTATGTCTATCTACACACATGGATAACTAATAAATGCGTAGAAGGAGCAGAAGTAAACTTCAGACTAACAAAGAGTAATAAGTGTTCAGCAGGGTTACGGAAAATAATCCGATCTAAAGAGCTTTTCTGTGGGGAAAAAATAATAATCTGCAAGATGGTGATACGGCCTACCTTCCTACATCGGGGTGAAACATGGGCGATGACAAAAAGGAGACCAAGAAAAATATTGATACGGGAGAGAGGAGTCCCGCGGAGAATTTTTGGAGGAAAGAGAATAGATGAAGGCTGGAAAAGAAGATCTAACGAAGAGATAAACGACCTCTTCAACAAACCTACACCAGAGTAGTTGAAGGAAGACGACCGGAGCGCAAGAGAAGGAGAGGAAGGCCACGAATAAAGTGGAGGGAAGCAATTATGGAAGATATCAGAGAAAAGAAAATAGCAAACTGAAAAAACAGGGCGAAAAATCGACAATTGTTTCTTCTTCCTAAAGTGTTTGAGTTTCGGTAATATTGATGACTCTATAACATGTAGGCCATTCAAAATATTTCTCTGTTGTTGCAGTTCTTCAGTGTACTAACTGACCAATTGTATATAGTTTCGTACGAGCACCACAACCTCCGGGAAGCAGAAAAGTTCATAAATATTCTGTGGAGGTATGTAAATGAAATGTTCAAAATTTAAGTAATCTATCTGAAAATTTGTTAAAATGACCTTTGGCTAGGTTTTTGATTCGGGTTTTCCCTAGTTCTTGAACAGAATGGTTAACATTTCGACGATTTTTTTCTCTGGATGTGTTCATAGTTTGCATGTACATATGTGTTTGCACATTAAATCAGTTATTTATAACATTTATAAAAAAATTTACAAGTCCTATATATCAAGAAATGCTAGTCATTAGTTATTTTGTTAATAGTTCGGGAATAAAAAAAAACAAATGTTTGTTTATACATTTTATCTATAATAATTATATTTTTACTGATGAAGGTATTCCGAAAACGTTTGTAAACGTTCTGAAATGAAACTATCATTTCATGTAATATGTTGTTCTGTTTATTACTAAATAATCATGCAATATTTCGCAGTAAAAAATTGCTTATTACTTGTCCCAAGTTACAGTTTTAAGAAGGTAACTGGAAGTCATATTGTAAAATCATGACCCAGTTACCTCGGAGCACCTTAAAAAAGGTTAACAACACAGATAGCTTCCACAACGGCAGTTTACATTAAGATGCCTCGAACTAGAGAAGCCATCCTCAGAACTATGAGTAATTTCCCTAAAATTCGTGGCTTTCCTAGAATAATCGGTTGTGTTCATTACGTACACATTAGGATACTATTATCTGGTGTAGAAAATGCAGAATTCTATAGAAATAAAAAGCCATTGTTTTCTGTTAACGTACAAGCTGTTCAGGAATGGTATAATGGTAGAACTGTGGAACGTTCGAAACCACCACGTGTAGATTAAGCAATAGAGAATAAAAGCGTCAATACCGTAAGTGACGACAGTTATCCTGCAGCATAACTTAGGTTCGACGAACGCGTGCATTGTTCCCTAAAAGAACAGTCTATATACAGCGAACAACTTACGCGTTTGTCGAAAGAGGGCGATAAGTTTGATATATGTCTGCTCCGTCACATATATCAAACCCGCATAGGTTTATCGCCTTCTTTCGGCAATCGAATGTCTTGTTCGCTGTATATAGACTGTTCTTTCAGCGAACAAGATGCGCGTTTCGCGAATCTTAATTATAAATCTCTTGTTAATTAATCGTGATTAAAATTTCGTCGGTGCAACAGTAGACTTAAATTAATTAGGAGTTAACGTTAACATTGCATTACCTAACTACCATTACCTACTTTCATCGCGGATGTCGGTACAATCGGGCACTAGTTTCGTGCGCACTTTCTATCGAACCATAACCAAAATGCAGCACCAACTCACTATAATGGAAATCGCGTTGAATAGGGGCCCGTGCGCCGTAAAAACTTTTCGTATAACATAATAAAACTGCGCCATTACGTTTTGTTTATAAATGTGTTCATATCGTACGGATACTAAAATCTAGCGAAAATGCACGCGTAGCCGTAGACCGTACGCGTCGTACCTACGGCAAAAAAGCCCCGTCCGGACGAAGTCTGTTTAATTTCATGGCATCCGCGCGCCCCGGCCGATAAAAACTCACGTAAGTGTGTTTAAACAACACGGTTATGAGGTACTTCCGCGTAATCATCAAATATTAAAAAAATCGCATTAAACGCCAAGTACCGGACGTTCCCCGAAAACAAAAATGGAAAAAGGAATTTGGCGCGTGATATTGCAACATAGTATTTTCGGAATGTCCACGCGTTGAAAGCGGAAACGTTTCCAGCATTCCTCCCGTTCATACGTACGTATGTATGTACACACGGCATATGCGTTTTTTTTACGTGAAATGTGCGCAACTTACACAAATTATTGCTTTGTGCTGCGCGTCCGCGAAACGGAATCGCCGCAAACGACAAAAACTGCAGCTCCGATATTAGTTTTAATTGCATTTTTAGCGATAGGTGAAGGGTGCCCGGTAGCCTCGGCGACGTTCCCTTCGCGACGAACGTTCCAAATAAGAGAAAATAGGAACGGCCGGTATGAAGTTTTACGCAATTTGGACGTATGTAGGTATCTCGGCGAAATATATGGCTCGTAATAAATTCGGTGGAAATTAAAAAATACGGATCTAAAGCGTGTTGCGCGTGTGAGTATATGTATGTGTGTAGATCAGTTTTATTTGCGGGAGAAAGCGGGCGTTTGACAAATTGCGTCGTATTTAATGTTAATTGCGCTTCGAAAATAAAAGAAGAAACGATACGGTTGAGGCAAATCTGCAATGAACGATGAGATATTGTTTGTATGTATTTCCATTTCGAGCGAAACTGATAAAATTAAAAATATGTATGATGTGAGAGCGAAGATACGGAGTCTTTCAAGCCCCGCTTTGAAGGCCATGCTCCTTCATGGGGGACTAGTGCATCATTATTTCAACCAATAGAAGTTACCCATGGCAAATATACGTTCCATAGATACCCGTTCTTGGCCCCTGGATCTGGACAACTTTACTCATCCCAAGAACATTTATTTTCGGGCATCTTTTTGTATCATTCGCAAATTTCGAAAATACTCTTCTCAATATCCTTCCCTATACCCTCACCCGTACAAATCTCAATACCTACTTGAACATTGATCTCAATACCCGCTTGAATATCAATCTCAATACCCGCTTGAATATCCATCTCAATATCGTTTTCAAGGCCCATCTCAAAACTCGATTGAATACCCATTTTAATATCCGCCTCAATACCCATCTCAAAACCTGTCTCCATATCCATCTTAATAGCCGCTTCAATACCCATACCAATTTCAATACCTGCTTGTATATCCGTCTCAATACCCGCTTGAACATCCACCTCAATAGCCGCTTGAATATCCATGTCAATACCCGCTTGAATATCCATCTCAATATCCATTTCAATACCCATCTCAAAACCTGCTTCAATATCCATCTTAATATCCGTTTCAATACCCATACCTATTTCAATACCCGCTTGCATACCCATCTCAACATCCGCTTCCATACCCATCTCCAAATCCGCTTCAGTATCCAGTTCCATACCCATACGCATCTCAATATCTTGTAAAATATCCACGTCCGTACCCTACCGCAGATTCGACACAAATTCCGTCTGAAGTCCCAAATCAATGTCCGGAATGTCCCACTGAACACGCGCCATCTATAGTACCTGCCTCGCTCGTCGTTCCTATTTCATCTTGATCATTTCTTCTCTCTGTTTCGTCAATCGTTCCTATTGCAACTCAGCCATTTGTGTCCTCTACAGTTCCCTATTGCGCAAAGGAGATACCTTACTTGAATCTCAATTGAACTAAGGATTCAGGAGCGGATTAATAATGTTAAACATACTGGATTGTTTTCATTATGTAATCCTATTGAGAAATAAATTGTTTGCTTTGTTATAATTATGACTTTCTTTTTATCTAAGAATTTCGTTCACTCCTATAACAACAATTATAGCACGAGTTGAGCAAATGTTTTTCTAACAAGAAGCAATATAAGACTGAAAGGTGTAAGTGTAGAAGTGAATGCAAACTGATCTCCTAACGAAAGGCCGTTACAACAGCGATAGCATAGAACGTTCCAAAAAAATGATGGAAAGTCAAAGATTGCTATAAGCCAGGCCACTCTGACTAAGAGGCCTAATGGGCCCCTTGGGAAAGCAATTTTCACGCATCTTTCAAGTCAGTTTGACTTTTGTAAAACTTCACTGGTCTATCTAGTACCCCCTCCAGTCCTTTCCCCCGTGTATTTTCTTCCGAACCGGAGGGTATCATTGTTAGTAGCCCGCAGGCGCCAAATATTTTAGGGTGGGGCTGGCTGTAAGCTGTAAACTAAGAAGTAAGTAAACAAAAGTAGGTGAGTAAAAAAATCGGAAGAAGAGGTATTGGTAATGATGGTAAGGTAAGAATGTTGATGCAGCATCAACTAACAGCAACGATATTGGTCTAAGCAATAAGTTGACATCCTTCTTCCACAAGACAAATATGGTCATCGCATGTCGTAAGAAGTTTGTGATCAACTTCTTCTTCCGAATCTTGTGCTTTTTACCGTTAGGTGTATGTGATGGTCAGGTGTGGCTAACCAAGAAACGAAAAAGAAAACCGGGCAGAAACAGAAAAATTGGTGTGGAAAGACGAGATGGAAAAACGAAAGCAAGAAGAGGAAGGGAAGTAATAGGAACTTCTTCGCCAAAAGAATAAGCCAAGTGTTTAGGAAAATTGTGAAGAGGGCCATCACGGTAGATGGGAAAGAGCCTCATTATGCAAATTGCGTAGTTTCTGTATTATAACTCACGATGCATGTGATTGTACGTCGTTACGAAGCAGTACGCCTCGATCTCTATGGACCAATCCAACCTGTGTAATCCACAGTTTTTGACGTTCTTCTTTCTTTATTTAAGTGCAGTACTCCTCAGTAATGGTGGTTTGTTTGCTCTTCGAATAAAATAGTGACTAACGTTGCTCACATTTTACCGCCATTCTCATTGGGCGAAGATTAAGTTTCGGCCTGTATTTTGAGGACTTCATTAACACGCAATTGTGTGGTCTGGTCGAGGGCGGCTTTTAAGTTGTCACAGAAACTAGGAAAGAACTTTTGTTTTGGAACAAATTGCTTACTTTTCAAAATATTGGCTTTTAAGGTTTATACACTTTTGTATGCGTTCAAATCAATTCTGGAACCACTTTGTACACTCTGAAGTTAGAATCTTAAAAAATTGGTTTTGAAGGTTTCGACAACTTCTTGAGAGATTAAAGATTGCTGCCTACGCATTCCTTATTTGAGATTCGGGAACAAGAAAGAAATCTTTAGGTGATAAACCAGGCGAATGCCAGCAAAGAAATATTAATTCGATGTTTTCCTCCTTCAAATAATGAATAGTTTGAGGGTCGGCATTGCCATGCTGCAAAATGAAGCTACGTTTTCGGCTGTTTTTCCCAATATCGTCGATGACTTCTGGCAAAAAAGGTGCTGCATAGCATTTACCATTACGATGTTGTATACGGATTTTGTACTTCCCCGGTCGAATGTTTTGAGCATTGCCTTGTACCAAACTAAAACTTACTTTTCTTTGAGCTTCGGTCAAATTATGGGCAATTTCTCTTTCGAAAAGATAGCGAAAGCGAGCTAACCTCCCCCAAAATTAAATTTGCAAAAAATGAACATCGAGATAAAGGGCATAAGACGATGAACAGGTGAAGTCATAGAAATACACGAGGAATCGACACAAAACAACAAATGGAAAAATTTAGGTAATTGAGTTGGTTCATGTTGATTCGGATGCTTCAGTTGCAAAAATGAAGGGTAAGGACAATGCAATCACCACTCTGTAAGTTTTTCATACAATTCTTATCAAACTTGCTGGAGCTGCTTGTGCGAGATAAGGAACCTTCATTGACACTTTACGAAAAACTCAAGCCCACCAGCCATAACTTCCTCAAACTCTTCAAACAACAAGCATTCCGATCTTTTCAGCGTTGCGTGAGAAAACTGAATTTCCCCCTCAATCGCTCATAGACGTTTTAGGTTCCAGCTTCGACGCTAAATACCGATAGGAGGTGAGACAAACGTCTCGGCCAACGCCCTCGGGCGCGTAACGACCCTGTCTGCGCCCCCTTTTACGTAACTCCTTCCTCTCGCCGACGCTTTTGTTCTCGTCGCTTTTTTCCTCTCTTCATATTGTTACCATTTTCCGATAAAAGAAGCGAAATAATCTAATTTACACATTTGAATTTCTCTCACCGCGCCGCCGTATCGTGAAACAGAGACGGACGGAGAAAAGCGAGACTTTTTTGTAATGTACGTAACCGAAATGGACGGAAATGTTCCGTAATATCGTTCGGAGTCCTTTGGCAAGTGTTCACCCTTCCCACCTCGTTCTTACGTTCGTCCATTTTAACGAAAGGAGGGAATGACGGAGGGGGATTTTGTTTCCATCTTCCTCGGTTCTGCTTTATTTCGCTCTATTCTTTCCTAAACCTATATTTACAATAAGCAATCTAATACGTAAGATTTTACTCGGTACTTCATCACAGACGCGAGCAATCGCCCCATCGTACCACAGCGCGACTTCATTCCTCCGACTTATTTAATTCATTCCACCATCCGAACCGGACCGTACGATTACATTCACTTCGTTGTCTCAAAAGGCCCGAAAGAGTGGTAAAAGTAGAATAAGAGAATTAGTCCAATTGGAATTTTCCCCTCCTATCTTTCTCACTTCTTCCTTCCTTTCCGCCGTTCTGCACTCGTCTTCGCGGCCGCCTTGTTAATGGCGCAGCAAATGATACAGACGCGGACCTACGCGTCTGAGTGGACGACTTTCGTCGCTTTTATAAAATTTTAATTTGCAGTTTTTTCCCCTTTCTTTTTACTCGATACTTTTGCGTGTCGTAAGTGGAGGAGTCTGGCGCGAAGAAAAGAAGATTTCCTTTTTCGATTTCCAACCCTTTCAGTGTCGTCTCGTAACGGTTGAAGTTGAATGCTTCCTTTTATGGATGCATTTTGTCTAATTTACGCGTGATATATTTGATTTCTGGAACGGGGACGATAGACTTCTTTTTCGATGTCGATGGTAATATTAAGATGTTCTCGAAAAAAAGGGGTGATTGAGTACTATCAAATGCGATTTCATTCTCGTGATTCGAGAAACTTTTCAGTTCTGAAAATTTCGCTTTGCTCTTTGAGTTAGAGAATGTTAAGTTTTGAAAGATGTTTTACGACACAAAACCTTGCCTGAATCTATGCAGCTAGACTATCGAGAATTGCTGAAAAGTCTGTGAGTTTCCTCCATAGGAAGCTTTCCTGGACGATAAATTTCGCAAGATTTGCACCAATTTACTGACAATATTTCAAAATTAGCAGTTTTATTGGTGATTTGCTTCTTTTTCAGACAGTACGTCAACTCTATGAGGCTAGTTAAGGTCCAATGACTTCTGCGGAAGCCCTCAGATTAGCTCATATCAACATTTCCAATGATGATGGTGAGGTACTCTATGAAGGAGCAAAGAGCGGTGTTGGTAGTAAACATTCGAAGTACGTTCTTCGTGTTTATTCTCGAATCTCCCTCCGTTATCCCAAAGAAAACCTTTGATCTAAACATGCCTCTTCTGATATTTAGTGGAGTATTGAGGAACTTAATGTTAACATTCAAGAACTAGGTCGAAAAATTATCATTTCCATGTAATAGTTCATACGCGTTCATCATATTAACACCTATGACATCCTGTCTCGATCTAATGAGATCACCCAGAACGCAGCTTCCCGATCAACCGTTCTACCGTACGGAACACCATCATCTGCATAACATAGAACGCGTGTAATGAGAATGAATCATGTGTTCGACGTCGCCCTGACGGCTATCGGATCGTGGATCCATTAGGCGATGATGCAAGTCGGTAATGGTTACCTCGGATTCATTGCGGCTACCGCGACGAAGGACGATCGTCGAACTGCGATTTTATCTCGTTAGTAGTCGCTTTACTTTTTATCTCGCGTTTACGGTAGCGGCTCCGTCCTCTCCCGGTTCAGAGTTGGTCCGGTTTTGGGCCGAACGATAATTTGTCCTGTTAACGGGCGCCGTTTACGAGTCCGCGGTAATTTTTATTTCGATAGCATCGCCGCGCCCCGAGGGAGACAACATCGAAACTTGAATAAAAAATGTTCGAGGTTACGTACGGCCGTCTCTTTCGACGGCTACCTGAATTTTATTGCTCGGTAATTTGTTGATTTTATCGCTCCCGTTATTGTGTGGCACAAAAATATTGAGTACCTTCGGAAATACAAAGTCTAAAAAGATTATCTTTCTTCTCAATATTTTGTTGTAAGTTTGTCAATTTTTAATCCTCTAACGTATGGGATTCCGGTGCCACTAGCTCTTTCATGTCTTCACTACCTGCCTACACGCAGATATTCCTCATTGTACCTTACGGTGTCGAGGTGTCCGCCGCTATCAGCCACTTCCAGTCTTTTCTATTATTAGCCATACCTTCTACTTGCTTCCAATATACGTTTCTCTTGCTAGTGCTTTTCCAACTTCGCCGTTCCAGGATCCCACTGGCCTTTCCCTATTGCGTTCTTCTGTTGTGTTCCAGCAAGCCCCTATAATTCTATAGAAAAGTATTAAGCCTTCACCCTCTAGATTATTAATTAATTTGGCCTTAATATTATCAAGATCAGCAACTTTGCCATTTTCTAGTTTTCGAACGGCATTTTGGAATTCCTCCCAGGATATCTGATCATCGTAATCCATTGTTCTACTTCCTCCTAGTTAATTCCTTCTTATCCCATTTGCGACTTGGTTTAGAACCTCCATAAAACACTCTTGCCACTTGTCCAGGATTTGTGCATTGGTCAGCAGCAAGTTTCCTGCCGCATCTTTCATACCTTTTCTCCCCGTTTTCCTTCTCCTGAGGTTTCTAAGGGTTCAATAGAGCAACCTTGCATAGAATATGTCTTTTGTTTCTTTAATTCCCTTTTCAGAAGGTCCATATGTGACGACAATTGTCATTTCCTCACTTCCCTTTTCTGAGCAATCTTTCAGAAATAATTCTCCACCTTTTAACCTATACAAATCAGTTCCTCAGTATTATCATTGCCACAGCCGCTCCCGCTGGCGAGTTACCATCAACTCCGCCACAAATTATATAGTGACAATTTTTTATGTTAATACAACCTTCTCCCTTTTTTTCGTATCGGTCACGCCAAGCATAACCATGCTACCTCAAATTCATTTAAAAGTTCTTCCTCTTTGCCACTTAAGCTTTGCACATTCCATAAATCCATTTTCCATTTTCTACCGTTTCCAAACTTTTTACTAATTTTAAATTTTTGTCCTTCTCAATATCATTGTCGTTATTCTTGCATCCCTCTGTCTTTGTATTTGCTATGGTGGTCATCATTCTTCCGTTCCTTTGCAGGTTTTTCTACTCATCAGGTCTCTCTTGAGTTTTGTCGGTGCCCCTTTCTCCTTGTTGCATTTGTATTCTATTGCATCGATTATAATCGTCTGATATCCTATCTTCACACGCTTCCCTTCTTTTCGCTCCTTATCTCCCATTCGTTTAAGTTTCTTCTGTATTTCCTGTCTCTCTCCTGTTACTTGACTATTGATATACACCCTCCATTTTAGCACAATTTACTTTCATTTTGCATCACTACGGCTTCGCCTCTAGTTTTTCTAGTTCACTTTTATATACTGCCTTTCTTATTTTCGACACGTCCTTTATTTCTACCTTTACATTCATTGTGTTCTTCAAGAAATTTTCCAACCTTATTTTCACATCGTGTTTATCTTCCGTTATCAGCGTCAAGCACGTTATTCCTTGTGATCGTTCTTTCCTTAATTCCCCTTTTCCTTTTGCAAGTTTCTCGTTCGCTCTCCTCAGTTCCTTCAATTCTTCTTGGTATTTTTCTGATTCCGTTTTATCTCTTTCACATCACTCATTAGTTCCATCTTCCTCTCCTTGTCCCCTTTGCGGTGTTCTTACCAGTTTCTTGCTTTTTCAAATGCCTCATCTTTCTCTCTTCTTTCTCATATCCTCCGATCTGTATTCTCCGCTATCCCCAATTTGGTTATGCGTAAACATTTCGATTGATCCTTGAATATTTTGCACCCTCCGTTCCTCGTTCTTATTCTGATTCATTTGTTTTTATCACGTGCGACCTTCTACGACGCAATGACGGTCAATGACACATGGTTCGTTTATCCACTTTTAACTTATATTCACTTACGTTTTACCCTTTTAGTCTAATTTTTATTACCAACTAACTTCTGTCTCTAACTAAAAATACCTTTGTTTTACGTGCGATTTCCGTAATAAGTCTCGTTGTACGAGTAGTTTATTGCCGCTTCTCGATTTACGCAGATATGTATATCCTTGTAAGCTTTGACGGCTGGTGTCAATGGTAAGAACTTGATTCGAGTTATGTGGTTTTGTCATTATTTCATATCGGGTAATACTACTACCATTCTACCTTAGATGGTGATGGGCAAATAGGTGAACGAAGCAATAGGTGTACAGCGGGACAGTGTCGTTTTTCCAAAGCCGGAAATAATTCCGTAGCATTCTTATGTAGTACGCGAGGTTAACCAATTGGTTCAAATCCCTTTTGATAAGGAGGCGGAGGCAGAATCTAATCAAAAGTTACACGATAACTGTGCAACCAAAATGCACCAAATTCTCAATAAACACACTGGACTGAAGGAATGTTCGGCCCATAATAACCCTTAAAATTTGATACACGAAAACTGCGTAATTAGGAAAGGGTACCAATGGCTTGTGTAAAATATCGAAGAGATTGAAATTTATGTGGGAAATCCTATCTTAAAGGTGCCGCACGAAAAGGATGCAACATGTATACAGAAACTATAACAAAAGTGGCCTGAACTAAACCTATACAACGGATAAGAGGTCATAATTACTTACTACATGTATAGTAGATAAAAGGTGACACTATACAGGGGTTATTTTAAGGCAAATATCTTTTAAAATGTAACAGCATATCCTACTACTTTTAATCCAATTGGAATGCTTTCACCTTCTGAACATTGTTAATATTTGCTATTCACTTTGCTCATTAAAAACTTTTCGACAATACCTACGAATTTCCGACCAGAAAATTCACCACGAAAACATGCTCCCCGAACCAAAATAAAGAAATAAACACCCCAAACACGTGTTCGAAAGTTGTACGAGAACGAGATGGAAAAAAAACATCGTCGAAAACGGTAGAATCCAGTATCAGAGAGCATCAAGAGGACGCGAGCACAATATCCAGAGATGCAAATAGCAGTTCCACCGATTTAAGTCTCGTAATCCGGATGGAAAAGCGAGAAGGACGACGATATGCGAACGACGTACGAAACGGAAAGAGGACGACGTCGACGGTGTATATTGAAAGTAAAATTCTCCGGCGTGCCGGCGAGAAGGTCTCGCCGTGATCCTGGGTAGTAAAGAGCCACTTCCTTCCAGAGCGAGCACCGTTCGGAACATCACATCCGCTTTAAGTCGACACCTTGGAGTGGCGCGGCGGCCGGCGTTCGTCGGAGCTTGCGAGCTTTTATTTTCCTCCGGATTTTCGAATCGTTCTCGGCTCGGTCGTGGCACTCTTCGCCGGCGGTGGTATGAGTGCGAATGTGCTCCGGGTTTATAGCGCTGTTGCTGTCGGTGCTATTACTACTACTACTTCTATTACCTATCCGACCACCTGCCTCGAAACGTTACACATCAACCGCGACGAGGTGTACGTCGCTACTGTTTTTACTACTACTCCTACCGCCACTACCACTACTAACATCACCCCGGTGTATTACGTTACGACCGTCACTACCACTAAACTCTCTCCCTCGCTTATCAAATTAAACTTTACCGCGTTACGTGTATACCTTTCGGGTTGATCTTTTTATTTTTCGAGGTTGTCTTTTTGACTTGTCGTGTTTTTCCTAATCTTATTTGGAGACCTTAGCGAGATATGGCGAGCGCATTCTTTACGATTTAAAAGCTATTCGTTCTAATTGATATAAACTCGTACGAGTCTACATATTGCGATAATGCGAAATTTAACACACGGAGACCTTTGCAATACGAGGGATAACCTAAAATTATTGAGAATAAAAAACACGGTTAATATTTTAAATATGCTCAAAGTAATTCCCTTCAGCGATGATACACTTGACCATTCTTTCTTTCAACTGTTTTAAAGCTCCCAACCAATCTTCTTTCAGAATACCTTCAAAATAAGCGTGAAATGCGGTATCAATCTCTTCTTCAGACGAAAATCTTTTATCCCGCAAATTTGGATTAAGCCCACAAAATGGCCAAAAGTCCTACATTGCTAAATGTGGTGAGTACGGCGGATGTTCTATTACCTTTATATTTGTTTCAGCCAAAAACTGGAGCTTAGTTATTAACTATCTTTTGTCCATCTAGCTCTGTCATAGCTCGCTGCTTCTTAATCATTGTAGGAGTTTCCCCATTTTTGTGAATCCATACACGACTCTCTTAGCAAATATGAAGGTGGAAAAAGCGAATATAAGTTTCGTCACCTGTCAGTGTTTTGGAAAAAATTTGGTGCCCGCCATTATTTAATAAATTCAAAGTTTAATGGCAAATTGTCCCATGATCTGATGTTTGGAAGTCAGAAAGGTGGCATAATCTTGAATCGATGGTCCATTACCGCTTTATTGTCCTCTTCAATTATTATTTTTTAACAGCAGCAATGATTTTCTCGTTAACAGCCGTAGGAGGACGGCCTACTCCTTTTTGATGTTGAACAGAATTTCCTTTCGATTCCAAATTCTTATACAATCGGTAAACTTTAGCCAAGGAAGGTGCTTGCACAGTAAAAGCTAAATCTAAACCCTCTTTGCGCTTATAAGCGCTTAGACCTAAATTATAGTAAATTATGATTCTAAAGTGCTCTCTGGTTAATTCCATTTCACTTTACTAAAAAATAAGTAGTTATAAGGAGTTGTAACGAACGTAACTTCAACAACCAAACATCAAATGACAGATGAAAAGCTGCTCCAAATAAACACTGTGTGATTGTTTTTCGCAGTCTATTAGATTTTCTTATTCTCAATAAATTCAGCTTATCCCTCGTAGTTTAAGGAACAAATGGATTGCGTAATTCAGAAATACCCGAAAATGACGTTCAAAGGGATTCTAAAAAACGCCAAAAAAATGCCATTTTTTGAGACTCTAAGAGAGCCTTATTAAAACAAGGTGCAAGTTAGGTTTGGTCTTGTGTTATAAAAGGACATATTCACATATTTTCCTAAGGGTTAAAATGTAAATTGTTTTAAAAATGAAGTTGCTACCACCGATTTTCACTTTCATTGTAACATAATGCTCCCAACGAACACTACACGAACATAATTTACCACCATTTAGCGCATCTAAAATATGACAGCACGAATGCTCACTTCGATTACTTGGTTCAAGAGATGGAGCACTCTCGAACCAAGCAATCGAACCTTTTTCGTCATTTGTCTGTTAATCAAGTTGGAGTTAATCAACCGCCGTGGCGCAAGGGATGGTGAGGAGGGGCGAAAATAATTTTGCAAGGGAGTAGCAAAGTTGTTTGCAGTATGGAACGGCGCTTAAAATAATACACATACGTCAAAGGAGTACTTTGGAATCTTCTAGATCAGGGGTCTCTAAACTTTTCAGCCTTGGGGCCATACTGATTACTTCAGTGACTTTTCTGCGTATTATACTTGTCATTAAGCTTTACCCGGAAAGTAAATAAATCCGAGTTATTATCATTCTGTGTTTTTTATCCAACTTATCACAACAACAATAAGCTATTAGCTGTCGCGGGCCGGATTGATGACACTGGCGGGCCGGATTTGGCCCGCGAGCCGTAGTTTGGAGACCCCTATTCTAGATGAATGATGAGGACGCTACAATCGAACACAACCTGCGCTGCTTTGTAACGTAACCATCAAAGCGATCCATCGAGCACGAGATTGCCAGGAACTTAGCACAAATGCCCCGACTCGCCGTTCGTTTATCTTTTTATTTATTTCCTTATTTACAATGTACTCAAAGAATAAATAATAATAATGTAATTGGATTCACGGTCAGTTGACAAGAGTTAGAATACCGTTCATTGACGGTTACCTTTATTCGTGTAAAGGTGAATACATATTAGAACGAGTCCGAAATATTTTCTTGCGAATTCGGAAAAAGTATTTTCGTCTAATTCTGTAGTTCATATTACAACGATTTAAAAATCGGATTTCTTATTGAATTTCACTCTTCATTTTAGCAACTTATGGACGCGTACCGCACTTTTGAAATTTTCTAACCAATCTAACCCAATATAACCTCAAATAGAGGTGATGGCCGTTGCCATTAAACGAACATAAATAATGGATTTAAATAATCTCCTTGACTTTCCGATTTTGAAAAGATTGCCGAACACTACATCGCCTACTATATCGTGTTTTGGTATGTAATTTATGCAATTTGTACAGCTTGCCCAAACTAATTAAATTTATTAGAATGTTGTAATATTACATAATTGTTTAGCCTCTATTTACCTATAACTACCACGGCGTATACAAAAATAAATTAAAATAATCAAACCACAAGTAAATAAACAAGTACATAACCTAATTAACGTATGAACTGCAAATACGCACCTTATTTTAAACACAACGCGTATCTACTACGTCCTATTACCATAGCGATAATAGTCTACCGAAAAAATTACCTTGAACAACGGCATAACTTCTATTTTAACAGATGGAACAGCCAGTAGTGACTTACCTGTAAATAAAAAAGAAAACACGATCAATTAATCTTATTCATACGCTCACAACGAAAGAAAAAATATGACAGATAAAAGTGATAAATAAAGAACGAAACAATAGGTCGAAACGTTTAGTAATAATTCTCGAATCGTAGCAATCAAAGCAAAACGATCATTCATCCAATAGGGATTGGGCGATCTACATAAATGCAGATGTAAATTTAATAAATGTCGATTTTGTTGCTTCACCTTGACGTAAATAATAAACGAATAACGGCCAGAATGACAAAGTAGCCACTGCATTTTCATTATTTCTTCAAATATTAATGGGCTCCAGCTAAAAACATTCTTGGTCGATCTATTGTGACCTTAAAGATATCAATAAATAATATGAGACGGAAGTAGTATAAAGAAAAATAATTCTTAGGCTAAAGAATAAATTACTCGTTACAAAGATGTAGGTCTTTTTCTTGGTTTTTTGATAATTGAGCATGTAGGTGTATTTCATTGAGTTTTTATCGTTGTAATTCCAATCGAATTTTTACGTTTAATGAGGAGTTAATGGCAAAGTCTTCTGTAACCTGAAGGAAACAGTTGAAGCTCCTTCTAATCGACGAGATGGTGCAACAAAGATGCTTGAAATTTAGTCATTTAATGAAAGTTGACTAACTTCTAACTTAAAAGAGAACGTTCGGAATTTGTTTAAAAGCTTATAACGCGCTCCTTCTAATCGACCGGATGTCGCAATAAGGAAGACCACTGAAGGTTTTACAATTGATAAAAGTTGCCAATTTTGTTCGGTTTTGAGCAGACGACGGACTGGGAAGCGTGAAAAAGAAGTAGCTTGATAACGAATCAAATGCCTTACCTGAGTAAACGGCGAGAAAAACAGTTAAACTTCGGGAACTTTTATCCCAAAAACAAATGTATCGATTGGATCCAGGTTTGTTTTACTAGAAAATATGTACATTGAGGTATGTTTAGGAATTTTTTAAAATAAATTCGTTGACTGGAGGCGCCGTTATTCTGGTCAGCATCAGACGTGTTGTTCGTCGACATGGCTGGTGGTGCCAAGGATTCCGGGCAGTCGGTTCATCCGAAACATGAAAACGCAACGGGTTCTTGAAATATAATATAGAAACGAATTCGCAGCGTGGGATCTTTTGAAATTTTCAGTTTTGACGGAATTACGACCACTTTAATTTAAAATTCGCTTTTCATTCGTAATTTCCGACGATTTTTGTTGCATAAAAAGGCAATGGTTCGTTCAAATGGAAAACCCCTACATAGCGAATGAGAAAACCTATCGAAGAATATTGTGTCTAAATTTGGACAAAATCGGACAAGCTGTTTTCGAGATATATCTGGCACTGACTTTGAAAACTATGTTAAGATAATCGCGTTTGCAAAGTGGGTAAAGAAATGACGCGCTCGGTCGTTGGGACGCTGCACGATCTTTCGGTAAATTCTCCGTATAATTTCAGCGATTGCGGAATTTCAACATGAAACATTCACACAATATTCTACGTACTTCGAACATTAACAAAAAAGAAGTTAAAATCGATTTTTCAAAAAGTACAAACGATAGACCGAAGACGATCCAACCGATCGCGCGCTTGACCTTCTGCCGTGTTTTGCAGAATAACCGACAACTTCTTCAATATTGCGAATTTCTACATGAAATTTATACACAATATTCTTTGAATTACAAACTATAAGGACATAAAATAAAAAAGAATCGTTTTTTTTTGAAAAATTTACTCAGGTACCTCCCCTTAGAAGAGTTTAGTATAGAATTTGGATAAAGCAATTAGCTGTTAATATGTTGTGTGACAACATTACAACCCTCATTCTAAGAAAAAAACGTTTACGTCAATTTTAAAGAAAGGGGGCGTATTCCACTCACAACGCCATTATTTTGATAAACATCCATTCAACACGTCCGGGCTGAATTATTCCAGCGAACTAAAGCCGTACAAAACGGCGAAAAGCAAAACGTAGACGTACATACATTCATGAACGAACGGGTTGTAAAATGCCACGTTAGCTAGTAAATTTATCAAATGTATTACTACAATATCGCGTCCCGACGAGAATTATATAACCAACGTCCCGGCGCAAAAGAAAACCAAAAACCACACGATAATTAACATTTAATTGTTATGCTAATGTTCTGTATCGTTATATCTATTATTTCAGTAGCCGGTCCCATTCAATTCCGGCCGCTACTAAATTACTTTAAAAAACAAACTAGTTTTCAACGGAACGTCGTATTTCCATTCCCCACACAAAACGTTCACACTACGTAGTCTATAATTAACCGACGAATTTATGTCCGCTAATAGCTAACCAGAAACGCACGTATAAAACGCTAACTATCCCTTAAATATTAGATATAAATTAGGCAGCATTGTATGTGTTACACCCAGTCGGTCGGGGCACCGTCGGAATCGCCGTACGATATATCACAGTATTTTTGTTTCGGTGTTTATTATCCCGTTGAAAATTTATCGACGTTCTGCTAAGAAAATAAGATAATAAATTCGACGTGATTGCCGAGAGTAATTTGTAATTATCGGGCGAGAAGTGGCAATTATAAAAAGCGCGATATTTATATTTGGTATTATACGTCGGCGTTTCGTACACATCCAGCTCCTCGTTCCTTTGAAGATTTCGTTTTGATGTGATTTGTTAGCGATAGGAAAATATACATAAAATAGGTATCTTATTTCCGATTTAGTAATTAATTCGTCGATTATCCAGAAATTATTGCATATATTAACTAGAAAAAGTTCAATTTGATGTTTAGCACGGGCTAAATCGATTAAATAAATCCGTTGTAAGTACTCAGATTAATCATAATCTATTTCGCTTTGGGGCTAAATTTAATTTTGCATATTTATAATAAATTGCAAGATTTCTGTTTTGATCTCTGTACTATACCGTCTTGAGAAATGAGTTTAGTACATCCATTCGTAAAGAATAGTTTAAACATTACTAAAACGAAAATAGTAAACTATTTTTGAGAATGAAAATCTTTATATAAGTTGGATGACTCTCGTATAAAATGAAATTAGGTACGTTAATGGCGGGTCAGTCATCCAGATTATTACTAAAATGAGAAAATTTGGACTTCTGTCGCTTTAGAAGCGAATCCTTAATTTGGAAAAAATTCAATAATTTATTGTCATATAAGTATTTTGTCTGCTTCGAGAATATTTCTAAAAGACGGGGAAACTTGGGCACGCTTCAGAATCCCAAAGAAAATTAGGAATTACTTTAGGCCAGATTGAGCTCACGCACTTTCATTGAGGATGACAATTTGTGATTCTTAGTTGTTGAACTATGTACGAGGGTAATTCGAAATAAGAACTTTCAGTTTGCGTATGTGTGGCAAATGACCGTTAACACCGACGTTATGCTTGAGGTTCTTTGCGTAGGCGTGCAGCAGGTATTGAGGAGAGAAATGAAATTGAAAGTGATGTACTTCAGTCGTCTGCTACATCAGTTGAAAATCCCGCCAAAAATGGGCCCTGTAGTACATACAATTTCTGAGAAATCTTTCAGCAACTGCGATTGATCGCGAACCATGTAATGTTTACGCAACTAACATGATTAGTTAATTTGTCGTACGTCATTGGAGTTGTAGGTTTAAAAATTGTCTAATTAACGTGTGCGATGAGGCAAGAAGTGGGCACCCATCTGTAGTCAACCATGAACTTGTGCACAGAATTGACAGAAAGATCCACGCAGAGTGTCGGTTCACAATATCTAAACTTCTTTTTCATCTTTCCGAAATTTCCGTTTTGTACGAGGTTGTGATAGAAAAGTTCAGATACCACAACTTCTTGTGCCCGTTGGATACCAAAACTTCTTCTTACTTTGTAGGACAAAACACACTGAACGGGTTCTGATTTGGACTTTCCCTCACTTTATGCCAAGGAACGAAAACATTTTCTTTAGTAGAATTGTAACCGGTGATGGAACCCAGGTCTGATGAGGCAAGAAATGGGCACCTGTGTGTAGTCGATGATGAACTTTTGCAGAAAATTGTCAAAGGTTCATGAAGAGCGTCGAGTTACGATATCTGAACTTCCTGAAATTTCTGTTTTATACGAGATTGTAACACAAAATTTGGGATACCACAACAACGAACGGGTTTTGATTTGGGCAGCCTCTCGCGTTATAATGAGGAAATAAAACAATCTTTAACAGAATTGTAACTGGCGATCAGACCTGAGCGACATATGTACACGAATGCCAAAAGTAAAAGACAATGAAGTGGTGTGATTCGCACTCACCAAAACTCAGAAAAAGTTCGAAAAACGGTTACTGACAGCTTATGACAAGAGTATTATGGGATGCTAAACTAATATTGCTAGTGGAGTTAATGAAGCGTGGTTCAACCATTAGACACTTACTGTAAAACATTACAAAAACCCAAGCGAACAATCCAGAACAAGCGTCGGGACATGCTGACTTCAGGAATCGTGTTGGTTCACGGTAATACTCGACCGCACAACTCTAAACACACCTAAGAACTTTCGCAGCAGTTGGGATGTTTTTGATCATCCCCTCTATGGTTCAGATTTGGCACCAAGTAATTACCACCTCTTCGGGGACATGAAACAGTGGTTTACAGTGCACTGCTTTGACAATTACATTGCACTTCGCAATGTTGTTACAGAGTAGCTTCATTCCCGGACGGCAATTTTTCTTTACGAAGATACTTCAAAAATTGTCGATTATATCGAATAGTAAAAAATCGTTGTAGTTTTCAAATGTATACAATAATAAAATTTCTGTATCTGTTACTGGTCACCAAATTACTCTCGTACATATTGTAACACAGGCGGGAAGGGTTTGGATTTATATGGGGCTAAAATTTAACGGACACACAACTGCTAACGCCACAAGGCGTCACAATTTGTTTACTACGAATACATTTTAATTGGGTTCAATGTGCATAACAACTATGTACAATCCATATTCATACATATTAAAAGGACTTCAGGCCCTCTCAGTAGCCCCAAGGTTTGTCCGATGCCATTCCCGAAATATCAAAATTGGTATGCTAAGAGGAAGGATATTATTTTGAGCTCCAACACCACGCTCAAAAATTTTAACAGGTTCTGAATCACGATATTTGTCTTAAACTTTGTTCAATTTGAAACCGTTCCATAAAAGAGTTTCGATCAAGAAAGTAAAGCCCGAAAACTTCTCTTCCTTCTGTCACCAAATAGACGTACGTGTAATAATAATTTAAATGTACGTAAACGTATCTCAATAATTTTCGAAATTTCGTTTCTACCTGATGTTCTAATAACTTTGCTCCAATCATCATGCGATTGATTGAAATTAGTGGTATCACTAATGCCCAAAATACACGATCTGAGAAAATTACTCTTTGGCGCCTTTTGCAAGCACTAGCAGAAATCCGTCCAAAATATATTCAACTTAGAGTTAGTATGGCAAATATGAATTAATTTGCTTTTTGAGGTCAGAATCTGTTTAAAAGCAAAAACGACTTAGAATCGTGGTCTTCCTAAATAATAATTCCGTCTTCGACGAATTTCCCATTATCGTCAGTTCAATTCTTGTATAATCCCGTATTGTTCGCAACTTGATCATGCCATAAGGGAAAATAACGTAAAAAAGATCATAGGTTGCGGCTTTCGCGAAGAACTTTTTGGTGAAAATGTCATTCTCTAGGCTCTTGTATGGAGTATCAAGTGTGAAAGTTTATTTAGTTCAATTGGATTACTTTGAAAATTTAAGGTAATGGCAAGGTAGTTTGTAATATAATATGGGAAAAGAACAGGATGCGATCGCCCAATCCACAGGTCAAAAATTTAGATTAGGCGATGAAATAGTAATTTTAAACTAAATTTTATATCTTTTAATAGGTGATTTTAGCGTGTCCTGTTTAACACAATTCTTTCCTGCTCATTTCTGTGACGATCGCAGTATTTAACTAGTTTATTTTCTCTCCATTAACCGCAAAGATTATGTTTAATCCAATATAAATTTCAAGGACAAGCTCCCGTGTTCTTTTATTCTCTTTTTGTAACTAATGATGGATTTACGTTTCGTTTGTTTTTCCTTTTTTTATGCATTAATTAATTATAAGAGGAAACTAGTCGGCACAACCGTAGCGAACATTGCCCAAAGCAATCCCCATCCACTTTGTTCTTAATATACTAAAGTATCAAAATAGAGTTTTCATTACGTGACTACTAATTTTTTCAGGACCCATCGATTTGGTTACTTTCCAATGCGCATTTCAGCTACTTGGTTATCATCCTCAATGAGGAAAACATAAAGGGGAGCAACCGTCCAAAACTTGGGCTAAAATTGCGAGCAAACCTTGAGAAATTCTTTATCTTTTGCTGTGTACGGATGACGACTTAGTTGTCGAAATGCGTATTAGGAAGCATATGAGTTCATTGCGCAACATAGATTTCATGCTGTTCGCTGTTCATCTTAGGAATATATTTCCTTAGTGATAAAGACGAAATAGTAAATCTCCCAACTTAACTATGAGAATGAAGGATGCATTAATTGACTTTATCTAGTGTATTTATGGTACGTCATTTGCAGTCATAAACCGAAAATTAGCACTTCAATCCTTGGTCTATGTTGTTGGGGCTGTTTGCTATAAGTGGCGATTATGCATTATCGGTATATTTTTATTTTCTCGAGGGCGCACGAACAATTGATTATACTTTTCCCTTTGCTTCTGGAATCTAATCTAATCATGTAAGAATTTAATATACTACCCGAAAGATTACATTTCGTTTTAATACGGTCGATTTAATCGCGACTTTATTTCTCTCCTCTTCATATTTTAATTCGAGAGTTACAACCGGGACCATTACGACCCTAATAAAAAAGAAGGCTAATCGACTCAGACCGGGAGGGTGTAGATCGTGTTGCGTACATAGAAAAATATATAAAACGAGCAGCCGCGTATTAATATAATACACATTTGATAAATGACAAGATAACCAGGCGCATTAAAATTACAAATGGTTATATTTATTATGGCTCTTTCTGTATGTGATTCCGTCTCTGTCCCGCGGTCACCGACAGAGACGACGCTACGATTACGCGGCCAGCTCCGAATACGATCGGAACGAGACGGAAAAGGCGAAGAATTAAAAAAGAGGAGGCAGCTTAACGAGAAAGAATGAATTTGGATATTTTGTTATAAATTATCATTTTTATTGCACCGTAAACCCTAATCCGAAATTTATTGCGAAGAATATTAAATTATTTCGTTGGAACGGGTATAATAAATATACGATATTAAAGTTAAAGACGCAAGCGTTTTATCTCTACTTCGTTTCTCCATATATACCGGGGCGGCGGGAGTATACGGATATACATAATGTTGCAGGGCCGCAGTATATACTTATATATATATATATATATATCAGTAAAGTAGCGCATAAATATGAGTGAATGCGTATTTTTATTTTGATATTTATAAGAAAGACGATATTCATCGTTCAACATCCCGCACATAAAGTTAGCCATTAAAGATACAAGTTTATAATCTTCCCATTTTTATACTGCCTCTAATAGCTTTATCCGTTCGTCTCGTCGCTCGTTCCGCCCGCTGGGTTTCGAATCATCTTCCTTTTCTCGGTATCCTTCTACATAGAGTTCGATCTCATAATTGGAATGTTGGATATCATACTCGAACCTCGCTCCAGTTAGTAAAGAAGTTTTTATGGCGAAAATTTTGTTATTAACATCGAAACAAGTGCGCCTTAAAACTTATCCGTTTCTTTCCTTTGCAATTCAAGAAGTTTTGCAAGGAACGAAGCAAATGATAAATTTATGACGCAAGATAAGTACAATACTATAAATATGGCAACATATACCAAGAAGAACTGCAATAACTTGTACTAGCATGATGGAAGCTCCGTTTAAAAGGACTTGCTAATTAATGTACGACTATTAAACAATCATTCACGAAAGCTGTGCGATTGCCTACAAAGCAGATGAAAATTGCACATACCTTTACGCTTTTAAGATGTCATTTCGGACGCGTAAACATATCTAAAGAATAAAAGTCCACATATCTGCAAATACTTACTTACCAAGCTAATACTATTATATAAAGAAATTGTCCGAAAGAAACCAGACGCAGCAACTAATTCTCTATTACGAACGCAATAAACAACCTAAAACGTTAATTATCGAAAATGGATCGTGTTAACAAGTACATTAATTAAGATATTGATGTAATCTAAACCTAATCAACTCGACGCTGGATATCGGGATCTGGTTAACTAACACACAAGGCGCTAATAAATCATTCGGAGAAAACGGTTAATAAGCCCCCTGAAATAATAATAGTACTACTATTACGACCGTCTGGAGAAGGAAGAATAACCTCAACCGGCTTATCTTATCGATTTCTCTTCGTTCGAACGGTCCAATTTAATTTAATCTTAAGAACAAATTTCGGATTGCATTTTATTGCCCGTCGTAAAAAATAACGATAACATATAATATAAATTCTTTTCCAGAAATACACTCCCGTCGAGACGGTGTTTTGTGTTGTGCGTGAAGTGAAGGGAGGTAGTTAGCACCCGTTGGTACGAGAAGAACGGAGGAAGGAGGAAAATAATATAGAAGCGACGGAGATCGAGACGTGACGAAAAAAATAATAAATATAGAAAAGGTTTTGTAATGTTAATGTTGTGGCCCGCTTATCTTGTCATTTATCAAATGTATTATATATTAAGCCCCCGCTAGTACCGAACCACACCCAGCACATTCGCTTGCGCGTCGTGCCTTTATTAATGGCGATACGAATCTTTTAATAACAAAATAATAATGTTGGCAAAGAAAGAGGACAATAAAAGCCGTAAAATAAAGGAGAACAGAACTACGGAGGTTTTAAGTTTATGCACTTTGATGTACCTATTCTTCATCTGAAGGAAGACAATGAAATGATTACTGTACTTCACAATCTTAGGGCAATACAATTTACATATCTGTGCTATTTGAATCGGACCAAGAACTGTGCGGTAATACAAGAAATTTGAATATCAAGTTTATATTTCGGTGCCACAGTGTAGAGGGCGCTTAGCCAAGTTCAGCTTAAGTTGGTATTAAGAATTATTAACGTTTTTCAGATGATATAAATTATAAAAATAGTAAGGGTAAAGTATGGGTAGAATTTGGAAATAAATTAACAAACTCGTTTAGTAAAAATCAGAAACTGTTTCATAATACACTTAAATACATGAGAAACCCTAACATAAATAGACTAGAAGACGTAAAAGACAAAGGCGGAATAGTACTGACCGAAAAAATCAGAATACTGGAAAGATGGATTGTAAAGAATTGTTCGAGCAAAACGAAGCAGAATCAGACGCGAGACAACAGAACATCGAACATCAGAGAATACAAGAAAGAGAAGAAAAGAGTGCACAAATAACAGAAGAAGAACTAATGGAAGCAATAATTAAAATGAAGACAGGAAAAGCTCCAGGACATGACCGCATAACTGCAGAAATATACAAGAACAAGAATGGGGAGGAGCAACATATTATGAATCAGACAAGAACAGAAAAACAAGTACCGTCAAACGGATAACTAGGAACTATCACGCCAAAAGGTGACAGAAACATCTCCTCACACTACAGAGGAATAATTCTAAGATATACGTCGAATACTGGACAAGCGACTCAGGGACTAAGCGGGGAAAAGAACACTAGAAGAAAATCGAAGTGGATTTACAAGAGAAAGGGGAACAAACGTCCAGATATTCATACCCAAGAAAAATCAGAAAAAGCATTAAAGGTGGGGGGTGGGGAGAGGGGGCAAATGCATAATTAATAATAATACATGTCTTATAGACGTTGAGAAAGCTTTTGATATAGTGAGAAGAGCAGACATATGGAGAATATTCCAGCAAAGGAAAGATCTAATACGAAGCATCCAAGGCCTAAGGTATATACGATAAAACTGAAAATAATGTAAGAGTTAGTTTAAAGCAAGAATGCGTAGGGACTGCTAGTTCCCTTCATTTCAATCTATGCAGAGAAAAACACGAAAAAGTACAAAGTAGGTTATTGAAAGCTCAAATGTGTTACGCCGATGATATAATAATGATTGGAGAAACGGAGAAACAATTAGAAAATATAAATATCTTCCATGAAGAGTTGAAAACATGAAAATATACCAAAAAGAATCCCACCAACCACGGAAAACAACACAAGAATAGACAAAGAACAACTCCAACAAGTAGATAAGTATAATGACAATAAAAAAAAGTTTTAAAAACAGGTTTTTAATTGTATGTGTTAAGTATTAAATGATAGCATTTAAAAATTTATTCTAAATTTTAAGCAACGTTTGTTTGTTACCTGCAGTCTCGGTTTCATTTCACTGTTCTTGACGCTAAAATCACTCCAATGGGATCAGTTTCTAATAAACTTGATTTTTTTGTAGATCACTTGATATGCCCATATCCACTGCACAATTGCAACTAACCTATCTAAATACCATTTATTAAGTACTCGAATATTCATTTAAGGCTGCAAAGGGGATTATTTATTGCTGTGCAATAAATCACTCGCATTCAGCTAAAGACATTTTTATTGGATCGTTGTAGGTGTTGCGGTTTATTTTCACTTTACTTAAAATTTTGGCTCTCGAAAATAGTTTACTATTTTCCTTCGTCGCTGAACGCAATGTAACCGGGTATGCCAATATTTCTCCTGCTCGGGAGATGGGGTCATTATTTTGAGCATATCATTCTCACCGAGATATCGGCGTATCACCTGGAATTTTTCACTCTGTCACTCGCAGAACGATATACTGTACTGACGAGTCCTAATAAGGACGAAACTAATTAGTCTGCAGTTGCGATTGACATAGTCAAAACTTCCTACAGGATTATTGGCATACGTAAATTGTGCTTACTTTGTAAGCTTTTCCACGGTTACTTGTTAACTGCCCATTAACGAACCTAATTTTATTATTAGGTCGTTTATGGAGAGTCCTCTACGTTTTATTTTATTAAAATTTTGCCTCTAGAAAATAGTTTACTGTAGTACTTTAGGTATTATTTTTGCTGTTACTGTAGTCTCTGGGTTACATGGTACAAATCTCGATCAACAAGGTTTTTGTAACTCATCGTACTTGTTGTCATTCCATACTTCTTCTTTCCTGCAAATTCCGAATCAAGTCACATTGTCGCTTCAGATTTCGGAACACTGCGAAGTAACCTCATAACTACTCGTACTAACCTACTGACTTTTGCATTCTTGTTTTGAACTTCAGTCCCCATCTCATCCATACGCCCGTTTTATACTATCCTAATAGCATTTCGAACAATCCTCTTTCAACTGCTACTTGGTTCTCGTCCCTGGCCCTTTTAGCGAGGACCCCGCTTTAGAAGAGCCATCCAGCACAACAGGGGGAATATATGTACGATAGATTTTGATTACTTTGGTACACTGAACATAATTTGCTACTAGTAGCTGATTCAAATATTTTCTTTTGTTTCTAGTGTCGTTTATTGGCAGAAATTCTTCAGTTTGCTTCTAATTCGTGAAGAAGTTGTTCGAATGCCGGAAATACGAGAAACACCAATAGAGAAACGCCAAAAATGGTATTCCATTAGACAAATCTCGACGCGGTTGGTATATTTCCAAATATAGAGTATATAATGCCCTTCAGCGAAAATTAGTGAATTGCATACGCCGAGGGCGAGAACGAATTGCATCTAAGGGAGATGATGAACACATTGTAGTTATCGCTAAAAGAAACCATCGTTTAACAGCCCTTACTTATACCGTAAATACAGGTAGAGAAATGCAGGCAGACAAAGGTCACTTTCGGTTACTACCGTTCGTCGTCGACTAAAGCAAGCCGGACTTGTTGAAAGTGTGACAGTAAAGAAGCAATTGTTACGGAAGGAACGTAAGAAAAAGGGGTAAGACTGGGGAAGAAGATTGGAGAATCGGGGACAGGAAACGCGTTCTGTGAACTGACGAGTTGAAGTTTGAGATATTCTACAAGTCCTTCTGTTCCGACATCAAATATAAATATGTACGTGTGGAACTGGAAAGAAATCACAGAGCTTAACTTTTATAACAGCATTATCTTCTGCATCACCTTTCTGGTACTTTCCTTTCTTTCTCACGGTTTTCTTATTTATATTGCATTCTTCAATTTACTTCAGTCCTCGATTAAAAATTGCGCAATCATCAATGAAATCAAGCGAAGAAGAAAATAACAAACCACCCCGCCGACATCGCAAACGTGATCGCGCATTCCAAGAAGAATTAGCGCGAAAATCGACGCGAAACAACACAAAACGAAACAGGCAAGCGAAATAAAAGAGGAGATTAGAGAAAAGCGACTTGCCCAATTACCGTTCAAACAAAACGCCCGCGATAAACGAACGAGCGGCAAGAGAAAAACGAACACGAACGGGAAAAGAAAACAAAGCTGGAAAAACACGACCGAAAAACCGAGAAAGACGTCGCTAAATCGGACGACGCGATTGTCGTCTATCTGTTAGATTTCCTTCTCCCTTTCGCTCTCCGTCGTTTCCCTTCTTCCTGCTCTTTCCTCTTCCTTCCTTCTTCCTCCGCCATCTAAAACGGTTCGAGGCGCTCGGTCCGGATTTAAATTCCGGTACGTCGCCCGGCGCTCGTCGGGTGTCGTTTGCGGTCTTGTCGACCGCGGTTATTTTACGACCGACTCGACGGTTTTCCACCGAATATAACTTAGAGGTTAAACTGAAGAGCCCTCGGGCAGTTCGGCGCGTGTTCTCGCTCGGATCGTACACGTTGATTCGTCCAACAAGTGTCTCCGAACGGCTCACGGTTCGCGGTCGCAACCGGCCGGTTTTGTCGAGGAAAGCTCTCGGATGCGATCGCGCGAGGATCACGAAAGAGCGATGTTACGTAGATAAGTCGTAAGCGGAAAGCTCGACGGTAGATGGCGTGACGTTTTCCTCTAGTTTATTTCGGAGGAAGGATATGTACATACATGTGTAACTAAGTCGAGATTCTGGAAGCATCTTTAGGGCCAATAAAAGAGGAATGGCAATCTTTAGACCAGTGACCTTCACTATTATCCATATTTCAGACTAGCAATCTGTACTCTTGATGATTTTAGGATGTGAAACGCGACTGGAAGTGAGAATCATTTGGAACTGAAGAATTTAGACAATTGCTACATGTCGTTGAATCTCGGAATGAAGTTTGGTATTTTGTTGTTATAACCACCAATTTCTATTGTTCTTCATCCCCCTGCTCCTCCTTTACTTCTCCTTCTTTTCCTCGTACATCTCCCTTATTTAGGCTTGCACCTTGCTCGATTCCAAAACCACATACCCTCGAACCCCCAGCATATTCTCCATTGATTTTATTGTCCTGCCCTTTGCTTCTTTTTTGGCTTGTGGTGTCATGTTATCTACAAATCACAACAAGAAACCTTTAGTCTCCTCAAATTAGCGTACACCAGCGGTTCAACAACCTCAATGACCTTCCTATGGTTGTGCGAAACGAGTTCAGATGCAAAAGCAAGAGGCGGTAGTACTAGAGGGTAAATCATCGGAGTTATGTTCTGAATAAGATTGATACTGGAGATTACTAGAGGACGGACCATGTCAAAGAGAAGTAAGATGCGAGTACGACTCAATGGATGCCTTGGTATTTTCTGATTTTACCTTCCTTCAACAGTCTCGCAAATGTTAAACGTTATCGAAACTCTGATAAAAACGCTGCAAACAAAACATCACAAACCTGGAGTAGAATAACAATGAACTGAATTCTTCCAAGAAGCCAAGTTTGAAGCATTAAATACGTTGTAAGTAAAGAACCGCAGAGAAAACAGGAAAAAGCTAATCAATCAAGTCCAGGTTAAAGTCAACGTTTAGAGCAACTGCAATTAATATTGGATAGGCCCAGAATCCAGTACACATCTGAAGTTGGGAAGTACTTTTCTGAAGAACTAGAGATCTATCCCCTGCCTAAGTCAGAAAGCGACGGCGTTAGCTAAAGAACCAATTAGGAAGTATGTTCTGTAGATTTTGGAACCCCAACAAGATACATACATTCTCACTTGAATAGAACTGTCAAACTTCGGATTTATCAAAAGCATTGTAAGCTACTTGAGAATTTCCAGATATAGTGTCAAGATTTCAAGACGTCGGCTTTTACACCATTCCATCAACAATCATATTGGAAGGAACAAAACTACTCTACAGTACATGACCAGTTCCCATGGATTTTCAACATGTACATTCGTTTCTTCCTCTCATTCTTCATTTGTCTCTTTCATTCCTTCTTTATTTCTTTCTGTATTTTATGTTCTCTTCCTTCCTTGATTTCTTTCGTGCTTTCTTTATTTGTTTCTGTCTTCCATGTTTTTTTTTCTCCCTTAATTTCTTTCGTTCCTTTTCGTTTCTTTGATGAATGGTTTATCGTAGTACCGTTCAAGAAGTCAAGCTTAGGAGGAGAAAGCCAATACTTTGAGTTCCTTTGATTTTTGGGATCCGTAAGGAAGAGATGGGGATGTGCAGACATATATGGAGAAGTCAAAATAAGGAGGAAAGAATAAATCCACTGGCCACGGAGTAAACTGGAAACAGGAATTATAAGGTCAAGCGCCATTTTTCCTCTGCGCTGGCATGTAGAAGTGTAGACTAGAATAAAACCTCCAAGAAATATAAGGAACTAACGATAGCAGATTAATATAAATTCTGAGACCACTAACTGCTCCGAAGAAGAAACTCTGGTTAACTTACAAAAAGATGGACGGAAAATTGGGTAAGAGCCGTTACAGGAGTTTTCATAGATACGTACAGAAAAACAAGTTTTATTTGTCCCAAGTTGATGCAAACTAAAGAGAGAATACCAAGATTCCCAGCTAACTAAAACACGTCACAATATCGCAATTCCCTCCCCACTGGTCCAATTCACAACTGAATCAGTTTATTTTCGCAGTAAATGCAAAAATCGAAAAAAAAAGAAAACATCATCCACGGTCCCAAAGTAAAAAATTAAACGGCGTTAACGTCGACAGTCGTATTTCATTCATTATTCCATTTCCTCTCTCGTCTACAAATTCAGATATTCCATTACTATAATAAAGCTAATCGAATGAGAAGAAGAATGGCGTGGAGATTGAAATGCTAGCGCCGAGCCGAACCGGGCGCCCCCGCGGACGGCGATAGCCGTGTGTGTACGATGCGTGTGTGCGCGTGTGCATGATAAAAATGTAATTCTTTTAATGAAAGAGCTTAATTGAAAAAGTGATTTGTTTGAAGTTGTTTAATATGCGTGAGATGGCCCGCCCTTTAATTGTTAATCACATTTCGGCTTTTTGTCGGATTAAAACCCATCGGCGGGGGACGGCGGCGGCGGTGCCGGCGACGCCACCGCCGCTGTTCGATATTCGAACGGCGATCGAACGTCACGGAAAAATGTATTTATAATGCTTATATACGGGTTTGCGAGGTCGAAGGGCGTAACGTGAAATTTAATGGACGTTGCGGGTATTAGTCCAGGGGATAAAATGATTAGAAGCATAACTCACGTTCGTATCTATTATACTGGAGGCGACATAGGAAACTGGACACCCACTATTTATGGTTCAATATCCCATAAAGTTTCGTAACATGGTTTCTTTTGTCCCTTTCAGGATTTTGCCCCCTAGTGCATCTCAGCGAACTTCAAGGACTAATTGTCCTAAGGACCACCTTAACAATAGGGCTAAATGGGCTATAGTACCAAGATGGCAGTTTCTCTTCTTCTTCTTCTTCTTTATCTTTTACCCTTTCTACCTTTCAGTGTAAGGGTTCGAGCCACCGAGCCGTATATGTACACGCATATACCGTACCGCTCCTGGCCCACCCAGTGGCATTTCCTTCAATTTCGCAGCTTATTAGAGGTCCAAATCCCTTTTTAGGATTTTAAACTGCTACGCTCTGCCGCTACCGGGTCTCGAACGCCGGCCCTTCGCACTGTGAAGCGCGAGTTTTACCACTCAGCCACTGAGGGGTTGCCAGTTTCTCATGGCGACAAATTTGCGCCTCACGGGGGCGGCAATTTTTCTTCCACTCAAATTTCTTATGAAGAAGGGCGCATTACTTTTAGCAGCTCACGAGCGTCAAAGATCTTAGGACGTCTCTGGTTGTGCCCCCACCCCTCTAGATAATTTCCTACAATAGGACGGTATCCTCGACGAAACCTATCACATTGCTAATGGGAATCTTTTATACTTCTTCCGGTTCCAGGAAACACGCTCTTAACCACTGTGGATACCAGTCCAAAGTCTAGGACCGCTCAGCTCGTGGCATCAAAGAAGATATATTGCGAAGTTACCCTTTCCTCACAAAAACTCGTGTGTAAATAGAATCCACTATTACTATGCTGGAGTTACTTGCTAGGTTGGCAGTGTCCTGTCAGAAGTCTTCCCAATTTGGTTCCTGCTCATTCGCAGTAAATGCTATGTTCTAGCATCTGAAGGTTCCGTAATGAACAAACGGGATTGTCCTAATCTTTGCGCAGTTTTCCAGAGTTTACCATCGTTGCTCATGATTCCTCCTGCTTTGAAGGAATGATGCCAAGCGGTGATGAAAATAATAATGCACTGATTGACTTCATTTATTTATTACCACGACGATTATTACAACTTCGCGGTGGTTCATAAGCTTGCTTGGCCGAACTGAGATACAGCTGATTTCTAACTGCTTACGTCGGCATATGTTGGTGATACGTATATTGTTAGGTAGAAGGTGTAGTTTCACGTAGTGATTAAAGCCATCAGTTAAGTGTTTCTACTAATACCTTAATCCGTTTTTGATGGAATCAGCAGACCTGGAAATGCACCTTCTTAACCGACACAAATTACATGTATGCAAATGATTTCTGACAAGCCAAATTCTACAATGCATTGAATAGCAATTAACACAATATTAAAGTCTAATTAAAATGGAATGAAAGCAGTTAAGTAAACTTTGCAGACGGGAGAATGATTAATGGTAGGATGACCAACTACATATAATTATACATGTGACACATAATGTGCAAAAAATAACCTGATTTTGATATTCGCCGAAACAGTTGCTTCAGCATAAGTAGAGTTTGGTAGAAAGGTAGACGATGTGTTATTATTAAGTAGTGTAAATCGGACTGACGCTGTCACTTCTCCGAATTTTATTATTCAATGATGACTTATCAATGACAACTTATCCTTGAATTATAAAATTCGGAGGACTGACAGCGTCAGTCCGATTTACAGTACTTAATTGATAACACGCCATCCAGCTTTTTAACAAACTCTATTTACAAGGAATTCCGCGCGTAGATACAGGAATTATCAGTTCGCTCTTTGCACGTGCTTGCTATTATGCGCAGGATCTGAACAAATGCATCAATACTGCACCTTTAGTGCAGGTTGTCTTCTATGGGCGAGCCCTAATAAAATGTCATGATGAGAGAAATGGTCGATAGTTCTGCATGAAGATGGGCATAAACCGAATTTTAGCTGTTCTGATATGAGATGCTATTGCATACGACAGCAACTCACATCTAGTTCTTGCAAAGCAGCAGTTACGTGCTACATTCAAGAAGTTATGAAGTTTCATCCTTTTTACTTTTCGACGCAAGGGGCAACACACCAGTGGTAAGGAGAGCACGAGGAAAGCCACGAAAGCGCTTGAAATAATGCTGAACATCATCTTTGGAGGAGACTTTTTTAGATTAAACAGGCCCTCGCCCTCCTATATGGGAAACCATATGGAAAGAAGAAGAAGAAGAAGAAGATCTTGTAGCATATTTTCAACTGCTTCATCATCTTTATCATACTTACTTCTTAATTCTAAGATTTTCTACTTGTGGGGCTGGGGAGCTGAGCTTAGTAATTTTTCTATTGTTTTATTGTTCGTATTTCATTCCATAGCATTCCCCTTTGCCAAGTTTTCCCTCTGATTTTGTCGATTCATCGTGTTTTCGGTCTCCCTCTTTCGTTCCTTCCTGGTACACGCGTCTCAAGCACCACTCTCGTGCGTCAGCCCTCCGTGTTGAAACTCCATGACTTTTTCCTTTATGGGTTCTCTCTGAATACGTCGTTTCTTATTTAGTCTCTTCTACTTTTGTTTTCTATTTTTCTTAAAAATCTCATCTTCATCTGATCCGCCAACAAGAACAAAAGAATCGAAAGAAGAATAAACGTGACGAACGACGGTGAAAACGATCGGATATAATCCGAAAACGAGATCGTCCAGCCCCGTCCTGACCTCTTTTAAGTGGAGGAGTCATCCGTAGGGTCACGCGGCACGGACGAAAAACCGGACGACGCGGATTGAATGCGAGAGCTTCCGAGTCGCGCCTGCGGGAAGCTTTCACTTTGTACTCTCCTCTTGCAAAAGCGGTTAAGCATCGGCGACGTTGAGCGGTTCGCAGCGCACACCGGCCGCGCTCAATTAAACACGGCTCGAATTTTACGTCGAATTTGTTGCCGCCGAGCGTTACGGTTCGCCGTCAAAAGAAGCGAAAAAAAGCCAGAAAGAAGGGAAAAACGAGCGCGCGGAAGCCGGTTAGAATATTTTATCTTTTTCTCTTTGCGCGCGCGATACAACGTTAAAATTTCAGTACCTCGAGATGACGGCGGTATTAGCGAATGTTTAATTCTTTTAACTTTTTGGGGTTTCCGCAGTTTAAAGGGAATGTTGCCCTATATTTTCTAAAAAGGATGAGAATGATTGCGACGTAATCGACTGTCTGCTTTTATTTTCTTCTATACATTTACACACAATGTATCCGCAGTATAAATAGTCAATTCTTAATGATTTATAATATGGTATTTAACCCTTTCGTCCCAAATCATAGGCACCACACCTAGAAACTTTTTTTAACAAATTGTTGAATGTACTCGATCAAGAAAACGAGAAAACTAAAAATGACGGAAAAGGAGAAATTCAAAAATTAATTGGGCGTATGTTTATTATGTTTTATGATCGCCTACCTGGACTAAAACATTATTGGAGCCAGAGAGAATCGATGGAAAATCGTATTATTGAGAAAGCAACTTCTCGTGACAGATTCACGATTCTCGCATCAAAACTTTGTCTTGCTCCCCCACAAAATCCCCCAAATGCACCCGAGGAACATACTAGGTAGATGAATGGATAGCTTGCCTGAAATACAGATTTTCTGAATGCCGGCAAGACAGTTCAAACCAAAGTGTAGATGAAACCACGACTGTATTCAAGGGGGTCTTCTTTAAAATAATATATGCCGCTAAAACTTACAAAACGAGGTATCAAGTTCTGGCTTTGCTGCGATGCTAAGTCTGGGTATACATATGATTTGAACGTATATTCAGATAATGATTCTAATGAAATGGAACAAGATGATCCGTCATTGATTCTCTGAGAACGAGCGGTGAAATAGCTAGCTGCTTTTTTAGACTGTCACAACTTTGAGTTGGCATCACTGCTATATTTGAGCACCCATTTGACAGCTGATAATTGCTTTTTGTTTAGTTTAATTTGAAATTTCAATATGAATCGACTTACACCAGAGCAACGGGTGCAAATTGTTGAAATTTTTAATCAAAATAATTGTTCTATTCGTCAAACTCATCGTGCACTTCTTCCATTTTATGGCGTACATAATCGTCCTTCAGAGCGGCTTATTCGAAGAACAATAGATCGTTTTCGGACTACATTTACTGTTACTGATAATGTGCATCCCGTAAGACGCCGAACAGTGCGCACTGAAGAAGCTGTAGCCGCTGTACAGGAAAGCATTGAAGATGATCCTAATCAATCAATTCGTCGCCGTTCTCAGCAACTGGCGTTATCTCCTTCCACTTTATGGAAGATTTTACGAAAGGATCTTGGCTTAAAAGCTTTCAAGATTCAACTTGTGCAGGAATTAAAGCCAAACGACCATCGTATGCGCCGCCAATTCGGCCAATGGGCTGAAGCACAAATTGATATTGATTTTGAATTTCCATTCAAAATTTTATTTTCCGATGAAGCCCATTTCTGGTTGAATGGGTACGTAAATAAGCAGAATTGTCGCATTTGGAGTGAGGAGAATCCACAAGCTTTTGACGAAACACCCTTACATCCACAGAAAATTACTGTTTGGTGCGCTTTATGGGCTGGCGGAGTCATTGGCCCATATGTCTTCAAAAACGATGATGGTCAGAATGTTACTGTCAATGGTGAACTGTATAGGCATATGATTCGAAATTTTTTCGTACCTCAATTACGTGGCATTAATCTTGCTGATATGTGGTTCCAACAGGACGGAGCCACAGGCCACATAGCGGGCGCTACAATTGATTTACTCAAAGAAACTTTTGATGAAAAAATAATTTCACGTAATGGCCCAATTAATTGCCCACCAAGGTCGTGTGATTTAACTTCATTGGATTATTTTCTTTGGGGTTATGTTAAGTCACTTGTCTACGTCGATAAACCACAAACAATTGAACACCTGGAAATCAACATTCGAAGAGTTATCGGCGAAATACGGCCGCAAATGCTGCGAAAAGTTGTTGAAAATTGGTGTTCCAGATTACGCCTTCTACGCGCCAGCCGTGGCAGCCACATGGCAGAAATCATATTTAAACATTAATTTCATAAAATTTGCTTTCCAATAAAGCCCGTTTCATTGATATTAAAAATATATTTCCTTGTTTTATTATGATTTAAACTTGTGACACTCTATAAAAAACACCCGGTACTATTGAATATAACAATGTCGTTCTAGGTTTCGACCGATTTTTTTTATTTTGTTGTAGACTTTGAATTTTGCAACTGCAAAAACATACTTGCCACAGCAGGAAAACAACGTGGACAATGAGCATTTAGATGTACGGATGCGGGATTAATGTGTGCCAAATGGTACAAGATATAAAAAAGAACAATTGAATGCCCTGAAGCAGAAAAATATTGCGAGCTGTTGATCGGACAGATCAAATGATTAGTTTATATGACAACAACAGAAAATCCACTAAGTGGTGGAAAAAAGAATTTTATACTTGTATGAATATGTGTGCAACCAATTCGTGAATCATGTACAATGAACCATGTAGAGACAAACACAATGTTCTTTATCTTTCGTTTGTAATAAGTGTTGCCGAAGAACTAATTTCCGAAGGTTTGCAAAAACTTCCATACCTACCCCCAAAAGAGGGCTATCATCGAAAAAGAGAAAATGATATGGCAATACACGAACACGGTGTGCACCCTGTGCGAGTAATAAGCAGCAAACAAGAACAAAATTACTATGCAAAGAATGTAGCGTTCCACTGTGTAAGAATTGTTTCATGTTATATCACACAAAGTAAAATAACTATTGAAAAATTATTGTTTGTTTTGTGTTCTATTCAAATAAATTTTGCCCCCAAGAAGTATCTTAATACCATGTCGTAAGCATAGGTGCCACTGTAGAACCCCGTTGGTACATACACGTACCACCTCTCCCAAGCCAACCCCAAAACAAATATCAGAAATACGGACTAACTCACAACAACTGATAAAAGTAATTTAAAAATTTCTATGAAAACAGCATTACATATTTTTAGGGACGAACAGGTTAACGGTTTCAGTTGGCTCTGATTTTCTTGATACATGCCATTAAGAGTATACCTACCCTACTTGCGCGTGGTGCTAACATAAGTTCCAATATATTTTCTATCCAAGGAGCACACGTGTTAAAATCTATTAGAAACAATTAACCATATACAAATATAAAACTGAATCTTTGTGGGGCTTAACATCAGGAACCTCTTCGAGGACTGCGAATTCGGTGCCATTTTGGAAGGCGATGATAACGCTTTGAAACTGCTGTCCATACATTTCTTGTGCAATAAAAGACCTAAAAACTACAGAGATCTTGGCTTCTTTCTCCGTTCCAGAAGTTGGGATAAAATATGTCGTTAAAGGTGCATTTTCTAGATTCGCATCTGGACTACTTTCCGGATAATTGTGGTGAAGTGAGCGATGAAACATTATATCAACACACTTTCAGTATGGAGAGAAGACATCAGGAAAAATTGAGTTCTAAGGTGTTGGCACATTACCGCTGGAGCTTGTTCCCGGACACGCATGTGCGTCTATAGCCCGTACTGATAGCAAAGAAAAAGTAGAAATATAAATAAAAATCTAAATAACTCTCACTAAAATAGCCTCAATGAGGATATTTTTATTCAGCAACTTTCAAGGAGGGGTGAAGATACTCTTGTGAGAATTATGTAGATTTTCTCCTTTTTCTTTAGAATTATAGCTCTCTCCATGTCCTTGGAACTATTTTTCTAGTCGTACTGATAGTTATTATTGGGCGTCTATGTGCGTTCATAGTCTACACCGACAGCCTTTTCTGGGACTGTACAAGATATCACTTACAAAGTACTACAAAACATTTTCTACCTCATTAATTTTCTAGAACTTGGGGAAGCGGTTCTATGCTCATTACTAGTCAATGCATGATTCCTCAAACACGATATTACTCAGTTAACTTGAGCAGTGATCTCCAGGAAGAGCCTATCGGACGAAAAGAGATAATAGTTCTCCCATGGTCAGAGCCACTTCAATGAATCCAAAAAGGAAACCGTTAAGTCCGTAGTCCTTATGCAAAAATTTTCGTTTGTTTACACCTGCCAAATTTAGACATACTACCAACTCCGCTGATACATACCCCAAAACATTATTTCTATAACACCTCTACTGGTATTGTAGTAGCCTACTTTAGTCCCAACTAACTAATTATCCTAAAAGAATTGTTTCTTACTGTCCGCCGCTACTACGAGTCATTGACCTACTCCAGATAGTAGACCAGCTTTCATTCCAATGCCCAGTTCCAAACCTCAACAAAAGATGCACCGCAGGATTGAATTTTTATCAGTCAGAATAAAACGCGAACCCTCCACATCAAAAGCCGAGATTTATGCTCAGTAATAACAGTATTAGCCGTGTAGTTGTAGCATCCGGGAACAATTCGAGGCCCTCGGTAGACGCCCGTCAGTTCATAACGGATATGCTTTCCCCGGAAAGCAGTCCGGAAAGTCAGACACGCGATCGCCTCGGATTACCCTCCGGATTTCGTAGGAGAGAAGGCAGAACTCCGGAGTCGTGGCTTTCGGACTTACCAGTAATTTCCAAGAAAACACTATAAATAACAATATAAATATATTAAGTCTAATGCCTTAGTTCGAGCCATAAATATCGTAGTCGCGGCGCTCTCTCTTATCTATTCCGTCGTCCTCCCCCATAACCGTAAGGGAATTGCAGGAAACCTTTTCCCCGGAAAACTAATATTTCTCAGTAGATTAAATTAAATCAAAAGCTCGAAGCCGCCGCCATCGGCGCCTCCACCGCTTTCTCACGCGTCCTCCTTCATAGCCTCGTCCTTGTCCGATGTTCGATCCGGGCAACGCAGCGGCAAATATAGTACAATATCTTTATCCCCTCAAACCACCGTTCTCTCGAAAACGTCTCGCTCGTCGTCACTCCTTTTCTTTTCGCCTTTTCGAGTTCGTTCTCGGACGAGCGAAGCAGCCTGTGGGCTTCTTCGCTCGTCCGCGTAAATACTTTTTCTTCGTTCCGAACGAATTAAACTAAATTGAAATACGCCCGGCATTAACTTATTGTTTTTTATTTTAGTAGGATTGCGAATAATTGCTTCTGAGTCTCTCGTCGTCGTCGAGGAATAATTGTCTGTCGACGTACAGTAAACCAGGTGAGTAACCGCGAAATATCAATATCGAATTTTGCGTTGAGTAGAACTCACAATAACAATAATAACCTTTTATGGATGGAATTTTACTTTTGTAATTCTCTGCGACTGTTTCCGTATTTGAATCCTTGCATTATTTCGTTTAATTTCTCGGCAAAATTATTTCACTTTATTCAGGACACACATGTTACTGGAACTATGATCAAATCCTAATGATGTTTGATTAAATAATGTTCTATGGGCCGGGCCAAATAAATTTTACCCTTAAGGTCCCTTAGTCCTCCATTCGGCAGCTTCAATCACGCTGCAAGGCGGGTTTTGGGAAAGCGATACATATGATCTCAGGACCAAACCATTATCACAAAGAGTCCAAGGTGACTCAGATCATTAACTTACGTCAGTGAAGTGGTAACGTGCCTCCGCTTCTACTGTTGAAGAAGCTCTTTCTTGAATAGTACGGCAATTGAACCGGAAAAAAGTCCTTTAAGCAATTTCCTTTGTTCTTCGTCTCTGAGCGGAGATCCAGTAGGCCGGGAGGCATCCTGTGATGGTAAATGGAATCCCAAATAAATTCCGTTATGACCTCAGAAGATTGAACGACGGCCATTTGCAAGGACTTAAGGTTTCCGATGTCGCCAATTATCTCATCGACTCTAACCTCTCGCACCACTGGCCCGAAACAAGAAGTTCCGAGTAACGCGCGGTCCAGCGACGGTTATCACAAAGAATGGTGATCTGAAAACATTCCCTGTAAGAGTAATACCAAAGATGTCTGGCCTTGTGCCGGTAGGGCAAAATGTTGGATTACCCGGACGGTGTACCACAACGATGCTGGACGCAAGAAATTCGTATAGTTTGCGGCCAAACATGTCAGTTGTAAAGCGTCCCCCGAAAAGGAATATTTCGCGTAACAGATTCTGGCCGACCAAATCATCAGCGAACACCAGCGAGCCAAAAGTTGAAAATAACGCTGAAGATGACGCATTCAGAATTATTTGTGGTGTACTATAAATAATTCCCTTTAAAGTAGTATATACAAAAGATTTGCCTTGCGTGGCAATTTATCATACGGGAGTAATCCTTCGAAGGGTAACTATTACTGGATACTTGAATAATCTTTTAACCTTTTGTTCGGAAAAGTTTGCACCTGTTATTTGTCTTCTTGCAAACTGGTTTTGAATGTCAATATTTCTCCGCCTTCCTCTTTTTCGACAATTTCAATTTTGCAGTCCACAAATTAATTGTTTTTAATTATACGCAATCTGGTCTCTTCATTTTAATTTTGGTCGTTGCTTCTGCCGGAATTCCATTCTTTTACAATTTTATAAATGGGATTATTTTCCCCTTGGCGATGAAATTCCTTCCTCATTGGGGAGAAGCAAATTCACATTTAGATTCAATTACCTTTAATCTCTATCAAGACGGCCAGCTCATGAAATCATCGGTGCCCTTACAGCATAGCCTGCAGATGACAGTGTTATGTGGGTAGACGGCGAGTTCTGTACTGGATTTTCGAGGGGGATCTGACATGTAAACTACGAAGACTATCATTGCGAATATACTCCGAGAAGCAGAGTGATTGAAATTCCGTGAGCAATTCAGCTGGGAATGCGCACTGTTAGTTTTGGATAAAACCTAAGTCATCACAGAATCCGGTTAATCGAATTAGGATGACCGCCTCAACTATTTGCGACAAGTTCTAGAGTCGGTTAGTCTGTAGTCTGGAATTGGAGGGAAAAGAGGTGACCCTTTCCCAGCTTGGACATGTTGACTTCAGCATGTTTCGAACAGGAGGGAAAATGCTGGACTCGGATAATCGCGTTGATAATTTCCGGAAGAGATTTCGTCGCTACTGGAGGGCCAAGTTGGTGATACAATCAGACCATGAAATGGATGGATTCGATAAATCTATGAAGCGGTTATTTGCAAAGCTCTGCAGTGGAAATACAAGCCGAAGCTCGCATATAATGTGTTTCTTCTTGACGGGTTTGCTATTGGAAGTGTCAAAAAACATCCAGACATATTTTCACAAGTATTAGCGTTGGTATTGTAAGAGTAACAATTTTATCGGAAGAAAGAGCACTTACAACACTTACTTAATACAATGCCAAAACTTTTGTGGTTTTCATCTCTTTGTCGAAAAATCTGGCTTATTCTGCGAGCGCCGCAAGACAGTTGTTGTTCTTAGCTAACAAAAACTTCGGTCAATGTTATTATTTCTTTTTGGACGTCCCCAAATTTTAATTATAGCTCATTCAATTGGATAGGAAAAGCATGCTACCTAGACCCGTCTTCCTAATCTTGAGGAACTAGAGACTATTCACACTTGCCACAAATCGTAGAATAAAACGTAAGAAGCACTATATATCTTTCCACCTAAGAAATCTTTATTCCACAAATCATAGAAGAAAACCTAAACCGTAATCCTCATTACATAACAACAGTTAGATTGAAGCATTGTATACCTTTTTCCAGCTAAGAAATCTTCATTCCTTCTTTGTTATTATCTTCAGTATCATGCATTTCCCGCAAGGATTTTTCCTGGTTCGCTGTACTTCCAAAGATCTCAACATTTTCAATCTCCTCCCGTTTTTATTATGAATTTATTTAGACCGGTTATTTCGTCGTAATTCGCTTAGCCGGACGCAAACAGATACGGGGGACAGACTGCGGGTGGGACGGGGAGAATAAAGATTAACCCGACTCTCTCCCGCTTTCGTCTCCCATCCTTCCATCCCTCCTTTTTGTTTCTCTCGACGATTTTATTTAATTTTCTCCCGGTATTGAATGAAGTTACGAAGGGTAAATAGCCGTTTAATTCGATCCCGATCCGTCCTTAATTCGATGAGATTGTCTCAGTCGGCAACAAAATTGTTTTCGCTCGAGCACGGTTTGGGAAACGTGTAAAAATGTTTGCCGGTGTATTTTCGGAGTGTCTCAAAGTTATAATTTATTTCATTTGATTAATTTTGATTAATTTGTTTGTTATTCGAAGAATCTTTGCTTAAGAAGTTGCAAACTGCGTCCTCTGTTGCGATTGGTATTTATCACCAATATTATTGCCATATAACGAAGTATATGTAAGCATTATAGACATCTCTTTCCCAGTGCTTTTAATTAAAAATACATAATTAAATAACTGAATGCCAAGGCGCAATGATCTTTAAGAGTGTGTATTCTGCACACATTTTTTCGAATACATCTGTTAACTTTTAAAAATAGGAACTCCTTTTAAAGAAGAGATTTGACGAAACTTCATTTCACTACATTGCCTCGTCAATCAACATCACCTGCAGTAAAGTATGTTAGAAATGCGATTTCGACATATTACCGTATACTTTCCTATACGCTTTTAAAGTAAACTCCTTTCCAAATAAATACAGTCAAAATCGTTTAGACCGAAGCGTTGACGATACGGCTCTTTTTGTACATCGCGAGCAACATATGATGTTTCCCATCATCGTTTCAGGTAATGCATACAAAATCAAAATTTAAAAGTAACAAATACCTGTATATCGGCTAACACACGAAATTACAAAACTAAATAAACCGCAAGAGAAATTTAACATACATACACTCTGGAATCGCGCAAGTATTTCTTTGGTAAATATTTGTTGCGGGTGAACCATGCCCCGTAGATGTTAATTTTTATCATCGTACCATTTGGTCGTTAGGAGAAAAAGTAAAGTGGACGGATATAAAACTGAGGGCAATTAGATATGCTACAAATGAAATTCTTTTGGAAAGAATCTAGAACAATGTGGTCTTATTGTTAGTATCCAGAGGCTTCAAATATGCTTGCAAGCTACGTGACCAAATAATACATGCAACGAAGATTGCACTGTTGCCCGTATTCTTTTAGAAAAGGTCTCAATCATTTTGTGTTAATTTCGTCCATAACCTCCAAATACGATTTAACCTCTAAATATGACATTTGCCAAGTTTTGAACCTATAAGTTATGCAACCAATTCGACAGAACTCACGTGACTTGCAAACAATCTAGTACTCACTGTAGTGCGTTGCCTTAACTTTGAACTCAATTTATAACTCCTATGTGTATTGTTGTGTGTCAAACCAGTCACTAAGCAACACTTATTTCACAGCTTTTACCCAAAAGTCCAAGTTCAGAAAAATATTTTAAACGAAGGCACCAACACCAACAAAACCGAGTGGGCACTTTCTAAATAATCACGTAAAATAGGAAGGGGAGGGGGCCAGTCGGGTAGACGGATTCGTCGAGATGCATTAAAATTTAAATTTTTGTACACTTACGCCGTAATTTGCATCTCATTCCGCCTCCGACTCTGCCCGGCACATCACGCGCATTATGAATGTTTATTTATAAATTATGTAAAATGAGACTCTCTCCGAAAGCTTAACTTTATTGCGATATATTTTGATAAGATGGCGGCGGATTCGCGTCGACCTCGTTGTATTTCCGGGGAACGGCCGGCCGACTTCCTCCGCGTTTCGTTCTTCTATTTTATATTTTTCCGGTAATCTTCATATTTAAATATGCAAATCTGTTGTATTGTTTTTCGCGGCGTTGCCTGGATGCCTTTATTGTTTTCGTTCGTCTGGTTTTTGTTCCGCTTTGAGTATTCTTGGATACTGCGAAAAGGTATAAATTGGAAATAAAAATAAATTTAACATTTCTAAAGAAGCGAGTAGATAGCAATTGGGATGAATTTGCAGAATAGCTTTTGTGTTTCCGAGGTGAAAGTGTGAAGAAGGAAAAATGTTGTGAGAATTAAGAAAGTTTACAATATCCGGAAAAAGCTTGATGAATTTAGTTCGAATTGCTACTATACCTCATTTAGTCTGTAGGAGGCAGTGGTGTAGGCCCGCATCCTTGTAATGTCAATTTACGACCTTCTCGGACTGGATGGGGTAATAGATTCAACAACCAACTCGTCATTGGAACTTTGGTTATTTGGTGGTGCTTGTGGAGACTCATCGGTATTTCGTACTTCCAAGTCATCGTTTGCAAAAAATGGGAAAAATAAGAGAAGGCATGTTGGAACTGACCTCCCAATTGATAAAATAGAAATGGCAGTTGACATTTCCGTGCATTTCCTTCGCTCCAAATACAGAGCGATTCTCCAGGCAACAGAAGCGAAGCTTCAATTAATGCGCGAAACTTTTTATTTGCTTAACAAGGGCATGGTATGAAATTAGCTAGGAGAATAAAAAGGAAAAGTGAAGTCTTCATTAAAGTACAGAGACAAATTAACATGTCTTTCTTATATCGAAAGAATTGCTGAAAAATTACCTCAACTTTTTAACGGTTCAGTTAATCTTAATCTTATATGATAGATCTCTACCACTAATAGGTCAATAAAACAAGGCTGGTTTTATTGACCTATTAGTGGTAGAGATCTATCATATAAGATAAGTACAAAAAGGTCACGAAATATATATATATATACATTTAGTTAATCTTAATTTGGATTTCAAAATGGACTTCCAGGTTCTCGATAGTAATAAGATAGCAGTTAATGGCAGAAAGTGAATCAAGTTTGTGGAACTTCCCATTTTGGTGCAAACACAAATCCATAACCAAGGATGTGGTTTGACTTTACTAAATTAAGAGAAGGAAATGACATTATTTCGGACTATTTTGCAGAAAGATGTAGCTCAAGTCTCAGGAAATTTCATGGGAGGGTGACTTGACTTTGCCAGTTTTAAAGAACTGGGGAAGTGGTGTGATTAGAAGAAGAGGAAGTTCGCTTTTGGGAATCTTACTGGATGTGACTCGATTGGGAAATATTAGACCAGAGGGCGCGTTAGTCTTCCGGTTTAATTTTCGAGTGTTGCATGAGGGGTACCAATTTGCACACATATTGCGCTAACGGCTTGAATCACGAGCAATTCGTAATCCAAATGTTAATGATTGGGCGATAATCGCAGTTCCAAGGGCGGTATCACTTTTAAACTAAGTGTTCTGGTGAAGTTGAAAAGTTCCATGTTCAGAGGAAATGTCAGTGCTAGTTTATAGCCGTTCATATCTTTTGAGTTTCGAAAATTTCGTCCGCTACTTCGAAAAGCTTTCAATTTAGTTTTAGTAAAACTACTCATATATGCCCAAAATCCTAATTACAAATTACTTAGCTTTCTTTGGTTCTCTCTCTCATTGTTTCGCCATTGAAGATACGCCTAACAACTTTGAATTTGTTTTCATCGGCTGTGTCTGTTGGATATTTAATAAAATGTAGCTTACAGAAGTGTTTGGAGGATTTGGTTACCAAGCTAGGCAAGATTGGCATTACCCTCATTATTTTCATAAATGCTATCATTTCTTGTTACCGGCTACCAGTATACTACTTATATTATTATTAACACTTCGTATTAATACCATCATTATTGTTATCACTGTCATTATATGCACATTCCACCCAAATTTCGAACGTTGAACTCGAATCCGTTTCGACGCGACGAGCAAAAACCCTTCTCGCTGCGTACGCATATAATTAATTTCGTTAATTTAATTTAATTTGGGATTAGGTTATATATTAATACAATAACATAGTTTGCAGCCGGCCGTATTAATAACAACGCCGATATTAGTGAAATTTATTATCTAATAAACTACAACGCTATATGTGACTGTTGGCAATTATCTCAATTTAATATCCTTCCATTTAATTATTCAGCTATGTCCTAGATACGATCATCCGAACTGCAATAGGCGCATGATGAGTGGAGTGTATTTGTTTCGATCGAATAAGTGGAATTAAGCAGTAGATAAATAAGAATTGGTTTAGATGAAGTTTTAATCGTTGTCGTTCGATCAAATCGTAGCAGTACAGATGGAAAAGTAAAAATTTGCTTGGAATCCAAACCGCAGAAGTTATCTAAACCGAATCTAGGAGAGTACATAAAAATTTGGAAGGGAACGAATAACTCTCAAGGCATCAAAGGATAAGAGTCACCATCCCCAGGAATTCGGTTCTTCTGATCAAAACTATTGCATAAACCTACAATGAAGAGTACGGATAACATCTGACCGTCAGAAACGGAATTCAAGCTGCAACAGGCGACGATGATAGAGAAACTTTTTGTTTCAATCGAGGACGTGAAATAAAATCTTTTAGGCAGCAGACATATAAGAATTGGTTTAGATGAAGTTTAAATCGGTGTTATTTGGTCAAATGGTGGCACTACCAATAGAAGAGGAAAAATTTGCTCAGGATGCACAGAGCAGAAATGATCTAAACCGAATCTATTTGAGCACACGAAAACTTGGAAGGAAACGGATAACGGTCAAGGCATCTAAGAAGAAGAGCCACCATCTCCAGGGGTTCGGTTCTTTTGCTGAAGCAACTGCACAAACCTTCTATGAGGGAGTTCTGACGTCGACCAAATGACCTTCAAGTGCAATAGATTTTTTTTTGCTTCGACTGGGGCAATGTCCAAGTGCCTCGGCGATCGTCAACCTCTCAAGTAACGAATTATTGTTTTGTAAATAAAGATCTTAAATTATGTCGTTTATTTCCTGTTTAGTTTACTTTCTAAATTAAATCTGTACTCTTCATCTCCATTAACTCTTCTAATTCGTAATAACGGAGTAGTTGTATTTTTCAATTTTAAGTTTATTTGAGTATTTTTGGGTAAACCACGATTCTGGTATAGTTTTTCTATTGCGTGATAACATGTTTTTAGGTAGCTGAGGGTGAAAATATGTTTTGATTTGGTATTCTTTTTCTTTGAGAAGGACAACGATTCAAATTGGAGATCGGGATAAATCCAAGACCGAAGTTGGCTCAATTTTGAAAAAGGTTACCTGTTTGATATCGAGGCATGTTTCACAGACTCAATTTGTGGAAATATTTGGCTCAATTTCAAAAAATTTGGAGTCAAGTCTATTGTTTTACCTTCAGTAATAACAAGTTTTCAGGTAGTTGAGGGTGAAAATATGTTTAGATGTGGCATTATTTTTTGACAAACATAAGATTAGTATGGTCCTTTGCTGTGGTGGCTGAGAGCAGACATACAAGCAGAACGGTAAAGACGCTTTGGCGGCTGAGAGTAGACGTACGACCGCAAAAATTCAAATATGAAATTTGTATTAAAAATCCAGGAAACTCGGTACCACCATAGTATTTTGCGACCTCCAATCTACTTTTCGACGTATCCAATATTCCTCGTACAAAATCGTTCGACGCATTCGAAAATATTTCCGATTTCGTCGTCGGTGTTTCCCGGATTTTTCCAATTACACCAATCAATCAAAAACAAGACTTTTCCCGAAAGCGCTGTGACGCTCCCGCCACCGCCGCCGAATAAAAATTGTAAATCGGCGACGCGTTAGTACACAGATGGGCGCGACATTCCGCATGCAACCCACCCGCACCCATCACCCACCCACCCACCCATCGGTGTCGATCCCCTCGTACAACCTACCTTTAATACCGCAACCTGAAAACCGCCGCTGGTATCCACCAGCCCCAAAACCGATTTGATCCCCTGCATGCATCGCAAGAGCTAAACACGTCGAATACGAATTCACAATAAATAGGAACGCAAGAGTTATTTCGTTAACGAGATTTTTAAATTTACGCACCGGGGTTCGAGCGTTATACTCTTTTTTGTTTTTTTTTTTTGATTAATGAGAGAACGAATAATGAAACTCTTCGATCCGGATTTGCGATAACACTTACCGCCGTATACAAACGGGCGTATATATATACAAACACGAATCCATCATACCCCTCGCGTACGCGGGTGGTTCGGGTGTGTCACATGCCGATTTACGTGAGCGAACGGCAAACGCACCCCGGAGGGGGGATGGGCGAGAGAGAGATTCGGCACGTGAAATACTGCTTGCCAGACGCAAATCTCTATCCTCTCTAACCCGGTAAATTTTGACCGGCAATCGCGCCGACGCGCGATCTGCGAATTTTGTCGCTGGATGTGTGTGCGTGCTCGGTGATAATTTTTCGTGGTGGTTTATAATTATGAATCGTAATTGGTTTTGCCCTTTCGCGTTTCTATTTTGGGTCTGAATCTCAAAAAGTATCGGATATGTGCCGGAGCGAAATTAGCTCAATCCGGGCTGCTTGTAGGTTTTGGACTTTGATATGTAAATAGAAGGACGGAAGAGTTTCAAAGTAATGATTATAGTTAACTAGCAAAATATAGACGCTTAACAATGTTGGAAAAAATAAATTGTAAATTTTATGAATAAAAAGGTTACTTTCATCAAAACGTTTCCAAGAAACGTATCTCGATAAACTGCAATATTTTGGCGAATCAGACTGGAAATTGTATGTTTCAAATGATCGATTGACATGAAGAATAAGAATGAGAGGAAAAACACTCTTATAAACGTGGCGCAAAAGTCCTCACTCGATTCGCTTAGGACGTAAGTTGGTTTCTAAATACATAAAACGATTTGGTACTGTTTGATGATTATGTTTACTTCGACATCGAATTTTTTTCTCCATTAACCTTCCTATACTCACGCATACGGTCTGTGAGACTGATTTATATAGTATAGTATACGTCTTTCATTTTGACGTGAGTATAGGAAGGTTAAATCGCGAAGATAACATTGGTCAAGTGGCTGTCGCCAGAGGTGATGCCCATTCGGGCTCGCTTCACACCATTTTCATTGTTTTGACTCAAAACTTATAGCGGTAAATCCTTCAATTCTTGTCGGATGTTCTCCTTTAAGGCCATCAAAGTCTCTGGCTTGTCCCCATAGACTAATGACTTCGGGAAACTCCAAAGATTGATGTCTGGAACGGCCAAATCAGGGAATCTTGCGGTATTGGAAACCGCCAAAAACGGAAGATTAAACGGGCGGAAAACGCTTGCCACAGAATGTCTGTCGCTTGTGCTGTGTGTGTGAGGTTGCACCATCGTCCTGGAACCACACGTTCTCTAAACCCAATTCGCGAATTTGTGGCAGCAAGAAATCGTTCATCGTGTTTCTGTAGTCCGCACCAGTCATAGTAACAGTGTTACCGACGGCATCCTCGAAGAAATATTGGCCGATCACTTCTTCTCCATAAATAAAATAAAATAGACCCACCCCTTCTTTATGGTTTTTAGCCCACTGCTTCAGGGGCGTATAGTTGCGAACAGTAGAAGAACTTGTTTGGGGTTTCTTTTAGATCTTATTGGCTTTCAGAGGGAATTATCTTGTCTTGCAAAATTTGAAACGTATATTTCTACAGAAGCGTTTTCCGCCCCTCGTAGTTCCGTTTTCACATTCTTGACAATATTGTTGTATATTCTGCTAAAGTATGAAGTATGGGAACATTGCCATGTCGATCTGGCTCTTCTTTTCCTCGCAATCAGATTTTTAAACGCATAAGGAATATTATTTATTTTATGTTTCGGATTACTTATCGCAGTTGCCTCTTCCGCTGCAAATTAAAATGTATGGATTAGATTGAATGTTGTCACCCCAAATGTTTGGCAGCTTAAACGACAAAACAAAAACGGAAAAATACTTAGGTACAAAAACTCAAGATGACTACGAAAATTAGAAGAAAGAAAGGAAGGAAATTAAAAGATTAGTGAAGACGACGAAAGAAAAATGCTGGCCATACTTTGAACAGAAGATGAAGACGACGTACGAGGATAATAAAAAATTGCTCTATACCGTTCTAAGAAATACTGGAAAAGACGAAATAGCGACTTTAAAAAGCATAAATGATGAAAATGGAGATATTATTAAGGAAGCAGAAAGAATTATGGAGAGATGGAGAAAATATTTCAGAGAATTATTGGAAGGAATTGATATAATTACAACAGAATCTATACGAGAGGAAATATCTCATAATCCAAGAGTACGAGAACAACAAACATCGAATAGTATAACAGGAGAAGATGTGAGAGTGTGAATCGGAGCAATGAAGACTGGGAAAGCACCAGGAGTTGTGATGACATAACAGCAGATATGGTCAACGCTGGAATCGAAAAAATGATACCAACCTTAAAAATATTGATTACCAGAGCTTTTAACACAGGTGTAGCGCAGATTAACTGCCAAATAGGTATCATCGTACCAAGTCACAAGAAAGGAGATACAAGAGAGTACAGAAACTATAGAGGAATGAATAACTTTATTAGGCGTAATAGGGAAAATATACAAATAATTGAAAAAAGATGACGAGAAGTATTGGAAGACACATTTGAAGACTCACAGCTTCGATTTAGACCAAATAGAGGAGTGCCAGATGCGAACTTCACAATAAAATAGATAAGCGAGAAAGCAGTACGGAAGGAGGGAAGGTACGTTTATGCTTTATTGATTTAGAAAAAGTATTCGATAGGAAGTAAACAGAAATGATATAATGGACAACACTACAGAAAAGAGGAGTCGAGGGAAAAGTAATTACTGGGATAAAAGGGCTCTACAATAAAACAAGGAGCTTGCATGCATCATGAAAAATCACTTTGAGATAGCACAAGGAGTGAGACAAAGGGGCATCCCGAGCCCGCTGTTGTTTACAGTAGTATTAGACGAAAGCATAAAAGAAACAAAACGGCAGGTAAAGCAGTACAACATAGAATATTGGAATATGAGGCCGATAGGAATATCACAAATAACAGATGCAGACGATATGGTTCTAATAGCCAAAAAATGAAGAAAGTTTAAATGTAAATGTAAAAAAATACAACTAATGTCTGGAAGAACAATAAACATGCAAATAAGCGCGAGAGAAAAATCTTAATCAGCAAGAAAGGAAAGAAATATATCTTTCTAAATCAGACAAAAATGGAATAGGTTATTGATTTCAAATACTTAGGGACAATTCTAATAGAAGGTGGGAGTTTTGATGAAGAGATGAAGGGTAGAAACGAAGCAACCGGAAACTTGTTTAACAGCATCAAGGCTACCTTCCTGAACAATAAAGAAGTACCAAAACAGATTAGAACAGAAATTTTTAAGATAATAGCTGCATCAATACTCACATACGGATCAGAAGTATGGATAATAACAAAGAATCAAAAAACAAAAAACACCAAGCACTGGAATGAGATTCCTCAGCAGGATAGATGGAAAAACAAGGCTAGATAAAGTAAGAAATTGTACAATCAGAGAAAACTTAAAAATACAGCCCATACGAAACAAGATAGACGAAGGACAAGTCAGATGGGTAGGACATGCTATGAGAATGGGAGAAGATAAACTGGTAAGAAGTTTTCGAAGCCAAAACAATCAAAAGACAACTGAGAGGAAGACCAAGAAAGTGTTGGATAGAGTAAGCAAAGGAATCGGCGGAGAAGAGAAATATAAATTGGACGGAAATCCCAAGACAAGTGCAACACAGGAAAACATGGCGAAAGGCATAGAAAAAGTCCCAAACGTGACTCAACTCCACGGACCTGACACCCGGGAAGGTATAAAGGTTGGGATTAAGTAAGTAAGTAAGTAAGTCTTTTGGATTACCGTATCTTCAAATCGTATCCGAAGATGCTAGCCCCGTTGCTGCCGAAGCACGTGCCACCGGGTTTAGTCAACTAATAATGATGAGTTTACCGATGCGATATTTCGACAGTAATACTATACCATAGTCCTGGTAATCAATATCCATTGAAACAAAAGAATCAATTGTTGAAAGGTTGGGGAGAACAATCTCATTAGTTCGTTCCAAATGCTACCAATTTTCATTTTATTCTAATAACGATACATTAAGACGTCATCGCCAAACTAAACTACAACCAACTCTCGCAGGCAAAATCCTGTAACGTGCGCCCACGTTTACGTCGTGTAAGCGAGCACATTTACAACCACACGAACCAGACAGCGCCAAATCTATTCCTCCGAAACAATACCATTGTATTAGAATACAATAAAACAATTGATATTTTAATATTAGCAGTTACTTCTCGTTTGTGTACGCCTCGTCTCGTATCCGTACACCGGCGTACGTGTGTGTACGTGAGCCCGAATGCGTTTGAATTTGAAATGTATACAATGCATTACCGGAGAGTAATAATGAAACAAGGTAGCGCAATAGCGATGGCCGCGCGGCGATGATAGTGACGGCGGTGCTGGTAGTAGTTATATTATGTACAATAATAATAATAATCATACAATGGGACCGGCTACGGAGCGATGAATAATTTTGCTTAGTCGTAACCGTAGATACTGATTATTGTTTAAATTGATATATGTATGGTGATAGTTATTTCTGCAATAATTTCGGGCGAGGCGCAATAAGGCCGATATTAATACGATTTGGGGCCAATTTATGTCGATGGCATCGAGGGAAAATTGCATTTCAGTCGCGGCAGCGCCGTATAATACCGAGGTGTATCGCCCGCACGATTGTGTGTATGTGTGTGTGTATACCAGGATCTAGTTGGAAGTCGACTTAAACGCTGGATTAAAACCGAATAACTATTCAGCGTGATATATGACGGTAATCGAATGATATTGTTATTTATTATTGTTTGTTTCATTTCGGAAACAATAGACTAGGAAGAGGTCATATTTCGATTGTCGAAAACGTCGGTGCAATAACGTAATCTAGTAGAAAAGTACGTAGAACCACCTTTAATGAAGGTTTTTTAAAATAAAAATCTTGAGCGTCTATCAGGGTCCTTCCGATCCCATCTTCTCTCAAACCAAACTGACATTTCTCTTCAGTAATATTTGTCACTTGTTACAATGGAGCTTAATACGCCGAAGCGACCTTTACAAATAGTGATCGTTTATTATATTGGGTTGTTCGAAAAGTAATTTCGTTTTTTCCCAACAGAAGACTTAATTGTTTCACAGCCAACTTAACACTTAAGTCGCATGGTCAATATATATTTTGACAGGGTTGCTTGTGAAAAAATTCGATTGATTCTACGCAATAGTTTTTGGTTGGTGCCCTATCAAACGTGGAAAGTAAAAAGCAACATTTTCGGCATATTTTACTTTTTACTATCGGAAAGGTAAAAGTGCTAATCAAGCAAGAAGAAAGTTATCTGATGCGTATGGAGAAGATGTATTGACAGAACCCCAGTGCCAAAATCGGTTTGCAAAATTTCGATCCGACAATTTTGATGTTGGAGATGCACCGCGTTCTGAAAGGCCAGTTGAAGCTGATGAAGATGCAATAAGGGCATTTAATGGATCAAACCGGCGAATAACAACTCGCAAGATCGCCGAGGGATTAAGTTTTTCGAATTCGACTGTTCATGGTCATTTGAAATGTCTAGCTTTAATCTCAAAGCTCGATATATGGGTTCCTCATGTTCTTACGGAAAGAAATTTGTGCCGTCGCATTGACGTTCTGTAATTTGCTTCTCATATCTCAAGGAAATGATCCACTTTTGAAGCGCATCATCGCTGGCGACGAGAAATGGATTGTCTAAAACAATGTTAAACGCAAGAGATCATGGAGTGAAAAAGATGAACCGACTCAAAGCACTTTGAAAGTCGATGTTTATCAAAAAAAAAAAAAGGTGATACCTGTGTGCATGGTGGGATTTCAAGGAAATCCCTTTTCCCTGAGCTTCTACTGGAGAACACAACGATCACTTCTGAAGTGTACTGTCATCAGCCGAACAAGCTGGGTGATTCACTTCAACAGAAGATGCCAGAATTGATCAATAGAAAAGGTGTACCGTTTCATCAAGACAATGCGAGACCTCATACAAATTTGGTAACTCACCAAAAGCTTGGATGGGATGTACTGCTACACCCACCATGTTCTCCAGATCTGGCACCTTCTGATTATTACTTGTTCTGGTCTCTACAATTTTTTTGGTGGTAAAACCTTTACTCTAAATCAGGAGGTTAAAAATCAGCCGGATCGCTTTTTGACAGCAAAAAAAAATTATGACCGTGGAATCATGCTACTGCCACAAAGATGGCAAAAGGTATTCGACCAGAATGGACAATATATAATGCAGTAAAATATTTATTCACTATAAGAAAAACGTCATTTTTCACTTTTATTAAAAAAACGAAAGTACTCTCCGAACAACCCAATAAAAATAATGAATGCGGGTTTAACATATAGGGCTCTTTCTGGATACCTTATTCTCCGTGCTATTGCAGAGTTTTAATGGGTATATCGTCTATACGATTAAAAAAACAGCTTTAAGACAAAATATTTTACATGGTGCCTAAGAGATTGTTGCTGATTAGGCGTCTCCGTGGAAATCCAAATTTGTCGATTTCACGCCGTTCTCAATCATTGACTCTGTTTCTTATTCCCACGGGGCGTATTTTACGACAACATATTGGTTTACATCCATTCAAAATATCAGTGCAAGTGATATCAAACGACCGTTTATTGCATCGCAGATTCGCTGATTTTGCTCAGAAACATTCTGTAAGTGTCATTTTCATCACAAGATTTTGTTCAGCGATGAAGCTCATTACAGACTTAATTGCAGGCATGAATTGCTTTATTTCCTTTTCACCTATTCTTATATGGATTTCCTCGCATTAATTATATACACGAATACAAGTACAAATTCGGCGGAAAACACGTCACAAATCCTAAGTCTTTTGTATAAAACTGGTGGAGTTGTCTCCATTGTTTCCTGTCTTGTGTCTTGTTTAAAGCTTCTTATTTCTTCGTATGTTATGCTCTTCCCCCATGTTTCTTTTCTGAATCTGTTTACTCATTCCGTCCTTAGTCTCCCTTCTGCCGTATTCCCGTCCCATCCCGACATTCACGTTTCAATTTCTTGCGAGTCTATCGTCACACATATATCCAAACCATGTCCCTCCGTAATTTTTCTGTCGAAAAGTTCTATTTGTAGGTTCTGTCCGAATGTCTCGTTTCTCATTCCGTCTCTTCCATTCTTTTCGGATTTCTTGTCTATTTCCTACAGTCCATGAGTGTCGACCTGACCACTTTTCTTCACAACTTTCAATCATTCTGTTTTCAGTAGAAACATCGATTTTATTATATTGAATATGATTTAATATATATTTGTACCTACTCTTTAATTTAATTCCCTTTCCAATCCGCCATTCCCTTCTGTGCTTGCACCCAAGTACGTGAAGTGACTTTTCTGCTTAATTTTCTCTCCATCCAGCCTTGATTCGTGTGTTTTCTCGGATTTTGATATTATCCTGGTTTTTTTCTTTTTATACATTGATTTTTAGGTTTGTCCTCGATGATTTCAAGGTTGTATTGTAGGTTTCGCTCTGTTTCTGTCATCAACGCCATGCCGTCTACGAACATCAGTTCATTCAGTTGTGTTCTCATTTGCCAGTAACCTAATGTCAATCGCTTCCTTGGCTTTCTTCATTGCGTCGTCCAGTATCGTTAATGATAGAAGTGGGCTTGCTACACATCTTTATTTTACACCTCGTCCTTTATCTTGAGTTCCTTTCATTCCTCGCTATTTGTCCTATTTATGTTAATATTATTTTCTTGGTACGTATTCTTTATTACTTCTACTATGAAATTATATATAAAGAGCACCTTAGTTCGTTTAAAAATAATAAACGGCGTTCTACTTCCGCGAACCATATTGTAGGAACGGGACATGTTTTTCCCGATTTGAATAATACATCTATTCTCCGTAGGGAGAAAAAGGTGAAAAACTGACTATTTGAGAATCAATAGAAATCTATAAAGGTATTAAGAATTCGAATGACGCTATCCTTAACGACCAGCTGGACCTATTTAAGACTAATCTGTTTAATATTCTCTTTAATGCACGACAGTCATAATGTATTCCTAAGTATTATTGAATTCTCTGTATTAATTACTCCGTCGGTTTTTTCCTTAATTACTTATACTTAGTTAATTACTACAGTCATGCTGTGTCTCATTAAATAAGTGATATAAAAACAAAGTACTAGTTTTTTGTGTATCAATATGATTAACTATCACGAAGTAACGGCTTCCACAATCAATTTTTATGATATTTCTGTTTACTGTTCCCCTTTTAGCACATCCCACACGCATTTTCCTTCAGATTCTACCAAAGGGTTTGTTCAAGTCTACGAACCATATATGTCCGTTCTTGTTTATTATCTTATTCACTCATTTGTCTGATCATGGACATGAGGCTATGTCTGAAAATCTTATACGACGTAATTCAAGCAAACAACAAATCCTATTTTCCAATTCCAAAGCAAATTCATTTGAGTTTATGTACATATCTACATACGTACACAATCCGACATCGTTTCTAAACTCGATTCCCATTTTCATCCGCCACCGCCGGCGGCGGCGCTAATCGCTAATTATTAGCTGAAATTGCGTGCCGTTTGTAATTACTAACCTACATCGGTCCCTGACCGCCTCGCCGGCAATCACAGCTCGAGTCAAAAATCAGGTTAGGATTTCTTCCGCCGCGGAGGAGGCCTCCGCGTGCGAATAACGCGGTGCATGTGCGATCGTTTGATCGTCTGTAGGTGTTGGCGGCTGCATTATTTAAACGAGCTACGGCGATTACATCGAACATTCGGGGTCGACGACGCGGCGAGGGAGAATCGGGATTTCAACGTTTAGCGTGGTAGATTTAATTTTACCGTTACGATTTTAATGAAATCGCCTCGGTTTTGATGTTGCACAAGCGGGGCGGTTCGAAATACGTCACTGGGAGCTTTTTTAATGAAATAAATGTTACGATTTCGTGGATTTTAAGGCACCAACGCAAAGCAATATTATAGTTCGTTCTAATTATGACGAAAGAACGTCTGATATACAAACGTTGTGTTTCCAACTCGCATTTATCTAACACGCTAAACCAACGAGAATGTGTTTCTCCTTCGCCGCCTTGACAAAATCCACGGACTGGTAATCTTATTTATCTAACTCAACCCTCCACATATACTCCAGTTATGACTCATCGAAGCACTGTACACTACTTTCAATTCGTCAATGAATTCCACCCGTATTTACTCAACCAAACCCCTCCTGTCTAGCCTCCGTTCGCCCTAGATATCGTCATTATAAATTGATAAATGTAAGGGTCAGAATTTGCATACATTCGTAACTGTACAAATACCCAGATATCGATTTTCTATCCCGCCCTCTTACGCGTACTGTTACTGTGACTATTATAAGTAAAGACGAAGTTCCGTCTTTATCTATTCCCGTATGACTTCGCCTATTAGACAGAGCTCGTATAATCGGCTTTCGTTAATTACTTCCGATTTAGTGCGACGGAAACAGCAACGGCTCAAGAATAATCCGTTAGAAGATACAGAAGTACAACGAGGTAGCATTCATATCTATCTCAGATTGTTTACTTTTTCTTAGTTAGACAGAGATCACACTAACAGGTTTTATTATTAATTACTTGGTGACCACTTAAAGGTGGCGATGAAGCGTCATTCCTCAAAACTGCGTTGCCACAGCTATATAGAAAATTCCGTCTTTTTCGCTAGTTGTTTTTCGTCCTATAAGCAGTTCAAATACCTGGGAGTAGACAGAAAAGGAAGATGAAGAACCGGAAATAAATGAGAGAATTGGAAACTCAATAAAACTCTATTATGCAATGAAAATAGGAAGTATCAACAAAAAACAACAAAGATCAACGTATACAAAGCTATCTACTGACCAACAATTACCTATGGATGTGAGATATGGATATTGTCACAAAGACAAAAAGACAAGATCCGAGGGGTGACCAAAAGAGACCGGTTAAGAAGCGTAAAAATTAGGGAAGACCTCGAAGTTGAATCCATCCTGAAATTCATCGAAAGACGACAACTGAGTTGGTGGAGACATCTCGAGAGAATGGACAGTCAAAGACGAGTTAAAAAAATATGGAAAGCAAAATCAACGAGATAGATGAAGCGGGAAGAACCTAAAGGAACCTGGAACAAAACATAAACAAGATATTGGAAAGAGGGAAGAATATTAGCGAGGAATAAAAAGGACTGGCATAAATTAATAAATAAATAAAAGGGGTCTCTTGACTATATAAGCGGCTAGGCTACCAAACATCGAGAGTTTTGTTGTTTTAGATGCGCAGTGTATCTAAGCCTGTATACGGAGAAAAGTATCGACTTAATTTGACCCAAGCTGTAAAACTTAGGACACGATCTTCCATCGCGTGAGTCACTGCGAATTGTTTGGTTAAAATTTACATGTCGACACCCATTTGCCTGTAACGTCTGAAAACGTAGATTGCAAAGCACGAACGTCAAAGTATAGAGAAATACGGGCCGGTTAAGTGTTATAGCCTCTGATAACGAGTTCCTTTCAAAGTCACTTAATTCAAATTTGAGTCAGTCTTGTCCCTAAAGACGTATAGTTCAAATTTGTATTTCGAATTAACGAAAAGTCACTCCTTCAACTTTAAAGATCTCCAAACCGATTAGAATGCATCCAGGATCAGAGAATTTCCACATTTTCCTGGACTTTATCCCCTAAAAATAACATATCCTTAAGCTTTCGCGCGATGTGTAACCCAGTCCAATTGCGACGACTTCGATTTTTCGCAAAAATCGCCTCTTCTGAAAACTTGAAGGTTTGCAACCATTTTTACTGTAGGTTAGTTTTCAAAGACCTAGAATGCGATTTTGTACTTTAAATGAGCGAAACCGACCAAGCACATTCCAAATTGCAATACTAAAATCGTTCTCAGAATCCGGTAAAATCTGCAAAATATCCGCTAACTACCTCTAACTATTTACCTCAAACCTGAACCAGTTACATATCTGAAATCACAACATACAATAAAGAAATGTTACCTGATGATATGAAGTCGTTGAATTCAAGCGACTTGAATTTAGGTTACTTAACAAACGCTTTAGACTATCCCAGGTGTCTTCCTGAACATGTCCTTGTCCGTTAAGTTAATTTCTATTACCTTGCAATTATTTTGGATAAAATTATCAAATATTTTTGTGCTCTTGATTTGTGTGTGTATTCTCTAAGCAGCTTGGTTCGGTCTTCTGGTTGCACATTTAATTGAACAACTAGATGGCGCCCACTAGATTATAAAAAGGAGAGTTTTAGATTTTGAGTTCACAGGTGACATCTGAATCTCGGTACCCCACATCAAAAATGCTCGCCGAGAAACAGCTGCCGTAGCCAGTGGTATTTTAACTATCGTTTCAAGTAAATTTTGGGTTACACTTTAACCAGGTCTATTTAGGAAAACATAGAAACCGAAGGAAAAGTAAACAATAAGTAACTTTCCAATAGGATGTCTCTAGAGAAATAAGTACATACATATATCAGCTACACAAGTAACTGGCCGATCAAAATTATAGATATCTTCAAAGATTATTCTTATTATTTGTTAGGGCGAGTTGTTACAGTGTTCTGTATTGATAGTTGTTGCCTCTCTCGTTTCGAATTTTGCCGTAGATGGCGCCCCGCTTTCCTAAGTTTCTGATATGGCTTGCGCCTGTTGGATGCGCGTGTGGGATGATTCTGCTCGTAACGTTCAGTTGGACAGATCGTTGTCCGTGACTAGGTTATTCCGTTTTCGCTTTTAACTCCCGTTTGTCGAGGATATACACGGAAATTCGACTCTGGGAAGTTAACATCTGTCAGATTTCTAAGTTTTTCGTTTATCATTTCCATTTCACCAAAAGCTTTAGAAGTTAGTAACATATTTTAACCCGTCTACTAATTCTTGCACCCTTAACTTTATACTACATATATTTTTCTACATCATAACTGCGATAAAAATACAACTCTAATCAAGGTTGGTATAAACATGAAACATACACAATTGTAATTTTATCGAACTAACATATCTCCAACGCGCGTATTTTCCCCGTTTTACCTCGCAACGATCCCCTCTCCAATCCCTCGCTAACGTTAAAATTAACCTACTCGTAAAGCTAAAACGCCGGCAATTCTCGAATGTACGGTATTTTGATAAGTACGTCACGCATATTCACACCGCGGCGATGGAGTCGCCGTCGAGTTGTAATTACTCCGGCGTGTACGGACGAGTTTCGGATTCGACGCGATGTGGGGCCTTCGCGTGAGACCCTCCTCGGCGGATGGATGAATATCCTACGTACACGAGCGAGCACAACTTGTAATCAATAGTAATATAGCCTAGCATGCTCGCAGACTTGACTAATAACTATTAATACGTCTTACTGCCATCACGATATATCAAACACACCCCCGTCGACTCGCTTCGCCATCCTTTCTCCGCCCTCCTGGCCCCCCTTCGCCGTCACTTCCTTCGTAATTTCGCAGTGTCGAAACGCGACTCCTCGACGCGGATCCTCGATGTTAAATGTTCGCCTCGCAATCCTGACAGGTTCGTCTGTATTTCGCAACAAAGTTGTGGCACGTCACCTTCGACGTGAGCTGCGTTGTAGCCGCCCCCGTATACCGGTATTAACGCGAAAAGCGGGCCTCGCTCGCACCGACTCGAACCTACCTCTAATGCTTTAAAAGGAATAAAGGATAGACGAAGAGGTAAGAAAAACAGAATAATTATTAATGTCGGCTCTCCGTTCGCCCCGACCAACGAAAACAATTATAATTTTTTCGATTTGCTCGCGTTTTCGCTATGAAATTAGCTATGTAAATTTATTGGAGCGAACTTATGATGTTTTGATTTATAAGTATACCCACCGCAGAACCATATCCAGCGAAATGTTCTCCTTAATGTACACTATATATAATTTGAAACGTATCTCCGTATGCGACTTCGCTGATCGCGTGAGAATTTCCTCGTGCACATTTTTGCGTTAGCGTAGAATGAAAGATTACGACTATAAATTATAAGTTTAAATCTAAACGAAATGTTAGTTAATTCTGCTTGTAGCTTTTATCCATTTTCGTTCCCTATTATTGGGATCATAAAGACAAAATGAGTTGATTATACAAGATCATATCTAGGGAGTTACAATTACCAACTTTATACAAAGCCGACCGAACCGTTAGGACTGCTACCTTCATTTTGGAATTTGGATAGCACTAAATACTCGTACCTACTATGTTATCAACTTCAAGAGAGAACAAAGCATCACATCTATGTTCCGACGTGCAGCACTTAAGTTTACATATATGTGACATTTATTTGGTCCAATTTCGACCCGAATTGGTGCGATAATAGCAAGAATCGTTCTTTCAAAAGCTGCCTTAAACTGCAGGATAGTCCATGTAATCATCTGTATACCACGATAGAAGCAAGAAAATGTATTAGACCCAAGTAAAACCATTTTCTTGTAATTTTCGATTGGTGACTACCCTACGTATGTTTTGGAAGAAGGAAAAAGAAATTGTGGTTGGTAATAATTGAGCTTCCAAGGGCTTCAGACTTATTCATAAGCTGTCACATTTCATCTGGGTCTATTTTACTTTTTACTTCCTTTTTCTACCGTAGCTTTTGCAAGATCTTTGCAAACCTTGAATACTGTCATTGCTGTCAAGCCTGTTCTTCTTACTGTTATTCATGTCGCACGCCGATTGCATTGCAATAATCCGATTGATGATTGTTATTGTTGATATAGGCATGTTTTGGATCAAAGGAAATGAGCTTATGATAAGTGACAAACAAGCTTTTAAAGAATCTGTCATTGCTGTCAAGCCTGTTTTTCGTACTGGTATTCCGTTCTAAGCCGAATATATTGCAATAATCCAACTGGTAATTGGTCTTGTTGAGATATGCACGTTTAGGAAGGAAAAGTTGTGAGAAGGCAGGTGAAGGAAGCAAATTGATTTGGTCTAAGAATAAACACTAAATATATCCTACTATAGTGCAATACTATCGTAACTTCAAAATTATCACGTTTAGGTAAATGCCACTTGTAAATTACTGAAACATATTTTTTATTTGTGTGTAATTTATTAGAAAGAATGCTTGAAATCCGTTATCGGGAACTTATAAAGATGTGTAAGTGGGTAATTAACGGTGCAATAAGGTAGTAATTCTATTAAAATTAAAATTAAATGTTTATGATTTAAGGTGAAAAGAATCATTAGAAATTACGGAAAAACTTTAAATTTTAATAAGCAAAACGATTTATTTCTCTTTAACTAGAAAAAGAAGAGAAATTTGTAATACCTTAGGGCAGGCATGGGCAACCTTTTTTTTGTAGAAGTTTTATGCTGCGAGTAATCTTGAAAAATATACATTTTTGTGGTATCCTTATGATTCATTATGAATTAAGTTTAGACGGGCCGTGCCAATATGCAACGAAAGAATTCAGTAGCGGGCCGGGCAAATCTCACTCGAGGGCCGCATGTGGCCCGCGGGCCGGATGTTGCCTATACCTGCCTTAGGGGATTTGCGTTTTGAACAAGTCAGTGGAATTTCGCAAGGTCTCCTGGTCAAATTTGGTTTTATAGAAAATGCTGACATGATGTTGCTTTTCGACTTCCGAAATTTTGATTTGGGTCCAGTTTAGTTCGTTTCCATCAGAAATGAAAAAAAAAGTTTGTTCCTATCTCAGAACTTAATGTTTTTAAATCAAAGATATCGCTCTGTTGCACTCCGTCTAGCGCGTATGGATTTCCAGGTTCCTTTGCAACTGCTGTTACTGGTATCCATTGGCAAGGAATCTAAATATTGGTGCTCTTAAACACACGTCTTTTCTCCTTTGCAATTGTTATTAAAAATTTCTGAGTTCTGGATTCAATACTCAACTTATAGGTACATTGCAGCAATATATTTATTTTAGTTTTGGCCAGAACAATTATGCGAATAGAAAATTACATTCCGTTTTGAATGAGTATTTTCAGTAGTATTCTGTAGATAATTGCAGAGATCAGCTGCTCTAACACTTTTCTTACTTCAAGGAGTTTCATTTTCGTCGTTATTCCTAGCGGAGTTTTCAACGCCCTTGTTATATTCGCTTTTTAAAATAAGGTACATTAATTTTACTAATTTAATAGTCACAGTGTTTAAATTACTACTATAGTCATTATAATCATCTACCAAATTCGTAGAAAAATAATTTTATCAACAGCTTGTTTAAATGTTAACAACGTCAAACAAAACGATAAGAAAATATAATCGTGTTTTTGACCAATGCGTCTATTTAGAAACGTGATAGTCTTGCACCATGTAATAATAAAATCTGCAGTTGTGCTGTATAAACATTTTTCTTTTTGACCAAACTAGTACTTTTAAGACTAATTATGATATGATATTTAAAAAATACGATTGTAGTTGTAGTTCATCCAAGACGATTCAGAAATTTACCAAATTTTGCTTTAGGAAACTATTGCAATCATAGTGCGATATCATAATGGGATGTTACGGTCGAGTTGTGTGTCAAAGAGAACTAAAAAGAGAATATATAAAACGATAATTAGAGCCACAATAATCTATCTGTACTAATCCTGGGTATTAAATAAAGCGGAAGAGGAGAGGTTGAAACGATGGGAAAGAAAGAGGGAGTTAATACAAAAGAAGATTAGAGAAGAAGAACAAACAAAGAAACAGAAGTACTAAACGAGGAGTCAAGAATAGCAACAGTGGCAAAAGCCCAAAGAATTAAATCGTTGGGACATGTGCAAAACCCGGAAAACCATAGAATGATTAAAATTGTACTGTATAGGAAGCCAATCGGAAAAAAGGGTGGACTACGAAAAGATGGTTAAACAGCGTCCAAAAGGATTTAAAGAAAATAAAAATTAATATTTGGAGAGAAAAACTAGTTTCACCGAGATACTTGAGAGAGTCCTTATTACAAAGGATTAAAAATTTAAAGAACATCTAAGGAACTCTCCAAGGAATGACCTATAACTGAGGTTCGTTCGTTTGGCAACTCCCACAGAAAGTTGTGCAATGGCATATGCAATGCAGTGTTGCAATGCAGCCATTGCACAACTTTCTGTGCGAATAGAACAAACATACGAAATCAGATATTCTTCCGACGGTGGAAATCACCACGTCATATCCACCTATAAGGAGAATAGTCCAGAAATATATACACAAGACATTCTACAATAATCGACTGTTCTCATTGTCTATTAATTTTCGCGTTTGTCCCCTTCTCTATCCTGTTTTTATCTTCCAATTTAATTGCGCACTCTTGTCCCCAAAAAACTACGAATCGCTAGACGTATTCACGCACCCTTCCCTATTTTTTCTCTCCTTTTCGACAGTTTTTTTCGAAACCGTTTTTAATTAAAAGAGGGACATAAACACGTCTGCCCGAATTTTTAATTAAAATGCATTCGTTACCTATGGCATTGTACCTATTAAGGTTAATTTATAATCGGCGGTAATTGGACAGCCGAAAAATTTTAAACGCAATTATCGAACGGACCACCGCGGGCTAGGATTTACGCGCGCGCTGCACCGGCGACGGCGGAAACTTATTTTTCTGTCCGAATTCAATTTTCCAGGCAATAAATAAATTCGATCGCACAAAAAATAATACCCGAGGTTGTATGGTATTGGTCCAACTATCGAAACAAATTAACCTGTCCAATCTCCATATCCTCAATGGTAGTAGAATTATCTGACAATATGGTTAAAAGTTTAAAGTCGAAGATTAATAGGCGGAGGAGAACTCTAACTTACAAATCCTTGATACTTTTGATGATTTCGGTTTCGGAAGCATTATTGGAGAAGTTTGGACTTCGACAAAACCAAATTACTCATCTCGAGAAATATTTGATGTATCATGTGATACATTGGCCCAAAGGAAAAATAGTTAAAAGGTGCAAAAGAGAGTAGAAACTTACGAAAGTTGCATAATTTTTAAGTTAGATACATTGTGAATAGACCCAGTAAAAGCACGTTCATTCTCTATTTCTTGTGAGCTGAGTATACGCAACCATTTCAGAATTTAAGATTGGATCTTTAGTAGAAGTTTTGGTTTAAAGATATTCATGGGGAGGAACCGTAAGAAGCAGCGGAAATGGCTAAACGATTAACACACTTCGACGTTCCAAGTGGGCATAAGGAGCAGGTGAAGAAGAAGAAGAACAAGAGGAAGATATTAATAAGCGGAGCAGAATACAAGGAGATTCCACAGTTGAAAAATTAGAGGAAGGAGAAACTAATAGGAATTTGGGAGATATAATGAATTAAGCATCAAAAGACGGGAGACTCTCTCTACAGATTCAGAAAAAAGGAAGAAACAGAGGGTACAGAAAAATGCAACAAAAATCCTCACAATTTATTTATACGTCGACGAAAATATTCTTCTATACCTATGCACCGCTGCATATGTATTTTCCATGGTCATTTCATCAAGTATCAATCTCTTCACCAATTCTGCCGCTGTTGCCGTGATCTACAGACTGAAAATTTGTTCCCTTTAACGTATTTCATTCTTGGCAAGTGGTAGAAGTCACATGGGGCAAGATCCGGTGCATATTTTAGTTGGTCGAGCACAGTAATATGCTTGTTCGCTAAGAAGTATTGTGCGGAGAGCGAATTGTGCGCTGGTCGGGCGTTGTCCTGGTCCAGAATCCACGATTTGTTCCTCCACAGATCTTGACTTTTCTTCCTCACCCTTTCTCCCAGCTTGGTCAAGACCTCAGCGCGGTACTCTTCTTTCCGTTTAGCTTATTATAATTTACTATGATCACGGCCCTCCGGGACAATAATGACACGATCATCTGGATTCCATCGCCATTCGCCCTCACCAAGCCTAACTGCTAAGGTATACGCAGTCCTGTTGCTTCATTATCTGTTCTCGTATTCTGAATTTCTTGCCGAGATATCTCAAATTTTCAAAAACTTCCTAAATCGGTATAAAAGCAGATCAGCACTAATTTTATGCCGAGGTCTACTCAAACTTTTCGAAACCCTCTGGAAATCGTTTGCTAAAAAAATCTTCAAATCAAATTGCTGGAATTTGGAAATGGATACTCTATCTCCATCACTGCTATTGGAGTACTGGACGTTTCTGCGTTTCTTAGACTCGTTTGTAGGATAGCTGATTGGCTAGATCTGCGCATGGAAATGGACTCCTTAAATACTATTTCACTACCGACTTAATTAATGAGTTCAAAATCCGCTGAAAATCCTGTTGGAAACGACAATGTCATGAAATCCTTAAAGGCTTCAAGGACTTAACGTACGATCTTGATGTTGAGCAACCAGCAACTCAAATTTTGAAGATAATAGTTTGGATTTCTAAACGGTACCAATTGCGAAAAGATATTTCGTGAGTGATATTTTCTTATATCTTACTGCACTGGTTCTAATCTTCGAAAATTTTTTTCGCGTATACTCTCATCGGGAAGTGTACAGGGTTTGTTATAACTAAAGTGTAAAATTTATTTACAAGATTATATGAAGTACAAGTAAAACAATATGATAACAAAATTCGCAAATAAAAGTGTTGTTTTAGAATCACTGCAATATTGATTGTCGAATTGTATTTTGAATTGTAATTTTTATGACAAAATTAAGAAAGTTATATCCACATTCCTATAACTTCCTATAACTTCGGAAACATCACCTGCAGTTCAAATTTCTTTGGAATCTGCCCCAAAAATTTTGGTCGTGACTTCTAGAAATAATTCCATTGTTCCATTGTTGTAGGCACGATGACATTATCACGCTGAAATACGGCATTATGTGGACTTTGTAGACAAAAGTAATAGAAAAGGCGGCATATTATCAGAAGAAAATATTACTTTCTGGTTGCTGCATCTTTAATTCCAATCGACATATTCCCAGTAGGACACAGTACGTCAATAAAACACGCGTATAAAGCAGAGCGCGCCCGGTTCCATATACGCAATTCTAATTGCAAAAGCGTAATTATTTTACGACCCACCTTAATGGCCGAGGTATTAAATATTATTAAATAGTAAAATAACATTATATACCTCGACAAAACCTACGTCGCCGTATCTACACAACTTATCTGTATAATCGTACACGTATTAATATCAACGACATAATGCAAATACAAAATATTTAAATGACGCGTACGTTAAAAGCGATATGCAAATAACGAGGACGCAAAAAGGACACAAACTAACATAAATAGAGCAATAATTTCGATTTATATCGGCGACATGGTAACTATTACATATACACACACACGGGTCGTACCGGTGGTACGTAGTAACAGTACTGAAAGTGTTATATTACACGATCCGACATCAGGAACTATTACCATATAATGCATAATCAAATCGCCGCGAAATGATAATAAATAAAGCTGGAAAATGAGTGGTATAACGAGGAAGAAACGTCGCCGCGCCTAGACTGCGTATTCAATTAAAAATTCAAATATCCTCCGTTTTTTTTCTTTGGTTTCGAAATTAACATACAAAGAATTTTATGTGCGACTAGTACAAAACTCGAAGCATTTAGTTTTCCGATTAATACCGAACGTCGGAGAAAAATATTTTCCATCGTTTATTTCAGTTATGCATATGATATTTCTGCTGGCACACAACAGTGCATCCATATATGTACGTCATTTCGATTTATGGCCAGGAAGGTATTTACAGTAGGAATATTATCTAGAAATATGAGGCGATTCAAAAGATTTGCATTTTACGTACATACGTACGAATAAAGTATTTCCGACGGTAAAATTATTACATTACAAAGCGGTTGCTTTAAATCTATTTATTTTCTTAATGGTGTTTGTACTGGGATACGGTTATTTATATAAAAGGAAATAAAGTAAATGCGGTAATAAAGGAAGGAGTCCAGTTCATGCCAATTAATTCCGTAATAAATGTGAAACATCAGGACCTGAGTGGACACCTTATTTACCAAGTAAATAGCATGATAATAATAGTAGTAATAATGGTAGTACTTTATTCGCAACAGGTACACACCCAAGTACAAAAAATGTAATAATGTATAAAATAAAGAATATATACACATTGATATACAAGAAACAGAAAAAAGACGTTAATGTAAGTTACTCATGTTGCTTATTAAAACAGTGAAAGTTATAAAAATTTAAATCAAAATTATGACATATTTTGTTATAGGTCGTACAGCATAGTGAAATAGGTGACTTATGTATATAATATATTGTGTAGTATAGTAGTGGTTAATTACCATTAGAAAATTCATCATTTATTACAATTCAATATATCAAAATTCACAGTTAATGTTGGGGTTATGGTCTTCAATTGCTATAAGGTTTATTTTGGGGTTCTATTTATACCTTTTCGACGCCACGCCCAGCACCTTTGGAGGATTTTATTACCCTACGCGTGTTAGCTTCCTATTTTAACTGCAGCCAGAGACGTTTAATAGGGGAAAAATGTAACTAGAAATAAAATTATTAATTATTATAAAAAGCATCGGTTAATAGATAGAAAAGCATTGTTAACATTCAGACATATACATACAATACTTTTACATTACAAGAATTCATAAAAAATTACTGGAAATAACCAAGGATACATCGACATTCAATACAGGTCTCTATAACAACGATATACCTGGATGAACTGGAGCCAAGAAGAATTAAAGTTTTCGTTTCGTGGACAACGGAGAAATAAAGCAGTGTAGTCTTGGTTTCCAAAAAAAAAAAAAAAAATTAAACGTCTGTTTGGGTGAACGACGAAGAAAATTGACAAGTCAACAAATAAGTCTCTAAATATATTTCGAATAAAAGGGTTTAAAGAAGTACCAATGAATAAAAGAACCTTACCACACCGGAGAAGAAAGAATTTAAAAAGGGGAAGATCCATAGAAAGTAGAGCTGCATCTACATAGAAAGGAAGTCAAGAAAGGAGACATAGGAAGAACCATCATCGAATAAAAGAAATTACACTCACACACACACACAACACTAGGTAATTATCTTGATTTTATGTTAAATATTTCTCCAAATTTATACATATAATTCGTTATAATTCATGCTTTTTATATCATTAATTAAGAGCTAGGCCGGTGCAATTTTATTTAAGAAATTAACTAAATTCTCAGTAGAATTGGTTCTATTAACCTCACAATAAAATCTCTGCTCTTGACGAAGATTTGTTCATCCTGGAATGCTAAAATTCACTTTACCCAATAGCCACGCACCATCAGTCTTATTATACCGACGGAAACAAGAAAAATTTAAGACAATGGATAGCACGTCTGGTACTAAACCATGCAATGTTATGTCTTGTAAACATTGATAGGTAATCAGAACCCTTCATCCGAAAAGTGGCGCCATTTACATAAATTAAAAATTTAAAGAAACCTGCGCTAGACTGACTTTAAGACACTAATATGCGTTTGATGAATAGGATACCACGCCAGTGATGCAGATTCTAATTTTGACCGTATGAAAACATGAAACAACATAGTCAAGCACCTGGTATTATGAAACTATCGGCAGAGTCTGGAGACGAATCCGTACATTTTGTATGTAATAGCTACTACTTGATTAATATCTTCAACAAACGATAATTTAACATCCAAGATTATGCCCAAGCTCGCTATTGTTGAGCAGCGCTGAAATGGACTGCCATTCAACAAATAGTCAAGCTTGATTATGTCGGATTTTCTAGTGTAACTCATCATTTTACACTTGTTTGACAAGTTTAGACAAACACCAATGGGTTTCATACCTTTTTGTAATCCCAGGCAATCCTCAATCTCTTCTATTCTTAGAAAGATCTCAAGATCATCAGCAAAGAGGAGTTTCTGGCAATCAATTAAACATTGACACAAATATCACATCGGTAAACTCCTCACCACACAATTGTTTATAATAAAATTGGAGACACGTGTTTCGCTAGCTCGAGGCAAGCATCTTCAACAATCGTATAAACCGAAGTGTTAAACATTGATAAAAATTAGAAACGGTGATGATTATTTTTTTCTCTGCCTTCAAAACGATCTTGGTTTACATTGTTGACGTTTTAACTTATTTTGCTTTCTTCGATTTAATCTTCCTCACTTAGAATCAAGTTCCCCTCTTTCTACAACGTACCCGCCAGCCAGTTTCGGTCAACTTAGTACTATTCTTACGTACGAGAGGTAAATCATAATGTCCTTCTTACCATTGTCTAATGGGGGTGACATCTGTAACCTTGGATATGCTGCCGTCATTTTGCCAGTGAAGAGAGACGCATCCAATGACAACAAACCACAGATTGGTCAGATCGATGAACCACTCAGCCCAACGAAAAAGGAATTATGAAAGGTATTGAAAGCAAGTTTAAGCTGGGGTTTTAGTAAAATCTTGGAAGACACCTACGTCTCCCGACAGATTTCCTATGTTAATGCATATCCATAACTTTTTCTTGCTCTTTCCTCCGACCCCGCCCCAAGTTTTCGGTAATTTTCTCTCCAGCCCCCAAACGGCTTTGGTAATTTTCTCTTCGGCCCGTATTCGAAAAAGCTGTTTATTACGCATCATTACGTTCACCCAAACTTTACCTTCTGCAAGAATTTCATATAGACTTGATAACGGTGGCTTCTGAACATTTTCCACCTTTAGTTCTTCTCTGTTTGCTTTCAAATTTCTAATTGTATCCAAAGCAAATGTGAGATTCCTTCTTCATAATCACATTATGAAGTAGGGTATTGGATATTTATCTATACATAATATAATTTCCTTATTTGTGTGTTCCTCTTCTTTTGTTTATCCAGAGCCTTTTGAAGGCCACTGATGGGCTGGAAAGCTGAAACTTGGCGTGCATATAGTAAAACGCCTAGGCCAAATCCTAACGTAGCCGGATTTTTGATTTATGGCCTGTAGGCGGAGAATTCAGACGAGAAAGGGGCGTGGCAAATAATCATTTGCCTTTTTTCTGCCAAGCGAATTTTCTTCTTCTTCCTGCCTGGCAGGGACAGGCTTACCAGCTAGTGGAACATAATTGACGATTAGCTGATGAGAATTTTTGTACGAAAAAAGGTCAGTTATTCACGAAAACTGCTATATCGCGAGGACGCAAACTTATCTATTTTCTTTTGTGAAGGGTATGGACGATGTTAAATAGGAAGATCAATTACATAATGTATAGATATTTAGAGTCAGCATGAACTACGAGAAGTTTTGCATGATATTTTGCTGAGGTCGATTTACGAGAATTCTTTTTAAGCTAATACCGCTTCCTTCGCCTTAGCATTCATCCCTCTCAATTTTTATTTTTGGGGGTCGATGTTGTTACTTTTCTCACTCTGGCTATCCATTCCCCAACATTTTCTGGAACAAAAATGGTTTCCATCTCCCGGTTGTTGTTGCTAATCATAGGAAGTTTAGCATTCGTAATTTTTGGTTCCCTTTTCCTTGGGGCGCTAGTATTTCTTATTTATGCCTTACTAACTGTTTGGAGGACTGTTGGAGGTGTATCACGACAGACAGATATGAACGAAACAATCAATTCTTGGGAATGTATCCAACGGACGTCACAAAAACTTTTGTCTTACAATACTTTCCAACACAACGCGCAACGTTCCCTCCTTGCATTATATTGTCATATTTTTTATCACATAAATGCATCATTGTCCTTATATAACTAACCAGAGATAATTTTAATTGTATTAAGTATGAATAGGAAAATGTATATATTTTACCTCCCGTAAACGTAGCATTATTTCCGACAGACAGGAAACGCAATTACTGCTCCAACCATCATTATTTCCTGTTTTTATCATTCTTGCTACCAACTCTAACGAGCAATTTATGTAATTTAATATAGTTTCATGGCATATCATCCCGATAACCGTCGTCGTATCGCATTAAAATAATTTTCTGGGTGACGTTACACAGTTCAAATAATAATCATTATATTGTTTTGCTTCGGAGTAAGCAGATCTTTATGTAAACATTTAAATGTATATGTTATATCTGTACAGTTGTATAAAAATGGATATCTTAATCAAATATTTAATAACATGTTTGCAAAATATAAAATAATAGATAAATGGCGATATGTGGGACATGTGTGTATGTAATTATCGCTTGGCGTATAATTAATGTGATGCTGTTCGTGTTGTTGCGTCATGTTTTTAATAATAAAGTTATTAACATCCCGGCTAGTGTGACTTTCCATTAATCTATTTTGAATTAACTATTTTTTTATGATTGTTTGGGATTCATAAATGTACCAGATAGATTTCTGTTCTCATGAAGATAGCTTGCGCCGAAAAATGTTTCGTTTTTATTTAAAGAGCATCTTTGCGTTGTTCTTGTATGCGATTAAGTCGAACTTATCCAGATTCGGCGAAACAAAAGTGTTAACAATTCCTTCCTTTGCCAAGACATGTTATTAGCATCATCTCCAGTATTTACTAAATGTAAAATAGATAACGTTCTAGCAGTTGGTTTGTTACAGCACTTAAAACGCTCTCCATATGAAGTTGGTCTTAAGATGACCGGAAACTGGTCGCTGAAACGACAGATATGAGATCTCTATATATGATGTTACAATTTTGCGCGGGCCTTTCAGGCCCCGAGTTTCGTTATTTCTTTCCATAACTTTCTATTTTTCTTTTATCATTCTGGTATTCCCCTATCCTACAGATCTTTTAGTACTGCTTCTCTCCATCATTGTGCACTGCATACAATTGTGGTTCCTTGCAAATGTCGTAGACTTCCTGATTCGTGCTTCTTAAGTATATCTCCTCTGTTTTCTTCCCACCTAAAATCCTTCGGATTTCTTTCCCGTCTCCTCCTCACACTTTCTGGTTTATTGCTGGATTTGTCTGTATACTTCGAATCGTGCTTTAAGAATATCACATTCATCCTCCCTCCTCCCCCTCCTGTTTGGTTTCCTGACAAATGAAATCAAAGTGACATCTTTGGTGAAACCATACAAAGTCGATTTCCAAAGTTCTTTTTCTATTTGCATAGAAATCGGGAGGAATTTTTCTTTTATCGCCTCGCATTGTGCCAACATATGTCAGATTAATTTTTCTCAATTCAACGACTACTTGAATTAAAGAGAACCAACCAATTATCTGCCGTGACGTTGCGATTTGAATGTGCTATTGGTTTCCAAAGACGAATTACGCTTCGCGTTGGTTTACTAAGTTTTTGCCGTTCTTTTGAAATATAGATAAGCATTGTGTAAATAAGATGTATGAGCTTTTGTGAAGTACATAATTTTTAACCCATATTTTGCAGGTTTATTCGGGATATAAATTCTAAATGGGCATCTTGTTTTATAACCTACAAGCTTTTCCTCAATACAAACGTGGTTTCCAAATTCAAAAGCATTTTGTCAGTTTGATATAAACTTACTGAATATAAATGAAATTGTAGCTGCAAGGTCAGACTTTCTTCTTTGTTCCCTTGTGTCACCATCATCCCCGTTTTTACATTGTCATTCAACACCCGCGTCTTACATCCATATAACGCTATCAGTCTTTTCATTGTCTAATAAATTCTCAATTTCATATTCCATGACAAGTACTTTGATCTTAATAGGTGGGCAAAGACTCCAGTAGATCGGTTGACTATATTTAATCTTCCATTTGCTCGGTTTTGTTCGATATTTTTGCCCCCAGGTAAATGAGTTCATCTACTTCTTCAAACTTAAATCCTCCCAGTTGTGAAATTACCTTAAGTTCGGTGGCCTCTTCGTTGATTCTTCCCCACCACCATAATTTAACTTTTCTATACCACCTGTACTTTTATCACATAACTGAGAAAACGGTTTTTAAAGCTGAGAAAGCTTCCCCCAAAAAGCAGGTATATTATTATAGCTTTCAACTAAAGCATCGTTTATTTATCGGAAGCGTAAAATTTTCTTGTATATCCATACATTTCTCCTCTCCTATCTTCTTATCTGCTATCGCCACCGAGAATCCAAAACATAATTTCAGATAATCGCATCTAATCAACTAACAGTTCATCAAACAGCACAATAGTACCAATATTCTGGTACCCCTAATCAAGCCTAATTATATTATTACGTCCATTTGTACCCGGCGCGCATTAAAGCTACTAATTTTTTAAATTATTGCTTCGACAAACCCTGCTTTCCATACAATATAAACAGATTGCGGCGATTTGATGATCAGATACGCATCTCCCCGGCCCCGACTACAAACATACATACATAACATACGTTTCAAAGACTCGGTATCTAAAATAAAAATAAAATCCAGCTGCGTGTTACCCGGCAAACGCACGGCTTTGAAGGAAAAAAGATTTTAAAGGCACAAGGGATAGAAATTACCGCGTCGAAGAAGGTAATTTCGTAGCTCGCTCCCTTAGATCTTTGTCTCTGCGAGGGAACCGCATCGGCTAGCACGTAATAACCTTAAAAATATATACGGGGAAATCTAATTGATATAAAATTCATCCGTATGAGTGATTATAGAGCCGCGCGCGGTAATTATCGGTGGTAAGGTTGTTATTAGGGAACATCAGTCATAGCTTTTATTTTATTGCTGTAACGACGATGCAGTGCCCGGTTTCGATGATGAACGTCTTTCGTGAGATGCATTCGAAAGAGGCAGTGTTTTAGTTAAACGTGAGTTGTGATAATTGCAGAACCTTACTTTTTTTCTTTGTGACGACACGCATTATTGCCCAACTTGGTATTTCGTGGATCAACGCAGAGGTGGTAGTTGAAATATGAGGTCTCACTCATGGCGGAAAATAATGAAAATTCGATCAGTTGGTTGGATGTTGGAGTTCCAAGTACGAAGAATGTTTTTTTAGATAAGGACCGTTTAATACAGAAAGAATACAAGTGCAATTCCTTCAACAATTTTCATCACCATCATTCCCATCCTCATAAAAATCTGCCACCTGATTTGCCAAGCACTGCTGAACGGCCGCTTTGACCTCATCGTCATCGTCGTGGCGCTGACTAATTAAAATAATGCAAGGCGATGAACGAGTTAACAGAATAACTGTGAACTTAGCGACAATTTCATGAACAGATAAGATAATCTACAGGAAAACCAGATAAGAATTTCGCCAAGAACGCGATCCAAGACGACAAACTACATAAACACGTTAAAATCACATCCAGTCATCTTACGCCGATGAAAAAATCGCAACCTCAGAAACTACATATTAGAACGTACACGAAGCGGTCGAATAATCCCTGCACGTACCCGTGTAGAAATGTACGGAATGAAAATAATACGAACGAAGTAATGCGGAAGTCGATAAACTTAAGCTCAATTTTGACAAATGCCCCATTGTGAGGTTTCGCCGAAAATTAAATTATGTTGTAAAATTATATGCGATGGAGGACCACGCACTTAATATCGCAGATAGTGTTAAAGATCTTGGCATCATATTTGTTAGCAACTGGTCATTCAACTTCTGGTTCAAGTTCGAGAATTTATTATAAAACTACATCGCATGCAAGTTTCTGAAGTCAGAGGGATCCTCCAGCTTCGTTGGTAAGTGAAACGAGGTTATCCGAACCGTCTCTGTTACTGATTCTTTTATTCGGTTGCGAAGCGACCAGCAAAGTTACTCGAAAACTCTATTTAGAAAGACAAAAGAAATAAAACTAAATTGGGACAAAAGAATAACATTGAACAACACTTGATTTGGCACTTGGGGTGTAATGGGTCTCATAAAAATTCAAATAAGCTAGCTTCTTAAATAAAGCTTATAACACTCTCGACAGCCGTTGGAATTCCAGCGGCCTCACAGGCACCTTACAGTTTAGGAGGTCGTAATTAGAAAGATATCTGCAAGAAGATGTTTTACCCCGCCTTAAAATACTAAAAAAATGTAATCTTACGTGCAACTAAATTAGCAAAAGTAAGAAAATTCCTTTTTACTCGAAAACCAATCCCCGAATTACTAAATCTAAATTAACTTAGCGCAACGTATTTCCGGTTGTCAACTCTCGTACGACGTGGTAATCGGTATCGGAACGGAAGCTGTCAAAGATGGCGGGCTTCCTCGCACTTGGTGTGAAAACGTCCGAAAACCAGCCAAACACAGCAAATCCCTCCAATTTCTATATGTATAATATATAATTCTTTGATGTTCTTAAATAATCTTAGCTCAACTCGCACTCTACTAGCTTATACTTGAATTGATGGGAAAGTAAATGCTCACGTGGCCAATTAGTTCGAACAGCAAAATTGGGGAAGCGTAACACTCAAATGCACACAACGATAATGTTAACCTTCGCCGAGTCAAATTCCCTTGCAGGTCCTCGACATGCGAGTTTTTAAACCGAAAACGAAATAACCTAGTCGCGGAAAACGACCTGTTTAACCGACCGTTTTAAGCAGAATGTCTAAAAGGGCGCGAGTTACATCAAAACCTGTGAATGCGGGGCGCCATCTACACGTCCGAAGTGGAGCAAGAGACCAAAAGTAATAATACCGGAACACTGTGACAAACTGGCCTTAACATTATTATTATTGTTAATACGGTAAATGTTAAAATATATGAAACAATGAGCTTCCTACTTTACCGTAGACTCTCGTACCTTGAATCACTCGCGAACTGAATTAATGTCTGAAATAGCTATGACTATCTGACTGTTGAACTCGAAAAACGTTGGCGTAGAGACGGTAGGTGAGCATGTAGGTCGAGCAAATTGTTGAGAACGATGGAAATTTTATAGCTTTGAAACGAGATTGGAAAGGGAAACCAGCCGACTTTTGAACTCGAAGTTTAAACGGAGGATGATATAAGAAGCTTGTTTCCAATTTCAACCAACGAACGAGGAGATTGGTGACGTGAGTTCGTTACAATGAAACATTGACAAAAATGTGCAATTCTAATAATCGAGTTTCACTTCCTCCATTATGGGAGATTTCCAGAACCTGTTCCTCCAAACCTTTTGCCTTTGTAGATACAACACAGACGGATCTTTCTTATCATCTCCTTTTCCAAAGACGAAAATAATCGAGAAAAAAACCTATTCGCTGACGTGTCACGTACACGCATCGAACGTTAAGCATCAAAGAGGTGGAGAGAGGAAGTGCAGCAGCAACAACAACGTGCCCTCCTTCCCCCCCTCCCCGGATCGACCGCCGACCGGCATTGTTCCGACACGTAATATTAATATCCATCAGGATTGGAAGACATCTCGCCGACGTCGACAAGGACTACAACAAATAGAGGAGGGTACACAGCGGCTAAGCACTAAAATACACCGTGAAATCCCGGGAAGCATTTGTCGACGGCGGATCGCCGCTTTGTCCTGATCGGCTCGGCAAACGTTCGCCAGACAAAAGGACGAGGGAAGGAAGCGCCGTGCCATCCTGATGGATTATTGTTACGGCGTGCATGTCGAAATAGAGATAGCGCAACGCGCGAGGAATACGTCGATGCCACACATTCGCACGTTAAGTTAAAGAGTAAATATTAGATACAGGGTGATATACAGGTGAAGATGACGTTCGCTTATTCGATATATTTTCTTAAACACGAACTTGGATGAAGCTTTGTCAATCTTTCATCAGGACCGTCTTAGCCCGAGACTGCAACAGGTGCGGTGCACTCGAGCATCAATGTTTTGGGGCGTCCATTACCAGACCACTTCCAACGTCAATGTGGAACCACCTTCAGCACAGTGCAAATAAAATTAAGGGTACCATTTACAATTTCAAACCCAGGTGCCAGAATCCCTTCCATTCCACCGACTTTTCTATAAGATGTATACCAATGGATTTGAGTTGCAGAAGAACGAAGCGAACAATATAAAAATGAAGAGAGAGGGGAAGCGGCTTAACTTGAACAGTATTGTAAAACCAGCTTCCTTACCTACACTTCTTCGTAATTCTGCAATGAGTATCACCCTGTATTTCAATTATGACGACAGAAACAAAGATAAGATGGCCCAAAACTCGATAAGTCGATGGAAAAGAAACCTAAAAGAAGCCCCGCTAAAATGGTCAACATGTCAAATTTGTGATAAAATCAATATTATGCTGATGGCTCCGGCGATAACATGAATTTTTCTTTTATACGGAACGTACGGGCATGTTTAGGTTACAGAAGAAAAACCAAAGAATGCTAAGAAAGTAAAGAATGCGGAATCCAAACCATCAAGACAAAATGCCTAATTGTAAGGTGTTAATTTGAAGACAAGTATCCAACTGATGGCTACAATTTCCTCTCCTTTTCACGTTCTTCCCTACAATTACTTATAAGTAGAGATGCAGCATGACAAGCAGAAAGGAGGAAAGTAACAGAATCTCGCGCTCCCTAAAAGAAAGAAACTAGAAGGAGGATGTAACTAGGAAGGCATAAGGAAAGACACAGCAAATACCCAATAAATTAAATACAGATCTGAACAGAAAGAAGGGGGTTATAGTGATCTACACATCAACATCGGATAAAATCAATACCATTCTAGTGCTTCCGACATACTGGCAATTCTTTTTTGGTACGAAAGATAAAGACACGTTCGAGTTACAGAAGAAAAGCTAAAGAATAGCAAGAAATTAAAAAATTGGGGGACCCAGACCACAAAAAGTACAATACTTAACATGTTACTTTGAAGACATAACTTTGCAAATATCCAATTGATGGCTGCCATTTCCTCATGTTTTTACGTTTTCCCAAACAATTACTTATAAGTCGAGCAGTGGGGTATAACTGTCATGATAAGAAGAAAGGAGGAAAGCAACGGAACCTCATGCTCGCTAAAAAAGGAAACTAGAAGGAAGATGCTACGAAGAGGGCAGAAGGAAAGACGCAGCCAATACCCAATAAACCAACCAAAGTTCTGAACAGAAAGAAGAAGTTTACAGTGGCCAACACATCAACGTCGGATAAAATCGCTACCATTCTAGTGCTTCAGAGATAGCGCAATTCTTTTTCTGTATAAAACAGACAGAGAGGTTCGAGTTGCAGAAGAAAAACCCAAAGGAAGAAGACCGTCAAGGAAAAGCCCCTGACATCTTGGTTAAATTTTTCAACATCTAAATCTCCTTGCTTTCAAAGTTCTTCCCTACAATTACTTATAAGACTAGAACTGAAGTATAATTTACTTGTTCGAGGAGTTTGCCCTATTTTGATTGTGGCAGGGTTCAAAGTGCCACCTGCCGCATTCTTACCGCGTGATCAGCAGAGGACGGCCCCGAATACGTTGTCATATTCCTTGCACCAAGAATGACGGCAGATTTGTTGAAACACGCCCTCGTATACATCCAAATTGATGTTGCAAGGGCAATAAATCCCAAAGGAATTAGGGAACCGCACCGCTATTAAGAATGTTTGCCGTATAAGCGCCTGACCCTCGTGTACTTACATTATTTCCCCCTTTTCCTCGCGAACCAATTTAAATTCGGACGAAATTATTGCGGAAACCATTTAGTAAGCAACAACGGCGCCATCGCTCTACTTTTCCGCGCCCTCCTTCCGTTAAGGAAATCTTGCATTTGTTCCACGGAACGAGAAATAATAACGCGAGAAAAATATAAATCGTTATTAATGTGCAATTATGTTGCAGACTGCAAAAATGGGAACTGGTCAGGGGTGCGATGGAGACGTAGCGAGTTCGCCGACTTCGCCTTACCACCCACCACCACTGGTCCCTTCGGCTGGTAGATGAGTGCAGTAGAATTTCTAATAAATTAAATTGATTACGTTTTTCGTTCTTTTATCCGAGAGACGCGGGGCGAGGGGTGAAGGGGGCGAAGCGAGCGGACGCGACAGAGAGAACCGGCGCACAAAGAACTTCGCTAAAATTATTTTTAATTAACTTAATTAGAGTTGATTTATAGTCCATGATAAAAATATTAAATTAAATTAAAGACGGTCATAAAAAATACATGGCGCCCGTTCATCATTTAAATTGGACTATGGGCGCGTTAATTATAAAAATTGAATTTTTCGTTGATTTTTCGGTGTCCGCGTCGCAGCATCGTCGATTTTTACGGCCGGTAGCGGGGTTGACGCTTTATAGCTCGACATTATTCATCGATTGCGTCGTTGTCGTATTCAGGGGGAATATTCGTTTCGAACTGCCACCGGAATATTTAAATATTTACGGCCGTATTCTTTTGTCTGATCGATTTAGACGAAAAGTAATTATGCAAAATATTTTTTTTTCATCGTGATCGAGTCGTAGCGATTATTCGCCGTAAAATTTTACGAGTAGCGATATACAACGCAGAAATCGAATAGCAAACTAGCAAATTCGGAAACAATGAGGGATTCGGAGCGTTTCAACAAGCGACCGTCCAGAATTGCTAGAGAGGTTAGATCACTGCGGACTGGGAAAACTTCCTGAGAATGGGATCTCATCTCAGAATCGCCTCTCAGATGTTGAAGAGTGCTTAGAGTAAGTCGAAGAAGGAGAGTAAAAGAAGTAATCTATTGGAGTCCTTACGAAGAATGGCGCTCTTGTAAACAGGATAGGATGCAAATAAGAACAAGGAGACTGTGGCTAAATAATACCTAAAATAAATAAAATTACCCTTACCACTTTTCGGAAATAAATCCAGATACGTATTTCGGCAACTAAGTTGCCATCCACAGTGGAAAACTGGGGGTAAGTCAGCTTTGCTCAGAATTATTTTTCCTATAACTCAGTTTTAAGATCAGGTCGCCCTCCACTTCAAAGATATCCACTGATTTTACCATTATGCATATTTCGACCGATTTAGTTACTTTTCTAACATAGTCTTGCAGACATTAGGGGTCACATACCTTCGCCAGCCACTCGTTTAAAAGCTGTCGGTATAATCAGACTGTACGCTTATATTTTATTCATTTTTATAAATTCAATACCCAATCGAAAACGATCTAACGGAAACATCGACCCATTCCACGCATTCGTTACGCTTTTTCGGCCTTTTCCGCTTTTTTCCCCGTAGTTTCGAAATACACACACACATACACATGACCGATGCGAGTCGGCGCGCCGTACAAAACACTCGCACCCGTTCGAACGCATACAAACACACCGACACGCCACCATTCTATCATTCTCACTTGGACTGGTCCGAATAAAAAGTGTAATTAATTTTTGAGATAGATATGTAAAATATTGAAAGGGGAATGAGCGCAGCGACCGGCAGATATACCCGATTGGAAAATAAATCTGGAAAAAAATACGATTCGCGATATTGCCGCTATCTGCTTTCACGTACGTACGTACGTATGTGTTTTCTCGGCAAAAAAACGAGCTTACGGGATGAAGGGGGAGGAGGGGGAGAGGTGGGTGTTGGGGCGATTTTTTCGATTCGCTAAGAGGGTGGGAAACGTTCCCATCTCGCTTCGATCCCTCGGCGGCGCGGCGGATTACGCGTCGTCGTCGTCATCGTCGATTGGCGAGAAGGGGGCTGTTTTTCGGTCGGGGCGAAGCGGGAAAGGGAATGACGCGACACATTAGCCGTCGACCCCTTTTTTCGGATCGGGTGCCATCACGCAAATCAAACCTGTCATCTCGAAAACCACCCGTATCACACCGGAACGATGCTCTCACCAAAAAAAAAGAAGCACGATATTTTTCTTTTCGTTTTTTCTCGACGATTTTGACCGGTGACGAATCGCCTCCTCGAATGGTTTTGTATAGAAGAAGTTGTGCTCGTTTCGTTATTGTTTGTAGGAGTAGTGATCGGATGTGCTTTTCGTACTGATTATCAGTTAACGCTTTCTAACGCCGTATACTTACTACCGATTTCATCAACTTTTTAAATGTCCAAGATAAGCTACTTTACCACTTTCCATCAATAATAAAATTGATAACAACATGCCAATTTTCGGCCTGTAGACGGGTGAAAAGCGACCCTGAAAATTGGTCTGCTTTAAGTTCTGCAAATTACTCTGGAATTGTATTAAGAAAAAATATTCAAACATATGAGCATATAGCGCGTCAAAAGGGGCTATTGAAACATGTCCTTTTATAGTATTGGTAATATATATTTGATAAATATTGTTCCTACTTTTTAATTTAACACCCAATCTACGGCGGTAACCATACTTACCACCCAAAAATGGTGTTAAAAAATCAAATTAGTTTTATCTAATAAGCTAAATGAATTTCTTTTCTTAAATCAATCTCATTCTCAAAAATATTTTAATATACCATTACCAGAAATAAATGGCCCGATAACGAGTTAAACGATTTTCAAGATCCTTTTAATTTAAAGAAATTACCGCCAGTAATCTCGCCGATCTTCAATCTATTCGAAGGTGGTACTAAATACGTACTGCCGAATACGTGTTTCAATAGAAACGAACTCGGCTTCGTCAACCGCATTTCACCAGATGACTTTAAATGCTACACAAACTTCTATGGGATATTTGCCAAACCCCTTTGTCGGAGCTATTCGATATAATTCTGAAATTTCCCACTATTTTTATTATTTAATTAAATCCCTCAAGAGGCCTTCGGGGGCTAGGGCGTGTTTTCAAATTTCTAGTAATCGGGGCGCTGTTTCTGTCTCCATTCTTTTCTGCCTCTCGCCCTTTGTTTCCCAGTCTTTTATTCGTATCTTGCTGAAGTTTTCTTCTACAATTTCATTTCGGTTTCCCTCTTCTTTTTCTCCCATTTAATTTCCTCTTCCTTAGCAGCTTCAGCATTCGCTCATTTAACATCCTCTCTAAATAGCCTAACTATCTGTCCTTGTATCTTTATGTGTCTTATTATGCTTGGTTCCTTTTAGAGTCTTTTAAACTCCTCGTTGGTCCTACTTCTCCAGCCTACCTGCCTTTTCCTTCCTCGATACATAGCTCTTAGTATTCTTCATTTCCACCTACTTAGAATATCCTTTTCCGTTTTGTTCAGTTTCCCTTGTCTCTGCTGCATATGTTACTGTTGGTCTTTTTGCAGTTTTCTATATTCTGGTTTTTCCTTTTTTGGCTACATACTTGGAGCTCATCAGTCACTTCAAGCTGCCAAATTTTAATTTCCCTTCATTATCCTAGATCTGATTTCCTGCTCCTCGTGACCTTTCCATTCAATCAGTACCCCCAAGTATAAAAACTGATTCACCCTCTCGAAATTATATTCTTTGTCTCTCTGCACTCCTTTAGTTTTCTCTTATGTATTTCCCATCACCACGTATTACCTTCTTTTCCTGGTTAATTTCCGATCCGTATCCTCTTGCTTCTTTGATCTGCTTCCCCGCGATTTTGTTCATCTCTCTTTCCGACTTTGCTAGCATCGTTAGATCAACTGCGAAGGCCACTGCCTGATCTTCGTTGCTAAGAAGAGAGAATTTCCTATTGTTACAATATAAATTTTTAACAAAGCATACGTTCATATTTTTCTAGCAGAAAAATTAAGGAATTTGTGTCCACCGTGTCACAAATCAACTCAATTTCAATCGCCACATTATTGCAATTCCATCTTTCGCATCTAAACCTAAACTAATCGATCGATGTATATATGCGTCGACAACGACCATTCAGAGCACAAACATTCAACCGTTCGTCCACCCATCAAGCATTGCGACCCCTGAAAGAAGCAGGAGGTTACAGCGTATCTACTCACCACATACACATTCACCCGGTACAAATTTGATTCCGCATATTAAACAAGAGTTGGCGGTGTGCATATTATTAAATTAGCAATCAGAGTGGTGCAGTGCGCGCACCAAAGCTGTACAAGTGTCGAGCAGAAATAAGGACCCCTCGTCGTTTTGATATCGATCAAACGGGGTCGCATTAGGAATGAGAGGGCTCGGACGAACAGAACAAGGGGGGCAATACAGAATGCAATGCGGCGTGTAGTAAAACGCGCGTGTGTATATGAGAACGGTAGTACGTACAAATTAACACAGACACACAGCCACACAAACGCATATATTTGTGAGTATATGTCTGTGCATGTGGTGGTAGCACGGCTCCATTATATAACCCTTTCTTTCGTCGGGGTCCCCATCTGCGCGCCTCGTATCTACCCTCCGAGTGCTGACAGGGTAGTACAATGAACGAACACAATCTGCCTACACTTCTGCGGTACTCCGTGTTATGTGCCTTGTACCCGCTGTATGTATACGTCCACTTAGTAGCGAATTACCTTTTTCGCTAAAGATCGGAAGTCCGTCTGGCTTTCGTACCCGTGAAAACCTCGGTTATTTTGCGTTTTCAATTCTATCGCCTTGCGATCTCCGTACGTTGTAGTTTCTCAACGTACTTAATCGTTACGTCATTTCCTTCACATTTCTATCGTTTTGAGTTTAATTTTTTTGTACATGTCATAATTAATCGTTATTCGATAACGCTGCAAATATTTCTCAAACTAAATTGGAATTTTTATTCCAAAATTATAATTAATTATAATTTTTATTGTTGATTTGATTAGATATTTTCCAAACGGAAACGTCGATGTTTAATACTAGCATATCCCAAAAGAACATCCGAAACCAAAAATACTCTCAAGTATTTGATGACTTTAATTTTGCTCTTTATCTACAGAACTCTAGAGGTGACACGCATTGAGCAAATGTTACTCGCGAAGTGGCTACTCTCTGCAATTCGTTCCATTTGCAAATCCAAACAAAGTTTAATTGAGGCAAGTGGGGTACCAGTTGCTTAGTACTGTGCCGTAAAGTCGTATATCAAAGTGTTAAAATCTTCACAGATTTAATGAACTAGGTTTTAATAGAAGGTTGCAATGTAGGAAAAGATATCAGACGAGCATGCTATCCTTGAACCGATCGGCAGCAAATAAGTTGACTTACGAATAACTGAATACGCTCTAAGATTATCACGAGGATGTTGGCTTCATCGCAGATCTGATGGCCATCATGAATACAATGTTCTTCATACATCAAATTAAAATAGAACAAATATAAAACAGAATTTGTACAAAAAAATTTCCTACTATCACAGGAAAGCTGTAATAAATTTTCATAACATTATCGAAAGTATGCTATGCAGAAGCATGTTTTATTTTTTAGACCTAGCAACGTAAGCGGTAGTAAAATTCTGCACATCCGAAGCAAAGTCAAGGCTTTACTATACGGACCGTAAATCAAATTTGTCAACGCTCTTCAAACCTGTGATTGAAGAATCAATTTTTACAATTTAAAGAACGAAATATGAACACAAAATCTGGACCATATATCAAGCATGGTGAAGTGCTTCTTTTGATAAAAGCTGTTTGGTTTACGTAAGAGCCCGATCTTATACCTGAGGGTTCGACGACCCTCGCGTATTTTAAATAAGATTCGACAATACATATTGCACTGATTCTAAAACAACACTTTTATTTGCTCAACTTTCTTTTGGGATTTTTTTGCTTTTACACCCATTGACTTAAGGCATGAAAAAGGCATTAAGAAGAACACATTTTAAGTCTGTAGATCATGCCGAAAACCTGCTTTGAAGAATGGAAAATACATGCAGCGTTGCATAGATGGGGAAGGGGAGTTTCGCGGTTTTATACGTAGATAGTTGCCAGGACATTAACTGCGTTTTTCTATGCCTTCTGTTTCTTCTTATCTGTGAAGCTATGGAGATAGTCCCCTGTCTCTTAATGCTTAATTTCTCATCTTTCTTTGAATTCTCTAACTTTTGAATCTCCTTATTCTCTGCTCTGCCTATTAATATCTCCTTCATTTTCTTCTCCTTTTTCATTTTCTTCTTATGCCTCCTGGGACGATGTAGTATGTTCAGTTATTTACCCGTTTTCTCCATTCCTTCCTGTTCCTCACCATTAATATCTTTAAAGATTTTAGTTCGACGTACACAGTAATATAATCAGAGGATCTTCAACTAACTTACAACTAATTTTATGCTAAATTAGCATAAGTAGCAAAATAATATCAATAGCTAATTTATTCTGTACATTATTTTATGATATCCACGAGGTATTCCCCAACGATATTAGACTAATCTATTTTGCCCTTCAATCTATGAGCAGGTACATTAATGTATACCTACCGGTAGCCGCATTATTCCAAAGAAACTTTCCATCTATAGAAATTTACAGCCACACAGCGTCCAGCCAGACGACGATACCACCATGCGCAAGCGAGACAGCACGATTCCGACGTCTCTCCTAGTGCTTGACCATAACCACCGCCTCCACCATCGCCGCGCGTTTCCACAATAATCGACGAACGAAATATGCAAATGATAGCCCCCGGTTTGAACTTATTTATATATCTATTCTTTCTGTGTTACAATCACCATTTCCTTTCTCGCTCCATACCCATCGTCCGGGCGTCCAAGAGGACGCCCGGACGAGCAGGTGTTTGTGTACGTGTGACGGGGGCATATTTCCACGTTTAATTTACGACGGTAATATTTACTTTAGTTGATTATTTCCAGCGAAGATGTACGGCGGTTTGCGGTTTCAGGGCGAGGGCTGCTTGCAAACCGTCGACGCGGTGCGCCGCAAAAAATAACGATCATCGAACACGAAATACTCGAATATATAACGCAATCAACTGGAATGGGGGTGGTGTCGGGCCAGCGCGGCGGCGGCGGTGGTCTTCCTTCGGTTAGGTGAGAGAGATAAGAAATTGCAGGAGGTTATCTAATTTTCGCGTGCTTTATAGTGTTAAATGTTTGAGGAAATCTTAGTTTGTAGTCAGGGTTGTGCAATGTGTGTTGGATAATAAATTTATGATTATTATTGAAAGAAAAGCGGATTTCGAAGAAATCAACGCGAATTACAACTAAACGAGAAATGTTTCGCTAATTTTGGTATTAATAACCGAAGAAAATTCCAAATTTTTTCGGACCGTACTACTAACTACGTCAAAATGAAAGATCTAAGATTTCGTCAATTTAGGACTTAACCCCCTTCTAAGCCCTTTGAAACGAATATACACGAAGTTTCGATGACACTGGAAACGGTTTAAATTCTGCGTTTTTTTCCAAACGTTGCAAGAAATGGAAATATTGGAAATTTGATCGTGTTATACATCAAAATGGAGCTCTTCACGAGTAGATTCCAGAAAAATCGCCTCTGAAGTCAGAACGTTGATAGCCTGAACATGACAAGCAAGAAACCGCGGAAATTTGAAGATTTTCGTCCGTTTTTGCAAAGTTTGTGTAAACTGTGGAAGCCAACTCCGTTACTGTGTACTATACGGTTTATAAGTCTCTAATGAGCAATTTGTGCTCTTAAGGTGATCAAAAGTTAAACAACTTTCCAGTAATTGCACGATAATCGAAAAAGAAAGACTCAAATCTTCGTTAATCGGACGTCGATTACAACTGAACGAGGATGATTTCGTCAATTTGGAGTTCAAAATTGTTTGCTATGCTCTCGAAACTATAAATGTGACTAACTTCGTTAAAATTTAAAGATTTTATATTTTTCACAATTTTTCACATTCTTATATCTCCTTGAAAATTCGCAAAGGTTCGGGAAGGTATTGTGTTGTCCATGAAATTGAAGCTCTTCGTAAGCACATTTCAGAAAAATCAATGTAGAAATCCAAATCTTTGTAATTTTAAAGTTACAAGCCAATAACAGAGTAAATTTGAAGATTTTTTGTATATGCAACGGATCTGGATTTTCTTCTTCGAAGGAAAATTTTTGTTAAGCCTGGTACAATCTAAAGAAATGATGTTACAAATAACCCAAAATAAAGCGAAAATTATGAGAGTTGGAAAACAATCGGTTCATTTGCAAAAGTTAGAAGTTATAATAGGAGATCAGGCACTTGAAAATGTAGAGATGTTTAGATATTTCGGAATCATGTTAACGAATAATTTAATAAAAAGATAATGAAAACTAACCGGCCATTTAAAACAAGAAGATTATTGAAAAATAAAATATCTATCTCGTAAAGAGAATGAGAATGGAAACAAGGTGGAGCAAAAGAACATGAAGAAAGTCACGGTCCTTTGTCTGTGCTGATACGATAAGGATTAGATTTTTATTTGATAAAAAATTAACAATTCGTTGTTGAAGACCGTATCGTTATCGAAAACTTAAAACTTGACAAAAATGATAAAATTCATAAACAGGAAAAATCAATTCATTCAAAAAGAAATACATTGTACAGAAATGGCCTATATTCCAAAGAATTTAACCTTTTTTTCTTCTAATTAATAGCAGGTTTACTGGTAACATAAGAGAAACATACTATTAGAAGATATTTGTATTACGATTTGAAATTTTGAGTTCTTATATCAAATGGCAATCTTCTATTTTGCACGACGTATTTACACGTCGACCGTTCCAAGACAAAGATTTGGACTGGCGTGTATACACGTCGAACGCAGTTAACTCATTAAAATGAAGATTATTAATTATTTCCAGCAGCTTAAAATACTTCCGTTTCATTTTCCCATGTTGTATATGAAGGCATCATACCAGCAATAGCGATATGTGGCGCGGAAGCGATGATGATGATCAAACTAGGGAATAAAATCTGAAGAACTGCAGAATTGAAGATATTAACAAATTGTTTGCGAGCATTTTTCGCCAATCCAGCCCGTAAAGCAGGAGACTCTCATTCGAAATTTGATCTTTTTAAGAACTGTTTTAGACATTCAACGTCCCTGACGAATATGAAGCAAGAAAAATCATGACGAAGTAACAGGACATAGTTAAAATGATAAAACAACAAATAATGGAATGAATTGGAGCCAATGACGAAAATCCGACAGAAGCGTTAACGCAATGGGACATGCCTGAAGATAGGGAAAAGGGAACAGGCCTCGATCAGAATGGTCAATAGAAGTAAAAGAAGCCTTAAAAAGCAGAAATGTAAGATTCAGAGGAGAACGTGACGAATGGAAGAGACTCTAGAAAGGAATGTGCTGTAAATAAGATGGGAAATCATCCGCACCCGACAAACCGAATTTACAAAGCCTTGAAATAGACGACGCACCAACACGTGGAGTGTTCATCCGCTACATACAGGCTTTGTCATAACTAATGCGTCAAAATTGTTTATTAGATTATATGAGGAAAAGCGAGAAAATGAGTCTAAAGGGGAAAAGTAAACTTATTACAAAAAAATGTGCAAATAGAAGTGTTGTTTTGGGATCGCGGATACGTCAATACGAAAAATGTGAATCAGTTACCCGTAAGTAAACTTAGACGACCTTATCTAACATATTGACCCAAATTTACTAGTGTACGATTCTTTCTTTTCAAGTGCGAATATTCGGTTTTACTTTACAATGATATCGGATTCAAAGGAGGCGAAAGAAATAAGATAAACAGAACCCACGTGGATTTTACTAGCGTTTACGTTGCTCCGTCTAGAGTATACACATCGTACTTGACCTCGGACGTTCTATATGCAACTTTATCATTACGAAAATTAATGTACGGCTTTCGCGTGGATAGCAGGAAAATATCTGCTTTTACAAATTTCGTCCGAATTTGCTTGAACAATCTCCAGTTCTAATTTGATACCTAAATTGCAAAAAACGGTGTATATGCGGTAAAATTTGAGACTGATTTAAAAATTAAAAATTACGATTATGTTACAGTGAGGGCGTGGTTAGAAGAAATAAATTATGTGCATTACACGAGCTATTTATCCCGAACTATCCAATTACCACAACCACAGTGGATGCTGGGCAACATGCTCGAATGAATAAAAACAGCTTCTTTGTTTATGCCTTCGGTGATTAGTCCAATCTATCTGCCATTCTCGCTTATTGCAAAGTATAAAATGAATCCCTCGCTTATGAAAGAAGTAACTCTAAAAACGAGTTCCTCGATGCCAACTCGGCGAAATAAACACGTACCTGATATATCTTTAGGGACATTGCACATGAATTATGCGAATGCGCCGACTTCGTTCGCGTTTACGACGAAGAAAAAGAGACGGCTCGTTAAGAAGGCAGTTTCGAGCGAAACGTAACAAAAAAGGAAAAGGAGGAATCGTCGTATCGAGAGCTGTGATACGAAAGGGGGTAATCACGAATTCAAATTACAATTTCGGTCGAAGTGAACCGATTTCCAAGTTCGATTCCCCGTAATATATATTTAAATGGATTTCATCACGGAACCGCAACGCACTCGATGATAGCACGTATATCGCGTTAGTATATATGTACATATATATATATCGGAAATAATTATATTGTTGAATGTAGCTGAAAAATTAAAGCCTCCACAATTACACGCCCGGCGAGGAGCGTCGACGAGACAAAAAAGAGGTGCACGTATCGCGCCAGGCCTTAAACTTTTATAAAACCGACGAGGCTATCATTAAAACATAAATTTAACTGCTTCCAGAAACTCTCCATCAAGACATAAAGAGGGAATTAATTCTAATGTTTTCCCCGTATAATTTCTGCATTTAAAAGGAATGGAGAAAATAAAACAGCGAGCATAATAAGTATATACAATGCCACATATCGCCGCCCGCTTATTTTTCTTTCCTCTCCGCCCTTCGCGTCGTCGACAATAAGGTTGTTCCGAATCTGGCCGTAATGATACGGGACGACGACGACGCCGGGGTTTAAAGTGTGTGTGAATTTTTTCCACGATTTCTAAAGCGTCCGTCGCGCCGCGTTCGGGTCTGTTTGTGTTTGCATGTAAGCACACTTTAAATTCTCCCATTACGATTTTACTATCGCTCGTCTTAATCATATGGAAGAACTTTAGATTACAACGACACGACTACAATTTCACCTTTTCCATCCGCCATGAAAAATTAGAGCTCGCGCGGCTCGAACGAAATGTTACTTGAATAATAAATCTACGGTAAACAGGATTGTAATTTAGATATGCACCTTACTACGTTCGTTTGCAATGACAGGAAAAACTTTGAAGTAAAGCTTCATTAAAGTTTAGTGCTTCCCTTTACAAATGACATGTTATTTGACTGGTCGTATTATTACGGATTTATTACGTGAATAATACACTTTCAGGTACGAAATGTCGACCATGTTTAATTCAAGAAAGCACTAAACGGACGAAAACATCGAACGTCTAGAATTTCATGGGCATTCAAATTACTTTTTTGTTTCGTTTGAACGACTCGAACGCTTAAGCCCGACATCGAAATTGTTAGAGGTGATCATTCAATCGTTTCTTTTATCAATTTAATAAAAGGAGATTTTGCCGTAGGAAGAATTGAAAATTTCCACAAAGTTGAACACAGAGTTTTGATTTTGACCATCACAGCACTCTCATTGCTCTAAGGGCGGTCATTTCACAAGTACCAAACAAAGATTTATATTTTAGGCCTCAAACAAGATGAGAATTAGAGAATTAGAGCTAAACCAATCACGCTCAACATTTCGTTCAATTTTCAAAGGGATATCTCCTCAAATTCTTAGTAAGAATCGAAATATTTCCGACGCTTTAATATTCTGATCATAATATACTAGAAATTAGTCATAAAAACGCAAAACAGAAAATTTTGTGCATGTCTTTATTATGGTTTTCAGAATAATCACTCGCGGGGGCTTTGTTTAACCAATTACGCTTACATTTAGCAGACTGTTGGTTATTGCGAAGACTACATTCAAAAATCCAACCGTTATCACCAGTTCCGAAGCGTTTGATGAACATGGAGTTGTTAGATGCCATAAGTATCATCTCCTCAGAAACTCCTTATCGATGTTGTTTTTCAGAAGAAATTCAAGTGTTTCGGTACAAACTCTGATGACGAAATCTTGGGAACAAATCCCAGTTCCCAAACCATCAACTGAAATGTACTGAACAGGTCTATAAAAGGTGCTAAAGCCATCAGCAATTTATCTAATGTTCACACTACGATTTTCAAGCACAATTTTGATGCTTTCATCAGCATTTGACGAGAAGCGTCCAGAATCAGGCACGTCCTCCACCATGTCACGACCGCCCTTAATTATTTCATACCACATACCATGCTCTTATTTTGGACAGCATTTTCAGATTGTGCGAAGAAGAAATTTCCTTTAGAGCAGAAGAACCTTACCACTACTAAAAACAAGCATATACTTCACAAGCTAGTTTGGAGGAGCATTGTTGAATTTTTTATATAGAAATCTGGCCTATTCGAAGTCAGCTAGTCCTAATACTTCTTCTTTTGAGTGTAAGGCGGTAACGTTGAGCTGTTGAGCAACTATCTTATTTCTTCTTCTAGGACTCCTTCCACTTCTCTCTATCTTATATTCTTCCACGGATTTCGCTCCATTTTATATTCCATATTGAGATGCCGTCTTTATTTCTTCTGCCCAGATTTTTCCTGCTTCCTTATCCTCGGTATTTTGGTTTGTACACTTTCCTAATCATCCTGGTCATCTCCATTCTCAAAACATGTCCTATCTATTTCAACTGTCCTCTACTGCGACTTGCATCCTCCTTAACCTCCAGGTTTTCCCTAATTCTCTCATTTTTCTGATTCTGTCCAGGCTCGTTCTGCCTTTAAATTTTGGTCAGAAACTTCATTTTCATGTTTTGTAACTTGATTCTTTGGTTCTTTGTTGTTGCCCGCACTTCAGAGTGTATAAATTAAAGAGCATTGGACTTAGAATAGACCCCTGCGGGATGCCAGTGGATATCTACTTTGCACCTGAACAAATTCGTTATTATATCTAACATAACATTGACACACCCAGTTACAAATGTATAGGCACTTCTTCTGAGCTGTGAAGGGTATGATTGTGATCTACTGCTGTTCCACTGTGTCCACTTGTTCAAAGCCCATGTGAAACACATGCATTCTGTAACTTTCCCCACTGAAGATGGTAACATAACTGTTGCAAAACAAGTGTGGTAAAATGTTACCACTATCTAACACCATCTGGAAAAGTAACCCCTCAAATATTTCGACAAAAACTAATCCACCATTCCCATTAAATTTGCATACGTTCCCCCGAATCTTAACGACCCGAGTATAAACACCTCCACCTCGACGATCTAATCAAAGTACCCCCGAACCAACTAACTAACTCGCAGTTGTTCCCGAATTGGACGTATTAAAATGCATTTTACAATCGTACCGTGATATTAATTGCGGGGTGTGATACGAAGGGGGCGGACGCGTAGTTAGTAGTTGTACTACTACAATCTAACGACACCTACAGCACATCCACGGAATACTACCACCATCATCACGACGAAGCAGCGCTACGAGCAACTCGAGAAATAGTTTGTTTATACAACAAACACTAAACTTGGTTAAACTTCGGGACCTTATTGATCGGATAAAGTTGAGAGCAACGCCGAAAACGGATGAACGAGGAAGAGAGAGAGAGAGAACGGTACGACGCGCGAAAACGGACCGAGACGGAGACTGAATTCAGGAAACGTACAAACTTATGAACTAATTAAACTATATCCTACACTTGCCAGCCTACAACAATAGAGATATGTAAATGTACCGGGAATAACTCGTCGAGAGAACCCAGGGGTGTGAGGGGAGGAAGTCTGAGGGAGGGGACTCGGTTCGGTTTCCCGATGCAAATGTGATCCTGTAATTTATATTAATGTAGGTAATTATGTAAGTTCGGGCAAAAACTGATGTATATAATTAAAACTTTGAGGAAGTTCGCGGCACTTGTTCGAAGAGATCTATTCACAGTTGGAAGATAAAATCTAGTGGCGGTTAGGTAAGAAGGAGGTCATCGCCAGATAATTGGTTGGAAATTTCTTGCAATCGCGAAGTTACTCCTATAAAATATGGCCGAAATGAAGGAATGTACTTTAGTCTAAAATGGAAAACTCGCGGGGGTTATTCTGAAGGAAAACATATCTGTATAGATTTTGTTAAATTCGTCCTGTGGATTTATTTGATAGATAAGGGACGATACTTTTTTAATTTTTTTTTTTTGGTTAAATATGGTGAAGTGTTTACTCTATCAGTTTTATTTATTATTTATTATAATTATGGACCTTCACCAAGTAAAAGCCAGTTCCATTAAATTTTCGACAATTCTTTAATTTCTTCAAAATATGTAACATTAAAAAATATTTGACTTGTTTTTAATCATTGAAAAGAATTATCTTGATGAAGTGAAACCACGCAACCTCTGTATCCATCAACAAGATACTTTACTGTTCTAAAACATATTCTATTATAACGTATTTGTGTTCCACTTTTAATAGAAAAACCCCTCAATTAAGAAATATCGCACTGGTTGCAACGATAGAATGGCGTTCAAACTAAGCAACTTATTGGTAATCCATAATTAGCACCCTAAAAGATTGACTCGCGTAAAATTATGACGGTGACCGGAAGAATAAATATAACACTAACCAGGGATTTTCATGTGAACTAAATTTACACTTGAATTTAGTTACCTGATTTGATAAAGCCGCACTAAACGTTTCGTAATTGTCTTACCTCGCTGCGCAAAATCACTACAACAGAAATGGGATGACTCACCTGAAAAAAAAAAGAAAAAATTTAATTACTTAATTAAATGAAACATGTGGAAGGTAGTGCAAAGATATTCACTGCGTTGCATTCAAAATATTACATTAATCCAAGGTTTGTTGGACTAGAAAGAATAACATAAATTCCTTTCAAAACCTACTGGGTACAACGGAAGTGACGCCGGTAATTCTGATAAGGTTGACGGTACCTATGCATTGGCGAGGATGCATATTACATAAAGTCTTGTGAGATGTGAGATGGTGAAAGTTCCTGGCTACATTTCCTGAGGGAACAGTAGGAATATGAACTGAATTTGTAGAAACTAAAAAGTTTAAAGAAGTGTAACCTTAGTTTATGAGGAATCTGATCTACTATTTTCCACCTCTTAAGCACCCTGGTTTGGACATAATAATTTAGTGTCCTTTGTTGGAAATGGTAATAGGTTTACTAGGAAAACACGGGACATATTGTTAAACCGCAAGCAGAGACCAGAGTCCAGCATACAATGACGAACTATTTCATCGAACTATGCTTTCGGGTCACTTCTATCATTTTGCGTGTGAAGTATCGGTATAGAATAGACCTAAATAGTTCCTAAAAAGGGTTTGAGGTGCGAAAAAACTGCTTTAACACTGACCTCTCCCAAGCATTCCGGCTTGAACAGAAAAGTTTGTCTGTTCTGCTCGGAGTAATCAAACCGAAGCACATCAGTAGGGAATTAGAAGTCCTCTTCAGTTGTATTTTGGGATTGTTTATCTAGTTTTCTTTCACAGGCGATTGAACGATAGTAGCGAAGTCAAAGAGGAGTTGCAAAAGACTATAAAGAGGTTGTTGATCGAGGTACGGAAATTTGGTTTGAAGATAAATGAGAATAACACGAAATATATGATAATGGGGGATACACAGCAAAGCACCGAGGAACATATAACAATAAAAATACAAGAAGGACTAGTTCACAAACTCGAAAGGGTTAAAAATTTCGCGTATTTAGGTGTGAGAATGAATTAAAAAGGAAGCGAACAACAGGAAATAAGAATAAGGTTAGCAAAAGGCAGCCAAAAGTATGGCATGTTTTGATATATGAAGAAGGTTGGTTGGAGATGGGGAAACATCAAGGGACCCAAAATTACAGCGGTTGTAAAATCGCAGAGATTAAGATGGTTGGAACACGTAGAGCGACTCGGATTTTTCACGATAATTAGTTACATATACAAACTTGTGATCATTTATGCCAAAGATCCTAGTTCTGTATTTCTATTTCGTTTTTGCATAGTTCCCTTCATTTCATTACATTCGTAAAAGTTATATTGGGCTGCGTTGAGTGAAAATGTGAAACGTGTCGAATTTCTATTGGAAAGGAAATCCTCTGATAAGAGTGTGGAAATTCCCATACCTTTTATGGACTTTCTGATTTCCGCTCAATTTTAATTTCGTTTTATACATCTCCTCGTTGTCTAACGATATAAAGGGAATCTGTCCAGCACGATAACTATAATAAATTACACGCCCCATTCCGAAACACATATCGAAATACGTGCCTACTTTACAATACAAATATAAAAGATTCCTTATCGCATTGGACAGAAAAGTATGTCGAAATAAAATCACAATTTATGTAAAATAATATCCCTTCATTCGTCGAAAAGAGAGAATAGAAGAGAAACTTTGTAGTTGGCGAAGCGTTCCGGAAAAAGAAACTATAACGCCATTACATTAACAATATGTAATTTACGACAATACGGCCTGGGAAGCCGTTATTTCGAACAATAACAATAAAACATGAATAATTTAGTTTATAATCTCGACGCTGTGTACACTTTCTATTCTCGTCTACTGCCTGACATGCCAACAATAAGTTAAATAAACGCCATTAAAGTGATTCCGGGCTTCCAACGCCGCTTACAAATGTCATACGCCGGGGAAAACGAAGACCACGACGACGACGACGACGAGGACGCACAAATACGCGCGCTCTCGCGCACACGAATACATAGAAACAAATACAACCGAGCACATCTAAATAAGGGCGAATAAAACGAAGCACGAAACCTTAAGAACGGATGAGACGACGGGATAAAAGTACGGACGAGAAGAAGAAGGAACGCGAGCGCCCGGACGATATCGTCGTAAAAGGTCTTGTCGTTCTTGTTGTTGCTGTAATGAACTTCTTCTCCGTTCTTCCGCTTCGCCTTCTTCATCCTCAACCTCCGCCGTGTTTATGTTCGGGCGCGTCCTATGACTTAGGACGTCGTCGAGGCGTCCACCCCCATGTCTTAATGTTCTATCGCAGGAATTAAGACGTAGAAATCCGTAAACGTCAGTATCGAAGCGATAATCGAGATCTTAGTCGATCTTCAAGAGGTATCGTTTAATTTGGCCTTGATCCGATGATTTTATTTTATCCTTAGGCGGCGATTTAAATAAGCGGCCTTTGCAGAAAAATCATACTAGTGGTTCTACATCTGATGTCTGGTAAGTAATATGTAAGTGATAATTTATTTACAATAAATACATAAGCATCTAATAATAAATAAATAACAAGGATAACTATACTTCGGTTTATACGGTTGTTGAAGATGCTTGCCTCGAGCTAGCGAAACACGTGTCACCGATTTTATTATAAACAATTGTGTGGTGAGGAGCTTATCGATGTGATATTTGTGTCAATAACTATACTTGATTAAAATACGATTTAATTGTAGTTTGACGATTGGCCATCCTGAAAATCGCGTTGTCTTCCACTTTATAAAACCACCTAAAGTCTTCTGTAGATCCTGCTCTTAATTCCAAATTTCTTCTCAGGACTAATAAAGCTGCACGAATTTCCTTTGATCTTGGAGTCGGAGCACCTTCAAGGTTATCAATCGTTTTCTCTAGATCTTCACCCTCTTGCAACTGCTCTTTTTACCAACAAAACTTCCCACTATATTTTCTTCGAAATCATTTTCAACAACCGGCACAGTATCATCTACATCCACCTAATTACTCAATTCATCATCCAAATCACTTTCATTATTCTCTTCTGAACGGGTCTCATCTGCGTGGGTCCGATGAAACCACCTTCTCTAAAACAATTCACAATTGTCGAAAAATGCAGATTTTCCCAGGCTTGTTGTATTATATGGATGGCAGTGATAGTGATCTACTTTTTGCAATATATTTGGCTTGCTTTTGGTTATCTTCCTGGATTATCTGAAATTTCACATATCCTTTCGATATAGCGTCTTTAAAATTTCTATTATTTCCCGATCGAGTGGTTTGATCAGCGATGTTGTGTTAGGTACTTGGCAGAAAAAACAATTTTATGTTGCTTAACACAATATTTGGATGAGCGGTACAATTGTCCAATTCAGTCCACTCAGCTCCCGGTTCCATTCTGTTAAAAACTCACAAAATATTTCGCTTGTTATCATCCATCCATTCGAATTACTTTTGTATGTTCTTGGTAGCGATTTTCCTCGGAAACATCGTGGGTTCTTGGATTCTCCAATCACCAATAACTTTATCTGTTCCAGGCCAGTGGCATCGGTTTCCTGTTTGATAGTTAAGGAATAATCCGGTGTGGCTCCGAAGTACAATTTTATTTTGTCTGTATTGGAAATTTCATCAGTCTTTTACCTAATTTTAAGTAGCTGATTTATTGGTATTCCGTTTTCTCCGTGAAGTTTCTTAAAAACGATATTGTTTCTTTCTTTCCAATGACCTAACCAACAGTAGGCTTAAAATTTTCATGGTTCAAAGTTAATGAAATTAAAATACGCAGATTTTTCATTAGAATACCCTAGCTGTTTGGTGCATATTGTATTCGTGCGCTTTTAAACCGTCGTAAAAGCGCTGTTTCTACTGTAACATGTTCTCCATGCCTTTTTCTCTTACGATCTGAAAGCTTCATTGTTAACACTAGATTCGTGAACTTTTTCTCGATTACGTAGCATTCTACTAATTGTAAGGGCAGATTGCAAAAAGGGTCGTATTTTTTTAAATTTCTTTCTTTTGAGAAGCACTCCTATCCTGTCGCCTTGTTTCTCGAGGCATTTTAAATGTTGTAGGTAAGCGATATAAATTGAACCTGACAGTGCTTTCTCCAACCCCCTTGTTTCCACAGTACTACTTTAGTAGGTAATTCCCCGCGTATTGAATGACGCATTGGTAAAGAAGGATTCAAATAAACGGTGTACGCTCTTTTAATGATTCAAATAAGCGGAAAATTTACCATAATATGTACCTAACTGGTTTTGGTTTTCTTATTTTGAGCTTCATAAGCGGCTAATTCAATTAACCAGTAATTCAGATAAGCGGCATCTACTGTATTTCAAACGTACGAAGAACAAAGTTAGAGAAATCAGTTTCAAACTATGCTGCCTGGAGGGTTGTTCGATTTTGTCGATGACATCGCCCTAAGGCGATTTACAATTCACCCCAAGGCGTTCGTAGTACAATAGAGGATTCCGGCGTCCACTCTGGATCTTACCTCGTCTTCTAATGAAACATTTAAGAATTGAAAAGCGACATACTTAATGCTCCACCAAGATTTCCCTCTAACTTTCTTGCCTGTAAATGGAAATGAAATCCATGCAGTCCTACCATTCTCGAACGTATCTAATTTGCAACGAACATAAACTAGCAAATCGACCTCTTTCCTCGACGTTAAGTCAGATTTAAATGGAAGATGAGGACAGATTACGAGTTACATTTTCCGTATGCACAATACACCTTCTTATCGAGCCGAAAAATAACTTTGCAACATCAGATATGCGGGAATCGTGGCTCCACATTCGCGTGCCACTTACGGTACCCATTCCGAAGACATTCGCCGTTCTCAAAACTGTTAAATTTTAATACGAAACAAATGCCGCGTTGTAAATCACGCGAGAGAATCCGCGCGCGCCCGTCGCATTCCGGGCTCGCTGAAAATACTTTTAATACCGAAAATATTCATAAGTCCACGAATTATCACAATATACAGTACGCGTGTAGGTCCCCCCGGTTTCAATGCCGTAAGTTGCAAACCTAGTTGCTTAATCGTCATAAGTGCAGCTCGTAAAGTTGTCCGTCTGCAGTCGGGTTGATAGTTCCGTACGGGAAGTTACAAGTTCTCGGCGCGCTTGAAGTACTCGGGGAGACGTATATATTATAATTACGATTTTAATTATACCTCTCGCTAAGCTCTCGCCGAGCGGTTGAAAATATACGCGACGTGAAATATTTTGTAATAAATTCGAAAAGATGCAATTATGCGAGGCGAAACGCTCCTAAGTATTACCACCGTCTATAATGCGTTGCTTCTCGTTATTAAACGCTGGAACGATCCGATTGTGAGCTCCTATTGCGCCCGGGAATGATTTACCGATCGTCCTATTATGGTTTTAATGCTGATCGCCGTCGTAGGAAGGAGATGCGATTGTTGAAAGACGATACGTAATAGTAGTTAATTGGAGAAAAATGTTCGATGATAGAAGTCTGGACGTAGAATCGAATTGAGATGAATTCAACGAACGATTCCGTAAACTGTTCGCATGAGCAGAGAAATGGCATTGTAGTTAGTGAGTCCTAAGAAAATTTTCCCAAACCACTTTTCTAAACAAACCTGCTCCAGAAGAAAATGACATCTAATGTGAACAAAACTTGAATATTTACGCGTTTCTTTGATCCAATAGGGCCACTCTCATAGTATTTTCCTCACTAATTCTGAAATCTGCTTTCCAAATTTGTGTGTCAAGCATAGTTCTTGAGTACTACGGCGTTTATGGTTTTGAAAAACGTACATTTTTCGCCTTTGCTTACAACTAAAAATAGCTTAAATTCTTATTCATTAACGTTTGGGGCCTACTTGCCTTGATAACGCGATTCTACGACATAAATTTCTTCGTAAAATCCCTCATCGTGCTCGTAGCTGACCTCACCTATATAGGTTTTCCGTGGAAAAAAAAATCTAAATGTGACTGAAAAAAATTTATCTTCAGTGACACATTGTAAGCAAGGGCTTCATAACGGTATTGACAATAAATAAATTAAAAATATACATTTATTGCTGACATACACCTAATAATCATTAATGCTATAAGAATTATTACGTAATAAGTAATTGATTAATTCTTTTTTAATTAACGTTAGGTGTTCAGTGTTTTTCAGAGAAGACGGTAAGGCGTTATGTAATTTACAACCCATGAAATAAGTTCCTTTTTGATAAATTTGTCGTTGTATGTTGTGCAGGGAGAAGATATTGTAATGTACGTGTATTGTAATTATGTTGTAATTAACGCAGTACTCAAAATATAAATATCATAACATGTTAATAACTTTTTTTTTTTCTAAAATATTCTTTAGACCATTCTCTGTAGTGTACATTAAATATAATTTTCAAAGCCCTCTTCTGCATGAGGAATACCCGATGGGCCCCAGAAGTCGAGCCCGAATGAATTATTCCATACCGCAGAGAGGAAACGAAATTAATCTGGTAAAACGATAGTATGTATCTAAGTTACATGTATTTCTTAGTTGCTTTAGAGTGTAACAGACTTTCCATAATGATTTACACAGATAATCAATATGTGCATATCGATTTAAATTTTCGCGATTAATTAATCCTAATCCTAAACGAGTCCAAATTGAAAGTCTCGTTATCTACGCAAAACGTATGTATGGGTTTTAATATGTTATGAAAATATACAAATTTCGTCTCATCAGCGTTAACTGCTAACCGATTGGTGTAATCCAGGCGTTGATAGTAGAGAAAACATTTCTGGAGAAATCCACAAGTATATTGATATCGTCATCATACAATATCACCTCTAAATCATCAATTGCATTAGGTAAATGATTAATATATTTCAGAAAAAGGTTTGGATCCAAGATAGAACCTTGAGGTACCCCGATATTTACATTGATAGAGGATGAAAAGCAGTTAACAATTTTTGTACATTTCTTGCTGTCGGAGAGATAGAACACACCACATTGATTTAGTTTGTCAAAGATAATACTGTGGTTAACGAGATGATAGGCCTTCAAAAAATCAATAAACATCCCAAGTGAGGGTTGAGTTTTATCTAAGTTATTATAAATTGTTTGCAGATAGCGAAATAAAGTTGTATTGGTACTCTTATTAGGACAGAACCCGTGTTGACTAGAATACACAATATTATAGGTAAGTAAATACCTTATTAATCGTCTGGGCAAACGGCGGTAATTACGAAATAAGTTACGACAGTCTACATATGCACAGAACTACTCGCATAGAGCACCGATTTATTACTGACTAGAGTGGGGAGTCGGCGATACTGTCGTAACTTATTTCGTAATTTTACGCTGTTACCTCTATTTGCACAGGCTGCTTATTAAATTCTGATCCATTATTGTTTCGTAAATTTGGGCGACAACTCATAATATATTTATAGATCGATAATTAAAAAAATCGTTTCTATCGCCCTTTTTAAATATGGGATAAATAATGGTTAACTTTAATTTTGAGAGGAACATTCCTTTCTTAAACGAAAAGTTTATCAAGTATGTGATTACAGACACGATAAATGGTGCAGAATATTTAACAATGATAGATGAAATATTATCGTAGCAGAAATGTATCTTTTTTTTCTTTTATAGCAACATCGACCTCCTCGCTGGGTACAAATGGGACACAAAAATAATTTGGATATTTTAACAGCCTCAAATATCTATCAACCTGGCAATAATCGACAGTATTAAAAGCATTATTACTTTGCCAGAAATGTGAAACTACGGAGGGAAAATATATTTAGCTAGTTCTGAAGTAATTCTTCCACAAGGTCCTTACAGTTGTCCGCCTTGTTAGTTCCAAGAAAGAACTGGCCTAGTTTCTTGAACGATTCCTATGCAGCTATTTCTTACTCATTTGAGGTGATATCGTACTCAAGATCGTTCTTTAATTGTCGAATTTGAGAGCCGCGCAATATACCTTCTTGGTAGCCATTGTTTTCTTTTCCACAATGATTTTGTCTATCTCTGCTGTCTCACTCGCACAAGTAGCAGCAAAATTTAGTAACAGCATTGATGCCCGGGAGGTACGCTAACTCATTTCTCTCCTTACCTCACTTATCTACTGTGCATAACGGCAAGCCTGAGCTGTCGTCATGCGCAGTACGCATTGGGCAAGGAGCAAAACCTAACCCCAGTTACAATGGAAAACACAATTACGGAAAACTGGACGATTTCTGACAACGGATTCAAAATCACCATCGAAAAATACATAAGTAATATAGTACTCAGCGTCCGAGAAACAAAAACGTTGTTTACCGGCGTAATCGAATAGGTGCTAAAACAGCTATTAACACATTTGTTCCAACCAACGAGCCGATGTATCATTCCATTACCGTATCGGTTAGCGTTTAGGGCTTATTACTACCCCGCGATATACACACATACTTTTTCGTGCAATTACAATATGACAAAATAATTACGGCTGCGTATCGATTGTAGGATATTAAAATACGCGCTCCGGTGCATTATATTAAAACTCGGAATATTTGAACACGACAAGTCAATTAACAATAAAATATAGGCGATGAATTATTAAAAATGTTGTTATCGTTGTAACCGCGATACGAGAGCATACGAGCACGTGTACATACACCTGCGTGCATCCATACGTGCGTAGACACGTAACAGTATGTATGTATGTAGGTATGCGCGCGCGCGTGTGTGTAACGAGTACGTATGTACATTTTGGCAAATTAATTTAGTTTTTATTGCTGTATCCGATTCTGCGGACGAGTTAACAATTGTCATCGCGCGAACGGCGGTCGTGTCAATTATTAAACCGCTTTATTATTGATGAAGTTGTAATTTTGACCTGGGTGCGTATGTGAGTGTATCGTCGCAAGAAGTTTTCACCAAATCAAATATCAGAATAGTATTCCTAAAAGCAGGAATTCACGTGAGGGAAATAAACTGGGCTTAAGATGGATTGTTTCGCTTAAAATTGATGTAAGGTGAGCAACCACTGGGGCCGAGTACAAACGAAGCAACGGTAAAATTTAATGGCAACAGTTGAAATCATCAAACTCTATTTCGGATTAGTTCTTAATTTGAAAGCGAAACAAAGCTTTGATAAAAGTTTCTTGTTCAGTGGTAAACGGCGGTCCTCAATCGGAGATGACGAATAAGGTACAGACAGTGACAAATCAAAACTAGCTTACTAACACCAACCAGAGACAATTCCCTGCGGCACTATTTGATATCGACGTTTCGCTATCCATACCTTCAGCTTCTTCAGGAATATTGGAACAATTCAAGACACATAGAGCAAATCTCCAAAGAAAAGACGCTGTCGTGGATACTTAGACGCCAATATTGTATCAGCACCAATTAACACGGTCATCGTCGGTCATTTTCTTAAACGGCTTCTTCGTTTGCAAAAGTTGACTTGGTCCCTCATAGATCCACACGAAGATCGAAAAGGATGATGAAGATGCAGTCGTATTTGCTAATATCCTATTAACAGTGCTTTGCTTCCCGTGCATTGGCAACAATTTGATTCCCGATTGTATAGGCACCTTGTGCTTAAAAGCTATACACTAGCTCCAAACTAACGAATGTTAATACTAAGACATTCAGGAAATTTTAAATATTCGCACAAGCGCTTGATTGATTTGTGAATAGTACTAACAAGAATAATCTCCAATTAAAACTAGACAGTCAAAACTCTACCAGAATGAGCGCTAAACTTCATTTGCAACAATAGTCATCCCCACGAACTTTGACAGAATCGAACAACGACGGTAACTTCTTGTCCAACCTATTTCAGAGATTGGATTCTATTTGGGACGAATATTCTCCACTTAAAATGGCTTTAATCCAATTAATGTCCTAGTACCACAAGCACTAAACTATACTGACACGAGAAACAGATAAACGAAAGACCAATGAATATGTGGAAAATACGATAAACGAATAAATGCAAGGAGTCTGGTGTAGATCCTGGTATACAATAAATATAGCTGGAAAGAGAAGAAAATTGCTGGTAACATGCAAAACAAGCATTTTGCAAGAATCCTGTACCAAAATGGATGCGCTATTGGGAGAAGGAGATAGAAAAAGTTACTGACCTCTATAGCGAAGTGATTTGGGTGTTGCTTCTGCTCTAGGATAGATTATCACTAAGGTTCGACAAACGCGCGCCTTGTTCGCTGAAAAACAGACTATATGCAGCGAACAAGACACGCATTTGTCGAAAGAAGGCGTTAGACCTATAAGAGTTTGATATATGTCTGCTACCCCGTGTCTGTTTCGCCGATGGGCGTGGAATTTGAAAAAGACTCGTTTGATCCCCCTCGTATAAAAGCGTTATAAATTAACAAAAGATTCCCGCATGACATCGTCTTACAGAAAGAACCATAACTACCGATAAGAACTTGGTTCTACTTGGCCGCATACATTACTATATCCTCGCTTTTCCAATTGTAAAAGCCATTTCAAAATGTTATGGATGACTGTCTTCATAGTTGAGACAAACGGAGAAGATTTGTGCAAACTCTTTTAGCCAACTGGGCAGTCTACGTACGTGCAGATCAACTGGTCTTGCTACCGTCAGATATTTTCCACCTGAGACAAAAGCCCAGCATAATGAGCGGTTGACTTCAAGGGTTAAGAGATCATTTCTTTCCTAACCAATGTTAAAATCTTGAGTCTCGTTATAAAATCGAAAGAAAGCCGTTATCGACTGAGATCACAGATACACTTTGTTGGATCAATATGGGAATATTTCATTTAGATGAGTGTCCCAAGACACGGTGGCCATGATTGATGAAAACGTGAAATTAATACTGCAAATGCACACATATGTATTTGTACATATATCCTTGCTCTTAACGCGACTTATATCATAATCACAATCCTCGCAATCGTTGGTAGAACAAGATACAATCTAATTTTTAACAATCATCGCGCTCTTTGTTTACATTCATCAGCGTCGACGAATAAGGCATCGTCGTACGCCGCCTCCGCGCGCCCGTTACTCAAATTAGTCATGTACATAAGTCTCGGGGTCGCCGTTTAGATTATTATTGCAATTATCTTCTTACGATTTTCACGGCTATTTAAGATTTTCCCCGACAACGCGCTTCGTTACGGCTTGATTTATTCGACGTCCGCACGAATTTTTCACGCTTATTTTATTAATGCACGAACGCAATTTCGATCCGACTTCTCTCTGTTTCTCTTTAGGAGTCGGTCGTCTCTCGTTGTTAACAGTATGGGATGCCACTCATTTGTCATGAGATCGTAGATCTTTCCACACGTGGAGGATATTACTACGTGAGAATTAGTTGGGTGTGTGTTTGTAAAAAGATGCGCATACGTAGATATGCGTGTACTATCCGGTGGATATCTTGTAGACGCGTAATTAAAAGAATTTGTAATTAAGTAAGGAGAGGTATCTGACGGGAAAAATGAAGATTTCCTTAATACAAATCTTTCTCTTAATTAGAAAAAGTGACGTAATATGAAATTAAATAATTTTCATGGGTTTGTTATGAAATAATAATAAGATTGGTTTGGGAAATTACTAAATGCGGATTTCTTTTAAGTAAATAAAAGGCAACTTTCTGAAAAAAAGGAGTAATTTTATTTAGTAATGTCAATCATCGATCTTTTACCACGCGTAGCGACGTAATTGTGACTAGGCCCATAAAATTTCTAGTGTTTATTTCATAATCGATGGAGATTGGGTACAAGAGCGCATTGCGAATTACACACGATGAACAAAACCAACGAACGCATTCTTTCCATAAACAAACAGACGAAGATCTGATATCTACGCTTATATAATAAAAAAGTGTCTAGTCCCCGTTGAGAGGAGGCAAGCTTTCAACTTGTTTTCCTCTCGATGTTCTGCGTGTCAGCTCAAAACGGCCTAACGTTTCCACGGTTTGTTACCAAGCATTCCTCGTTGAAATGCCCACCCCGAACCCAAAACGGATCTTCAACGCGCGGAGGTGTCACGAAGTTATCACGACGCACAGTTTCTAAATGTTCACTAAACATATTCACGCAATTTGTATACTCGCGCCAATCGTCGCTACACAAACACGACTGTTTTTCCACGAATTGCTCAATTTCTCTTCCAATGTCGTCGCCGTTCGATCTGCCATAAGTACCGGGAAAACGTTCTTAGCAATGCGACTTATACCTCTGAGCACCCAAATCGATTCGTTCCCCACCCTAGTAAGTCTCCCCGGTTATACTGCGATCATCCTCAGACACCCCCGAGCCTACCCTACCTATTCAACCCGCGACCAGTTTGTTCTCCGCGAATTTCCTTAATTTTGCGGCAAAGCGATTTCAATTCCAAAATAAAATCTCATATCGGCTTGCTTACTGGCAGTTTACAATAAATTTTAATTTCAAGATTACAACGCGTAGTGCAGCAAGCATGGGGATTTACGGAATATTCCTGCTTCTTCTGGACGAAGCAAGTACAGAGATTTTATGTGTTACTTATTGTAAAGTAGACAACGGTATAAGTAATCTTTAAAACCATTTATCGACCCACCATTTTATTAACAACAAACACCAAAGAACTACCATACATTCGCCTAAAAGCCCATAATTCTCGAATCTAGGAAAAATAAAACTGAGTGACATTACACGGATCTAGGAACGCATTAATCAAACGAGATTAAAACATAATCTTGGCACTCGCTACAGGTGCACGTATGACATACATACATAAATTTATTATTATGCAAACACCGCTCATTATTACGATATCTATAACGCCACATTTAAAAAAGGAGAAAACGTCGTATTCTTTATTTCGTTCGCCAGGAAATACTGCGCAAGAAAACTTTTTAATTTCGAATGTAAGTACCTAGAAACGGTTGTACATACCATTGCGATCAAAATCTGAATTTATACGTTCGTTTCGAACAAGGCATTAGTTAGATGTCAGATATTATTTCCCGAAGAACTCCGACCTCCGGCTATACTTTTGATCTAGCCTACATTCATAAATCCGTCGCCTCGAGCCTTCCCTATAAAGTCACTAAACGATATTTAGGAACTAAGGTTGCATAATAGCCGCGTGGCAATTTACGCTTTAAATGTTAACGCTATAGTAGTCCACGTCGCAAATGTCAATACCGTTTCCTTTTAAAACTTCAATAGGAAGGAAATTGTGTTACACATACTTCAATGCTACGTCATTTCCGTTACAAGTGAGAATTGGGTGTAAAAGAGTTAAGAGGACGTAGCAAAATGGAAATACATACGGACGAAAGAATATTCCCCCTCCCCCAAATTCTTATTTTCCTTTCATTTCCTTGTTTACCCCAAAAATATTCGTTACAGAAATGAGATGAAAGAGTTATATTCTTGTGTTTTCTCTTCGTTCTAAATGAAATGCGAAAAGATAAAAAGAATCGACCTAAAGCGGGGGAATGAGAACGAGGGGACTGGATTCAGGAAACTGAGTTGTCTTTGAAAGGTATCTTTGTAAAAGGATTCTTGCTTTGTAATTTTAATTTTATTTATTAAATTTTATTTTTCGCCGTAAGCAAGCGCATTTGCTTTGTTTACAGCTGTATTAAAAAGGTAAAAGCTACACTTAACAGGACTGTATCTGACGTTGAAGCCTCAATTTGAAAAAATGTGGATATGAAGTGCAGCTAGAACTTAAATTTTTGTTTTCGAAGGGAAACCAGATACAATTGTAGATGCTTTAATTTTTGCTAAAGTTTGAGTCAGTACGTTTTCAAAATTTGGACAAATTTGGCTGTAGTTCTGCGTACACATGCATTTCAAGGAGTAACATACGTAGTTGTGCTTGAAATATCTAAATTCCGTAAGCAAAATCTCTAAAAGTTAGGCCCGGAATTTAATCCAAATTGTCAGAACTATGTGTAACCAAAAAAAGAAATTCAGACATCGTAAATTGATATTTTGAAGGCGGTAGAACACGATTTTGTATTATAAATTCAAATGGCTCTAATTCCGTAAGCTCGGAAGGTAAATTTAGTGCATTTTCACAGTTCTTCAAGCTTTGCTCACCTTCAAATATGAAGGTATTAATATTTCTGACCTAAAACCATTAAATTTATATCGTGCTCGCAAGGAGCTGGTCTGGCGTGTAATACGAAGCACCACTTCGAGTTTGGCCGTAATATGTGAGAGTTCGTTAGCTCTCAATTAAACTAATTTTACCAGTTCATTCTCTCCTAAGGATTTCATCCCACTATCAGGCTAAGTTTGTCCAATTATTTTTTCTTAAAAGCGATTTGCTGAATTTGTCATACCGAAGAAGGTCACAAGTCCCATTTGGGCTATAGGGCCACGGGAAGGAAGAAGAGTACAACCAACTAAATCAAAAAGGATGCCATTTCAAGAGTCTCTTAGCAGTACGAATTTGGTAGATATGTTGTACATGCACGTTTCCCAAAGACCATAATCACTTTTGACGTTTCAATCTAACAAAATATTAATCGTAAAAGTAATGTAGGACTCCGTACGCCAAAATCCATTCTAAATAGTGCCGAAAACGGAAAGTGAAAAATACGGTTGAAAATATCAAATTGCAAATTAAATTAAAACTAACATATTTCCAAGACCTTCATTAGACTTTGAAAAATACTTCTAAGGAATATATTGTATTGAAGACCAAACTGAAGTCATTCTAATTTCTCCAAAACTTTCTGGAAATAGACCCTGGGCTCAGAAATTCACTAGAGGGTGTGTTGTATATTAAAACCAAATTTTCTATTAAAAATTCTTCTAAAGATATCGTGCTCTTTATCGAAATAAAATTGATAAAATTTTGCAAAGTCTTGTAAGAACTGCGCGCAAAACGCTTTCGAGGATATCGTGTTCTAAATCAAACTAAGCATATAACTTTCTGTTAAAAAATCTTTGTAAGAATGTAACATTTTTCTGGAAATAAACGTTGGGTTCAAAAATTCATTGGAGGATGTGTGATAGATTAAGAAAAAAAAATGTTTTTCCAGCAATATACCTTAGATTTCCTATTAAAAATGCTTGTAAGAATGTCGTGTCGTAGATCAAATGATTATTATTTAAATTTCACAAAATTTTGGCAGAATTTCGTGAAAAATGCTTCTGAGAGTGTGTTGTAAATCAAACTTAAACTAATATTTATCCAAAATTTTCGAAGGGTAAGCATTAGAATTTCTGCTAACAAAACGCTTCCAAGGATGTCATAGTGTTAACCAAAATAAAGCTATTGGAATTTCCCCGTAATTTTCTGGAGATAAATATTGGACTTCGCCTCGAAAATTGGTTTGAAGATGTCCCCTTGTCGATCGAATTTTTTCAAACATTTCAAGGAATATATCTTCGGCTTCCAGTAAAAAATTTCATTTGAGAATGAGAAAGCAAGATTATTTCAATTTTGCAAAGTTTTCTAAGGATATTAGAGAAAGATATCGTGTTCGCTTTCTCCAAAATTGTCTTGACTTTGGACTTTGTGTTGGAAATTCATGTTTGAAAGATATCGACATTTCTACAGAAATTGACGTTGAGTTTTCTGTTGAAGTCTCGTTTGAAGATATCATGTTATAGCTCAAACTAGAACTATTGGAATTTTGCAAAATACCGGAGGAACTGTTGTAAAGAATGCTTCTCAGAATATAGTGTTATAGGTAACATAGATAGAGAAATTAACAAATCTTATAAATAATCGAGGTTTCAACTCAGAGTCAACCGTCACCCAATATTTAGCGCACAATTCCCGAAAGTTAGATTTTTTGTAAAAGTTTCAGGGGATGAATTTTGTATAAATTGCTAATAGTGTCAACACTAGTACTTAGTCGGCCTACTTATGGTTTCGCACACATAAAATACATTTTCATGGTCTAAATTAGAGAAATATTACGCCTTTAAGATATGTCTTAAAGCGGTCAAAATCAATTCCAGGATGTGCAAATATTCAAAGCTGTTCCTGAAGGAGATTTTGGTTAATGTAATTCAAACTATTACTGAGGCTGTTGTTTTACAATTGAGACATAGAAGTCTTTTACCTTATAGGAGGCTATAGTCAAGCAAAAAAGGGGATATTAGATATCTTTGTGTGTATTTCCTTTCACAATGACCTTCAATTTATTTCCATTATCGGTATTCATTATAGATGTACAGTAACATGATAATAACTAAGGTTCGACAAATGAGTGCATGATAATTTGTGTAAACTGGACTGACTGGTTTACATTACTTTATGATAACTTACCACGCACTCGTTTGTTGTCGAACCGTAATAGTACATCTTTTAATAATCTATCGTTAGATGCTAAATAATAAGCTCGGAAATATTCCCCATGACTTTTTTGTTTCTAGTCACAAGCACGTTACAAACCCCCATATCTACGTCTCTCATTAATTCTTAAATTTTTACCTTCCATCCTACACGAACGAAACGGGGGAGAAAAAGAGAAACGCCGAGTACATAAACACGTAACAAAGATTCACGCAAACATATGTAAATAGTTTAAAAAAGCATCGAGCGGCGTCCGTCGGCGGCGTTAAACTGCGTTGGGTGGTCTTGCTCGGCTAGTTTGTATAGCGTTTTATCCCGCTTTTTACCGCCGTCGATTTTTTCGTGCCGTTCGCGCGTTTAATGAGGCTTTTGTTGCTTGGTCCGGCGTCGGACGCCGCCGGCCGACGTGTTAATCAAATAAGTATCCGAGTCTCGTCTCGCCAAGGATTACCGTACGGACACGTTTCGGAGTCTAATGCTTTAATAATCGAGACGGATGTAATTTATACATATTACATAACGAAATGAGGAAAGACAAGAACACAGAGAGAGAGAGGATGGTTAACGTGGAAATTCGCCTCTTGTTTAGGCTTCAAGAGGAACTATCGGGGTGTATCAAGTCATGAGAATGTGAAAATGCGGAAGTACATACTTCATGTAATACGTATAAAAGAATTTGTGAGCATAAAATGGAGGCATACTAGTAGTGTTAGAAGAAAATATTCTTTGAACTTCCACCTTATAACTCCAGAAGAAAGTAGTTGGAGAGAAATGGAGATTATGAGATGAAAGCTTTCGGGGATGTGCTTTCATTAATTTTGAGACGATGGTATAGCGAGGGAAAAGCAATTAGGTGTAAGACTTGGACATTTTAAGGCGTTGTATCGAGTGACAGGAGAAGTTTCCGAAACTTCCAGAAATCCCAACTCCGGAAAAAATACTTTAAAGTCTTTAGGGTTTGGCGTTTGACAACGATGAAATGCAACACCGATGGCCTGCGTTCAAAACTGAACCGTTGAAAATAGAGTTCCGGCGTTTATTGCGATTAAGGGTTGGTTTTCAAGTATCTGATGTTCACCACATCATCACAAGTGATTCCAGAATGGATTTGTGCGCAGAAACCGGGTGTAAGAACGAAGATACGTGGTCCTTGACACACCGCTTTTCAAAGCATGCTCCTCGATGGGATGTTTAGTGCCTTATCGTTGTTATTAGGGTAAGTCAAAGAAAAATTATTCAATACTATTTTCTTACCACTACCATTTTAGTGCTGGAGTGATATGGGGATTATGGAAGGAAGTTTTTCGGGGAGAGCTTCCATTACTTTTAAGGCTTATTACCTTTTGTGACGTAGAGACGATGGCGGAGCGGGCGAAAAGATATTAGATGCAAGATTTGGACAGTCTAAGATGTTGGATCGAGTACTAGGAGATCTTCAGAAGCTTGTAGATTCCGAAAACCTCAATTCTGGAGAAAATACTTTAAACTCCTTAGACTTTGGCGTTTGGCTACGATCATAGGCGATGATACTGATGGCCTGCGTCCAAATTGAATAACCGAGTTTATTCTGAACAAGGGGTGGTAGTAATGTGATTGTCTAATGCGTGATACTCACCACATCATTACGTATCATTCCAGAATAGATTTGTGCACAGAAACCGGGTGTAGGAGTGAAGATACGTGGTCCTTGACACTCAGCGTTGTACGCCATGTTCCTTCATAGGGTGTTTAATGCCTCACCTTTGCTATTAGGGCAAGTCACAAGAAAATTATTCATTACTATTTTCTCAACATTAGCATTTTAGAGGCTGAGAGACATGAAGATTTTGAAAGGAAGTTTTTAGGGGGTGTCCTTTCAGTAAATTTTTAGGCTTATTACCTTTTCTCACGTAGAGACGATGGTACAGTGGGCGAAAGGCATTTAGATAATGACAATACTAATAATAATAGTAGTAGTAATAACAATATTACTCTTTATACCTATCGACTCATGAAGAGTATGGGAAACGACAACAATGCAAAATCACATACTATACATAATAATATACAAAACTACTAAAAGAACACCAAAACACTAATAAAATGAACATTACAATATATAATTGCAAACCTCAGTTACCAAGTAGAGGCATTTTCCAATTAGCAATTTCTGAGTTGTATCCTTGAATTTATCAATTGACTTTGTCTTAACAGTATTTGGCAAATTTATTATATAATTTAACTGCCAAGTACTGAGGACTTTTTTTGGTAAAACCAAGCCTATGCCTAGGAATCTCCAGTGTGCAGTAAATATTTTCTATTTATCTCTCCAATTACGCGAAGAATCAAGCGTCAACCCTAAAAATTTGGAATCGTCCACCTGAGCAATACTACATTGATCGTCCCCTAACTAGATGAGATTGATCTTTACTATCGAAGATGCCATAAATGCAATGAACACATTTTTGCTATTATTCAAGACAAGATTGTCGTTAGTAAAATAATTGCTTAATACACTTAAAGTATTAGATAGAACTAGATCCGTGTTTTTAGCGAAGCAAAATGTAGATAGTCAAGCGTTAAAAATTGAATACCTGCCTTTATCGCGAACAAGCGTTGGTAGTAATGGGACTGTGTAGTACGTGATCATTCCAGAATAGATTGGGGCGCGGAAACCGGGTGTGAGACCGAAGATACGGGGCCCTTGACGCCCGGCTTTGCAGGCCGTGCTCCTTTCATGGGGTATGTCTTGCCTCACCGTTGTTATTAGGGTAAGTCAGAAGAAAATTGCATGTTACCATTTTTTTATCACTGGCATTTTAGAGGACTGTATTTCGATTGCATTCCAATCAGAATTTCCGAGCATTCTTGCGTTAATAAGATCGCGATATCCTTTCTAACCTAACAACGCGTCGTTTCAGTCAACCAGAAAGAAGTCTATGATTAAGAAGTATCTCCGCTTAACCCTCATCAACGCGTATAATGTGTATTTGTCGTCGCACAGATATTGGAGAACGAAATTGTGAAAAGGACGCAGGAATTCAAAGGAAAATATTCAAAACCCATCCTTTCTTCTTTTCCTCGTCCTTCTTTTGCGCGAAACGTTCAAACTCAATCCGATTTAATGAGAAAAGCGAAGTGGTAATTTCGATTACAATAACTTTTATTTAACGTACAAGCACACTTTCGAAGAATAAACTCGCTGGAATATCCCTTTCCTTTGACGTTATCTTGTCGCGTCTGCAACAGGAACGAGGCTGTGATGCATTCATACCGGTGGCGACGGCGGCGGCGTGCATGTAAATACCAATGGAATCCTTTTCCCATTGCTCGCGGCATCCAAGCATCGCGCATTCAATATTTGCACATTAAAATACTTTCTTTCATGACATTAATTAAATGAATTTCCATTGAAGTATATGACATTGCAAATGTAACTTCTGGCTCGACTGCCGCGATTCCGCCGTCTCCGTCCTCTCCGGTTGGTGGTGGTTCGTTGCCTTGCTCGAGTTGGTTGGTTGGTCGACTGTGGCGCGCACACACGTACATTATCTACATCTCCGTCAGCTCTCCCGGTAGAATGATGCGTTTTCAAGAGCAATCGAGAATTACGTTTCTTCATTGTTATGTGCATATGAAGGACTTCGGGACGACGACGACGACGACGATGAAACGTTACGTTAAACCAAACTCTTCGCTCTCCAATTCTCCGCTTCTACCGTCTCTCCGCGCGCTCGCCGCCTCTTCCCATCCTTCCCTTTTCTCTCAATATATCTCACCGTATGCGGGAATACTAATCAAATCTGATTTATTTGAACGGGAAAAATGTAAAAGGTTTTTATAATGAAGTGCTTTCTACACGTCGCGTTATATTCTCGTTCCGCTCTTGTTCATTGAATATGATTGTGCGCCGGGCAGAAAGCGCTGTTGTCGATTCGCATTACGCGTTGCGGTGAAAATATCGAAAAAATTTAGTTCGCCATCCAGAAAGAAATATGTGCATGCTTTGTTGCTTATAGTTCGACTTCGTTTGACGTCACTCTTTTATCAAATCCTAACTGTAATTCTTAGCTTACATCTGTGAATTATCACGCATTTACGAAATAATGCCTATGCGTATATGCATCGTTGGTTCTACTAAGGAATTCAATAGATGCCATTAACTTTCGGATGATATATTCCGAAATTAATTAGTTACAATGTGCACCCAGAGTCAATCGATTTTTCTTTTTGAAGTGAATACTTCTTAAGAAACACCAGACCAGCTAGAACGTAACGCGTAAGCGTAAGAACGTAAGCGTTAGATTTCGAGGGAGAGAGAGTATGACGTGCGGTTAACGTTAAACCATAATAGGTGCTGCGCTCGGAAATACACAAACATAAAAAAAGGACAAAATAATTTTACATAATTTATACATAAAATATTCGAAAAGATTCTCTACAACCGAATCCTGCTGATTTCCAAATCAACAAAACACACGTGGAACGAAAACGCAGTGACCTCCAAGTAAAATATACGACAATTAATGGGTATTCACTTCAGACGTGCGTAAACCACACACACCAATTTTTCTATTTTCTTTGAGCGATTTTTCCTTGAGACCAAAGGTAACTTTTTAATGCAACCATCGAAGATCTTTGAATGTTCTTTTGAGACCTATCAAATTGCGCCACCGACCGAATACAACTCCCGATACTAAGTTTAGCCCTAAAACATTTTCAAACCTTATCCATAAAAAAAAATCTCTGTATTTCCTTCAGACGATTTGTACTTCAGACTATAGACAGCTTCCTAGGTTAGTTATACGAGCGGCGCCTTTCATGTTTTCACAAACGACCACTTATTATTATTGAGATGTGTCGTTACCACCAAAATTTGACATTTGTTATTAAACCCTGTGGAAGACTTCAAAAACCAAACTTGTTAGACATCAACTTCAGAGTAGTTTTAACGCATGCAAAAGTATGTAACGTTCCAAAAATTGTTTTCTTCCCAATTTTTGTAATAATTTAGAAGGCATCCCTCGTGGATGATTTATACTTGGTATCATAGATAACTTATTAGGTTACCTATCTTATACCTCTCAATTTTTTGTTATGTTGCTGATACTGGAGACGATAGGCGGACAGCTTCTTTGTGAAACGATCATCCTTCTTCTTCTTATCCGCATGAATTCCCATATCACCCAGCGCCATATTATATTTTATATATCTAATATCACTTTTTTACTTTTTCCATTTTATCTGCCTTTAATTCATTGTTTACATTCTTACTATGGTATTTCCATGCCTACATATGTGCTAGTTCCTCTCAAACGATCTTCCAAATTTCTTATGAGTGATCTGTACTTGAGAACATGGTTAGTACCGTTGTCCAGTTTTTAACATCTTTGGGGGTACATTGGGAGTCGTAAGTAGCCTCTTTGTCTAGCCATGGATGATCTTTCGAATTTTCTTTTGACGATGTTTACATGTCGTTTCAACGATATCTACTCAACACCATAGGCAAATGCGAACGTGACACATGCATGTTAAACCTGAAAACTCTAAAGACCATCGAAGTATGAGAAAGAAACATGTTGCGAAAAATATATGGACGACCATAGACAGACAAAGCGTACGAAACATTTTAGGATTAAACTTACATCCAGATCTAATACTAATATTATAATAACAATCGTTAGTGTCCTATCCCATTTATCCTTCCTCTACGTATGCTTTCATATTGTAGGATATCTTTATATAAATTATAGATGTCAGGATTGTTTGAACCTTATTCTCGTGCTTAACTCTCACGAATGTAACAATGTCCCGATCTCTATCATTACGTGCTTCTTAATTTCGTCAAAAGGTAAATCCAGTTCCTTACAATATTTAACCCTTTTCATGGAAGTATACACTCACATTTTCTGTACTAGATTGTATTCATCCCTCCCATCCTTTTCTAGTACACCGTAGTATTCGTATGTTGACAAAGGATTTCTTGAAGCTACGTTTAAGGTCGTACTAATTCTCAGATTTCATCGTGCCTTAACATTAGCCAATGATTAGCAACTCCAGCCATATGCATTCTAACAGTCTCAATAAGAATGCATCAGATCACTTGTCATTCTCTAACCACATTTTTGTTAGTGTTCACCCCGCTTCTTAAAAAAAATTATTTATGATCTTGAGGAGTTCTAGGGTAATGCTATACCTTTGGATTGAAGGGAATGTAGGCTATAATATTCGAAACGTGGTAGCGTTTTATTTTACCAAGGCGTTTATTGTCGACATCATATTTTCTCTGTTGCCATCCCTGTAGTTACTTTCCAGTGTCACCTCCATTGACCCCACTTTCATTAAAACTCCTAGTACTCAAATTACGTCCTGCAATGCCGTCGCTCGTATTATATTTTCTTCTGGGTTTGTCCTACTACTTCTGCGATTTCATCCATTTTGTTATCCACAATTTACTCACCATCAATCTATGGTTCCCTGCTGCTCCAATCCCTTGCAGACGAAAAATGTAAGCTTCCTTCTCCTTTCAAACTATTTATTCTCGTTCCGTTTCTCGTGCAAATACATACTTTCTTTCTTTCCGCCATCTTACCTTCTGCGATTATAAATGAAGCGAATGTTATCGTATTATTGACTCGAATCGAGCAATTGGTAAACATTAAAGTAGCAAAAATTATGTAAGGGGAAGAAACTAAACAAGAAACAATTGTAATTACGATGATACGCAACAATTCGCCGGCTTATTCCCCGCGTTAATAACTACCCAAGCCGCTATCGCCCATAACCTCTTTAGAATTGAGTTTCTGACAAGTTTCTGTATCAGGCATTTACGATTACAAATTACTTTGAAAAAGGCACTTGCAAGTTATCAGTCGAATCACGACGTGACACCTAGTGTAATTGATAAGGACAAAGCCCAAAATTTGCTAACCTAAGGTAGCAACCTTAAAATTTCTCTAGATTTACTTCATTTTTAGCGAAAAGGAGGACGTTCAAATTAAAGTCACTTACTCTCGACGACGAAACCAAAATCGAATTCCGAAGACGCCTTAACGAGGAGAAAGAAGTTTTTAAATCGAAAATCAAAAGCGAGAAAAAGGTACCGATTTCGGCAGGGAAAACATTCTCAATATGAAAATGTCCCAAACCAGATTTTAGCCCCTCGCCGTCCTTGCGAAACGATGCAATGTAATCTCAGAAACAGATTTTTACATATCGCAACAAAATTCGCGAACGCAAGAACGTGACGATGCAACGTCATCGTTGCTTTACCCGCACACACACGCACGCTTAAATCGCACAATGCAGACCCAGCTACCGTGCCAGATCCGCCGTCGCAGAGGAAACTCATTTTAATTACAAAGATTAAAAAATCGCTTAGGACGCGATGAAAGAGACAAAGACCTCGAGGCTGATGATATACGGCGACTATATGCAAATCGGTGAATAATTCTTACCTATGAGGCTACCAGATAACTCTTATAAATATGGGCGTCTTTCAGCTCGGAACGGATACGAAGAACGTACTCGGACGCGGTACGCGAAGTTGATGTAAATGAAGTGAGCGCTCGCCAGCTAGCACACGGGAGCATGGTGGTACTTACACGTACAGGAACTAATTTATCTCGCTGTTTTTACACCCCGTGAACGCGACTCTCGTCGCGGCCGATGCTTATTTCGTGATATATCGAAGGGGTAATTAGCGACTGCTAACGTCGGCGCTTTTCGTTCTCTAACTTAAAACGGAACAGTACACCCAACGAAGGAGGAGAAACTGTTGGTTGCATAAAATACGTGCAAGTTATTTTGTGTACATACATCGGCAAAATTATCGACGGGGGCTTTCCCGTCGTCTGGCCTTCTCTTTTTCGTTACGGGCTTCTGACGTTTTAAGTGCTCCTTATTTATTGCTCCCGCGTCTAATTCTCACATATGTTAAGATCTTTATCGACGCTCCCTCTCTCCGACTGGAATCCTGCCCGTTTCGTGTTTCCTCTTTTTTCCTTCTTTTTCCGACGCGTTAGACACGTACGTAATAATCTAACGAGCAGTTGTAGCACACGTTCGCCACGTTGAAGGAGATGATTTATTGAAAGGGAACTTGTGAACGTAAACGCGAAGATTCTGATGTGTGTCCCGTGTTTTGAGGCAGAGATTAGTAACAAGTAACGTGCTTCCTTTGTGAAACTAATTACTACAAAGTTTTTCTTTCCAAGATTATGAAGAGGTCGAGGACAGAGCCCGAGGCGAACAAAAGTCAGGAGGAAGTGATGATGAGTAATTGATATGAAATTTATTGTCAACAATTCGGAAATGACGTCAGTGATCTGCAAAACCGTTCTCTTTGCCTTACAAGAGGAAATAAAAGTTTTAAAAGATACGCCTGCTGTTGGGGTGGAAACGGACAACAAATCTTCGTTGAAGACTGAGGGAATTAATCGGGAGGTTCAAGAACGTGAGCATCGCAAGGTGTAATGTTGTCGTCTACGTGGTTATCGAAACTCATCCGACCAAAGCAGAATAAACAAGCTTGATGAAACTATTTTGGGAGAGATTTTTAGTAATCGCAGTTGCGGAATTAGAGTTTGAACACTTTAGATTAAGAAATTGTTTGTACATAATTTGCTACAAAACGGTAATATCTCAGATTTTCTTCTACCGACGCATTTGTAAGAATAAACTACGTCAATGGCGATCACTAGAATAGATAGACGAGGTCGTTTTTAGTCGGAAATTTTGAATTTTGTGAAAGGGTAATTTTAAACGATGGCAGAAAGTCGACCATAACCTGTGCAGGCATGACGTTAGCGCAAGTTCTCTTTCATCACAACGTTTATCAAATCGAATTGCGTTAAAACAGGGTTCTTGTTTCATTATAAAATGCGAATTTTGGAAGGTTCGATGTTCGATGGCAACAAAAGATCGCTCAGAACTTACGAAAGAAGAGCGTGATTTTGAAATCTCTTCAATCGGCATGTTTGTGAGATCAAGTTGGGTTATTGGATGATCAACAGAATTGCTCACTAGCGCCAACGTGCAGTGGCTGCGTTCGATACATTCTTCAGTATAACTGCGAATCTCAACCAGATCTGTTGTGTATACATGTACGCTGCCGTAAATACTATTTCGTAACTTATTTAAAAAATATTGCCTACGTCGCGGAAACGACCAATGTTTTGTTTTATGTATAAAGTTTAACGCGCCCGCCACTGGCGTACACGCCGCGCGTTGCTGCGCCCCCAGAAGAAAGGAAATTAAAGGAAACTCGTTATGATAACATTTAATTTACATTGTGTCATTTTTATTGAAACTTAACATTAGTCATTATTTACATTCAATTGAATTGAATTTGTTTGTTACACGCGCGTCACCTATCGCAGGATATATATACTATGCCAAAAACATTTAACCACGCGCGCCACCTATCGCAGGATCAGTATTACACGTATGGAAATTCATGGCGTTTCCTTTTTGGAAAACGTTGATTAAATAAATTGACTTGGAATTCGTTGATGCCACTATGCCAGCAATCTTCGCGAGGGTGCACTCAACAACTTCCGAAAGTTTAATGGCGATCGGACGAATGGTATAGTAATGCATAAAGGACACACAGGCATACATTGGTTTATATATATATGTATATATATACATATAGATTCAACAAAGTTGAGATTTGTTAGGTTGGAGGAAACGCCTCTTAAAATATTTACCTCAACTGCAAAAAAAAATAATTCCTTTTTTTGTTAATTATTTGTGATTAAAGTACGTTGGTACTTTAACCGTTCATAATCCACATATTTGCCCATTCCCGCTAGTTACAAATGGCGACTCCTTGCCTACTGAACCAAGACCACATAGACGACGTTTCGGATGAGACAACAAACAGCTCCGAACCCCACACAACGTTCCCTCCTTGTACGCGGCCTCAATTTCTCTTCCTTCTTTTCCCCCTATCCTGCCAGCGACATACACACACATACGTATGTGACGACGATTCGCGCGTGTGAGCGTGGCAAGATACGTACGCGCGCAAAGGATAATAGCTACTCCTAATTTTCGCTGAAAGTCGCCTACTTTCAGGATAATTGCGGCAAAGTGTGGGAAACCGATGCCTGGCGTCGCGGCCGGAACGGAAACGTCGTCGGCCGGGTTGCGAGCCGGAGAAATTGGAACGCCTGTTTGCTTTCGCGTGAAGAAAATGAGAAAAAAAGGAAGGCGACAGACTATGTTCGCATGCGGCGTGATTAGAAGCGTCTATTTTTAGAGTTTGAAGATCTGCGTTCCTTCAAGGTTGCCTTCCAGAAGGCGAAATATCTTGAAGTACAATCCGTGTATGAAGGGAAAAAATGGTATATATTTTTTTCATTTTCGTGTGAGAATTTCGCCCTTTTCTGATTGAATTGAAAATTAGCGGAGTACCAGTAATCTTTTGTATTTACCAATCCAAGCAAGAATAAACTAGCTAGCAGTGAAGACGAGTTTGTGGGTCTCCAATTTAAAATCCAACATGGAAACTCTAGGCCACTACGTTCTTGGACGCTACCCGCAAGAACTCTGCCCGAACGTAGAATGGACAGAGGTGAAGCACACTGCCGTGCGGTACTCCTTCTTCGATTTGCATGCAATGTTGCTTGTTCTTCATGATACGGTGCAAAGAAATGTCGATTTTCCAGATTGGGCTTTAGTATCAGATGGTGGTTAAGAAAAAGGATTTTCCTTAGCTTCAATAGGAGACCCCTACGCCAGATCTTGTCGAATTAGATAAAATGTAAACAATTACTTGGTGTTTTTTAAATGATGCTAAAATCTTGAGAAACTTTTGGAAAAATGTTTTTTCTAAGAGAATTTATTTAGGAATAAACTGATCTCATTCTGTTCTCAAAGGAATTTGAAGAAAACCAAACTAAAAGCGAATCAATTTTAATTGAAAAGTACCATTTTTCTCTAGGTGTGGCCACGTAAAAGCGCTATAACAAAGCGTAAAAATTTCATCGTTTCTTGGCGAAGCTTCCACCAAAAAGCGAGGATAACACCTAAGGCACCATAATAGCATTTATATACGAACGACTTAATCCCCAACCAAACCGGATCTTGAAGATCACCTGATGTAATTATCAGCAAATCGATAATTAAACAGCGGTACTTAAGACACTTTACGACGCCATTTAAGCAGCGAGTTAGGAATCTTCGAAATTACCGAACACATGCGGACTATACTACCGGTCGCGTATTCCCCCTATTCGCCCGACAGACATGACGTTTCGCCTAATTAAATACAAACTCAGTCGACGTTCCGTAAATACGCGATCGTCGATTTGATTTATTATATTTACACATTCGTCATCATCAATTCCTCTCTCCACGGTCCTGCGAGACTGGCGGAAAACGCGAATGTGCGTGTGACGGGTCGCACACGTGCCGCCATCCGCACACGGCAAATTAATAAGTTCGAACGTCGTCGAAGTGTACGAGTAATAATCCACCTCGCCTCATCCTCCTTGTGTTCCTCGTCCCCCTCGTCCTCCTCGTCCTCCTCGTCCCCCTCGTCCTCCTCGTCCTCCTCGTCCTCCTCGTCCTCCTCGTCCTCGTCCTTCTTCAGCCGGAAGAGAGAGAAAGGGAAGCAACCAAGAGGTGTTGATAACGACGCGAGGCGAGAGACGCGAATAGTTTTCCTTTTAATAATTAATCCTTCTCCTCCTTCTCTTTCGGCGTCTTCGTTTCTGCCGACCTCTCTTCCTAATGCATTAAAGCGCGCGCGCCTTTAAATATAAATCATTCCCTGATTATTATTACATGTTGCCAACGTAATATATGTGGAGGTATATAAAGCTTGTAGTAGGTAGATACTTCCTGCTCGGCTTTCCAGATATTACGGTCTCAGCCGTTTTCGCGCTCAAGATCGGCGCTAATTATTAATTTTAATTTAAATTATTAATATGACACTCAGAAACTTTTAATATTTAATTTGGATATAATATGGTTTAGTAGTTCCGGCACCTGAGCCCCATTTCCGCCAGGAAAGTGCTTACCGTCTCCTTTTTTTTTTGTTTCGATCAACTAAAGGGTACACAAAGTACAGAAAAATGAAATTGATGTGAACTTAAAGTATTATCTTTAGATACGCCTTTAAATAAGATTTGAAAAATAGAAATGAAACTATTTGAGGAAAATATCTGAATCCTCATCTGAATGCTATAATATTCAACAACATAACTTTACAGTTTGTATAACAAGATCGTACGTTGATTTATAAACAAAATAGAATATATGAAACGGTTTTGATTAATTTATTGAAAGAGTTATTATAAATACGCAATGACTTAATAGAGAGTGCAGGCTCGGTTGTTGTCTAGTATTATTGTATTGGTAATCTTTTGGTACACTTTCAACCAATTTTTCCGCATAACTTGTAAGCAAAGAATGCCATATTTCTCGAATCTGGCGAACAAGCTTCGTCAAATTAAATACAGGCTTTAATCGCAACTTGTACCTACTTCATAAAACCCCATACATTCTCAATGGAATTCGCGTCCGGAGATTGTGAGGGTAAATCTACACACTTCAATGTTATTTTCCCTTTTCCAAGTGACAACGCCCTCTATGGTGGTTACACACAGAAAAATCTTCTCAAAAGAAACATATACATTTATTTGCATATACATATAATTTTAAATTAAATCTTAGACTCTTTCTTTAAGAATACTTTGCTTCAATATAAAATATGTATTGATTGATAATAAAATAAGGATATTTACAATAAATTGGTGGCAACCATGTGATACATTTCATTTAAATATATGGTTAGTTTGGGTCACAGTTTTTTTTTTTTGTACGAGACAAAGATTTTTGGCTCAGTACAAAGATATTTTTAGCGTCTTTGTACATTGTACATAGATTTTCTTTGGTAGTTCAGTTACCATTATGATGTTGTACAAACTAAAAATCTCTGGTACAAAGATTTTTTCCGATCTTTGTACTTGTACAGAAAGGCTCGAACAAAGAAAAAGAGTGGTTTGGGTGTATGTTGAACTTACCAAACTTTATATGGTTAAAATTAAAGAATCGTTTTTATCTGTGTATCCTTCTGTGGTCCTCCCAAGTTGTCGTACCTTTTCCAAACCATTGTTCTGCCAAAGATATAAGATACTTCCGATAAATTTGGACCATTTTTCTGCACTCAAATTTTCCGAAAACACGTGCAGTTCCGCAAAACCTCAGGCAGCCTTAAACATGAATTTTCAAATGGTGTTTAACTGATGTTTGAAAGATCGGATTTGAACTCGTTGACTACGCTTTCAAGTCGAGAGGCAAATCCCCAAAACGACGCTTCATCTGTAAAAATTACGTTGTTCCAAACGTAATCCGAATTTTCTTCATCCCATTCTAATCGTTTGGCGATGTGATTTTCGGTCAAGAACGGTTTTACTTTAACTCGTAACCATTGCACGTTATTATGGCGCAATCCAGAACGTCTTGTTGGCATCGATATGTTTGTATCTTTTTTAAAATAATCCTTGTTGCGCATCTCTCAGCGTGATATTCGGATTACGTTCAAATAAACGGAGCAAAAGTTGGCCTTCTTTGCGGGACGTTGCACTAGTTAAACCGAATTCAAGTAAATCACCTACATTATTATGTGTTTTATATCTTGTTACCCACCTCCCAAAGAATTCCTCTGAACATTGCAGAAACCGAGCTGTTGCTCTATAAGTTAATTTTGGGCCTTTGGGATACATGCCCAACAACACCTTTTCCATTCTTTGTATATACGCTGTACTCGTTTTATCAAGCTTGGTTTCTTCGTGAAGTCAAACACAAAACTAGTATGAAACGCGTCAATCCTACAATCATCTACCTAAAATTCTTGGAAAAGTTTATTACTTGGCGTCCGCTTTTGTTATACAGGTTGTACGTTACCAAATAACCAACACTCTGCCATAAGAACGTCAACCTTGAAGGCAATTTTCTAATAGAACAGATCTCGAAATCGGTTAAGGTTCCATTAGGAAAATCAGTACGATAGCGTGATAACGATAATACTAAGTCATCTAGGGCAATTTATACTGGCATGTAGCGTATAGCAGTGAAGCGTGGGCCCCACAATAGCTAGGGAAAAGTTAGATAATTACGTCGTACGTGTTCAGTGAACATGATTGAGGGGTTTAAAAGAATAATATTGTAACAACCAATGGACGTCAGGCGCATAGAGAAACGATGATTAGTAGATGCAAAAGAGACAAGCACAACCGTCAACAGCGAATTAATTGGTACAGAAACGCGACGAAGGCGTCCTATCATAGCTAACGAAAAAGCAAGCGTAAGATGGAGTATAACGAAGCATCGAAAGATTGTAGTGCCAAAAGGGGAGAGAAAATTAACCGGAAGTATTCGAACATTGGTAACGAAAAGTCACGGAACGCAGAGATACTGCAAATCTCATCTAGGGACGGCCAAATTATTTGATCAAACAAGGCGAGAAGCAAAGTTTTGGTTTGCTTGCGCCTGGAGATGTCCAGATGACTTTCGTGTAGAAAAGCGAAAAAGCAAACCTTATATGTTTCAGTTAAGAAAGCCAAGTAGAGCTTTAGAAGCGCAGAAATAATCAATAATTTAGGTTAAACAAACTGAAATAATAGAAGAAACCTAAAATACTCACGTTTAGAAAGATACTTTTTTAATATAGATTCAATAGGTTAGTCAAATTCCGGTTTACAAAAAGCAGATTTGGAAATCAATTAGAGTACATCAAAGAGGTGTAGCTGCATACAATGGCTACCTCGTAAGCGATGTTAAGAAACCAAAAAAGGGAACCAAAAGAAAGGTCCACATACGAAATTCTATGACCCTTGTACTTATTACTAACACCCCATCAATAGTGTTTTGGGGTGTTTCTTCGCGGGCGTTCAGTGTGTGATGCTCATTGTGCGGTGCTTTAGAGTTTTATAACGCTCGTCGTGTGGTGTTCGCCTTCGGGTACTTAATTCCCCCAGTTTTTCACTGAGGATGGCAACGTAATTGCCGAAATAAGTAGATGGAATTATTTTCGTAATGTGTAACAATTTTTTATTTAGCTCGTTCAATACCGAGGCATGTTGAGCACGACATTCAAATTCAGGTTACTCGGAAATTGGGACTTTATACGAGGGTATCTGATAAGAAAGGTACAAGCGGCGGTTGTACAAACTGCGAATCGGCAAGATTGGCGCCATGTGCATGACAAGACGTGTGAATGTATGCAGTAGTAGACTCTGGAGCAATTTTTTGATCACGGCTCAATTTAGCTTTCGAGGAGCAAACAAATTTGGCGTGTGTAATCACACCACAGTATTCTAAGTGTGAGGTGCATGGAATTATCACGTTCTTGCAAGCTGAAGCAGTGCTAATCAGACCGAAATTCATCGCAGATTACCGGGCGTTTATGGCCAGAACCTGTTAAGTCGAAAAGAAGCCAGAATTTGATGTAAAAAATTTTAAGATGGACGAATGGAGCTAAACGATGATCCGGAGAAGAAAGAAGGCAAATTCTCACCTCACACACGGATATTTGCTATTACACATAATCAAACGAATGTTGCGTTCTGGGAACAGATTATCTGGTCTAAAGGGGAAGGTAAATAGTACATTGCGGACTCATAAAATCAAAACATTGGGTTTGGAAGTTTAGTACTTAGTTTCTATCAAATCGACGGACGACATGGTGATGGCCTTGGTCTTCGTTTTCTTCCACCAGTCTTATTCTGGTTATAGTAATTTTGAAGTAGACATGTAAATATATTGCATGAAGACTTCTCAACATACCATTCGCTTTATTTCTCGTTCTTTCTCGGGAATTAGTTCAAAAACACATCGCGCGACAGAAAATCACACTTTGCTGTGAAAACCTGCTTCAATTTTTCGCAAACTTATTATGGGGCTAACTTCTTTATCGTTCCTCCTTCTATCAACAAATATTTTACATCGAGCAAAGCAAATCTTCAGGAACAACCTCCTCATCCAATCCCATCGAGTATCGATTAAATAACGTTACAAGTCTGTTAGGTTCGCATGGTTCCCACGTTTGTTCATATCTACATACATACATACGCACCATCGGAGACAGAATCGATAATTTTAATACGTCTTCTCCCTCGATATTTGAAAAAACCGCACAAACTACGTATGCTAACAGCGTTGGTAATAGCATGTTCGTTCTGTAATGTACATACGTATACATATACATAGATACATATGCAAGTTCCCCTTTTTGCACAACCGCAGCTCTCACACTCCCACGTGCTTGGTTCCGCAACGTCCGGAAAACTCTATTTGTAATCACTCTCCGCCTTGTACGCATACGTGCACGTACGCATACGTGTACGGTCGACGAAAGGTTGAAAAATTGAAAACGCGATCGCTATCGCGGTTCCGACGCGTGTTCTTGTTAATTGCTCCCGTAACAGAACCGTTTTTCTTTTCACGATCTCCAGGGATTTAATTCGTGCCCTACGTTAGAAGTCTACGGCATTTTAATGTTAATGTTGCACTCTCATAACAGGCATCTACACACATGCGTGTGTGCTTCAAATTTCCCATGTAACATACTGATGGGCTTTGATGAAAGATCTTAGGGGGTAACTACTTGACGATATTAAGCAGAAATTACAATTCCACGCTAATTGGTAAATTCTAACGACAGTATTGCTCTTAAAATTCCTCTTCGTAGAACGCAGCTGGCAGAAAGGGATCCTAATTTTACAATTTTAGAAGACGGACATACGACAGCAAATCTATTTTTAGAAATTTGTATCCGAAATTACGAAACAACCTTTAGAACTGAATTCTACTAAACCTGTTAAAAGCTGTATCATTCCAACCATCTGTCGATACTTTTCGACAAAATCACAAAGCCCAAATCGACCAAGTTCCCTCAATGCGTATTGCCTTAAAACTGAAGCGAGAGAAAGTTTTTGCACTAACAAAAGAAACGTACCACTCCTGCACTTCCATCTTTAATTTCATTTGAAAATTATAAAATCCAAATTTTCCAAATTAAAAATTCAGTCACAAACTAACTGAACAACCACGACATCTAAAATCGAAACAAAAGCTTCTGAGGTTTCTCCTTTTAACACCACATATGTTGGCTACCTAAAAGCTTCGAATACTCCTGGCGTATAACAATTAAGACATTCCTCGCGTAATATTACGTATCTTGGTCACATAAAAGCTTCGAAATGTTTCTACGACACAAAAAGAACTTTTTCTTTTAGCATCACATATGTTGACCACTTGAAAACCTCCAACAGCTTCTACCATACCAATAAAGAACTTTTTCCTTCAAAGTTACATACGTTGGTCACCCGAAAGCTTCATAAAGTTTCTAGGATGGCAAAAGCAACACTTCCTCTTTAGCATCATATACGTTGACCAACTAAAAGCATCGAAAAGTTTCTAGCATACTAAAAATACAACTTTTCTTTAACATCACATATATTAGCCACCTGAAAGCTTCGCAAAATTTCTTGCATAACAAACGCAACACTTCCTCTTTAACATCCCATAAGTTAGATAGAGTCATAGAAAGAGTCTAGGATACCAAAAAATAAGAGTTTCTCCTTTAACAACACGTATGGGCCACCTACACACTTTGAAATAACTCTGCTGTAAAGCTTTTCCCATTCTTAATTTAGGCATCTGATTTCTGTTGCAACTGGTCTTCCTAGGAGTTCAATGATACTCTTAAAAAAGCTCTTTCAAAATTACGGAGTTGAAATGCATTTCAATAATGTAGTTTCTAAAAAATACAGAAATGAAGCACTCAATTCCTACGATTTCAAAAACGCTTGTTTTAGGAATTTCAAAGGCTTTAACTACATAATACAAATGTACTCTTGAATTGCAAGAAATTACTTCTTCTTCCCTTTACTTTGAACAGTTCTTCGAAGGCCACAACTTCACTAAAGAAGATTGCTTAGTGTAGCTTTTACTTGGTATAGTGGTTAGATTGCATTTAAAACTGCTTGGGTTTGTCTCGAAGAGTTAAAACTTCCTTATCATTTTTATGGTTTTCCTATTTTAAACTCCCTTTCACGTCCAGTGCTGTTTATTTCCAATTTCCTTCCCCTCGATTAATAATAGGATGACCAATGTGATTTAGTACCACTGAATTCTTCAATCCCTACCAATTGTTCTCGTTGAGTTATGGTTTCCTTTACCATTAGAAGATACCACGTCAAATACCATCAAATCAGCTAGTTGCAAACTGAAATAGTCCAACTCAAATCAACTTCCCAGCAAGTACTGTCAATTCCACGTTGAAATCTTAGAAACCCAGTCACCTAACGGACGGAAAGTTTCAAATTCGGACCACATCAGTATTAAAATGCCCAAAACTACATGATCTCGTCAAAGTAGCCTTTCAATATCATTAACGTCGAGCGAAAACCTTAGCACTCGAACCAACCTTACACTTAATTGTTGCAAAAACAAGTAAATTTCCTGGTAAATTGTTCTCGAGTCGAGTCGTATTTTGAGCAGGAAATTTCAAAATTCCTCCACCCACCATGTCCTACCTCATTAAAAATGTTGAAGACCAATACCGTAAGGTGGTAAAAATATGTCAAATTGAACCACCCTGACTAGTCAGAATCGGACCAATTGCAAGCGAAACCAACGAAATCGAGCCAATCAGATTGAACAGCCGATTTTAGCACTCAAATACTAAAAATCTGAAAATCTAACTGAGCGAATGTTGCAATAAATGGTTTTGGCTAAATAGGGAGTGACTCAATTTCGAAATCATCTTGAAAGTTGACCTCTCATCTCCCATTTAGCCAAATCCCTAACACCCAAACCCCTTCTGAATTTCCTAATCTACAAAATTGAGATACCGATTAGTCCAAACCAGAATTTGGCGGTTATCATAGATCATAGATAGGGAATTTTTATTGAGCAAATACTATACACATTCCCGAAAAGTATATCGGAGCGTTTGCTCCATTCCTAGGTTGTACGAAGTATCAGTGGGCAAAGAGAACTTATCCTTCCCCCAAACGTTCGGATGATTTTTTATTGCTTGCACTTTTTAAGGAAAATTCTTTCTCGACCTCTTCTACCCTTCTTCTTCATTCATAACCATTGACACGAACGTCAGAAAGTCAACATCGGTCAAGGGAAGGAAAGACGAACCTACATTCCGTTCGCGGCGACCGCTATCACGAATGTTAATTGGAGACTTGTCCGATAACTAATGGTTGGAAGCTAGTCATGTATCTCGCCTTGTCACTACCGTAATTGTAGTTATTGGCTGCAACTATGCCCATTTACAATGAAATATGCCTTGCACTAGGGCTTGTCATAACAATAATTTAGCCAAATCAGTTTCGGTCGGTACCGCGCGCGCCCCTCCCGAAGGGGATGACGGAGATATAGTTCGGGCGGGGAAGCTCGACGAGGAGGCCACCTTTTTCGCGTATAAGTTTACGCCATTAAACGTAACGATGGAAATTAAAGGCCGGGTCAATAGCTGGGTCGGTTTGCAACTAAATCAGCTAATTGTAATTAGTAACTCTCCCCGCGTGTGTGGGGGCGCGCGTGCATTAGTATGTTTCGAACCGATCGTTCGTTGTGGGGAACTATATTGGTGTGAGGAGGTGACCGGTTATTGATGTATCGCAGGAATTTCGATATAAATTCGATATTACGCAAATTGAAAGACAATACTACCACTATACATTACAATATTGTTTTAATACTACTCCGATGTTAATATATCACTGTCGATATTTCATTTTAATCTAACAACAAACGCGAACGGCGGCGGCGGTGGCGGTGGCGGTGGTGGCGGCGTTCCGTAATTAATGTCTGAAACTTTATCACGTCCGCGATGGGTTCAGGATGTTCTCTCTCTCCCGGCGAAACGGATATAGGCACACATAAACGAGGAGGACTGCATGTAATATGTATGCTGATCGAATGTATAGTATAAATTTTGCATTATACGCGCTGCCTATCATTAATGTATACTAACAGAGTAGGTAGTGTGTATAATGCATTGAGGTAATACGATTTGAAGGAGTATCATTTCGGGAAAGAAAAACATTTATATTGAATGTTGCCTGTAAGGTATCCCAAATGAAATTATTTTTACACCTACAACACAGATCTGGATACCTACAAGTACAGATTTTTCTCTCGCGCTTCAATATAGCTTCAGCGAATCGTTTAGTCCCTCTTTTATACCGGGTGTTCGGACGGGTAGAAAACCCAGAAACAGCTGAGCCTTTAAAGCTCTCGGAGATGCGAAAACAAAGGAACATACGCTTTGAGCAAGGAAGTGGCCGTCAGATTATATCCGGGAGATCTGTTCACAAGCAGAAACGTTTTCCGGCTAGCACAGCGTAGGGTGTGGGTCAAAGTAAACTATCGACAAAATGAGCATTCTAACCGCTGGTTGGTGGTACACGTAAAATATTGGCGATACTGACTCGGTAAATTGTAAAATATATACTTAAGTATATTGATAGACTGTAAGTGGTAAGTGACTCACGAAAATGCGCCTTTAGCAATGTCGGTAGGGAAGCATATTGTACTGAGAACTTGGATAATTTCTTAAACAAAATTGCACCGGCCTAGCTCCTAGTTAACGATATAAAAAGCATAAATTATAACAAACTATATTTATAAATTTTGAGAAATATCTAACATAAAATAAAGATAATTACCTAGCGTTGTGCGTGTGTGAATGTATTTTCTCTTATTCGATGACGGTTCTTCCTATGTCTCCTCTCTTGAATTCCTTTTTCGATGCAGCTCTATCTTCTATGGATTCTTCCCTCTCTTAACTTCTATTTTCGGTGTGGCTCTATTTTCTATGGATTCGTCCCTTTTTCTAAATACTTTCTTCTCCGGTGTGGTGAGGTTCTTTTATTCACTGGTACTTCCTTTAAAACCCTTTTGGTCCAAATATATTTTAAACTTTTTGGTTGATTTATCTACCTTGTCAATTTTCTTCGTCGTCAACCAAACAACTTTTTATTTTTTTTTCGGAAACCAGGACTGCACCACATTATTCCTCCGTTGTCCAGATAACGAAAAGTTTTAATCCACCATGACTGCAGTTCATCCTTAACGTAACGTTGTTATAGAAACCTGTATTGTTAATGTCCAGGTATCCTTGGTTATTTATAACCAGTGGTTATTAGGAATTCTTGTGATGTGAATGTGATGTGTCTCAATGGTTACAATGCTTTTCTATCTTTTAATCGATGCGTTTTATAATAATTAATCATTTTATTTCTAGTTACATTTTTTTCTCTCATTAAACGTCTCTGGCTGGACTTAAAATAAGAAGCTAACACCCGTAGGGTAATAAAATGCCAAAACGTGGTGTGCGTGGTATCGACAAAAATTTAAATAGAACCAAAAATCGAATGTCATTTGAATATAAACATCTATAACCCCAACATTTACTGTGAATTTTGATATATTGAATTGTAATAAATGATAAATTCTATATAATGGTAATCAATTATTTGAGTATTAAGGCCCCAGCGGACTTACCGGCAACGGACGACTACGGGCCACTACACTACGGACGGCAATTTATTCTTTGCATGTACATTAATGGAGCTGAGCTCATTTATCGGAAACGGCCCTACCGACGACTTTCCATTAGTACACATGCAAAGAATAAATTGCCGTCCGTAGTGTAGTGGGCCGTAGTCGGTAAGTGCGCGCGAGCCTTTACTATACTACAATATACATTAGAAAATGCAGACAAAAATAGAAACAACTACCAAAAAAAAAAATATTTAATCATATATTATAATCCTGCAAGAGGGACTGAGATAGAAGCGCAGAAACTAGGGATCAAGGGTGGGTATTACCACTGATTATTTGATAAAAGTTGTTTTTCTCATCTAATCTTCCGAGAGGGGTGGTAAGGTGCACATGGACAACGGTGGTGTACACGGACAAAGAGGGGGACTTTTTCATTTGGGTAAGAGGCGCGGAGTGCAGCAGATTATGCGTATGTGTGTTTTGCGGTTCGGTCTAATATCCGTACATTGTAAATCCACCGTTCTGCACTTTTGGGCAATAGCTTTCAGCTTGTCTTATGCGCTTATGTCCTCGAGATTATTCATCTGCCGTTTATTTCCGAAACACTTTGTACATTCAAAGCATTAACAGCAAACGCGATGCATTACACAATTTCTGGAAAATGTATTTATGTCACTCCAATTATGAGTAATACCTATTTTACTCGGTAAAATTATTTAAATTAGCTATTAAAAACCTACAGCAATAAGCAATCCTAGAATTAGCATTGTGTTAATTCAGCATACCGAGTGGAAAACGACGTTACTTTTATGCTAATAAAATTGCGCCTTTATTTCATCAAGAATTACACGCTTATGTCTTGCTGCATATATTTTTAAAAAGCGTTAAGAAACTATAATTTAACATAACGATAGCCTGACGTAATCCTCAAACGTTCCGATTGGAGTTCGGATCGTAAAGTAACGTTTTAAAAAGGAGTCCGATGGAAAAATAGCGTGAAGAATTAAGAATAAACAAAACTCATAATTTTCTCAGTTTCGGGCTTTGATGATCGAAGTTTATATTTTCTTAATAGAATTTCTCGAACGGAACGAAACGCACGCGATCGTTAAAATTGAGTTTATAAATTTGACGCGCCATTTTTCGAAAATAAAAAGCGATAACCGAAAAATTTTTACTAACTATAAATTAAAACGTAAACGGTGCATTTCGAAAAATGGTAATTAAATTTTTATTAAACAAATACCGAAATAAAGGCCGGCGGTACAAGCGCGCCGAGCAACATCTGAAGATTTTATGTTTACTTTTCGATTTCGATTTAGTGATTTTAGTGTGTTTGGAGTACGCGAGCAGTAAAATAAAAGCGCTAGCCGGGTGCCCGCTCAGATCGATAATTTAATATTAAAACGCCTTTTTTAAAAATAAATTTATGGCGAATATCTTCGACGTTTAAATTACCGAATCCCCCTCCCCCGCCCCAGCGATATTATCTGACGTCGTGTTTTTAATAAATATCGCAACGTTAGTACCGCGCACGTGTATTCAAAAGGAATACCGCATCGCACGTAATATATTGAATATATCGAAAGAAATAAGTGCGCGATCGCTAGTTTAAATAAATATTAGTTTTGCGAACGAACGCCGAGGAATATTTTAAGATGGAAACGGGCGAAGGAGCTTCCTCGAAAATATTGAATAAATATTATTATTCTCTTTCAGAATACATTTATTTACATGAGCCCGAAACAAAGCGGTACGGAGAAATACATAAATTTTATTTGATTTAAAATTCTTCTTTATTTCGACGTCGTCGTCCTCGTCGTCGTGTAAGCATTTTTCCTGTCCGGGAGTCGCGCTGAAAGAATATACAAGAATGTCCTTGCCTTATTCATCACGACGCTAATTCTCTTTGTACTTCGCGTAAATAAAATATAACAGGATGCATATTTTATTTCGTTCCTTAGACAATGGATGTTTAAAACGACCTCTCGAAAGTCTTTAATCCGGGAATGGCACGTATTTTGAAAATTTTACTACTTTGAAGATATTTGCCGTAATTGTCGATACAATTTCGAAGTATCAACAGAAAGTGTCGGCAACGTGTTTGAGGAAAGATGGATTTGAATAAATCGAACAGGAAAATATGTTAAATTAATTAAATTGCTATTATGACGTTTATAACGAATTAAATGAATGGTTTTTTGTTTGTTTTGCTACTTAACGTTATTGACAATGTAACCACAATTACGAAATTCGTCATCATGATATCCTTAGAATTCTTCTCCTTAAATAAATAAAGATGTATATGAAGAAGCATAGATAGAAAATCAAGCAATAATGTGAATAAAAAATCAAACAATAATGTAAATAAGATAAGGAAGGGAACGATACACGTTGAATACCGGGTACAAACAAACACAAAGAGTCTCTGATGCCTTGCCGTTCGATGAAGAAAATCCTCTAATATTATACGAGGGGCGCCTTTTATATTTTTACAAACGACCACTTATTAGTGGCGCTATTGAGATGTGTAATTATTATTTTCGCAAAATTTTACATTTATCATTATGAAAACAGTGGCAGCTTCGAAATTGTCCGGAGTAGTTTGTTTGCATGTAAGTGTAAAGAAGGCAATTTTGTGAGAGAATAGAAATTTTACGTGAAGGCTTCCGTTGGATGATTTCTTTACGATTTTAGCAAAGATCTTAACTCCCAACTCAAGAGCAATGCATAGAATCTCTTCGTTCAACTTTTAATAACGTAGCACCATCGGAACAGACTGTGCGCAATTGATTTGCATAATTTCGTGGTGGTCGTGCATTGGTCAGTGATGAATTACATGAAGTTCTACCAAAATCAGTTTTTATTCTAAAAAACATCGATGTTGCACACAACATGATTGAAGAAGATGGGTATGTGATTTAGAGTGAGATAGAGGCGTTCTTAGCCATATCAAAAACTGCAACACATTAGACTCTGCATGGGCATTTAGCTTCTACCAACGCATCTCTGCTTAAGCCACGTGTTAGCTGCCAAGTTTAGAATGTCGTGTGGTGGAGAGGGGGTGGAACCAACGAAGTAGTCGTCGAATCGGTCTATAAAGTCATAGTCCAATAAGAATGCGGAAAAACCATGACTGCAACGAGGGTCAACTTTCTTAACCTGGAAAACCGAACTTTTAAACTCCTACAATGCTAAGTTAAGAAGTCTGGACTTTTTATCTTTTTAATACAGCATTATTAAGCAAGGCAGAGCTTTCCGAATTTTCCATCAATGTAATACATCCTCCATCGTTATCCAGAGAGTCACGTGGAGCTCTTTTGGGTTGTTACTAGAACTTTTTAAATCCGAGATACAAGCAGGACAACACCTTCCATTCTCTTTTTCACTGGACCTGGGAAGAACGACACCGGTTGCAAGATCTATGTCAATAATCTAACTGGTGTTAGTTTTGATTCTTGGCAGCACCTCTTCAACTATTGGTCTGAAGGTTTGCATATTACTCTTCCATTGCGAGAAGACCAAGCGGTCTTCTTCCTCTCGGCCTGCCTATCATATTATCTGGCCTAGTACGACTTCAGTACAGGAGGGTGGTAAAAATGTTTCTGGACGATATGAAGGAAGAAAACCAAATACACAGAAGAAGAATAATATTCACAATACCCAGGAAGTATGTATGGTATGTTATACCATACTCCCGCAAAATCAGCTACATTCAACGTTCTTGCGCAATTTCACGACTTCCTACGACTACAAATGTCGTTCTCTTGTGATGATTTCATGTTACTAATCCATTCATTCTTCTTACTAACCTTCGTTCGATATAAATCCTCGCAAAATCTTATTCGATTCGAGCATCTAAGCGGTTTCACAAGAAGAACCTTAACGTCCCAAAAGAGCAAACAAATATACCAACTACAATTTCAATCGAACGAAAAAGGCGATCTGTAGGCAAATAGACGATGCTCTCATCTCGCGTAGATATACTCGTATACTCGAAGCAATTACGGCGCATAAATTACGGTCGCGGTTTTTCTTCTCTTCTCCGTTCGGCCGCTTATTCAGGAGGCGATACGCAGCGATTCAGATTCTTCAGACTTGACGCCATTAACTCTTAAAATCTTTAATTATCGGCTAGCACGTTCAACGCTCACGACTCGCAACGCCTAAACGTCCGACGATTGCGCGCGTGATCTTTTCTGTCGTATTCCCTAAACGGTATCACGTTCTGTATGTACATACGTTAGGTATTTAAGCGCGAAGAATGGATAGAGATTGGGTCGAACGATTAGATAATTACGGTATATGATGGCCGTATTAAGATGTCGCATGATTTTGCGGTGTAACGGTTACGTTCTTCATGGTGACGCGTGATGTAAAACCATCTGCGAAAAAAAGCGAAATTGAAAGAGAGCGCAAGTGCAAGTGTGAAGAAAGACATGATTTGAGTATAGGTAAGAAAGAAAAACAGAAGAATTTTATTGATCGCCTTGAAAGCGTCATTTAGCGGTGGAATGACGCTTGCACAGTTTGGTATTCTGTTGCATTCGCAAATTTGCCAACATTGATGTTGTTGATGAATAACTCAAAAGATCTTTTGGTACAGTAGCGGTTTACTTCTTACGCCACTAACATCTCTTCCAGCTAATTACTCCAATCAGGGGTCTGAAACAGGAAGTATCAGAAAATTTGTACTGATCGCATTAAAAGTCGTACCGCCTTCACCTAGAGCAGTAGTTTACTTCTTAGGCAACGAAGCTCCCTTCCAGCAAATTGACCAATCAGGCGTCCAACACAGAAAGAAATAGGAAATTTTTACTGATCACATTGCAACACCTTAAAACTATCATTCATCACTAAACTTAAAAAGCTTGGTATTTTCTGTTATATTTGTAATTTTGGCAATACTGGTGTTGCTGATGAATGAATCGAGACGTCTTCAGATAAAATGACAGTTTAATTCTTAGGCAAACAAAATATCTTCCAACAAATTGCTAGAGTCAGGAGTTCAAGAGTGTTTACTTTACTTCTTAGACAGAAAAGCTAATTGCTCCAATCAGGGGTTCAAAACATAAAATATCGGGAAATTTTTACTGATCGCATTGCAAACTCTTAAAACTGTCTTCCACCACTAAACTTAAAAAGTTTGACATTTTCTGTTACATTCGTAATTTTGACCAACACTAGTCTTGCTGAAGAATAAATCGTAACGTCTTCTTGTACAGTAGGACTTTACTTCGTAGGCAACAAAAATCTCGTCCAGCTAATTCCTCCAATCAGGAGTTCAAGACAGGATGTACCAGAAAATGATTATTGATCGCAATGCAACTTCTGAAAACGGTCTTTCACCACTAAACTTAAAAGTTTAGTAATTTCTATTACATTGATAAATTTGACAAGCGTTGGTGTTCCTGATGAATAAATCGAAACGTCTTCTGGTAGAATGGCAATTTTCTTCTTAAGCAAAAAGTTCTTCCAGCTAATTGCTCCAATTAGGGATTCAATTTTTGGTGATCGCATTTCCACCACTGAACCTAAAAGTTCGGCATTTTGTGCAGCACTAGTAGATCTGGGAAGACTCATGATGCATACAAAACTTTGATATTTTCTACGCGATTCGTAAATTTTACAACAGCGGTACCAACTGCTGGTGAATAAATTCTAACATCTTCATGTAGAGTAGTACTTTACTTCTCAGGCAAAGAAGATCCCTTCCAGCAAATTGTTTCAATGAGACGTCCAATACAAAAGTAACTGTTTATTGATCGCATAGGCGGTTATCGTTCACTACCAAACTGAAAAGTTTAGTTGTTTCTGTTACATTCGTAAATTTGGCAGTAAGTAACCAGTACCTAAGGCGAAGGTATCGATTCAGTCAAATTCTTTCGCTTTTTGCCGCCGCAGCTTCATTACAAAATACATCCATCGCGAGTGCGTTTGCGAAGGAAGGTCGATAATGAAACATAGGAAGAACATCTGAGACGTGATAAAGTGGAAGTAAATCCAAAAAAAAAAAATCGAAGACAGAATCATTAGAATAATGAGTGGATTAACTTGCATCATGTGCTTTTAACTGCTTCCAAATGTAAATATGAAGGTCTGTTCTTTTATCGCTGTTTGTGCTGCTTCATTCACAAGCCCATTCAGAGAGACCCTTATATTTACGTTTACAAGCATTTACAGGCACCAGGCACTGCTTAGTTGGTCTATTGGTTCTTCTAATAATTCTGTTATTGAGGTCTGTTCGACATTCTCTTTGGAATTTCGATTTTCTTCCAGTTATCACGACTCATGCCCTTTCCTAACTTTGCAAATGAAGAAACGACAGAAACAGCAGCAGAAGGACATACCTTCATATTTACATTTAGAAGCATTTAAAAACCACAAGATGCTGCTCCAACCTATTCCATTCATTTTTCTATGCCATTCACAATATTTGATGCAGAAGCATTCACAAATCAAAGATAAGATTGGAAAACAAAAAGTCATTGCTTTCTGTTTTCCAATCTCGACCTGCATCCCTTTTACCAGTAGGCCATCTAATGAAACCTGCGCAACAATTCCATACATCTATCTTCAAATTCATCCACTTCACAAAATAGTTTTTAGGCCTGTACCACCTTCTCTTTTCACCTCCATCACAAAGTTTCGTAATCCAGTTTGCGTGCCCCCTTCACTAAAATCGTTCCAATATTTTTTGTCCGATGTGGCATTTCTTTGCGCACGTTGCACGTGAGCATATCGATTCGAATTTTACACGTTACGTTTCGTACGGACTCGCACTAAATTTTTATTTAATCGTCTCTATCCGTGCCGCTCGAACACGTTACCTCCCGTCGCGTATTATCCAGGTTCCCTATAACCCCAGCAGGCGTGCACTATTATTAAAATCAATGCGCCATATCACGTGAGAAAATAATTACCGTGACATTTTTTTGTTAAATTTACTTAAATAAAATAGCGGTCGTTACGAGAAATTCGAACCGCGTCGAACATGCGATATTTTGCATTAAGCCTAATATCCGTTCTAGCGTGTATGCATGTATGTACTTATATACAAAAATAAGCGTGCAAAGTACGGGATACCAACACCTAAACGAAGCAAATTTCACGAGTTCTGAGTTCAAATATTCTACACATTCGAAAACACCTGTACAAAGAATTTCGTCTAATTTAGAACATATTAATCTTTTTCTGAATTTTCAAAGGGGTACCCCTTGAAATTTCGAAGAAAATCGAAATGATCGGAAGTACGACTTATTACACATCAGATTAAAGCTCTTCTCGTGCAGATTAGGGATAAAATAATTTTGGGTACGAGAGACGGTTCGCTGCGGAAATATTCCATGAGAAAGTGAAAAGTGGTTCTGGACGAATCGGTCTGGTACGCTCTAACACCCCAACCAAGCAAAGTTCATGAGTTTTGACGTCAAAATCGTATTCTACACCTTCGAAAATATATGTATACAGAATTTCGTTTAATTTAGAACATATTAATTTTTTCTGAATTTTCAAAGGGGTACCCCTTGAAATTTCGAAGAAAATCGAAATGATCGGAAGTACGACTTATTACACATCAGATTAAAGCTCTTCTCGTGCAGATTAGGGATAAAATAATTTCGAGTACGATAGACGGTTTATTGAGGAAATATTCACTGAGAAAGTAAAAAGCTGTTCTGGACGAATCGGTCTGGTAGGTTCTAACACCCAAACGAAGCAAATTTCACGAATTTTGACGTCAAAGCCGTATTCTACACCTTCGAAAATATATGTATACAGAATTTCGTTTAATTTAGAACATATTAATTTTTTTCTGAATTTTCAAAGGGGTACCCCTTGAAATTTCGAAGAAAATCGAAATGATCGAAAGTACGACTTATTACACATCAGATTAAAGCTATTCTCGTGCAGATTAGGGATAAAATAATTTCGAGTACGATAGACGGTTTATTGAGGAAATATTCACTGAGAAAGTAAAAGCTGTTCTGGACGAATCGGTCTGGTAGGTTCTAACACCCAAACGAAGCAAATTTCACGAATTTTGACGTCAAAGCCGTATTCTACACCTTCGAAAATATATGTATACAGAATTTCGTTTAATTTAGAACATATTAATTTTTTCGGAATTTTCTGTATTTTCATAGGGGTACCCCTTGAAATTTCGAAGAAAATCGAAATAATCGGAAGTACGACTTATTACACATCAGATTAATGCTCTTCTCGTGCAGATTAGGGATAATATAATTTCGAGTACGATAGACGGTTTATTGAGGAAATATTCACTGAGAAAGTAAAAAGCTGTTCTGGACGAATCGGTCTGGTATGTTCTAACACCCAAACGAAGCAAATTTCACGAATTTTGACGTCAAAGCCGTATTCTACACCTTCGAAAATATATGTATACAGAATTTCGTTTAATTTAGAACATACTAATTTTTTCCGAATTTTCAAAGGGGTACCCCTTGAAATTTCGAAGAAAATCGAAATGATCGGAAGTACGACTTATTACACATCAGATTAAAGCTCTTCTCGTGCAGATTAGGGATAAAATAATTTTGGGTACGAGAGACGCTTCGCTGCGGAAATATTCCATGAGAAAGTGAAAAGTGGTTCTGGACGAATCGGTCTGGTACGCTCTAACACCCCAACCAAGCAAAGTTCACGAGTCTTGACGTCAAAATCGTATTCTACACCTTCGAAAACATCTGTACACAGAATTTCGTCTAATTTAGAACATATTAATTTTTTTCTGAATTTTCAAAGGAGTACCCCTTGAAATTTCAAAGAAAATCGAAATGATCGGAAGTACGACTTATTACACATTAGATTAAAGCTCCTCTAGTGCAGATTAGGGATAGAATAATTTCGGGCGCGAAATACGGTTCATTGAGGAAATATTCCATGAAAAAGTGAAAAGTGGTTCTGGGCGAATCGCTTTGGTAGGCTAACACCCAAACGAAGCAAATTTCGTTTTGACGTCAAAGTCGTATTCTACAACTCCTTGCTCAGTCCTAAATTCTTTAGATATTTTGATTTTAGCTAGCGCTACATTTCTTGTTCCTTCGTATATACTTTGACATATTCTTATTTTACTGAGTCCTTCCCATAGTTCCCCTCGTGGCACCCGTGGCACTCGTGGCACGTGTCTATCTAACGAAAATTCAATGTTCATTCGAATCACTTATTTTATTAGATTGTAGTTGTAATTGAGAAATAAATGTTGTTAAAATACGTTGGTTTTCAATCATTACAATGTAAAAGAATTTAAAGGACATATAAAAATATTTTTTATAATGCGGGCAGGTTGGATGCAAAAAAGGTTGGGAAACCCTGATCTAGATCGGTATGGTAAGATATTGGATCCTACTAAAAATCGTTTAGGTCAATTGTAAACAATCAACGTGATTGGATTACACGAATAACATTCGGCTTCTAGTAGTACTCTCGAAGCGTCTATTTCCTTCCAAATAGAAGCTACCAAACACCGAAGAATTAATTTCCCGTAGCACTAATCGTATATTTAATCGCCGTATCGCACTAAAACAAGATGGCATTCGGATAAAAAAGCTGGTTTATTTTTCTTCGATTTATCTTTTTCGCTCGTCGACCGATTTAATGCGAAACAGGCCAATAAGACGATTAATAGATGAATCGGAATCGGCCGGTGATCCTGATTGATGTTACGCGCTGCGCTTCGGCTCCGTATACATACCGAGTCCACTAGAGCGCGTACTATTATAATGAAATAAACTAAACATTAATAAACAATCCATTAATAAATACCATTAAACGGGTCGAGAATTAGTTCTCGACGCCAGCTCAAATAAACAGATACAGGCGCGCAACTCGCGCGTGTTTAAAATAACCGCAATATTCAAAGATTATTTACTTTGGGCGCTCCTCGAGCGATCTCCTAAACGTGTTAAAATTTGTGTAAATCTAATTTCCGAGAAGATTTATGGGTAAACGCAGTCCGTCTGTCGGCGAAATGCCATTTTTACAACATAATCTAATGTCATCACATCAAAGGAGGCGTGCGCGAGAGAGCTTTCGCGAGAGAGGTTTCGCGTTTGCTTTTCTTCCTCTCGTTCTCGGTCGTCGGAAAGTCGTAACTGTATAATTGAGCTCGCAGCAGCATGTTCGTTCGCCTACTTCTTCTCTCTGTCTCGTAACGTGATTCATTCATGCAGACGTTGCGGTCCGTGACGTTTAAAGGATGGAAACCGAAAAACGTATTCTTTGCGTCTTTATGATTCCAGCAGGAAAGTGTTCTAACCGACGCCATAAGACATTAGGTATTACAGTTAACGAAGAAGGAGAAGATCGAAAGTGTTGTGGTGAAATACGAGTGAAAAGCATTCTAGATGACTTCCATGGTCATCGGTTTAGCCCTTATTAGACCTAGTATCAAATTTGATCCTTTCTTTTTGTTCTTTTCCAGATACCTCAATTGTTTGCGATTAGATCAAAATGATTTTTCTTGAATTCATTTATTTCCAAGAAAACTGTCGAAAAATGGATGCACCCTAAGCAGTGCTTATACCACATCAAGTTTTTCCTAGTTGGTTTCTTGGGTCAAAATTTGCCCTGTATAGGCAAATCGACAGATAGCATGAAAAAGTAACCTAAAACAAAAATATTTACATATCCCACTAAGGCTAAGTATAGAAACTGTATCTACATGTGTTCTTTGAAATTTAAAATTAAGTTGGCGTCGGTTTTTTCTTTTTTTTTTTTTATGTGATAAGAAGCTCGGTATTAAACAGATTATACGTGTTCTTTTAACATTGGAGATTACAATAAAGTATCTTAGATGGCGTTGTATTCTTAAAGCGAAGCTCTTTTAGCGACGTTGAAATCGTCACTAGATGCTTTTATCTTTCAATCTTTTCTTTCATTAGTTGTTTCTGTCACACACATATAGATATACTCATCGCAGTGGCAACTATGAAATGCGCCGTATTTGGATCTTCCCCCCAACAGATGGCGCTCGTATTGCTTCGACTCGAATTTACTTCAAATTCAACTTCAACTTATTTACCATCGGTTTCGAAATCAAAAGCTTTTTCTTTATACATTGTTTATTCAATTATAGAATTTTATCTTTTATTCAAATAAGCATCAAATGAGTAAAGAGCTTCGCTCTTGTCGGGTGTCCTAGGACATCTCTCCTCTTTTTTAATTGGTTTTAAATTTTTTAAGTCAATGCTTGTATACACGCACACTTAGAGATCAGAGAGCGAAATCCTTAAAAAATAGCATTACTCTGCATGGCTATTATGCGTAAATCCACGCAATAAACAGATTTTTGTGAAGCACCTGTGTCTTTAACTTTACGCTGTGAAGAGGAGCGTCCCAGGAGGGGGCGAGGGCTCGGTCATTGGGCAATGGCGGTCAGTGAACATTTTGTAATAATGGTCACTGTGGTTCTGTATTTGTATAAGATCGTTTTCAATCCCTTCCTGCGCTTTCTTATAAGCAAGGCCACTTGGAAAGACACATGTAGGTTTTCTATTACATTGTTTATCTTAAAATCTGCATGGTTATAGAAAAGTGTCGATTCTTGAAGTTGGTGTAAAGTTTTATTGAATAGCACCTTCTGGTCACTGCAACGGCGCCTATACGTTGAGGGAATGGCAGCCATTTTGGCTGGAAACTGGTATCTAACCCATTGATGGTGCATTTTCGAAATTCTTCTGCACTTTCCAAATGCTAAACCTCTAGATGCTCCCATCACATCTTGGCCAACTTCTCCTCCAAGACTTCACAACGATGTCCCTTTCCAAGATATATCGCCAATTCCCAGACCCAGCACGGCTGAAACCAATTTGACAGATTTTGACTGTCACACCCATCAAGCGAGTTCTGTAAGAAAAGTAAATGAGGAAAGATGAGAGGAGCAAGGGAAAAGGTAAAGAAAGGACAGGGAAAGAAAAATCAAATGAAAACGAAAGAATCATATCAACAAATTAAGAAACGTAGGGCTCGAAAGAATTTCAACCAATGTTTCGAGGATTTATCCGACAGTGAGAGTGATTTTGAAAATTTATGTGTTAGATGATTCAGATGACGATGTTGAAGACGATACAGACAAGTCTTTAATATGTGAGGAGTTTGGGAGGGATGGAGAAATGTCTATTATGTGAGTTGTGGACCCACTCTCAGTATTCTGTAAGGGATAAATTTAACGATTGACTATTTTACACAAAAAATGTAGATTAACTAATCGAACTTATTTTTGTCTATTTTATATTTTCAATTACATATTTCAACTAATGTACCATTAATAGCAGCTACAGGCCATTGCTGGCGTTGAAATTAGAAAATATGCTCATAATGATTTCCAATATCTAATGACCGCAATTGCCCCACAGGTGAGCTACACTTCGAGATAACGTCCTCACCGTAGACATTGCACAACTCGCGATGAATTTCAGTCGCACTATTATTTTTGCCGTCGAAAAACGAATAGCAGCACGAACTTCGCAATCGACGGTAGGAGCAAGTGGAGTCTCTGTCCAAGCGGTGAAGGCAGACACATGGAAATTTTATAGTGCCGTCACTATACCCAAGCCAAAGTTCTACCGCGTAGCTTTTAAAAATAGTGTAACTTATTTTGAGAGGTCCTCGTATACCGCACGATCTTTACCCGTAAACGTTATAGTATCAGAAATGACTCTAGGGATAAATGTGGGAAAAAATTCCAATGGCTATTGTGGGTTAATAACGGAATTTATGAAAGTGTTTAAAATTTCCGCAACTTGCTCTTCGGTATGCATCCCCAACCGGCTGCAATTCTTCAGGGGTTGAACGATCCCATCATTCCAAATGTTCCTTTATTCTCTTCAATTCCGTTCCATTCGCCTTTACAGCTGGTAAAGTCTTAAAGATACATTGTCAGAATACGTGCCACTAACTATCGGAAACAGCTTTGCTAAAAGCAATTTCCCAGAACACCCCCTTAACACCAACTCCCAAAGAAACCGATCGATTTTGCACCCATTATATCTCGAAAGCAGTTTGTCTATGTGAAGGACAACAATTCCCCCAGTTATGTAAAATACGACTCCTATATAGTGACATTTAATAGCGCTCAACCCTATCGGGTTAAGTTAAGCACCCTCCGAGTCCGACGCGTCGCCCGTATTCGTGCGGTGCTTTTTGGCGCGACCGCCCCGCGCGATTTCCCGACTTCGCCCGCGTAAAACTATAAAATATACGCGATGCGTTTAAACGAAATTTAATTAAACAACTTTTATAACTTTCCGGCCGTAAAAACTGTCGCAATTATTACAATGTATATAACGGCAACGACATTAATTCTGCACGTTTTGATTCGGCGACAAGACAACATTGTAAATATATATGGTACTCACTATTAAAGCGTCCGAAGTTGAAAAGCGGTGGCATGTTGTGGAGAGATGGCGGATGCGGTTTCCGTATTAAGCAGGCGCCTGTTGTGTATATTCTTCGTCGGTGTGATCGATCGAAAATTATTACCGCCGTATTAATTTTCATAGTAGGGGGCTTTTAAAAGGTTTTGAATAAAAGTCGCGGAGGAAGCTCGTAACGTTCTTAATGTGGTTTGTGCTACTTTGTCTGCAATAGCACTAATTGATAAACGATGTGGTTCTAAAGTTGGGGAGTTGTTTCCAGAATGGACAGTTAAGACTGGCAAGACGGAAGCTATTAATTTTAACATCATGGGATTTTCCAAAAAGCTGAACTAATTAATTTAACAGTTGATGTCCTGATGACAACCTAACACATTGACTGGAATGGCTATCATATTTAATAGCAGGTTATGTTTTCATTGTGACTTTGGCTAGTAAATATGATGGCCACGATGTATTCACGTGACATCCCATGGCTATCAAAAACCGTATCACTTAGATGCAAATCTTGTAGAAGTTTGAATACACCGCCCCCTTCCCGCGTGATCTGCTAGGTGCACTTGGCTCCAGTATGATAACCATGGCCCGTGCTGCAAAAACTTGTGTTTCAGTTTCACGAGGAGCCCAGCCCATCATTTTTGATAGCCAGGCAAAAATCCACCTCCTCCCCTGCCCCTCCATTTAAAATTTGGTCATAATTAAAAAAATCTGACTTCAATTTAATGTTCAAAACTACGTATTATGAATAAAAAGAATTATCATGGCCCCTGGTTCACACCGATTTACTTTTAGATTTTTAAGTCCATCTAATTTCTGAAAGTAAAGGCATTGTTGGCACAGTCGCTCTCCGTTTTGGACTTTTCCTAAAAAGAATTACTACAGATTTAATCATTCCTATTGTTTGCCGAACTTCTGATAGAATGTTTAAGTCATTTACAACTAGGTTTAACCTGTGAGAAGCACAATGTACATAAGTGACTTTTGGATGTATATTTTTATTCGGACCTAAATACCAGCTTCCCTTCGTGCCATACTACCACAACTATCATATCCTTGTCCAATTAATTTGCTCTTATTCAAACCGTATTCAGTACATTTGTTTAAACTAGCAGACCTAATAATTTTCCCATCCATATCATACAATTTTGCAAATCCTAAGAAATCATCTCTTATATTATTTTTTGTATTGAACAAGTCTAATACCAATTTTAAAGCTGTTTTATTACAGCAATACATGCAGCTTTGTCAGCCAAGATTACTCAAAAAGTAATGCAGTAACAGTAGAGCAGTTGTGGTTTAGTAACATGGTCTATTGTCCCCTAAAATTCCCTCAGATGGTTAAGGGTGAAAAATCTTACTTTTCATCACTTTTACCACTACAATTTGCAGAATTTTTACCAGATTCTAGACGTCCATGCCTCACAATACTGAGAAGCTTGATCACATGCTTGCGATCTCGCCCCAAATGTAGGAAACCTGACCTGAGTGAATCCATATGAATTCTTCGTTAAACAGTTTGGTAAACAAATATCGAGAATTCTCCACACTTATTCTTCTGCTTTCTGCCATTTACTCCCGAAAAAAGTTTCCTACCTCCGTACATGCTTAATATTAGTTTCATCTTAAGAAATATCTCAACATTTCCTTTAATCCATGCTTTACGATATCAACCTATCTAATATCAAATATTCATCTGCTCCGACAGTTTATTAGTTAGAAAATATCCACCTTAATAAATCCATCCGTCGAAATGACGGGCTTTCTGCCGGACGAATAGATTGAAATTTCCGAACTTAATTCCTCGTAGAGTTAATATCGGGCATATTTATTGTGACAAGAACGAATTAAAAAGTTTCCTCCGTCTCGCGAATTTACGCTTTTTATCGAATGAAAGCCGATTATTAAATAAGCTTTTTGTCTCTCTAAAATAAACGAGACGAGAACCGCTTTGTTTAATTAAGAGAGAGAGTGCCCGACGGAGCAAGCGCGCGCGGTTATTGAAAAATATATCGAAATAATCAAAAAATGAAAGAATCAAGGGCTAAACAATAACGCCGATCTTGCCCGGGACGGGAGAAAGAAAATAAAACGGAAAGGTAAAACGAAGGAAGGGTGAATGGGTGGAAAGGGTGGGTGGTGATCGCGCAGCTTAAAAGAAACTCCGCCGCTTCCGGTAATTTATTTCGCTTCGCGTTTTAGAACGCGAATTATATATATCGATAACAATTGCGAAGGAGTAAATGCAAGCAGGACGGCGACGGGCAAAGAGAGAGACGGGAAATAGTACCCGGTTCGGGTCTTGGCATATGGAATTGAAAACTTTCATAAATACATCGCGACTATAAACTAAGTACCGCCGTTCAATATATTTGTTTCGATATGGCGAGAAATAAATAAGACGGGCGACGTTCGAGTGTGTTGCATATTTCATTTGTGCTTTCTGCGCGAAAGGTAACGCGAAACGGCGAGGATACACACCGCGATGTGTATCGTAATGGAAGATATCAATCATTTCGTTTGACGTGAGTAGTAGTATGTGCGAAAGTTTTGTTTCCATTCCGACGAAAAGGTGGAAAATACGCAAGCTGCTGTTAACCGGGGTGCAGCGGAGTAGGAGATTTAAACTTCTCCGCGTTTGAACTATGTCAAAAAATAAAATAAAGTTTAGCAGTTTGCAGTAGATGAGATTCGTATTTTTTGCAAGGAAGCCCTTTATCCCCAATCCCAAAAACACTGGTTCCTGAAGACGACATCCTAAGACTTGTAAAATATAAGAAATAGAAGAAAAATGTGATAAGCTGTGTAATAGGACGCACAAGGATGAGATCAGTACTTAAGAAGAAGCAAAGTAAATGTGATCTACCAAGAAATGAAGAGAGATCCAGATTACAATCACCCACAATGAAAAGGGAAATAACAAAAAAGTAACGGGCCACAAACAAACAAGAAAAAAAGAAGCTAGCCCAAGAAGCAACCGGAAGAAATGGAAGAGAGAACCTGAGAAATAACAAACCTCTTGTATAATTAATTGATGCGGGAACCACTTGTTGAAACTCCATAACGAAATTTATATATTAAAGTATATATAGGCCAAATAGGTAGAACTTTTACAATCCGGATATCCGAACATCAGAAAAGCTTTGTAGACAAAAAATCTGACTCCACATTTGCAAATCATTGTTTAGAAAATAACCACAATTTTAATAATAATTTTGATATACTTCATATCCAGGAAAAAGGTAGAAAACTAAGTCTTTTAGAGTCAATGGAAAGTAATAGATTTTAATAAACTAGGTTTACCTTTATACGACCAAACAGATGTTTGTCACTCCCCTTCCTAGCACTAAATTTCTAAATTTATATAAGTAGTGGTACTATAATTAAATATTTTGAAATTTAAAAGTCATTTTGATTTACATAAATTACATAAATCACTTATAGTAAGACTTTAACGGTGAAGCGCCAACACCTGGTCAAAAACGAGCATCAAGGACCAAGTATTTTCGCTCCCACACCCGGTTAATGAGCACCAATCCATTCTGAAATGATACATCATGATGTGGTAACCATCATTATAACGCCCTTTGTTCACAATTAGCGCAGGTATTCAATTTTGAACTTGACCGAGTGAGCCACTCACCGGGTTTGAACGCAGACAATCGGTATTGCAATTGATCGCCGCTAAACATCTCAATCACTAAACGACGCCGGCTCCTCTAAAAAAAAATTACCAAAAAAAAGAGGCAAGGAGCAGATAAAGATTATCGAAAGTGAGAGAAACTGCCATTTGCAGATAACAATCAAACGATTTGGTGCTTACTATACTCGTTTGTAAACCTCAAAATATCAAGTTGTCAAGCTCAGCAACAAGGATCAATATTAATTACTGTGGCGAATGATGAGAAACAATGCGGGAAGATGAGTAGCTGGCAAACACCGATGAACACCTGCATACCATTAATGGAGGATTGAGGATATATACATCAGTAGCTTCAGCAATGGACGAGATCACATTGCTCCTATTCTGAGGCTGAACTAATATCCGCAAGCCTCATCATCACCTCAACCACCTAGATCAAGCTAAAAGTAGGAAGTCCGTCCAGAAACCCACCCTGAATACGAATTTCTGATCTTGCAGGACCTTCAGGATCATCGATTCTGCTATTTAAGACTAATAATGGGAGGGGGAGAGTTCTACGGTAAGAGTTTGCGCTCCTCCGCTTTGGGAACCATAAAAGCTCTTGGTTTCTTCCTATTGTAGGAAAGCAGCGCAGCGCTAGAATGGCGTGGATGATGGCCATCATCTTCCCCAGTATGATCCTCGTGGTCCTCTTCAAAGCTTTATTCATGTTGCCATCACGAACCAGAGCTTTGCTGTTGTTGGAAATTCTTCTGACATAGACTTTACTTTTTGAACATTTTACCTTTTTTGTAAGGGAGATCGTACAAAACGCTTTCGCCGCTCTTTTCCAAGTCGTCGTCCGAATCGGACATTTTTGGTCTTTCGTAGATGTTCTGAAGAACATTTCTGCGAACTAAGGGCAGACCCCTTAGTTTGGCCTTTCCAAGGTTGTAATACACCATTCTAGCCGGTCTTGGAAGAGGAATAGTAGTTGCATGACCGGCGTAGATCAATGGAAAATGGAGGGAAAGGAATAAAAGATGAGATTTACAGCAGCGAAATGGAGAATCTAAAGTAAAGACACGATTACAACGCCTCATCGTTCTGGAGGAAATAATGAAAAAATAACTCGGAGACAGATGTAAGGATCGAAGGATCACAAACGGCTCTAGCAAGTGTCAATGAATGGCTCCAACAGGGCATCAAAGAGACTAAGAAGCAGGTAGTGACCCAAATAAGCTACCAAACTTTGAATTTAGAACGAGCTCAAATAAAATAATCGTTATCCTTATCGCATCCACTTGGAAACTTCAAAATATGTAATTCAACAAGCAACTTATTATCCTCATTACTTACATCCCATTTCATATAATTTCGAGCTTTTAAAGATTTCGTAACTCACGCCCTAGTAAGTAATTATTCTTTGCATGAGCACAAGTACTTATTTCTTATTTATTAGCGACGACGAATTCAAGAGTATTCTTCACATAACACACCACGCCCTAAAAATTCGAATGCAAATATCACCATTTCATGAAAGAAACCTCCTTATTTGCGCCGCATATTTCGGAACGGCGGCGCCGGCGGCAGCGGCCGCGCAAAAAGTAATTTTCAATTTAAAATATTAGTTCGATATAAATCTTGTGCATAGACGGCTCTCGCAAAACTGCAAATGGCATCGTTCGTGAAATATTTCTCTCGCCCCGACTATTTATTCCCTTCTTCGGTTCGTTTTATATCTACATAATAACGTTGCCGTCTTCGCGGGCAGTAACACATTTCGAGAAATAAGCCGAACGCCCGCTTCGGAAAAAGAAGCAACGCCGCGGAATAAATTTCCGCCGAAAGAAGCGGTAAAATTTAATTTAAATGATAGGGCGGCGCATACTGACGTAATTATTATTTCTAGTTGTGGATCCTAGATATGCTTCAGCGAATACGTAAGGTGTGAATCACAATTTCTCAAACGAAAGTGTCTGAATTAAGATGCCAGATTGTTAAAATGTGAATTTCAACTATTCAACTATAAGGGTGCGGTTTTGAATCATTGCATATCAGCTCCAACGATTAGCTGCGCTTCTCAGATCAATCAGATCAACCAGATCAATCCGAGATCAATCAGTTTCCCGTTTTGAAAGCGTAACAGGTAAAAACATCCCTCATCAGGTTTGAAATGGTTTTCGACAAGATCCTAAGAGTGGCGGAAATGGAAGGTTCTGAAGAAAGGTGTCTGTACAGTACATACAGTATCATTAATTTAGGTGGATTGAAAGACAAATAGCTCCACACTTAACACGATTCAACCAAGTCTGGTCACCTGAGTCAGACGTATCTTTTCCTGTATAATTTTTGATGCTAAATCCACATCTTGCCGCAGAATTGCTCTAGCACATAAGAATTTCGAGATATCCTAACCTCAAAGTATCAAAAAGTGTTCGGTTATATCTACAATTATGTTATAAGAACAGTGCATTTCTTTCTCTCATTTCTGCCCATGCTACCATTTACGAGAGTGAGCAGTAAAGTTTTGCGTCTCAACATCAAGATGGCGTGACTAGTCTTTCCCAATCCGGTACTTAATGGCCGACGAATCAAATCTAAGGGAAATAGCAAAAGATGTAGGCATATCTAAGGAAGGCGTTTATAACGTATTGCGTGAAGAATTGGACATGAAATTGACGGCGCATTGGGTGCCGCAATTGCTCACTTTGGATCAAAAGCGAGTTCAGATGAATAAATGTTCATGCAAATGCAAGGCTCTATTCGAGCGATTTAAGCAAAACGAAAAGGATTTGATACGTCAATTCATAACTGTTGATGAAACGCGAATCCACCTCTACACCCCTGAGACGACTGACCAGTCGAAGTAGTGGATTTCCAAGGACGGATCTGTCCCAAGAGAGGCGAAAACAGTCTCACTGCTTGAAAAGGTACTGGCGATTCTCATGTCATCGATGACTATGTTTCAGCGTATAGTTTGAGGTATCGGACTGTGTCATGTATTCATTTCTCAAAAAAAAAAAAAATATATGGCTAACTATGTTACGTTTAGATTTTAATCGATTTTATAGAGGCTTTTTCAGAGCTTACAATATTTGAACTATCTACGCTATCTACATTCTTAAAAGTTGAGTCTTTTATTTAAACATGAAAACCTATTTGAAAACAACACTTTTCTGCACAATTAGAGCACTAGATATGAAGCTAACCACTGTTACCCTAAACATAAATTATTGTTATTACAAAAGTGCAAAGCTTTACAGCAAGTTGCGTCATTAAACAAATTCGTGTCCTTGCCTCGTTTAAGAGAGCAGTTTAGGATTTATTATTAAATATAGAACCTTATAGTTTAAGCTAATTCACAAATAATTTATTGTAATTTTTGACTATTTTTTCTTTATCTAATTTCTTTAGTTGTTTTTTCGATGATTCCTTTGTAATGTCTCTACAAACTCAATAAACATTATTGTTATTATTATTATTATTATCTTTGAAAAGGTAGAACAATAAAGGAGAAATACCACGCACTATTAACCAATCATTGACCAACTGAAGACAAATATTGCAAAAACCATCACCCGAGTTATCATTTCACCATCGATTATAGCTTCTTCCTTAATTGTCTTCTTAAATTCTGTCAATGAGGAGTTTGTGGGAGTACACTCGCGGCTTCAGATACCCCCACAAAAAATTTGCAAGTGCTCAAGTTAGGTGTAGGTGATATCGGGGGCCATTGGACGTCCCCAAAACGTGAAATTACCCTTTCTGGGAACATGTGGTGAACCAGTTATAGCATATAGACATGGGGCAGTGTGCCCATTCTGTTGGAGAGAAATATCTTCCAACTCCAGTTGCAGTCTAACCAGTTTAGGGCGTAAATAAGTGTTCAACATGTGGTTGTAATAATCAGGATTCACTGTAACAGTCGCACCATTCTCGTCTTCGATAAAATAGAGACCAATGATGCCGAGTGGAACAGTTGGGCACCAAACAGTGAGAGGCACTGAGTGTAGAGCTTTTTCCTGAATGTTATGGTGATTTTCAGAAGACCAGTACCGTACATTTTGTTTATTAACCACCCCATTCAAATAAAAATGTGCCTCATCACCCATGAGAGTGACTGCATTTTCATTATCTGCCAAAAGCACTCGCATTTGAAAAACAAAGTGTACGGTAACAACAGACCCATCATTCTGAACGAATGCGTCAAACGCAAACATCTGATGCTGAACCGTTCAGTCCTCGATAGCTCCTGAAATGGCATCGAAAGCCGAGGTTAATAACAGGTTGTTCGGCTTTCTGTTCCCCTACCGACAGAGTACTAGCCGCTTCAAAAACGTCAGGTTCTCGTCAGCCATATATACATCGCCAGTGATACTGAATTCCCCCAGTTTGCAATAAGGATAGCAACTTAGTTGGCGAAATACGTATCTGGATTCATTTCCGAAAGGTGCGGTAAGAATAATTCTATTTATTGCTTTTATATACAAATGTTAAGATGTTTAGATATCGCCGAAAACTGTCTTTTTTGGAATTTGAGGCTAGGATATCTCGAGATTCTGGCGTGCTACAGCAAATCTGAGATCGGGTATGTGTTCAGAGCCAACAAATCTACGAGAAACGCTAAACAAAAAAACTTCAGTTTTGTTGAATTATGTAATTAAAGAACATTACACGAAAAACATAGATAGAAGCGCAAGAAGAAAGGGCAGTGGAAAAAATAATGCTTTTCGTATTTAACCTAATTTTATACCCATGTCCCTACGAAGCAAATGTATTCGTCCCACGCACTAGCACTCACCTGTTTCAGACAGGTGGCGTTCATAAATATGAAGTTGACGAAATCTAGCTGTCAGTAGCCGAGACAACTTTATATAAAAAGTTAGGAAAATATTATAAGAAACGTTAATACGGTTCTGCCTTTGAAGCAAAGATCATCTTTGTCTTCCAGAAGAAACCCCCAATCGCACTGATGGTAAACATAGTCAGAAACTACGCATTTGAAAAACTGCTTTCCTGAAAGGCGACGAGGCTTTATATTCTTTAAACGATCCTCAAGACCTCTTAAAAAAAAACCACACCACGACTCACGAGATAAATATAAACTCTGATCACCGAACTATTTATTTTAATGACGAGATTTAAACGGCGACGCCGGCAGGAAGTAATCAACGGATTTGCTGAAATGTGGGAACGCCGTTTTCCGTGTCAAGGTCGCGATATTCAAATCGCGATTTTAAAATACGCGATGATGGCGCATTAATATCCCGAGACCCGACTAGAACCTCCGCGCGAGCCGGCTGGCTGGCGGCTTTTTCTAGGTACGTAGGTGCCGGTTGCATGCGGAGCTCGACGACTCGGCATGATTATATTATTTATCGTGACAGTCTAACATCGCAGCAATATATCAGGGAGGAGTATTTTGCACCTTCGACGATAAGAAAAGCGATATTATATTGCGTGGCGAGAATCCGCGGCGAGGGTTAGAGGATTAGATATATTAAAGTAATGGATGGAGGTTTCGTGAATCGGGTGTGTAGCTATCTGCGTGGGGTGAAATTTATACGACTTCAAAGTAAAATAATTAAATCTGCACGGTTCGATACAAGCGATAACATCTAGAATGGGAATATGCTGTACGCCAATAGTAACAGCAGATTCGCTAAAATGTGAAGAGTTGTTACGAGTTATACGAAGACGATTAGAAAAATTCTCAGTGTGAAGACTTCTGATCATTTCCTTATTTCTGGACGTAATCACTTTCTTATTTTATACATTTGCCCCAACGGTTCCCCAACGTTTAATACAGCAGAGCCTTGTTAGTCCTGGGAAAATATTCGGTATATCGATAAATATCGATGAATATCGAATATCGGTTCATCGATATGTCATGATATTGAAATCGATATATCGATATAACCGATTTTATATCGATATCACTAATATTTATCGATATAGTGAATATTTGATAATATAATCGATACAAATCGATATTATCGATATACACTACCGGCCATAAGTATTTAGCCAGATATGTTTTTTCTTAATTCTTCGATATAAATTATCTAATGCAAATAATGACACTAGATACAAAGAGTACTCGTATGTAGGTGCATTAGTACCAAGTTTCATTCATATACAGTACATTAGCGAGTTCATGGAAATATAAATTAGTTTTCGGTACACCTGAGCGGTAACAGTTAACAGTTAGCTTTTTTCGTGGAATTTTGGTGCAATATAATTTAGTTTTCAATTATACTTTTTAATACAGGGTACCTTATACCATATCAGTGTAATTTACATTACTTGAAAATTTACTGTTGTTGTGAAAACACATAAAATCTAGGTGTGATTTGTGCGTTCTCTTCTTGGTGTTATTGGTGTTATAATGCCGAAAACAAAAGAGCTGTCTGTAGAAGTGCGTGCTTTAATTGTTGCCTATCACAACACTGGAAAAAGCAACCGCGAAATTGCAGGCGAATTGTATATTAGTAGGCAAACAGTGGAGTACAATGTCAACAAATTTGCCAGTAGCGGCAGTTTAATAAACAAAAAGAGGAGTGAACGACGTCGAGGATCGTCGAATCGTAAGAATAAGTAAATGAAATCGACGAAATATAGCACCGGAAATAGCAGCGGAAGTGAACACGGGACGCACGAAACCGATTAGTGTGACTATAGTGAAACGGCTCTTAGGTAAAGCCGGACTCTACGGACAAATAGCGGTAAAGAAACCCTCATTAGGGAAACAAAACAAGCAGAACCGCTATCATTGGGCACTAGCACATCAGAATTGGACCATCGAAGATTGGAATAAAGTGCTGTGGAGTGACGAGTCCAAGTTCGAAATTTATGGCTCACGCAGACGTGTTTTTGTTCGGAGGTCGCTGGGAGAAAGAGTGTCGCATCAATGCATTGTGCCGACCGTGAAACACGGTTCGGTGATGATTTGGGGGTGCTTTTCAGGTGCTACTGCCGGAGACCCAGTAAAAATGGGCGGTATTCTTAGAAAGGAGGGGTATAAGGCTATTTTAGAAAATAATGTGGTGTCATCGGTGTTGCGCTTAATCGGAGAAAATTTCACATTTGAGCAGGATAATGACCCGAAGCATAAAGCTAGAATATGCCAAGATTATTTACAACAAAAAGAAGAGGAGGGCACGCTCGCAGTAATGGAATGGCCTCCCCAATCGCCCGACTTGAATCCAATCGAATTATTATGGGATGAATTGGATAGGAGAGTTAAACAAAACGCTCTAACATCTTCCGTAGCATTATAGACACTTCTCCAAGAACATTGGAATAACTTATCATCTGATATTCTGGCAAAATTAATTGCTACAATGCCGCGATTATGCGCTGCAGTGATAAATGCGAAGGGCGCCTATATTGATGAATCTGATATTTTACATGCCATTTATATAATATGTTAATATGACTGTTTTTATGGACGTATTAATATGTAAATAGTTAGTATATATCATTAAATCCTTTATCCACTATTCAAATGCGATTTTATTTTAAAATTCTAAGAAAAACATGTGGCTAAATACTTATGGCCGGTAGTGTATATCAATATAATCGATATTCATGTCGATATATTCGATATTCATATCGATATATTCGATATATATTGATATTGATATATAATATATAATACAGGGTGTAACTGTCAAAATGGTAAAAAATGTCCAAAAGTTGATAGTTATATAATATTTGCTTAATGAACGTAGGGCGCCAAATGTATCGTTTGCAAGATATTGATAATTACAGTTTTGAGTCCGGCCCTGTTATACAATTGTAGCGAGTTTCCAATACGACTAACGATCGGATCATTGATAGAGTAAGCATAAATCATTATGAATAAGCGGTCTACTTCAAATTTGCGAATTGATGAATACCGTATTGATTCTAACAACTGCAAATGAACTCCGTATCTTTATGCAACGTCAAAGGAAAATAGTAGGCGAACACCTGGATTAATGATTACATAGACGATAAATTTGTTACAACGATTCTTATTACGTCAATCCAATAAGTGTTATTCGTATCTCCTTTAATGCCAGCTTACCACCACAAACTCCTGACAATATTAACGAATATTTTCAGAATCTACCGAATATTCTCCCAGCCCTAAATCATGACTATGCGGAGATGCGAACAACGTCTATTATCTCCATCTACCAATAATAGTTAATAATATTGATATTGCTGTATCCATGTACCATTATTAATACCTAGGTCGATATATCGATAATTATCAATATATTTATAAGTAATATCGAATATATCGATATATCGATAAGTAATATCGAATATATCGATATATATCGATAGAGTCGATAATGAACCGATACTAACAAGACTATCGAATATATCGATTAATCGATAAATATCGATATGTATCGATATATTCGATATTACTTATCGATATATATCGCCCAGCCCTAGTCCGAACACTAAAAATTTGCAGCTTATTCGGATCCACGAAGCGTTTGGATTATAGTATAAAGAATATTTTACTAGACATTTTTTAAAATAAAACATTGATTTTGCGAAATAAGGAACGTATTTTAAAAATAACACAATGACAGAAACGTAACTATTGAACTTCTTACATATGCCTTACGGAAATCTAAAATGGCAGTTCGTCGGGAGGTATTAAGCGACATGTAAAAGGCTTTGTCTCGCAATTTACATCTAAGGATCTTCTCTGGCACACGAATATCCACTTGGTCAGCCAACTCTAAGCATGTGTTTAAGGCAAATGGAGCATTAGAATAGGAAATGCTCGATACTGGTTCAGATGAAACATATGTTCCTTCACTATGGCTGCCACATTCTTGCGTTATTTGCCTTATTATTTCATCGTCAGTCATGGGCTCCTGACTTTCATCAATGTCATCATTGGTTGCTAAAAAGTTAGTGATTGCAATCCCAGAATAGCCTTTATTGCGGAAAAGGATAAAGGAACATCATCTTCGAGCTCAAAATCATCGACCCAATGTTCTTCAATGTTAAACCGAGGCCACAAGGCTGTACAGGATTGTCTTATTAGATTTGAATTGAATTGTCACCAACTTTTAGCCAATGAAAATACTGCGTCTATCATAGTGATTCTTTTTTTGAGGACATCAGATACAGAACATTAAGGATCCAGGTCTTGCTGTGCAAAGCTTGAAGTAAAAGTGCTTTCTTATAATTCACCTTTATATTTTCGATAACGTTTTGATCCATTGGTTGTATGAGAGCTGTGCAACAAACATGTACGTGTAACATCAACAGTGAACGGCAGAAAACTGTAGAGTGAGAGTGAGTGGGGCCTTAGAATTATCAAGGCCCTGCTGTACCGCCAGTATAACCCTTATTTGCTCAATATTGTAAAATATGTGGTCATTTCAAAATCGGTCATATATCTGAAGCGAATTTTCATTCAGCGAGGCTTTTTCTCGACTTTTGATAGAGGACATAATCGTTGCGATATGGTGAATAAGGCGCATGTTGAAGCACTTCGCAACTCAAATTATGAAGTTCCGTAATGTCTTCTTGCTTATTAAGAAACACTGATAAACAAGAAGACTTATAATTAGCTATATACCTTCATTCTGTAAGTGCAAAACCTGGTGTTATCACCATTTCTCGCTTGAGAAATAAGTAGCCGTCGTCTAAGGTTTGACCGAACATCTAAAAGAAATTTTCATCCAGCTAGGTTTTTCCGAATTTCGGAAGAGGACATAATCGCTGAAAGAGGGCGAACACGGTGCGTGTCGAAGCACATCGAAGACCAAATTATGAGGATTCCCAGCGTATTTTTACTCATTAAGAATCAACGATAGGCAAGAAGATTTTGAAAAAGATCTCTTAACGCTTTTTGGACTCTAGCAGGAGGAAGCTTAGAGGTAATACTTGCGCTGTTATTTATCTAATTCCTTGGCTCCCAATTCCTAGGGCAAAGCCCATTTGGCACTGCTGTCGTTCTCAGTCGTTAGCTTTGTCTATCTTAAGTTTTTACCTATGTCATGGTTTTGTCGTAGGAATAAAGACAATCAAATTGATGACGTAGGTGAAAACTCTAAGTATATAAAGTGGAGATTTAAAGTTTCATCGCCTACAGAATTGTCTACTTTCAGCAATGGAAAGCGGCAGTAGGCGAAGACTTTTTGCATGAATCAGCAAATAATTCCGTCTTAGAAATTTTCGTGTGCTTTCAAGAAGCATGGAGTTTTCACTTTTGAACTGTTGGTGTCCGAAGTTCCAAAAGTATAACATGTAGATCTGCAGCTCATTCAGAATCTGATTTAAATTGGAAAAACAAGCTCTTTCAGTTCCTATCATAGTTGAAGCCGAACGTATGTTGCAACCCTTACAGAAAATCGAAATGGCACATCAATTTGCCTAATCAGCGTCTTGACCTGATCTAAAATATGATTAAATTTCGATCTAGCCCCTGATGATAAAGCTAATTCACTTGCATGTATCTGACAGATCCTCCCGTACGAAATATATTCCAGTGAATTGAGGTCCATCAATGATCGTGTCCAGAATACCTCAAAATTCGCAGCTCGGGCCAAATCTTTCCTTTTTTGGTATTCCTGGAGAATTCGGGACATCTTTAGCGATATACGCTCTTGACACCGTCATCGATTTGTTTGTCTTCTTTGCAAGCTACTGAATGCTTGAAAAATGTGCAAATTTTAAACGGCAATTGTAAAACCATAGAAGATCGAATATAGGTACAAAATAATGAAAGTTGCCATTCGTCGGTAGAAGATAGTCCAGATAGGCTTAAAATTCCCAACAAGCTCTTCGGGGTTGTCTTTGATGAAAGAATAAATAAATACGTATCAATACACCAACAACCAAACAGCTCACAACTGAATTGGAAGACACATGTAAGAACGGGACAATCGGAAGTAAAAACCAATTTAAAAAAGGAAAAAGCTACATAGAATATCCTGCACTTGCTTTCTTATTTTACACCTCCAAATCTATGGACTCGAGCATTTAAGTTCAGATAAGCCAAAAGTTTCAGATGTGATTCGTTATTGGAGTGAAAAACATCGAAGAGTCCCGGGCACAGAATAGTAAAGTTTCCTGTCCACTTGGGTAGCTGATCCGTTCCCCGAGATCCCTCTCTCTCTCTCTCTCTCTCTCTCTCTCTCTCTCTCTTCCTATCTCCATCACCCCTATTGAAGTACTGGGCGCTTCTGCGTTTCTTAGTCTCGAGCGTATGATGGCTGATTGGCTAGATCTGACCATACTTTTCTTATCGCATGCTTCCGCAATCTTATCCACTAGTTTTACCCATTCTTTTCTGTTTCTCGCTCTATGTTTGACTTCACCCCAATTTAGATCAATCTCTTTTTCATTCCCTTGTAATCGTCTTCCTCCAGCTATTGTCCCGTCGTCCTCTACTCCGTTTTTCCTCCTGCTGACATTCCTTCCTTAAAATATGGTTAATCTACTTCCACGTCCACCTTCTGATTGTGACTGCTATTTGTACCTGTCTTGTTCTTTCCCATAGCTCAATGTTTATTATTATATTTTCCTCGGCGATTTATTGACAATGGTTAGTAGTTGTCTATTTGTTGCCCCATTATAGTTCTAAGTTTCTGCAGTCTTTTCATAGTATAATCTTAACGCAAGTGTTGAATATTTCGATTTTTTGTTATTTTACTTAAACATGTCAAGACTTTTGGAAACTTTAGCGATTTTCTGGACAAAAGATGGAGTAATCTGTACTATGTAATGTAGCAGTTTCGAAACTTGCACGTTAAAACAAAACAGTCTTTACCCCCACATTCCATTGCAGGTCGAAACCGTAACTTAGGATTCGGAAAATCTACTTACTCCTTTACACACATCGTAAGAATTTATTTTAAAGCGTCTATCATTTCTCGCTAAAATGCCTTCGAAAAACAGACGAAATTTTAACATCAGAGCCGACGAATTTCTTATAATTCCAAAAATGATTAAATTCGGGAGTTCTCGATATGAATGCCTCGCTCTCGTCGCGCACTTCTTTTATGGTCGTACATTACACACATATGTATAAAATATGTTATAAATAACGCTACAACCTTCGTTCCCAATTTGCGTTTTAATTAGACCCGGGTTAATGTCGTTTATAAAACAACCGTCATCGCGCTGGCGTCACAAAGCATCGCATAATTATTTTATAAAATTAAATTGTTTATTCGTAATTCTCGACTTCTCCCCGTCGGACGTGCGTATTTCGACCTCCCCACGTATTTTTCCTCGTCGCTTCGTCACCCCGTTCGTCGTTCACCCGCTTTACGTTTAACGTCTACTTTTTAAACATGCAGTCACCGGTGTACGCGAGTATAATCGTATTTGCCGTAACAAAAAGGAGAGTTTTTAATCGCATTATATATATTATATTTTTGTTGATTTTCTTTCTTCTCGGTTTGCTCCGTTTCTACGTCGTCGTTGGCTTTCTTTTTTTTTTTTGGTCGCGGCCTATTTAAATGAGGCCTTTTATAATTCTGACGGAGACTAATATGCTAATTATATATTCTTTTTCTGCCGCTACGCGTTCTCTGTCGAACACGCGTATACTTTTCCGATGTGCATTTTTTAAAGTTAAATGACGGCGAAGCGCAAAGATATGAGTAGGTACGATGGTTTTTATGTCTATGCGCAAAGTGCATATTGTGTTGCATAATAGTTGGTAGAAGAAAAAACCTTACACTCTCTAAGTTGCGGCATACTTCATTAAGTTTTGGTAAATTGCAGGACTTTTTTCAACGTGAAAGAATGGATCACTTTAATTCTTGATAAGATTCCCATAGATGGATATGAAAGCTTTTCAACAACTTGAACTACTTTTAGTGAAGTGCTCCGCTCTTTGTTGTTTTTGAATGCGTATTTCACTGTCTAGATCAACATCGCTAGTTGCAAACGTGCACCAGAATCTTGAACAAAGCTCTATCCCTTCGTACTTGAACATCGCAAACCAAATTGCGGAGATACATTGAAAGTAACACATCACCCAATGTGTTCGTGTGATGACTAATAAAACAACGAATTTTCCGAATCTTTTCCCATTAAAAAGCAACGCTTTATCAACAGACGAAATTCAGACTTTTCCATTCTTTTAAAAATTACAAAAGTAGCGTCACTGAAACCACTGTAAGCTGTGTACTGAAATCAGATTAACATAAAATTTTGACACGTACAGCTCTCGCAATATAAGTTGGCGAAGGGTGGGAGTGAGTTCGCGTAGATAGAGGAGGGACAGATTGCCTATCATTCGTCCTTTCCTTACGGAACTCATATTGCTACGACAATGGTAATTCCTATGCACTATCTGAATCAGACAGGTGGGAGGTACGTGTCCTAAATACGTTTATGGCGCATCCCCACCGCTCGCTAACTTATATTGCGAGAGCTGTACCGTTTGAAATTTGGTACTTCCTAAAACTCATATAGATTTGTCAAGAGTGGCGCCATCTATATGTCACCGTCCGACCTTATTGAGTGATGTGTTCAATGAAGTATGAGGTTAACTATATCTATTTCAATGGATGTGTTACATTGTGTGACCAACTTTGTTCTATGCTCTCCAACATCTTGACAGCACAAGCTCGGTTTCCCTTACCGCATGCTCATCTTTCGAATCCTATAAATAATACTCATAGGAAATCTGCCTCACATTATTTTCGTCCTCCTCAGTCTGCAAGCTTACTGCCGGTTAACTTTTTACGGCGCTTACGGTTTAAGTTCGAGGAACAAATAGATAAAATATGAAAGCCCATACGGGCGTTGTTATCACGAAAAGTTGGCAGCAGGAACACGACTTCATTGCGTGCCATCCATTAAAATCCTACATTGTATCATTATTAATCACGATCCTGCGTTATTTATGTACGAACCATTAATTTATATATACATACGTGGTACCCGCATATTTAATTTTACAGTACCGGATCGCATGCGAGTGGTGTATTTCTACGTGTACATACGAAACGCATATTAATTATATTTAAAGCGAACACGACGCTCGAACGAAAACAATCTAAAAATACGCTAATAAATCAGAGAAAAACAGACATACTTATAAAAACAATATTTATATTATTAATGGCGATAACATTTGCATATGAAAATAATAAAATTCGACGCAAATAAACGTGGACGGGAGAGCACGCCGGCCAGGTTAGGACGACGACGACGCGTCGACCGCCGAGACCCTCCTTTAATATTTACGAAATGGTTCTAAAATTATTTATTTGGAACGTTGTTACGGGAGGTGATTTCGTAATGTTCGGGTTTTCAAGAATTTGCGTGTGAAGTGAAGTGAAATGGAAAGTCGGCAGAAAGAACAAGGAAAATTTTAAACGTATTCATTACGAAATCTATTTCTGGTTTCGTGGTTGCAATTTCCTAATTTTACAGTGCTAATTTTGTATTTTATGATAACTAAATAGCATCGAAAGTCGACATAGATATTATCAATTATCAGCGCATAATATGCAAAGATAGTGTGATCGATAACCACCAATTATGTCAAATAATACGGAAATGCGTTCCAGATTTGGAAGAAACCGATACTAGCAATGCGAGGTGTTTATATTACTTACATAAACTCCTAATCAGGGCAATAGAAAGTGTCAACTCACCTGAAAAAAAGGGAAAAATTAGTACGAAAATCCCAAGAATTAGTGGCAGTCATCACGTCGACAACAATTTTCTTAAATTAATTAAATTAAGAGATTTCTTAGTAACACATTATCAATTTAATAAACCGGCGTATATACAGGGGTGGCAGGTTAATTAGCGCACAGCTAAAGGAATATAAAATCGGAAAAAATACATAAAAGATGTTAAAAGGGATCTATTCATCTTCCCTTTTGGAAACGATACTTATTTTCAAGTCAGTAAAAAACTACGGAATCGTACAAGAAACCCGATCTAAAACATAATAATAAAGGTAATTCCTTGGAGCTGTCAACGCGCGTGAAAGGAAAATGAAAAATTATATTTAATAAACTTGAAAAATGTTGAGGATATATAAGTAGTAGTAAGGTCGAATCGTAAAGTAAGTTCCATTTGCGCCTAGTGCGCAGAGGCGTGGGGATATCGGCGCTGCGGTATAGTCTGGTTCAATGTGAGTCTGGCAGTGCTAGTGAGAGAATCGTTCGGACATTCCTTCTTCTTGGTTCCTGCGATTGAAAGTCCCGTCGACTGTGAACTGGGATCTGTTATCCGATTTGTGTGTGCAAAGAAAATGAAGGCTGGCTAAGTTTCATTGTGAACTTTGTTCTGTTTATGGTGAAAATATCATGAGTGATTGTGTGATTAGAAGATGGTGCCGTATGTTTCGAGAAGCACGAACTAATACCCATGATGAGGAACGGAGTGGAAGACAACGGTTGTGATGGACGAACTTTTGGGTGATATCGAAGAAAAAATTTGTGAAAATCGGCGATTGACAATCGCCGAACTGAGTGCATTTTTCTCTCAAATTTCACGTACAGTTTCACAGGCGGCAGAGGTCTAGGAGGAGAACATTAAAAAACTGTTTCATCGCCATGATAAACGTCTTAATCTTAATGGCAACTATGTAGAAAAATAGCTGAAAGTAGTAGCTTTGAGTTGTATATAACAAAAACCTCTTCATGAGTTGGTGTCTTTTCTAATAACCAAGCGGAATTTACTCTACGAGTCATCCCCGTATATCTGTATACTCAACATTTGGTTGGATATCCCTTTTGGTAATCACAGCTGCGCACCCTTTGCACAGAGGCTATCAGTTGCCCCCACATATCTCTAGAGATTTTCACCCATTCCTGCTGGAGAGCGTCCTATAATTGCTGTATCGTCTTTGATTTCAGTACCATAACACGTCTTTTAATAACTACTAGGAAATTTAGAATGAGATTTAAGTCCGGGCAATCATCATCATTTCATCAGCCCTATTGCCTAATACTAAAGCCACTGTACCACCAACCTCGACCTATGGCACGGGGCTTTGTCTTGTTGGAAAACTGTTTTTAAGTACATAGTCAACGAAAAATTTCCCAAGTATAGCATAATATGAATTGACAGCAAATTTTGGTATACCAATATATCCAGCTTGCCTTTTATTTGAACAATAAGACCGGATACAGTGTTTACAACCCCATATCATAATATTTAGGTCAGCGAACTTTAACATCTTCTCACTGTACTTTGGATCCAACCCCTTATTCAGAGGATATCGCACATAACTTTCACCATCAGCTCCTCATCGATTGAACTGAGATGATTTATCGCTCTAAATCACAAAATTCCAGAAAAAGACGTCAAAATCTACATGGCATTACGTGACGAATTCCAAAACGCTTACTTCGGTTGTCACACGAACTTTTGATTTTCTTAAACTTCGCTATCCCCGCAGCTTGTTCTACTACGGTAATTGTACCGCACTCCGGATGCATTGTGGGTCTTATCCGTAAAGAAATAGCGAAAAAATCTTTGAGCACCTACCAAATCGTTAGGGAATCTTTCCTCTTCGAGTGCTTTATTCGAAACAATCCGATAATGTTGAACCTCGTTTAGGCGAACTTTCAATAGATCAGGCAATGTACTGATGTTTCCTTGTTTTTCAAGCATCGTTCAAATTAGGCGTCCGTCTCAATCCGTGCAGTTCTGCTTATGTCACATCTTGTTCAATTAAACTGAATTAATGTATGCCTTTATAAAGAATAGGTACAATTATCCACAAAGATTTTAAACGAAGAAAATGCTTGCCACGTCAGGGTATGCTAAAACCAACTCAAATTTAACGCCCGTTCTGGAAAAAGACACGCACCACCTAAAGCTCTGCTAATGAGATCTGATCGCAAATGAATAATCTCAAATAATGATAGTACAAGTCATTTACAAAGAAATAAACAATTATATTAAAATGCCGTTAAACTTCAAAACGTGGATAGTGCTGGATGTCAGTTTAACTCATTCCTGCCTAATGAGTATTTAAATACCCAAAAAGGTGAAGACAGTAAAAAACTTCTAGCACGGGCCACATGAGAGATTGTTGCTGCAACTTACATTTTATTTAGTAATGGAAATTAGCCTGGACAAATTGAAACAGTACTTTTTTCTGCTTTTCTACCTTTAGTTTTAATATAGGTAAAAGGAGGTTTCTTCCTTTGTAGGAAAATGTTTGAAGAAAGTGGTGTCAAATAAAGGACAATGCGAAAAACGAAAAACACCCGCCCATTCTAGATAGTTTGAGGTGTCCCCTCATTTCAAAATAATTTTTAAAAATATCACACCAAAGCCTGTTAGGTGTTTAAATACCAATGCCCTATGCCAGGTGTGTAAAGAAGTAATTTTTTTCCTTCCAAGCAACTTCTACGCACCCCCAGGTACATACATATTCAAAAATTTCGTCAAAACCGTACGATCGGATCTATGGACAGGCATTAATGGATTAAGAGGACTGTGTTTCAAATATATAAAGTGTATGAAAACTACCCTTACTGTACCTTTGGGTTTACACAAAGAATTGTAAATGATATTAACAGCAAGTCAATATTTTGAAGAACATCAAATGTTTTATTTATACGATATGGCGTGTCAAACGTCGAGTGTGTCTCAACAGATTTATAGCTAAATAACTTACTACTACTACTACTACTCTTACACTTATTGCTTTTAATTCATATAATCCCGTATATAAATTTGACACATCAATTATGACAAAGCCTGTATATAGATAGTACTGTTTGAACCCGCAAGGGTGTGGTAGCTAACATACCACTAATGTATATTTTGTAACCTATTTAGATACTTAACCATGCCTCTACCACTTTTTATATCAAATAAAGTAAATTTCAATTCAGCAGATTATATTTCATAACGGTAACTTTAAACCGTTCCCGGAAAAGAATCTCGACAGTAGACGTATTTAATCTGCTGAAATGAAATTTTGTCTCTATTATTTCACCAAAAAGTAGTAGAAGCAATCCAAAAGATAATCATTAATTTAAGACATATTTCGACGAAGTGTCTGTTGTGTATCCCTAGTTGATCTAGAAAATTCATGGACGGCAAAACGTCGACGGCATCAAACTAGTGATATAGAACGAAATCCAAAACCTTTCCTTCATATCATCAATATCGCGTAGGCCCCACACGGGTTACGATAACATCAACTTAACTATGACTTCGATTCGTAGACAGTGCCAAGTCAAAATACATCTGCACGGTGATAACAGTAACGCGACGTTGTTAATCATAAAGAGGAGAGATAATATTTCAACTCAATGTATAATATGTCTAAAATTACTCGTTTCTCAAGAAAATCAACAACAAATTGCACAATCGCAAGTATCAGTGCAAGTGCATACCATATAACGTGCACGCATACGTCAAAAGGAAAGGAAAAACAAGCCATTCTTATCGATTATAGTTATTAAACAACATTATACGTGCATATACGTGCATACATATAAATTAATATTTGCTAGCGAACTGTTAAATATTCTTTCCCGCATAAATATGTACGTACATGCATAGAACATATTTAGTTAGGTTATGCGCGTCTGTGCATGCATGTGGTAAAGCGAACGAATTCATTTTCCCGTAATGAATATTGCATTTATTGCTATTAATAAATTATTCTAAGGCGCGGTCGACCGTCGATACAATATAACAATAATATAGCAAAGTATTGAAGTCGAAGCGAACGTGCGAGGGAAAGAGAGGAAAAGAGGAATTTAATGATAATAAGCTCCATATGCCTCATCACGCCACATTTGACCGACCCGTGTGTACAATACACATATAATAAACACCAATAAATCCATCTATTGCGTATACACTTGCGTTGAAAAATCATGGAAAGGCTGGGAAAAATGGTATCGATGAGGAAGGATCAAAGGTAGGCGATAGGTATTGCTTTGGGTGAAGCATAATCTTTTCATTTTTCCGAAAATTCAGATGTTGCTAATAATTATTTAACCCCAAGGTCACGAATTATTCCTTTTCCTCCAAATCGATGTGACGAGGGCAAGGACTATTTTATTTCCAGGGCGTAAAGTAAAAGAAATTTATTTTTTCCGTAATAAATGCAAATACAGATTTTAGAGTTACAACCTAGACGAATTTGAAAAGAAGTGTAAATTTACAAGGAGGTGGACCCCAAGGCGACCATAAGACAATTAAATATGTACTACATATGCATGTTTGCTTCCAACACTGCTTACATCCAAAAATGCTTCGACACAATTTAACATCCTCGCTCCCCATTAACCTTAACCTTCCTATACTCACGCATACGGTCTGTGAGACCGACTTATATAGTATAGTATACGTCTTTCATTTTGACGTGAGTATAGGAAGGTTAAACGGCTCTGGACACAATCATCGCCATCTGTTTCGAAAGTTTTCGTCATCGGTGTATACGAAAGATGCAAAGATGTAGATAAAACTGGCATGCACACATGTGCAACGAGCTCGTAAACAAGGCGTATGCAGCAGCGTTATAAGGAAAAAGGAAAATTGAACGCTTCGGGTTACGAGATGTGTAATCTGATACTGCTTAGAAATTATGTACGTATCGTATAGATATACGTACATGCATACGTATTATGTATGTAAGATACGTACATAAACATATGTATGTATAGATGCAGCGTTGGAAAATCATTATTTGCGCATATCCGATACATATATTTCGGAGTTAACGTTGCCAAGAACTGTCATAAACAGAAAATTGCGTGGGAGGACTAGCCAATATGAGCCCGTTAATCGGTTTGGAGGGTGCATATGCGTCAATACTTGTATTTGAACTATAATGGGGAAATTAAAACAGCATTTTTCCCTTTCATCGCCATCTCGTGATGAACATGTACTCATCTAAATACCTAATTTTGAAAACGTTAAGGTCGAAAAGACAGAAGGATGACACACAAGTGATTTAGATAGTTTCAACGGAAAAATTAGGCAAGGCTTGAAATCTGGAAATAGGAAGGACAACTTATCAGTTTTAACCCCCATCCAAAATCTATTAACAAATAAAATAATCCACTTGAACTTAAATTAAATCAAGTAAAGTAATAGAAAATCAGCAACTGAGGTGTATCGAAGGAATTGGACGGAAACTATTATAGAACTACAGAAAACAAGGAATGGATCGGAAGTGAAAAAGGGGAAAATCAATTAACCGGTAAAATAGAGAAAAAGAATGAGGGAGAGAACTCCAAACGCATGAAGAAACAGCTCAAAATCTATAGAAATTAGAGAGGCAAAACGTGAAAATTACGTTCGAAAGTGGCTATAAAATAATTTTACGTGATAGAAGGTGAAACTGCAGATGGGATTTGAACCATTGCGGGAAATATTAAAAGAATGCTGCAATAATGACCGCAGCAGTTCACTAGAACACACTCAGAAGTATAATTCTTCAAAGCTTTACCCAAATAATTTAGATATTTCCAAATACGTATTTCAACCAGTAACTTGTCATCGTCAACAGGAAAAACGGATTTCGCTAGGAAAATATGGCAAAAACAAATATGCAAATGGTGTTGAGATATTTGAGTACACCAAATGCCCATTTATTAAAAGTTCTTTTTCCTTAAGTTACTGGCTCACCGCACTGAATCGTGAGCGAGTATAATCCATCAGATTGGTTAATGAAACCTATAACCTTTACTAACGAGAAGCTTCTCTCTCTCTTCTGACTGCGGAAATCGAAATCCAATGCGTTTAAACCACGCATTACTCGGCTCCTGGCACTCGCAAAGGACACGTCACTTTGCCAAAAGTTAAAAACGATGGTATATAATCTACGATAGGAATTACACCTCAGCTGCCTGAGAGAATTTCTTGCAAACTAGAAAGCGTGAAGGAAGCACATATCAGAATTTGAAAAACGGGGTCTTTCCTGTTGAGTTACAATGCTGTAAGGAGTCAATTCGAAAAAAGTGATGAATTCTGTAAACAGAGGATTTCTGACCAAATTGATGTAGCCAACTGAAGGCAGTTTCCATACATTATTGTGAAAAGCATGCATGCTGCATCAATCTTATTTAGACGTTCCTGCTTGCAGTTCTCACAACCAAATCTCACGCGGGGAATTGCTTCTCACGCTGCACGTTTGTTGGTATTATTGTTTCATAAATTATATCTGTTACTTCGGGGTAGATTTCTCATTCTGCAGACATTCAGAAAAATAAAAAGTTTTTAGGTACCAAAAATCGTTTGTCATCTTTTATTATTATTATTATTATTAATGCCTTATTTGTATCCTAGTGACCAACTCTATATTCCATTGACATTATGGAATTAATAAATGCATTAATATTAATAAATCGATGACCTAGCTGGTGTAGTACCTAAGAACTTATTCTGGTTGTGAAATAGCTACAACAGCTTCCGATGTAGAATATACAGTATGTCCCCGGATTGAGTTTACAATAGGTATGATTGACCAAAAATTTTCGAATTGGAATTTCGTATTTTGGGATTCCGCCCTGCTTGGTGTGAAACTTTCTTTTAGTTTACGTTCGATTTTTAAAATCAAGTAGGCCTTTACAGCTGAGCAAATACTATTTTAGTTTTAGGTAAACTACCCTTTCCGTTCACAATACGCCAAATTGTAACTAAGAAAAGTTGTTCAAAATGAAGAGCTATGGCGTTATGCAAATTTTCAGAATGATCGGCCAACTTTGATAAAATCCAGTATTGGTCAGTTTCCTTTTGTGTCAACTTCATTCTCAACTTCGTTTTGGGTCAACTTTGTGTCAGCTTGACTTTAAAGAAACAAATCTGTAATTGAAACTACAACCATACCTTGAGATTATTAAAACAAAAAACAAGTATTAAGTTATTCTATTAACCTTCCACCTTCGTCGCTGCATAATTCAATCTTCTGTCGCAGTTTCTTAAAGCTATTCCGGATTTCCTGAATTGGTAAGGCGGATATAGCATCTTTTATGCGATTTTGTAATACCTCGGCATCAAATAAAAATCGGCAATAGTCAAATCGGGGCTCCTTGGGGGCCATAAAACTTGACCATTCCTACCCATCCAACGATAACCAAATTTACTGTTGAACCAATTCAAAATAATTTGTGAATAATGTTTTTTGTTTTAATAATTTAATTCAAAATTTCTTATACATATTTTTTTTGTTTTTGTGATCATTAACCCATCTCAAGATATGATTGCAGTTTCAATCGCAGATTTGTTTCTTTAAAGTCAAGCTGACATAAAGTTGACACAAAACAAAGTTGAAAATGAAGTTGACACAAAAGGAAACTAACCAATACTGGATTTTATCAAAGCAGGCCGATCATTCTGAAAATTTGTATAACGCCATAGCTTTTCATTCTGAACAACTTTTCTTAGTAATACATTGGCACACTGTGAACGGAAAAGATAGTTTACCTAGAACTAAAATAGTGTTTGCTCAACTGTAAAGGCCTACTTGACTTTAAAAAATCGAAAGTAAACTAAAAGAAAGTTTCACACCAAGCAGGGCGGAATCCCAAAATATGAAATTACAATTCGAAAATTTTTGGTCAAGCATACCTATTGTAAACTCAATCCGGGGACATACTGTATAGCATTATAGAGTCACATACGACAATTCGTAACAACTTCGAGTATTTCTGACTGCTGTGGCCATGCTACATTATCGAGACATTCTTTCAGAAAGGTAAACAGTTTCTTCGTACCAAAAGTAATTTGCTATCTGTTAAAACTCGATAAAGTAGCTGTTGTAGTACAGTAGGTCCCTATTCTGGTTGTGAAATAGTTAACACACCAGTTTTCGATATCGACGCTATAGACTCACACGAGACGATTTGTAACAACTTCGAATATTTCTGAGTCTTGTGGCCATGTCGAAAAACTGTTTTAACCGTTTCTTTCCAAACGCAACACGCAGCAAACCTGAACAAAACTTTTTAGTTTAATTTTTGCTACATGAAAAAGCTGGAAGAAAAGATCATCATTTAATTTATAGCTGGCTGTAAAAGGTGTATGGATTTCCCTAATCCACGATAATTGGTCAGTGGCATTTTGGATTTTTATTACTGGAACATTAGCATTTCATTTTCAAGAATTTGACTGCGCGTAAGCGAGGAAGATTCAACAAGCTCTTGGGTGTCAGACACACACAACAATCAATGATGTAAAGAAGGAACGCGGTAAGATATGGTTTAAAGATGCTAAAGATGGAGTTAAATAATTGTGTGGTGAGTAGTTTACCGATATGATATAGTGTCAGCCAAAGAAGAATATTATGAATATTCTTTGGATTGTACTGGATGAATACGCAGTAAAAATCCAAAAGATTTTTGGCAAACATGCATCCTCGCAATCATCCTGCTATCAAGAAGAACATGGAAACCACACCACGACGAAATCATGTTTGAGACCTCCTTGATGGAACCTGTGTATCGTCAGATTTTCTACTCATCACTCTTGTTTTTCGCAACTCGATATTTTTCTCATTTACCGTAGCTTTCATTGTAATTACGACACGTTCCTGGTTTCATCCATTTCTACCATTTACAAACTACATGCGTTTAGCATGAACTTATTTGACGTGTGCATCTGCATGTATGTCTCCCGATCGTAATTTCTGAGAAATACATTCACGCCAGCCACTGACATTATCGACATAGATAGTCAATACATTTAATAAAATGTTCCACAATAATGACGGTAATTAATTTATACTAATTACTTTATGTGCAAATAATTCCACAGTTATCGTTTTTCTACCATGCGGGACCGGTTTTCGATTATGTTCGAGTAGTTACTACCTATATATATATATATTCAATTCGTGCGGATAAGAAACCTACATAAATAAAATAATATAAACTAGCCGCGACGACGTTGTCCGAAGCCGTAAATGAATCCATTCGTTTGATAGATAGCACGCGTTGAGGCCAGTCAGAAAAGGTCAACTTCTATTTTTATAACTCATATAAATAATTAAAAATGGGAATTTTATGACGTACTTACATACATCGTATTTATATTATTAATATCTAATAGATTTGTTTTGCCGTGTCCGATCAATATTAATTCAATATTTTAAAGGAAACAAAATCCTTTCGGTCTAGAGAGATACGCGTTCGATTATAAATTCTCGTTTTAAATAATTCACTCGAAAGGATGTCGGTTTCATTAATTTTAAAACAGGATTGAATAATGAAATCGCCGTTTCGAATAATTTATTGATGAAAACGGCTCTATGCGATTTATAACTTATTCGCTAGATTCGCGTTCTAGTATGTATGTACCTACCTGGACGTATATATTTTATTGATTACGAATTAGGGCGTATAAGGGAAGTCGTTTGGTTTCTTCGTAGAACAGATGAGGGTTTCTGGTGCGATTGATGAAATCTGGATATGGGCGTAGTTAAATCCAGCATTTCAGCCACATTTTACTGAGTTGCTTCCGCGAAGGTAAGCGGGCATCAAGAGTTCATAAAAAGTTATGTCTAGGGTAAGATAATCGTGTCATCCCAAAATAGTCTTAACAGCTCGAGCAGCCAATCATTGATAAATGTATACGAATTTGAACAGCTTTGCCACTCGGCAGATGTTTACGCATCGCATCAGACAGGCGCGTATCGAGTTCCGTTGGTTGCTCCATCTGTTACGAATGCTGGGGCGACACGATTATTTTGCCCTAGTTATATCGCTCCAAGATCTACGAAACCAAGTCAGCGGAAGTTGATCACTGATTCTCTGTTGCAGGTCACTTAGTCTGTAGCATACAGAAAAAATTTGCTTCCTACGAATTGCTGAATTACATTCAGAAGCACAGGCAGGACCATAAAGACCTAGAAGAAAATATTTCGAAAGACACGAACCCCCCAGCTCGGGAGTTAACATCTTCTTCGTTTGGTCCAAAATTCCTAGAAAATCACCTAGAAACGGAATAACTCGAAATAATAATATAAGTAAGAAAATAGCGTCTCTATTTGAATGAGAAGAGGGACCGGTGCGATGATTTCAGTAAAAACTCACCCAAACTGCAACTAAATTGCTACATACATGGGTCTAAGACCGCTAGAAAGAACAGGGGGCGGGGCTATGTGGTCCTCCGATTAAATATTCCAAACCAAAGGGGAAATTTCCTTCGCGTATTCTAAGCGGATGTTCATGCATCAACATCTGCTGACAATATCCTTAGAAGAAACTACAGGAATCAGAAGATTATCATTTTTATCGATGGGTAAGCAAGTTTCAGGCGCTTAATGAACAGGCCATCAATTCAAGTCTGGTTTGATCTTGAAAGGACGCTTGAGGCAGAGACCACAGCAGTTGCTACAGTAGCAAAGCAGGAATCATCATCATCATTCTTAGGTCCATTAGTAGGCTAAGTAAGCATCTTCTTCGTGGAATGCCAAGGAGGAAAGAAGGAAACAGAGAAGGAAAAGATACTGGGTAAGCTTCCCGAGGAATATCTTCTAAGGAATTATGACAGAAGGAAGATCTATGACCGCTATCGGCCTCAGTAAGAATCAATTAAGAATACTATTAGATGTTCGGTCCGGGCATTGTAAGTTTAATGTACAGTCGCGGTCAGAGAAATTGACCAGTTGAATGTAACCAAACATTCATTAGTTCACAGTCTCAGATACTGGAATCTCAGTCTTACTTTGACAGTGTACTTCACGATTTCATACTCGACGTGGTAAAATTATCACAATTGACAATGTCAATATTACTTCACGAACTACGACTGTGACCAAGTGGATGTTTAACGACGTCGCACCGGCCAATTCTTCTGACTGTGACGGTACATTCATACAGAATAGATTTATTTAAGTTATAAGAAGTTTATTTAGGTTAACGATAAACGTTTATCAAGGTTCCACAATTTTCTTCGACCCATCCCTTTTCTCCCTTGTGCGTTAACTCGTCTAACACTCCTTTTGGAAACTGTTTTCGAAATCTCATTCTTTCCTTCCCAAAATTTAAATTGCCAGAATTCTACTACAGATGGTATTAGGGCGTCACAACCAAAATTAGGTTGTCGAGGAAGCCGCCAAACTGAAAAGTTTTTGGCTTTCCCTTCTGTCTTTCTTATAAAAGAGTTCATCCAAAACTGTATCTGGAAGCTCTTCTTAAGAATGGCGCCCAAAAGAAACGCATTGATGTTAGAGAATTTTCATTAAGTCCCTCTCCTTTCCTCGTAGTATATGATATGTGAAGGATTTGAAAGTCATCTCAACAAAGAAATCTCATATTGTACAGACGGAATTCCACTTTTGTGTAGCCGTTGCCAAACAAACTCTGGAAGGATTGATTATGTCTGGAGATTATCTTGCTTTTTGAAACCAAATTTCTAATGTGTGCCAAGGTTAGCTTGTGTAGCAATATAATCTGAACTTCTCCTTGTAATTGTAGCTTTTCTTTATCATACTATTTAGTTTAATGTTACATATTCGTTTTGTCTTTTGTCCATTTAAAGCCATTGTAGCTTTAAATACACAAAGAAGAATTATTATTATTAATAATAATAATAATAATAATAATAATAAACCTTCCTACTAAAGCATATCTTCTTAACAATATTTCTTCTCTTCCAAAAATAATTCCATCAATTTTGAGAAGTTACCAATTTGGCTCTATGTTTTATAAATCGCCTAAATTTTAAACGCATTATTGTGTACCTTTTCAAGTTCTTTAGCCCTATGCAAACAAATGATAACGACAATGTTACAGGGAATAACAATGCTTGTAAATTTTGCAAGGATGCAGCTGAAACTTCGCAAAACAATGTAACAGTGCCTCTAGTTCTACCATTTAAGACTACCGAGAAGCACAATAGGTCAACCATGGTCGCAGTGCAAAGGGCCATTTTGGGCCAGACCCCACCTCATTACATTAAGACTACCGAGACCTGGGTTATCAACTGACGGAGGATAATATGCTACCATCACTAAATCCACTCAAGATTTTGGAGTTTTGCGGGCATCTAGGCTTAAGAAGGAGCTGCAGCTTAAGCAAACCTCAACCCAAGGGACAGTAGAGGAGGGCAATACATTTTCTAAAAAGCGGGCAACTTCATCGGTCCACCCATCACATATCAATACCAACACCAAGAGCACCTCTTTTGTAACAACGAAATTATTTTATTTATCCTCCTCAACCCCCATTCCTCGTTCGAATTCAACTTCAAAGTAAACACACCTATCGCGCCCTCTCTTCGGACGAAATTTATGCGTCTCCCTAACTAGCTGGCGCGGATGTGCGAGACCGTAAAGTTTTCAGCGTTATTACACCCCCGACCATTCTGCACTAGAAAGCGGCGAGAACGGGGAGAATTAATTTCGAAATTCTATTACGTTGAAAAATGAACGCGTACTCCCTCTATATATATATACACGAGGAGGAATTGACAAATTGATCTAATTTAAAACAAACTGAAAGTGCAATCGATAAGTTCGTATTTTGTAGGCGTCGGTTTCGGATATATTTAATAATTGAAAATAGTTCGGCGGGCGATCGACGGGGGCGGCGCACAGCGAAAGGTCGAAGACGGGAGGGGCGCGCGGTTTTATCGGAAACGGTTGTTTCTAACCCCCGTGTCGGTATCGGGGCAAACAGGAGGCGGCCGCCTCCTCTCGTAATATTTCATTTGTTAATTGTGTTAGTGCACAACTGCCGTACATATTGAGAGATGTATGTATGCGAGTTCCAATCAGCTAATTGCTGATAATTGTACTTTACAGCGCTGCTTCCGTGTACAGGACTTGATTAAATATAAAATTTCACTTATTGTTTGCTTTCGGTATGGACGAATGTACGCGTCGGACGCCTCTTCTCGTATTTTCAAATGCAACTTTATTTGCCTTTCGACAGTTTAATTTGCCTTCGCCTCTTAATCCTTTGTGTTATTAATTATCCTTTCGATTTCCAGGAAAAATGTTCGGCTTTTTGCAATATAGAAACGGGAATGTGGAAATATAAATGGGATGAGAGGGGTGATGATAGGGTAAGTTTCAATTCGATGTGATTATGTATGGGTTTGATAATTACGTAATTTCTCATTGTTATAAGAAAGTATGACAATTCTTATATAAAATGACATAACTTTATTCAATAAACTGTTGCCCATTTTTATCAAGTTTTAAACTTAACTAGAATTTCACGTGCATAAAACGATTTTCGTCGCCAAGAAACTGAACCAAATGTCATGTGACATCATCATCGTTATTATACAAATTTTTAGCAATGAAGTGTTGTATGGCATGAAATAAATTGTGATCCCATAGGACAAGTACAGGCCATTAACCTGTTGGATTAGGGATGTTTGAGGATCAGCAAGCTCTTACATTTAAGAAAGTCTGGATTCAACAATCGCAGATCGTATCAAACAAAGACCTCACGACAGTGGAGGTGATGCTCATCCTGAGGAGACGCTTGCAAAACTTTTGACCAGATCTAGAATTCCACGTGCATCAAACGGTTTCGGTCGCTAAGAAACTGAACCACGTATGATGTGACATCGCCATTGGTATTATAGAAATTCTTACCATTCATGTTTTGCAATTCATGAAATGCTTTGACATCCGTAGGCCAAGAACAGGATGCTGACCTGTTGGATTATGGAAGCCTGAGGAACCAGCAATCTCTTACATTTAAGAAAGTCAAAATTTAACAATCGCAGATCCTATCAAAGAAATACGTCACGATATTGGAGGTGACACTGATCCTAAAGAGACGCTTGCAAAACTTTTGGCCAGATCTAGAATTCCACGTGCATCAAACGATTTCGGTCGCTAAGAAACTGAACCACGTCTGATGTGACATCGCCATTGGTATTATAGAAATTCTTACCATTCAAGTTTTGCAATTCATGAAATAGTTTGACATCCGTAGGCCAAGAACAGGATGCTGACCTGTTGGATTATGGAAGCTTGAGGAACCAGCAATCTCTTACATTTAAGAAAGTCAAAATTTAACAATCGCAGATCCTATCAAAGAAATACGTCACGATATTGGAGGTGACACTGATCCTGAAGAGACTCTTGCAAAACTTTTGGCCAGATCTAGAATTCCACGTGCATCAAACGGTTTCGGTCGCTAAGAAACTGAACCACGTCTGATGTGACATCGCCATTGATATTATAGAAATTCTTACCATTCAAGTTTTGCAATTCATGAAATACATTGACATCCGTAAGCCAAGAACAGGATGCTGACCTGTTGGATTGTAGAAGCCTGAGGAACCAGCAATCTCTTACATTTAAGAAAGTCAAAATTTAAGAATCGCAGATCCTATCAAAGAAATACGTCACGATATTGGAGGTGACACTGATCCTGAAGAGACGCTTGCAAAACTTTTAGCCAGATCTAGAATTCCACGTGCATCAAACGGTTTCGGTCGCTAAGAAATTGAACCACGTCTGATGTGACATCGCCATTGGTATTATAGAAATTCTTAGCATTCAAGTTTTGCAATTCATGAAATACATTGACATCTGTAGGTTAAGAACAAGATGCTGACCTGTTGGATTGTGGAAGCCTGAGGAACCAGCAATCTCTTACATTTAAGAAAGTCAAAATTTAACAATCACAGATCCTATTAAAAAATGCGTCATGATAGTGGAGATGACACTGATCCTGAAGAGACGCTTGCAAAACTTTTGCCCAGATCTAGAATTCCACGTGCATCAAACGGTTTCGGTCGCTAAGAAACTGAACCACGTCTGATGTGACATCGCCATTGGTATTATAGAAATTCTTAGCATTCAAGTTTTGCAATTCATGAAATACATTGACATCTGTAGGTTAAGAACAAGATGCTGACCTGTTGGATTGTGGAAGCCTGAGGAACCAGCAATCTCTTACATTTAAGAAAGTCAAAATTTAACAATCACAGATCCTATTAAAAATGCGTCATGATAGTGGAGATGACACTGATCCTGAAGAGACTCTTGCAAAACTTTTGGCCAGATCTAGAATTCCACGTGCATCAAACGGTTTCGGTCGCTAAGAAACTGAACCACGTCTGATGTGACATCGCCATTGGTATTATAGAAATTCTTACCATTCAAGTTTTGCAATTCATGAAATAGTTTGACATCCGTAGGCCAAAGAACAGGATGCTGACCTGTTGGATTATGGAAGCTTGAGGAACCAGCAATCTCTTACATTTAAGAAAGTCAAAATTTAACAATCGCAGATCCTATCAAAGAAATACGTCACGATATTGGAGGTGACACTGATCCTGAAGAGACGCTTGCAAAACTTTTTAGCCAGATCTAGAATTCCACGTGCATCAAACGGTTTCGGTCGCTAAGAAACTGAACCACGTCTGATGTGACATCGCCATTGGTATTATAGAAATTCTTACCATTCAAGTTTTGCAATTCATGAAATAGTTTGACATCCGTAGGCCAAGAACAGGATGCTGACCTGTTGGATTATGGAAGCTTGAGGAACCAGCAATCTCTTACATTTAAGAAAGTCAAAATTTAACAATCGCAGATCCTATCAAAGAAATACGTCACGATATTGGAGGTGACACTGATCCTGAAGAGACGCTTGCAAAACTTTTGGCCAGATCTAGAATTCCACGTGCATCAAACGGTTTCGGTCGCTAAGAAACTGAACCACGTCTGATGTGACATCGCCATTGGTATTATAGAAATTCTTACCATTCAAGTTTTGCAATTCATGAAATACATTGACATCCGTAGGCCAAGAACAAGATGCTGACCCTTTTGGATTATGGAAGCCTGAGGAACCAGCAATCTCTTACATTTAAGAAAGTCAAAATTTAACAATCACAGATCCTATTAAAAATGCGTCATGATAGTGGAGATGACACTGATCCTGAAGAGACGCTTGCAAAACTTTTGCCCAGATCTAGAATTCCACGTGCATCAAACGGTTTCGGTCGCTAAGAAACTGAACCACGTCTGATGACATCGCCATTGGTATTATAGAAATTTTAGCATTCAAGTTTTGCAATTCATGAAATACATTGACATCTGTAGGTTAAGAACAAGATGCTGACCTGTTGGATTGTGGAAGCCTGAGGAACCAGCAATCTCTTACATTTAAGAAAGTCAAAATTTAACAATCACAGATCCTATTAAAAAATGCGTCATGATAGTGGAGATGACACTGATCCTGAAGAGACTCTTGCAAAACTTTTGGCCAGATCTAGAATTCCACGTGCATCAAACGGTTTCGGTCGCTAAGAAACTGAACCACGTCTGATGTGACATCGCCATTGGTATTATAGAAATTCTTAGCATTCAAGTTTTGCAATTCATGAAATACATTGACATCTGTAGGTTAAGAACAAGATGCTGACCTGTTGGATTGTGGAAGCCTGAGGAACCAGCAATCTCTTACATTTAAGAAAGTCAAAATTTAACAATCACAGATCCTATTAAAAATGCGTCATGATAGTGGAGATGACACTGATCCTGAAGAGACTCTTGCAAAACTTTTGGCCAGATCTAGAATTCCATGTGCATCAAACGGTTTCGGTCGCTAAGAAACTGAACCACGTCTGATGTGACATCGCCATTGGTATTATAGAAATTCTTACCATTCAAGTTTTGCAATTCATGAAATAGTTTGACATCCGTAGGCCAAGAACAGGATGCTGACCTGTTGGATTATGGAAGCTTGAGGAACCAGCAATCTCTTACATTTAAGAAAGTCAAAATTTAACAATCGCAGATCCTATCAAAGAAATACGTCACGATATTGGAGGTGACACTGATCCTGAAGAGACGCTTGCAAAACTTTTAGCCAGATCTAGAATTCCACGTGCATCAAACGGTTTCGGTCGCTAAGAAACTGAACCACGTCTGATGTGACATCGCCATTGGTATTATAGAAATTCTTACCATTCAAGTTTTGCAATTCATGAAATAGTTTGACATCCGTAGGCCAAGAACAGGATGCTGACCTGTTGGATTATGGAAGCTTGAGGAACCAGCAATCTCTTACATTTAAGAAAGTCAAAATTTAACAATCGCAGATCCTATCAAAGAAATACGTCACGATATTGGAGGTGACACTGATCCTGAAGAGACGCTTGCAAAACTTTTAGCCAGATCTAGAATTCCACGTGCATCAAACGGTTTCGGTCGCTAAGAAACTGAACCACGTCTGATGTGACATCGCCATCGGTATTATAGAAATTCTTACCATTCAAGTTTTGCAATTCATGAAATACATTGACATCCGTAGGCCAAGAACAAGATGCTGACCCTTTTGGATTATGGAAGCCTGAGGAACCAGCAATCTCTTACATTTAAGAAAGTCAAAATTTAACAATCACAGATCCTATTAAAAAATGCGTCATGATAGTGGAGATGACACTGATCCTGAAGAGACGCTTGCAAAACTTTTGCCCAGATCTAGAATTCCACGTGCATCAAACGGTTTCGGTCGCTAAGAAACTGAACCACGTCTGATGTGACATCGCCATTGGTATTATAGAAATTCTTACCATTCAAGTTTTGCAATTCATGAAATACATTGACATCCGTAAGCCAAGAACAGGATGCTGACCTGTTGGATTGTAGAAGCCTGAGGAACCAGCAATCTCTTACATTTAAGAAAGTCAAAATTTAAGAATCGCAGATCCTATCAAAGAAATACGTCACGATATTGGAGGTGACACTGATCCTGAAGAGACGCTTGCAAAACTTTTAGCCAGATCTAGAATTCCACGTGCATCAAACGGTTTCGGTCGCTAAGAAACTGAACCACGTCTGATGTGACATCGCCATTGGTATTATAGCAATTCTTACCATTCAAGTTTTGCAATTCATGAAATACATTGACATCCGTAGGCCAAGAACAAGATGCTGACCCTTTTGGATTATGGAAGCCTGAGGAACCAGCAATCTCTTACATTTAAGAAAGTCAAAATTTAACAATCACAGATCCTATTAAAAAATGCGTCATGATAGTGGAGATGACACTGATCCTGAAGAGACGCTTGCAAAACTTTTGCCCAGATCTAGAATTCCACGTGCATCAAACGGTTTCGGTCGCTAAGAAACTGAACCACGTCTGATGTGACATCGCCATTGGTATTATAGAAATTCTTAGCATTCAAGTTTTGCAATTCATGAAATACATTGACATCCGTAAGCCAAGAACAGGATGCTGACCTGTTGGATTGTAGAAGCCTGAGGAACCAGCAATCTCTTACATTTAAGAAAGTCAAAATTTAACAATCGCAGATCCTATCAAAGAAATACGTCACGATATTGGAGGTGACACTGATCCTGAAGAGACGCTTGCAAAACTTTTAGCCAGATCTAGAATTCCACGTGCATCAAACGGTTTCGGTCGCTAAGAAACTGAACCACGTCTGATGTGACATCGCCATTGGTATTATAGAAATTCTTACCATTCAAGTTTTGCAATTCATGAAATACATTGACATCCGTAGGCCAAGAACAGGATGCTGACCTGTTGGATTATGGAAGCCTGAGGAACCAGCAATCTTTTACATTTAAGAAAGTCAAAATTTAACAATCGCAGATCCTATCAAATAAATACGTCACGATATTGGAGGTGACACTGATCCTGAAGAGACGCTTGCAAAACTTTTGTCCAGATCTAGAATTCCACGTGAATCAAACGGTTTCGGTCGCTAAGAAACTGAACCACGTCTGATTTGACATCATCATTATATAGATATATATATAGAAATTCTTAGCATTGAAGTTTTGCCATGCATGTAATAAATTGACATCTGTAAAGCCAAGAACAAGATGCTGACCTGACTGCTAGATTAGGGAAGCCTGAGGAACATGCAAACCCTTACATTTAAAGTCCGGATTTAACAATCGCAGATGGTATCAAAGAAATACTTCACGATAGTGGAGGTGGTACTGATCTTGAGAAGATTTTCGGCAACTTTTGGCCAGACCTAGAATTCTGCTTCTTCTTCTTCTTCTCGTCAATCCTTATGCCTTTCAGCGTCGGATGACCTAGAATTCACGTGCATAAAACGACTTTCGTCGTCAAAAAGCTGAACCAAGTGCAATGTGACATCGTCGTCGCTATTATAGAAATTCTTACCATTCAAGTTTTTCAAATCATGCAAGAAATTGAGATCTGATAGGACAAGAATAGGATATTTTACACCTATTAGATTAGGGAAGCTTGAGGCACAGCGAGCTCTTAAATTTAAGAAAGTCCAGATTTAACAATCGCGTATTCTACTGAAGAATACGCCACGATAGTGGAGACGATGTCGATCCTAACGAGACGAATCTTGAAATAAATCCACCATAACTGCTTAGAATGTCGACAGTGAAAACGACTCGAAGCACTTCTTGTTCTAACAACAGCCAGCCTCAGATAGTTAAAAAATTCTAGCAAACACGCGAAGCCCGATGTTATCAACCGCCAAAGATGCAGACGGATGATTCACCGCGTATTTTGCAACGTTTCTCATTGTAATTTCGTTTTTATAAATCCAATTACTCAACAACACATAAATTATATTTCTAGGCAAGATAAACATACACATACGTACGTATGTATGTAGGTATACATTACACTCCTTAATTTAACACCAACCTATTTGTGGTATTAGTTAAATTGTCCGGGCGAGTGGGTTTCGTGACTCATACCTGGTAACTAATATAATAATATAGACAATAACACCTCGTTTGCATATCTCCATTAATATTCAACAGCTAATTCGGATTATGGATGCATGAAAAAGATGTATGTATGCAATTATGTACATTTGTTATTTCCATCTGCACGTACGAAACCCTTTCGGGCAGTAATAGGGGTGTTGGCTTAAGAAGATTAAATTGACTTTGTTGCAAGTGCTTCGAGATGATCTTCCATTTTTGCCATATCGGAAACAACCACAATCCCACTATTTTTTCCTTTAGCATTCTTTCCGAACTACTCAAATTAATTTCTCCTTTACACTCGAGTACTATCTATCCGGCGAAATGTTAATTGCAAGCGTGCCTATTTTTCTATGTCTTCGCTCATAATAAATTCCCGTCTTATGCAAATACGTACACGAGCTTCCAAGCAGATTATCTACAACGAAACCATTAATTCGTGGCGTATTTAAGTCTCATTAAATATTGCCTCTTATGACAAATATGTGGCGCAATATGTGCGAGATATGCATTCCATATATCACGTCTTCTATTTGCCTTTTATGTAGATGCAACGCGGACATGCATATGTAACAGGCAAATAGTTTTCGTTTCGGAAAAAATGTTCACGGGGTAATCATACTAATCACGGTGTTACTACTCGAAAAGAGTCGATATTTATGTTCGTACACGCGTGCATGAAGGATATCGAAAATTAAAGTTCCGACAGTCTTGGTTATAGAAATGGAAATCGGTGAATGAAGTTGAGAAATTTGTATTTCGAAATTGGAATAATATTTGTTTGTACACCTTCTTGAGATGTCACCTCATCGTTATAGCACGTATAAGTACACAGATAGCCCATCCAATCCATTAACGCAAATTCGTGTGAGTTGCTTATATTATAGATATTTTTCCTCATCTAATACATGGTCTAACATCGGAATTGCTTCAATTTGAAGGCGATTACCATTGTCAATTCCCTCATAAGGATGGACTGTCTGTTTGACTTACGTATAGTTAAACATAATTTTGAAGCTAAAGAGCTTTAGAGGTAAGACGATACAGACTAATCTTTTGTCCTAGGAGCTGGTGATCGTCCAAGCAAAACATTCATTTTGCATATGTGTATGTAAAATATCAATTTCTCGAAATTTGGTGTTATTCAAACAAAATTGTGGCATCCCATCGATTTGATTCTATAAATGTACAAAAACATGGAGCAGAGCACTTCTTTTTAGTTCAATTGACCCACGAAGGTTGAAAGAAGTTTCCGAAAACTTACCAAGATTCAAGGTTGAGGATAATACCAAAGATTTCACGTCGCACTAAAGATTTAAACATATCGAAATATCTGCGTCCGATTTCATAAGACCAAACAGAGAAGACAGGCCAAGTGCAAAAGCTTCAGAAAACCATTCGTAAAAGACTACGAAGGTTAAAATAGCAGCAAAATCTCGAAAACATAACAATATCTTTTTAAATGCAACATTTCTGGTGTATCTTTGGCGAAATACATTAGAGGAGGAAAAGCAAAAGGTACAATAAACGAATATTCGTTCTAGTGGCCCAAACAACCTAACGAACAGGTCTCTCAACCAATTCCGACCCGAAGCAGTATAAATCAACCACTAACGCCTATTCGGTTGCCAGATTCAAATCGGAAAAAGGAATTCCGGAGGGGTGATGCCCTGGTCTTGCTTTCAAGTCAGGTTTATATCTGAATTTCTCCAGATTCAAACTGATCAACAACATGCGAAAAAATTGAACCTTTCATCATTCAGAACTCCAATTCCAGTCGGTGTATCGAGAAATCCTCGCTTTCAAAGCTACGACAACCATTTTTCCGACATTCTTTCTGATATCTATCCACTAATTTGTTCAAAATTGACGATACTCATGCACACATTCTAAAATGGATAGGTCATCGCACTTTCTAACCCCCACTCACAATGCTCGGTTTGTCGAGAAGAGCATAGGCATGGAATATAACAGAATACATAAGAAACGGTGTAACCGCACAGGACACACATATTGATGTTGCCCAACACGAAGTAGAGCGCGGTAAAAAGTAAGATGTGCTCTTCTAGGTAATGGAAGATATTCGTAGTAAAATTATTCAAATTTTAAGGATCTGTCGAAATGTATGGAAGCTGCCGGGAAAAATATTGACTAATTTGGTGTATTACGCATGCAGAGCTTATTTCAGAAGCTACAAATGGAATTTGGAAACATTTTAGAAAAAATAAAAGTGTGTATGAACATTGTAGGAGATTATAAAGGAAATAACTGCTCTGAACATGGATGGCTGACTTTGCAATATGTATCTCTTGGTAACACTGCCGTTGATTAAATTGGCACCTTCGGACTGCAAAAATGATCTAAAGTTATGACCACAAACGAGAGCCTCAGAGAAATTTGGGCCGTGATTTGATATTATCTTCGTATGAGTGTGAGATTTAACAGAAATACTCTTAAATAGATCTTACGATGGAAAGTTGAGTACTAAACTATGAACAAGAATGCTGCCATCTAATTTGCCGCGGACCAAAAAGAACTGTAAGTAAGCATTTGTCCCGATATTCTAGAAAGGCACAAATTTCACAAACGGAAAAATGTAACTTTCGCGAAAAACTTGGGTTATCGAGCATCTACAAGCACTAGCCAACATTATCGAAAAGAGCACATAATTCAAACATTGGCTTGCACACGATATTCGTAGAATATCAAACCGCTTTTTACTCGAAACTTGTCCAAACTTAGACAATCATTAGAAGTTTAGATAGCTAAGCAGTTATCCAACTTGCAGTAGACGAAGACATATCAACAAAGACAGTAAGGGTACGAACATGCCGAGTAGATCGCACATCACACATCGCACAATGGAGATGTTTGTGTAAAATCAACCTCATAGAATCGAATCAATAAAGATATGAATATGACTATGAATAATCAATCAGAGAACGCCGCACATCGATACGAGCGATGTAAAAACAAACGAGTTTGTTTCCGAAATTTCATCGGAATGAAGTGAAATGTGCGCTGTGCTCGGATCAAGCACAGGCTAATTCCATTCTATGAGGTTGATTTTACACCATTTTTACACAGATATTTCCATTGTGCGATGTGTGATGTGCGATCTACTCGGCATGTTCGTACCCTAAGGTGGAAGTACGGCTGTATCAGTGAGGTTTAGGTAGAAAAAGAGTAACGGGGAAAGCAACCTTGGCGACGAAGTTAATTTTTTATGTTTCTCGGACGTTCACACTAATTTATTGCTTCTTCAGGAGAACATCTGAAGTCTCGTATCAATTGGCAGCAAATATACAAAATTTTGCTACCAATTGATACGAAACTTCAGATCTCCTCCTGAAGAAGCAATAAATAATTGCGAAAGTTTGAGGAACATCAAAAGAAATTAACTTCTTTCGTCTGGGCGATAAATACAACTCTGTTAGAAATAGAAGTGGGACAAGATTTAGCAACAAACGCAATACCCCAGCTGACAATGTTTTTATCGGCGATGTTCCTTCTCCGTGGAGTTCGTCGGCGAAATATCTTGGCCTCGTCCTGAATTTAGAGACTGACTTATCAACTCCACTCTAAGACCGTGCTGGAGAAGTGTCGGAGGGCTAGGCAGGTAGGTTTTTCCTCTCCTGTGCCAGCCGTTCGGGCTGGACTAGCATAAACAGCATCTTTAGCTTTCATTTGCAATTAAAAAATGCCGGGACTTCTAGGTCTGGAGACCGATATGAAAATCAGTATACCACCCAGTCTGACCAGTTTATTCTTACCACCAATATGATATTTGATACACCTCAAGAGCTCTACCAAGCATCCTTGCTCACAATTCATTGGTACAAACCTGAAATGACGTGACCAGAACAAATTCGAGCCAACATCGAAAACCAAAACACTCAAGAATGTCACCGAATCTGAATTGAAACCTGAAGAAGAACTGACCTCAGTTGGAGAGCGTTCAGCGAATTGGAATATATGCTAAAGCCCCTACATATCAAAATGAAAAAAAAAAAGAGAAAGAAGAATATAACTTACTACTAGTGAGAAGATATCACATCGATTGGTCTCGTCACAACACAATTATCTTATTAAATCTGATGAAATTTCTAGGAAGGAATTCAAACCATGCCTTACCGCACGGAACGAAGATTCTAACCTCTTTGCTAGCAAAAAGCGTGTATTCGATGACATGCTAAGAAATAATTGTGTGGTAAGGAATTTTGCCGAAGTGTCACCGCAGTTCTTGCAATCGTTATCAAGTCCAGTTCCAATCCCCGACCTCGAAGCGATGTGTACGACCCATAAATTCGCAGATGAGTGCCGAATCACGTAGAGAACAATTTATTAGGAAGGAGAAAACGCTTAAAATATGTGGCTCAATTCAAGTAGCAATAGGCGAATGAAATTGCAAGAAAACTATTCTAAAAAGCCACAAACAATGCTGGATAAACAGAGGCTGATCTTCGATCGATAAGTTTGAACCTATTCTATGTATTGGTCAGCAAATTTCCTTAATCTCAAATTTTCACCGAAACTCACGGAAGTTTTCTCTTAAGGAAGGGGCACTACTTCCGGAAACGGACAAAGCATTAGCTTGAAAAGTCTTTCGTTCTTTTAGCCGCGTACATAACTAACGTTCCATTAAGTTGTCGCTGAAAAGGATTGCTTTGGAGATATGTGACCGAGAAATGGTGATTATCGTCCGTCTGGCGTCATCGCAAGTACTTCTAGCTCCGTCTATGTATGTAAATCGTATGTTTTGAAGTGTATTTTACATAAATGATCATTAAACATAAATTATATGACATTTCATCTAAGTTTTTCCCTATTCGATATTTACTCAAAATAATAAAATAATTATTGACACACGCACTCGATAATTAACGAGTGATGTGTTTTCCTAGCTCGAATCATTCGAGCAATTTGAATCAATTACATGCGCCATTATCGCACCGGCACCTACATATTGCGACGTTCCCAACGTACGTACATACATACATATTAATTATGTAATATTTATATTCACACGGACACGTATCGTTTAAGGAAATTCCATACTCATACATGCACGCGAAATTTACTACTATATACATACTTCTCGTCCGATAAATAAATAAATTACGGACCGTTTAAATATATTATGCAGAAATCCGCGGACCGTATTATTACGATATAAATACGTTACGTAATGATTTAATTGAGGCAACTAAGTGTTTTTTTTGTTAAATATGAACGTCGTTAATAATATCTCGCGTTAATTTATGTTGTGGGCATGGACTGTTGGATCTATCTACGATACCGACAACACATGCCTGAGCGATAGAGGAAATGACTGTACACTGATTGAAAACGATAAGTTTACTAATTGCGACTTACATAATGTGTATGTACACGGATTTTCTTCAGGAAGTGCTAGTAATTTTAGTAACTGGTAACGAGGAATATGGAAATTGAGTGTATTACTCTAACCATATTTTATCTCGACTTCCATCAACATAAATGTGGTGACAACGGTGATTTAGATGGATATTTCCTGCGGTTGTCATTAAAGCAGGGACATTTCTAGTAGACCGAATATTATTACTTGATGCGTTCTCCATGAACGTCCTAATTTGAAAATGACAAATGTTTATCGGAACGATTCGTTAATATAAAGATCATGTTACTCACGTTCGAATTTTAAGCCAAACTTTATTTTATCTATGTCGTACAGCTGAGCCGCACGTTACTGTACGTAAACTAAATGCAGACTCACATATTTGCAGGCAATCTTCAGACATATCATTTAATCGCATCTACGGAATTAATCCGAACACATACTATTTTTGGGCATACATGCTATTATTATTTCTACTTCCAATTATATTTAAGTTTTGTGTGTGAAATTAGTTTACCACACGTGTTATACATCAAATAATACATACACGTATTTTATTTTCTAAACGATAAATATGCATAAAGTTGCGCCAATCTAGAAACAAGAATATTTAGTACAGCCTCCACGTGCTTCTATAATTGCCCTTATTCTTTTGGGCATTGAATAAATCAAATTTTCTACAGCGAAGCTCTTTTAGGGAGGTTCTGCGGTAAAAGTTAACTGGGAAAAAGTGAGACGCTTGAAATCGTCAGATAGACGTTTTTCTTCTATCTCTCTTCTTTCATTAGTTCCTTCTCGCTCGCGCACACACACACGTTTGCGTTTCCTCCATCAGATGCCACTCTTATTATTCAGACTCGAATTTATTTCAAATTCAATTTCAACTTATTTACCATCGGTTTCGAAATGAAATACTTTTTCTTTATACAATGTTTATTCAATTATAGAATTATACCTTTTATTCAAATATGCATCAAATGCGTAAAAGCTTCGCTCTTGTCGGGTGTCCCACGCCTCCTCTCCTTCTTTTAAACAATTTTTTAATTCTACGTTGTTTTTGGGTATTTCTTGTACCAATATCTTCGATTCTAGCCATTCTAGAGGAACAATCCACGTTCCGTTCATAACATCTTTTACCTCGCGGAAACAAACGAAGATAATAAACTTTATAATATGAAAAAGATTAAAACATGCATCAGACATAATTATACCCTTTTTCCCGATGGTATGATGCAGAATCGTCCTGAAAGATGCTTTCTCTGTATGTCATACACTTAAGTAGCACGTTACTGCACCTAAACTAAATACAGACTCACATATTTGCAGGCAATCTTCACTCATATTACTGCATTACTTCTGCGAGTGTGGGTGAAGAGATAAACAGTAATTTAGCCGTGAGCGCCTAAAATTGTCGTCACTCTAGTAATCATCGATATTATCCCATTCTAACTGAGAGGTAGAAAAATATTGTAATTGGAACTCTCTCCACGCTTTAGTAACCAGTTTCTAATTTCCCTATTCTCTTCAACTAGGGAAACGATCCTATCCAAATTATGATTGGTTTGTGTTCTTGCCAAGAAGCAGCCATTATGTCGATGGAGCATCAAAAATCTTTGCGAATTTTGCGAAGATTTCAAAGGCGAGAAAGTATTTGATGAATATATGCTTCCACGGCACTAGAAATTCCGTACTTAGTTTATAGCTCATATTGATAACATCATATTGCGCAGATGAATGAGCAAAAGGCTACAAAGAAACAATTTTTACGAAAGAAATATGAAAATTCAATAGAAGAAAACGGGAGCCCCCACGGAAGAGTTAGGAGGAGGAAATCCACAATACACCAGCGATAAAAATAGGTTACTTGAACAGATGTGGAGTGAGTGACTGAAAACGGAAATAAGTGGACGAAACTTTGGAGAAAAATGCATTAAGAAACTCAGTTCTCACCGAAAGGAAGACAGTTAAATAACCATCCAATATAGGATACTGTAAGGATTTCAAAAATAAATCAAATCAGAATTGGTGAGTAGTCTGGGCAAACAGCTGTTATTACGACATAAGTTACGACAGCCTACACATACACACAACGACTCGCATGCACCATCGATTCAGTACGGAATAAAGTGGGAAGTTATTGTAGGAGATGAAAAGTTTGATAGCATACGGTCAAACCAAGTCAAACTGCCGCATGGAAAATATGTTAACTAATGTGCAACCTCTTCACTGCACACCTGGCTCGCCTACAATTTTGACACTTGTACAGTCCTATTCAGAATTCTGAACTGTGATTGTATCGAGACAAATAAACCAAATAAAACTATACTTTAATTTCTTTTTGAATTATGCGTATAATTTGATGTGATTACAAATGATTATTGGGATCTAAACACCAAGAAGTTTGCTGTACAAATGTGTTTCGGTTAGAAACATATCAAATTAATCGCGTAGAGGTTTTGCTTCTGATTGTACATAAGAAAAGGGCTACAGCGTTCGACCCGCTATATTTTACTTCGCTTTACTGTATGAGTAACTGTGAATCATATTATTCATATTCGAACTTTCAGCAACAGTTTTATCTCATTTATGTCCTAAAGTTGAGCCGTATGTTACCGCACGTCAGCTACATACAGACTCACACAATGGTAGGTAAATTTCACGCGCTTACTGCACCACTTCTACGAGTGCGGTTGAATAGGTAAACAGTAGTCTAGCCGTATATCGCACACTTACGTACAGATTTGATTTGTCCTCAAATGCGAGCATCTCCATCACTCTTAACACTACTTATCATTGAGGTGCGACAAAGACGCGCCTTTTTTGCAGTCTATATACAGCGAATAAGATATGTGTTTGTCGAAACGGGGCTATAGACGTATACGAGTTTGATATGTCTGTTATTATTTAACAATTTTATTTCTCCAGCGCTACAACTTCTTCCTGTACGAATCGAAGAAATAAAAGGATATTCGAGTAGCAATAACGACGTATTATCGCGTTATACATTCTCGGCGCAGCATTACACATACTGAGACGGGTCCCACAAAAATCTAAAACATAGTAGGAAATTGCGGATGAGTTGCATCGTTACGGAGCGCGAACAAACAACCCATTGACGTTATAAAACACGATACGCCTCGTTAAAAGGGACTTTATAAAAAATAATCATCCGAGATTGTTACATATACGTAGATTCAGTCTGGTCTGTTATTATACAAAGCGCGTATTAGTTTAATGACGATATATTAAAAACGGGCTCACCATACGATATTACCTATTACGAAGTATACCTTTACGTAAAATACACACATAGGCGCATACATACATTCGCGCATATACAGACAAAGAAAAAGGGCACACGTATTATTGTGATTATAATAAGTAGAGGGCGGACACTCACTTCAAAAGTTCCGATCCGAATGCAATTTCGTATGTAAATCGCGTCGCAATCGACATCGATAATGATAGATCGTGAGAGTGTTATACGGCGTAGGACGGATAATATTTGACGAATTTTCGAATCTGTACGTGTGTGCATATCCGTACGGAATGGCAGCGCGGTCGGTGACATTCGAATACCTCTCGCGCGCGCGTCCGAATTCGCTCCGGATTCGGTCGTCGGCCGCGTAGGAGACGTCTGGAACCAGACTAATAATATCAATTCCCGGATTCCGCGTTGTAATCATGGTTTCGGCAGGAATGCCGGCTCGGTTATGCCGTTGCGGTTGCGGCTGGCCGGGACACGTCGCCGGCATCGCTCCGGGAAGCTAATTCCGGGCTCGATTGAATTAGACGCGCGACTTCAATCGGGAAATTGTAAGATTGTTATTTTGCGAGAGAAAGAGGTAGAGGAAGAGCCGATGTGAGGATGTCGAGAATACGTGGGCGACTGTAAAGGGAGGTTTAGAGATGCAGTCGAAGAAAATAGAACGTGCTGCTACCAAGATGTCGATATCGAGCTGTTCACTCTTGAACATGTGCACAATTTCCATCGTTTTTCTCAACAAACACTAATCAATGGCACTTCTTTTATCTTAAACTATTAAAAACTAACAATAGATTCAACTCGCCAATTATCCACATCTGTAGAGAACACTGCAAACTCCAGGTAGATGGAGACAAAAGTCCTATTCATAGTCGAGAAATATAAAACATTTGGGCTCAAAGTGAAAGGTGGGATCTGATATATATATATATATATATATATATATATATAAGATAACACTACAGGCCTTGTAGGCCCTTGGTTTCTGGATTTTCTGTTACTTGTCTTTAACATGCTCAAAATTTATCTGATTTTTTCCTCGGAAAATCTACAAAGTCACTTACCATTCCAATTCTCAGTTTTCCCCTAACATTGAATCAGTTTTGCAATTTTATTCTCTAAAAGTTCATGGGGGGCAGGTTTACAACTAAATTTTTGTGGATTAAAGTTTGCAATCCGCCCTATTTCGTTAGTAATCCTCTTAGGTCCTCTAGTAGGCGTCGGAGAAGATAGAAATTCAACACTTCCATCAGTTCTATTTATCTATGAAGAACTGTATATACATATACTCCAATGCATCGTGTTTAAATTTAATCTGTTCCTCATCCTGTACATATTTTCTCCGTACGTATTCAATCCCTTGCATATTGTTTACTTTATGCACAATGAAACCCGATTCGATTGCGCAGACTGCATCTACCAGCAAATCTTCTCCTCCATAAATTCATTACGCGGCGTTTGTCCCATAACCTCGCGCGCGAGTGCATCGAGGTGTTTTCACACATGAGTAAAACCAAACAGTTAGTTCGCGCAGATAAATTATGAACACCATCATTACCACTTACGCCGATCCAGCAGTGGTAAGCTGAGTTTATATCCTATCGTTGAGCGGAGATAGCATCTCGCAGCAATTCGTTCCAGTTAACAGCTTGCACACACACACATACATACACGGGTCGCCCCGTTCGTACGCCGAACGTCGACTCTGTCGTACTATTATTGGTAATAGCTGGTGCTTGATAGGCGGCGGTGATGTAACGCCGTAGAAGCACCGTGGCAAATTTACCGTGCAAAACCTGTTAGAGCCGTTTCGAGATTTCTCCCGTTCCAAAATGATGATGGGCTACCGCCGTCGATGTGGATGTTGAACTTTATGGATGTGTGTCGAAATGTTGATGGTATTGCCATATGTCTCTTATTTCAGGATAGGTGCTTTTGGGAAAACGTCCATACTTTTAAGGATTTACCATAATTTGCCAAGAAATATGTACATACCACTTCATTTCACGAATGTAGAATTAAATGCCATAACCATCATAGACTTCCACAACAAATATCAATATGGACAAGGAAAGCTTGACATCAAATCGTAAAACATAGGAAAATCCGAACGGAAGCCTGAGGTGCTCGCGACTACATCCCCATCTTTCATTCATCAAATACACGTCGTAAGACTGGGCTGGATATACGATAAGCTCATCTTTTCTTCTTACTTTGCCTAGAAACTTAGTTATTTTTCTTTCAGGATAACCAGCCATTTCTGGAAAATTTTCCCCATCCGTGCAATCGCTTATACTGGGATAATACCAAATGCCCTCCAGAAGATGTAAAATCCTGCTACAAATAAAAGATTTATAACAGGACGAAGAAAATATACAAGGAATCACCGGATAAAAAAAAACCTGTAAAACGACCACGTTTTGGCAGAAAGGAAACACATGAATTATATGCCAATAGTAAGTAGTATAAGAGAAGCAGAGGGCTACTTCGACCACTATTTAGGTGGAATTACATTTGCATAGGAATGGGAAGAAATAAATGTAGGTACACAAAATAAATACAGAGCAAATATTAAAAATTCAAGACAGACTTACTAACGGATACAAATATACGAAGAGGAAATAATTCAAAGATTAGGTATGAGTGACAAAGAAATGTGGATAGGAGAAAACGGGATCAAATAAAAACAGCAATAATAAACGCAAACAAAGCACTATTAGTAAATTGCAACAAGAGAAGCAGAGCAAAGGAATGGTTTGGCAAAAATGTAAAAAACCGCAGAACCCGTAAAGACCGAAGATACAGAAGAAGGGACGGCGGGCCGATTCAATCTACTTTATTCCGGCTACCATAATTAAATTAAATAATTAAGTAATATTGCTTATGGAAGAGTAACTAGCACTTTAATTTTAATTTTCTTCGAGGAATTAACCAAATTATTCACACAACGATACTTGTAATTTGTTAACGTTAACAACAACAAATAAACAACTTGTGGAACTATATGAAAAACTGTCCATAACTTGTATGGCGAGAGTTCAGAGGATGAGGTGAGTACAACACGTGGCGAGGATGGATGAGGAGAGGGCGACGAAGCAGGCGTTGGCGAGAAGAATATCGAGGAGAAGGAAAAGGAGAGGACAACAAATTGAATTAACTGGCTTGCAAGCGGTGGGAAGGGACTTGCTGGAAATGGGGATAAGTACCTGGAGAAAGGCAACAGTGAATAAACAAAAAATGGAAAGGTGTTACGTTTTTTTCCTTTTCTCTTCGCGTAATTTCTATCGTTACAATGATCGTTTTATTTAATCTTTGTTCGTGGCCTTGGGAGTCACCTTGTGGTCGACATCCGTTATCTATAGTTCATGGATTTTCCCGATAGAGTGAAGTTACCTGCAGAATTAATATCCGTTTCCCGTTTGACGTTTTCCATTTCATTATTCGAGGTTAGGTCAGAAGATCGTATACCTTGGCGGACGTATTTTCGTGAAGGGTATTTTCTTCCAAGAGTTTGTTCAGGTGAACCGTCGACGTTTCGTTGGATATTAGGGAAAAATACTTCACAGTTCCGTTGCTTTATTATCATTGTTGGATCGCCAAACCGGAGTGGGGTTTTGACTAAGGATCGGAAAACCGATTTAATTCGGATACATTGAAGCACGTGTGACATCCGTAGTCATTTTGGGTGTTTTATCCCGTTCTAACGGTAAGCGGTTCATTGCAACCTATTCGTATTCTTAGAATTCTCTGTTTCGTATTGAGCCGTTACTAGTTTTGGGGCCGTCTTTATTCCAATCCGTCTTAGTGGTAGTAGCAGTCTTGGCTGTATCAATTTGTAAACAAGCCATTGGCCTTCTTGGCCGGCATAATTCCTTAAAGAAAGTTCTGCGAAATTGTGTTTTAAGCCATAGGCCTAGAAGGCCTGTAGAGCCTTGTATAGTAATAATAATTTGAAAACAGACAAACAATGTACGTCCTTGGCTACGAAAGCGACGCATTTATTCGCGTATCCGCAGATATAAACATCCCGCGAAATGAAATTAGCGACCGTAATTAAAACAAAGCGTGTGCGGCCACGAGATGAAAAATTCGAGAAATTCCGTTAGGCTCCGGTCCGGGCGCAGTAATCAAACTAACCGCAGCACGCTAAATGCGATCAGCAGTGATGAGAGATGAGGACGAGAAAGACCCGGAATTTCGCCTAATTGTCAGTATCGCGGAAACCGGAGAACGCAGGTTATTGCCCTACCTGTAGATGCGTAGATGCGGATATACAAAATATCAAAGCATAAACGCTGACACCGGCCTAGCAAGCCTCTCTGATACGTGGAATTATTAGAGAGTACAAGGCCCTAATGGACTACCACCACTACTACTAGTCCTGCTGCTGCTGCCGCTGTCATTGCCGCTACACGTTCCGAAACGAAGTAATCACATTACCGACTATAATTACTAACCCCTTTGAGAACGGAAATGCATCCATATCCTGTTGTGCATAGCGACAGCGTTCCGGCCTGTTCTACTAAATTTTCCTCTATCCAGCGCCATCACCCCCCTTTCCCCATCCGTCTTCGTCTATCCCGCGGTTTTTCAAGCACCCCTTCTCGATTTTTGCGTCCCCCTCCACCGACGCTAAATGCATCTAACTCGATTAATTTATTGCCAAATTGCCCCAACGCGGTTGTTTCGCCGGCAAATGGCGAACGGAACGAGGAAGATTTTCACCGGAAGTCGACGGCGCGGCACACAATCTGGATGGACGGACGCTGTTTCCAATCAGCACGTCGCATTTTACGTCTTTGTATTTATTCGTCGTCATTATTTATTTCGTAATTAGATTGCGCCCTTCCGGCGGTTAGGCTGGAAGGGGACGGCGAGGGTGGAACTACCGACCCTTTCGGGTCGGTCAAAATAGGAAATCAATTTCGAAATTAAAGGATTTCGTGGTAATTGGATTTTAAATTTCCTGCTACTGCCGTTAAATACCGTTCGACCGAGTACAAATCACGTTCGGGGCGCAACGAAAATCATTTCGATTTGCTAAAAGTCGTCGATTTTATGAGGAATTAAGTATTAATGGTTGGACAACAGGTGCGAGCCTCCCACGGTATACTCCCTCGCCGGTAGCGGAAAATGTAAAAATCGTCTTCGGAAAATAAGGTGGAAGAATAAAGCGAATAAGGGAGGGGACGATATTGTAAAACGAACATAAAGACAAATGTCTTTTCCATCGGAATGCATTCTAGGCAGAAGCTGAGGAAAATGATTGTTTAACTTGAGGAAATATTTTCTTTGCTTGCATTATGATAGATCTCCGTCATCAAAGAAACGATTCTTTGGTCGTATGGCTTGTTGTAGAAAAACGCTCAAGATCAGTTCAGATTTTTTGTTAGAATTCTAGACAACTCTGTTACAGTTCCACAAGAAAGGAACGTATTTCGATTGAACGAACGATTCCCAGTTCATCACAACGTCCTCTCCAAAAGATTTTTCCCTATCATTAATCCATACGAAGCTTGTATATATATAAGTCGTTTTTCCGATAAATTCGATTTTTCTTGAAATCTCAGGGACAACGTGAAACAATCTAAAAAAAAACATAATTTTCAAATTTGAAGTAGACACGAGAGGATTCCAAGCCCGATCTGGAAGATAAAACAGTTATGAGGGAAGGCATTGAATGTATGAAAACACGGTACAACGATTGTTACCAATTATTTCTTGTTGAGACAAGACGCACAGTCACCACTAGACATAAATCATCTTTTCGGAGTATACTGTTAAGAGGATCGATGGTAAACTCTCTCCTGGTGGATATTTGAACGACATATTCCTGGAAGATTTTTTCATGTATCTAAAGGATATTACGGTTTCTGTTAGAAAGAGACACACTTTTTGGCTTTCCAAGAAGTTTATGAAAACAGGAAGTCCCTCGGAGGAAGTCTAAATTATGATCAAATTCAGGAAGACACGCCTTTGAAGGTGTAACACATTTTGGAGTGAATTGTTAACCAAATCGATGGTAAACTGTCTTCTCGTGGATATTTGAACGTCAAGAACTTTCAGAAGAAGTCGAAATTGGGCCCAAATCTAGGAATTCATGTTTCCAAAGGATGTTATCGTTTCTGCTGGAAGTTGATGCACTTCAGCTTATACCAGCCTTAGGAGGAAGCAAGTTACGCTTGATCAAAATTCAAGAAGACGTACCCATAAAGGTGTGGACACAATGCATAGCAATTTTCAAACACTATCTGGAGTGTATTGTTAACCAAATCGATGGCAAACTGTCTTCTGGTGGATATTTGAACACCAAGTTCTTTCTGAAGTAATAGAAATTGGGAACAAATTCAGAAACTCATGTTCCTGAAGGATGTAAACGTTTCTATTGAAACATGAGACCCTTTTCAGCTTATCCTGAGAAGTTTTCAAAACGGAAAGTCCCCGGAGGAAGTCTAAACAACGCCCAAATTCAGGAAGATGCGCCTTTGAACGCATGGGCACAATATAAGATAATTTTCAGACCTCTTTTGAAGTATATTTTTACCCAAATCGATGGTAAACTATCTTGTGGTGGATACTTCAACATGAAAATCTTACTGGAGCTTTTTTTCCGAAGAAGTCGTAATTAGGGCCAAATACACGAAATGATGTTTCTAAAAGAAGTTGTCATTTTTGTTCGAACGTTTTTGGAGGATGCTTAAGTTATAATCAATGCGAAGATCCGTTTTTGACGCAATAAAAGCAATTTCTATACGCTTTTTGGAGTGTAGTGTTAAGAGAATTGATGGGAAACTAAGGACTAGGAGAATACCCAGAACACTGCCGATATGGCAAGATATTTAGATTCGTCAATGGGACAATTTGAAGAACTAGCCGCAAAATTTTCTAATTTTAATACCAACAGTACGGCATTTTGTAAATTGCTTTGTATAACGTCGCAACATTTCCCGTTCAGGGGCTGGTGTTCACAATCACAATAAAGGTTGTAAATAGCAGTAATAAACTTGGAAAATCCTAACAATAGAGAAAAAGGAAAAATAGTAAAAGAAACCGGATAAATACGATTTATTGTTCCCATCGCCCAAAACCAGAAACTTGTTCCCATTTTCAAATGTGTTGCAAAAATAACAATCAATTACTTTCGCTGACGACTAGACTGGGCAAATATACGGTATGATGAGTCATCTGTCATTTTCACAATGTAATATTACATTACAGAGGATAAAGGACAGATGACTCATCATTTTTCACAATGTAATATTATATTACAGAGGACAAAGGACAGATGACTCATCATACCACATATTTGTCCAGTGCACTGACGACGTTAAGGTTGGGACATGAGAATTTCGGACTTCATTACTGATTATACACCAATTCAAAGAAATTGCATATGTTTCCGTGCTATGACTTGATGTTAAATTCTTCTCTCAAGTACATTGGCTTCTAACTGGGAAGAAAACTAATTACGTCCTTCAACCCCACCTACTTATGGACAAGCTTCATACATCAATGCAGTATTTCACGGAAAAATGTAAGTACTCCAAGTTGATTCACCCCTTTAGTTAAAAGAATTCTTCAAATCCGACAAAAAATCATAACAATCCCAAAAGCCTCTACAACCGCCAAGTAACACGCAAAATCCGATTTGTACCCCACTAAGAAACCCAAGGGCTTTATCCGCAATTCGAGCACACATTTAAGATGTATAGCTGCTTGCAAAAATCTAAAAAGTCACCCTAACATCTCGACATCCATCCCCCTCGCGACATAATTGCGGGTTCGTCGTTCGTCCGGATTGCGAGGTTGGCTCCGGCCGCTAATAACGCAAATCCGAGAAGCCATGCTGATGAATTTTATGCAATGGCGTCGAATTACAACGATTTTCGAGAAGCATTCTACGACCTTAACCGCAACCGTCACCCTCGTTCACGCCGGCGGCCCCGAAATATTACTTCGAATTATCGCCGGTTATTAAAGACGTCGCTCGTTGTTTATCCACACTTCGTCTATTGTCGACTTAATGTTAACATTCTCGCGTCGATGCAATAACCGGAGATGACTAAAATGCCGGCAGACGCGAGGGGATTGAAGAAGGAACGTCGAGGTAATCGAAGGAAAGACAGACAGAGACGATCGAGATATCTTTCTCGTTTAGCGCGTCGAGCCGTCAGTAACTTTAACGTTTCGTGATTTAGGCCGCTCGAACGTTACACGTTACCTTCGACTTGATGCCATAATTGCTTTATTAAATCGAGGTGTCGTGCGCTCGCGAAAACTTGTCAAATTGTTTTCGAAACGTGCGGTAAAGGGTTAGAGGTTAAGGGGGTTGCCGCGGAACGAAATTAAACTTTAAGATCGGAGAACGCGAAGGCGGCGACGATAAGGCGGAAAGTGGTGGCGAAGGGTTTTCGGGGAAGCATCGTCTCGTCGTAAACAGTACGTGTGTTAATTTCGGCGTTTAAGTTGAAGTTGAGTTTCTTACCTCTACCGCGGGGAAAGTGATAAATAGATTTGAAGGTGTCGCCATTAATTTTCTGTATGGATATTTTCCGTTTTGGACGGGTTCCTCGGTCGGAATTCATATAGAAACAATAACTGACAAGGAGAAGGTAAGGTAATCGGATTTTTGTAATTTTTGATATTTATGATATACGTGTATTTTGGATCTCAAATAAAAATATTTTGGAGTAGTTCGACGCAACGTTCATAAATTACCGAGATAATCGATGTTGAAGTTTCACCCACCATTTAAATCCACTAGATATAATACGATTGTCAATTGGACTCGTGGCCTAGTCGGTAGCGTTTTGGTGCGATACTAACGAGATCGCTGGTTCGAGTCTCGTCACGGGACATTTCTTTTCTTCCATTCAAAACGCACCGTATGTTTTTTTCATTCTTCTTCTCATATCAAAAATTATGAACAAACGAAATATATGAACTATATGCAGGAACATTCTTCAGTACTTCATTAAAATGCACAATCGGTTGATAAACAATATTCATTTTGAATTAACTTAACAATAAGGTAATAATAAAAAAATGTTGCTTCCCATGTTTCTATGATAACTACCATTCCGGCTCGTGCCACACTGGGTAAAATGTCGCATACTAGATATAAAATAATAGAAATTTTCATTTCCTACCTGACTCCGTTGGTTTTTTTTTTTTTTTTAAGAAACCTTATTGTTAATTCAAAATGAATATTATTTATCAACCGATTGTGCATTTTAGTGAAGTACTGGAAGAATGTTCCTGCATATAGTTCATATATTTCGTTTGTTCATAATTTTTGATATGAGAAGAAGAATGAATAAAACATACGGTTCGTTTTGAATGGAAGAAAAGAAATGTCCCGTAACGAGACTCGAACCAACGACCTCGTGAGTATCGCACCAAAGCGCTATCGACTAGGCCACGAGTCCAGTTGACAATCGTATTATATCTAGTGGATTTAACTGGTGGGTGAAACTTCAACACCGATTATCTCGGTAATTTATGAACGTTGCGTCGAACTACTCCAAAATATTTTTATTTACGGTCCAAACTACACGTACCATAAATATCAAAAATTACAAAAATCCGATTACCTTACCTTCTCCTTGTGAGACAAATCACAAGCATCCTAACCACTAAGTCCAAAAGTATTGTCAATTAATGGATGTACTTTGTTGATACGTCCTCCTCCTCTTATTCTAATTACCTTTTCACAAAGGTTTCGGCACGATCCTAGGTAGTAAATTTATGTAGGTACCAGTTCGTCGGCGTCCGAAGCGATGAAATGAACGGACCCTCACTTAAAGTCGAAGAGGCCTCAATCCGAAAGGACGAAAGGAACGACCAGACTGAAGAAGGAGGATACAAACACGAATCCAAAACGAAATGGAATGTGGGTGCATGACACGTCTACAATAAATAATTAGATGCAGTAAAGAATACGCCTACGAAGAAGGCGAGAAGGGAAAAAGGCTGCTGCGGCCGTCGAGAAATACTAATTAATATTATATTACTTATTACCGAAGAGACGAAATTAAAAAGGGAAAGAAAAAGGAGACGTAGAAAGAATATCGAAAGAACGAACGATTCGTTAATGTAATTTATATTCCGTGGGCCAACACAATAATAAACTTTAAAAAATTATAAATGGTATATTTATGTCCGGCCATTAATAAATGTCATAACTAATTCAACGCATTTATTTAATGAACGCCGAGTTTGGATATCTCGGATGTGTGTGTAAGACGTGTATGGGTATGGTTGGAGTATGGGATGCGCGTGCATGCGTGTACAGGGTTACTCGAAAGAAACGCGTCAGAAATTTTTATGTATGAACGAGATCGTCAACTCCATATTTAACGTGCCTTATTTGTAGCTGTAATCGTTTGAGATAACCTGTATATATTATACGATATATATTTTTTAGATATATATTGTTCGAACGTAATTACCGCGAACGGACAGCGAATGGTTAATAACCTCGTGGAGGCCGGTTGTTTCTGTCCATTCTTTCACCGCGCTGTTATATTAAATTAACCGAAAACCGTATACAAATGAGATATAATTACTTTGTTAAAATAAAATTAAAATAAAAAGAAAAAGGCCAGGCGAGAAGTTTTATTGAACATCGAATTAATCATTGTTATTGTTATTTTAACTTATTCCGAGGTAATTAGCCACTACTTGGAATGACGATGTAAAAACGGGAATGTTTACAAGAATAAATCATGTAGATGTTTAACATATTAGAAACAATATTGTGGTACAAATTCAGGTAAATAATAATCCTAATGATCTCTATTATCCAGCAGGCAAAGCTCCATAACAATTTTACACTAACAAGATACAATCACCAAAATATATCTTAGAGAAAAGTTAATTTAAAAAAGAAGTAAGTTGTAACGAATTAAATAGCAAAGCCAGCAAAAGATGAATAAAAGAATTAAACCAGTATCTATAAAAGATACTAATAGAATCACAATATATATTAAAAATTTATAAATTTGCATGAAATAGACTAACCAAATGATGATCTTAAAATAATCTATAACAAAATAGTTTTAGAAATTATGTAAATAACCAACTTTAAATAATAATTATTAAAGCCGATATAATAGTAAATTGATGAAATATTAATTGCAACGTGCTAAAATCTTATATATGCTAAGGGCCGAACAGAAAAGATCATCGGTCATAAAAATAGTTTGTATGAACACTTGCATTCTTGCAAGACCGGGATCAACGCAAGACTTGCGGTCTTCGTATTGGTTCCGTTCTTCAAAGTCGGTCTTGGTCTTGCAGAAGATGCAAGACTGAGACCGAGACCGAGACCAATCGTGCGCATCACTAATCTCATCACAAAGGCGACTTCTATTTCACGTTCCACAAGATTTTATCGCAATCCTCCTGGGGATTCAATAAGCCCAGGAGTCATCGGGCTATCACGTGGAAAGTCCGGTTTTGCATGGTTTTTCATATCTGAAGGTACTAAAGTACAAGCCATAACAGCATTGTCCAGAGCATCCAGTGTTAGTTAGTAATTTTTTGAAGACCAAGTCATAGTGACATTGTCTAAAATATCGAGCCTAGAGTTGTAACCATTGCTAAACAGACTGTTCACATAGGAGGTGAATGAAACACGGAAGAATAATAATTAGAAGATGATTTATTTCTCCTGAACCGCACATAATTAAAATTAAAGTTAAGACGTATACCTAGAACAACAAGAAGAAAACAAGAAAGTGAGGGTGATATGAATAGGAGTAAACGCATTGAAACTAACTAATAATTGCATTGGAGCATCTATGTAAAAACGAATAAGGATTTTTGCACTGTAGGCAGAAACTTTCTGTCAAATTCTAGCTCTTTATATCTAATGTTACCAATTTACACAACATTCTTGGGTTTCTTTTTGAAGATAGATGGTATGATTAAGCTTTGCCTCACCACTCACCAGGATTCTGCCCCTGGATTGGTCCACAAAAGAGTCGACAAGACGAACTGAGCAAGTCACCCCTGCCATGTTAATCAAGTTCAGATACCGCCTACTTGTTGTATGACCGACTTAGAATAATTTTTTTACATGTCAGTTGTTTTTTTTCAATATAACTTATTTTGAATTAGTGGCTTCCGAATTGTGGCGTGGTCGTTTACGAATCCTTCACGTTTTGCAGCTGATGCAGTCAGTTTGTTCAGATGCTCTCTTAAGAGAAGTTTTCACTTGAAGGAGCTGACACCAGGACTTAATAGTAGTCTTAAGACAACATCTGAAAAAGCAGATACCATGACTTAAGGGAAGTTTTGGGGAACGTACGAAGAAGCTGGGAGCATGGATAGCTAAACGTCAAGTTTTAGTAAGCGACCAGGGCAAAACACGGAAGCCACTAATTCATTGGACAGCAGCCGCCTAAGCCTAAACTCAACGAATATTTATTTTCTTTCTTGTAGTTAGAGAATGGCACACATATGTATTCAATTTAATTTAATAAAGTTATTGGGTCTTTTTTTGTACGTGACTGTACAAGAAACTCCTTAACGAAGTACAGATCAATATTTTTCTTTTATAGCGTACATTGTCCTCCAGTGGAAATAGTGGACGTAGCAAACCTCCGCAGACCCTCCTAGAAGTTGGTAGCTTCGATTTATTTAATATCGGCAACTTGGACAGTGCGTGTTCGCCTGTGTCTTGTTCTTTTACAGGCTACATTGGTCCTCAACGTAGACATATGACAAAACGGGAGATTTTTGGCAATAATCCCGCGTCGTGGTTTCTTTTCTATTGTTCTTTTCTCTGATATTTGATAGTTTTCCACCCGTTCGCTTCCTGATTGGCTGCAGGTAATTGTGGTAGTTCGTTGTAATACTTTTCCCTAAGAAAAAGTTGCAGGTCATTTCCGAGATTGATTCGAAATTCCTCGTGGCCTTTTTCACAAATTATGCATCAAATTAAAACAGAAGAAAGTTCATAACAAGTTAATTAAAATTCGTAAGAGAAAATATTTTCCTACTGCAACAGGAGAGCCGGAATTGGATTTTCGTACGTTTTATAAGCAACATTTAACAGGTACTCGTAGTACGGGATGTTTATTTTTTTTTGACGTGGGAACGTAAATGGTGCTAAGGGTAACGTGATATCGGAAACAAGGTCCATTCATTCCTGTTCGTTCTATCACGCAACAAATATATGTGTCGAAGAACTTATGGGATCGGAAAATAAAGGCGAATGTTTCCAATTTAGAGAAAGAAATATAATCGCTTATAAAATCTCGGCCATAAGTCAAGCATATTGAATTGTTGAAGAGCTGTTGTGTTTACACAATCATTGCCGAATATTACGCAGAGTTGGACAGCCCCGCGTTTTGTGTTCTGTGCCCAACTTTTGTTTAATCAATTCCTTCTTCTTTTACACCCTTCGATTTACTTATACCTCAAACAATCTTGTAAATAGATTTGACGATTAATTATGATAAAACTTGGATAAAATAAAAATTAACCTTACCACACCTTTCGGAAATAATTCCCCCAGTTTTCCCTTGAGGATGACAACTTTGTTGCCGAAATATGTATCTGGAATTATTTCCCAAAAGTGTGGCAAAGATCATGTTTATTCTATACAGGGTTTGTCATAACCAACACGTCAAAACTATTTACACTAACGTATTAGGTATAAGTAAGTCAGTAAGTGCAAGAGAAGAAAAAATTGGGGCATCAAAAGCGTGGTTTTAGAATCGTTGCATTACGTATTTATTCTTACAGAATAAACCATAGCCCTCGAGAGCATCACGAAAATGGAGATAAGAAATCTAAGACATAAATTAAGTCACTGTGTTGTATTGTATCGAAGCTGAATGTGAATATGAGTTGTGTTGCATTTTATACGACAAGTTTCCATACGAACGAATGACTTTTGCTAGTATCTCACGTACCGGACAAATCCTTGTACAACTACATACATTTCCTAATGAATCGAAACGAGAGCCCGGATAAAACCGAACGATTCGACCTTTTATCCCGATATCTTGGTACAGCGGCAAAGTCAACGTCCCAAGGCGGCAGAGGTGAATTAAATAAACCAATTTCATCGGTATCGAACGCAAACTCCAGCACGCCGCTGCAGATTTTGCCGTTACGGACGCGCAACGTCTGCTCCGAAAAGTCGTCGAAACACGTACAAATAATTCTTGATGAGGCAAGCTGCGCGCAGCAACGTTCGAGAATTTTTAAAGGAATATAAATTTCAAATATTTATTCGAATCCGAACTCGATAAAGAAATTATATATATATAGAAAAAAAAACGGATAGCAGTACAAAAGAAACGAATCGACTTGGGGGAAATAAAAGAGCGGACAATCTCGTTTCTTTCCCTTGTGCTTATATCCCAAACGGTTTCGGTTCTGAAAGAGTCTAGACGTTTAAACTCGGTTATACGAGTGGAAGCGGTGTGGTCCGCCCGCCGCCCTACGTTGCTCGAGACGAAAACGAAAGGAAAAAAAGGAACGAAAGGAAGGCTTCTCTATTTTTAAAATATAAATACAGATATACATATTACTTGCATATTTTAAGTCCGGAGACCCCAGTCGGCTACGTCTCGTCTCAAGCGAAGACAATAATATTATATATGTATGTATGTATGGAGAGGAACGCAGATAGGAAGACGATGAGAGAGGAAGACGGAAAATGAATATAATATATAAGAACGGTTGCTCGAATATAATATGGAGAAAAGGTAGTATATGTATGTATGTACACATCTATATATAAATAAAGCTGCATACTTACATACCTACATACATATACGTACGTTTATAATACCGGGACGCAAGGGTTTGGAACGGGGATTGGATTGCATATTTTAAATTCAAACTCGTTTTCCGGAGCACAATGACAGCCAGAAATAAATAATATGAAAAAGGAAGAAAGATGGGAAGAATAAGATAGGTATGGACATGCATATATTGTAGTTATACGTTTGCCGGGACGTAATATATATATATATATATATATATATATATATATATATATATATACAGTCGCATACAAAAGTAAGGCGGGAACCGAAATTGGATTTATAATGAAAAACGCTCGCAGACGTGGGCGGGGTAAATTAAATTTTTATGAAAATTTAAGCTCTAGTCCTTCCTTTTAATGCGTTTCAAATTGGAAAAAGTTCGTTTGAAATAGGTGAGCCCTCGGGGACAAGAATCAAAATTTATGTAACTGAAACCCAACGGTGGTTAATCTTCCCAGTGCTGTTTCCGTCGTCATACTGTCTTTCTTAGAACTTAAAGTTATTGTGATTAGTCTGCCACCTTAGCTTCGCTCCCGCGAAGCATGTGTCCCTGATCACTTGAGCGGTTAGACCGGTGTGACCGGCTGAAAAAGTAGGTAATTTTCAAGTGTGGATTGCCAAAGAAATAAGAAAACTGTATACTTGCAATTTGGTAGTTTAGTTAAGTACACTATGACGATATAAAATCTATAAAATCAAAAGAAAAGTAATAATTTTAATACTACTTATTACCATGTTAAGAAAACTAATTTTTTCGCAGCGTTTATTGGTGTCGATGATTCCGCCATAGTGGAACGTCTGGACCCAAAACAAAAAATATATTACTTAAATATATTGCATTCCCTAAGCATTGATCGAGCTTTTCATGGTTTATTGGCATTTGATTGAAAAAAATTTTTTTAACTTTTGGTTTGATTTTTGGCTGTATTATTGAGAATTAATATTTTGGAAAATAACAATGATATTCAAAAATCCTCGGTCAATGCTTAGAGAAAACTATGAGGATAAAGAAAAACCAAACTTCAAGTTCATCCGTTGAGTAGACCCCGAGAAACCTTCGACACCAGTTTGAAAAACGTACTTTCGAGAAAAACAATTTTTTTTATTATATAGTACAAGCTTTTTTGTTTTTATGGTTAATCTGCCGTGCCAGCTTCGTAATAGTCATCTCCCTCATCGTCATTTCCTGCTTTGCTCTACCGCCTTAAAATACGACCTTCTTTAGATGCCTTGAACGTAGATGCTTCAGCCTTGAAGTTCGTGCTTCGTCCAAGACTTCGCAAATGCTTGCCGTAACCGGCCCGATGACTATATTCATGGTATTCATCATTAAAAGAATGCTTGAATAACCATTATTGAATATAATGCTGGAAATATTGATAGCAGTTTTAACGCATGTGACACAACTAAATGTTATTTTTGGAGCGAAGGTCCAAATTAACGCGTTCAGACTCTCGTTCGAATTTTAAGTGTAAGCACCTAAATAGCGCCGTAACAATCATTGTTGGTAAGTTTCTTGTTGATAGGAGTAATTGCCACTACAACATTAGGATGGGAGATCAGATTTCTGAGTGTATTCACTGAACTCATTTGTCGCCTTTGCTACTTGGCAGGACCAAGAACTTGGCCCGAGCAGACAGTTTTCATGTTGGGGTTTAACGTCTCTTAACGATTTGTACTGTAACGTTGCACATATTGCAGTTTTCATTTTTTCTATTGAATTTTTATGTCTCCTAATCAAGTCCGCAACAAATGCTCAGTCAGGCCCACAACAGACACGTCTTGGGCGCACGGTCAATCTCGAGCGGCCGGTGCGCGGGTACGAGTCTGTTGTAGGCTCTATAACTCAGAAACTAATTAGAATTTATACTTGGGACCTTTAGATCCATATTCTACAGGCTTCAAACTATCTTTTAAAGCAAAAAAACTTTTTCGATTTTTTCGTTTCATAAAATCATTGTATTTCTTTAAGTCACAATCTTCTTCTGCTGCAATTCCGCTCTGAAGAATATTGAGCAAATTCTCCGATTTATGCACCGCCTTTCGTAACTTATGCATCAACTTAAAATCGAAAAAGCTCAAACGAAGCAAAACAAAATTATGATTAGTTCCAAATTTTCCTATTATAGGAAAGCATCGACACAACCCTCTACAAGCCGTCAACAATCCCTAGAAAGGGATCGCATACCGCGGGATATGCTGCAGAAAGTTAGACAGAACTTCAGAATCTGCTTGTAACAGTGTATTAACGAAGATCCATCGTTTGGAAGATATCGCCCAACAATTTCACGAAATATACTTCAAATGTTGCGTTCTTGAAAGCCGTGATAGTAATTGCAAGGACTGTGGCATATTTACCGACAATATATCACATTGTTGAATCATAAATTCGGTGACACGTGTTTCGCTAGCACGAGGCAAGCATGGTCGAAACCGCCTAAAACCGATCGATAGACTTGCTTTGTGCTAGCGAAACACGTGTCACCGAATTTATTATTAAACAATTGTGTGATGAGGAGTTGACCGATGTGATACAGTGTTCTTGAAAGCTTGGAAATTAAATTCTTCTAGCTTTTCTGATGTTGTATTATTTTAGCTTCTAAGTCAGGGAAGCCCACCCTGTATAATTGAACTATGTTTAGGTCAGTAGGTCATTGCCTTCTTTCGCCCAGAGGATTGTTTAATTGACCGATTTGGTCGATTAAATGAGCTGGAAATCTGCTGAAGTACTTCCTCGTGAGGCTTCTGATTTCGTAATCCACATTAGTATATGGTCTTATTGCTGATTTACCTAGGAGTATTGGGGATCAGTCTGAGAATCTAAGCGTTTTCGATTGGACTTCTTGAGCGATTTTTGAGTTTGATGGTTTGGCGTATCCCAACAATCGTGTCCAGTTTGAGTTGATGAAGCATCGCTGTAACCAGCACTTATTCTGCGTATTTAGGTGAAATTTGTGATCTACCAGCCAGTTCCTTAATTGCAACTTTACGTTTAATCAGTGTTTTCTTAGTTGAGATGTTCGCTCGCCATGTGCGCTCGTTGACTCATCAATAACGTAACATTGTTAAAGTTAACCGAAGAGATGTTAACTTGTCGAGTGGTAAGTGTTATTTGTGGAAAATTTAGACCGTTAAAGAAATAAGCAACGGTGCGTTTAAGCTTTTCGTAATTTAACTTTCAGAAGTCGTTGGGTAAGGAGTTGTACAACTTAAGTCTTCATTGACATCATATCTTGTTCTGTCTATTCTAAGAAAAGAATAGAAGGTTCAAGCCTAACAAGAATGTCATGTTGATGAAATACATACTGTATCAAATTTTCCGATTCGTGGAAAAGGTAGATAGAGCATGGTCTTTTGGCAGGGTAAAGATTTGTCTATTTTCCAACAGTTTCTTCTTTTTTCTTTTTGTTAAATCGACACCTTCTAAAACACGGTCTACCCCTGTTCGGAATTTTTCTGTTGTTGATATTACATTCCTTCTGCATTGTGAATTTATTTCTTTTCGGAAACGCTACCAGTTTATGATATCTTGAATACCAAATTTCCTTTGATATTTGCTTCAAAACTCTCCTATGTTGTCAGTCACACTTCTCTTGGACATTTCTCGCGTCAGCACACTTACACATCGCGTATGTAAACACGAAAGCAGAGAAAAGGGGAAGCATGCAACGATGTTCTCTGAACTTACTCAGTCCTACTGATATTTAGTTACGGCGCGTCTAACTTCGATCTCTACGTAGGGTCAGACTGACAGCTTTAAACCCTTTTATCTCCTTGAGAAAACTGTTGCAATCGCGGAGTTTCCGTTCTGTATTGAGAATTTCGGATGATTTACTTTTGGGGATCTTCCAGTTTATGATTTATTGAATGCCAAATTTCCTTTCGTATTTGCTTCAAAACTACAATGTTTTCACATATTTCATGTGGCGTTCCTCGCCTTAGTTAATTCATATACATATATACATAGTAAATATGTAAACACGAAAGCATTGGAAAGGAGTAGGATGCAGCGATTTCAAAAGATTTCTTAACTTAACTGATAGGCTACATCTTTTTATCATCTTGGGAAAATTGCTGCAATCGCTCAGTTCTTGGGGTCAATAGTTTACAATCTTTAGATTCAGTTTACTAAATGAAATGAACAGGGGATAAAAGACATCTTCTCAGACCCTTGATTTATTGAAAGGCCGATGGTCTGGATTTTACTCCGTCGATCCTAAGGAAAACAACTAGACGATGGACCTTCACTCCAGGGGTGATTACGGCGATAAACCTCACAATTATTTATTAGTTCTGATACACACATGTTGCAGTGGCAACGAGACCAACACCTTCCAATCGTATCTTATCAAACTAACAAGCAATCATGTTCAGTGTCAGTCATACTACGCCTCAGGTTTTGGAATCATTACCAAGCCTTTTAGCTTTGCCCAAAAATCGCAAAAGCGCTTCATACAATCCAAAGTTCCTTCCAGATTACCTACCCATATCGCAAATCTCATAACTACCACTACGAAACGGCATTCGCCCAACACATCGAGGACTAAGTTTCATATTATCGACAACATTCATACATACAATCATAGATCGGTTAAGCGAAGCTGAACGTTGGTTAACTCCACTCACCGCGCACACAAACATCGAAATTTCATTAACGCTGCCCGCGTCTGAATCTTTTCAACGGCAATAACACGAAAGGTAAATCTCGTTATTAGTACACCATCGGCCATTAAACCGCGCAATTACCAATGTGTACTTTAACCATTCATCGCGGTAAACTAACTGCTACAACACAGACATACCATGCATTGTGAGCCCCATCGATTGCTGCTTTGAATCGTCGGAATAGAAGTAGAAGTGTGTACTGCCGGTGTGTCGACAATCGGGGTGGTCTGGTGCTAGGTGTGTATACGTATACATACACATTTATATATTGGTGGTGGTCCTCGGAATACGTATAGACTACATTCAACCATTTGAATCACGTTCATTTAATTCGCGACAATCCAGATGTGGAAATGCCAATTAACAATTTTTTTCTTAGTTGATTCGGAGAAGAAGGTACTACGTACAAGCAACTTACCAGATCCAATCAAGCGTACAACTTAATTGTATTTAACAAATTGCATTCCATCAGATATCCTTCCCATTTTCCCCAAAAATAAAAATTTCTTCCCAACGCTCTTGAGATATCTCCTCGTAAGAACAGGTGCGTTTTATTGCAGTCATTCTTGGTGCTAATTGAGTACCTATTGTCGGGTCAAACTAATCGAAAACCGTTTAATTAGTTGGGTGTTATACGAAGCTTCCGAAGTAGCGAAATCCAATAAAACTAAGTCGAAATGTACATGCATATTTGTAGACAACCTCGAATAATCAACGAGCGATTCTGTTATTTCCATTTCTTTAAACATCGCCTGGATGCTGACACAAGTCTTTCCACCGTATTCAAAATGAATTGCCTATTATCAGAAGGAGTTTATTCTATCTGTGAAACTGGTAAACGTCAGAGAATGCTCAGTCGCTAATTAAAGAAAACACGAACGTAATTAGAATTTCAAGACGTTACGTTTCTCCTTTTTTTGTTTCTTCAGAAGCAGATGAATGAGTTTGCAAGGAATTTCTTTGATCAACGCTAGGGTTATGTTTATTTCCATAAGTATGAGCAAGCAAGTAATATCAGCAGCAATTTCATATGGCGCTTACCTATACGAGGTATGTGCATAAATTAATGGGACTGGTAGCGCAGTATTCGATCGGGCAACACTGAGCACGCGGGGATTGGGGGCAAGTGAACATGTGCTACACCATCTCGCTAGAACCACATTATTTGTTCGTAGCGATTGTTTTAGTAAAGCAAGTTTTGCTTGTGCGTTCTGACGATGAGTGACACGAATTTCGAGCAACAGTATGTTATGAGGTTTTGCTAAGGGAAAATAGGTGACATTTTGAAATCCATTGAAGATGATCCCCGTTTTCTGGAACGTGACGGGACCTGAGTGTTCGAGTATGACCCGGAAACCAAACGAGCACGTAATGGTCCCCTAAGCACTCCAAGGTCAAAAGAGCAAAAACCAGCAAGTCAAAGATCAAAAGCATGGTAATTTGCCCTTTTATAGCGATGCGATCGTTCACAAAGAATTGTGCTTCTAGGCCAAGGCGTTAACCAACATTTTTACCGAAAGGTTCTCGAAAGACTTCGAGAAAGGGCTCTGCGGGTGAGACCAAACGTCAGAAAGAACTGGGACAATGCGCTTTGTCACACGAGAATTTCAGAAAACCGCCCTTTTGGCCAGCAAAAACATTCCTGTGGTTCTTCAGGCTCCTTATTCACCCGACTACAGTCCTTGTGACTGTTTGCTTTCCCTAAGATTGAAACAACATCTCGAGAGACGTCGCTTTGGGGCACTGGGCAGCATTCAAACGGCTATAACCAAAGCTGAAGGGCATTCTAGTGTTCGGAGTGGAAGAACCGTCTCCACAGCCGTGTGGCTTCCCAAGGCAGTTAGCTTGAAGGGGACAATGTCGAACTGTTACGTCATTGGAATGAAACAAGTGAAAAGGACCGTCTCACTGCTTTATTTACACCTCTCGTATGGTTTACATGGAACCTTTGAGATAGAAGCCAATTGCTTTTACAAAGTTGAGCGATTATTGGTTTAAAATAAGTTAACCGAAACTATGCATGGGTGAGGTCAACGATTCGCAACTATGCGTTAAGAAAATGCGAAGAAAATTAATTTTACAGGAAGTCTCCCAAAAACGTTCATTGATAAATTGGGTTGATTTGTCCGAGAAAAAGGTACAATTTATATGCACTAGGAAGGCAGAACGTTAGAACTTAAAATGCATGGATGCTGATACTTCTGGTCCTCTCTTCAAAGAAGATTAGAAGAGCCAACTAACTCCACACTTGTGAGAAATTAGCTATGAGTCACTTGAAATTCTGAAGGTCGTTGTCAAGGTATGGTCTAGAGTTAACTCCGCTAAAGTAATTCTTAGTTTTACACCAGTTTTCTTTCACCGCTCTCAAGTGCGTGTTTTCATCACTAAGTTGTAATCTTCTGTGGAGAAAACACAACGAAAGAAAACCGTCGGTAGTAATACCTTTCTGTCTTCAAAACCGGTGTTAAGAAGGAGAGCTATCTGAAATTACTGCAAAAATATCACTCTAAGGTAATTCTACAGCTCCAACCCATCTCCAAAAAAAAGTAAAATCTAAATTTTTACTCAACTCGTTTTCTTGTACACGTTCACTTTAAAAACCGTTCGATAGTATCAGGCTATGAACCGCAATCGCGACTGTAAAGAAGTTTTTCTTCTTTCCCTTGACATTCGAGATCCAGTCCGTCGGCGACGATCAGCTGTTTCTCTTCTTTACGTGCCGCGCCGCCCATCCTAATCCTCTCCCGTCGTTTCGTCCTCGTCCCTCTTCATTCGTCCGACACCAGGCAAGTTCCGGGCGGCGCACGCACACGTACACGTCCGCATTCATCCGACGTAAAGCCTCTTACGTTCACGCACACACGTCTCATCGACTCGGGCACGCATACAAAGGCGACGGTCGAAATATAGCCGTTAGTGGCGGCTCTAGAAATATCACGTAGGTGTTCGGCCTTGCTCCGCGTGATCTTCACGCCCACATAGCCACCTGGTCGTCTTCGGGATTTTGTCCAAACAGACCGGAGTTCGAGTCTGAGAGAGTGTTTGTGTATGTGTATATAAATCTGTCCCTGCACCGTCTGGCGTGTTCTCAGATCGACTCTATTATTGGTACAGTGGCGAATATGTCAAACCGGGCAAAGTGCATTGGATGGTACTTTTACACAGATCTGAGAGATGCACGTAATTCTATTTGAATTTTGCACCTGAAACCAAGATTACGGAAAGAAAAGATATTGCTATCTTAAGTTTTCCTTCCTTCTTCTTGTTCCTGGTTCCTCTTCTGGGGCGTAAAACACCAGTTGCCAAGTTCAACGATATTGACTTGTTCTTATGCGTAAAATTGGTGTAATGATATAAACCACATTCCTAAGGTTATAAGGTTAAATTATAAATTTGGAAGACGTTGATTCATGACCATAAAAAAGACTAAATTGGCCATAAGACGTATAATCAAGATAAGCAAATGCATAATCAACAGTATACTTTGTCTATTTTAACTTTGTACCTACGTCATTGTTTTGTCGTACGAAAACAAGACAATCTATTCATTTGACTATCTTCCTCAAGTGCTGCCGGTGAATAAAGAAGCACGCTTTGCGCTTGTCTCAGATACAAAGATCTATGGACAAAAGTTGATGACGTAGGTAAAACGTCTAAACAGACAAAGTGTATATTCGCATATTTTTGTTATTCATTTCTATTTCAGAAATTTTCTTGGGATGGGAGACAACTGGGAGCGATAAATTTTCCACTCAATTCCATTTTTGAAAGTCAATACACACTTTGGCTTTGAAAAATCACCGGTACCAAGTTTGCTTAAACTGTTTTTCCCTGCATATTTCTCTGAAGAACGTCAACTTCCTATTGCCCAAGAAGCGATATTTATTCCTACTGCTACCTCGAGATAGTAGCCCAAATGGCTCTGCAGCAAAAGGAAGAAGATATAATAAGTCTCCTTCTAATTGCAAACAAGGTATGTAAAAGGTTTTTCAATAAGGCGTTTTTCTTTCGATAAGTTGGTATTTGGTTAAGATGACAGATACGTCATTCAGTTCTTGATTATGTTTACAGTAGTAGGTCTCGAATTTAAGAAAATTCAAATCCGTTGTGAAACTGGTCAATCTGTAAAAACCACATTTCGTGAAATTTTGGATATTTTCTGTCGTTCTAATCATCATGCAACTAAAAATTTAGTGGAAAACTTTGCGTCAGCTAGGTCAGTACATAACCTAACAATACCAGAACGTACTCGCATCAGTCGTTCGCAAGAAAATATTGCTGCTGTGACTGATAGTGTTGAGGAGGATCCAGATTTATCAACTCCACGGCGAGAGCACAAAATGGCGTATATTGACCAAAGATTTGACTCTGAAGCCTTATAAAGTCCAGTTGGTGCAAGAATTGAACCCACCAGATCATAATCAACGTCAACAATTTGCTGATTTCAACATTGAACAAGGTGCTGGATTTTCAAACAAAATCGTCTTTTCTAACAAAGTTCATTTTCATCCAAATGGCTACGTTTAGAAATACAATTGACGCATCTGAGCTTCTGAAAATCCAAGGGGAGTTGTTGAACAACCGTTTACTTTGATTTCATTGCTCTGTTTGGTGCGTTTTCTGGGCTGGCGGTGTCATTGGACCGTACTTTTTCGAAAATGAAGCTGGTGCTGCTATTACGGTTAATGGAGTGCGCTATAGATAACTATGATAACCTATTGAGGGTGGAAAGTAATTTCGATTGCCACCCATCGAAAGCATTGCAATTTTTTTGAAAGACTTATGCCAGTGTTATGGCTTTCTCCTTCTGACGTTTGATATCAGTCATTATTAGGCTAGAAGCAAGTTGTGTGTAATTTTGTTAGTAGCTACTAGTTTAAGGCCAATCTTAACATGAAGTGGAGAAACGAACATTTTCGTCATATTCTTTCTTCTGTTTCCGTACAGAAAAGAACGCTGCTGAGACTCACAAAAATATATGTGAAGCTTATGGTGTTGATTGCACTTGTCAGAATTGGTTTAAAGAATTCCGATGTTTCATGCAAAGATTACCAACATTCCGGCCGACCAACTAAAGTCGATGATGACCAAATCAAAACTTTAAGTGAAGATAACCGTCATATAACTGTTTGGGAGATGGCAGAGAGGTCGCATGTATTGCACACGACGATTGAAAATAACTTAGAATGTCTTGGACTCGCTAAGAAGTTCGACGTTTGGGTTCCGTATAAGCTGAAGGAGATTGACTTAACACTATGAATCAATATTTGCATCCCAAGCGCAATGAAATCGACCCTTTTTGAAAAGAATCATAACTGGTGATGAGAAATGGGTCACGTACAATAACATCTTTCGAAGATGATCATGGTGCAAGCGTGATGAACCAGCATGAACGACATCTAAAGAGGAATTGCATCAAAAAAGGGCCATACTATCAATTTGGTGGGATTACAAAGGTCACACGATCAATTCGGATATTTACTGTCAACAACAAACAAAACTGGACGAAGCAACCAAAGAAACACGCTAGGATTGGCAAACCGCAAGGGAATTGTGTTCCATCACGATAATACAAGACCGCACAGATTTTTAGTAACTCGTGGGAAATAATTGGAGCTTGGTTGGGAATTGATGTCGTATCCTCCATACAGTCCCACTCCGGCATCATCTGATTACCATTTACTTCGAAGTTTTCAAAACTTTTTCAATGGGAAAACTTTCACAAATGATATTGACCTTAAATCGCACTTGGTTCAGTTTTTTAATGATCAGGACCGAAATTTCTGTGAGCATGGAATCATGAACCTGCAAGAAAAGTAGCATTGAACAAGATGGCGAATTGATTAAAGTTTATTCCTTGTATAAAAAAAAATAAGTTTTATTCCAGACTACAAAAGCAAAATTACCTCCTTGCCAATCCAATATTTTTTATGGCCTATTTTGGACGATGGGTTTCAACTTACCCCACAGCTCAAGAAACAATCGATTTATTGAAAACCAAATGCGATGGGCGTTTGATTTCGCGTTGATGTGATAAGAATTGGCCGCTAAGATCATGCGACCTAACACCGTTAGATTATTTCTTTTGGGGGCTACGTGAAAGATGAAGTTTATATGGATAATTCAACAACAATTGCTGAGCTCAAGGCCCACATCGAGAAAGAAATTCTTGAGATTGAGCCACAATTATGTATAAACAATATGATGAAAAAATATTGCCAAAAGAATCGGCGTTTGCCGGCCGAGTCATGGTGGACATTTTTCGGATATCACTTTTCATTCATAACTTTTTGCAACAAATAGCTTTCGTCCAAAATGTGTTTTATTTACAATTAAAAAGAAGTTCTTATTGAAAAACCCTTTACACATTTCCTGCCCGTCATGCTATTCATATCCAGAGATGTACATATGTATGTACATACACGATTCGATGTCTACGTTTTGTGTGTACGTTTCTATATGTGCGTCCTACGTGTATTCCTCGCCGGTTGTTACAAGTAGTCGTAGCGAAGACGGTAGGTAGCGGTAATGCCCGTGTTCTTGGCTACCGAACGATCGAAGAAGCCGCCTGCTCGTTCGACGAAAGCGAACGCGGGAGGCGCTCTTCAACGCCGAAGATTTATCGAACCGTTCGCGTCTGGCGGGTGGCGGGCAAGTGACGCGTCCTAATCGAGTGTCTCTGGCACTAGAATTTGCACCGTCGTCGGCGTCATAATCGACCTTTTCCCGACGGACCTATCAAAACGAATAGACTCACACGTATTCGGTTTAGAAACGGTGCGTTTTGGAGATTTACATCGAATTTTGCATTTACCTTTAGAAATTTATCGAACGAAATGATCTGCATCCAAGATGTTCGGGAAATAGAAATGAAAAAAAAAAGAGCTTGGGAAGGCTCTGATCAGTAGGAAATTAAATATTGGGAAATCCTTTGGAAATTACAAAATTCTAAAGAGGTTTTGGGTAAAATGTTCCCAGAAATTGTTCGAAATGTGCGGAAGACTGGGGAAGTGCGAAATCAAATATTGAGCAAAATTATGGAAATATTTTCGAAATTACGAAATCCTGCAAATTTTTGCAAAATTATTGAAACTGTTGCAATTAACACTTCCGAACAAATTTGGTTTGCACACGCATCGACCGGGGTGCAAATTTTCCAACAAACCCACGCCGTTACCCAAACACGCCACACACCACGATTATCACCGCCAATTTTCTTCCTCGTCCTTCAAAACTGCCTGGCATTACGATTGGCGCGATGCAATCGCGCTTTACGTTCTTTCGCTTTCATACCGGAGGGGATCCTCTCGCCGAATCCATCCATGTTCGGTAATATGACTTTCATAATAATAACTCGCGCCGATTCGATTGACGTGCACACGACGATCTTTCTCTTTGCTGCGTTTCTGCAACACGCTCTTTGACTGGCATATAATTAAGACATCACGCGAGCTTGTCACGTTGAAGGAAGAGCAGCGATCAAATCTCGAGTCGATCGGTTTACTTTAAATGTGCACATACCTACCGCGACGTGGAAAGGTTAGTCGGGTGCAGAAATGAGGAAAATAGTAGAATTGGTAATTCGGTAAATTGTTTGAGAGAAAGTTATGGACATTTTTAATTTTGAAAATTGATTTCAACAAGAAGCGATAAATAAATCGATTGCTTATGTGAAAGTGAGTAGGTTTTCACAACCTGGGAATTACTTCTGACATTTTGATTGTGAAGATTTATTGCAATATTCAGCTGCGCACGCTATCGCCAAATTCTTTAATACTATAAGGTAGTTATTGTCAAGATCGCTTGAAGTTCTATTCTTTTGGTTGATTCCAAACTATTTTAAACGATATATCTCTTAGTTAGTTCTAAAAGATGTATTTGTCTCGATATTATTAGTAATATTGTATCATTTTAAGCGCTCGGACAAGTTCAATCTTTTGTCAATGAGAAGTGAAGAACTAGCAGGTTTGCGGGCTTAAGATATTCCATACAGTAGTTAACACTTACCAAACATCATTACTTTGTTATGGTTGCTTTCGTAAATCCAAAAATCACGGTCAACCCATGATCCATTTTCTATTCGATAATGTAGGTTAAATTTAACAGCAAATAAGGGATTTACAAAAAACATTGCGAGAAGTTGTAACTATCATATCGAATACACGGTGTCCAAAATTTCGAGCCTGTAAACCTACTGGTTCTTCACATCTTATTGACAAAAGATTAAAGCCGTAGAAGCTCTTTATATTGTAAAAAGCTACTATCTTATCGTTTCGCGTAGTACTTTTAAAGCCAAGATATACAGCTTTCAAAGTAGTTTTGGAACCAATAACAGTTTCTTAAGTTCCAGCCATCTTGAAAGAGACCTATCTAGAACCGTGAATTTTTTTGATTCAACAAATGGTATGACATGTAGTACCACAACACATGCCCGCTTTAATGGTATCTGCCTAAATTCTCAAAAATTTCACTCCCTTTATTGCTCACGATGAATTTCTGCTGGTAAATTTGTGAGTAGTGTTTTCAGTGAAGGTTCTCTTCATTTCCTATCGATACCGACTCATTAAATGGAAAACTTGCTTTATATATCCTCCATCTTTAGTCTCCTGGTAATTCTTCATGTCTACCTTAACAGAAGAAGCCACTATTCGAAGCTTAATATAAATTGTTATCATGAAACTACTCCCGTTTCTTCGTTGCTGTAAGAAGAGCTAACGTTTCAGCTAACCCCAAGTATCAGGGAAGAAATCACAAATTTCAGTCAATTTCAAAACAGCTATGATGACATTTACTTGTTAGTACGCCACAAATGAGAATTCCTCCATGCTTGGAGATAAACTGTCAAACTCCAATGGCTCCGATCAATTTTGGGGGAAGCTTGAGAACTTTAGGGTTGCAATTCGCCATGAATAAAGCATAATTTCCTACGTGGCATATGGAATTTGTGTTTGCTTAATGAGCCGTTGCACACCTACTTTGTAAGCTCCCCAATAACGCAGCTCATAAGCTTGCTTTGTAGAGAGTCATCTAGATTCTTCTACAAATGAACCGAGAACAAATCTGGATTTAACATGGCTACAACCACGACGTTATCAATTACCCGATTACAAGAAGTACAACACAAATTCTACACCACCAACCCTTTAGGAAACGTCCAACATTAATAACGGACGCATATCACACCACGCGCATCGCAACAAATTACTTTTTATCAGTTAACGATTCGGCGGTGACACGCAGGTGTGTATATGCACGGTCTTCTCTCAGGGGCGCGCGATGACGGGGTTCATGGTGTCGTTAATCGCTTGTCGTACAAGAGCTCGGGCGAAGAATGCCCCGACGGGAGAGAAATAAAGCGTCATAATTCAATTAGGAGGTACCGTCGACGATAAGGGCTTTAACGTGGAAATTATAAAAAAATTAAATTCGCTCCCAGATGGGCGGTAAAACGCGCGACTCGCTTAAATACGGAACGAGGGCAGGTCTGTAATGCACCGATAAAAACACGACGGTGGCGATCGTCGAAGCGTGTTTTTTAACGATTTTCACATTAAAATGCAATATGTGTAATTGCGAGATGAACGAAGAAGATAGGGACAATTTGTACTGGAAGTGCGTTATTTACGCAAACGGGTAAGTTTGTCGAGAGATGAGTTTACTGTACAACAGAGGTGTCGGATCGTAAAAAGGAGAAAATCTTCGCAGCTTAGACGAAGCAATTTCCTTGGACTGGATCAAATTACCTAATTTTTAGGTACGCCTTTTGGAAAATTTGGTCAAGGCAATCTCTGCAATATGTTGCTCATAAACCAAAAGGTTGTAGTTCAAATGTAACTGCCTCTATCACACACATAAAGTCGCGGATATGTACATATTTAGAAAACTCAATGGTTCACCGAAAAAGAGTCACCAACGAAGAAAAGCCATCTTCCTCTTTTGCAATGATATCAATTTCGGATATGGATATTCGAAACACGCATTCGAAGATATGTTTGATTGTGGAATAACGATTTTGGAGCACAAAGAAAATATTTCTTCTTCTTCAGGATCTAAGACTCAGAACTGCTCCAGGCGCGTTTCTTCGCTAATCCCAATCATGATAGTAGCACAGTTACGTCTACGCATCTGGGTCGCTTTTCTCCTTTATTCATTCTTAGTCCGGTGGGTCTATATTTATTTTCTTTACCGACTTCTTCCAATCTATCCTATTTTTAGCCATTAGCGTTTCATTTGGTTGCGTGTCCTATCTAGCTCTAATAACTTCTTGCTTAGGTTGCGCTTGCAGGTGTCGCTGGGTTCGCCAGATTTCCTTCTGCCTCTATTTCTATACTTCAATGCTTGTTTAAAGGAAATACTGCCTTCTACAGAATGTTTAGGTGTTAATCATAGGAACTACGAGAGGAAGTCTGCTCCATCTACGTATTCGCTTTTAACCTAGTACTTTGCAAAGTCCCGAAAACTATGATAGATGAACAACATTCGTAATCAGCAAGTAAACCAATGCATTATGAAGAAATAATTCGAAGCTAACAGGAAAATAGGAGAAAGGGCGAAGAATTGTGACATTTTTAGGTCTTCTAATAATCCCTACATCTTACTGGCCGATTTCATCACGATACAGACTCTTATGAAAAAGATTACTGCAAACGAGAAGAATTGAATTGAAAGTGGAATGCGAGGGGACAAACTCAAACAAATGGTGTTTTCGCGGTCTATAAATCTATTTTTTGAATCACCCAGGTTGCTGTAATGTCTGTGTTCAAGGATTTTGGAGAAACATAGTGTATGCGACATTAAAAACCTAGACTCTAGTTAAAATAAACGACAAATTTTGTGAATGTATTCCTCTCACATTAATTCAAATTGGTCTCGATTTTGCCCGAAAAAGAATAGCGGCATTAAAGTTTACAGATGTTTTTCGAGAATCCGTTACGATCGACTAAGGTATGGAATCTAGGGTACAGAAACAGCTTTCATTTCTGATTTGGAAAACCTATTTGGGATCAGAACTGCCCTTCCAGTAGCGTAGCCCAAAGGTACAAAAGGAAACTGGGTTTTCTTCAAAGATTAGAGAAAATTTGGGGAAGAGGGACCAGTTAATCCAGGAACGCTTCGTAATGCAAAAGAATTCGCTCCAATTCGACCAGTTAATTTCAAGTTAAAGCTTGACGCTAGCAGACATAACTTATAAAAAGGAACCCAAATCATACAAAAAAAGGGTTAATTATAACAAGACGTTGGAACCCCAATGTCCGAAGGTAATGACCTTTAGTTCTAATCAGTGGATTAGAACTTTTCCGGTTACTGCTTGACCATCTAAAGGACAACCTGGGCATAAACATTAAAAGGAAAGAGCGGGAACTTTTCTGCTTTTCGGTGTCGAGTTATGTTTCAGAATGTTGAGTTAAGTTTGAGTTCTCGGTGTAGTTTTTTTACATTCCTTCCACTTCGTTTACCGACTTCTCCTCGTGCTTTCCCATACTTGTTCCTCTACCTTCTGCCTCTGAGCATAAATATAGAATACTTAATAGAAAAACTTTAATATCCAAAACTAATTTGAGAATATTTTCAGAAAATCTAACCGCAACCTTTAAAAAGGACGGACCTAAACCTTAAATCTAGGAACTCTAGAGTGTACCATTAGACCGGTGACACACCAGAGAAACCAATTACATGAAACTTGTTGAGAGAAGATGAAGAAGCTGTAGGCAGCAAAATGGCTTCTAGAATTGAGTGCAGAAGATTTGAAGAAAGAGCTAAAACTCCCATGTTATAGCAAAAATGAATCTGATACTACCAGCAGCTCAAACAATGAATACGAGGCAATGGATAGGAACTACAGGCAGCAAAATGGCTTCTAGAATCGAATGTAGAAGATTTGAAGAAAGACAAGAACAAGAAAGGATAAAATTCTATGCTACACCAAGTAATAAATCTGATACTACTAACAGCTCGCATAATGAATATGAGACAATGAACAGTCCTTAAGATGAATTTTATGACGAACAATTTAAAAATAATTCGTTTCTTTTTTGCAAGCAAAAGCGATGACAAAATCTCTACTATAAGAATCAGGAGAAGAGGATTTTGTATTGATAACATCTAGGACAATGAAATCAGTGGGGTTTTATGAAGCAAAAGTGCTCTATCCATACATAGTCATGCAGAATATCAAGTGCCTTCCTTCAAGAAATATATTTTCACGGTAGACATTTATTTTTCCAAACGGCAAAAATAACACAGCAGTTGACATGGAAGATCAGGTAACAGTAATTGCCGTTTCCAACTGGGACGGAGAGAATAAATAGGATGTACTTCATTTTATTCCTTTCGAGTTGATCTTTCCATATATAGTATAAAAATTAGTTGTTTTTTGAAGTATTTGGCTAGATACGGTTATTTACTTCTTATTGTTCTTATTCATATCAATTTGTACGAAGTACCAATGTACTTCCCCCATGTAACGTTTTGCCTCCAGAGGTGGGACACTTTGCTACAAGTGGCAATGCATTGAGAAATTGTCGTTCATTCTTATATGGTGATTTTGTTCTTTAATTTTTCGAATATAAATACCCTATCAGTCTGCCCCAATTCCCCTTGCTAAGCAGATAAATGAAACTGTACACTTAACCTTCCGTGATCACACTTCAATGTAGATTCTAGATGATCATACTGGGGTCCATTGGACCCCAGCTATTTCAATAAACAATTGTAAAAAAAACCATCCGTCCGATATTGATGTAAAAATTTTGGAACATGCTATAAACATTTTAGATTAAGGACGAATAGTTTATTTGCAAAAAGACAAATGGCAAGATGAAGAAAAATCATTTAAAAAATGTCGCAAAAGTTAAAATTTTTATTAAAAATCGTAACCATGTCAATTTTTAATATTTTTAATTAAATTTGAAAATTATTAAAATTTGCGATCAAATCGCAAAGTGGGGTCTGATAGGCCCCACGATAGACCCGACGTGAGCACGGAGGGTTAAACATCATATTTCTATAACTATTTCGATACCATCCTTCCCATTTGTTTCCTTACAGCACCATCTTCTGGACTATTGTTTCCGCCCTAATTCAACGCCATTAACAACGAGACCAGTTCGAAGTATCGACTCTTAATTAATCTTAACTTTACACTCGCGTTATTCGTTCCGTACGTAAAAAAGGCGTCCTAATTATTGTTATTACGGCGGACGATTCCGATCGGCAAAGTAGACAAAACGCCCTAATTAGCAAACGTTCGACGCATTCACAAATACGTACGCATCTACCTATCTAACTACGACGAATTAATTACGAATTAATATAATAGGAGGCAAATGAAGCGATATCGCGTGTTCAAGGCCGCTTCTGATGTTCGTCTGTACGTGTCGTATCGTGCCGTTTGTTGCGTTCGATCGCGGTGCGACGATGACCGGAGTAAGAGAGAGGCCGGAGGTTTTGTAGATGAATAACAATAAAATAAATTAATTGCCGCTCCAATAACGATCCGTCCAATTAGAAGCAATTAGTTAAATATATGTATAATTGCCCTTTGAAATCGCTCGCGTTGTCGAAATCGCTTTGTTCTGCCGTATCTATGAAGCTTCGCTCGTTTCGCATTGGATATTTTTAAGAAACTGGGCACGTTATGTAATTACGTTATGACTATTCGTCTCCTTTGATAGTTCCGAGTATAAATTAATTAAAGCAAGCGATAAACTGGGCGGGGGAGGGGGAGGGGGCTCCGAAATTGAAAGTTCGTTACTTTCCTATTTTTCCTCGTATATTAAAGCGAGTTCTTTGTAAATTATGGAAGAATTAAGAACTATTCCAAAGCACAATCGTACATCTCCAAACGAAGCAGCAATCCGCTAAATAAGATTGTTTCAACCCTATCCTATCGATTTCCTCTTTCCCCTTTCCTACGCTTTTCCATAATTAAATCAATTAAATAATTTATAAAAAAAAATGCCGATAGAAAGTATTCCTCTGTTAAAAATATTAAAGTGACACGAGCACGGTAAAAAATTAATTCAGTTTTCGAACTTGTCACGAGAACGAAAAAGGGAAAAGCGCGATCCGCCGCGCCGCCGATATACTTCCCCGGTATTTTACGTAGCCGACACCGTTCGGCGGAAAAAAAAACGAGAAGCCGAAACGAACGGTGAACCCCCGCCACGGAACGGAATTAAATTAAATTCCGAACTGTTCGACTCCGATCCCATCTGTCCGCGTTAATTCTCGCGCAACGTGTGCTTCAATTAAAATTTAATTAAATATAATTAATAAAATTGAAGATGAAATACCGAACGTCGCGTCGGAGCAACGGGTGGCGTTCGTTTGCGGTGGTGGAAATGGTGAGGGTTGGTGAAAGGAGTGGAAGGATTATCGACGATCATGCACAAGTTTTCCTTATATATCGAAAATCGAACGTTCGTGTTTATTGAAGGAAGTCACGTCATTTACTTCAATGGAAGATGTAACCGATGTTCACAGCTTTTACAATGGCAAAATTAGAAACAAAATCTACGTAAGTTTATTTCATATTAAAATTAAATAGTATCTGGCACGACAAAAAAGGAAAACTTCGGATGGACGAAATTTTAACTTCTCAGTCTATGTGGACGTATTTGCCTCAAACCCCCGACAAAAAGATTAAAAGAATGCTATAAGGGCTTAAGATAAAACGTGTGATACAATCTCATCGAGAATTTTGAGCCAAAATTTTTGTTACAGCGTGGTTGTCGTGGTATCATATGTATACATAATATAATTTCCTTATTTGTGTGTTCCTCCTTTTTGTCTATCCAGAGCTTTTTGAAGCCCACTGATGGACTAGAAAGCTGAAAATGGGCATGCATATAGTAAAACGCCTAGGCCAAATCCTAACGTAGCCGAATTTTTGAATTTTGACCTGTGGGCGGAGAATTAAGGCGTAAAAGGGGCGTGGCAAAATTCAATTTTTTACATTTTAGCTTATATTTTCTTTTTCTTCCTGCCTGGCACGCTTAACAGCTAGTACATACATAGTATCTTAAACCCATCGCCAATATTTGCAACATAGAGGCATACTTACAGATACAGATACTTACAGAGAAGATTTCAAAAATTTCAAAAGAAGTTGTAGTATAATTGCATTAGATTCGCACCTTCTCGAATTACTACGGGAAAATGTGGTCCGGTTGCATGAAAATGGGCATGGTTAAAGCAAGGAAAGGATACGGCAGATGGATAGATCAACGTTTTTGCTTCATGGAAACCACTTTTTCCCTTTCTTTTCCTATCTGATTAAATATGAAAATATATATATATATATATAGAGATAAGAAGTATATATCAGACTCCGGTAACAGCTGTAATGAGAAGAATTTTCAGCGAAAATTTTGTTGGTTCCAAACCAGACATTTCGAAACCATCCTCAATAGTTGCAACACCAGGAGATCAAGAATACTCTCGAAAGTTACGGAGTGAGTACAACCCTTGACTTAAATCCTGTCAATTTGCTTAGTGAGAGCCTTGACTGAAACAACAAAACGATGGAACTGTAAAATGAAGAGAAAGATGGAGAAACATTTTCAATAAATTTTAGGTCAGTCCTTCACCACAACGAAATTGTGGTTACAATCATACGTCTTAAGCCTACAGTGAATAGATGTAATAGTCGGAGGAAGGAAAAATTCGCCCAAGTTGTACATCTGCATCAGGTGAATTTTGTCCTAAATCCTAAATTAGTTTAAAGAAAACGGAACCTGACGGATAAGCGTAACAATCGGATCGTAACTTACAATTAGTCTCAGCTGAAGCTAGAAAAAGTTCCTAAAAGTTTTGGAAGTCGGGTTGGAATCTCGACTTAAATCCAGGCGATCTATTGAGGATGAGCATTAGGTAGTAAAACATACATCTCCAAACCATCGTCAAAGTTGCAACACCAGGAGGTCACAAAAGTTATAGGAAGTTATGGTGTGATGTCAATAGAAACCCTAACTTGAATCCTATAAACTTGCTTAGTAAGGAACTTAACTGAGACGCAAGATATTCTATAGTAGTAGTAATTCTGGTGATGTCATCTAGACTACAACAAAGGACGAAACTGTAAAATGAACAGAAAAGCAGAGGAACAGTTTCAACAATGAGAGATTTTAGCCACAATCTTATTCGTACAACGAAATTCTGGTCTCAAGCATACAACCTAAGCCTAGAGTAAATAGGTGCAATAGTCGGAGGAAGGGAACATTTGTACCTGCAAGCTACATTACGAGAATTTACGTCTTAAAACCTATAAAACTAATTTAAAAAAGAAATCCTCGACCAACAACTCTAACAATCAGATTATAATATATCATCGACTGAAGTTAGAAAAAGTTCATGGAAATGGCGTCACTAGAACTAACAAGTCGAAGATCTAGCAGCGCCAGTTTTAAAAACTTTTCCAGCTTCAATTCCGATGCATCCGGCCGAGTTATTGATGACTAACGTTAACCAAGGCAGGTAAGAATCGACACCAACATCTACTGCTGATATATTACTCAAACTACAAGAAACCATGAGCCTTAAAGACGCAAACACAGACAGTGAGCTCAATGAATATCAAAGAAATATTTGGATGTAGCAAATAACTTAACTTTTAAAAGCTATTTCCCTGTAATTTTTGATCAAATATGATGAAGATGGTGAAGACGTGATTATGCCAAAACATCACGAATAGGTTTGAACTCAACAATGCAATTGGGACTTCAAACACGCATCATAAACCTATTACTGAGATTTTAAACAAATACAAGTCGAAAAAGGTCTCAGAAGGTACGGGATTTTGAAGGGGACGAAGTCGATGAAAAAGCATTGAACATTAACACCAATCTCGTCTGACGGTATGCCATTCAAAACACAACAAGGAGCGGTGTATATGAAAATTTGGCACCGAAACTGACAGATCATCTAAATTACTCATATAAGAAACAACATTCTGAAAATGCCCAACATCAATCAGAACTTGCGTCATGACTATCAAACAGAAACTCATGAGAGTCAAAGAAATTTGATCTAACAAGCAACTTTATAAATAACTGATGTCTTCCTCAGATTTTGGACGAAATATGAACAACATGGTGACGACGTCTACCAGAAAATTATGCGAAAACACCACTAAGAGCTTATAGCTATATTTTTCTACTACAATGGGGGCTCCAAACCTCTTACTGGGATTTGAAATAAATAATCAAAAAGTTCTTAGAAACCATGGGATTATGAAAGGGATAAACTCGACCAAAATGTGTTGGATATTAGCACCGATGCCATCTGCTGGTATGTCATTCCAAGGACAAGAAGCAACGAAATGTATGAAAATTCAGCATCAAAACTGACATATATTACCTAATCAATAATAGAAGAAGCACAATTCTGAAAATGTCAACCACGAATTAAAATTTGTGTTATGGCTGTCAAAACAGAGACCCACTCAAATCAAAGGAATTTGATCTAACAAGACAATTTATAATCAAATGATATTTTCTTGAAATTATTGAGAGAATATGAAAGCACGATGGAGCCCTATATATCAGACCATCGTGACTCACCAAAAGTGGCTGTATTATCTTAGAGTGCATGGAATATTCTACAGATGTTTTAAAGAAGCTTGTAAAATTTATGTACTATTGTTCAGTTTGAAAATTACCGTTCTCGGTTGAAACTGCAGTCACTGTGTGACTGTGTGTCATTGAGCTATACAGGAGGCATTGCTTGCAATAATGCCGACAAATAATTACCACAACGTCGAGATTTATCATCAGGGAGCACAAAGATAGTTCGAAGATCAAGAAGGTATTTAGGTACAGTAAGAAACTTTATAATTAAGAAATTCCGTTCTGAAATTTCTAAAGAAATATGAAGAGACTGGTGCAGTCTCATATCGGAGTATACGACAGATTCAACGGAAAAAGTTTTGGGCCATAAGTTTATATTACAACCAAGTTTTGTGGTCGGATATACATACGTTTTAAATCGTTCGTTATTTACTGTTATTTGCTGGAGTTTGCAGAATTCTTAACCTTCCTATACTCACGCATACGGTCTGTGAGACCGATTTATATAGTATAGTATAGGTCTTTCATTTTGACGTGAGTATAGGAAGGTTAAAAGCTATCGAGTATTGTCAGTAATACATCGATTATCAAGTTTGAAGCATTATTGAAGCAATCACCATTAAAAATTCCTGTTGATATGTGTTTTAAGCCACATGAAACATATGATAATGAATAACTTACAAATAAATACTAACCAATAATAAATTACAAATTAGAACAATATCAGCGTTTCTGCACTGATTGGATGCACAAAACAGATAAAAGGAAAAAAAAGTCGAGTGAACAGATATTTATCCAAAGTTTTTTTTTTGTCATCTCCTCAATGAAAAAGGCGATACCTAACTTTCCCTCTTCTTGCCAGTTATTTAAGTTCCTATTATGTAAAGTCTGCAACTAATTTCAAGAGTGAATACGGCGAGCCCTTATCGAACCCTTTACTACCAGACGAGTTGATGTAATTATGGCGGCAGTGACTTAGTCGACGCGTACAACACGGCTAAGTACAGGTATGTACCACCTATGCATCTATTCATTACGGTAACAATACCCGCCGAGCTATGCTATGCAGGTACGCAACCAACCCCCGACGTAACGAACGTCCCCGGCTCCCCCGAATCGACGCTCGCCTCCATCAGCAAGCAGCACAATGGCAGCAGTAAGGAAGTATTTCGCGTCCGTACAACATAGATTCAATTAGTTTAATACATGCGGCGGTACGGACGCATTAGTTACGTTGCTTCGTTAATTAGTTGATTAATTAAATGATTAATCAATTGATTGGCCCGCCGGGTTGCTGTAATTAGTTTTAATTGAAATCCCCAGTCATTAACATTGGACCGTTCGAGCGGGCCGCCCAACTCCCCTCGGAACGCCACCCGCCGCCTCATCCTCGACTGATAAGCTATTTCGGCATCACGAGAACGCTATTCATGATGGTCAAGTCTGCCGCCAAAGCCGCCCATCCCCTATCTGTCGATGTGTGCGAGTACGAGCGTCAGATATGTGCGGTTGTTTCCGATGAATATTGTTCGATATAGGGTTGCTACCGATCGTTAGAGATATAAGAATACAACCGCTGTTGTTAGCATGCGATTTCGATCCAAAATTGTGAAAGTGGCGCAGCTTCCTTGGTTTACTGTAGAATATGAAAGGTCTGTGAAGTTGGCATCGCAAAATATAAAAAACAATCCTTGGAAATGACGTATTTGTTTGACCCTGTTTGACCTCCAAATAGTTTTCTTTAACCACCCTTCATTAACCAGAAAAGCATTTTTTCAAACATCAATAATCAATGATAAAATATCCCTCGCGTACAGCAAATCGTTTGATCACGTTTGACTACTGCTTAGAACTTTGAGAAAGTTGAATAAACATTATTTATTCACAAAAATTGTTTGGCCAAATAGATATTTTTAGATTGGTAGTCAAAACCGTTTAGATGATCACTTGACTACTTTTGACTACCTCATGAATTTTTACTTAAGAGTAACAGAATTTATTTATTTATTTATTGAAAAAGGCTATTCAATGTAGATTTCATGGATTTAAGGTCAAAACCGTACAGATAACCGTTTGACCACGTTTGAGAATCGCTTCAAATTTCATCAGGGCATAACACAACTTATTTGTATACCAAAATTATTTACCAAAGTTATTTTCTTTGAGAATTAAAGTCGATACTGAGCGGAACAACGTTCGGCCATGTTTGGCCACCTCATGAATTTTTCTCATGATGTATAAAAATCATGTATTACTAACAATCGTTCAACCAAGTAGATATTTTAAAGGACATTTTTCGAAAAAAAAATTTTTTTCTGGTTGATGATGGGTGGTCAAACAAAACTATTTTGTTGTCAAACATGGTCAAAAAATGGTCAAACAAACATGTCATTTTCAAGGATTTTTTCTATTATGCAGTGCCAGCTTCACAAGGGTACGATAGAAATAAATAAGAAAAAATGGGGAGTTCTTACACTTACTATATCGATTTGGAACTTCAGTCTAAAACTCATACTGGAAGTGTTTTCAACTGCTGGTATGCAAAAGCATAATCGGATCAATCTGGACGTACGGCATACAACTTGGGGGAGCTTCAGCACAAACCAATACAAATATTTTAGGGAGATTTGAATAAAAAATCCTGATAGTCAATAAAGATGCACTCTGGTTTATGACAAACGAATCCCTCCATCGAGATCTAAGAGTTCCAACAGTAACCCAAACAACTCCGGCCGAAACGATATCTCAGCCCATCATTTTCACAATGCTAATACCTTTCCAATAATAGAAAGATATTCATAAAGCCCTAATAGATTAAGTTTTCAATGGGCTCATTAGACCCTATTATATTGGCAGGTAATAGATAGATAGAAGATAACCTAAAATGGAGTGTATATAACATTAAACTTATTCTATTCTTCGTTTGATTTTCGAAGTGAGTGGTTGTGTGTAGTTAAGAAAGTTTTCTTAACGATGAAAATGTCAAGTGGAAAGCGCCGCGATTGCAAAATTTCTCCTAAGAAGTTTTGGTATATTTGTGGAGAACTTCTGGTGAAATCAGAAGTCAGACCATTTTCTGAAAATGTGAGAAAAGCCTATTTGGTGTATTTTGGCGTTTCAATTGGAGATCAAAACAAGCAGACAAAGATGGAAGGTTATTCCAAAAAAGGAAAACCGCAAGATCAAATATCCGAATGAGTTAAATAATTTAGTACATGATTTGGGGTTGTAAAAGTAACAGTCAGAACTTCTTGCTTCCCGTCTTAGTAGAACTTACCAGCCAAGGAAACAAAAATTACGACTTTTAGGAAAAGAAATGCTGTGATTTCTGCATTTTATAATATGGAGAATTCGGTATGTGCGTGTACTGTTATTCCTAGGTGTCAACTTAATATAAATTATAAATTATAAATATAGATAGTAGATATAGTGGGTTACAAAACTTGTTCAATCATATTTTTTTCAATAAATACATGTATTAGATGGTGCAGTTCTACATGTGGTTTGTCTAATGTAAGAAGACAACCTTATGTGTTATAACTTTTTTTGGCTATTTTCGTATAGATAGATCCATTGTACCACAAAATGCTATTCGGCTTTGTTACAAAAGAAATTTTTTGTCGGCCAGTAGCAAGTAGCCAGTCTAAAATACAAGAATAGGCTGGAAAACCATCCAAACACTCTAGTTGCCAAACTAATGAAGGAAAGGTCAATCCCCTGTAGACTAAAATATCACAAGATTTGGCAAATTAGGTTCTAATTGGAAACAGGAGAGAGTAAAAGGGTATTCGGTAAGTTGCATCCCGTGCAACTCGCTTTTGTCTATGTCTAAAATATTACCAAGTTTCTTTCTGTAGAAAAAGTAAGGAAAATGCCACTGGGTGGGCCAGGAGCTGCACGGTATACATATGTATACGGCTCGGTAACTCCGAACCGTTACACCGAAAAGGTCCAAACTGTAAAAGGTAATGGTGATATGATCTTTATGTAGTAAAATTGTAATAAATAAAGAATTTTAAGAAAACAACGCGTTTACTCTAAGCGAGTACTTGTTATTAATTACCCTCCATATTTTCTCACATACATTTTTGTAAAATCGTGAAACAAGGGGCATTGAATCTCCGAACGACACTTCTCCCACCTGATTTATCTCGTTCGGGCTTTCTCGTTGTTCAAGTATACGTACGTGTCCATCTTTAATGGTCTACGTGCACTACACTACTTCATTAAATGGAGCTGATGGTCGATTTGATGAAATATTATTATTGAAAGTGTGTAGTCGCCATTCCAAATCGCTAGTAAACGCTAAACTTTACATTTAGTCAGCCCAATCTAAAATTCAAACATTTCGAAACTTATTTCTGTTTACTTAAAAAGTTTGGTAAAATCGCAATAGAAAACGTACTGGTGAAGCGGAGGTTTCTACATTTATATCGACCAAATCCCAGTACTTACGAACAACTTACATATTCCCCGGTTTCTATTAGTTTCTCTATTGTGCACTTACTTTGTGCGCGATGTAGTTCCTATCTAGATTGCAATCTACACGAGAGAGTTCGGCGCTTCAATAGAATTAATGAAATTTATATAATTCCGATATTACTCGTTGCCCGATTGATATTCGAATGCATGTGGACCCGAGGCTGGAGTAATCTGCAGGATGTTCGGGAGGTACTCGATCCAGTTTCGTCAGTACCTCCATTTCCAATGTAACAATATCCAGGCTATTGTGCCTATGAATAGTACGTATGTACATAACGCAGGATAATTGTAAGATCGAAGAAAATAAAAATTTATTGAGAAACCGTTCGGGAAGTTTTAAATCATTTTTAAACGATCTTCGTATAATTTCTAACGCATACCAACCAAAAAAGAGGAAACGGATTTTCCAAAAACGTAACGACAGGTTGGTTACAGATTAGATTACCAACTCGTCGAACCTACAATTTGTTAGATACAGCCAGAATAGAAGTGATGAAAACTGAATTCTATCGTCTTAAACCTATAACAACGCCTACAGGAAGTCAACGTTGTCTGTTGGACAAGTTATTAATAAATAAAAACTCTAAGTAATTTGTACTTACTGATAAATCAAAATTAATATCGACTCGCATCAAAAATCTAAAGTTGTAAATTCTTACGACACTTGCTCAAAATCCGAAAGGAACAATGTAGAAGCAGTAGCAACTTACCTGAAAAAGAAAAACACGAATTAGTACGGGAAAGGAAAACGATAATCAAGATCAGCATCTTACAGATAAAATCTACAATCTAACAGCATTACTGTATAAAATATAAATTCATAACAATTTCAATTTTTATCTTCTGTTGAAAATCCTACGAGTCTGTTCTTCAGTTATAATTTCTTTTTCAAGAAACCACAGGACCAGCAAACGTTGCATTAACTTTTCACGCTTTGAAATAATTTAAAATATTTTAAAGGGTTCACGAGAAAACGTTAAACTGGACCTTGATATGATGCTAAAACCGGTTTTCTAATGGATCTTCGCAGTCTCATATTTCCTTATATCAGTGGATTCCTGTCTGATCAGAAATCTCCAACTCGCGAGTTATTTTCAGTGTAATTTGATCATCTTTAGCTGTATACGTCCGAGAACAGAATGAAGATAAGGTTAAAAACCGATCCTGCGTCTGATTTGTTTTCTTTGGCTACCGTGCCCAATGCATCTTGTATAACTTCCTGCTTTTAAGCAACGGTTCCACACAAGATGAATGATAGAAAAGCCAACGCTAAAATTTCTTGCAATTCTGCGAATATTGGTACCATTCTCGATAGCGGCAACAACACGAACGACGAAATAACGCTAATTATCTAAATGAAGTAGTTTAGATAATTAGCATTATTTCGATGTAACTGGTATGAAAATTAACAATTTATAGACGTCAACTGTTAACATTGTTTGCTAAACCAAAGCACATTACATTTCACAGATTTCGTTTTATTTCTTTGTTTCCTTAAAATGATATTGTTATCATAAAAGTGATAAGTGAAATTTGCCTCTGCAGATTTACTAGAAGAAAATGTTGGTCTTGAAGCTATTGGGAACGATATTTGTATAGTTGGACAATTAAGACACTTATTCAGGCGTAAAATAAGCGTTCCTCTAATCACTTCGAGCTGTGTGCTTCCTTTTAAAGTTCTAAACCGGCCTTCGTTTTTCGCAAAGTATCCGTAAAGATAAAGAACAAGACGCAAAAAGTTGAGTGTTACTGAATCTTCTATGTTTACCTACAAACAACCGAAAGGGATTATTTATTTATTGATTTCCTTCAGATACCGCGTCGATTTTTTTAAAGGATTTAAATACATCATTTTAAATAGACTCTTAAATTAACAGTTTTTCTATATATTAATATTATTCCTTTGTTTAATTTCAATAGTGGTTTTAATTTGCTTCAATGTTTTAAATTTAATATTTATTTCTTCGTATATGTATATGTACTAAATTTAGAATAGTTTTTATGTGTAACTTCTTGTAAATGCTTATATTATGTTTTAAATCTTATCTAAAATTTCGTCGCCGACAAACAATGAACGCTTTCGATAATGCGCACCGAAAATCCTTAACATACAGATAAAAGAAACTTCGTCGGTCGGCGCCAGTACGAACGTCAAAGAGTTATTTATGAAGCGTCGATTACATACATGTGGCCCATTACGCACGCTACGAGTCGAAAAGGACCGACCGGCTACTTGAGTAACGTTCCCTGGAATTGTCGCCTACTTAGGTGAGGCCAGCGCGTTAGAAGAAAGCAATATCAGAAATTTAGCATGACACCATATCACCCGAATGTCGTCTAGAACTGACCCGCCTCACCGACGACGTTCGTAGCTTTCGTCGTAAACCGCTGCTATGTACGAGATGTACAAAATTATTAGGGCCGGCCGTCCCTCGGTTTATTAAAAGCAGAGACAGATCATTCGATCTTTGAATACATAGATGCATAGAATATGAAACGTTTAAGACAAATGTATTTTAAAACGTTAAGAACAAGGCAAAGATATATATTTGAACTAATTTGAATAAAACGCATTTTGAAACGTTTAGTCACAAACGTGTGTTAAGTGGGAAACACAAGTACAATTCTTTGTCATTATATCAGAAAATAAATACATAAATAGAATACACGCCAAGTGCGTGATATTGAATATAATATAAGTGAGTTGCGAACATTGTGCAATACAAAAATTTGACCTTGAAACAATATATATATATATATATAGGAATACGTATTTTTATAATTATTTTATTGCCTAGTAAATATCAATATGATCTGTTTAAATGTCTGTCTAAATGTGTTATATGTTATATGTCTATCTAAATGTCTTTTATTGTAAAAATATATGTCAATATATCTGTTCAAATAAACCGGCATGAAAACAGAAAAGCCTGTTTTCTTATTTTAGATCCCCACGCAAACGGGTAACTGTTTGGTGCTCTCTCCAAAGCAGGAGACCGTAACAAATTTTTGGAACAATCGCGCGAAAATCTACGCGACTAAGTACGGAAGTTCAGCCGCAATATTCGATTATTAGAAATTAAATTAGTATTAGTCCCAACTAAGTTTTTAATATCGCTCCCGCATTTAATTGAATTTTAATCCACTTTTTACTTTTAGCGATAATTAATTTCGGAAAGAGCACCGTCGAATGGAAACGGCTTCGATTCTAATTAAATTCAAATCTGATATTAAAAAGATAATAGGGAGCTTTCGGTGAAAAAAATAACTAACACACTATTCCGGCTCATACCACATAGTTACGTGGATATGTGTGTATGTGCTGAACTTATAAGCAATTATATCGGATCTAGACGAGTTAATTATTCGGTTTTCGCTTTATTTAATTAACAGACTTCTAACAAAAAGTGGTATTAAAAATAATGTTACATTGATATTTAATTTTGAGATATTTTCGTGACAAAAGAAGTCACAAAAAACGCACGGATTCGCCTTGTAGTACTTAGCTTCTTAGTGATTTTCTCTGTTTTTTTCAGAAAAACAAGAAATAACATACAAACGTCATGAGAAGGTATTGCAATAGGAAGATATGTACCTACAACTTAAAGCACAGAAGAAAAAGGACATAAAGAACGAGAATAAAAGTGACATCCCCACGACAACCCTGGTTAAGTCATTAATGTGTCAAAGTCCTCTTAAGAAACATTGTTACTTTTATTGTACTTTTGCCACAATATTTGGTCTACTAGGAGTATCCATTTAACCAGGTGAGCATGTGGCAGGATACGACATACCCAGGGGTGTACAAATGTATAAATATTTTTTGTTGTATTAAGTTTAAAACATTGGCGCGCTGAGTAGCTGGAACGAAGACATTAGAGGAGGGGATAACGGCATGAATTTAGTGTTGCGCGACACACCGGTTTAACTACACGCCTTCTAATCTGTCTCGGATACGGCATACCCTGCCACATACTTAACGTAGTTATTTTCATTCAACTGCTTTTATTTATCTTTTTTTTCGTGCCTGACTAGTGAATTGATATGGAAGCTCAAGAAGAAAGAATAGCACCTATGCTGGATGAGATAGCAACTGATTACAGAAGAAATAAAACATCTCAGCGAGCAGGATGTGAACTCTGAAACAGAACAAGAAGCTGATGATCTTGGCAATAAGTCCTCTCAGCGGAGTCAGGTACTGATGGCAGCAGAACAATCTTCTAGTGACTCCAGTGACGCAGCACTTTTATCTATGGTCAGGTCTAAGCTTTCGTTGTCAGAACAAGTTGTCGGTTTTCTTACAAATAGGGATGGAACCAAGTGGTACAAAAATTATCCACGTACTAATGTGAGATTGCGATCTGAAAATATAATAAAAGATTTACTTGGATTAAAATCTCAATCTAAAAGTAAAGATCCTAGCATTTACTACATGAAAGAAATAACTATAAGTGAGTTGAAAGCCTTTATCGGTTTGCTATACATAGCTGATGTAACCAAATCGAATCGTCAGAACTTGAAAGATCTATCTATTTCGTACTACTATGTTCACACAAAGGTTTTCGTTTCTTCAAAATAACATCCGTTTTGATAATAACTCTAAAAGAAAAGAGCGGAAAAAATGACAATATGGCGGCCATAAGAAGTATTTTTGATCAGTTTGTTCACTGTTGTCAAAACGCATATATTCCTAACAAGTTTTGGACTATCGATGAAATGTTACTTTCATTCAGAGGTCCATGCCTTTTCAGAGTTTATATACCAAACAAACCAGCTAAATATGGTGCAAAGATTTTCGCTTTAATCGACGCTAATTCTTCCTACGTTTTAACTCTAGAAGCGTGTACAGGAAAACAATCTCCTGGACCATATGAAATCAGTAACAGCTCATACGATGTAGTGGATGTCGATGTAGTCACACCGAAACAGAACATTTGATAACTGGTTTACCAGTCACAAGTAGATGCTGCACTTACTAACAATGAGTGAAAATGGTCTTAAATTCACAGGGAATGTCAGAAAAGACGAAAGGCAGATACCACAAACTTTTACAAGAACGAACACGAAATATTCGTGCCAAAATTGTTTTGATCTCCAATGAAGTTCCTGATTGTATTAGAACCAAATAAAATGTACATTTTCAGTTTTTGATTAGAAGGTCATATTTTGTTCATGTTTTTACTTTGAATTTGTTTTTGCTAATTTAGTTGACTTTTCAAAAGTTGAGAATTTTTGTTCCCTAGTTTCATTGTTTATCTCTGAATAGAATTAAATATATATAAATATATATATATATATATATATAATTAAAAATGCTTATTTTCAATAAAAATGTGTTACCACAATACTTGAAAATTAAAACTAATAAATAATTCTAACCAAATCATTATGAATGAGCTTATGTAAAGTTTGGGTATGGCATACCCCGCCACATTCCTGATAATACTTCTTTTACCACATACTTGCCGGGTAAAAGAACGACCAATGTACACAACAAAAAGAGGTAGGAAATCATATTATATTGTTATTGCTAAAACCATCGGAGCGCAAGGATTGGGATCCATCATAGCCCTAGGACTAAGAGATCCAAAGCAAAGATTATGCTTAGATAACCAGTACACAACTATATGGAAGATCAAATCAAAGCAAAATATCAACTACACTCAAGAAGATAAAATCGAAGTGAATTGGACACTGAGGAAGATCAAAATAACATAGCGAGATAGGCACTTAAATATATCAGCCAGGCCGCAAAACGGAAACGACAATGATCGAATAATGCTTACAAAAAGACCATAGTAAAAGAGCATGAAAGAGTCGAACTGGGACGGAGAGAGGTTAAAGGCAAAGCGTGAAACAGAGAAGAGTCGAGGCACCTGGTACAAGAAATTTCAGTGAAAAATGATGAGGACGCGTTGATTCAGCCAATCAGCATCACATCTACATTATTGGCTAAGAAAGGCGAAAGCGGTCAATACTCCCATAGGAGTGATGGGCACCGAGAAAGAGATTGCGAGAAGTAACAGGGATACACAAAATCCAGCTCGATCACCAATTCATACACCGGAACCTAAACGACCAGATTTCTTAGTCCACATCTTAACATCGGGCTAACCTAAAATAATTACATTAACGACGAAATTAATTTCATTTATTCCCGGCGGAAATATAGATTAAATCTGAAGCAAAGACGATTTTATTTAATCTCAAAAAACACTATTCGAATATTCCCTAAGATGATCTCACTTACAATCACTTCCTCCTCATTTATCTAACCCTAGAGCAATTTATTTCGGAACGACCGCGATAAACCTTACACAACTTCAAGTATGAATTATTTATAAACGCGGAGAATCACAAATCCTCCCAAACCGAGGCAACCCGTTTATTTATTTATTTATTTATTATTTAAATATTGTCCCGTTTTAATTGGACGAGCTAAAATCGTTTGCATGCTTGAATAAAACAACAATTCCCCCTCAACAACAAACCGGTCCTGATGGGCGTGTGCCTCCCTGAAACGGACGAATTCGTCGCTTCAATTATTAATTTCAAATATTTTAAACGTAAGCCGCGCAAATACAATTTACATGTAACCATCACAATTAGCGAATAATCGCAAAAGTCCCGTTTCTTCTTTTTCCTTCTTCGTTTAAATAAAATTTGTTTTCAGCAGATTATACTTCCCGCTTTGTATCATCTGGTACATTTGTACATGTTAATTAATTTAAGCACGGATATAATCTGCAGTATCTCAAAGAATACATCGTTGCAATTAACCCACTTAACGTGATTACGTGCTATTGTAAAGGTGTTACGTAAATAAATAAAATATTCCGTTTTATCAGATAATTGCTGGCCATTTTAATTATACACATGTTCCGGGGCAATTAACTTTTTTGGCAATTAATAAAACAAGCTGTTTTAAATAATTTTCAAGCGGATATAAATTTGTTATTAAATATTATTATATACGCCGGGCTATTATCGCAGCATCGTTATGCAGATTAGATGATAAACTGTCGGATTTTATTACAGACGCCAGACAATAATAAAATTCGATATATATTAAATGAATTTTTAAAAAAATAAAACGAAATGCACCTTTAGAATTGGAGTTTTATTACCTACGTTTTCGTGCGAAATCCTAATTTATATTTGCGATAACCTTGTTCCAGTAATACTTTAGATGGAAAGAAAGGACTTGTTGGAAAAGTTACGGTACGCTCAAAATTATAATCTTAAGAAACGCATATTGTTCGGATTAGGTTTTTTCTGGTATCTAATTATCATTCAACGACGACCTTTCAAATCTAATCAAAGAAAACGAATAAGGCGAGATGATATCGGTCGATGTTGCTGCAACATACACACACGTACATAGCGCCTTTCTTAATCAAACAAGGAAACTTTACGGATCTGTACGCAGAATAAATAAAAGATGCTATCTCTAATTCCCCGCTAATAATCCGCTCTCAATTTCGTAATAGGGCAAATATACAAATCGAGTCGATTGCCGGTAAAAGTTGAGCCACTTATATTAATTTATAGTTGCTTGATTGACTATATCTCACGGGTAAATCATCGCGGCGATTTGTACGGTTGTTTCTGCGAATTTTATTCGTTTGAAAAAGTTTAATTAGAAAATTCTAATTGGCGAATCGCTCATTATAAATAATGGATGCCATTTTGTAATTACGACGCACTCGAAGAAATTAAGTTTTTGTATTATGTAGTTTGGGAATTATGCATTTGCGATTTCAATCGAATTTCTTAGTTATACACAACTGCTAGGGTCTGGAGAACCGTTAGAAATGAAAGCTTTCAGTGCGGGTTTTGTTGAAAATCTCTCCAAAAACGTTATCCATGGATGCACTCAACTACGTACAATTTTATCAAACAAAAGTAGGGAGATCGGGGTTAGTTAGCACACGTGTTTTGTTGACAAATTGCGATTTTTATTGCACCTATTGCAGTGAAATAAAATCGGTTTACGAAGCTAGCCGCGTTAGTTAGTAACGGTTTTGAAAATTTCTCGTTCGTACGTAAAATATTATTGATTAGTATTATGTAGACTTCTTTATAAGTATGTGTAAATGTTTTTCTGGGATATCCTGTCAAATTATTGATTTTCGTATACCCACACCATTCTTAATATGGAGTTATATCTTGAAACTGGAACCGACTTTGGTGTCTAGTCACACAACTATGCCCAGGGTGGTTAGCATAGCATGTGAAATGAAACACTGTAACACAGATACCCCCGAAAACAGAAATTAGGAAGGAATATTATAAAAATTGAAACCAGAACATTATGAAAATATGAAATAAAAAACGCACATAACATTTATATAAAATAAAGTAATAAAAAGGAGAAATAAGATTCAGATGATACGTTCTGCTTAGTTCGCCCCGGATGCTATAGAAACAGCAAAGCTGGCTGTACGGGGGTGACCGAAGAGTTTCCGAAATGACAATGAAAACAAAATAATACAGGTTCAAGATATATTTTATTTTTTAATATAATTTCCTCAAAGCTCAACACACTCGGTCTAACGTTTCTCTAGCTTCTGGATTCCCTCCAGGAAGTGACTTCCTTCGAGGTTCCCAAAATAATGGTTTACAGCCTCTATCAGTTCTTCATTCGACCAAAATCTCTTTCCACCCAGAAATGTTCGGAGTTTCGGGACAACAGATGGAAGTCTGACGGAGTCAAATCAGGCGAATTCGGCGTATGCGGAAGGATTTCGAACTTCAATTGGGTCCAGTTTTTGCAGTTAAATGAGCGGGCGCATTGTCGTGATGACACAACACTTTTCTCTTGACCATTTCCGGGCGTTTTTCTTGAATTGCTGCTTTCAGTTTGTCAAAAAGTGTTGTGTAATATTGGCCAGTAACAGTTTGGCCTATTTCAAGATAATTTGGCAAAATTCCTTCTGCGCTCCAAGAAAGCCGATGCCATTACCCTTCTAGCCGAGTGAATGGTGTTTGCCTTTTTCTGAACTGATTCTCCGCGTTTAATCTACGGTTTCCTTTGTATTTTTGTAGTGATGAATCCAGGTTCTATCCATGGTCAGGAATCGTCTCTTGAAATTCGTTGGTTTCCTCGAAAACACTTCCAAACAATCGGTTGATGTTCACGATCGAATCCGTTTTGTTCCGAATTGAGCAAATGCGACACCCATCTTGCGGAAAGCTTTGTTAAACCCAATTCATTATGTAAAATACAAGCTACTCGTTCGTTAGAGATGCCCACGACTTCCTCAATTCCATGCACTTCTACATGCGATCTGCCAAAGTAATGTCATTGATTTTTTCCGCAATTTCTAGGTTAGTCCCCGTTTCCAGACGTCTTGAACGTGGTTTTTCACTTGCATGCGTGCGGTCACGCTTGAATTCCGAACCACAAAAACTCACCGTGGAAAATAAAGCTGACGAATCCTTCAAAACAAATTTCCTTTGTATATTAAAATAATCGAAAAAATAATAAGCTGCGTAAGTTGCGTCAGCCAACCACGGTCCCCCTATTACATTTTAGCTTACAATCTGATGATTGACACACTAAACACGTCTTTATAAAATATTCACCGCGTTAAAATTACTGACTTTGTTTCGTTTCGTACGTATTTTTCACGCTGTATATAATAATCGAAAAGGTACTGACTGGTATAATAGTCATGAACGACGTATTTGATCGAAAATTCGTATTCGTAAACTTTGAAGTGTCCCGCGGCGGTACGAATGCATTCATCATTTTTGCTCGGCGCGCTTAAATTATTAATAAAACACCTCATCCAGTATGGCAATAATAACGTCATCCGACAAATTATAGAACAAAATCCACTACGCCAAGCTGACATTCTAACAAAGCGACCCACATATTTGTCTTGAGTTTATTAATGAGTACATTCGCAATCGAGTATACTACGAATGATCTAAATAGTTAATGATGCTAATGTCTATTCTATTTCATTTCGCATTCTGTGATTTTAAAATTCAATGAAATAAGTTATTTCGCTCCGAAGAGCTTTTGAAAGGTAAATTGCTATATCGTGTCGGCGATATTGAATTTGCGATCTCTGTTCCTAGCTCGCCGTTTATGAACTATACGTATACCCTCCTATAGGAGAATAGTCGTTGTTGCTTTCAGCAAAGTGAAAATAATTTAAAAGGAGCGGGTATCACGTTTATGTATTTACGTCGACGTGGTGGTATTTCATTATCGGAGCTAAGTTGTAAATGTTGCTGCGATTATTTATTTAAGCAAGGAGAAAATGTCTTCATTATTTTCGTTCGGATAACGATAAAAGACGTTTAGTAATTAAATACGGACACGTCCCATCGAACGACAGTCATATACACTCAGAACAACGTGAATATGATGTATCGTACAGTTTGAATGTATAATTTAAAACTAGTTTTAGGCTTACAGCAGTAAAAAGAAGCACGTTTATTGTAGGATATACAATACTGTACAAAACAAAAGCAACGAAATGATCATACAATTTAAGTTGCCATTATTGAATAGAAAACGTAAAACTTAAGAAAATTATATACATGGGTATATGTAGGTTAGTAGTTTAAAAATTAGTTAGGCACTGTCACAGTATCGACAACAACATTCAAAAGTACAGAAATCACAAAAACAAAATACCCTCAAATTTTAAGCGTGCAAAACAAAAGCAACGATGTACTTGAAGACAATCGGCAACCTGTGTTGTAGGAGATACCGATATTTCATGTACACAGGGGTTGTTTTTAAGTTGTTCTTGCACTTTTTAAAGCTAATCACGCATTCATTCGTTTTAAATATTGAAAGTTTTCAGATGCTTTAAAATGACGCGCGATAGTTTCAAAGCGCGCATAATAACCAATTTTCAGGACGGAAAATCGCAAAATTCTAGTGCTAAAAAGTTTAACATCAATAGATCTATCATCTGCAGACTTATTAAAAACTAAAATCCAACTAATAGCGTTATTACAGTACATTCAGGTGGACGTCCGCGAAAAACTACCAAGCAAATGGATAGAATTTATGGAATTTTCAACGAAAAATCCGTTGCCATTTCTACTGAGGCTGTGAGGACTCTTGACTGAAATGTTCATGACAGCACAGTTCGTGAATACGATCTAAGAAGTTACAGACTGGCCAAAAGGCCACTCCTTACGAAAAAGTATTCACAGAAAAGGTGTTACTCAACATTTCTCATTTAATGATTAAAATTTTTATAAAACCCTGTTTATCACGATGTTTTAGCCTAACTTTCGCTAGAACACATTCGACTTGGACAGTAGAAAAGTGGAAAACGGTTTTGTTCATCGACGAATCAAAATTCAATTTGGTAGGGCCAAGAAAGGTCAACGTCTAGTTACACGGAACTGCAAAATGAGTTTTAGGCATGAAGCAGGTGGCATTATGGTGTGGACTTGATATTCTGGCGGTGGAAAATTTCATAAAGTAGTAGTATGAAGACAGGTTAGAGTCCAAAATGCTGCCACACGCTAAATGAAATATGCCGCTTCGATCCATATCTCAACATGACAACGATCCAAAAACACATCGAAGATGGTTGAAGACTATCTGAAGGACAGTGGAATTCAAGTTCTTGATTGGGCGACCCAATCACCAGACTTGAATCTTATTGAGAACCTGTTTTGCAATGCTAAAACGTAGCGTTTCTGGTCAACGTTTTCGTAACAAAGAAGATCTGTTCCAAAGCCTAAAGATGGAATGGAACAATATCTCTAAATCTATTATTAATAATTTAAGCGCATCAATGGCTCGTAGATGTGCCTAAGTTATATAAAAAAGTTCCTATACCAAATACTGATTTGTTGTTTTTGTTATGCAGACTTCACAATAGACTGTAGACTTGCTTTTGTTATTTTACTCAATGTAATTGACCAAGAGTTAATGAATAAAATACATTTTAATTAGAGTGCATGCAAGTATTTAATATTTGTGTATCACACTTTCGTAAAAAAATTCTTAAAAGAAATATGACAACACTTACATTTTGATTAAATTTGTTGCTTTTGCTTTGCACAGCACTCTACCTCCTCATATCATGGAAGGAATAATGTTAGCAAATCTCGTCAAAATCATGTCATCCGTTCGAGAATCGTTCCAATAAGATCTGAACTCCATCGAGACCAATTAGCTTTTTCTTATTGATCATTGAAGATATGATTTCTCAGTCGACTTAATAATAACTTGAAAGGTAAACTGACGAGTCGTTCAATAAGTTTCTTCCAAAGCTGGTTCCAACCAATACCATGAGCATTAGTTCGATAAAGCATCTGAACGATTCTCTTCAAAACAGCCTTATATAACGGACCTTGTTATTGGTCATCTCACAAAGTAACTGTGCAATGGCTTAGTAAGTAAACAAATATTTACGCCAACAATTATCATCGAGGGAATTGTGCTTTACTTGTCGTTTTAATAAAAATTATTTCCCATGGCATAAACAATTTGTGCTTACTTACTATGCTATTGAACCATTGTTACTCTGTGAGATGCCCAATAACGGAACTTATAAGGTTGATTTGTAGAGAGTCCTTTAGATTCTTTTTCAAATGAAAATTTTGTTTGCTCGTAAATAGTTTTCTGGGATAATCGTCTATAAACATGCAATAGTACACATTGATACACAATGTTTAAGCACGTGTTCTTGTAGAATTTAAAACCATATTCCACCATCAGATAACACCGCAGCTTTGCAGATACCCTACTACAAATGCTTCTACTAACATTTCAGACTGCAGATGGACGTGCACTACGCCAGCATGCACGAATACAACACTATCGACTTCACACATACTCACACTGCTGCTGGTTCGTTAAATTGAAGATACCTACTGCTACCATTCTGTTCGAATGTTATTAGTTCAATTTGCTATAAATTTCCACTCGGTCGAATTTGCGGGATGCTCCGTACGCCGGTAATAGTTAGTGGCGTTAGCAATAGTCGAGGCAACGCGAAAGGGCGGTAGAACGAAGAGCGAGGCACGAGCAGTGAGGTTAATGCGCTTAATTTCCGAGCGCCCTCTCCCGTATAATATATTTCCAATTAAATATTACGATTTATCATTTACAATAAATACGCCCGCAAACTATTATCTCCTCTCCCTCCCGATTCCTTCGGCGCTCTCGATTAGGGGGATGATAGTCGGGTCGTGATGGTAAAGGGATGCGGGATCGAAGGAAATCGAGGCTATTGTTCGCGATTTGAGCGGGAAAGTCGTATTTTATCTGCGTCTATTGTCTTCGTCAATTATTATTATTATTCGGTAAAAGCGGGTGCGATTCGGAGATAAGTTGTGCGCGTTTCTGGGGAAAATTTATGGTAGCTATCGGAGTTTGATGTGCTTACACCCGGCGCACGTAAAAACCCTCAGCTTGAAAAGGGACACGAGGCGTTCCTTCACAGGAAATGTACCAACTACTACAATATCTTCGTTTATTTTCAAACTTGCTGCCGTGTACCAATCCATCCTAGAATGGTACGTGTTGGGTGTTGGTGTGATGGGCATAATTGCTAAGGTTCAAAAGTCTGGATTGCGGGTTCGGCGGATGGTTCACCCGATCACTATAAGAACAGTGAACTACCATGATATCCTCTTGTTCACAATTTTTATAGTGACCACGTGGGCCACACATCAGGCCGAGATTCCAGACTTTTGACCCTAGACCATCAATTTTGCGGCTAAACGTCCTAACCATTCGACCACGCCAGCTCATCTACATACTTCTTCTTCCTCAAGTGTCTTCTCCTGTAAAACTTCTTTGGTGTATGACCTTCAGAAAGATCTTAAGCGTATGTCTCATTAAATTAATTGTTCCTATCCTCTCCTTGATTCCTCTGTTATAAATTGTGTTCTATAGGTCTACAAGCGGGTCTATTTGTTCGTAGGATATTAATTTAAGTACTTCTGCTGTCTCATCAGGACCTGAAAGTCTGTTAAATTTTGTTAATTTCACTGCGCGTATCACCTCTTCCTCTGTTATACTTGAGCCGCTCATTTGCATCATCTTTTATTGTCTCCTGTTGACGTTCATCCTCAAATAACTCTTGCACATCCTCTGCCCGCCTTTCCAGCTTTTGTTTGGTATCAATATTTTATCATTCTTGTCTAATAGATTATTATCGCCAGTTATGTTTTATGTACCTGCCAATTCCTTTATTCTCATGTGAGGGTTGAAGTCATCATGCTTCCTTTGCAATTCCTTTATCTCTGCCCATTCGCTTTCATGTCATTTTTCTTTGGCCATTCGTATTTTCTTTCTTATTTCGTTCTGAAGAGTTTCATCTACTTTCCATCAGTTGCAGTATTTCTGCTATTATCCATGATGTATTTGCTTTGGTAACTTTAACTTTCTCCATTATCTTTTTACTTGGACTTTTAACGCAGTTTAGAAACTTTCCCATCTTTCATTTACGATCATTTATGATCCAGCAATTTCTCTCTTGTTTCATTCAATTCTTCATTAATCTTTTGTGTTAGCTGTTGCCTTATTGCCACGCCCTTTAAGTGCGCGCTACAAATTTGCGTCATTTCTGTTGTCTTTACATTCTTTTCAGTCGTATTGGAAATCTTACTACTATTGCGTTGTGATCTGTTGAAGCATCCGCCTAATGGTATGTCTGGGCGGATTTAATAGAGTTGCGATATCTCCCGTTTATTACACACATGGTCAATCTGGTTTCTAACGATATTGTTATTCTTGTCTCACCTACCAGTTATTAGAGTAAGTCGAGATATGGACAACGAGGAGATATGAACCGGTAGTAGAAATCAGAGTAAGAATTAAGAGAGGGCGCTACGAATCGCATAAACTTCTTGGCGAGAATTTTACCAGAGCGATTGTTGTTAGAGTTTGGCGGCAATCTTATGAGTGTGGAAAGATTTTAGCTGAATAAGTGTGAATAGGGTGCTAATGCTTTTGCAGTAGGACTTTTAAACGGCTGCGTTGTTTGTGGTAAATTTTATTTAGAAGTATCTAATTTGTTAGGTTAGTATGTAAGCCCTAAATGTGTCTAACCTAACAAAACGCTGTACTACGCAGTGTACCGCTACAACGATGTGGTCCATCTCTACTACAGTCTTAGGAGATGGATCATTTATATGGAAGACAGTTGGACCAACTTAATTTAGCTATAAAGTTGAGCTAATCTGAATAAGAACTCTTTAATTACTACACAAACGTTGAAATTTGACAAGCAAATTATTTACGATAATGACTAACTCACGAAATTCAATATTCTATGTTTCAGCTATATGCCCGATTTTTATATCAGAAAAAGCAGTAGAAGCTGCTGGATAGCTGATTCACTTCACAATGCACTAGAAGCAGTGCAGAAGAGTCACATGGAAATAAACGAAGCCGCAGGAAGGAAACCGCCTAGGTTCCTCTTCGACTTTTGGTGATGCAGGTGAAAAGAAACTAGTGAAATATATAAGGAAACTTCAAGCTCATGGATTTTCAGCTACTAAAGACGCCGTGCACACGATGGCTTATGATTTGGCAGAGCAAATGGGCATCAAACATAAATTTGATAATGAAAGTGGAGAAGCTGGTTAGGTTTGGCACAAGAAGTTCCTACGACATCATCCAGAGCTATCTGAGGAAAATCCGAAGGCGTGTCTCTTGCTGGTCCGCAGGCAATATCAAAAGAAGAACTTTTAGAAAAAAATATGATCGAAAATGAGTTGTTCCACAAACAAGGATATGTATACATCTGGTAATCCATCTCTCATAGATTTTTCTTTTGTTAAATTGTATGTAGTCTTAGAGATATTTTAAAGTTTATTTTATCTAGATCTACAATTGAACCGTAAGTAATGAATTGCAATTACTTTTTGTAAATTCTAAGTCCTAAAAAGTTAATGATTTGTTAAAAAATTTGACCCATTTCTCCTAGACTTACCCTATAAAGAATAAACTTATTCAAGTTCAGAAACTTTAATGTTTTATGCCGTGGTTGTATTCACGAGATGCACCACTATATCGCCGTGGTTTTGTTTAAAAATTATTCTCAAATGTGTATTGAACTTATAACCATGCTTAATTACTTTTTTATATATTTATTTACATTTGACTCTATGTGCCTCAAACTTTCTGCTAATACAGCGTTAAAACACTACTGCTTTATTAATTTTTCTTAAATCATAAAAACAATTGCTTTGTCATATTCAGATTGCGCGCAGTGTACTATAACTCCGTGATTGGCTCAAGCAATCACCAGAAGAATTATTGGCGATCGAACGGCGCTAATAATTTTGCGGCCAAGTGTATCCACAAACTATCCAGATATTGGCGTAGTAGATACGAATAAATCTGCATCGGGGGATGTTTGCACGCGCGCGCCCGGCTCGGATACGTGAATATATAGTCGGTGGAGAATACAAATAGAACGCGGCCAGAACGCCAATGGCGGATTATACATAAATAATTAATTGATTAGCAGGTATCGTACTGATCTAATAATGTTGCTAACTAATCAGCTAAACAAATAGATAGTGCACGACCATAATTCACGGCATCACGAGAGTAAATGCTCGGTGATCAATACGGTATTGAATGCACTATGCAAATAGGGTATAGGACCGTAAGCAGATGACCAATGGAATTGAGTCGGTGGTCGTGTCGTCCTGAGCGTTCTCAGAGATGGTCTAGCCATCGACGCGGTCCGCTGTGCGACATCGAATCGCGCACACTGTGCAATAATTGCATATACACAAATATACATTATAGCCCGGGTACCGCAAACAAGGCATGTTTGAGAGGATTAAGCCCGAGATACCGATTCAAGAACATCTATCTCATTGTTTGAGCGCCTGCGGTTCGCCATCGAATTCGACATAATCAACCCCCGGAGCGACGATCGTCCGTCCACCACCATAGCCACCCACATCCGCCTCGCCCTCTCGCACCCCGTCACCGCCTCTCTCCAACATTGCGACCTCGTTCAATCGCATACGGCCCTCCGAGTACCGGGTGCGACCCCTTCAACCGTCGTCGTACCCGTCGAGAAACATGCCGCATACGTTTCTACAACCTATTGACCCATATATGTGTGCATTTTTATGGAGTTCGATTGTGGCGATGCGAAACTTGAAATGGAAGTTGTCGACGAAAGGAATAAAAGCCGGATAAATGAATGGATCTAATATTCGGAGAGAGAAGGATTTTATTTCAGTCTTTCGGAGCTAGTTTTCTACAATTTCCGCGTACTTTATTTTACGTCGCTATTGTCTCGCTTCTTTTTTCTGCTTTTAGAATGGCCTACATTTAACCGTGAACAATCACTTTTTTACCTCAAAGTAGCTCATATGGGTAGATCTATAACCGATGGATTTATCAAACGCTGTCGAGAATAAAAAGTAAGCACCGAGATTAAATTTGAAACCTAGGTGATCTGGCGAGAAAATTTTAAAACGGCGATTGAACAGTCAAAAGGAGCAAAAAATAGGGAGCGACACTGGTGGAAACCAAAGAAGTAAATGCAGCTGAATCTCTCTAAGTTGGTTCCATCTCAAATTCATCGACGAAGAATTATTACAATTGCATTCTGGAACTTCAGTCAAATAAATATAAATGTTGCGTTATACCGTGACCTATCAGAACTTTCGACTGTCTACAACATCACTTGCTTCTTGAAAAGCTCGAAGCGTATGGTATCAGGGGAACGTCAACTAAATAGTTTCAGTCGAACCTGGAGCATAGATCGCAGTTTGTTAGAATAAGTTTTAATGAGGCCAGCCGTACCAGAAAATATGTATCATCTAACTTGCCCAAGACCATAGCTGTTCCGCAAGGATCAATTTTAAGTCGTTTCTTCAAGGGATATGGAAGAGTTGGTGCTTCGTGCTAACCTCATGCAGGGGGAACTGAGCTAATGTCTTTTATCAGAGAATAGTAGAAAATGAATTTTCAATACATGTTGACAATTCTGACGTAACCTCTGTTGAAAGCACAAAAACTCTTGAGGTAACACTTCAAAAAACATCAAACTGGAAAGAACATTGCTCAGAAGTGTCCAGTAGACTTCATTCGAGGACATACTTATTCAGAAGCTGAGGAAGGAGCCTATCCAGGGATGTACTGATAAATGTTTACCTTTCGGAAATTCAATTACGTCGGATTTGCGGAATTATTTTCTGGAGTTCTTCACCTGCCGCTGGGACTGTTTACTTGGCTCAGAAATATTTGGTTGCTGGGGGCTGGGCCAACAGACTCGTGCAGTCCTCTCTTCCGGCCTCTGCAGATACTGACTTTACGGTCCTTGTACTTTCTGAAATGCACCTATCACATATACAAAAATAACCCCAATTATAAGACGAACAGCCAAGTGCATAAATACTACATCCGACGACGAAATGATCTGCGGATGCGGACTTTCTCACTTCAATTGTCAGATAGGACGGTTGATTACAATGGTATCATAGTCTTTAATCATGTTCCGGAATATATTCGAACCACCACACCATTTTCCAGATTTAAAACCGAGATAAAATATATATTTGCAAAAAACTATATTTTACTCTACGAAAGAATATTTTAAAGCGAACAGCTCTTCCTGAATATATTTGTCAAATATTGTTCTCTGTATTTTTCTTGTATTTTCTTTATATTTTCTTTGTATTTTCATTCATTTGACTTGTTCTTTGCAATGTTTTTTGCACCACAGAGCAAATAAACTTATTATTATTCAGGAGGAATTTCGCGTCAGGGAGGCACTGCATACGGTAAACAACATTAAGAGTTCAACACCCAAATGGATAAAAGTCCAGAGTCATGTAAAGCAATGGTACGACCTCCATCAAAGGCAGCCCATTGCAGCAATCATCTACGTTCTATGGATTGCTTCTATAGCTCTATAGTCAAGGAATCTCACTTTTTCGGTGGAAAATACCACTTCTCGGTGTGTTTGAAATGTTTGAAATTACCGTTGTCGCTGTAGTTGTAGGTGATTGAAGCTCCACTAAAGGGTCACAAAGCAGATATAATACGCATCACTTCAGAACCATTATTACATACACACGAAGTATCCGTCTTGGCTTAACGCTGGTAAGTCACATTCCAATTTTCACGTATATGAAAGACCAAATAGAGAAAATTCGACAACAGGAGAACACAAGGAAGAAATTAGAAATGTATCTGCAAATCAATATCTATCGCGGATACGGAATGCGATTCTTGAACAAAATTTAGCCGTAACAGAAGCAAACACACCAAGAAGCATAACATATACCAAATTTATCGATTCGCTATATCCAGAGAGACCCGTAAAGACGGAAGGGGAAACACTTAGGTCAATCGTTTAAATATTTCACCACGGCGCATCAATATTTTACGGGATAGAATCCAGGATTTTTTCCAAACGAATCCCCTTCATCCCTCCGGTCACACGTGGCACATATGTGTACGCCACTCGATTTCTCTCTTTCAGATCGACAGCAGCTTAATTCAATATTGGCGCGTAATGCGAGGCGCAGCAGACGGGAGAGTAAATTCGTCCCCCGCGCGCCCGTCCACCCCATCAACCTCTGTCCGAACGCTAAAAATTTTCGCGATAACCCGTAAAATATTTATCGAACCGGACGAATTATTTACAAGGGGGCTTTTTCCAATTTATTGCCTTTTTAGGTATTGATGTATTCCTTTTAGGGAGGGAGAACCGCCGCGTATCCCCCGTCGACCGTATCGAGCTGATCGCGTCCGATATTCAGATTTACGAAAGACGTGCAAGCCGGCAGGTACGCAGGTCTTCGAAGGGGAGAAAGTTGACAAGGTATTTAAGGGAAATATGGGGGACAGAGAGAGGGCGTACGATGTTCGAGCGATGGAAAAACATGGAGGACTTTGCGAGTGGTGATGGCGTGGTGAGGGCAATTTTCGTATCGGCTTTCGGATCAAACGATTTGGAACGTCTGTTTTGGATGGAAACGACGAACGAAATCTGCGTGTGGCTGATGGAAAATTAGGATTGTCTTTTTAGTGCTAGTAGCTATAAAAAGCGAACAATGGATGGGCCAAAGGTGCTTTATTGTTTGTCAAAGTACCCTTTCAAAAATATTTATACGCTCTTGCATCTATCCAAAGCAAATGTTAAAGCAGCTACTCCGATCTATACCTGGGATAGCCAAAATTGTCATTTTGCAGGCATCGACTGCTTCTTCCTGTGACTGGAGTCGTTGACAGCGCAATCCATTGCTGATCCTTGGGAACGTAAAAGGAGCGTTGACGCTAAAATCGGGACTGAATGGCAATTGTTTTAGCAGTTCCTCCGAACTGTGTGTCAACTAGCATTGTTTTGCTGTCGTTCTTACTTTGTTTTTGGAAGCAGGACAATTTCTCCTGGTAAACTCAGCAGTATTAAAAAATCCTACACATGTTCCTGTTCAACTTGGGCGGAGTGTACACTTACGAAATATTACATTATGGGTAACACACGTAAACTAATATAACTTTATGATAAATCTTACTTTGATTATCTCCACCATATAATATATTGGATACAGTAAAAGGCGCCGTTCGTTCACAGGCGTTAGCTAGAATACTTTTTCTTATTAATTTATTTATTACATATATCACGCAGATTTTTACACGCCACGCGTGATCAGCGATTTCCTTCAGTAATCCATATTGGTTAGAAAAATCGCATTTCGTAACTCAATATCACACATAGAGAAAAAAAGACCATAATTAATTCATAAGACAAACTCGGAGCGCATGTAGGACAACATCTGCTATGAATGCGATCGTTGTAATTAAATTTTCGACTGTCCGTTGCTAAGAATTATTGATTAATTATTAAAATCGGAAAGCAGATAGGTTTCGTTTCATATTTACGAATGATAATCATCTTGCGAAATAGTTACAACAACATAAAGTTTCCATGTCGACTTTGAGAAATGACGTAATAAATATTAATTAGGTTTATTAAATATTTAAGCGCAAAACATACATACATATATAAATCTATTGTTTTGCTTGCCATTTTTGATGATACGCACGCGGCGTGTTTACACTATACATTATAATAAGAGGTTAAATTTATCGATTACGTACGCAGTTTATTTATTGATATATTGGCTCTTAATTATATAAATGGTGCGCAATAAATATTAGATTGCCTGACGTATAATAATAATGGATATTTTATTCCTTTTGAATATGTTATTTTCGTTCAAACGTACCAAGATTGCTCGTATTTTTGTAGTATTACACAAAATTGTAGTTTAAAATTACTGAGGAGCTGTTGTTAAAAGTATGATGAATAGGTTACTTGGGTACCAATACTTGACTAGAAAGTTATTTACGTGTAAGCTAGTACATCATCTCTCTCACTCGTTTTCGCACAAATATTCCTCTTCATCCGATCGTAAACTCTATTGATTCCCTCATCTATAATCTTTCTAAATTTTTATCTAAAATATTAAGCAACATTGTAAGTCAAGTTACATATGATGTGAAATATCCACGACAATTTGTAAATTCAGTTACGAGTTGCAACAACTCCTAATAATTTCGAATTAATCAGTCCAGATGTTGTTTCTTTATTTACTCATATTTCCGCGAATTTAAGACTAAATATTTTAGATAAATCTAATTTCAATAAAAGATTTTACAGATCTTCTACGAGACGAGTTCATCTCCGCATCAAAACTTTTACCTGTTTAAAATTTTATAACCACATTTTCGACAGACCAATCGGTTCCCCATTATCAGCAATTACTACAAACCCAGAAATGGATGGGTCAGAGCAAACCTGTTTGGCAAAACTAAATTGTAGTGTAAATCTTTACATGCGTTAGTGAATGACTTCTACCATTACCATTACCAAGTTGACACTACTAGCATTCGAAGAAGCGTCCGAAGAAGTGCAAGGGGTGTAGCACATATTATAGTCGGGGGACCATTAGTCAGCTTTCGTTCTTCGGTACAAGCAAATACCTCATTTGTACAATTGTATTCATTTTCTTTGGTTAAGTTTAATAACACTAGTTTACAAAATGAAATTGTTTTCATGTACATTTGATAAGAGATAGATTTCCTTATGTAATTTCTTCCGCTGAATTCGAAAATCAAGGTTAAAAATTTTTTTATGGAACTGTTTTTGAGATATTGTGATTTTTCATTTTTTCGACCTCTTTTCACTTGACAAATCATATCTCGAGCTAGAAATGTCCGATTGGATCGTTCTTGGTACACAAATGCAAGGTATGAGATGACGAACAAATATGGATAATCGGATCTTTGATTGGTAAAGCGATTAAAAATATATCGATGCAAATAGGGGACATTTTCAAAAAAATCATATTTTACAGTGATTCTGTGCCGACAGAAAAGTACAAATCGTTAAAAAGAACGTCTGGTTTCTGTTCATGTACGTAAAGATGATACTTTTACGAAAGAACTAAGACCAACCAGAAGAAAACCGATCGAAAATGACAAAGTTATAAGCAATTGAGTGAATAAATCCAAATCCCATATTTTTCGAATATTTTTTTTTGACAATTTATTGGGTTTAAACGTTTGCAGTACATTATGGACATTTTTGTGTCTTAGAAATAGTTGTGGCTCTTGCTTTGTCTTCGGTTGCTTTTGGGATCCGTTTCTCTAGTGAGAAACCATACATAGTCTTCCAACATTGCTTCATCCCAAAATCCTTGATAGCGCCGCTCAATGCTCTTAATTTGTTGGTGAAATCTCTCGCCGTGTTCGTCACTTACGTCACCAAGATTGTCCGGAAAGAAATTCAAATGCGAATGCAAGAAATGTATTTTTAGAGACATATTTACACCCGTAAGAAATAAATAAAATGGTAAAAACAATACAATAGAAAACAACCTGGAATTAAATTAAATAATGGCATTTCGTACCCATCTTGTTGTAGTTCTTCAGCAAATCGGTAATAATTTCCTCGTAGTTAGGGCTTTTATTGTTCCCAAGAAAATTGGTAACAACCCGCTGAAACGAATTCCAGGCCTCGTTCTCAACGGGTGTTAAATATTTTGGAAAATCTGTGCTTTTTACCAATTTCTTTATGTGGACCATCGAAGACGCCTTCCTTGATTTTTGCTAAAGAAAGCTTTGGGAAAAGCGTTTTCAAATAGGAAAATGCTTGGCCTTCCTTGTCTAAGGCCTTCACAAAATTTTTAATGAGGCCAAGTTTAATGTGCAACGCTGGAAGGATTATATTTTCTTTTTTGACAAGAGGCACGTATTTAATATTGTCTTTGCCCACTGTGACGTTTTCCCTTTCTGGCCAGTCTTTTCTTCTATAATGATGTTCACGAGCACGACTATCCCAGAGGCAAAGAAAGCAGCAATATTTTGTATATCCACCCTGCATTCCACACAACATGCCGACGACTTTGAGATCGGAACATATTTTCCAGTTGTGATGCTCATATTGAATGTATTTTAGCAAAGTGGTCATTGTGGCGTATGATTCTTTAGTGTTGATGGCATGAGCGATGGGGAGAGAAGGTTTTTCATTTCCAATATGCAGTAGGACTGCTTTCAAACTCTCCTTACTACCGTCAATGAACAAGCGCCACTCATTTCGATCATAAGGCTCTCTGAGTTGCTCAAACAATGCAGGAATATTGTTGCAGTAGCATATGTCGTTTTCCTTCTTAAAATGTTGTGCCTAAGCTTTATCACGGTTTCTTTAAAATGTTCCATTTACTCCCGGAGCCAAACAGTTCCGTTGCTTCAGGCGAGATGCAAGTAACTCCGCTTTTTCCTTTGACAGCTGGAGATCTCTCACCAAATCATTCAGTGCAGGCTGCGTAAAATGTTTTAATTGCGACTCCTGTTGAAATTCATTATCAGTGCTTGTGTCTGTCTGTGGTGATGATTCGAAAAATTCAATCGTTGAATCGGGGCACTTTGCATGAGAAAATTCACTTGAATGTGGAACTGGACGCGAAGCAGATGCTACTGTCGCATAAACTCTTTCTGGCACTCTTTCCAAAACCAGTGGATTTGCTCAGGCAAAAGTAACAATCAACCGAATGGCAGAGCGGCTCTCTCCATATCATCGGTACACCGAATTTCATATATCGTCTAATTTGGAATACAAATTCATTTTATTATTAATTCAATTGTATATATAAATTTAATCTTACTGTGATGAACCAGAAGCCCACGCGGCAAGAGTTATATGGCACGATAAGCAAACATTATTTAGTGTCCATTGCTCATGAAAAGTTGCAGGTGCTATTCCAAAATATTGCAGATAATTCTGTTGTAATGAATCGGTGAATCTACGTCTATTTGGTTGGGGGACAAAATTGCCACACACGTAACAGAAATTATTTGGATCGTTTACGCACTTAAATTCTCGTTTTCTTTTAGGCATCATGTTCCTATACCAAAGACATATAAATATCAAGATATAGCCAGAATCAGCTGTTTATTGGTACGAATAAGTCAAAATACATAAAAATAACAAATAATAAATTCAATATATTTGCGTGTGGGCAACAACTCATAAATTGTCAAAAAAAAAATATTCAAAAAATATGGGATTTGGATTTATTCACTCAATTGCTTATAATTTTGTCATTTTTCGATCGGTTTTCTTCTGGTTGGTCTTAGTTCTTTCGTAAAAGTATCATCGTTACGTACATGAACAGAAACCAGACGTTTTTTTAACGATTTGTACTTTTCTGTCGGCACAGAATCACTGTGAAATATGATTTTTTTGAAAATGTCCCCTATTTGCATCGATATATTTTTAACCGCTTTACCAATCAAAGATCGGATTATCCATATTTGTTCGTCATCTCATACCTTGCATTTGTGTACCAAGAACGACTCAATCGGACATTTCTAGCTCGAGATATGATTTGTCAAGTGAAAAGAGGTCGAAAAAATGAAAAAATCACAATATCTCAAAAACTGTTCCGTAAAAATTTTTTAACCTTGATTTTCGAATTCAGCGGAAGAAAATACATAAGGAAAATCACCTCTCATCAAATGTACATTTTCAGTGTAAACTAGTGTAATACTGCAATTACGAACATCAATACAATCAAGGAATGTCAGAAAAACTTTAACATGCTCAAACTGTAGCAGATTTAAAAAATATTCATAGTAATCAGAATAAATTAGTTGAAAAATGACAAAATTCTTGGTTGTCATTAAAGGAGTCAATGCAGATACTAAACACCGTACAAGTACAGATAGTCAGTAACGGAGAAAAGTAATACTATTACTGTGAAGGCAAATACTGTGTTTAGTTATAATAATAGATTAAAATTGTCTCCACAATAATGGTATTGCAAAAACAAATTCGCATATCACGTCGACGCGTGCTACTAAATTATTTTTTAGAAACGTCTAATTACACAAAATAAATGTAGTCACTGGATTAGTTGATCAGGCTGATACACTAGCTGATCCAGAATTCAGTGAGAGAAACGATTTAAAGGAATGTTAGAAAAATTATCAATAAAAACAATTCAAGCAAATTTTTCTTTTATGTAAAGACAAAATACAGAAATTATAAGTTATATAACAGGAAACACAAAGGTAATAGGAGTAGCAGCTATAATTCTATTCCTTACAAGAAAGGATTAAGTAAACAGATAAAAAAGCATTAAACAAAAGCACTGCAAATATAACTTTCATTCTAAACTATAGAGCTATAGAACTTCTTCTTTTCTTACTAACACTAAATGTAAGAGCAACAGCATCCAAGCAGCGTATAATTTGTGAGATATTTTTCATTTAAACAGTGAATTTGCTGCAGTAATCGCTGTACAAAGCATTACAGAGATTTAGGCCATTGATTTGTTTTTGGAAACAGAACTACCTATTGTAACAAGAAAATTACAAAAAAAAGGTACACAGGAAAATATACAGCACGAATAAATAAAGTACAGCAGTTAATTTTAGAACCGATATTCAAAATTTAAGTAACGTAGCAATGTCTTGCAATAATAAGGGGATACATTTCATAAGAAGGGAACCCTTAGGTAGGGTTTTCCGATAATTTTTCCGTAGTCTATGAACAGTAGGTTCTAATACGATCCCTTAGTTTGAAGAAAACACAAGACGCTTTCCCGTTTCCGTGAGCATATTGAAAATTAAACAGGCTTTTCTGTTTTAACGTTGGTTTAATCGAGAGATAAAATAAAACCACATCCGTATAATGAAATATAAAAATAAATAAACGATATATTAATAAATTTCGATAAAATATCGTAGTATTTGCAACTCACGCGGCGTATCTCTTGGAAGAGAGTTCTTCGAACGCCGATGTGAGGCGAATTTCAGTTCAATTAGCATTCAGCTTATATGGCATGGTGTTAAATATCTTTTATATACTCTCTTCAACGCTGCCTCATCCCACTCTATTGAATGAAGCGAGGGTGCAAGGATGTTTGTCCTCTTCATGGTTTCTCTGGACTACAGCCGAATTTCTATTCGATATTCTATTCCTCGGCTTGCCGTTCGATAACGTAGGCCCTCGAAACTATTGTCCGTCTCATACTTAAAAAGCAATGTGAGTCTTATGGAAATTGATTGCAGGGTTGCCAAATCTTCTCATCATGTTTTCGGTTCGTAATGACCTTTCATGTAATCGAAATAGTTGGTTCGATATAACATGCAACATCGCAACCGGATATAAAGATGGCGTTATTGATAGATTATAGCGATAAAAAGAGACGCAAAAACCCTATTCAATTCCCTACTGCATCTAAAGGTTGTGACAAACTTAAATTAGACTAACTGGTAAACCAGTTCTTCTGGATGACGGATTATTCGGGCGAAACTGCTTGTCGGCAGCGTTTAAAAGAACAATATGAGGGATTACAATACTTAAGTGGATATACCAACCGATTTCCTTCTATTTTGTAAAAGGAAAAATGCCCGTATTTTGTTAGCTAGTAATGGATCTAACTGGTCATCCAAGGCTTCGATCAACTTTCAGATGAAGTCGCTTCCTCAAAGCTTCCAAATATATTATGCATAGCTAACATAATACCATCGTTGTACTTGGAAGTGCTTGCTAGTCAATGTGGCTTCTATTTCTTAACTTGCCAGAAATACCTTTCTCGTCTTCTTTCGATTCGGAAACAGAACCCTGGCTGTTTCCTGATATCCCTGCATTAGAATCCTTTTCTCAGTTCTCATCATTGACATCTGACTACCCAACTAAAGGAAATATCCATATTTCATTTATTATTTTCACGTTTCTGGAAACATCTCGGGATAAAACCACATGATTTGCTTTTGGAATCTACACCCTATATCTATCTTTATCCCCACAATAGCTTACCATACAGCCCCTCTTCGCTCTCTTATCCTTCCATTTCTTACTTCAGAATATGAATGAAGCTGTCAGTACCAAATATTCTAAGGTGATATATACTTTCTGGTACCAATTGTTTTATGGTGACTTATCTACCATCGGTGCTGGTCTTCTGCGACTCGTGTCAACAGCTGCCTCTCATGATCCATCAGCTAGGTCATTAGTATGTAAAATTGCTCTCTTCAATTCCATTACCGTTCTATTCTCTCGTTTAGTTGTGCCATTCTGTTCGGGCCAGCCTTAAGTATTATTTCCTAGGTATCTAAGCTCTCTTCCACCATCTCTGAATAACCCTCTTACACTTTGACGTACAATTCTTTAAGTCGCTCTGGCTATTTTCACTTGGCTCATACGTTCATCGTTGGCAACAATAGTATCCGTAATGCTTTAGCTGTTGGACATCACACTCATTGAAAAGCTATCAAAACCTGACCGTCTTAGAACACAATATTGCCATTTCGATAAAAAGCTCGCTACAAATTAATTGCGTTGTCCTTTCCAAGAGTTAAAGGAAATAAGACTTTTTCCTTTCTTCTTTGTTAATTTTATTTATTCAATACCTTATTCTCTGCAAGTTCCTAACATTCGTCTGTCACAAAAGATTAAAATTTCTTTCATCGGAAGGCTTATTTCACCTTTCCTGCAAATTTCTCAAAACGAAACGATGCGTGTAGACATAATTTTAATACAATTCTTTATGAAAGTTATGAAGACTCATTCTACGACGATTTTCACGTCGAAGCAGATTTTCCCAAGCAATCCTCACTTTCAGTCACTATTAAAACGACATTATATCTCAATCCTAAATGTCGTTCCACATTTATCTCCAATGCTTTAGATGCTCGGCAACCGGATTTTTGTTTTTATTTCTTGTGTCGTGAATCTTATTTATGCGTTTCCATGTAATTATTTATTGTCCGCGAAGCGTCTAATGTTGGTAATTGCGCGAATAGACGCCTGTCATTACGACACGCCACCTTTTCACGTGTTTCCAATAAATTAACGCTACGGACGCTTATTTCATCCGCGCCGTCGATAAATATGCCGTTTTCAATATATAAAATACGCGACCGGCGAGAGACAGATTTAATTAATGAAATCCGAGGTAAAACCAATAAACATACTTAAGCACTCGCCGCTTATCCGTCCGGGATAGCGTTCGCCGTGAGTACGAAATAATTACGAGCAATAATATTTATCAATATATATAACTTAATTCCAGGAGGTTTAGCGAAACGTTCAGACCCGGTTCTCGATTAAATTTATTCATTTCTCGTCCATTAATATTTAAATCCGAGTAATTCCAGCGTTCTCGGCCGATTCGAAAGCAAATATTTATTTACGATTCATTTACCTGTCGACGTTTTTTGCATATTTTCCGAACCGGGCGGGGATCCGCGTCAGGTAATTACTTTACGAATGTCGCGATATCGTGCGGCGAAGCGAATAAAATGTATACATATTATAAGTTATTTAAAATATACGGGTATATATGTCTAATTAAAATATAAATATGTCCGTAACGTGCGATAGATATTGAAGCGGATAATTTAAATATTTGTGGAAGGTGAATAAATTACCCTACGTATCAGAATTAATTGCGTGTTTTCGTGTACGTTGTCGAATTATAATTTTTGAATGTTTCATGTGGAATTATTTCGATAATCTCATTTCATTCAATCCAAGCAAAATCACTGGAATTGGGGGAATAAAATTCCTGAAAGCAGGAAATCTGCGGTTTAGAACGAAATGAAATAAATTCTTTCTTTATTGTTCCAATTTGATAAAACATCCAAAGACTTACATATTTGAGCAATAAAGAAATAATACATAAAGCTCACAAGTAAAGCTACGGAATTTCGTGTTTTTTGATTTACGAAGTTCTATGGATTTGTATATAATTCTTTTATTTCGCGAATTTCTATCAAAATTACAACGTGGTTTCTCAACATAATCTCCATTTAAGTGAATGCGCTTATACTAACGTAAAATTATTATTTTTTTAAACCGTCCTCGAAGAACTTCCTCCAAGGTTCTGCAATCCACCAATGTATACCAAGTTTTACCTCATTTAGGGTTTTCAATCAAATACTCCGTAATAATTTCTTTAAATTCAAGATCATATCACTAGAAGCTAGATTTGGTAAATAGAGTGAACGCGAAAGCAATTTCCAGCGCAATTCGTTTAAACACACTTCGTTCCTTAGGGAGTCCCAATTTTAATTATTAATTAAAAATAACGACTGAATAAGCGAAGTTGTCAAACAAATGATGTCCGCTGGTTTAGAGCTACATTGTTGTCAAATTTACAAATGTACAAAGTAATCTGTCAAATATCGTAACAAAATTGTCAAAATCGCCACACCACTGTCAACTATTTCCGATTTTTTAAAATGTTATTTCTTCACGGCTTTAAAATTATGAAAAGTTAGATTTGCAACTTCATTTCGGTAGAGCTAACCAACGTGCGTGTCAAATTTGATAGAACTGTCAGATTTGTGAACGGAACGTGGCAACATTATTCACCAATTTGATTAATTAATAAATTTGATAATATTCTTCTTTAACTTGTAACTATCATTACTAGAATTTTCATAATTTGGTAGATATGTGGTGATTTTAATTATTAGTTAAAATTGTGTCATATGAAATAAGCCAAATTGTCAAACAAAAGATGTCCGCTACATAGTTGTCAAATTTAATCGAGTAATCTGTCAAATATCGTAACAAAACTGTTAAAACCGCAGCATAAATGTCAATTGCTTCAACCATTTTTTAAATCCTATTCTTTCATGGCTTTAAAATTATGAAAAATTCAGTAGAGCTAACAATTGCGCGTGTCAGATTTGTGAAATGAACGTGTCAAATTCAATCGCCAATTTGGATTAAAATTTATCTATAATTTCTTTTTTAACCTGTTAAAACTATCATTACTAAAGTTTTGATAACAAAATATATAAAATAAATAATAAATAAAATAAAATAAGCGAAATTGTCAAAAAAATGATGTCCGCTGATTTAAAGCTACGTAGTTGTCAAATTTCTGGAGTAAACTGTCAGATAGCGTAACAAAACTGTCAAAATCGTCATATATGTATGAAATATTTCAGGCTTTGTTAAATCTTATTTCTTCACAGCTTTAAAATTATGGAAAATTCGATTTGCAACTTCATTCCAGCAGAGCTAACAAATGCGCTTCGAAAAATGTTTCGTGATTTCAATTATTAATTGAATAATAATAATAATATAGCAAAATAAGGGAAATTGTCAAACAAATAAAGGTCCTCTGCTTAGATTAACGTACTTGTCAAATTATTCCAGTAAGGTGTCAAATATCATGATAAAAGTGTCAAAGAAGAACTTTTTCTTTAGTTTAACGTGTCAATTTTATTCTTTAAGCTCACTAAGATTAAATTTGACCAACATCCATCGATAAAATGTATCAATTGTAATTAATTTAAAGTTAGTTTTTGTCTGTCAAAATTATCTTTGTCAAACTCTACTAAACTACAATTTCTCAGATTTAGCAGATATTTCGCGATTGCCATTTGTTTTCTGAACTATGAAAAATCAATCAAACGAACAACGCTGTTGAAAATTGTAATTTAGGTCAAGATACCCAACTTTCAAAATTCCCTTTTTTTTTCTCGCGGTCTTACCACCATCTTCTTTCACATTATTCTGCTGCCCCTTTTGCTCTCGGATATCTTCCGACAAATCAAAGTGGATTTATGTGGCATTGGCGCCTGTCCCAATGTACCAGATAAAAGATTATAACAATATTCTGCTATAATTGTTGTACCTTTCGATAGATAATCCATAAAAAGTAGTCCCCTCGCAATCCGAAAGTACAATAAGCATTACCTTCCCAACAGACGCAACTGGACGCGCTTTCAGTGGTGGTCCTTCTGTTTCGCGCCATCCCTTCATTTCACTTTTGATGTCAGGAAGGAAGATATACATGTTTCATCAGCTTTCTCACCCTCTTTAAATAATAAATGATAACTCTTTGTGATTTAGGAGCGTCTTCTATGAATGCAAAATCAGCAATACGGAATGTATGTCTTTATCAGTCAAGTAGCTAAAGTATACTAAACATTATTGCACGGGAAGACTGTATAGGCGCGCTAACACTTTGACCAATGGCGTGACTTAGAGGATCGACGCAATGGAACTAGAATCAAATTCTTAGGACATTCGAAACGTCCCTCTTATTTCGAGTTGTATGCGAAATCGCATGATTTGTCGTCCTAGAAATTTCTGCCCAAAACTGAATTTTGACAAGGGGGTGTGTTGAAATCCATATTCGAAGCTATCTAATGGGGTGCCTATCACGTGCCATTTGAGTTTACTTCAACCACTGTTCTTTCTCAATTTGAGAATAGGCCTAGAATTTATCCGTTTCCTCCTCGATTTTCTGTCGTATAAGACAAGCGCTAAATCGCTGCCTTCTTGTCTCAAATAATAATCTCCTAAACAAGAGCAACGCAATTTAACGAAACCTTTCATTGCTGAAGCGATTAAATTTTACAACCATTTCACTAAACGCGCCCGAGCAATTCGAACTCCAGCCGTAAATATTTGTGTCATTGCATTTTAAAACGCTTACCTAATTTTTCACTCGGCAGCAACAACGTTGCGTATAATGGAATAAGCGCGAGTATTCGATAAAATAAATCACGGCTCCGCCGGCCGAAACGAATCTCACGTTTCGAGGAGTTTCAGAGGCGTTATTGGAGAATTAACGGCGAAAATAAACTTTCGAAAACGAAGAAGGCAAGGCAACGCATAAAGAGGTTTAAACAAAGATCCCGCGGGTCTATTACACAATACGGCGCCATCCTTCTCCATCTAACGATCCGTCGACTTTGGCGTTCTCTCTTCGACGCTAGTCGAGAGCCCAAGAAGCTTTACTGTTAGGACATTACGATTATGATTATTACAATAACTGCAACCGTACAGCATAGCATTTGTATTATAATAATCATAATATTTAAAATCGTAAAACTTAACGAGCCGAAATATATAAACAATCCTTTTGCGATCTTTCACGAGCGTACAATAATAATAACAATAATCGTTATAACTTTGAATTACATATAATAAAAATAATGATAAAAGTAAATGATAACCATAACCGTAAGCATAATAATAACACTTGGCCTTGCATGTATACAATATCAAAACCTCTATCCTCCTCGTTGTTTGTGCGTAGTAGGTAGTATTCGGTTTAGTTTGTGTGTTTGCCAGGCTTTTAAATGCGTATGTATCTCTTCTCCTCCTTCTTCGCCCGGTTTCTTCCTCTTTTCTTCTTCGGCGCTCCCATTTCTTAACGACGGGGACCGCAATTTTAATAATACGACCGCCAGCGTCGTGAAAGTTTCTTCCTTGCCGAACGTTCGGAGAACCTGCTACTCGGTTGTTCCGATAAAGTTAGGTTGAACTCGAACAATATGCTTATTTACATTTGTACGGCGCTTACACAGGTATTGTCGTTATTCTGTATACGGGGAAAAATTTGTATTTCAGAGAAAAGTTGGAAGTTGAAATGCGTAACGTTAGCAGGCAACTTTTGTAAATTTAAAGAATTTCCCACAAACGAATACGACGTTTTCACTCCCCGCCAACAAATAAACGTACGATATATTGTGGATATATTACGTTATACGTAGTCGGGGCAAACAGCGGTAATTACGAAATAAGTTACGACAGACTACATATACACAAAACTACTCGTATACAGCGTACTGACTAAAGTGGGGAGTCGGAGATGTTGTCGTAACTTATTTCGCAATTGTACGCCGTTACCGCTGTTTGCCCAGACTATATGCATTGGATCCATCTTAGATATTACACGAATTTTGGCGAGATGGATTAATTTCACTAGTATATGCGATAGATCAAGTTGTTTTTTAATTTTTTAGAAATTAGATCCAATGGGGAAAACTATAGAACAGGAACAACTCAGATACTTGAAGATATATACAAAGAGTGGAGCAAGACAGGCTAGTAAGGGGAGTACGTGAAGGTAGAGAAATAGGGAAACGAAAAAGAGGGATACCGAAAAAGACCTGGAGGAGGGAAGTTAAAAGAGCAGGAAGAAAGAGGAGTGGACGGAAGAAATATAGCCAAATTTGCCGGAGTTAGAAAACTATGGAAAAATCTAGAAAACGGAAAACAAATAAGAGGAAACATGGAAGAAAAACAAAGTATTCCATGCTCGACTCACAAGGGTATTAGATACTTATTTTCAAAATCGTTGAAAGTTAATTTTGTTTTTGGTCGGCTCGAAGACTATTTTGAAAGCTGTATATTTTATATTCTAAAAGATGTATGTATAACGATCGAATGCTAATTGTTTACAATGTTAAGAACTCAGACAGGTCTAATCTTTTTTCAATAATAGGTGATGAACCAGCAGGTTTGCAGGCCTGAAATTTTGAATACCACATATTCGGTACGGTAGTTAAGACCAGATCATTTTTTTAAATTCCTTTGTTATCGTTACTTTCTTGGAGTCCAAAAAATGACGTTAAGCCCATGGTCATTTTTCTATTCCTTAATTGAGGTTAAATTCAACAACACACAATTTACACACAAGCTCTCAAACTTTCAACGTTTTGTCTAAATGATGTACGAATTTCCGGTTCGTATAGATTGTGAATATTAGGAATTCCCGGTTTTATTATTTCATCGTAGTCAAGTGCACGCATAAGCCTCTAAATTCAAGTAGGACCAACATATCAAGACGTCTTCACACGCTGCCGAACTGAAAAATTGTAGAGTAGAGATCCGGTCAATTTTACAATGCATTGAATGGGGAACAAAGAAAACCGATCAGAAACTATTTAATGAAAAGTTATGTTGCGGTTTAGTTAGTGCTGATATTCCCCTTTATAAGTCGAATAAAACTAACTTTAAATCGTTTCCTCAAATATATGGTGCGCATAACATTCCCCATGAAAGTACCTTAAGAAAAAGGTGAAGTGGGTAGTACTTATACTCACAGTAAACAAAATAAGAAAATTAATCGGAGACAATCATTTTTATATAGTAGTCGATGAGACAAACGGATAATGCTGGGCGTTACATAGTTCTTCATAGGTCTTCACCTTCTGATTGGAATCTTGAAGGAAAATATCTCTAATAGATCACGTTAAATTTCTTCAAAGCAGCTTGAAAGGACAAACAATGCAACCATTTCAAGATTTATTCAAGGAAGATTAAGCAATCCTTTTTGCCTGCAGCAGTTCCTTTGAAGACAGCATTACCATTTGAAGGTGTTTTATCTCAACCTATTTCGGGTCACATTTCTTACTCATGGCCTCGACAGTGTTGCTGAAGAAGTACGAAACCAATTTCCTCTGGTCGATGATGTAATTAGTAATGTCAAGAAAGTATTCTTGAAGACTCCGCTACGTATTCAGAACGTACAGAAACCGACTGTCAGCTACACCATTTCCTCCTCAACCTATAACTACAAGATGGTGCACATGGTTGAGGGCTGCCATATTCAATGCTGATCGTTTTGCAGAAATAAAAACCGTGCTCTCTGAGATTACGGATTCTTCCCGATGTGTTACGGAATCTCATAGATTTGTAGACGCATTTCAACAATCATGTGCTAACGTGAACAGTAAAGTCGAATTTCTCATAAATAAAAAATGTGAAAATGTGATTTGAAAAATACAGGATACGGTATGCCTATAATTTCATAGATATTTAAATGTACGTCCAAAATCGATAGTGACGTACATAAGTATCAGTCCTTCCTTAGGTACTCTAAGGACAGCAGCAAAGCAGTTATAAAATGACGGCTCATCGCCTACCACTAATCGCGTTATTGAATGAATTATTTTCTCGCACTTTTCACTCTCACCGCTCAAAAGCAGCTCAAGTTTATGTTGCGGTTTTAGTTACGTTCCTTTTTGGGATCACTTGCTCCTTAATTGTACCATTGTCTCAACCAGAGACTAGGCAACTAGTCTCGCAAGTTTTGCTTTTATTTCAACAGCATTTCGTGTTCTATTATTTATAACACCGACTTCATTTTGACCTCCTCACTCAACGGTGGACGAAGGTAAACGTCGTAGAAGACTTTGTGTTGGTAATACACCTTTTCAAACACGTTATTACATACACTTCTTCTTAGTTCGTACGCAGCAGTGAGAAACTCTTTTGCTCTACGAGGAGCATTAATGGCTTCTAACAGGATGTTGCCCAAATTCCTTTTTCTTGTTGATTGCGGTATTGTGGAGATTTTTATATAACATCATTAGTGGTGTTATCTATACGTCAAACGTACGTGGCAAAGTGCGAATAACTCCAAATCAAAGATTTTTAGATTTTCGGGATTACGCTGAATCCAATCTTATTACGAGTTTCTTCCTTGTTAAAAGTATATTGTGTTAGAGAGTTTGTGCGGGTTCTTGTCCATAAGTACGCAGATGTACCTTCTTGAAGCTCGTTGGGTGGTTATTTCATTGAATGGAAATGCCTTGGTTAAGCAAGAAATAGAGATTTTTGTGCTCAAGCTGGAGTCTGCGGTGCATCCGACAACTTTTCCTGTATTGTCTTTGTCAATTACGAAGGCACCGATATGTGCAGATTCGCTTAGGCTTCGCTTAGGAACCATTCTAAAAATTCGGTTATAAGAGATCTCTGTGGTCTATAACAGGGTTAAAAAGATTCGTGGTTCTGATTCTAAAATGAAGACCATTTTAAACGCCTACCTCTCTACAAACTCGCGTATTATTTAGAGAAACAATTCGAAATGACAACACAGCACAGAAACTGGATAAGTTTACCCCTGGTTGAAGGGTGTGCCAAATATTTGGGGTGAGGTCAAAATATTAGATTTCTGAACTATTCCAAGATCTTTCAGTCTAAAACCGATTCCATCATACACGTTAGTTATTGTAACGCCAATCCGAAGTTTTCTTTTCTAAAATATCACATCTGCTTTACGCAACTATAAAACGAAACACGTAACCCCCACTTCCCCCGCTCCAGCAATTCGCAATCGTAACGCGTTACGTACGAGTTTTCGAGTTGATGTACGTCTATTGCTCCGGCATTAGAGAGTAATAGAGCGAAATCGTACTATATGCATGCATCTGCATTGCAAAACCCGGTAATAATATTATATGTGCCATACCTAATATGCAATGCGGTACATTTATTACATTACTAGGCTCTGCACGGATTGCCGGAGCGAGAAGGGGACCTATCTCGAATGGCGGCGCGACTACGGTGGAAATCCCATCGTACCGCCACCCTTAAATTTCACGATACGATCTTGAACTAGCCTCTCTCGTTGCGTACATGTCGCCACCCCTGTATTTCCCGCAACACCCTATTATATCCTGCTATTGTCTATGCATGTATATGGTGAAGTGCGCGTCGAGAGTCTGGTGTCAGGGTTGTATCAAAAAATATATAATAATAATCGGTGGTGGTGGGCGGACGGGCGGGTGAATTCTGGTGGGAAATATAGACAATCATAAAACTTAGAGCACGCTGTCAGAATAGAGAATCGAGGCATGTTTGTTAGAAATTCCTGAAAAAGAAATGTTCAAGTCTACGATGATGAAATTTATAATACCAGAACCACCCGATTGACGTAGCCTACCTAGGAAATACATATTTTTGAAACTAATTACGCCTAATTCTCCTTTTACACGATAGATACCTCCCAAAATTCGTGTAAAAAGACATTGGCTAAATGGAAAAAATAGTAGCAACTGAAAAGTACAATAAACAATATTAAAAAATTCTTGTTAGAGTTCGCTTGAGAATTTATTTTCCGTGCTTGCACATTTTAATTCGTTAAATATATTATAGGAAATAAATTATATTTCGAAAAAAGAAAATAATATCTGAAATTCGTTGATATAAAAAAAAGTAAAAATTTTATGCATTGTCACTTTCTGACAATAAACGCATACGCTTGCCTAAGACTACATTATCACTACTATTACTAGAATTATTTTCTTCATCATCTTGTCAAATTATTTCCGTAGTGTCTGTGTTGATAATTCAGTAGTTCTTAGAAGGAAATCAGTCATTAAAGATTGTGTTTGACTTCATGATAAAACGTTGCAAAGTTCCCCGTAAGATGGCATTAATGATTTCAGTTCATGTTGAAATTTTGCAGCTGGTTCCTCATCAGGATCATGTTGTTCGAAATGATACACTAAGTTCCTGGCAAGATCAAGACTATCCTTAATTAGAGTTGCATTTAAAAGGGGAAGATTTTCTCCGTCATTATCCCTATGTTCTCTGTCATGATGAGTCTGAAGGGTGTGGTCCATAATTACATTTTCACTCAAGCTTTTATCAACTAATAATTCTTCTATATCGATAAATGATAGATGATCGAATCCATCTCCACCAATTGCATGTGCCAGCGTTATGATGTCAGTTAAAAGTAACGTTTTTAAGGATGACAGGATTAGGATCTTTGCCTTTGACGCATTCTGCCCAAATACTTTTCGAACATGAATTCAAGGTTGATGGTTTTACTTCAGCTTACGCTAACCCAACTTGATTAATACGGTCCATGATAGAAAAATTTTTCCACACATCAATCTTTGTTAAATCCTCATTATGGCCTAGTTTGTCTAGCACGTATTGGAATGAATGTTTTATCAAGTACGTTTTAAAACTAGCAATTATCACTTGGTCTAGCGGTCCCACCCATATGCATATAGTTCGACATAATCAAACTGAATTGTGAAAAATATAACGCGAAGTTACAATGCCTATTTGTGTGGAGTGAGAATGAAAAATTCATAGAAACATAAAAGAAATTGATCAGAACAATTTATAGAATATTGAAAAACGTGTTAGAACAAAACAATTTGTGTAAGAAGATTTCTTTGTCTTCGGAGCTCGTGTTAAATCAAATTCGTGTAAAAGAGAATTAGGTGTATTATCGTCGTCATTTAAAATCGAACATTGCAACCTCGTTGCATAGACGATGGTGGGAAAGCGATATTTCAAACTTGACAGAAACTAAAGGTGGTCTTTCAAATGCACCCATTCGGAATCGTAAGTAGCTGTCGGAGCGGAAATACATTTATTACGTCTCGATATGTAGTAACTACATACTCCGTACATATAAAATATAAAACTAACAGCAACGGAGAGACAAACGTTCATGCGGCGATATTGCCTGTCGACATACATGTACTATCATGAATAAAACATGGCGGCAATTGAAAATATCAAGAGTAGGAGGAGAGGTTCATTTGTCATATTCGTAATTTCCGCGTTTCTCTATCCTCGCATTAGCGGTTCATTTAAATTTTAAATACGGCAGCGGCCTTTTTCTTTCGTTCGTTCGGCGGCGTTTCGCCGAGCACTCGAAAACAATGCTTCTTAATGATAAAAATAAACGACTAACGATGTCGATGATGAAAAATGCAGATAGGGCGCGAGCGAGTTGGGAACGGAACGCCCGTTGTATCGCCTTTTCAGTTGCTAAACGAGCTACATAGCCGCGCCGGTTGTCGCTGGATTCAGGCTATTAACTTTTACGCTTTTAAACGTCTTTCTTTTGTGGAAATTGGATACAGGTCTTCCTGTTGCGAGCGAATACGAACCGCGATAAGCGAAAGGTGGATGATACTTTTGCGGGAAAGATCGCGATCAGTAATTACGTCTAAAAGAATAGTACTGCTGTATTAATAATGAAGCAGTGTGTATGCGGTTGGGGCACATATGAGGTGTTTACATCGCTTTAAGTTAAGGTGTCTCCGTGGAAGGAGTTCATCATACAAAATTTTCAAATTCCATATAGTACTAGCGCATCTAGAAATATTTAGCTGTAGGTTTTCACGGTCGGTGTCTGAGTCTGTACCCATATTGCGCGTGAATCGGTCCAAATACGCGATGCTGACACGAAGCTCTTCAAAAAGTGAAAGAAGCTGGAGCCACCTAACACCAATAGCCAGTATGCTATTCTGACACGAAATGCTTCAAAAGTGCGACGAATACTGAAGAATCAACATCGCCCTGAAGATGTCAACCGCAGTATTTGGTGCGCCATTTACTAATCAAATACCATACGGCATACCGGCCCAGAAACACGTAGATACCATGACTACAAAGCTACATATTAGAGTATTGTCTATATCCTCGTATGCCCTTTCTCAATTCCTTAAGAACATTGCGAATACCAACTACGTATGATGCACGCCCATACAATCTAGATACTAAAAATTGAAGTCCTTTTCTAAGGTGCTTAAATAGAGAAACTCAGTAATATTCATAATTACATATTTATATCCAAATCCGAACTTCTCTGGAACTTAGTTGGTAACCTCAGTCTGAAGAACGAGTTGCAATAAAATTTGAAAAACCTCGGATTGCTACAGATAGCGCCCCTGCAGTTTCCGAGAGGTTGAATTAAGTACCTACAACCAAAGCTCATGCCTTACCATGGGAATTACAAAATTTGTTATGTAGTTCCAAAATCACTAAAATGGACAGCTTCATCTTCCAAACTCTCCACCATGATCTTGGCCATTAGTAGTTAGAACGGGGATCTCTCAGCAGTGCCGCTGAAAAACTGTGCCGCCCAACATCTTCGTTGAGGCTTTCGAAGGATAAGTTGGAGAGTTCAGTATTAAAAGTCCGATATTTCTACAAAATTTCTGCAAAATTCTTCAAATCACATAAATTCCTCTGACAACACAACTACCAGCACAATGCTGGTTTCATTATGGAAATTTAAAGCCTGAATAGCCTTTCAACATTTCTTCAAGTTTTTTGATTACCAACCAATTACAAAAATGCTGTCACGTAGCTCATTTACTTTTCCAAAGTTTTCTTTTAGAAACCCTTTACAAAGAACTTCGCTGTCATAACAATTTGTAAATCTCGTAGCAGTACAATTCCAACGAACAAAATGATGGCCAACGTCTTCATTGATAATATCGAAGGAGAAGCTGGGGAATCCAGTAATAAAAGAACATGCTGGTGTTGTTATGTAAAAGATATTTCTACAAATTTGGCTCCATGGACTGAAGGAATCGCATAAATTCCTCTGACAACGCAACTGTCAACACAACAGTACTAGTTTTATTATGAACATTTAGAGGGATAGTCTTTCAACACTTCTTTACGTTGTGATAATGTAACCACATCCCATTGATTACCAACCAATGACCAAAGAATGGTGTAATGTAGCTCACTCATCATTGAAATACACAGTTTTTTTTTTTTTTGGAAACTGTCTACGAAGAACTTGGCTGTCGTCATTTGTGGATCTCATAGAGGTGCCAACGTCTTCATTGATACTTTCGAAGGAGAAGCTGGCGAATCCAGAAATCAAAGCAGATGCTGGCATTGCTGCGTAATTTACATTTATGAAAATTTTGCTCCATGGAATGAACAAATCACATAAATTGCTCTAACAACGCCAATGCCAACACAAAAGTACTAGTTTTGTTGTGGGCATTCTTTAATCCAACATTAAATTTGAGTAAAAGATTTTTTTAATGTGGCTAAATTTTTAATGGTAATGATTAATTTTTGCCTGTTTTTCAGTACGGATCATGACTATCATATTTGAGCACATCGCAAGGGAGTCAGCAGTCAAACTTGTACAAGATTTGCGTCTGAGTGATAAATTTTTGATAGCTATGGTCTGACATGTGAATATCACTTTTGATAGCCAAAGCCTCAAAGGAAACATAACTGGCTATCAAATATGATAGCCACGGCAGTTAATGTGTGAAAGCAGAACGAGAAATAGGTTCCTCTCGTCAATACCGGAGAAGCCTAGGCTGATACATATGTACTTCGACAATGAAATTGTTAGCTTCAGAATCAAAAGAATAACGTATCGTGCACCAGGTTCAAATCAATTTGAACAATTGAATGGGTATTGATTACGATATGGATATCAACAACTAATTCTGCATGCAACCATGCATATCGATAATCCTTGGGTATCCAACGTGTAAAATAGGACTTACTTCGAAACTCACGAGAAAAATGCCATTTTGTATCAATCTTTCTGCCGAGAATGAAACTTCAATTTTCGATAAAGATTACTTTTGTAATTCCTGAGATGCAAAACCGCAAAAGTTATTCGATCAAACTCGTGTTCGATAGTGTACGCTTCAAGTAGGTGCAAAAATATGAGCATATCCCGGATCAATATAGGTATGATGGTGGCGCAGCGCGGCGTTATGCAAAATATAAAAAACAACCCCAACGGTGATGCCGGCGAGGGTGTCGTCGCTAGTAAGGTGAATAGGGGCTCCCCAGTCGTTGTAGTAATCTGCCCTTCTAAACGTTCGTGTATGTATGTGTCGCTTGTACGCGTGTATTCGCGTACGTGAGTCTGCCTTGCCGTTACCGCCACCGTCCGACCGACCGACCGATCCCCACCCCCTTTTGACGTGTTGTCACGACCCTTCAGACGAACACCGGTGACAAACAACTGTCGTTTTCCACCCCCGACGTCGCCGCCGCCGCCGCCGCCGTGGTGGATTCGCAAGCCTACGGGCGCAAAACTTTGATTGTTGCCGTCACACACGCATCATTATCAAAGACACTTTCGCACCGATTCTCCTCCGTACCCCTTCTTCTTCAGTTCTTTTTCTGCTTCGCGGCTGAGCTGCGCTCGAGCCCTTATCTACGTTTTGTATCTGTCTATTGTCGACGTATGTCTGGCGTTATTTTCTCGGAAGACGAACGCAAAAATGCGAAAGACGAGACGAAATTCTCGGTATATTTTATACCGAAAACATGTTGTGACGTATGAGCGTTGAACGTCTCGAAATAGCATCGATTTTCGATGAGGTATTCAGAAGGCATTACAATCGTAATTTTAAAATTCGTATTTACGCCTCGAAAATTTGTATTAGTTTTGTATCCTTGTAAACTTTCACGAATTGAGCTAATCTCAATCTAACGGTAGAATGTATACTCTAAAAGAGGCGAAATGCACCCTATCAAATATCAATACGAGTATCAATAGGGTTGCAGCAGAATCTCGAAGCGAAGCTTTTACAACGGACTTGATCCCTGGTAAATGCTTCGTTTTAGGATTCTGCTGCGGCCCCACTGCTACTGGTACTGGTATTTTATAGGGTGCACTTCGCGTCTTTTAGAGGACATATTGTGTTTCCCTTCTACCGTTATTTTGAGATTACCTCAACTCCCCTTGAGGCTTGGAAGCTCGCAGAAAGTCGAAAATCTTGAATTGATACCAATTAATACGACGCAAGGAGGCAGCTAAGACTACGGAACATATTCTAAAAGAGAATTACTGAAGAAATCGGCACTTACGTTACCACCAGATTGTGGAGAGGAGACCATTGAGATCTCTTCTCCACAATCTGGTAGTAACGTAGGTGTCGAATCCTTCAACAACATTCTTTCAGAATGTGTTGCGGAGTCTCAGTTGCCTCCTTCATCACGTCATGATTTGGTGTCAAAGTTTCTTGTCCAATTCTGTACAATTACGAAATAAGTTACGACAGCATCGCCGACTCCCCACTCTAGTCAGTAGTAAATCGATGCTGTATGCGAGTAGCTGTGTGTATATTGTAGTATGGTAATACTCCATTAGTAAAATTACCAATAAAAAGATGTAAATTTTATAGAAAGCATTCTTTAAGAAATAGAAAAGCGTTGTAAACATTTACCACACACATACACTTGAAACATTTCAAAATCTAGAATTCCAAATTGCTATAACGACGTGCCGAAAAAAATGAAGTTTGTTGATTGATAAGCGACGGAATGGGATGGTCGACGAAAAGTTAGATAAAAAGTTATATAAAATACCAGGGTTGAAAAGAAGCAGACCACATCAAAGTAAGGAAGTTGTTGTTTACAAAAGACGAACAGACCAAAGAAAAGGAAGTACAATAAAAGGAAAAGATCAAAGAAAAGAAGTGAAGAAAGAATTCAAGAGGGAGGGAGAAGTTAAGAATTAGAAAACAAATTACACTTATACACACTTAGGTAATATATTTTGATTATATTGTTAATTATTTTGTTAATATAATACTAAAATTTTTATAAATTATTATTTGTAATAAATTTTGCTTTCTATAAAATTAACTAAAATTCATACTACAATATGTAGCCTGTCGTAACTTATTTCGTAATTACCGGTGTTTGCCCAGAGTACTACCAATTCCATCAAGAATACCATGTGAAGATTTTGATCAAATTTTAGATTTGTGTCCAAATGACAGAAACGGTGCTTGAAGTTTCATCGAGCTTTCTATCATCGATTTTAAGCATCATCCAGTTAGCTAGGAGAAATCAGCGGATATCTTTAAGGTGAACGAAAGACTGAAAAGCGAAACAATATAGATCATTCATTCATTCATCCATTCTTTAGGGTTGGTCAACAGGAGACCAGGCACTTGAGCGTTATAGTCCTTGTACCGACGTCGTAGATTATTATGACTGTTGCTTCTCTGGAATAATCTATTAACTTCTTTCTGTCGCTTGTGTTGCAGATTTTCCACTAACAATAAGACGAGGTTTCCCGGAATGTCAAGGTGCAACATATTTCACGAAAGATTTTCTAGGTATCAGTTCGAGACCAGAAGTAAGCCAGGTACAAGAAAGTTGGGAAACACACGGCTGAAATGAATGTATTCAGCACTTCATAAATTTGAATAGAAAGCGACCAATACAATCAAATATTAGAACGAATGTTTAGCAAATAACGAAGAAGGACCATCAATACAACCACATGAAACAAGACGACTCTGAGTAGTTTGACTACACACCTTTCTCTTACGGCTGCGACCAATGGCAACACCAGTTACGAGGTCAACTTTCACCCCTCGCCCCTCTCATTCTACTATTTACAGCCAATCATATCGTGTGAATTTTGGATATGCCCAAACGGCAAGAAAGAAGATTCACTTTAATAAGATTCCACGGTAACAACAAAACAAAAAACGAGCTTTTATGACGGTGAAAGATCAGTATCTCGAAGTTCCACAACTTCAACTCACGATTGCTGCAAATAAGAAAAAAAAAACGAAATAAAAACTAGCTAATATTAACTCCGATCATCAGATGGAGCCATTAGTTTGGTGAAATCTATTGACATGATGAACCCTTGCAACACCTCGCTGTGGAGAGTGGCTTTGTTAACCGCTATACCGTACTGAAGAGTTCTAATATGGACGAAACTAGTCTACGATTAATAAACTAAGATATCCTCTGTCACAATTATCTGTATATGCAATGTGGTCCTGCGGTATAGCCATTGCACAACTTCTTTGCCAGAGTTGTCTAACAACCGAACCTCAGTGATAGGTTGTTCATTGGAGAAGTGATGTTCTACTCTTTTATTTATTAAGAAAGAAACGTAAGCAATATTTTTGTAGGTGCAACACTTAGAGGGCCTAGACTTCCACTATCTGCGTTCCGCGGTTAGAACCACACTCAAAACAGACTTATTCCCGTATAAAATTTATGAACGTACGAAATGAAAAGTTACTGCAAAATGACGTTTCGACATTTCGACTTCTGTACAACTCCTATTAGTATATAGTTTATCGTTATTACCAAAACCAGTTCGTTCGTTTCGGAGCTAAACCACCGCAATGACGTTGCAAAACGCATTACTTTTTCTACGCTTTTTCCCCTCTAGCACGCATTCATTCGTTGTTATTATTGTTCGATTCGACGTCGTTCATAACTCGTTTCCCCTTTTCGAAACTCGCGCGCGAACGTTTTGGGGAATGGCGGTGGTTCACGTTCCGGGTGTCGTAGTCGTCGTCGGGATGCTACGAGCATCAAACGGGGCAGGGGGAAACTTTTTGAAATGTATGACATATGCGAGTTTAATTTATTGCCGGATTCGCGGTCTCTGTTGCCCGGGTAAACCGCTGCGGGTCGAACGCGTCCACTAATCGAGGAAAGATTTGCGAAAGCGCGGACGACCACGGTGGAATAATGGATGGAGGCTTAGGAATAAATTCGAGAGGAAAAAATATAATTTTTGAGTTAGTTATGGCGCCGTACGTTTAGACTTTTCGGATACGCGTTTTTCTTTAATACGCATCAATTATTGGACTGTATAAGTTCGACTTTATTCATATTGGAAATAAGCTCGTGTAATACTTCAAAGTTACTAAAAATGCAATTTTCTTACCCACCATTTTGAACGGAACTAATTGTACATAAATTGCGAATAAGCTCACCTGAAACAGAAAGAGGTAATTAGCAACCATTCATTGACACGAAGTAAAGGTAGATAAATGTATTTCTCCTTTTCAGTAATATGGATTTGATTCTAAACTGAAAATTTAGTTGGGTCATATCTGGTTTACTAGTTGGCAGTTCAACCATCTTCAGAAAGAAACAAAAAAATAGTCTTAAACTAGTCCCTGGCTCGTGGCCCTATGAAAACGTAATACAAAAATAGCATTTTACATATTTCATTACCATCCCTCAAATCACACCATTAAGCAGTAGGTGACCTGAATGCCGAATATGCCTTAAAGCACTGGCAGTGTCAGATTTTCTGCTTGAAATTTCATGTTGATAATACGATGCTGCATTCAACTCCTAAGAACCCGCTTACGACCACCACAGCAAAATAAAAGTAAAATCTCACTCTCGACTATAACCGAAATTTATAGAAACCCAGCGATAAAGACTTAGTACAATTGAAATTCAATGACATATACATATACAGTTACCTCCATTATGCTATCGGTTAACGCAGAGGTGGAAAAGTGGAACTCGAAGTTGCTGATTGTAGAGAGAAATCAAATCGTTGCAGTAAACAAAACCACTTCGTATAATCCTTTTAGAAGCTCATTTGAATATGAACCACTTTTTGAAGATGCCGAGCTTGCAAGAACGATGACAGGTTTCGGTGAAGAAGTAAGACCAATGGGGGATCTAGGAGAAAATAATCAAAATAATAAGATGCCCAAGATGGTTGTCAAAGCAAGGACTTCCATCGAAAACTAGTTTCGGACCTTCATTCAGCTACTCATTCACTCCTTTAGGGCTGGTCATCAACAGACTAGGCACTTGAGCATTATGCTCTTGGTACTATTCCTCAATAACACTTTCATTTCCGTTCAAGCAACCCCACGTCCTCCACAAAGGCCACTATTGTTCTCAAATAGAGTCTGAGTATTGTCGTGGGCTTCGAAACGTTTCCCCTGGAAAAGGAGATGATAGGCTATTACGGTCGTTCTTTATTTAAAAGGTTACACATCACATGGAAATCCTTCACAGCACACAATTTTTCAAAACGATGGGATAAAGATGTGCTACGAAAACCGATTCACTTAGTTTAATGCTTTCGAATGGTAAAACATTGATTCTCGGTGAGGATGTCAGATCGATCTTCACATTATATTTTATTGAGGAAAGATAGTAAAAATTTTAGAGAAACCCTCATCAGAACCTATGTGGTGTGAATGCTGAAGATATTTTAGTAAGGTCCTGAGAATCAGGATGGAGTTACTAAATTCCGGTCCATAAATTGCGATCTTGGATCCGTTTCCAAATTTCTGCATTACAAACCGACCGCTGTAGTTTAGATAAATCCAGGCATAATTTCGACAGTGCTTCTCGCGCGACTCCCAAATCCGATTGAATCATTTGGGTTACAGCCGTCAAAATTAATTTGGATTTTTCTGTTACGTTAAATCCAGCAATATTCGCGGATGTCACAAATTAGAGAACTTGAAAATGTCGGTGGAAACGGTTCGAGTAAGGAATTGCTTCTTAATCGCTTATCGCTGCCTGATTCAGTAGCCTCTGACTCTTCGGAAGCACCATCGTGAGCACCATTTATATCTCCTCCGGGCTATATTTCTTCTGGTTGGCCATGGGCTATGATGGGGGCTTTAGTACTACCTTGTGGGATATAATCCGTTATGTAAACTGTTAATTCGTAATTTGGTAAAAAATCATCGACTTCTAAGATGATGTCATTTTGGCTTAATTTTTTGTCCTCATAGCCTCAGTACCAGTAACTATAATTCAATTCCGGAAATATCATCACCGCATTTTTCCATTCAATCATAGCATTCGGGGCGATTATATCGAATCCTTCTTCAATACCTCCATCCCAAATTCTTTAAGCTGCATACATGTTATTAACATTCACTGACAACCAAACTGATAGTTTTTCGTTCTTGCACATCAGATTGATGTATAAACATTTTGAACCGGATCTTTAGAATAAAAGGGACGGAACGTTTGAAATGTTCCCTCTTGTTTCGTCATTGTGTGCGGCTGCGTACTCAGCGAAGTTTCTCGCTTCTTTTTATGATGTTACACTCTGATTTTGCCTTTAATTTCGTTCCTGAAGAACCCTTAACGGTACGTACTTACTGGCGATGAAGATATAAGACTATGACGCGTTTGTTTTACTTCATTTACGAAACTATGCGATATTCTGTAATTCTTTTGTATTGTTCCCTTATGATCTACTTATAAATTTGTCAATTTCTCTTGAAACTATTCTGCAGATCCCCTTGAAGTGCACTATCCACCTTTTTTATGACAAGGCTAGCTACATCAGAAGCTTGTATTGTTCATCTACGTAAATCTATCGTGAACAATAGCTCTCAATTCCATATCTTGGGCAAATTTATTAAATACCGAGTGTGATATTTGCAACAACTTTTTCTTGGAGTTCCTCCCTGTTGCGAAGCTTTTTCCAATCTGTAAAACTGTGGGACCGTAAACTATTTTAGCGAAAAATTCTCAAGAACCACAGCAAAACTATCACCAACTGCAGTAGGTACGTGGATGGAACAATCAGTGATAATTCTGTTGATAGTGTATGCTTGAACGTATATTTTGTGCCAGAACAACGAAACCAAGATTTAATCAAGGATTTCTCCTGTAGACCATCGACCTTCGACATTGTTATTAAAGAGTTAATATTTACCATAGACAAATGTAAGTTCGGACCCGATTATATTCAAGCTGTACGTTCGTAAAGCATTCTTGTTGGTGAACGCACCCTCCATGTTGGAATTACATTATCAAGTGGAAATTACCTCTTCGTTGGTAAAATCGGCATACATTGCGTGTCTTGATTTCGGGGTCCGATAAAGACAGACTAACGTAATATAGACCAATGCGCCAGTTTCGCGTTGCGGACCAATGGGAGCTCGCAGGAATGGCCAGGCAACAGAGACAAAACGGAAAAGCAGAGACAGATGGAACGGAAAAAATGGTAATTACCCGACATGGAAGCTCGCTGTATACGGTAAAAAATTCACAAAAGTTATGTGTGCATCCTATATACATATGCATGCATGTATGTAGCACGTATGTACATATCTACGCTGTACGTACAGCAGGCGCCCGTATATTGATTGCATATTAAATAAAAAAATTGGAAAAAACGCGAGTCGTATAGAAATGAAACAAATCGCAAAGTCGTTTCGCTCAGACACATTGAAATTTCATATACGCAAAAATAACGAAAAATGTTCGCGCTAAAGCTAGCCGGTTCGGCCTGCCGGCCGACCGGGGACGTATTCCAAAACGAAAAATACGAAGCGTACACATTTTCCTATACTCATATTTCAAATGGCTATTTTTATTTGTCTGTCAAACTTTTTCCGCATGCCTGAAAAATGTTTAATTATTTTTGCGTTTCATATCGAGAGGAATGGCGGCCGAGGGGGAATGGGTCCAGGAGGGCGGTCGGACCTCCAGCAGCAACCGGAGCCGCCGCCGCCGCCGCCGCAACGGCACACATCTATATCACCGATATTTCATTTAAAAAAATGTGTCCGAACGGGCGAACCGCTGCAGAGAGAAATAACCCCACTTTGTCCCCCCTCAGTACTTCGTTCCGTTAGCTTCCCCTTTTCCCGTTCCCCAATTCCGTCAAACCACCCCAACAGCATCATATATTTATATTCTCGACGGACGAACGAACGACTGCCATATAGGCCATTGTGAGCGGGAGCGAGCACAGCCCAGCTATCGCCGCCGCAGACGAAAATTCGATGTGATTTTTAAATTTAATGAAACAAAACGAAGTAATCATATATGTAAAACGTTATGTTTGCGTTTTTCCTCCCGCTTTCGTTATTGCATCCCCTCCTCCCGCCCGCTCCACTACGTCCCCCGCTCACTCTTCATCGTTTTTCCTCTTATTTCTAGTTCCGCAGGAACCGCAATTTTTAAAAATTCCACGACGGCGAGTGCCTTTTTTACATTTAATAATAACAAAAAAGAAGTGTATGCGTCCCGATATTAAGCGCAACAGCTGACGTGCTCAATTTCCTAAACGCATTTGAGTTTACCAAAAGATACCGCAGATTTCGATAAAAAATACAAACATATCTTCGATATCTTAAACAAGATACCTATTTCGATACAAACCGAATTGACATCTTCAGTGAAAGTATGACGCAAAAAATGTTGCTTCATGAAGTATTTTACGTATAGGTGTATATGCTTGAGAATATAGTTTTTCGTTCCCTTGTAATCACAAACATTACAGAAAGGAAAGCTGACGTATCTAGAGAATACACGGAAAGAATTGCGCGTAATAACGAAGAAGAAATCCGACATTACTGCGACAATAAGTAAGGTTCTCACCGGCCAGCAGAACGGCTGGAATTATACCCGACATCCCGTTTCTTTATATCACGCGAGCGACCAAGCCATCTCGTCCAATAAAAATATATATAATAAAGAAAAAGCTCGCGTATAAGAAAAAAAAAGAGCGAAAAGGAATATAACGATCGAGTGGGACGAGAAGGGAAACCGTAATATATAGAATTACATAAAAAAGGCATAAATTGCGCCTCGCAAAAATTTATGATACGATTTCGTTGTAATTATAATACTGCAATGCGAAGACGTGGGGCATTAAGAGCCATTAAGTCATAAACATAATAACACGGCCTTGCTAAAGAAGGTGACTTTGAACAACAAAATCGTAAAACAAGCAGTTACCGGGATGATGATAGTATTCACGTTCTTGTATGTCGCGCCGATGGATACTCAAATAAGCTGAGAAGAGAAAACTTGCCTTCGTTAGGCTTTACGTTAATACTAACTCTAGGTATTTTTGCGTGCAACTCGCGCTTGAACGATTTATTAAATCACTTTCTCATGTTACTTTGAGGAATGACTGGAATGCTACAAATTGCCGTACTTAAAAAAGTCACATTTTTCCAAGACTTGTGCGATTTAAGTTTGGCTTCAACTGGGTATTGCTAATGAAACTGTATAGTATAATGGTGAATATTACAATAAATATAGTTGGCAAAACATGTTGCTAGCGAAGACAAATTTGTTTGAGAAACTGAACTATTTCTTTCAAGAATATTGCATTTTGCATTTTACATAATCGTATGGAAAAACTTTCCAGAGTAATCGTGGATGTTATTCACGACTCCTAAATCTTAAATATATCCCTATACACCAAGGCTGCACCCAGACGAGTGATTTTTGTAGGTTTCACCATTTCCAACAGGGAATCTTCATGGAGGAATTTCGAATCGATCACCAACTGTTCCAAATTGCAAAATTTCAAGAACTGCATACCGAAAGCTATGCATTCCTCGCCCTTCGGCTGTGAAATCTTCGATAAATTCTCGGAGGGTGCCATATAAAAGTAGATTCTTTTCTTAAAAGAAATATATATATATATTTTACCACGCCTTTGTGAAAAATCCAGATACGTATTTCGGCAACTAAGTTGCTATCCGTAGTGGAAAACTAGGGAATTCAGTATCACTAGCGAACCCGGCTAATGCACAAGACGAACACTGTACAGCACCAAAACAGTACACAATGAACATCACACAATGAACGCGCGAAACACACCGCAACATTGTTCACACTGATTATCTCATTTGTATATAATTTTAAATCAAATCTTCCTTTAACCCCTTGCACTACGCCGAAATTCACAATCAGCCGTGCCAAACTCGGGCGCCTGAGTGGTCCCGAAAAGAGTCGAAGCGGCGAAGACTGAGTGTCGGAACTTTGAACACATCTTACGACCATTCTTACGACTGACAATGAGTGCGAGATAGGCGTGCTCGTGTTGACTTCACGCGGTGGTGCTCTTGTAAAATTCAAAAGACAACAAGATACAAGATAAAATACCCAATCATTCAAGAAAAGGAAAGAAGAGATAAGACCTCATTCAGGCGTTCCTGGTGGCCCGAGATTAAGACCACGAGCACGGCTCGTGATATTCATGTTTGGCCCGAAATGTCGATTACGAGCCTGACTCGTGATATCCACGTTTGCCGTGAAATTGAACAACGAGCCTGACTCGTGATATTCAAGTTTGGCCTAAAATTTTCATCACGAGTCAGACTCGTGAAAATAGTGCAAGGGGTTAAGAATATTTTACTTGAATATAAAGTATGTATTGATTGATAATAATATAAGGATGTATTTAAATTGGTGGCAACCATATGATTCATTTCATTTAAATATATGGTTAGTTCGGGTGTATGTTGAACTTACCACACTTTATATGCTTAAATTAAAGATTCGTTTTTATGTGCGTTTAGGCTGGCGTAAGCCCTCAACTCACTTGGATGAAATCCTCCATCTCGATGAAGATTTTGGGATGAAAATCCAGGCTGTACAATGTTCAAGATTAGAATATATATTTTTCCATCCTTCCCGGATGTTATCATTCTATTGATGGATTAACGGAATGATAGTTTTTAAACATAAATGGGGTTTAATGTTCCACCCTAACAAAACGGTGAGGTTCTTTTGTTTCGAATGATTGTGAAGAAGCCTAAACTTGCATAACGTCAATACGAGCATGTCTGACCTAGCGGTTATAATAAAATTCGACGAGATGCAAGGGCATCGTTCGAATCCTCACACGGCTCGGTTGAAGACGTTCGGATCGTCCGATCTATCAAGGACGAAGGTGACAGTCGAAAGGACCAGGCCGAAGATTATGGCGAATAAGTTCGTAATCGTATGTGCCGTCGCAAACGTGAGTGTAAACGCGATTTTTGACGCCCCTCACGTCGCAAACGAACCTTCCACGAGTAATTTCTTCAACGACACGTGTTTGTTCGGCTAGTATCACCATTTCTTTCTTTCTCGAAATAGGACTTGCATTTGTCATTAATACGCCGTTGATACGAAATTAAGTCACCTTGGTGAATCTTGAAGTTTCAAGGTTACAGACATAAGTTTCTTCTTTGGCTTGCGTATTGTTCGGTTGCGTATTCGACCTTAAGACTTCTCAAGTCACCAAAATATAAAATATAGCTATAAATAGTTCTTAAAAACGAGCACCTATGCGAGGTTACCGCTGGTGTGCGATCTCATTGAACAGTTTTGGGTTGTACGATAGCGGTCGTTTGCTCCCTTATATGTCTAACGTTGTGTTGCAAGGTTTTAGCACTCTCTTAATTCCATAACTTAGTGGAACAGGAATTTTATAGTTGTTGAGCTTCAAGTTTGTGGTTACGATTTTAACATTCCGGAAATTACCATTCGTGTCCGTGATGGCGGGGTCAAAGGACGTCTGTCCAAATGTTGTAACTATCTCTTCCTTTTTAACACATTTGTAATTTTATCTTCTGACATCAGTTACGACGTTTGTCGCATCATAATTTTATGATCTGCATGTTCATTAATATAAGTCTTTCAAATGTTTTGCAATGTTTTTTCGGATTGTTCTGAATTTGCAAGTAGTATTCTTTTTATATTGTAAAGTTTCAATAATGTTATTTTCATTGTCTTCAGTTGACCCTGATGAAGCATACACTTCGATGCGAAATATCGGTATAAAAAATAAATGAACAACTACTATTGAATGTATTAATTGCTGAACTCGCCAGCAGCCCTCTTTTGAACCTTTGTTTCCAACGGTAAGGACTCCTGGTCTATGTATAATATCCGTTTACTTCGTGATTCGCCCCTCATTATGCTAAGGTAAATTTAGAAACATATACAACCTACACAATCTAATAATTTTAATATATGGACCCAATATCGCCTTCGTTGCAAATTCCTTTGACGTCGCACGACAACAATTGATATAGATGCTAACTCCACTAAATCAACAAAGCTCGCGTATGTGCTTCAAAACAGCGCTAAAGTTAATCCATTAATCAGAGACATTTGTGCAGGGCTGGATTGCAACAATATCAAAAACATCAAACCGACATAATCTGGATGATCACCAAGGTATGGTAGAAGATGCGCAACGCTCAGTCGTTGAAGATAAAGTTGTGAATTTGTCTAAACAAAGTCTCCAGCATTAACGGGAAGGCTCAACAACGAGTAGCTAATCGCAACATCGACATTAGCACAATAACCGTACATGGCCGACTGCGTCAAAACAATATTCACTGGCAAAATCTAAAACGCCAACCTTCCCTATCAGGACGTCATATTGAAAAATAGCGATCGACATAATAGAACCTCAATTGAAAGTGGGATAATAGAAGTTTACTACTACTCCTACTCCTAACGTGCAACGAATTTATACCTGCATGGCACCGTGAATTCATTCACTAATTTCCATAAATTGTACCAGCTACAAGCAGGTCATACAATCAACAATTCCTTAGCCACACTTTCGAATTCACAAATTCGTCCGAAAATTTCAACAATCTGCGGCCGCGTCTAAATACACTTCTCTTCAATTCGAATTTTTTTAAGCTAATCCACGAACTTCATTTTCCCGATCATCGCCAAATTGCCCTCGATTCCGCGCACACACACATACACACAAACGGGGCGAAAACGAATTCGTCAAATCGAAATCCGAAAAGGAGGACCGCCACAGCGCACCCGATCAAATAAAAAGATAAACGGGACTTACCGGCCGAATTAAATTAAATCTAAATCTAATGAAACGGACGAGATCCGTCCGAAAAAATCCAATTAAAAAGCAAATTAAATAGAAATCGAATTCCGATTTCCAAATAACGAAAAAATGAAGCGAAGAGCGAAAAAATCGACGTAATAAACAAACGCGCCGTATATCGCAGGCTTACCCTTCGGGTACGGGTAAATTTTTGGTGATTGTATTTTGTTGATATTTTTTTGGGAGAGAAGGGCGAATGAGGCATGCGGTAACAAATTCGTGCGTCGTATTTTTGAATACAGAACGAAAAGGGGGAAATAGGTGTGTTACATATTTTGATTACCAACGATCCAACCCTTCCTCCAAAAAAGGGGAAATATTCGTTATGTTAAAATCGTACTTCCTACCTGGATTAGCCAGGAGGTAACCTAATCTCCTAGGTATACAAAAATATTACGAGATCGTATTGGATAAGCTGCAAAAAGGATCGAAGAACAGTTAATGCTGATTGGTATACGACAATTTATTCACCAGATAACTTCGACGAAATCGGGAAAAACAAGCGAAAACCTTGCACAATTCTACATCATGAAAACGCTCTTAGTCAAACAATTGATTATTTCGAGGTGAAAAACATCATTGCCCGTATTCACCTGACTTATCGCCTAACGATTTCCCGCTGTACCCGAATGCCAAAGAAAAATGCGTGGACAACGATTTTCGGCACCTCAAGAAACAGTCGAAGCTGTTTCAGATACTAACTTCAGAGTGGAAAAATGTTTCGAGACTTGATTTGGACGCATGCAAAAGTGTATAAATCCTAAAGACAAATATTTGGGAAAGCAATAAAATAGTATTTTTTTCTTTCCCAATTTTTATAACAAAGGGTGCCCCTCCTACGTAACTCCTATTAATTATAATACCCTTTTCTGTTAAATTCAAGCAGGAATTGTTAGTGTTTGGAATTTAGAAACTTGCAGAAGTTTGTTCCAAAAAAACATCTTCTTTTCTAGACTTTCTTCAACTTAAAAGGCACCCTCGTACACAGCATATGCCCGCACCTACTTATGTACCTATATCTAATTCTAACGTTACTTTCATTCCATACTTGTCATCCACATTAATTTCACTCGGCTATCTCGGAGAATAAATGTTCATCTTTGCATAAATATACGTCCGAGGTATGCTCTCTCGCCGTTCATGTTTGCTGCCTTTTTCGTTTGAGATTTTACGCTTGGCGGAGTTTCTAACCTTTGCTCCCGGCAATTATCTAATGTTCTTACCTATATACTTTAATGAGATTTATTTTTTAGTAGGAAACGGACCGGTCGGTCATTATCTGATCGGATTTGCAGGAATAAAAGATTTTTGTTGTAAACGGCGTTCTCCCGAAGGCATACATTACCGTTCGATCAAAAGTATGTATGTACACTACTGTCCATATTATTTCGGACAGTAAAATTTCGTAAAGTATTCTTAACGACTGTACTATTACTTTAAAACGTAAATTATATTACGATGTTAAACTACTTATGAAGTTTCTACTTCGCACAGGACAAATACCTTCAGAATTTCTGGGTAATAACATTATCAAATTAATAATTAAAATTTACGTTTTAATGGCACTGGTGGACCAAACTCACGATCCCTTTATTATGTTATTTTCGAGGTGGAGGTATGAGTATGACTAATAAGTGAGCTTAAGGAGTTTACATTACTCTGTTCTAACAATGCTGCATAATATAATCAATATTTTAGTTGCTCGACAAACGTGCTTGTACGTGCATCGATCTTAGCTATGCACTGAAGCAAACACCTTTATTGAAAGTATCTAAAATGCCGAGGGGAAAGCCAAAAAGTTAAACAAAGAACCTGCTATTATAATTATTTTCACCAGAAGGGTTATTTATTGTGTCAGACTGCGAAAAAGACGCGTGCTAACAAGTCAAGTAAGTGAAATATCAACGAACTAATATGGACAATAGTGTACGTCGATGGAATCATCCATTCCATTCCACTGTCTTTGTTATGTAAGACAGCGTTGGCTTAGTTAAATTGCTAATCAAAAGGAGCAATTAATTTATTGTTGTTACTCTTAATAAAAATAACAAAATTGCTCGGTTTTGCTTCCAGTAAAAATCGTCTTTCTGTCAAACTTCTAGGACAACTACGAGTAGTTTTTCCGAAACTATTATTTGTTATCCTCAATCAGACGATATCGCAATTATGGAAATAAAAATATAGAACACGGGTTACACGTGCACGTTACAAAGCGCCTTACTCAACAACGCGCGTTAACGACGCCAAAGAAACCAGCGAAGAAGCGAAAAGGAGGAAAGCGAAACGACCACGAGAAAACTGTGAAAATAAAAAATATCGTTCGGCCTAGCGTTATTAAAACGAAATTATAAGTATAATTAAATAAGCCCATTAAATATATTAATGACTTTTAGATTATATATGTGGCGGCCACGTATCTTCGTGGGAAGGCGGTTTTATTCAAAACTTTTTATTCCAATCCTAGTCGGCGGCCATTTACGTAATACATGGCAAGGTAATACGCGCATGCAAGCGCATATGTATGTATGTACAGACGTGAAGTAAGAGGTTTTTTCTTTAATCGAGTTTATGATTCCCCAGTTCCTTTCTCATAGGAATTTAATGCGCTTCCTTCGCTTACGTGTTAATAAATATGCTGTATAAAATTGCATACGGATTAATTATATGGCTAATTCGGATTTTATTAATGTAATCAACGTCTTACGATAGGTCTGCGTCCGTATTTTTCGAATGGAGTGAGACATTCCAAGCTACTTCGAGGACTGTCCTTTTATATAGTACGGCCATAAAATGAACGGTAGGACGACTGCGAGCACTTTATCCTGCTTAGAAGTATCCTCCACGAAGATCGATACATCTTCGCACATATTCAAACTTTTGTTTGAATAGATTCTACCCCAAATTTAGCATCAACTATCCAACTTCTCAAGACCTCCTCAAGACTTTGGGGTTTGTATCCGATTCCCCCTTCTTCTTGATTTTCTAACCTACATGATCTGCTTTTGAAACAACCGTTGCCTGTTTAGATGCACTGAGGAAATAGGTATCTTTGTCGTCTGCTCATCTCGAAATAATCAAATAACTACTTTACTAACCTTTACTCTCGCGTTCTTTAGAATGAATCCATAATGCTTCCCACCCACGATGCAGTTTTTGCGTAGCACGTACTTACAACTAGCAACAGTTTCCACTTGTTTTCCACTTGTCATCGTTTAAAATCCAACAAATTCCAAGAGGAGGGTAAACAAAGGATCCACAGCAAAGTAGCATTTGTGCTCTGCCAGATTGTTGACTAATGCAGCTTGCGTGATCATAAGAATTAATTTCCTCGCAAATTGCTCGCCGATAATGATAAGTTTCTGAATGTAACGCAGGCAGATGTTATATACATAGATCCGAATAAATTCATACGTATTGATATGCAGGTACATATGTCGGCATTCATGGACATCCAAGCATCGAATTGTATCGGTCAAATTGATTCTGCGACTTTTAATTCGGATTCTCGCCGATGAATAACATTCCCGGAGGACTGTAGCGCAAAAAATTGTTATGCGTGTACTACAGACGGGCGGACGTAATGGCCACTTACGTAAACTGACAATACAACGAAATGACTAAGGATGAAACGCCGAAATATTGACTGAAAGCAAATATTACTTTAATGATAGCACCTCGAGGATAGTCACTGCCGATTTTCTTTTTATGCATATATTTTTAGCGCCATCCAAAACTCCATACCCGTTGTGATGAGGTAGACGAAACATTTCACACTTGTTGGTGCTAGTACACGAGTACTTTCCAGCCGATAAGATGTACACGTATTTCGAAATTAAAACCGCCTCGCTTTGTTTGTGTCCTCGCTATACATTTTTGCAGTCGGAACGAATCTAAACTGGCAACCTTTGCACTATTATCATAATAGAAAATCCACGCCTACGTTCGTTTCCCATCAAGCAGAGCGTGTATTTGCTCGGCGCAGGTTGGTACGGTCAGAGGATTTTCATTTAAATTTTGCACTTCACGCCTTTTACTGACAGAATTACGATTACAGACAAGCCATCGTCGCACATCTGGGAAAGTTATATCTATAAAACTGCATTACCACAAAGAAACGGAATGTAGGAATGATCAACCATTTTGTGCGAATGCATTACAATTTTTCTGCGGTGTGGTTATAACTCTTCAGTTTTTCTGCTTGAATATATACGTACAACGAATGTAGAGGAAAACAAGCCGAAACAGAGAAATAAATGCAAGGTCCAATAGAAAGTTGGGTGCGCGCTTTGCAGCTAAAATGTATGTTGTGAAAAATCGTGACCAAAGGGAACAATGGTCTTGACTCGCGCTTTAAGATTTTCCTTGTATATACTATTACTCAGTTCAACATGCGAAGATGACAATTTAATTGACAAAATACGCATTTTACAGGTATCTGTTCAAATTGGTGTTGTAAAGTTGATAATTATTTTATTTGAGGAGATTGGTGTCCTCTCGGACCAGTTAGTCGGTGCAGAAACCGATGAAGAATTGCAGCATTTGTCAGGTTTTTCGATAATTTTGACGGTTTTCTTCCTATTGACAAACAAACGTCGTCTTGCACCTGCTATTGAATTTTCTACAATCACTAGCACTTAAGATTCACGAAGACAATTTAAGTTCAAGTTAACGTCGTTTGCACCGTGATTAAGGTAACCCATGAGCATTCATCTACACTAGCACTAACGAAAATTCTCGTGTAAGTTTGTTCCTTCCACTGATACCAGGACGATTTTATGCAGTAATTAATGTGTGTACCAGCAACAATGTGACTGTCTGTATTGCCATTTCTATTAAGTTTAATCCTCGAAGTGCTTTATCACTATATACTTCCCCAAATCAACCTGCATTTTCATTCACTAAGGACTTTTCCTTTTTGTGTTTATCTTTTCTTCCTTTTTTGTTTTTGTTCTGTTTCTTCAACGCCGTCGTCATGGAAATTAAGTATATCGTATTACGCAATACATGTATAGTGAACCTCATTAGGTATCAGCGAAAATTCGGCTCTACAGTCGTGCACTTCCAGGGCACGTTATTCAGTTTGCATTATTCGTCGTCGGTGTCACGATTGCTGGAATAATCTTGTATTTTGTCTGGGCCTCACGAACATGCTCGCAAGTATCACCCCTGTTAGGATAGGGCAATAAATAAAGATCAATAATTACTATAAATGAAGGTTATTTTATTTTAAATTAACTCTACACAAGGAAAAGGACAGGACCGTTTTCTAGACCGACATACAAAGACTATACATTATCTGCAGGTCAGTTTATATTTTCCTTTAGAGTACATAATTTACGACGGACCTATGTGTTTAGGTATCAATTCATTTTTAACGTGTGTTATCGGTTTGAGTTCCCACCCGCATTCTTTCTAATATCGTGGGAATATAATTATTCCACTTGAGTTTTCTAACAGTCTCTCTCCTTCCAATTCCAGATTTCGTTAAAGCAAGAATGGGCAATTACTTCCTTTCCCTATCCAACATCGGCAGGAAAGTACCTACTGTAGAGTTGATCGAGGTCGATGTTGTTGTGTTGCGTATGCAATCGGGTTTCTAATTTGGTGCATAGTTCCAGAGAGGCGAGCGCCAAAGAATGACCTTTCCGAGAGACCACTTCGTAGCGTGAAGATCCATAAAATCCCTGATGAAATTGGTATTGCTATGGAATATCAGCATAAAGATTAGAACCCACGAACTTCTTTAAGGACACACTACTCCAGTCCCGAGGGGTACCTTAGTTTACTATCTTCCTGTGGGCAGCAGTAACCGTCTTCACAAGATGATGAAAGTGCTTGCAGGAGATGTTTCGGCTCTACTTGCTAGATTTGCGGTTCTTACGGAAATGACCTCTGATATAACTTAGTTCGATTGGTGTTCAAATATAAAAACTCTGCTTCCATAACAATGGCAAATATACAGCAACACGAGCATAACTTAGTGCTTTATTTCTGAAGCTCTTTACATACTTCACTCTATAGACGATGATGGGCCTCCAAAAGATGTGATCAATACAAATACGTGCAACCGTTCGAGATTGGTACTGAGTTAGGCTTGCCAATGGTAACAAACTTGTCCAATCCTACTCCAGTTGTCCTTTTTGTAAGAAGCATTGGAGGAAGAATGTTTGGCTTGCTTCGTATTCTTTCCATCTTAGATAAGACATGTGCTCCTTGTAGCTCAAACTTGCTCACCTTAAAGAATTATCTCTGTCGAAAACGCCCCAAGTGGCTTGCATAATAGAATCTAGGAGACAGTCACCCGTCGATCTATTTCACAGCGCGTACAGATGCTATCCTAATCTTACTGTTAGCTCCAAACAGCAATTGATACCAGCCATATCGCTTTCTAGCTGTCCTTAGGTAGCTTTACCCAAGAGTTTGGTGAATGGCTGTTCTTGTATCGTGGTAGGAAGTAACTCTGTGTCTGCTGGTAAAGCGAAAGTAGGTAATTTGGGAACATAGTTACAAGCGAAATTGCATTCCCTCTTACATCCTCACTGTCGTAATTTGTATTCTAATTAGCGCCGGTTCCATTGCCCCAGAGGTATGCTTGTATAATAACTAGTACTATTGTTTTCAGTAGCACTAGGACCTGTATAATAAATGATAACAAATTCGACCGTACTTCTTCCACTGCCCCGAATTCGCTCCCCGCGCAGTAATTTACACTTCCACTACGACATTACGAACACCACTAACACTTGGACGCTGATAAATAACGCCAGTATCAACTTCTAATAGCACCAATTTACTAAGAGCACTAACACTTGGATGCGACGGTGTTCTTGGATGCACAGAATCTATCTTTAGCTGACATCTCACACTCACCGCGAAAGACAGTCTAAACGTCAAATTACGTCGTATCCCTTTGCAATAGATTGTTAGCACTTTTGCTCTCACCAGCACTGAATATTGAAGTTTCTTTTCTCTTCTATGACGCAGATACTTCTACTAGTGTTGGCGTTACTACTACCACTAATTTTCGAATAAATTTTAAACATTGCAATGTATGTTCTCCCATTATCACTGGCACCTTTATTCGCAATAAAATGATTTTAGAGTACAATCTAGTCGTTCCAACTGCCAGGATGTCCATTATCTAACATACATATTCACCAGCATTTTCGCTCCCTCTATCGCCGATCGTTGTACAGATTCTAATGAGAATTTGCTTGCATCAATCAACACTTCAAGCGCTGAATTGGTCTGCACTCATACTTGGATAAATTTGCAGATTTTAGTAAAATTATATGCCCTGTCACTATCTACAAAAGCCATATCCCATTAACATTTCCAAATACACTAATACATGCACTTTAATCAGAACAAATTCGTTCCTATTACTACAAATATGGTCTTGTGTAAATACGTAATCAGTAGGACTTTCACTAGCACTGGTTACGTATTTTGCTTACAAATGCCTCCTTGTGCTGACATTTCACAATAATAGAAATGCTTGTATTATCGCCAATCTACCTCTTGCCTACTATTTTAATGTGTTTAAATTTCTTTCCAGATTTGCACAGATGATTAGTTACATTCACACTGTCACTGTCACTGTCACTAGCACTAACACTAAGCTCATTGTCCTCGCCCGTGTCAACTTTTGTTTTTGATTGTATATATTCAATATACACTTGCGCTAGCAATGACCCTTGTCTAGATTTAGTGTTAGTGGTCTTTCTGTCCGTCTTTGGAACAGATATTTTCTTATACATGTTCTGAAACTGCTATTGTCTCCAATTGCATGGGGATCTACTGGAGGTCGACATCTTGTTCAGCATCACAAACACATTCCTCGCTTTAACACTAAATTACATATCTTACACGCTTTCAAAGCAATCTTCTGTAAATGAATCTTTCCGATAGCGTTTCGCAGAAGAATCTCTTCTTCACATAATTTAAACGGTACCCTTTACTTTAACAAGCATTCAGTACTCGATTCCTTTGCATACGAAACTACGTCTCTTCTCGCACGAATTAAAAATTAATCGCACCGTTCGTATATCACAGATGATGGAACGCGTACTTATTACGGGCCGCGACGAGTAAATGCTTAAATTTTCCAGAGATCGGCCATTTATCACCTAGTAATTGCGCATCGAAACTGACCATTACGCATTCATTAAGCGGTTTTATTAAATTGCAGAGTGCTGAAAGTGGAAGACCTATACGCTACGTATGTACGTATCTGTTGTCCGTATGCGTGCGTGCACTTGCATATTTGTAGGTACATATACTATGCATAGCGCATTTATATAGGACAAACACGTGCAGTCGCGAAGAAACCGCTTGTCGCAAATTAATTATAAAATTATATAAGATACGAGCTAGCGCGTCCAGACCAATAAATATTATGGGAGTATGATGTGCGCATGTGACAAAGGAAGAGGAACGGTGGAAAAGGTGTGCGCATAGCATGTATATCGTTGCATTACGATGTAATAGAAGTTTATGTGTTAAAGTTTCACACATTTTGTTATTAAATTTAATAAAAGACTGAGTTGCAAACTTTGGCTTTGATCCGATGATGAGTCGTTACAAAGAATTGGTGGTCGGTGAATATTTGAAGAACATCTGAATTTTTCTTTTCTCACCAACGGTGTTAGATAAAATTGCGAATTATTTGCCACATCACGTGTACTACGCCTCTATTATATTCGCTCTCTAAATTTCTAATCCGAAATAATCGGAAAGCTCGTTGTAGAACTATACAGAAAGCTTGGGGTGCGGTTTTAAGCACTTACTTTTATTACATAATTCCTATAGAGTCGGTTATCTTTCGGATCCCCGACACAATAGCGGCGACCGCGTATCCGAAACGACTTTTATACGCTTATAAATAAAACTTTCTGTGACCCGGAGCGGAATTATTGTGTTTAATAGTCCATGGTAAATGTTCTATTATAACGTTCTCGCGGAATAATTGTTATTATCGGCGATTTTTATATTAAACGGCGAGATATAGTTGTAAAACGTATGTCTATGTGTATGTCTCCAGTTACGAACACGTATATGTATGTATGTAAATATGCGTTGCATATGGACATACATAACATTGAAACCGGCGAGAAGCTGTAATCTGTAGATTGGCTGTATAATGTCATCTCCAATTCTCAAAAATAAAAGACTACATTTTCGAAGAATGAAATAACTTTATTCGGTAATATACAGGGTCATCAAAAATTCAAAAGAAAATGAACATAAAGTTTTTATTTATACACCACAAGATGCAGAAACTCGAAGTTCCTTTACACTTATTACTTTCTGTTTCAAACTTCAGACGCGGTATAGGTGATTGAATTTAAGATTGCAGCGCCAATGCGGCTACAAATGCAACCAGTCATAGGCACATTGCATTATTGTTTATAGTACAAAATTTTTCGTTTTATATTGTGTTGCAAAGGTGTGATAAAGAGGAGTAAAAGACAATTTTCTAATTCTAGCGTATACAATGCAGAAAGTATACTACATGGCAAATCACATTCCAACTTGGTGAACACTAATTCACAATTCCTTCTTTAATACTTAAGCGATGCCATCTCGTATTGCTATAAACTTTCCATACTCCTTCCACTAATAAATTAAAATTATTCAGTCCGGTACAATTATTTAGTACATTATCCGTAGTTAAAATGTCACATAATGCAGATATTTTTGTTGTATTTACTTGTACTCCAAAATCCTGGAACGTTTTGGGACCAGTATAATTTGGTTGACCTTGAAGTAATTGCACTAGACATTCTGCTGCTTCGTTGTCCTCATCTGTACGTGTATTTTCTACATTGCTACAATCACAATCACCTGTAGCATTTTTCTCCCTAATTACCATTCGTTTAATTATTCGTTTTGCCCTACTAGAAGGACCTGATGCACTACTATTTACTAATTACAAAATTTTGATCTTCTCTTGCCATCCGTAGACGTACGTTTCGCGGTTATACCGCTCGTCAGTACGGCTTTGCAAGAGCTGTAATTTCGTATACAAATTTTATGTATATATGGTCTGAACATTGATGTTTGTACATGTGAGAGAGATTCGATATGAATTCTCTCACAATGCACGTATTACGCATTTTTTACAGTTATTTTTTCTACAGAAGTAGACAACTTGCGTTGCCACAGCCTCCTGCAGTAACTGCAGTTACTGCAGGTTACTGCATACGTGCATTGTGAGAGAATTCATGTCGAATCTCTCTCACATGTACAAACATCAATCTACTATTTACTTGAAGCGGTAACCTTTGTGATGTTACTGCATTTCTCTTAAATATTTTCCTCTTTACACTCCCTGTCTCTGCAAATACTTTGTTAAAATTTGATTAAAAAAAAATCTGTATATTCAATATGCTACTATTACACTTCTTTTCGTTGTTTACCTCTATAAAAATAATAATTTTCTGTAAAGTGAAGAGAACATACCCCCACGGATTTTCTAACTGGTTTTCCAATTTTTAATTTTAAAGCCTATGCTTCTTCCTTATCAATTAAAGCTTTGGTTTGGAATTTATGGTAATGATTGTTTTCCAGTCTCAGGGAACAAATGAAAGGTTAATTCTACATTCCTTATCGCCCAGGATGTACAATGTGGTACGGAACAATATCGATTCATATTAAAAACTTATTACAATGTTGAAATCTTTGTACGAATACACAATAAATACATGTTTGTTATGGTTGCGACGATTCTTTCCCACAAAAGTTGTAGATTCGGGATTCTTTTAATATAAACACCACTTTCTTTATTATAGATAACTCCAAAAGAACAAATCCATAGGAGTTAGATCGACATTCCGAGGCCATCGCAAACCAAAACCACTCAAACCAATCTCACGAGCAGAGAATCTGTTGTTGAGAACTGCTCAGACGATCTGATTGTAGTGCGGTCTCCGTCCTGCCGGAAATTTATACTCTTTCCCATTTCCTCTTCAATGCCATCAATTCTAGGGATCACATGCAGTTCTAGCATTTCCAAGTACGTCGGGCACGTAATTTTGTTCTGTGCGAACATGGAAAGGCAACGGAAAGGCAAAGGAAATGCCATCATGCTTCAGCCCACATCACACATTTACCTTGGGCGAAAAACGGACGTACTGAATAATTTCGTAGGGTTGTACAACTCTCGATATTCGCCAGTTGTGTGACCGTTAACACAACGGTTAACGTGGAAAGTTACCTGTTCACAAAATTCTGTTGAAATAAGTTTCATTATTATCAATTTAACACGCTGCCTTCATTTCGTATAAGCCCAAACGTTCACAAAGCTCATGTTGGATTGTCGTTCTCAGCATATCGAGATCCAAATTGCGTCGAGCGATGGATTTCCAAAGGCTACGCGAAGATGACCGTCACAAACGCTCCACATTCTGCTGTAGATTCTATCGCAAATAGACCAATTTAACATCATCATGGTGATGACGCTCTATCAATGAAGAAGTTTTGCGGAGGACAAGAGGAATGATAATCTGATGATGCCACAATAAGATCCTACCTCAGTCCAATGAGTCCAATGAGATTTGTGTATATTTCTTTCATTTCTTTTTGTTGGCCATTGTTGTTTTTCCACACCACTGGTAGACGAAATAAAGAATATTTTCTTACGATTTATGATAGTGGCTTCTTTTCAACTGTATTCTTGGGTTTAGTTAGTTTCCATTAAGCTTCTTTTCTAAAAGGACTTAAATCATATCGGGGAAAATTACATTGTGCAGGTATCTGTAAAACCTTAATCCTTCATTTAAATTTGGTTGAAAATGGACTTTTGAATCCTTGCATTCAAATACTGCACTGAAAAAGAATTATCACCTCTAAAAATTGATTAAAGATGATAAATGGACCGACAAATGTAATATGCGTCAGACACACAGTCATACATTGGATTGGTCTGTGATGAAATTGATGAAGGCAAGGAAAGGACATCGCGCTTCCACCGATGTTTGACGTTGTGTTTCTTTCCGTCAATTTTACGCTGTTACTCACATTATTACTTTGACTTCCCAAAGACTTACACGCTTTAGTAGTATTTTAAATTAATAATGCGATATGTCTCGTTGCAAGCTTGCTATATCCCGCCCGCGAGATTACCCAATACAAATAACTGAATCTCAAATAAAGCAAAAGTATTTATAAAGATGCATCGAAACGATCAACGGGGAATATTGTTGCTTGTTAGTACGAGAGATAAACGATGATGAGTTTCAAATTTTATTCGCTTACAGTTACACAAATTGAATATTTCAACTTGTAAAGTCTCTTATCTAAATTATATTCGTAACTATATTATGGTGTAAGCGATTATATTTTTAATAATAAATAACATAAACGCCCGTCTAAAATAACAACGACGTTCAAGTTCGAGGTCACCACTATATCATTTCGATAATATTACAAGTTGTAATCTTTAAGGTTTTTCATCGGTCGATAAAAATTGAACTTGATAAAGCCGTATGTTTAGACAGATGAGATGTTTTAATAACGCTGATGTCGATAACAAAAACTAATGGGATTACGTTCACTGTTTTTAGTTAAATAATTTGCGATAGTGGCCAGTATTTTCTATCATACAGCGGTTAGGATTCAATCACGAATCGACGTAAGTTCATAAAATATGACTGACATTAATAGGCAACTACCAGGTAATTATAAAGGGGAAGTACTAAGCATCATTATTTCACCAGATGAAGGCAGAAATTGGCAACATTTGGGCAAGAGAAAAGTTTTATTCCGTCAAGACAACGCATCGTCTTATACTTCGGTAATCGCCATGCATACGCCAATAATCTATGAGCAAATCGTGCTTACTTAGTAAGCTCTCTCACAGTTACTTGATATCTGCCTATTAACGTACCTAATTTAATAATGTCGTTTTATGGAGGGTCATCCAGATTTTATTTTATCAAGATTTCGGCCGTGAAAAATAGTTTTCTATCGACGTAAGTTTCGACTTCTCACTAATTGTCCAAATGTAATTTCGAAACCCCTGTATCTAAATATTCCCTCAAACTATCTAGGGTTTATCCTCATGAGACAATTCTCTTTCTGCTTCTATCACAATGCGTAATTTTGCCATAAATGTGCAAACATACATAGATAATACCCACACACACACACATAACGTTTAGAGAAACACATCCAAATTTCCATCGCGCAGTTTCAGCAGTCGCCTGTACGGTGGGCGAGAATCACTGACATTATTATTAGCTATTGACTTGGCGCGGATATCTCATTGTTTCTGTTATTATATTATTGTTGTTCTGTCATTGCGACCGGGCAGTATTGTCCGACAAATGCTCTAATCATTACTGTTCGCCTGACCGTTCACAATGGAAGCCGAATGGTGGATCTGGTCGGCTGTCTTGATCAATGCAATTGTTCCAATCTACGTTTACCCGCGCGCAGGAGGACCGCATTTATTCCGAACCCCATCGCATACAGCAGGATGTGTATATGTCCATGTATTTATGTGTGGTGTAGTTGTTCATATACGTACGTACGTACAAATGTGCGGGTCGGTGTGTGTCTGTACGCATTCCAAATTCTGGGCTATATATTTAGATTATTCGCGGGCGCAAACGTATACATTTGCTAAATGAACAAGACCGAGATTAACATAAATTTGTTATTGGTGCGCGGCACATTTACGCGGCAGTATCGTATTTTGGGGTCGGCTTAAATTACTAATGGACGGGAGGGAAATATGGATGACGCATCTTAAATTCTGAATCTGACACTGTCTTAATGTGTTACGTAACTGCCGATTTTTTCAGGGCAAAACAGGGGTGGAAATACAAACGAAGGAATGGGATTTTGTTCAGCTAAATGTTAAGCATCAAATCTGTAACTATTAACAGCAAAATGTGCTTAATCCCGTTATGTTCCGAATTTTTGACGCTGAGAGTATGTGGGAGACGATAGATGCACTAGTCCTTGATCCAACCACTCTCCGAAATAACTATTTTGATAAGTTGGGAAGGAGACGAGGAAATGAAGTGCCATGCGTGAATCTTGCATAAAATACAACAGATATAGTCTAGAAAGAGGATATGTCCTCTTGAAAAATCATCTATAACTGTGATTTAGGTTACATCGACATTTCAGTTATTTCAAGGATGTTTGCTACGATGGTTTGGGATCCAGGGTTAGGCACTAATTCAAATCCCGTTCAGTCTGATAGTAAAAGCAAAACATTTATTTATTTACTTAAATTGACGCTATGGATCATTACAGATATAGGCTGAGTTAATAGTACTTGAACACTAACAAAGTTGTGTAATTTACACATACAGACATGCTGTCATTCAAAGCCCAAACCACACACATCCACATACACAAACACCGGAAAAAACATAAAGATCAGAATTCCTAAGGCAAGCATTATTGCCCAAGAAATCCAGCCACAGCATAAAAACAGTTTTCAATCAAATAATTCTTTAAACCTAGTTTATACCTAGACCACTTTCTTCATTGCTTCTGGTAGTCACACATTATTTTCCGGCATAAACGGCACAATCATACAAATAATGAGACGGAACTGACGTAAGTTTGTTCACTTCACGGAATCACACGGAATCCCGTAAGCCATGCTTACGGGATTCCGTATATTCCAATAAAATCATTGTCCTAATCATCCCCTTTCTCTAATTTGAAACATCGCTGGAACTCAGACGTAGACCCCAGAACATAATTCCATATCCCAACCTTGACGAAATATGCGCGCGATAAAACATCATGTTTCGGCCAATTGTTACAGTTTTCTGTAATTGTTACTTCTGGCCTCTCTCGCTCCAACTCTTGCCGTAGATGGCACCCCGCTTTCGTAAGTTTCTCTTACAACTCGCGCATATTGGATGCACGCGTTGGCATTCGTTTTATAACGTTGAGATGAAGAGGTCGTTTTCCGCGAATAAGTTATACCGTTTTCGGTTTTAAGTCTCGTTTATCGAGGATATACACGGATATTCGGCCCTGGGAAGTTAAGAGTATCGCTGTGTAAAGCTGGAGGTTTCGATTCCTCAATTTTGCTGTTCGAACTATCGGCCGCTGTACGGTTGACTCACACTCCATTGAAGGTGAGTTTTTCTTTTTCTTGGTAGTAATCATGACGCGTTATTTTCTCTTTCATGTTGTTGTAGGGAACGACAACTGCTACTACTAACTAGTATATGACTAGTAGAGAGCCACGATTTATTTTTGAGAACATCTGAGAACTATGGTAAGAGCTAGTTTCCCGACATCTCTTCATCAAGTACGAGAAAACCCGCCATCTTGGACAATTTCCGTCCCGACACCGATTACCATGCTGTACGTAAGTCGACAACAGGAAATATGTTACGTTAAGCCCCGCTTTTATTTATATTTTCGACTGGTTGAGTTTTGGGAAAAATTCCTTAGAATCATTAAATAATTTATTACTACGTTTGGAAACATTAATTCGTTTAGTATTTTAAGGGAGGGGGATCAGACTGGTTTTCTGGTAATTTAATAATATAATCGTTGAACAAAACATTTAATTCTTTTTGTATCTTAAGGGGGATGACAGTTACTTGTTGACAAAGAATCTTTTAGGGAATAGAGTCACCTTAAAGTGGAACACGCTCTCCTAACGCTAAGACATGCTCTTTGAATCTCGAATCAGAATCAACAATTAGTCCCAAGGCTTTTACTGATTTGGTGATACATAAAGGAATGTTATTGACCTAAAGAGCGAACACGCCAGAAACTTCTCTTACATCAGTCTTTCTATCGAACACAATTACAGACGTTTTCTGCACATCAATATTGTGTGTAATCTAGATAACCTAACAACTCGAGTGAGATCGTGATTTATAACATTATTGGCAGCTGAAAGATTATTCTGTCCAAATGAATAGTAAATCTGAGTTATCATCAGGGTACAGATGATATGAGCAATATTTAAGACATAAATGCAATTTGGACGAGTATAAAATATAGAGTAAAGGTCCGGGAACGAAAGTATGTGGAACACCACTCACGAGCAAAACAGGTAAAGTGTGCAACGTTTTCTTCCATAAAATTACTTCCTGAGCGTGATTGCAAAGGTAATTTTCAATGAAGGATACAATTGGAGTTAAAAATCCAAGACTCTTTAGTACAGTTACCAGCAGTTTGTGGTTTACCGTATCGAAAGCACGAAAATAGTTCAACAAGACAAGACATATGAGTTAACCAGGATTCAGTTGCCCTGAAAATATCATCTGTCATAGATGACAGCACAGGAGCATTGGAACGGTTTACTCTGCGATTAGATCGATGGTCAAGTAACATGTTAAAATGAAGTGTTACACGTGAATCTTCAATAAAGTAAAAATCCAAACTCGACCAATAGAATCTATGGAAAGCGGATATTTTCTCCTGAGAAATCATTGATGGCTAGGATTTAGGTCACATCGACATCTCAGTTGACCAGGAGCCAAACTTGTAAATTTTTGATGCTGAAAACGAATTCGGTCGCAGAAATTGTCTAGCACCTCAATTTTTGGATTAACTTAAAAATGGTCAATCTTGCCAAATTTATGAATTTATTGTGTGTGGGGAGATTTAATAAATGGTTGTATCTGGTGGAGTTTACCGACGTGATCTAGCGTCAGTCACTTGGAATGTGTTTTCAGTTGTTTTATCGCCCTTCTTCCATCTTTCCGATGTCAACTGTTTTCTCTTTCATCTAGTTTAGTCTTCTCTTAGGACTCATCCTGCAACTATAATGTACTTATTCTCTCTGTTCTTGTCCCGAATATCTTATTATTCCTTAATGTCAGTTTCTCCTAAGTTTTCTGTTTCCTTCTGGTATGCTCCATCCTTCTTAATTCTTTTTCTCTCGATATTTACAAAGAAATAAAGAGAGGAATTCGAAATAACTGCACATTTTTTTGTTGGGGCAAAGTTCCTCTGACGGTTTCAATAAAAATGGAAAATATCTTCGCCCACTTCGTCAGATAACAACGATAAATTGTCTAGCTCGTACCGTAAGAGGTACGGAGGAATTATAATAATTATTGCAATTGTTCCACGTCGAAGGAACGTTTACAGTTAATATGCGCATTTATTTATACTGTACAATAACACATTACCGAAGACGAAGATTGATATTGTAATTATTTATAACTATAACAATATAAACACGCCAGATCCGACTAGGAGAACGAAAAAAACACATACACTCCAGCACGTATACAATATACAATAATAACAAGGAGCTGGCACACGAAAAGTCATTAATCATTGCGGCAATTATATCGACGATGAACTGAAAAGAACGAAATGCCGATCTAAAATACGTACGTTATAGTAGAACAGGGCGCACACACGTACGCATACACACAATACACGCGTGTGCTTCAAGCCGCATTGTGTTTTTCATTCGCCTATTTCGTTATGCACACATACACTTAGCCTCACGGCGCGTTCGTATTGTATCTATTTCTTGTATAAAGATGTAAACAAAAATAAATAAGTCGATAAGCAAGGTGAACGGTTTCAGCCGATAAACGATATCAATAACAATAGATTACTATACGGCGGCCGTTTGTGTGTGCGCGCGCGCGCGCACGTCGTTTGAATTGACTAGGAATTCGAATTTTTCTATATATCGCATTCTCCTCGTAAACGCGTTACGTACAATTACGGTTTCGTTTTAAATATGCAACATGCAACAGGAGAATATTTACATAAAAATATCGGTATACACACCCAGATAAAGGCGCTCGGAGATAAATATAAACAAATGTGTAAACAACTAAACGGCACCGGCGGATGTGTCGTCAGAAACAGTGGCAAGTTTATTGCGATTGCGATAAGAGAAAAACGCAGTTGCTCTTAAGCATTGAATTGCAATATTGTAAATAAATGTTGATGCACTGACGCATCGTCTATTTCGAATGATGTGTAAATATGATGTTGATTGGGGGATCCGAATTGGAATCATTTCTAGTTGATAGCACCACTAGCACAAATGGGATACTCAAGAAGCGTATTCCGAAAATATGTTTTTATCTTCAGTAAGGAAGCCCCGAGGAAGCCAAAAGTCTGCTCCATTTGTTGATGAGGTGAGGATTTGATTGTCAAAATACACTGTGCACCTCAACTTTTAGAAATTTTAATAATTATAATATGCATTAATTAAGATAATGAAGCGGAAACATTTTGTACTAAATACCTATAAGAAGAAGATTATATACCCAGTCTGATGTTTTAAGCACCTTCATAGCAGATGCTCGAAATTGCTGCCACCAACTCAATACATAAACGTGCTCGCCGTAGTAGTGTATGAGTCACGCATGTTGACGAACTGTATTCATTTGCGCATTTATACGATTTCTTAATTCTTCTACGACGTTTACTTCGGTATTATAAAGTACTCTACTTGTTTTAGGTGGCACCATATGAAAAAAATCTAGGGGGTTCAACACGTGCGACCGAGGGAGCCAAACGCCCCACAGATTCTCGTATGTGTAGGTTAAATAACGGCGAACGTCTGCGCGGAAATGTGGAGGAGCCCCATCGTGTATAAACCACATCTGTAGGCGAATATTCAGCGGTATTTCTTCAAATATTGGTGGAAATCCGCTTTGTCTCCAAACTCTAGTCTAAATAAGTTTGTCGCTCCAAATAATTCGGAAGCAAAAACGGTCCAATAATGGAGTTAAATATTATGCCTCACCATAGATTGAGGGAAGATCGTTTTTGGTAATAGGCTCGTTGCCAACAGACCACAAAACTAGGTTTCCAATCGTCGGGTACAGGCGCATGTACACGACGATCCACAAACTGGTTTTGTGCTGTGTTGGAACGAACTTAATGAGCACGCCACATTGCATGGGGATCCTTCATCAGCCAATGATGTCTGTTACTCGCATTAATAATTTCTTCGAAAGATAAATTATTTTCATCTGTGAATAATATTTTTGTTAAGAAACTATTATCTGTACTTTTCTCTAATAGTAATTCTAATTCACAAAACTGCACTCGCCGCGGATAATCGTCTGGCAGTACCCGTTGAAACGGATAAGGATGTAACTGATTTACCCTCAAAGTTCTTCACCCCATTAAATGCGGCAACTTAAGTTGCGCTGCATTTTAGCTTACCGTCATCCTCTGCTTCTTTCGCATGAATATTCCCTTCACGGTCTCCATCCCGATCTTATCGAGATTGCTACGAATTTGTATCGGGTGCATCATGTTTAACCACATAAAAAATGTGTGTGCTGTTGATAAATTTATATTAGGATATAACTCGGCATATCGTCTTTGAGCGCTCCCAGATTCCGAATTCACCGGGAACAAGGACAATATCTAAAAATAATCACCTAAATTACATCTGGATTTATTTCCGAAAGGTGTGGTAAGGATAATTTTATTCTGTTTCCTTTTTAAGTCGTATAAACACAATATCTAGGTACTAATTTCGCTTTAGTAAAATGACGAGCCATATTAATTACTTAATACACACGTAGATGGGATAAAGCTACACACTGAAGAACTTACAAGAGCACCATAAAGTGAAAACAATCACCGAAGAGAACTTTCGAACTCACATACCCTACGGTTAAAGCGTTTAATTCTAAACTTTATGGTAAATAAGTTTATTATTATTATTATTATTTCTTGTCGATTATTCCAGCTACCTGTAGCTAAAATTATAACATTTTAAAAGCGTATTCTTTGACATAACAGATCGGTTCATTGTTTCGAATTGAACACCCGCATCTCTCGTCGTTCAGTCATCACTAACGCTCTGATAATGTCCTCTGCTCATAGTGTGTCAAGCGCATTGGTTTATAATACGAATAGTACCATCCCGAAAATATAAGCTGGATGAGAGAAAAATATGTTACCATTTCTAGCGAACTTTTAGTAGGAAAACTTTTTATTAATTGATTTACTTGATGTTTTGAAATATCTGTACATACATTGTTAAGCATAAGTTCAATAACCGCATAATCCTGCGCATTGAGTCGTACATCTGTCCCAACTTGGGGATTCTTAATTCTTATGGGCACACCAAGGTCTCGCCAGGCCTATACTAATTTTGACTGCATTTTTCCAATAGAAATTCTTACGTTGAAAATCTGAAATTCCATGATATTCTGAACAAATTCTAGGTATGGTCAGACCTATAAACATTTTCATACATTTTACGTGAAACCCGGTTTTATATTTCTTGGTTGACAACTTTGAGCATCTGTTGCCTCTGTTTTATTGCCTATTTTATGTATATAAAACTTAATGTTATGAAACTTAATTTTTGGGGAAAATATGTCATAAATATCAACTAGTATTCATAAGCTTAGTGTTTCAATAATTTTTTTGTAAAATTTCCATTGGTTTCCATAGAAATTGCGTATGGGTCCCACCATACCAATGGTGTACGGCAGAAACTAGTGTAGTCGTGTTGTCGAGTTTCTTAAATCGCGTGCATAGTTTGCGGGTTTAAATTGAAAACTACGTTCCTCACTTCGTTGAAATGCTTGCTATAATATGGAACCTGCACCAAATCATGTTTCCTGCATCGCTATAACAGGCTGTTGTGGTATCGGAACTCCTTGACACAACTTATAAAATGCCCCAATTCGCTTAAGAGACGGCAGAAAACATTTTCGGTTTCATCAATGAATGCTTCAACTGCCCGATAACGGTATCTGACAATTTCGGTTACAAGATGCACAACATGCACCCCACTGGAGTTTAGCATATATGAAGCTACATCCATCACTAACATAAGTACTTACTTGAGTTTGACGGCGAATGTTTGAAGGATGGGTATGAAATGACACGCTATTGTTGGCAAAGAAGCTTCAATGACAATTTTGGTAGAGACAGAAGGTCGAAAATATGAAGTATGTTGTTTTCCTTCCTTCCGTTGTTTCATCCACTGTGAACCGGAGTGTTTTATTTCTTATTTCCGATTTGAAATACGCCTCTACCATTTTATTACGCGCACTAGTTGATACCGTAGGACGTTTCGGCTTGGTAACTTCCAGCTTAAAATCGAGAAACAACTAGAAAAATGACAACGCAGAAAAGCGTTTCGCTCGACGTAAGGCGACCTCCATACTGTATAATCGCTTAATGGCAAACGGCATCGTCCTCCGGTCCTATACAGACGAAGGAACTCCATAAATACCTCAACGCACGCAGACTTGCGCACATATATTAATAGAAAGAAGAGATACGTTTATAATTGGAAAATATAAATCCCTCGGTATCGGTTTGGCATTGAATAGTGAATTAAACACTAAAACTGCTATCATTTGGTATGCAGCAATAGGTACGCCGGGCTTGTTTGCGCGGCCAACAATTGAAGCGTTTTCGTATTCAGACCGTTATTATGTCCCATTGTCATTAAAACATATTGAGTTATTTCGCGATAGGACTTACCATATTTACCCTTTTAACATGGAACGTTTTGCGCGTATGTTGGAGTCGATAATGGCCATCGGAATAATCAGTGGAGAGAAACGTGGCTTTATTCGGGAACGGGAATGCCCGAATGGTGCGTTTTCTAAACCAAGCTAATTTTATTTCTTATATCAATTAGGTCGTAGAAGACATGTTAGTAAAAACGATTCGGAATGTACGTAAGTCTCTGAAGAAGAAAGAATATACAGTATAACTCGGTTATAACGCACATTCGCCCGTCAGAAGAAACGGTGCTGTGTAAAAGATGCTCGGTAGAAAGGAAACACTTTCTTATAAGTGGAAGTAGGACGGGACTGATACATCAATCAGTACGATATGGCCGAATGTGCGCTATAACAGAGTTCGTTATAACAGTGTTATGCTGTATATAGCAACGGTGATTTTAGCAATGTCAGAACTGATCTGTCCGTTTCCCAGTGAGGTATGCATCTTTCTTACAAACATACCTCCGATATCGTTAATAGCTCGCCAGACTTATAATTTAAAGATAAAAATAACCCGAAAGCTACTTACAATAACTTCGTATGCAAAGAACGTCGTCGCCCGAAGCAACGCAGGTAGGTACAACATGTCCCCGTACACATCCAGCTATCATATCTGATTTGCGTACATTCATCGTTCGAACGGTTAACAAATTATAATAAAGTAATTTCATATTTTAATGAGTTTTAGGGCGGAGTAAAATCGGCATTCAGCTCTCGGTCGGGCGAATTCGCATCCCATTTGTCAATATCATCCCACCGATCATTATCATCATCAGCGGCAGCAACAGCAGCGACGGCACTAGAAACGGCGCAAACCGAAGATGTGTGTAAGCAAGCAACCGCATAAAGGGAGTCGTTCGGCGTCTTTAGATTGAATGCGAGTCTCTTTTTCGCGGGCATAACGTACGTAAGTAATGTTGTTATTTACATTTTGGTCTTTTATCGATTATTCCTCGGTCGCTTTCGTTTCCTTTTTTTTTCTTTGCCCTTTCTTTTGGACGTATTACTTTGCATTCATCCCGCGAGCCATCATATTAATAAAAGGCGTCCCATCGCGAGGGCAATAACGATCTTTTTCATCGGTCCGTCACGTCTCGAAATGTATAAATGATGTTTAATATATCAACCGTATTGGATTCGAGCAGACGGATATAACGCGAACTCGTTAATTGTGTACGAAAATTAAATTCATCTTCGGGAATGATGGTTACTGGTTGTAATTTTGAGACAGCAAGCAGCATGAGGAAAGAAATTTATCCCCCATTCCTTGAGTTACATAGTGATCCTCCCCGACGTTTCGATTTTGCACAAACTGATTCTATCGATAATTTGAAATTTCGTGAGCACGACGTACGTTTGCCCTCTCATAAAGTTGAGATAAAAGGTGTTTCTTTCCTGGTGAATTTGGTGATGACAGAACCAGAGTTTTACAACCGATGTAGCCTCTTGAGGTACATCAGATTGAAGATGCCAAATTCCCGATTAATATCAAATAGGATATTGACTTTTTATTTCTTACTCTCACAACATATTGGAGGTAACAGATTTGTTTTAGGGTTTAGGTTGTTACGCTTCGCCGTGGCCGAGGTTCGATCTTTGCACCTTCCCACGGGACGGGCTTCACGACTTAGCCACTAAGTGGGTTACATAAGACACGAACTTAGATCCAAAATAAGAACTTGCTGATTTCATTCAGCGCCAGATGTATACATACCTCTGATTAACACTTTCGAGTTCTAAAAGCTTAAACCGACTTGCTTGGAATTTCGGCTTTTCGCTTCTTGTTCTTTGCTATCTGCTCTTTATTCTTTATCTTCCTCCTTTTCTTCTCCTCTTTATATTACTTCAACATCCTTATTTTCGTATTTGTTACTTCGTCCCATCTTCATTTTGTGTCAAAAGCAGATAACATTTCCCACTCAAAGACGTTCAAAAATTTTTATATGCAAAGTGAATACAATCGATATTTGATAAAAATCCACTCGAAAGAGCAGATGCTTTACCAGGATCCTGTTTGGTAATTTAGTTGCAAGCCACTCACCTCCTTTAAATACAGGACGCTTCAAAGCTTACATTGATTCATGCTTCCACGTTATTCTTCGGGACGCAGATGGTGAGTACAGTTTTGAAACCACGAACCGTTCAAATCAGCACGAAACGAGAATTTCAACGTCACAAAAGCGCTGCAAAAGAAGGAAATCCCTAGGGAACTACCTACAAAAGTTGATTTCTCGGCCGAAGTATTTCTTTGGCCACAAAACAATCATTCACCAGCGCAGAATGTAACAAAGCTCTTTGAATCGGTAATTTAGACCGCACTGTGGTTCAGTCTATAAGTCCATCAAACCCGTTCATTTCAAAGCTCAATTCGCCTAAAGAAGAATTAGATTATTGCGCTCCCAACTGTTCTGTGGCACACCGTAGAAACAAAAATCAAACTTGGAAGAAAACACAGTCTGGTTATGATAATTAGGTAATTAGCTAGCTAAAATTTGGGCGAAAACCACCCCGCTAGATAATAGCCCGATTCAACTTCATTTAGTTAGATAGATTATTTATAGGATGAATTACCATATTTCATTCGAACTGGTTGAGAAACAGAAACAATAAATGCATAGTAAGACCTCTTTCTCGATAGATTTGGAGGCTGATATCCAACCAAGCAAGTCCAGAATTTGTGGTTCAAGAAAGAAACTGGAAGATCAGGGGAGAGGGTCGTCCGTAAACGTCACCCCTCCCTACGTTATTTCTTTATCCAGATTTTGAGCTGGAGCGTCTATGGCACAACTACTCTAAATAAGAAGTTATTTCAACTTTTATAAGAAATAAGATTCGCCAGAAGTACTGCTCAGCGTGCTGGGAGACTTCGGGAATTGAAGCCGAAGTGATATGAAAAGCTCGGTCGATACCATCGATGCGTTAAGCTATCTTTAACAGACCAATCTGGGTATCTGGGTTTGCGTCAGAAATCGAATAAGGCGCGATTTTACGTATTCTGGAAAATCACCACATTTGGGCAAGTAGACATGGCGATATGATCAACATGAAGAACATCTTCATTCCGAAAAGATTGGTGTTCGGTGAGAGATGTTCTGATGGTGCGTAGTCCAATCTTCTTCGATGCGATACTCAGCGGCGCATATCGAATGAAAACGTCAGTAACTTCGCAAACCAATTGGACGAGGGAGAGATCTAAAATGCACAATTCCAGCAAGACGGAGCAGCATTCCACACATTCTGAACTCATAATCAAGAGGAGGGAATCTCACAGACCACGGATTATAAAAGCTTTGAAAGTTAACATCAACGAAATAAATCAGACAGTCAGAGCGAACATACTACCGAAGGCATTCTAATATTTGTCACGGCAAGTTTCACCATGTCTGAATGCAAATGTGGGCAACTTTCATCAAATGCTATTTTGTCATCCTATATGGGACAATTCATCTTCCCGTTAATTCTGGAATTACTAACACGTTGGCTGTTATGAGAAGTATTTCATGAGGATCCCTTGTGTTCCTCAACGTCTGAATAAATCATTTTGGGCCACCTCGATAACCCCTGTTGACTATGGCAGCCAGTATGTTTCAAGAAATTTCCATATAACTCCACAATCTTCTCCTTCAAACCATATATCCCATATTTGCTACCATCTAGACACGTTGTTACATGTAACTCCCTTTTAATCGATATGAAAAAAAAACCACACGTTCAAATAGCTTCCTTCACCAGAAAAAAAAACCCTCTCGACTTCCAACAGATTCCATCTACTGAGCACACATACATATCCATATCCATCCTTCATCCTCGAATTCCCCGCTCCAAAACGGAGCAGCAACAACGAAAGAATCACATTCTCATTTTGTCCGGATTAACTTTTCCTTCCGCGCGGCGCAATTGCACTCATTTCGGAAATTTTAATTCAGAAATCAGAGAACTGCATCGCTTCCAGCTCCGCGGTTTCGTATTAATTTCACTCGCGCCGCCGTCTGACCCATCTCTCTCCCCCCTTCGCCCAATTTTCTCTTGCTTTCCTCGCGTCTGCCGCTTTGCGTAATTCTATTCTCTCCGACGACGGGGCAATTAAAACAATATTCAATTTTTTATCCCTTAATACGAAGATAATTACTTTTTAATTAGATGCGCCGAGTCGGTTACTTCTTTTTGCTCCATCAAAGATAGGTGGTATCGATTGTATTGGAACCTTACGAAACGACTTCTTTGGAAAGTGTCAGTGATGCAAACATATATCGAACAACTATCCAACTCTCCAAATCGACTGCACCAGACATATTCGATTTTAGAAATGTGCGAGTAGCTTACGTAGTAAGAAAGACCTAGTATTTGCAACCGATCAATTTGTTCTATCGACTTTATGGTAAACTATATAACATATATAAATGAAGATCATCAGCAAATAATACCGGAGAACTTTGCAAATTATTGCGCAATTTCTCGATAATATAAAACTTTATTGCTAAAGTGGTACTTTCAATTTGGTTCGGATAACATTCCTGCGAGCAGATGCACAACTTCCATAAAAGTATTGCATAAAAGTTAACAGTTAAAGTCGACAATGCATCTAAAGCATCTAAATTTCATGCGTTGCTGTTCATAGACGTTTCATAAGTGAAGACCGCGCAATAACTTTCATAATACCATAGTAATAACTAGGTATTAATAACATCCACATCCTCTATAAATGACGCACCCGCATTAATGTATGTCCATAAAGAAAATTTATTGCTTGTATACAATTATTAAAATTAATTTTATTAATTTATTGCGATATATTACGATGGTGAATTACCGATACTCAAAGGAACCGCTAATTATACCTTCTTCTTCTTCTTCTTCTTCTTCTTCTTCTTCTTGTTCAGCTAATTATTTTTTATCCACTTCTAGCTACATGGAATGGCAGGTTCAATCCCCCGACACCTTTTGTTTCCATTTCGCCATTTCGTTGAGTTACTCCTTATCTCTTAGATATCTACTACACCAAGTCGTTGTCTTCAATCAAACCTACCAGCCTTGCTAATGGGGCTCTTTCTGGCTGCAGGAAACGAGACCAAAACTGTTTAAATCTTACATCTCCCTCAACCCCTGGCATTCACAGGACTTTCCATTATTCCTATGGTATAAAGATTCTGTTTACGAAGCAGTATCATGTGAACAAGTCTTCTCCCTCAATCCCGGTAATTGTCGTGTGTTGTCCTGTGAAGGTGTCGCAATGAGGATGCGAGAAAGACTTAGTCTCGGAGTGTTTATCTCACTGCTCCTCAGCTAGTTCCTCGCCATATAGTGTGTTCTTTCAGCGAACAAGGTGCGCGTTTGTCGAACTTTAAACTTATACATGAAAATGTAATAGTAATATATCGGCATTTAAATGCAAGTTTTTCTGGGTGACGGCAAGTTGGTTCCCTTAAGGGTGTTGGGTACTTTTTCATGATCGGTTAAACTTAAATTTTTATTGGTTCCAAAACTGTTTTGAAAATGGTTTATCTGGCCTTTAAAAGTAGTGTATATAACGATAAAATACTAGTTTTGTACAATGTTAAGAGCCTTTACGGGTTTAATTTTTTCAATCATAAGTGAAGAACCAGTATGTTTGTGGGTTCGAAATTTTGCATACCGTGTGTTCGGTACGATAGGTACGACTTACCATCGAGCTTTTCTTGTAAATTACTTGTTTGTTGTTGAATTTAACGTCAATTAAGGCATAGAAACATGACCATGGGCTTACCGTAATTTTTGGACTTCAAGAAAGCAACGATAACAAAGGAATTTACAAAAAGCTCGCCGATAAGGCGTAGCTATCATAACGAATACACGGTATGCAAAATTTTGAGCCTATAAACTTATTGGTTTTTCACTTATGATTGAAGCTGTAGAAGCTCTTAACTTTGTAAAAAACTAGTATTTTACGGTTATACATTCTACTTTTAAAGGTCAGATAAACAATTTTCAAAATGGTTTTGGAAAAAATAAACAAAATTAAATTTAACTGATCTTGAAAAAAAGTACCCAACACCCTTAACCTATTAAGTTTGCATTAGTTTGCCCATTATTTTACAAATACTACATGGGCCGTAAGCGAGTGAATGTTGTTTATGAATTCTTTCAATATAATCCCTTATCTAACAAATTAGTATGTCTAGTTGCTAAGTGTTGTGATGAAGTTATCGGGAGTGTTTTTAAACATTTCACGATTAGTTTACGACTCCTTTTTGCGCACTTTTAGGGGAAACACGGCGCTAGCTTGATACCGCGTTTAAGTTCTAAACACCCAGACGAGTTTGCATCGGTTATGCTTCAAAATAAGAAAGGACAAAATGAAGCTATGGAACAACCAACAAGTTCCAATTATAGCGGTAGAAATAAACGCTGTAAGCAAGACGTTTTACACGAATGTATAAACCTAGTAACCAATCAAGGTCGGCCTTTTATTTTCATTAATGATACTGCCCTCACATCTACACTCAGATATAGACATTTCTTCTGAAGAAGTTCCAAATGATGTTATAATTAAAGCCAAATTATTTCGCAAGCAACTTAGAAACAAGTTAAATGGCGGTTTAGTATTTCTAAAGAATGACACTTGGGGACTTGTATGAATCGATCATTTTTTGGAATAAATGTTCAGTATGCAAGCGAAGCAAAGCTCGTTCTAAATACGCTAGCGCCATTCAGGTCCTGCAAGCTTCCTCGTTGTCCCATCGCCTATCAGGAGGTTCATTTCTTCGATTATAGCCTTATGTGTTCGACGGTTTCCGAAATCTTAAAAAACTCGATTGTAATCTGCTACTAGCAACATATCTCATATCTGATTTTTGGAATGCAGTCCAGCTGGAGGAGCCGTGACCCAATGGCTTTGAATCTTACATTGTTCCATCCCTGGTATTCACAAGGCTCTTTGTAACGTTTTCCTACATTGCAAATTCTTTTTGACTGTTGAAAACACTTTACCTTACATATCGCTTTAGTACGATTTTCTCTTAAGACCTGTTTTATTCCCTCTTCCTCCACGTCTCTCGGTTCATCGACGATCCCACCGCGTGCAAATTTAGTTCACTCCTTGTCGAGTATCGTTGAGGTATGGACGCGAGACCTTGCTTTGGTTTATTGGTAATTATTTTTTATTTACGAAAATGTGTTTATTGTTAGCCGACGAGGCCGCCAATATACTTAGGGTTTTCCCCGATTTATTCGTTGTTTTGATGAATCAAATCGCGAAGATTTTTTCGTTTCTTTCTCCCTGGGAGGATTTTGGAGCAGCGTTTTGGCCATAGGAATCAACCGTCCCCCGGTATGACTGCCTAATTCGATGCTCAAGGAAGCTTTAACTGGGGCCGACGCCCACCTGTAATAGATCGTGTTCTATAAGTTATAAGGAATTTTCCTTCATTGCATCGTATCGTGTAAGAAAGTACATCGTTCAACGACCGTTGAAATTTTAATGCTGTATATGCGAGTGCGTTTAAATCTTACACCTCCGGCATTCACAGCGGATAAATTGCGACGTTTCGTCTTCTACAGAACCGGCTCTGCAGATATAATCTTCCACGATTCTCATCGTATGGCGTTTTTGGTTAAGCTGCCAGTATCCTGCAAACAGCCCTTCACAATTTGGTTCTTCACTATTCCAGGTGATCGTTGTGCTTGGTCTTTTGAAGATCGAGAATTTACACTTTCAGAAGTACATTGTATGTGCCCTTGTTAATTTGCCTACGCTCGTGCTATTTCGTTCGCGCAAATTGCTATGACGTGGTATGTACTTCTGAAGATGTGACTCCTATATCTTTAATGAACATTCGAGACTGCCACACTCTCGGTGCCATCCACTAGTGCTTATCCTGCTGCTACTTCGGCTAATTCTTCACCAGAATCCTACAGTTTCATACGAAATGCCCTGGTGTAGATCACGTCTTGCAAGCGTTCTCGTTGCTCCTTAGCTTACCAGGAGATTCGCTTCCTTGAATATTAACTTATGTGCTCGATTGGTTGCAACATATTTTACACCTGCTTCCGAAAGTCGACCATAATCTGCTATGGGCAACATATTTTTATCTGTTTCCTTGGACAATAGCCTTACACAATGAGTTTTCTAGATAGGTGGCTTTAATGTTGGTTACTTATCTGTCATTTTTGTGCGCAGATGATCAGAAAATAAAATACTTCTATTTCCTAACCGCTCTATACAGGATATGATCATTATTTCTTTCGCTCGCTTAGTCTCTTTTCTGTTCTTCATAATTCTATGTTACCGAAGGACAATACAATTCTTCAGATACGCAACGTAACTTTGAATTACTTTCGTCACAACACACATATTTACACTTGTCCCACAAGCCGAAGTCACCGCGCAGTCATTTATAATCATTCCGCGAGCGCTAATTACATTTAAAACAAACGCTATCGTCTCATTACGATCTGTACACCTTAGACGTAATTAACGACATATAATAAGTGGCATATAAAGCGTACTAGTAGGTATAGAAAATTTTCCATCGAACGACGACGTTTCCGACCCGTTTCTATTAGCATTTGAATAACCTGCGCGGACGCCTTGATGTAAAGTCATAATTTTCCATTTTCTATTGCTAGATTATACGACGATTTATTTTCCAGCGCGTTCTGCAATAAAAATAAATGTCAACTATCTATCTGCATAACCTGTATAAAATTTTATTATGCGCTTAATAAGTTTTATTGCATCTTCTCGTTTTATGGTCGCGTTTAAAAATAACCGATGGTACTCGTTGTTGCTATAGATAATAAAGATATCCACTTCGAATTCCCCATGTGTATCGCTTTGGCAACCGAGCAATTTAGGAGTACATTGCCTTCGGTTGAGTGCGAAATATCACATTTTCATCGTTTGATGGTTGGTAGTTGTTCAGAAGGAAAATCCGTATGTTTGGTAATCATGATGACGATGTGCAGAAGGGTTTGTTTCTTCTCGATAAAACCGGAAACTCCTCGGACGACGGCTACGATCCTGTCTGAGTATACCAAATTTAATAGTATCATATCCGCCTATTGAAATAACTCCGACATCATATTACCAAACGAATAGGAATGACGGTTTTTAATCGAACGAACTAAATTTGGAAACAAATAAAGTTCAAAATAAGTTTACTAGTTAAGCACACACGATTACAGGTTTGATACACACAGAAATCAACACAACGACAAAACATGTATTTGACTTCCTTGTTATGAAATAGATACATCAGGAATAATATCCACGTAAGTTATCCTAAACAATTTAACAAGAAGAGCTTAGGAAAAATATCGATCTCTCGAGCATCCCGTATGTTTGGGTTCTCTCCCCCAGTGGAAACATACAAATACGCGCGGACGCAAATCGAACTAAGCATAGTAGAAAACCTATAAATCACTGGAAATAAAGTGAACGATTGCACAACTTGTTATTCCAATACAAATCCATTCTATAGGATCTAATAAATAATATAAAGTAAAATTACCATCTTCGACAAATATTTACTTAAAATTGTTTAAGAGACGCGAAGAGTCGCGCGCAATATAAATACTAGTAAACCTAAATTCCAAACCGAAATATCATTACAGATTAACAGTAAATAATATAAATGTTGACTTAACCGTTCGTTTCCTAAGATAATTTATACGATCATAACTTTTTATTTTCTCTCCGTTTCCAAGCTATCCGCGCGCCGCCTATGTGTGTGCGTACGCGGACGCATCGTCGAAGATTACATGTTTGTTCGCTTGTAATAAATGAAGGAGAGGTGTAATCCAACATGCCGTATTCTTCGAAAAGATAGAATTTTGAGGGGATTTAATTTTTACGATCGTGTATATAAAATTCTTCTTCTCTCCCGACCGCTCGTAAATTATTTCAGGAATTTTTATATTAATTCGTATTTTACACGTCCCGGGAATTATTAGTTGTAACGGTTAAGCGGTTAACTCGGGCCAAGAGGGAAATGTGTATACAGACTCGTCCAAAAGTACGAGACACCACAACTAATGCGTATATAGTGTATGTACAGGCTCCGAACGAAGAAAGACGTGCGTTTTTAGCATACTGGTTTCAACCATGTTGTCCTCTTGTGATAGACATTATGCATTATTTACTCTGATAGTCTAATTCCGACTTAGCACAGAAAGTAAATATTTCAGAAATAGTTCTGTTGGAATCAGAAGTTATACAACTCCATTGACTTTGGAAGTAGAAGGAGGTGACTGGTTAGCCGTCCACACCTCCGAAAGAGTTGGCCACCCTCCAATCTGGGAATGTTTGGAAGGTAATGACAAGCCTTCCAAACATGCGTGTCCCGTATGTTGACCATTTTCCAGTACATATGCTGGGGGTGTTGACCACCTTTGGAGCGGTGGAGAAGGAAGCGGTCATCTCCCTCTACTTTTGGTCATCGTGGAACTTGCAAGAAGATCTGAATTTGACTGATATCACGTATACAGGGGTTTTTGGGGATCGCTGATTACGAATCTGATCTTAAATTTTCAAATTTAAAGATAATGCAGGGGCGCGTGAAAAATAGTGACCTTCGAGCCAAGCGCTCTTCACAGGTGAATGTCACACAATAAAATAGAGTGGCTTTGAAAACGCCCATAATAGTTTTTCAAGTATATAGTGTGTCCCCCAGATCGACTTCACTATAGATATAATTGATAAAGAAAAATAATTTCCGTTTTAACGTTTTGACATACCACCCTTCTTGGTCTGAAAAGAATTTCAAGCACATTTTTACCTTCTAAAGACCAAGACCGTCATCACAATTGTAAAAAAAATGTTCTGTTAAAGTAACTGGCAGTTCGCTCAATAATACAGCAAAATGTTATTGAAAAATGTTGTTCAGAATATGAAATTATGACTGTATGAAATTTCACAAATATCGGATCGCCCTGACTAAATCAGTGCTCCTTATGTACTGCAGAAAAGAAGCATTCTGTGTAAGTTGTCAAAGAGAAATTAGTGCTTAGAGTTATGTTCTTTTTCCTTTGCATAAAATGTTTTATTAGATACTCGATTTTTGCTTTTGGAAAGAAGCACTCTGTATATGTTGTTCAAAGAAGAAAAGTTAACGGAAGATTCTAAAAAGATCTTCTTCTTCTTAATCTTTTTACCCTTTCTATCTTTCGGTGTAGGGGTTCGGAGCCACCGAGCCGTATATGTACACGCATATACCGTACCGCTCCTGGCCCACCCAGTGGCATTTCCTTCACTTTCGCAGCTTATTAGAGGTCCAGATCCCTTTTTAGGATTTTTAAACTGCTACGCTCTGCCGCTACCGGGTCTCGAACGCCGGCCCTTCGCACTGTGAAGCGCGAGTTTTACCACTCAGCCACTTCTAAAAGATATTTTATTAAAAAACAAAAGAAACTAACCACCATTAATTTTGTTTTTTTGGCAACCTATACAGAATACTTGTTTTTCTGTAGTTACAATACCAAAATCTGTATATATAAAAATGGATCGTGATTTGTTCGGATGCTTAAAACTTGAAAACGACGGGACCAAAATTGGTTACTTCCTTCTGCGGGTTTGTTCGTAATTGCTGCGCGAATGAAGGAAAAAAGAAAAGTCGAAAAAAATGTTGGGCAAAACGAAGTGTGCCGGGTCACCTAGTACGAAATAAATATTGATTTAGTCCAATATTTGTGAAATTTTGCATAAAGTCATAATTTCATATTTTGAATTTAAATTTTGCTCAATAATATTTCGCCATATTATTAAGTCGAAATGGCACTTTAAATCAACAAAAAATGTTTTTCTTTCGTACGGCTTTAATATGAAAAAAGTAAGAATGTGCTTGAAATTCCTTTTAGACCAAATTGGACGGCATCCCAAAGCATTAAGACGAGATTCTAAAATTTCTGTTCAATTATACCTATAGTGAAGTCAGTTCGGGGACATACTGTATATATGTATAAACATTTGAAATACTATAATAATAACTATTTTAAATACCATTAAGAAAATTGATGACCTCATAGGTCCCAGACTAATAACCAAGAAATTTAAATTAAGGTCCATCAGATCCGAAGAGAAAAAAAGAGAAAAATTAAGTTATCCGAGCTTTTCCTCCAAACAACGATGAAAAAAGTATGAATATTATTCCTCACTTTATTTACACACTGCGTATTAACTTATGCATGATAATATTGTTAATACAATATGTGCATATGATATCGATTTATCGAATTTATGGTACGTCTAGGTACAACAACATTGCAAATCCCCAATTTTGCCTACATCTTGATCATCTTGCTAGACACTAGAAGTAAGATACATATTTTTCTGTAACAAAGAGAATTCTTATTTTGCGGGCGATTTCTAAAATTTCTTGTATAGTCATTTTTAATAGTTCGTGTGAAAGATTGATTTCGAAGAAATTATGGTAGATATAGTTGTACGTAAAAAACTTACAAATTTAAATATTTAACAACCACCTTCTACTCATACTTGGCTTGACGTGACAGAGAAGTTAAGTTCACGTAGTCGTTCTCATCATTTAGTTACTTTTGCTTCTTCGACATAATCATTTCGGCCAGGATGTGTCATGGGTCACCATGGTTTAAATTATTAAAGATTTCTTTGATTCAACCATAAATATTTCAACAAAAACCTTCTAACGTAACGGATGTTAGGATAGACAAAATTTTATTGAGTAATTTAAATTGCAAAAACCATGTAAATTTGAACCGTCGACGTTGTAATTTAATCGATAAATTTCATTCAGTGTAAATTTTATTCCTATGTAAAATTTTCCAGCAAAATTTTGCCTAAAGTGATGCACATTACTGTATGTACATATATTAACAAAAACTGGTCGCTTGCCAGATGAAGGGGATAAAGACTGGTGCATGGATCAGGCCTCGCCGTACGAGCATTCGGAAGGGGTCAAGAACGATCCGGGTTAGAGATTGACAATAGTCAAATTTGAAGAAAATATGCTAATACTCATTGAGGGTTTGTTCGTACATCTGTATTTGAAAACTGTTGATATTTTCTCTTGTGGTCTATTTTTCTCATTGTTTGCGTTTAATACATATTTCATCTACAGATCATTTTTATGTGTGCAGAGTTGTCGCTAATTTGACTTGTTGCTTGGCTTAATAAAAGATTGTGTAAATAATAATAATTTGTCCTCATCTTCCACACTTTATATTACGACTATGGTTACCGACAGAGCAGGTAGGGAATTTTAGCATTTCATAATCGACAGTTGAGTAATCGAAAGAGGGCGTGCACTTGGAAGGTAAATCTTACTCTGTACGTACGGCAGCGCCATCTCTGACTTGCATACTGCGTCCCAACTTTCCCTTCCATGGAGTGGTAAAAAGATAGAAAGTTGTCTCGAAAGGTAATAACTTTTAAAGCTCCAGTGCAATGGACAACAAGCCAGTCCTCCAAAAAAATTAGATAGCAAGGACTTCCAAGCCTCAAAGATGCTATTACTACCGACCGTTCCAATAGAGTTTAGAGCGGAAATTCTTTCCAAATTAAAGCTCACGAACAAGAACTAATTTCGTCAAACTGGTTGATTTAAATCATTTTTATCTTTCCCTGGTGATGTCTCATCTTTAGCATGCCATGGCCTTGTGAAATCCGAACCGTTTGCAGAGGCATGTTTCTAAGTAAGCGTCAGTGCCGAATAAACCAATTGACAAACACGACAAATATCTATGGTTCGTAATTTGGAGGGAGCTAGCTACGGCGCTAGAGCTATATATTAAGAGACATTGTTTGAGCTTTCCTTGGAAGTAACACTATATAAATGGGGCCTGAATAAAATTTTATTTAGGGCTTCTTAAAGACTTAATGCGATACTGCGTAGTGTTATCGTCAAGTGACTCAAAATTACAAGTTAAGCTCAAATAAATACTTCATACCCTCACCACACCGATCCGGGTGCATCCCACACACCTATTTCTACTATAACTATATTGTCATCCTAAGTAAAATAAAATCAAAGTTCGAAATTACACTCCACAAAAGAAAATCATTTCTTTTCTTATAAGTACCTACACATATGCCCTTAAATAAGATGCCAATAGATTTTCCGATCGTTATGTATGTATATGTAAGCGGTGGCGCGAATGAGTTGCCGTTCGTTTCTATTTTTATAATCGGAATTTGGACGTTAAAAAATCGGAATTCCTATGCGCTCGTAAATTATTTATGAATTATTGGATTTCGGACGGCTCTTGTTTACGTCCGCTTTCTATAACATATGTAGTTTTAATAAATGGAAAACTTTACGACGCTGAAGTAATTAATAACGCTACCGGGCTTCCGAATGACGGAATAATTTCGAATCGTCGAATGATTCATACGTAGAAGAAGGCTTTTATCGTTGTGACGTAGCCGGTATTAATCTGTATGTTTGTGAAGATAATGGAAATTTTTGACCTGTAAAAAGCGATATCGAAATGAATTATTTTAAAATCAATAGCAATGGAATGCATATGTTAGGTACACCTATTTTTATCCACTAACAGTACCGATCAATTCATTTCGTTTGGTTTCTTCTTAGGTTCCAGTTTTTCGCAAAATGGAGGCTATCGAAAATGTCGAAATAAGAAATCCTTCGGAAAATCGTTTCCCTCGCTAATTTGGAAGAATGGTAGCGCGGTAGTGTACTAAACACTATCCTAACACTATTTGTGGTCATACAGCAATTGCTTGGTCCACTAGTCGGATGGATGACAATCAAACGTTTCGGTATATCTACCCTTCCTGGCATTTAGTATAAGGGCAAAAAATGAAGAAATGTCGTCGATTTTCTACTAACAACCCCTTCTGTAACCCCAGGAGCTATTAAAGTGGTCGGTAAATTTTTAGTAGACGGTACGACTAACTTGAACTTAAATTCTCGAAAAAGTACAACATTCTGGAAAGAGTAAAACGTTGAGTAATGCCGAGGAACTGTAATTTCTGTCATAGTCAAGATAGTTAAATTTCCTTTAAGAATCACAAAATTTTACCGAATTTCCAAATTTTACTATTTTAAATTTTCTAGGGTTTCCAAAAGTTTTCCAAAATGTCTTCTTTCAATTCTTTTAAATTTCGGAGTGGAGATCATAAATTTTCTTCTCGAAACTGTTTTTAAATATTGTTACCACAAAGCTTATCAATATTATAATCATCAAAGCTTTTCCAAAATTCAAGATTCTTCGAAATATTCCGATTTTCCGGAAATTGTCCCAAGTTCTGGGTTTAAGAATTTTTTAAATTATAAAAGTTTCAATTTTGACTAAAAATTCATAAGATTTTTCAAAATTTCTAGAAAATTTAAGGGTTATCAGTGCGTCGATCTTTCCAGTTTTCTAAAGGATTCCAGTTTTCAAAATTTCTATATTCTTCGAAATGTTCGAATTGTAAAAAATTTTCACAATCTAATATTTTTTCAAATTTTTAAAGTGAATTTACCAGAACATTTCAAAATCTTAGGAGTTTCAATGATTTTAAAAATACATGTAAACATTTTTAATAATTCAAGTTATATCTAAATTTTTTAAATTGCAAACTTCACAAAAACTTCGTACCTTTTAGGTTCGACAATTTCGTAAATCTTTCAGAGTTTAAGAATTTATTATAACTTTTGAACATTGAACCGTCCATCAAAATCGCAAGACAAGGACCCCACACCTTCTATTATATAGAGATGAAAAACCTGGACTTATAGTATAGTATAGTCAGTATAGTGCATCATCATACGACTGTACAGGAGATCTCAAAAATTGTTTTAAAACTTTTCCAAAGTTTTTCAAAATCATTTATCAGCTGTACATTTATTTCAACGATATAGAAGAAGAAGAAGAAGAAGAAGAAGAAGAAGAAGAAAAATCAAATTTTTTTAATAATTAATAAAGCGCGACTATAATCAGCTTTTATTATCTAGAGAATTACCAAAAATTACCGAAGGCTTGGCAGAAGACGGTTCGTATTAAATAAAACAAAAATTTGTAAGAGAAAATATCCCAGAAAAGCCAATATTAATTTTGGAAGTTTCGCAAGGAATTAATCGATTACTGCTGACAATAGGCAGGCAACGCTATTATTTAGTATTTAGACGAAGGAATGTAAACGCTAGTAAAATTCGACCCACATCTTTAGCAAGATCAAGTGGATATTACGATAGGTCGTGTTGGTTCAATTTCGTTGGCCTGCTTTCAATCCCATCGAACGATTCATTCGTTACGTAAATCGTCGTTAGGTCACGGAGAAGTAGATTTGACTTCATTGATATACACCTTCACGACAATAGTTTCTATCATATGTTTCGATAAATAAAGCAAGGCCTCAAAACAAAGCTTCAATTTGCCAAATTTTTTTAACAATTCTTTTTTTATACTCATTGACTTCTTCCTTGCCTCATATACAATCTTGTAAATAAATTTGACGCATAAACTGTGAAATACCCGGCATTTATTATTTTGGCACTTGAGTGTCTTTTTTCTGATGTAACAAATCATTATTTTGTTTACCAGCATTTACGATTTTAGCATTAAAACGAATAGAAGAGTTCCAGATATTTAACAACCTATTGCGGGTCGAATAAGATTGTCTCGCGGGCTGCACCAGCTTTGCCGACTCTTGTTCAGAAACGTTAATATTACGAAATATTACACCATATATGGGAAGTAGGCATATCAATCTCCCCAAATTTCTCGAAGTGGACGGTAAGCGAGGAGGAGGATTTCTAACTTACATAAATTTTTCTGAATTTTTCAATGCTCAGTAGTATGAACTAATCCTTCGCACAATAAATGCCAGCCTTCTGCCGTTCCAGCAGCCCCTAATAGCAAGCGTTTTATCACCCGCAACGAAAAAAAAAAAATTCGCAATAATGCAGACGCGAAGCAACGATGAATAGAGGCTGCACAATACGAAAATTAATAACACAGCCTCTCCTCATCCCCCCCCAAAGGAGACAAAAAAGATAAAATTGCGGATTATTAAACCAAATTAGCGCGAAATCCCCTACGCGTCCGGGAACGCGAGCCTCTCCATTCATATTTTCAGATTCGCAAATGGAGATTATTCAATATACACACGTATGTACGTATCGCAGCAGACAGACAAGCACATCCCCACACGCACACGTCCGTAGATCAAGAGAGAAGTTTTTCGCGAGCCTATACGAACAATTCTCGCATCATCATCATCATCATCCCGCCGCTCTCGTAGTCTCAGTCATCAACATCATCAAGAATAAAATTAAAAATCCGCGCGCCTCCATTCGAGGATCCCCGACGTCGGGCGCGTAACGAGTCAACAAACTCTGTCTCTCTCTCTCTCTCTCTCGGCAATCGTACGTCCTCCTCCGTACGTTCTGGTTATTGCAGATTAGCGATTAATAACTGCAGATGAAGCGGCGCGATGCAGCTTCCACGATCCCTCCTTCCGTTTCTGTATGTATTCTGTCCGTTTCCCCTCGTGAGATTGGGGGACCAAAATGCGATGGTGACCGAGCCTGCGAGACACGTATGTTTAAAATGTTAGGAGGAAATCGTGAGGATACCTACTGAAATTTATAGGAAACGAAATGATGATTCACATTGCTTCCAAACGGGAATTAAGTAAGAAAATGCAATAATCGGAGAATTTGGCAAATTTCAAATTTTATGAAACGAAAGCCAGTTTTGGATCAGATTTTAGAGCGGGAAGACTATGAGTGAGCATCTAAACGGTAAAAGGATCCAAAATAAAATGACTGAAGTACTACGTGGATCATTTGTGGGAAGCAGTTTTGTTCTTATAAGATTTTCCAAGAGAATGTCGAAGTTTATATGAGACGCGAGCTTCGTTACCACTTTTAGTTTTAGACAGCTTCGGACAAGTGATAATTGTTACTGATCCAAATACTTGCGGTAGCAACTACTCCTTCCCTTCAAAACAGCAAGACCAGTGACTAAAGTACCATGGTACAGCCACTTTGATGATAAATGGTTAAAGTTTTTAAAATTTCTTTTGTAAAGCCCCCAGTTTTAAAGTAAATCTACTGTCTTCGAACTAGATATTCCTTTGGGCAAGCTTAACACAAAAACTTACTCTTGGCGAGGGTGGTGGAGCAAAACACCAACATTTGGGTTTACTTTCCACCACCATCAAATTAATGGGACTCTATCAAGAACCCAATATTGTTGTACTTGCAAAGATACAAACATTACGATGGTTGGGGTATATACGTCGAACGAGTGATGCAAGTGCGATAAAAATAGTTTTGCAGGACGGAACTGCGATAAACAGAAGAAGAGGACGGCGCAAAAGAATGTCGATGGATGGCGTAACGGAGGATTTGTTAACCTTGAAAGTGAGTAACTGAAGAGGGGAAACATAGGACAGACGGAAATGGAAGGAGATTGTGAAAGCATGTGCATGTGCTAGCATGGCCTGCAGCGCAGATGCAGAAACAAAAACTGCATTACGTGATTGTTCTGCTTCTTTAACAGTGACGCGGTGAGGTACGATGTATTCGTGTGCCTCGTACAAGATAGTAGGCACTTCTTTGGAGCAGACCAACTAACCCGTCTGACAACCTGCCCCGGTCTCCCCTAATAATTAATGTTACGTTTTCAGCACTAAATCATCACCAATGGCAATGACTTGGTTCGACAATGACTGATGGATCCTGGTTCAAAAACGATTTCCATTCAATTCAGTATTTAATAGTGGTCAAGTTTTAACGTTACCATCGACTTCTTCCTCCATCTAATAAACGAACGACCTCTGATTCTCTTGCTTTTTATAGTGTTTATAGGAACTTTTGTGATGTTTTTATCCAGCATTAATTCCTGTCTTCGTGTTTGCACGTTTATACGTCTTGATATATCTGACACAGTTCACAATTCTACTGTCTCTCTAAGCATACGTCTTATCATGGTTTTGTGGATGTTCAACTTTGCTCTTCGCTCGATGACAAAGGGATAAAGGGGCTATGGCCTAGTGGTGTCCGGTTTTGGAGATTAAAATTTCGTCTTGCACTCAAATCAATTTAATTTTGGCAAAACTTCTCTAGTCCATCTACTCCCTGCTCGCGCTTCTTCCTTCCGTGTATTTTCTTATGAAAAGGAGCGCACTATTCCTTGAAGCCCATGTGCGCTTAATATCTTAGGACGGCCCTGCTTGTAGAAAGTAGAAAATAAAACTCTACATATCTCTCACATAAATACCCTTTTACAAAAAGTTGTGCAAGGACTACAAATATCGTGAACTACTTGATCTTGGACTTCTTCATGTCACAAGCATTGGATGTAAGTTCAAATTTACAAAATTCCACACAATACAAATGATTTCAAACTATTGGGTAGTGGCTGTTGATTCAAACGAAAGCAGATTATACACTTATCGTTACAACGATAGAAATTGCTTTTTTCCAAAATTTTGAAAACCCCGTTTTATCCAGTTTTTTTGTTGTCCTTGCAAATCGTATTCGCGCTTTATTTTCGTTTTACATTAGGATCTACTAAGGAGCAACTCTAAGAGTCAGAGTAAGAAGTAGAATTCCGGTCCTCAGAATATGACTATACAGCGAATTCGAAATAATTAAGTCCGGGAGTTAATTCAATACCATTCTGCTAGTAACGAGATTATATTACTAGTAAAATGGTAATTAACTGATTCCATAAACAAGAAAAGCTATAGCATCTTCAGGTTTACTTCCAAATCCTTTTTGGGCTGTTGAGGTAGAGATAGGAAAAGAGTTAATGGAGTTTTGTATGCATTGATACTTTCTGCGGTCTACACTCACAAGCCTTATCCTGAAAAATCTACAATATAAATAAAGCAATGTTCGCTGCTAACGTCCAAGAAGCAAAAAGCTGAGCTGCCCAACAGCCTTGGACTGTTACTGTTCTTGTCAGTAAAACGGTTAACCTAATTTTCAGTTGATACCTTCAAAGTCGCCGTTGGTGATCCCACCTCCTTAGACCTTTCGAGAACTTTGCACCTGTTACTCTCATCTCTGTACTATATTTGCTTTTAGAATTCATGTAGAACTAACAGGGAATTCAATTTTTTTACCTTCTCCTTCTTGTGTATCTTTCTATGTGTTTTCGTACAGGCACTTGATGTTATACAAATCTCCGCCCATTGTCTCATATGTAGGCGTACAAGATCGTCCATTTCCCCCAGAAATTCGATCCCATTTTCTATATCTGAAGAAACTGTCCACAGCGCGTTTTGTTCACAACATTAACTTTTTCTTCGACATACCAACACTTACAGAAATCTCAAATATGAATTTAGTTATGATAATTTATCTTGATCTTATTAAACGCCATCCAGAAACGAGAAAATTGGCAAGAACTAACACATGTTTGCAATTTCGATAAAATTCAAATGTGTGTGTAAGTTTATACATATGTACATACGTACGCTACATGCATTTCTTTCCCCTCGGAGCGAAGCCATCTTTCCATTAAATAATAAAAGAAACGATGCATTCTTCTTGGAACGAATTGCTATTCTTATAAGTTTCGTTCGCCTCGGATTCAAGATCGCTTGGCACGTCCTCTACTTGCCAGGCGATTAAAAACGAATAAATTTGACGAGAATGAGGATGACGAATTTCGGAATTAAGTTTCTGGGTAAGCTTTAGAGGTAATTACATATACATTATTATATCATAAACAATGACAAAAAAACGAGAACCGAGGCGGAAACGGATCGTATCTCGCGCTTCGGACAAAGCTAGCCGAAACGATAAATTAGAATTTCAACAAAGAGGGAAATATGAAGACGTTAAGATCGCGCATGTGTCGGAATAATTACCCTAAATTATTTATATACAATGAAGATGGTCGCGATATAACAACCTACATACATCTTACGCGGCCACTTCGTATACAAACAAACAGATTGGAAGATTGATGAATATTCAAGTAGTGTTAAGTAACAATTATTATATATGTATGTGTGCTCGTAAATTCGAACGAGACAGGAAAATCTGTTTCATTTTAGCTTAAAAGTAATAAATATGGAAATCTTCGTAACTTTTGAGTAGACAATGGAGTACAGAATTAGCTCATCCAAGACGATTTTCTCAGAGCTTATTCTCTTGGGAATTTGGCCTATTTCGTTTTTCGGATTACTGAAACCACTACAGCGCACCGGTTAATTCTTACACAATAATTTGATTAAATTGGAGCCAAAAGAGTGCATGATTAGTTGTGTATACCGGACTGACGCTGTCCCTCCTCCGAATTTTAATGTTGCACTTTGCACGCAACTGGGGACAACGTCAGTTCGATTTACACTATTTAATGTTAACTTATCACCTGTTTATCGAACCTTATAGTTAGTGATGAATTTACCGATATGATACGGTGTCAGTAGCTGAGGATATTTTCACTTGTTCCACCATCTGTCTTCCTTCTTTCCCATTCTTACTGTTTACCTTTTCGTCTAGTATTTTTGTCACTGTTAGTTAATGGTCCATCCTGAAATTCTATTGTAGTTACTACTCTTTATTCTTGTGCTGAATATTTAATTTCGTAAAATCAGTTTCCCCTTTAGATTTTTTCCCTCTGGTGGAATTTATCGTCCGTAGAATGTTTGGTCTTTACATGAAAACAAAGATAGCGTACTATAGTAGTACTCGAATGGTTAATTACTATTAGAAAGTTTATCATTTATTACAATCCAATATAAACCCACAGCAATTGTTGGGGTTATGGATGTTTATTTTCAAACGACATTCGGTTTATTTTGGGTTCTATCTATACCTCTTTGATACCACGCCCACCACCTTTTAAGCATTTTATTACCCTACGAGTGTTAGCTTCTTATTTTAACTCCAGCCAGAGACGTTTAATGCGAGAAAAAATTGTAACTAGAAATAAAATTATTAATCATTATAAAAAGCATCGATTATAAGATAGAAAAGTATTGTCAACACTCAGACACATACATACAACACATTTACATTACATGAATTCATAATAACTACTGGATAAATAACGAAGGATATATCGAAAATCAATACAGGTTTCTATAACAACTTTATGTCATGGATGAACTTTGTCATGGTGAATTAAAGCTTTCGTTTCGTGGACAACGGAGAAATAATGTAGTGTACTCCTGGCTTCCGAAAAAGAAAAGTTTGTTTGGTTAACGACGAAGAAAATTGACAAGATAGATAAGTCAACAAAAAGTTTATAAATATATTTGGACTAAACGGGTTTTAAGAAGAAGTACCAGTCAATAAAAGAACCTCACCACACCGGAGAAGAAGGAATTTAAAAAAGGGAAGAATCCATAGAAAATAGAGCTGCATCGAGAAAAGAAGTTAAGAGAGGAGACATAAGAAGAAACATCATCGAATAACAGAAATTATACTCACGCACACACAACACTAGGTAATTATCTTGATTTTATGTTAAATATTTCTCAAAATGTATGAATATAATTTGTTATAATCTATGCTTTTGTATCATTAATTAAGAGGTAGGCCGGTGCAATTTTGTTTAAGAACTTAACTAAATTCTCAGTACAATAGCAATCTGAATAGTCGATTTGATGTAGTGACAGTAATACTACACCACGATCCTTCTAATTACGACCTTTTAGGATAGCAACAATATTGTACGAACGCATCTAATTAATTTTTTCGTCTAATTAAAACGTCACACCAGCTGCGTGCGCTGCTGACTTTGACGTACGATATCGCCGAAGTAAGTAAGTAATTGATAGATACGCTGTTTTTGTACACATAATGCATCTATCAATTACCTATATTATAAACTCGCTCGAGTTCTCAGCAGAGCAACGCTATTTATTAAGCAATTAGGTTCTATTAATAAATCGCCGATCGCCCAGCCATCAAAGCATCTCGCCAGCAAAAAACCCCAAGGAAAAACCTCTTTCGGCGGGAAGGAGGTTGAAAGCCGAAGAATTAATTACATTAAACCGATCCGTAAACGCATGATGTACGTTACATATGTAACTAACATAGATGCATGCTTACGCTTATTAAACCTGATCAACTCGGCGTAATATGCAATATTTATAAAGACGGCCGAACCGGAGGGCATCAAAGCAAACTGACATGCGGACAGCGCGTCAAAAGTCGGTAGATCAGTACGAATGCTAGTTCGCTAATAGCGAACACACACTTTGCGCGATATTATTTTAAGAGCACGGAGAAAGAAGAACGAGCAACGTCGCGAATTACGAGTGCCGCAAAGGCATTCACAACTTCGAATTTATTTAACGATATCGTTCGCGTGTTTATCGTACGCGATTACGCGTATATAAAGTGACCGTCGTAAAATCTGACGCTAACGGCAATCTGCTACGATCATCTCCGACCGTGATTCGACGCGAAAACGCACATGAGATGTGTGTAAAAGTTGCAAGTTGAGTATTTTATGGCGAAGGAGACGATGAAATAGATAGTAAATAATTTGAAAATACGTAGATAATATTGCAAATCCCGTACTAGGTAATTTTTATATCGCTTCATAATCTCGGATAACGTTTCAAATTTCCGATAATTGTTTCTTCCCTTTTATGATAAGGGTGAATCATCAACTTGTTGAATTAAAATGGTTACTACCGTTCTAATTATGCCAGTTTACGTTTAAAAATCGTCACAAATCGTCGAAACAATGTTTTGAAAAGTAACATAAAAATCAAAGAAATCATCAGAGAACAGTGTTAAAATGCTTTTAAGTTACCATCATATTCCATTTTATTGCACATTGCAACCCAAATGCACCTTAATCTAGATTATAACCCCCCTCCGCTCATACTTGCCGATGAAGATTTCAACTTCAGCTGCGACCGAAATGCCACCTTGTTAAAGAATTAGCTTAACAGCTCATTACCAATTTTCTTCAATAGTAAGCAATTTATTCTACCAGGGATAAGCTGAATTTATTGAGAAACTCTAGTAGACTGTGAAGACCAATCACACAGTCTTTATTTAGAGCAACTTCTTATGTCATTTGACGTTTAGATGTTGAAGTTACGTTCGTTATAACTCACACAGCTACTTATTGTTTAAAAGTAAAATAAAATAGAATTAATCACAGATCCCTTTCGAATCATAATTTACTGATTTTAAAAAGGTTTAAGCGCTTATGAGTCTAAAGAGAGTTTAGATTCAGCTTTCAGTGAACAAGCATCTTCCTCGGCTACAATTTATCGACGGTATGAGGAATTTGAAGGCAAAAGAAATTCTGTTCAGGATCAAAAAGGAGTAAGACGTCCTTCTACGGCTGCTATCGACAAAAGCATTGCTGCGGTTAACGATACAATTGAAGAGGACAATGAAGCCACTTATGAACCACTCATACACGATCACCTGTATTTAAAAGAAGTTGCAACCGGTTTTGTGCCGCATCACCTTTATAACTTCAAGAAATCGACTCCGCAGCATAACAAAAGTTTCTTAAACCAGGGCCACGGGGCTCAAGAGGTAAACTAATTTTATACGGCCTTGGAAGAAACGGACAGGTCGTGGTCTGCAAGATCTACAGCTTCCTTAAGTTTCACAAATCCACGGCGTTCGTTGTAGGGTTACAGAATTACTTACTCAAGAGTTGAAAGTATGAATGCTTCTTTTAACACCAAACGCTGTCTATGGTTTAAAAATAATTTATGACTTATATATATCAGCACTAACAGGCCTTAAAGACCCAGGGCTTGCTCGGAGCCACCGAGCCGTATACATGTGTGTATACCGTACGGCTCCTGGCCCGCCTAATGGCATTTCCTTACTTACCGCAGCATATTGGAGGTAGCAGATCCATTTTAGGGTTTTAAACTACTACGCTCCGCCGAGGCCGGGTTTCGAACCCAGACCTTGCACCTGAACTGAAAAGTTGTGGTAAGTCATTTAGTGCTGCATCACCTTTCTAACTTCAAGAAATGTACTCCGCAGCACAACAGAAGTTTCTCAAACGAGCACCTAGGGGGCGCCAAGAGGTAAACCAATTTTAGCCGGCCCTGGAAGAAACGGACAGGTCGTGGTATACAAATCCTACAGCTTCCTTAAATTTCACAAATCCACGGCGTTCGATGCAGTGTTAAAGAATTACTTATTCAAGCGTTGAAAGAATGAATACTTCTTTTAACACTAAACGGCGTCGATGGCTTAGATATAATTTTTATAATTTTTTATAATTTTTCACTTACCACTGGAAAATCGTATGAAATTTTAGAACCAAGAGAGAGATCAGAGAGCTAAAGCAAGAACGTCCTTTTCTTCATCTGTCTCCCTACTATGCTGCAAATAGTCGAGTAGTAGTAGGTTGGGCATACATCACCAATATAATTTTTCCCTTTAAGGAAAACCGTTGTAAAAATCATTGAAATATTTATTGGAATACCACCAAATATCGCTTGGGCTTTGAGAAAAATCCATTTGAGGAATTCAATGTCCGTTTCTATTGCTAAAATTGAAGAACTATCTAACCAACTGAGGGGTGTGGACTGCCTGAAAATATGGTAATAACTAAACTATTAACGTCCCTGCCTGGAAACTACATAAACATTTTATTTCTGCTTGGGAGTCTGCACCGATGAAGGATTGAAACTTAAAGGAGTTAACTTCAAGGCTAGTTGTCCAAGAAGAAAGAGGAAAGAAGAATGTAGACAAAGATGATCTGAGCTGCACTCGTATCTACAAATCAAGGAGAAAAACCAAGGGCTTTCAAACTACCAGTGTTAGTGCGACTAAAAGGTCAAATATAAAGCGTTACACTTGTGGCAAGGAAAGACAGTTCAAGGAAGACTGTAAAATGAAACACATGGGTTACGTAATTTCTGTAAGGAACCTCGACAATTTATTAGAGCCTGTAGATTTAGAGCACAGAAGGAAAAATTTCGCATATATTCTGGAACGAAACCAATTTCACTTCTTTACATACGATTTCAACCAGAATAAAATCTACGCTGATTCTGCTCGCCCCTCGTGTTCGTGTACAAGTGGGCATTGTCAGTAAGCAATGACTATACCAGGAGCATCCGAAATTTAAATATGTGAAGTTTCCTGATCGATTTTAACATCGAGGACTTTATCCAGTAACGGCCGACGTCTTAGAAGGCCAAAATGCTAATCTTATTATTTTCGTATGTTTTCACATAAGCTCGGCTAAAGAGCTTCGCTTTGATGACTCAACAAAACGAAGCAGAGCAATCAAAATTCTACTCAGTTTGTTGGCTTAAACTGCAGACTTTAGTGGAGGCCCAGTTCTGCTCCGAGTTAATGCGCTAAAACTAGCAATTGTGGTAGTAGCTGGAGGATTTAACCCGGGAAAAGAATTACAGGTTTAACGACTTTCGTTCCACTTTAACGATTGATCAAGCTTGTGCAAATAATTTCAGAAGTTTTCTCGTAACATGACCGCGTATGAAATCAATTTAGGACTAATCTACCACGTAACCATAACCATACCGTAACACATTACAGAAACACACGGGCACTACAATACCATGCTATAATTCGTTTACGTTAAAAATATAGTGTGAGGATAGATAGAGTTATAAGATTATTGAAGGGTAGCGTATCGCACATACTAATCGATAGTTGTAACTGTGTCTCAGATAACTTGACTTATCTTAGAAGTTTCTCCCATTTTGATTGTGCATTGGTTCAGAGTTCCACCTACTGCATCCTAAACTTGAACTCGCTATAGACAAATAACAAAATTAATGATAAACCAAGTTCCAAGTTGAATCCTCTGGAAGTACCACAACTTTCGCGCAGAGCTCTCGCTACGGCTAATGTATCACGGACAATGTTCTTCGAAATGCATAAAATACATATTATTACATCGCAATCATGGATATAGCGGACGCGTCCCGAATAAAAGTTATAATATTTAATGATAATGACCCTGAACTCGTTTTCTTGTCCGGAGATATTAAAATAATAAAAATAATTACTCAGTACGATGCGGTAGCGGTCTTTATGGTAGTATCGCCGTTCTTCCATCTCCTTCGCGTCCATTACGGCTCTTCTAAAAGCCGTCCTTTTCCAACGCGCTCGTTTGGCCCAACGCGCTCCGAACCAGTGGCGTATCACTTTTCATCGGAATTGTTCGCGAGGAGGACAATAAAATTTTACTGCGCCCATTTCGCGTTCGTTGCCTTTCTTCTTTTTGGAATTAATTAAACGACCGTGCAATTAAGGCCTTCGCCCCCGTTTTCTTACGGTTTATCTCTGCATTTTTAAGCATGCAACCGACTAATATGTACATGATTTGTGTTGGCAGCGGGGACGTCGTTCTTCTCTCGCACCCGTTTCGTTCCGAAGTCGTCGCGCTAGTCGTCCCGTTTCCTTTTTATTTTAGTCCAGTGTAGATGGAAAAATGATACATATTTACGCGCAACACGGAACGCGCGGTATCCTCGCAAATATTACCGTTGAAATAGATAAGGATCTTAATATTTATTTCACGAACCCGCTAATGATGGATCTGGGGATACCTACGTTGAATTCCCTCCGAAGGCAAAGCAATAATACGTGAAATATGGCGGATGGAATTATTAAATTGTTGCTCGAGTGGGAACGATTAAGATCATAATCATCGGAAAGGAGAAACCCTTTGTGCAAGGACGACCAATGAACAGATGCCATCTCGAATTTATTCTACCAGACTTAAGTAAAAATTCCTCCAATTCTGCTTGGACCTCAACCAAGACCTTCAATAACGTCGGTCGTACCATTCTCTTACAGAACTTCAATTGGTATGGATTTCGGACAATCACGCATTTCTTCCTTATCTCAACGAGTCGGTTCATTCGGTGACTCGCTCGAGAAATTTAATTCATAGAAACTTCCGTAATTTTTTATTTCCAACGCTCGATCGAAAACAAATTATCGAAGAGTTCACCAGAGTGCTACCACTTTACGCAAGTAACGCGCTTGATATCCGAAACGACGGAATGTTTCACATCGCCGATAAAATATTCCAAACCGACGACCAACAAACAAAAACAATTAAAATATAGAAGAAAACAGGCTAAAATGTTGACGAGTGCGTTATTTAAATACGCACGAATACTACATTCCGTCGGAATTGTTATTGAGCCTTCGCCGTTGTAAAGCGATAATTAAAAACAAGTGTTTATTCGAGTAAAGAAATATGCATCTATTTTTAACTTATTGTTAGCTCGTATTATGAACTACATATGTATGTATTTTAGAATTCGTATTTGGATGGCCTTAAAACTTAGCGATATATACACATAATTGTCGTGGGTTTATTGAGGCTAGAATCTTTTGATGTTCAACCGCAAGAAGAAAAATGCATAGCTAAACGACAAAATACTTAGATTCAAAGTTGAATAATAAAATAATTAGCAATTCCAAATAATTTCGCGATCTAATTTGAGAGTAGAAATGCTCTTCACTAAACAAGTTTCTGACAAGAAGACGTGAAGGCGGAAAAGTATTATAGTTGAAAAAAGCATGGCCTCATCGTTCCCGAGGACTTCCGAAAATGTTAGATATGTAGAAATTATTTTAAAATGGATAAGAAAAATAATTCTTCAATGCGTATTTCGACGTTTTGACTATCACGGCCGATTATTCAAAGCAGAAGTCGATGGTTCTGTAAGTTACCACAATTTTCCCGCATAATTCTCTCAAGGTTGTAGAAAGATAATTATAAAAGGAAATAAAAGGGCGGATAAGTTGATCCGTAGGGAAAGTAACATCAACCTACAGGACCTGATCTTGCTTCTGTAAATGCCAAATCTATTACTCAGCCAGGATTGGGAGTTGATTTGAAGACTAATCCCGGTAAGAATGGTAACAGCAGACCGGGCTCAATCGATGCGGGAATTTCATACCAATCCGTTTACGTTGCTGCTCCCATAGCTCTTTATATGTTTAAAAAATCGAGTAACACTGGACAAGGAAGGCGCATACGAGGATGATACTACTCTACTCCGTAAATTCTCCAGTATTGCTGGATTTCTTAAATATATACATAAAGAGCCATGCACGTGGAAACGGAAAACAGTCTCTAGAAGCCCCTTCGAGTTCCTATGATACCACGAGCCTTCTTAAGAAGTCAACCCAGAACCGTAACTGGTGTCCTTCCCCGACATTGGATAATCACCTGTCATCCACAATACAATTTTACCACAGCAATAAGCTGCAGAGCCGATGCTTTAGAGAAATGGATGAACCTACTGAGCATTTAGTATAGTAGTAGTTGAAGGAAAGTTTCTATACTTTGAGGGCAGGTAAGCCCCTACAGAGTCTGGGTTTTGCTCTGGCGAGCTCTCCCATGTAAATTAATTAATACGACGGTAGAAGCTTCTTTAGGGTTTTAGTTTAAGGAAACATGACTAGAAATTTTAATCCTGTAACTAAGCTTACAATTCGGTTCATTGTGTTTCTCAGTTCAATAAAATTAATCTAGGAACATCATCAGTATGGTATGATAAAAGCATCGTGAAGAACGAACTTCTTTGGGATTCTGCCTTAAAAGGTTATTGTCCCAATTTTGCATTGATTGTGTGACTTGCTGCAGAATTCTCATGACCACGTTCCCCGATCTTCTAGCGGCTATTTTTAAGCGTTAGCAGGGACTTCATAGCAATTCTGACGTTAAAAAAGCATTACCCGGACTTCCGGTTTCTAAATTATAAAATATTGTATATGGTGAACCTGTGACAGTTAGAAACATTTCTGAGCACTTGTCCTATGGGGAAATCGACTTTTGCGATGATTTTCTCAGCTTAAAATTTTGTAGATTTTTTGCCGAAATCTCCAAATATTATCTTACGATTATATTGGCTATTGATATTTATATTTTCTAAAAACTGTGATAACGTGACAACTAAAAACATCCTTTGTCTCTTATTCTAAACCAGTCTTTTGTGTACGCGTCTAATACGTGAGTTAATTTAAACTTTAAAATATCCTCTCTCTCTATCGCTTATCAATACCATACACTTGAGTACTAGTTTCGGTGACAATCCATTCTCTAACTGAAATCTGCAAGAAGTTTGGGAATAGACTATTGTAAATTAACGATAAGTTAATTTACCGAACAAATTCCTACATTTTCTAAAATTTATCATAGACATATACTCGGGAGCTTACTAATTCATTTTATTTTATTGGTTTGTCGTTTTAGGGTAGCTTCCTAAGTCGGGAACATTACCCATCTGTACCCAACTTGTCTAAAATTTATAGCAGTATGGTAGTAGAAACTTCATCCAGATTACGGTCTAAAAGGATATCGTGTAAATTTGGACTTCCTGGAGATTATCGAAGCCCAACCGCCAAGAATCTTGAATTCTGATCTAATGTGGATGTTCTAAAAATGCGACCATTGTGACATCTACACTTTCGAATTTTGCTTGTCAAATTGAGTTGATTTTCCTTCACAGGTTATCTTCAGAAAATAGTAATAACTTCTTTCAAAGTCTGGTGTAGAACAACACCATTTAGATCAAAACTTTCAAAAGGTTGCAAAACTACAACAGTTAGATAAGATGCTGGAAGTAACGACGCAGATTTAAAGCGGTTGTATATTTAAGTCGAAACTTTTTAGGAACAATCTTGCTAAGATAGATAAGAAGATAAGAAAAGTGAAGTTGTTCGACCACCCACTAAAACGAGTTCGATGTAGATCTATGGGAACAGTTAAAATTCCTGCTAGAATATATGTACAGCTTATTTGATTGTTCTCAGAATGATAATGAGTATTGACTTACAATATCGTCCAGATTTTTTAGATTTATAGATTATAAAAAGACGACACTACTATCGTTTGCTTTCCCGTTTTATGAGCCCGTCGTTTGAGTTTTGTGACGACTATGTAACTATCAATAACGTTAGAATTTTGACCATCATGCTTAACTATTTACAAGTTACTATAGCAGAAATTTCACTAAAATTCCAGCTTGAAAACCATCACCTAGATTTGGATTTCCCAAGACTTCTGACAACACAACAGTCGGAAACTTTTTAGGATTCTCTTTCTCATTTTATAAGGGTTGTGCAACTAAGTTCCACAGACACATGGATTTCTTGTCCTACCTATCCTATACTAGAATTCCGGAATTAGATTTCAGAGCTTCAAATACGTAAAAAGCTGAAGTTATGTACCTCATTACCTACGAGGTACGAGAAATTCTTTCTTGTTTTACCGTATCAAACTTGATTTCGCCGTTTCGTCATATTGCCCACATTGCCAGCTTCTTCAGGAATATCCAAACTGATTCAGTATTCCTGTATAAGTTGGTAGTATAATAGTGACATACGAGAGAATCAGAAAAATGTTTCTACCATTAACATCGGATGTCAAAGTCTATCAGAATACGTGGTACTTACGAGATTGAAAATTGCTATTGTTATTCCACCCAAGATATGTAAACATTTGAAGTAACATGGACTTACCTGAAAACAAAACCAAAACAAGTATTAGTCAAATGAAGCAGTACAGAAAAGGAAGCAAGAACAAAAAAGAACGAGGTAAAAAATTATTAGTAGGAATTTCAGGACGTTTTTAATACGTATTTATGTTCACAATGTGCAACTACTCATTGGCGAATCTTTCAGGATTTCATTATGTTAAGTTTTCTTTTCGTAGAGAAATTCGACTATATATATAGATACGGTTATCATAAAAAAATCATTAGTTTCGTTTTCGGATCCTGCTTTGAGTAGCTTACCTTCGTCTATTTTTATCCAGTATTGCGACTGTCGTGGTTTCCCACTTCTAGTTGGCAGTAAGCACGTTTAGTACCTTAAAACCTTACAAGCTTTAGGCAGATAAATAATTACTACTATTTTTAAAATTTTAAACAGAAATTCTGGGTTTACTATAATTTCTGTTATTATTATTATTATTACCGCAATCGTTAATGATGCAGTTATTATCTCAAAGATATGAAATTTCTCTTCGCCCTCTCACAGCTATTATTACCATTTCCTAATCTAATTCCCGTTAAGTAACACGAACGTATCTCCGGGCGACTAAAAAAGTCGAAATCTATTAAAATCTACAATTTCAAGTCATGCAAAGATTCCGTTTTAAAGCCACGGCCTCGTTTTCCTGTACGCAAAGTATTTTACATCGTCTTTCTCGAGGGCCACATCAAAATCGTCGAAATAGCCGTTGAGCTTGTCGCTGCGGGACCTTCGTGAGCGAGGGAAATTAATTGTTGAACTTTAAAAACAGACGACGGATGATAATCGGTGGAATTATCATAATCGGGCGAGTTTTAGGTAAGGAATTTTATAAAACATTTGTCGATAGAACGCTTCTTCGCGGGAGCAAGAGGTTCGAGGAGTAATGGATTTGGATTCGTTTCATTTGCGGAGGTTACAAGTAGTAATTTTTAAGATATTGCAGATCTTCCTGATAACATTTTAATCTTTGATTCAATGGACGTTTTGCTCTCAATTTCATTGGACCTGATAAAGTAGAAAAACTAGATTAATGTCTTAAACGTGATGGTAATGTATGTAGATATTATCGTAGCGTTTTCTTTAGTAAGTAACAGGGAAAATTCACAGTTTCAGTATTGAAACTTGATCATCATTAATCAGCAATTGATATTGAGTCTCGATTTCCAATTGAATCGCACCTAAAGAGAAAAACGCTTTTCAATGTACGTTATAATCACAACACATCGCATATTCTTCATTAACCACCGCAATTAGAATGGACACCGATACACTATCATTACATTTAACATCTTAGGATGGTTATTTGTGTGATCTGATTCGCTTCCATAGACTCCAAAGACGATGGAATCGAGGCCGTTCCTATCAAGCTCTATATGTAGTAGGTGCCAATGCCAGATCGAACGCGAGACAAGGCGGGAAAAGATCCAATATAATTATGTATATGTTACGAGCGGTAATTTTACGTCTGGAAGAAGAGATCGGACAAACGTATAAATCTATAAGACCGTCGCCGGAGAATAGAACAACGGAGGATCGCTTGCCCGACGAGACGATTTTTATTATTACTCGCCTCATTATATACTTTAACGTCTCTAATTTAACGTCTGGATGTAAATTAGACACGTATAGATGCACGTAAAGAGTCATCTCGGACGGGAGATTTAAATCATTCGGATAGGCCCGGCTCCGATGTGTTTCGCGTTTAATAACGATGATCGAGGAGGACGAAATGAGTGGTTCTGTTCTTGGCTTAACTAGGTAAATGATTTCGACGGTACAGAACGTCTAGATTGAAAAACAGGAAAAGAATGGAGATAATCATAATAATCTGAAACATCTACTTTTCTAAGCTGGTTATAAATAAGTATTCTGACATTGAAACTTGTTTAAGCACACTTTCTTGTTCTTGATCTTACAGACTTAATATAGAAATAATGACCATTCCGAGTATCTAGTTCGAATACGCCTACATGCATAAAAAGGAGAAATATGTAGAAACAGACATAAAAATTCCTACCGAGTTCTTACCATCGACAAAACACGTAACCGCAGGAGCGTTAATAAGACTACAAAAAGAAGCGTTCAAATCTCACCCAGATACGCCCGTCGTCAGGCGTATATCTTTCGGAATTCGAAACAAAAATCCACGACAAATAGAAATCGTGATCTTATTAATTAAAAACGGTAAAATATCGATGGAAAGGAGTCATTCGAAGAGGTGGACGACCTATTTTCGTTCGATTTTTTCAGCGAGCGAACAATAAGCGCGAGCAAGCAGGCAAGCAGCTGTTCGATGCCGAAAATATCATCGACAAAAGCGAAATTTTATCATCGTCGCATAAACAGGAATTGGCAGGAATTACGTACGGCCCTTCTTTAAGAGTATCGCGTTGAAACGACCTACTTGCCTACGGATATTAAAAGCTGTTATAAAACCCTAATTACACGCACGGACAATGGTCACAATGCATATGTCAAACGAGCATAATACAGTCGGACGAGTCGTGGGATCTTTAGAAAATGGAAATCAAAAAGAAAAAAGATTGCATTTACGTCGAGGGACGCAGGAATAATAATTATATAGTTTCTCTTAATTATTTTTGCCTACTGCCGTCGTATCGTGGATGTTGTTGATATAATGAGAGGAGGCAGAACAATGTAATTGAATGAAACGAATCCAAAGAGGAAAAAGAAATTATAATAAGAGTATGGCATATGATGAGGTAGCGCACACAATGGGGCAGGTAGCCAACAGAAAACATTAAATTTATATATTCACGTGCTGATGGAAATGATGACAAATGGTCACAACTGGTTGTTGACGGTTAATATCGGTTGGCTCGACGAAGTGAATTCTTAAAGCGTCTGCTTTCCTTCGTATTTACACGTACACCATACATATAATGTGGACTCTGTATAGGGTTTGGTACCTTTGAATTCAATCTGCTCCGGTAGGCAATTTAGATTTGAATCAATCATATTATTTATGACGGTGATTTTCTCGGTATTCAGTTAGGAGATGGGAAAAGTGCATCCTCGATGATAAATCTCATGGTATCTATAAGGCAAGCACTGTAGAATGGATCGAGGTTTAATGAAAAGGAGATTGATTATATTCAAGATGTAATAAGGTGGTAAAGAAGCAGCTATGTGGAGATGATGCGTTGTATTTATTAACATAAAAATGGCAGTAGCGATCATTGAATACAACACAATGGTAAATCACACTATTTGACTTTTATCACAAAGTTACTTCATATCCTCAAGAAGAAGTCTATGGAAAACGTCTAATTTAATCCTTCCTTCCTCTTTCTATGGCGTGTTCCCCATTATGAGTTTGCCGTTTTTGTGTCCGCAACCATCTATTTTCCTATCGCCCGATCTCTTTCTATCATGGCCTGTTAGGTGTACGCTTCTCATTCCAAGGTAGGCCTTCCTCCCTTCCTAATTCCTCTGGGATACCACTCCAATATCTTTTTAGGCCATCTATTGCCGGGCATCCGTTTTACGTATTTGTACCATTGCAAAGCCTGGTTTTCGAAAGAACCTGACAATTGCTTAATATATGAACAAAAATACCAAAGCCTCTCTAAATGTAACTCATTGAAACTAGTTTTCAATTTGTCAACCAAAATGTTCAAATAATTTAGGGAAAGCTCAAATAATGATTGCGGAAGCTACGTGGGTGCAAAACCAAATGATTTTGAAAATTTTCCAGCGGGAATCTGCCAGTTTTCCTCCCGTTTTAACAGATCTGGGGCGACTTCTACCAATTTTATGATAAGTTATCATTGAAGCATAAAGTTTGAAGGAGTGACAGCGAGAGTTCGATTTACATTACTTAATGATAACACGTCATCCATTCTCTTATCAAACCTTATTTATCACTTGACGAACTTTTCCTCGTAGACTCATTCCTTTTATGCAGCACCACCTTAACTGCTTATAATTTTGAGTTATCGACATCAGATTTTATTCTGATCTTACCGTATCTACATTATTCCTCATCGTTTTCCCCGTTTCTTTCATCTTTATCAACTTTTCCTAATTCCCGAGTTTCCTGATACCCAAAGTCACAATCTCTACAATTACGTTACACATAGTTTTCCTACGAGTTTTTCTTGGTTTCGTTAAACCAAATTGGTCTAAACACGCAGTAGCATATTTCGCAGTCCTAACTCCTTTTGAATTCCTCGTCGTATTTCTTTTATTCCTTTGTTTTCAGTCATGTACTGTTTCCTTCGTTTTCATTACTACTACTTCCTGCTACTCATCATTGTTTTCCTTATACATGGGTCTGGATCCAATTTTGCTTCGGACAATAACAACAGATCATGATGCAAATGATACAGCCGCATTGCACTCACAATAAATTGCATTCAACACACACACACACTTCGTACAAAGTTCATCTTATGCATAATTGATTTCTACTTTTAAGCGTGGAAATTCTCAATGACAAACAATATCCAGCGCTGTACATGTACAATACATTGGGCTTGTACCGTTAAATTCCTATATTTTCTGTGACACTTGGGGTAATATTGCCGTAGAGTCCCTAGACGGTACCTCCCAAAATTCGACTTTATATTGCCACCTAAAGCGAAACTTTCATTGCATCGAATTTCAACACCGACGTACACACGCGTACACGTATACGTAGTAAGAATTCAAAAAGAGCCATCCTCATCAAGGGGGAAATTCGGGCGATAAATTTCCCAATTACCTCGGATCGCGAGCTGTAGGTGCAATCGCCGCCGCGGCCGTATTGACTTGTTCACGTACCCAATTCCCAATCAAATTTATATAGTTCAATTACAAAACGAATATTTATTAGGCATAACTCAAATAATTTGAATATAAATCACTTCATTATCGTGTGTGCGCGCTTCGGTGTGAGTGCGTTCGCACGTGTAAGCGACGGCATTCGCGCGTTCGTGTGCGTATTTATTCGATGCGTTATTAGCACGGATCGAAACGAACACACGTTGAAGATACGAGAGGATCGTGGTCGTGTGCGTGTTGTTTGTCTTTGCAGTCCTGTCGAACTATGTAGTTGCCGCCTTTCCGCTGCCTTGAATCATTGAATACTAATTCGGTGATTCCGTCTATAAGCTATTTTGCTAGTAGATACATGTCAGATGTATCTAATTAGTGGCAGCTTCGTGTTGGAATACCTTCAATAGATTTTACGAATATACCGCTCGTGATAGAGGTATGTATGTACGTATGTATGTAGAGCAATCACCGGAGTTTCGTATCAAAACAATGCTGCTGGTCTTCGCGAAATCGAAACATAAATTATCTGACAAATGTGAGTGATCCCTTTCAAATTTGGTGTAAAAATCTGTCTCAATATATGTGGAAAAAATTGGTGAATTTGAAAATTGGGGACTGTTAGACCACAGACCTATATACATATATCTCTCTGAGTTACAATGGGACTGTAAATCTTCTAAAACTCAATGTCATTACTACTGTCCTTACCATAGATCGGATGGTCAAGTATCATCTGAATAAAAACAGGCTCAGCAGTGATAAAGGAGCTGAGTTGATTGGAAAGTAATCCTGCCCTTACAATATCTGAACTTACTCTCGGAATTAGCACTACCCAGACAAGATCTGAACGTGTTCACAGAAATATCACGTCCAAGCTAGTATCTAGGAGCTGATCTAAAAAACAATTCTGGTCCGAATGTTGAGGTAACAAGAGTCAAGCAACACGGGATCCTCACAGAAATTTCCTTGAATTGGAACGAACCACGAACCTTCTAAATGTCAGTCAACTTAAAATCATGACTGGTGTCCTTACAGGAAATTGCATAAATAACTACCATCTGCCCAGAATGAGGCTCAGCAGTGAGAAAAAAGATGAGTCGGTTGGTAGCTAACGCTATCCAGACAAGATCTGAACTTGCTCTGAGAATTATCATTTACAGGAATCCCCTTCAGTTGCAATGAAGCATTACCCTTTCAAAAGTCAGTCAACTGAAAATCATGACTGGTGGCTCCAACTGGTCGCGGCGTTTAGAACGCAAGCAATCCAGGATCTTCATGGAAGCGTCCCTGGCTTGCAAAGAGACCAGAAATATTCTAGATTTGAAAATAAATTACCTCAGGGCTACGACCGGTGTCCTTAGTGAACATTGGATGATCGACTATTACCACCTGCATAAAATAAGGCTCAATAGTGAACACGGAAATGAGTTGATTGGAAAGTAGTACTACCCTCTCAACATCTGAACTTGCTCTCGGAATTAGCACTACCCAGACAAGATCTGAACGTGTCCACGGAATTATCACATCCAAGCTAGTGTCTAGGAGCTGGTCCGAAGATTAGTTCTGGTCCGAATGTCGAGGTAAGAGAATGCCCAAGCAACAGGAGACCCTCACAGGAATTTATAATGGGAAAAAATTTAGAGACCAAAGCCAAATCGGCGAAATCATCAGGAGGATTGCGATCAGACCATTCGAAGGTATTGAACTTAGCAAACGCAGCGCAACCGTTCGGTTAATGTTGACGGTTTGAAGGCACCTCGGGGTCAATATGACCTAGCGTCATTATCACCGGGTTAATGAAGTTGAAAAGAATTGAAGTTGAAGATATTTTGGTTTCAACTTTTTAACCAGCAGACCTAAACATCCAAGAAATATAAACTATCCTAGCACCGTAATGTTAACCTCAAACACACGAGGCGCTGTAAAACTACAGAAATCAAACAAACGTAATCAAACAAAACGCATATTATTACGACTTGCAAAATTGAATTTCCTTATACAAACTTCTTTGAACGGATCTCGTCGCGTATCAATTGAGCGTGCTTTTTGCCTCACACGCAAAACGACCACGTGCCCGCCGTAATATCGGCAGCCACCAAGCGTATAGGCTTAAATCATTTAAATATATTCTACGCGAACTACCACAGGTTAATTGGAAGCCATAGGTTCGGAATTATAGATGGCGGCGCTGAATCGTTCTCTCGCTGCCGATTGTCGTGACCGCAACCAACTAGGAGCGAAAATAAATAATATACAATGTGTGCGTATATATATATATATATGTACATATATCTACATAGTTATCCGGCAACCGTAAGAACCGGCCCAAAAGAAGAAAGAAAGGAAGGTAACGAATTGGCGCGGGAAAAAAGTCCGTTCATGGTGATACCCGAGCTGCGCGTATCGCGTTCTCTTTCTCGGCTCCAACGGATCGTTCGATTGGCATCGGGGTATGATTATTAGGAGGCTATTGGGAAACGTATTTTCGCTATGGTTTTTTGCCATTATTAAAAACTAAACCCGTAATTTGCATCTGTTCATACATATGTATGTGCTTATGATATTGGTGGTTTCTTTCTTATGGACGAGCTTTTTTTTTATTCTTACGATTCGTTTTGTATGTCGTGTAACGAATCCGAGGCACGTCAAGTTTCTTATTGCTACACTTCGAAACGATCGTGTAGTCCCCACCATATGGCGAATGGAGCGGTTATTATGAGCCTATCTGTTCGGGAGCGATGGCGGTAATAGGGACGAGGATGAGGTACTTTTTATAATTTAACTTGGGAGTAACTATTTATGATGGCATGGAAGGTTTGATAAGCTCAAAGTAAATTTCAACATCTTTTGGTATCGTTTGGGAAGTTCATATGAAAGCAAAGTAGTCCCCGTGCTGCCATATGGAAGGGAAGTGTATGTTTTGACAATGGTATGATAACAAACACAGTGCTACAAAAATACCCAGGCGGAGTGGTTCCAAGGCCGAGTGAAAGTTGGCCCACGGACTAACAAAACTCCCACGGGATTTGGCCATATTAGCTTGCATTTCTTCCTATGACCTCCTGAAGTTGACAATTTTGCAGCCTTTTACGATGTGAAAGTCGACAAAATATATAAACCAATGTATAAATGAAACAAGTAGACGGAAATACTTCAAGCTCTCAGTATTAAAATATCTTGATTTAATAGTATGTTGATACTTCAAAATGCCCTTTTTCTCCCGCCTTTTGGTACTTCCTCACACGTTTTTCCCATTTTAACTCAACTTCCGCAATGTAATTGGATCCATTATTATTTTCTATGAAAAAAGTGGTTCTCCTTGTACTTTTCGTTTATTTCTTCCAACGAATTTAATCAAAACTGACTATGTCGTTGGAGCTCTTTTCAATGCTAGTTGGAGTGGGAAATTATCACCATCGTCACTGCCATTATCAGTGTCCGCGTCCGAATTAACCAGAATTTCGATTTCTCTTTCTAAGAGCCCTCCACCCCCTGCGTCTTCTTTTTCATCACATTCTTTACGTTCTTGCTACATCAGCAAATTTCCGCAAGAAGTGAATCGGGCGATTTTCTCCTCGGTACGTTAAATTGTTTGATGCTAAGCCACGAAAAAGTAAAATAAATTACATTAGTTCATTTCAAATGGCACAACTAGGTGGGGACGTTCCTCTTCTTCATCTGACTCCGTATGGCTAACTGTCGAGTGAAATAATTCAGATGATGGTGTAAATAGTGAAATTTCAGCAAGATATAGACAATTGATTCTGTTGAGGCGCACCTTGGTTTAAAATAGAACCTTCCTGAATCTTCTTCTCGCCGAAGATTTGTGGTAAATTTGGATACTGAAAATGTATTACCTCGATACCCAGTTGCTAACTTATGCATCTTCAGACATTCTGGTCTTTAACTGGTTTATTTCAGTCCTGTTGCGTGTCAAACCAACATATATGTTTACAATAGGTAAATCCTTCAATTCAATCACGTTGTCAATTTTTCAGGTTTTCGTCTCTTTGAGGTCGTTTCCCGTTACTTCCTGATTCTGTGGTCGTTATCGTTCATTAACTTTTCGCAAATTTTAGATTCTTCACCTTCGATAACCGCTTGAGTGAAAGGGAAGAGGGCGAGGTAATTTTCTTTGTTTTCTAGTCATCCGAATGTCTCTAGTTCGAAAGTTTGGTCTTCTTTTTACTACATTCCTAATTGTTATGCTGGATGCTCACGGAAAAGTTGGGACTCACAAAAGGAACCCAGACAAACTACTAACTAACTACTTCTGGTTTTTGATTTGATTTTTTGCCTTCTCCTTCTTCCGACCTGCCGTAATTAATCCTGCTCCTTACTCCATCAACTTGATGGAGTAAATCTAACTGGGTCGAACCAAAATAGACCCGTTAACATTGGAGTGAAATTGGCGACCTTGACTCACAACTAACGTTGTAAACTTTTAGGTCATGAGCAGCAGTTATGGGAGTTATGGGAGATTATTAGTCGGCACCAGCACGGATTTGTCAGGGAAAGGGTATTGAGACGGCTTTACTTGATTTAATTAGCACTGTTTTGGATGCTCTTGAGAACAAAATAGTTCCCTGCGGTTTTTTTCTGGATCTATCGAAAGCATTTGATAACATAAATCTCGAGAAACTTATTGCCAAACTGGAGTGCTATGGCATTAGAGGATCCGCCCTACACTGGTTTCAAACATACTTAATAGGTAGGACACAATCAGTCCACATTCATAGCAAAGCCGGAGTGGTTAAATCGAGAAAATTATCTATATCAACAGGGGTACCACAGGGCAGCATTTTAGCACCTTTGCTTTTCTTAATTTATTATAATGATATTTACACGATACAAAACATCTTACACGATACCGAGTTAGTAACAATGAATTATGCAGACGACACATCCTTCCTTGTAATGGGGGACACAATTGACACCACTGTGAGCAGGGCTTCCCTTTATATCACTAAACTTGAATCGTGGTTATATCAAAATGAATGGGACCTTAATAGAGATAAAACTAAAGTAATTCTATTTAGAACCAAAGATCAGCCATATCCCACCACCTTAGAAATTAATGATAGGGAATATCCTGTAGAACGTTCGGTTCGATTGCTGGGGCTGATAGTCGACGACCAATTGAAATGGAAAGATCACATTGATGATCTATGCACTAACTTAAGCACTGTTACTTTCGCCATGCGACGGCTGTCGGCTCTCGTAAGCGAACAAGTACTTCGTGTAATGTATTTTAGTTGCTGTTACTCCCGCATCAAATACGGCATTATTGTCTGGGGTAGTGGTAGCGATATAACTCGTACTTTTGTAATGCAGAAAAAATTGTCCGAATAATGTTTAGTCTGGATTATCGCCAGTCCTGTAGAGGTCTATTTAGACAACACAACCTTTTAACTGTATACGGCATTTACATAATGGAAATTTTAAAATTCGCATTCAAAAATCGTGCTTTCTTTGAAACAAATTGTTTTAGACATGAACATCGAACCCGCAATAGGGCGAACTACCGCTATCCTAGACATCATCTTACACTAACTGAAAAGAATATTGTTTATAATTGCATAAAATTTTATAATAACTTACCAAATAATATCAAGAATATAACATTATTTTCTATATTTAAAAAGAAGTGCATACTCTTCTATGTAATGTCGAACCATACAATGTTAATGAGTTTCTGAACATATAGTTTGTTTTGTTCTATTTGACGTGTTGCTATTTGTTGTTGTTGTTATACATTATGCAATAAATATTATTATTATTATTATTATTATTATTATTATTATGGAATTATTAGCTGAAGGCCGTGAAGGAATGTCCTGCTAACCAGGCTAGGCACTTACCGGAGGTAATTTTGGATTCAATCAACCGACGAATCAACTTCTCAAGTATAGGTTTAAACCTCCACAGAAGTGGTGGCCAACCTCCAACCGCGAAAAAGAATTACAAGAAGAAGAGGAGGAGGAGGAGGAAGAAACGGAAGAAGCAAAACGATAAGAAGTAGAAGATAATTGTAGGTCTTGTTGCTTTCGTCCAATGGTTGTTGGTGATGATTAGATAAAGACAATTTTGTAGTCATCCAAATCTTATCTCTATTACCATTCTTTAATCTACACCTAAGCCAGATTTAAGCGCATCCTAGTTTCTTATTTCATGATTTCAGGATTGCTTCTCTTGTTTATTTCACCATTACTAACGCCTCTTGAGGATCTCATTTCTATCTATTCCCTCTATTCGTATCTTTTCTTGTTTGGTTGCATTTGTTTCCAATTCGCCTCCGATTTCATCTGTTGCGCTTTGTTTTATTTGAATTTAGTGATTATGCTATTACCTGTTTCCAATCACTTCCCTAATCTTGTCTCTAACTGTCCTAAATTCGTATTTCCGGCTTTGGTCCTGCCTTCCCCTCTTCCGAAATATTTTCATATTTGAGTCTAATTTCAAAAGACCCAGTTCCTTTCTACTTTGTGTTTTATTACTTCTTTGAACTTTTCTTTTATTCCTTGCTGTCTTATTTATGCCTCTCACTTCTCTCACCGTATTATCGCTACATCCGCCTTCTCATAACTTTCGCCCCTCCAATTTCGTCTCACATGTATGGGGTTGCTATCACGTATGATATCTCTGATCACATCCTTCGTCTAATATCTTTCGCCTGAAATTGGTAAAAACTCGTTGGAATTGCACGATCGGGTCTTCAAGGTTGTCAAGGAGATATTTTGTTAGATTGAGACTTACTTCAGTGAGTACTTTAATTACCTCATGCAAGTTGGATGCATATTGGATATTAGTTTGAATTTAGTGCAATGTGCGAAAATCGCATAAGAAATTAGTTTCTCGATCTGGTAACATCATCAGGCTTTACATCTTGAGGAGCCTGGTCTTTAACCTGGCCCTAAAAGCAAAAAACATCTTCAGCCAATCTTCTTACTTGATTAGCTTCCAACTTTAACAACACATTCGCGATCCCTTATTTATTTTTAGAACCTTAAAACTTCGAAGAAGTAAACACCTCCTCGGCCATCGTAATAGCAAATTTCTCACATCGTATCCCACATCAAAACAGAAATAATAAACAACCGCCTTAATGCGGTTCTTATCGGACTCGCTTCCACACAGATATGCTCACATAATACATTATTTATTACAAATTACAACATAAGAACGTCGTATCCACCCGGACGATCTTTCTCCTCGCACGCATCTTCTCCTCTCTGTTTCTCCTTCGCGTTCGTACCGGCGCATACATATGTTACTGGAGTCTCTCGGTCATTAGGGTCTCTCGCTCGAGTCCGGTCGCGCCAAATTGGTTTCTGATGAGAATATATTTCGAGTTAATTCAATTTACATTATTTCGAGCGTCGTCGTCGTCGTTGTTGTTGTTGTTAATAATACCCTAACGCCATATGTCATTCCGTTTCGTTCCGTTCGGATAGTTTCGCGCGTTTTTCAGCGGTATACCGACCGACCGGCGGTGGGCGTACCGACGAGGGCCCTTTTTGCCGCTGCCCGTCTACTCCATGACCGGCGCGTAACACGAGGAGACCGACCGGTCGCAGGTTCTTCGGATAACTCCAGCAATTCGGATCGGTCGACGTAAAGCGGCGATAATGAGTCGGCTAGATTGAAAAGGTGGTGCGTCGGCCGCAGAGGTGCCAACGTGTTAATATGTTTGTTTATTGATGACGGGACTTGATGATCTACCAGTCTTCGTTTCGTTTTGCCCTTTTTCGGGCTTGTTTTACCTCTTCTTTAACGGGCTTTCGCGATCGTTATCTGGTCGATGGGGAATGGAATTCTTGACAGGAACGGGTAGAGGGAGGTATACGAGTAATTATTTTTCTATTAGGCGATTCGGTGAAATGAGAAGGACACCCTAATTGAAATCAGAATAATCACATAGATAAGCATTATGCTTAGTCTCAGCTCACTTGAAGTAGATGTTAGTATAATCTGCAATTTTTCAACATATGCTGAGGATTTGGTGATAGTTCCTACTGAGGCATCCATTAATGTCGTTTGATTGACTCAATGCAATGAATGTATCCGTCGTTCTTCCTTTAAAGACGAAACTGTGTATCTCTCTAACCCTGCATCTTTATCAAGAACGATTTCTGGAAAATAAATTGGGTTTTCCCGTGGTTTGTCGGTCTCCCGCAGGACCGGGAACAGATGTAGCTTAGGCCCTTTAGTCCTTAAATAATGAGTACCTACCATGCTGGAGGAAGAGGAAAACATTGGGTTTTCAATCCCTTTTGAAATGGAAACGTCTTCTTGAATTCTAGTTTCCTTAGTTCTTAACCTTTCCAATTTGTCCTTTTAACGAAGAGTAGAAAAAAAGTGCACTTTTTGTGACTTATGAACACAATGTACAATTTTGAGCATATTTACTTGAGAAAAGGTCCTAAAGGGAGTGATAGGAGTAGTGTCTCGCAGTCTCAAGTGATGGTACACCGTTAGTCTTCAAGACGTCAGTCTTTCAAGGCGCTTTGTCAGTCTTATGTACAACAAAATGAAAGAAATAATGTATTAGGGCACTGAATGATCGATACATTAATACCAAATCCAATGACAAATAACACTCGTAGGCATAAACTTTTAGTTAGTGGTACACATGAGTATCAAAAGTCTCGAAAGGGTAAAAGATATAAAAGTAGGAATACATTGTCTACAATTACAATAAATTAGCTATCACCACCATCACCACCACCATCAAATGCTTAAACTTTTCTCTCCAAAGAATGGTGGTGGCAAATACATGTTTGGAATTTCTTAAAATCTGATGTCCTTCTACCATGGATCTGCCAGATTGATGTTAACGTTTCGCCATGTATACTGAGGCGAAGGATGTCTTTACTATTCTTACCATATGATTACAAACTTAAATTATCACTCGAAGCTAAAAATAGTAAATTATTTTTGAGAGCCAAAATCCTTATAAAATACAATCTGGGGTACCCTTGGGTAACCTAATAAATTAGGTGCGTTAATGGGCAGCTGTCAAGTAACTGTACAATAGCTTATAAAGTAAGCAAAATTTGCATGTGCAAAGCTTAATTCTCCTCACGGATTATTGGCATATGCAAATTGTGGTTACTTTGTAAACTTTGCACACTCACTTGATAGCTGCCTAACGCATCTAATTCATTAGGTCGTTATATAGACAGTTCCCCAGATTTTTTTGTTTATTTTATTTTATTCGAAATTAACTTAAACATTTCCTATTAGTTCGTCCACCTTCCTTTCTCCACCATCTTGCTTTTTTCTAAACACGCCATGACTTCGCAATTATTACTAAATAACACGCACCTACGGACGCAAACACGACGGCTCTCATAATCGAGCTTTTGATAAACGACCGCCTCCTATACTAATAATTAACTGCCCGCTGTTTTATACGTCATCAAAGTACCAGCAAGATCACGGACTTTCAGTATATCAATCCGTTTCGCTCGCCGTAAGACCGAACGGCGGCGGCTACGACGACGACGACTTCGTTGGCTTCGGCTCCGAAGGGAAACCCAGCGAGGCTCGAATCACGTCGAGTTTTGCGGACGATAATTCCAGCGTTTTAATTGCGGCTGGCGGTCGTCTCCATTATATCCGGACGAATCGAATGTGCCATAAGTCATCCGGTTCGTGATATCGTGATCGTCATCGCACGAGATGGTGTTCGATTCTTTATAGGGAGAATCTCCGATGATTGGTGGTCTTGGCTTGAGTTGAATTGATATTTTGTAGGCTATCTAAGTTGAAATGTTGTTGCGTTTATGAAAGACGTTTTGCAGATGATAGTTGTCATAAGGTCTCTTCTTTTTCTTCTTCTTACTCCTGCGTCTTATTTTTCTCCATTCTGTTCAACTTTTTGGCAAGTTGACGATCACCTTTTGGGTGATAGTATAGAAGACTTTGTACAGATGATGATTATGTTGTAAGACCTTTCCTTTTCTTCTTTTTCCTTTTATTATTTTTTATTATTTCTTATTCTTTAATAAAACTCCGTCTTGTTTCCTACTACTTTATCCAACTTCTTGGGAAGCCGTTGATCACCTCTTAGGTGACCTAATAGAAATTCTTGGGTTGGGCGTTTCATGTTTCACCTATCGATATTCCGTTTCCGGATCGCCACAATCCTTGTGCTATCGTTCCCTCGATCTTAGCTCAAACTTAATCGTCAGTCATTCCTGACAAACTTGCGCTTGCGTGTTCATGTAACCAGCCCACCAGTCATCCAACACATAACCGAGTTCTTAGTGTTTTGTATATTTTTCGAATGTTCCTCCCCTGTTTCTTTACTGGTCCATGCTCATTTATTTATCATTAGTAATAAACAAGTCGTAGGGATACACGTCTTGAAACCACCCAGTGTATGCTAGAATATGCAGCATCTCTCTAAGAACACAGACAATTTAGCACATCAAGTTTTTATTCTAGAAATTGGCAATAAAATTTCTATCTTTAGCGTTCCGTGCATCCCTTGGGGAACCTCTTAAAATAATAAAACCGATGATCACCGTCAAAACGATTCTAATTCCCCCGTCATCAAATGCATCTCAACCCAAACCGGCATGTAGAAACTCGACCGGGACAGGCTGACAGGTCCCACGCTCGTAGAAATTATGTAGATATTGTACGTACAAATTTCGAGATTAATTCGTATAAAATCCGATATCGCGAAGCGCTTTCTTCCCTTTATTTGGTCGGCGTTTTAGGGGTGAACGCTGAACGCTGGCGCGTTGGAACAAGGGTAGGCGTCGGGCTATAAAATAAATTTTCCGGGATGATGCGGGAGCTGCCGGTCGGCGCGCTGCCGTTCGGCCCCGTTTTTCACCACTCCGTTAAGTTGGCAGTTTCCGATTTCATCTTCAACACCCTGTCGTCGAGGTTACAAACGCACGTGTTGCTTTTCGCAACGTTGTTTCGTTTATGTTAGGTGTGCATAACAACGATTCAGTTGGGATTTTGCAATGCATGTGAAATATATGCAAAATTTAGATGTTTCGATTGATGTTAGTAATTTCAGTCCATGCTTTAGTATTTCTGTGTATCAAATCGTTCAAATTCAACAATTTTATTGTATTCTTACCTATTTGCTATTCTTTTCGATTTCTGCCCATATTTGTTGCAAAAATTGCATTGCTTGAAACATACCCTTTTGCCATGTCTTCGCAAATTTTATTTACTTTCTATTTCTTGTAGATTTTATTCTAAGACAATTGCAATTGGCAATTCTATGTAAGCATTCTGCAATATCTAAAAATTAGGCAAATGCTTAATTTTACGGGAACAATTTCCATATCACGCCGAATTTAAAGGAATTTTGTTGAAAATTGTAGTTCTGAAGTCAGTTTTACATCTACAATTACAAAAATTTTTAGGAAACAACATTTAGTCCATAGTAAAAATTGTGCGTGCTTCTCCGATAGTATTGCGTCTTTCTTGAATTCACATAACTAATTTCGACCCATTAGTGACATGTTTATCCAAAAAGGTTTACCTTAACGTCGAATAAGTAAATTTGTTGCTAGCAAGCGCACAATAGCTCCTTTTAGTCCATGATGAAGGCGTCCTAAAGTCCACGCTTTATAGCATTTAAATCCTAAGATTGACAAAGTTCGCGTGGATAGTTTTTTATTGAAATAATTCCTACAGCAACAATTTGGATAATGCCAGTTACATATTTCGATAACCAGGTTGTCGTTGTCAATAGAAAGATTTGTGCGTTGAGATTAAAAACCATTTAATTTGACTTCTTTCTCAACTACGAATGAATAAAACTCGTAGAGTGAACACCACTATATTTAACAAAAAATGTTCTGCTTTACCAAGTGAAAGCCAGTTCTATTCAATTTTCTCAACTACCATCCTCAACCCTCTGTACTTTTATATTCCTATTTGGGGAACATAATGCCCCCGCGGGTTCATTTTTAATTGGGTCAACATTACAACCGTTTCCTGTATCCATTACAAAACATCTTAAAGAATAAAAAGTCCTAGAGTTGAAGGTTATGTAAAGATGGTTGTGTTACCCCCAATCGCATTTCTTCTCGTTTCGTGTTGCGCAGTCATCGTAGCATCGTAAAATTTTGATCTCGAAATACTGGCAGTTTTTCCCGATAAGGATTTTCGAGTAGCTGTTAATTTTTTTAAATTTGTGTTTGTAACCTAATGTTATCGTTTCTGTATTTAACATTCTAATCCTATAGTATTAATTGAAAATGCAGGAGTTCCAGCAATATTTTCCTTTTGGCTGTCCCTGGACTTGGGTTCCTCGACAATATAAAAAATGTCAGCTGAGAAGATGATGCTGTAAACCTTATTCCAGAATTTAGATTCCTGACTGGGATCTTCTTGACTTTTTCTGACTTCGCCATTCCAAACTCAATAACTTTGTCAACCTAAATGGTATGCTGGTCGAACGATTAAACTTTCTTTATGGATTTGATGCTTTGTTACAAACCATGGTGTTGGGTAATCGCATTGTAGATGATAACTTTCCTAAGTAACAAATGGCCATAGCACATAATTTCTAGGGTGGTTACTTGGTTCTCCTTGTATTTTCTATGGAGCAGTAGTCTAAATATACTATCGCGTTGCTTGCTTTAAACTTCAAAACGTCAAACGTATATCTTCAGTACCATCCTCGAATACTGCACAGATCTTCTTCCGAAGAAATGAGTCCTCTACGCGTAGATATGACTACGTAGGAGGAATTTCTTAGATAAACTGCAACATCCTTTTGGCCATATAGGTTTAGATACGCTTACATTTATAGGCACTGCCAGATCGCAATAAAAAAATGGAAATAGGAGACACCGGCCAGGAAAAGTACAGAAACGACAAGCTTTAACGTTCAACAGTCTCCGACAGAGAGGAGTTGGAAGGTTATGAAATGTATGAAGAGGAAATACATAAAAGGAAACTGAAACATAAGATGAAGTGAAAGAAATAACAAAAGACATAAACAGTCGCTTGATTTAGTAGAGAAACTTGAACGACAGAAGTAGCAGATCTCTGACTATTGCGATTAGTTGTTGCTTTGGAAACACAACGACGATGCGTGCTCCATAAAAGCGACAGGAAGAAGAAGAAAAACTTAACCATGAATAATAAAAGAAGGCGGATGAGGATATAGCATATTGAAGGACCAACAGATAAAAGACCATAACTTGTCGTGTTAAATGGTACCGAAGGTGAATCATCCGATGAACCATATAAAAAATAGCATCAAACACGAAATTGGGAAGTCATGACATATAGAAGTAGCAGATCTGTGACTATTACGATTAGTTGCTGCTTCGGAAATACAAAGATGGTTCATGCCCCATTAAAGCGACAGGAAACATTACACATTTATGATGTTGCGTACTGCATCATAGTACAACACAGCAATGCGTTGAGAGCGAGTCACACCACACAACACATCTTGGCATAACTCAAAACATTGCAACAGAGAATTGTGGTTCCGGCTTTATTAAGTTTTCCATTTCCCATTTTTGGGCCCTCCAGTTTGCTTCGGTTTAAATACAGTCAACGTGTTGTAGATGCTACATATTTTCTTTGTTATTCCATTCTTTCATTCATTTTCAATTCTTCTATCTTCACTTCTTAGTCTCTTCTCCCCTGCTCATCCTTATGTTTCTTGGTATGCCTGTATGTGACCCGTATTTTTCTTCATCAGTATAGCAGTAGTAGCAAGATTAACGGCCGCACAGCTGTAGTGATGAAACTGTTTTTTATCTGGTTTATTATCAATAACTAATGGAAATTAAAGGACTTGAAGCAAGAATAATCTACTTCATTATCTGACCGAGACCATCGGGTGGGTATGCCATATGTATTATATATCCATAAATATGTATAAACACACGCATTACTTCGTCAAGTCGAACAAATATAATAAGCACTATATCAAACAAAAAGCCGTACTCTGCCTCGGCCGGTCGGAATGAAAAATATTTTCCCGCGGGCGTATCGTCGTCAAAACGCAACCGCATGTTCGACTGGCCGGCCAGACCGAGACGAAGCGAAGTCGGATGATTAATAGATCTATAACTCCTTCGACCAGGTGAGCATACATTCTCAGTCCGCTAATAGACTCCGTAATATATTTCGTTGGAATTAATTGTTGATCGGCGTTCATCTTCGGCCCGGCGCGGTTAACGTCAAAACAAGTTAAGAGAATCGAACGGCACGAAAGAAGAAAGGAAAAAGAAGAAGGCGCGCATCGCAGCGAGGCAATTACGTCATAAATTGAACCCCCATACGATTTTTTCGATTATTATTATTTATATCGTCCGGGATACTTATTTGTGAAGGTATTTATGATTGTTCTGCTCTCGTCTCGACCCCATCGTTTCTCTTTGCTTTCGAACATTGTCGATGATTATAATGACGGCGTAGTTGCGGTCGTAGAAAAGACGGAGAAAAAACAGAAATAAATGTATAAGTGGGATTATTACTTTTCTGATTTATTGTTTTGTATTAATGCCCTCCTCCGTCCTCGCCTCGTCCCGCCGCTTGTACGCATCGAACCTACAATATATATTTATTAGATCAAGAACTCGGAAAAAGATGAAAAAAGAGACGAAAATAGCGCGTAATTGTATACTACGGAAAGGTAGATAATGTGTGGGTATACGCACTCCGAACGATATTTGCCATTATTGGATTGGATGCATTTTTGCGTCCGACTGACGATCGGGTATCTCCTGCAGTAGAATGTTATTACTTTTTATTACAATGTTGTTATTGCCATTTCTACGACTGTTTTTGTGTCTTTTCTATTTTATTGCTTCTTCAAGCATCGCGCATGTTCCATCCGTCCAGACCGTTGCGATTACGCGACGTCGCCGTCATGGAACGAGTATGGAGATTGACGTGATGATACTGATTGTGTGTAGTAACGTTAATGTCTCACGAGTTACATGCGACCACCGCAATCGAATATCAATTCAAATTCGTATCGTTTGAGCTAGGAAGTGGAAAGCGTGTGAGACACATTGAAACTTTTCCTGATTTTTCTGCACTTCAACCAACTGTCTTCAATATGATGAAGACCAATTTTCTAGGAAAACAGCCAAGGTATTGAAGCCCAGTAATCACATATAGCAGCACATCGTGGACTCTAACAATGAGGCAAAAATCCTGTATAAATGCAATGGAGCTGAGATTTTTAAGAGAAATCATCTTTTGCAGGGTTACGGAATTATTTTTCTGAAATTACTGTAGAGAGAGTAAGAGACGGACATTCCAAGCTTACTAGAAGTTATCAATGGTTTGATGCTGAGCTGTTACAGATGCGAGAATACTTAAATTTGTTAGCTGACATATATCAATATACCGGTTCGGAAGAGATAAAACAGCCCTTAAATAGTTTTAGCTGAGAGTATAGAAACGAAATAACAAAAAGCACCAAAATCAAATCTAAGGATCAATGAAATAAAACCAACTAATCAAATATAGAAATATGGGAATTCGTTAACAAATTCAGAAGTAATATAAATTCCTGTTTTGACACGGAATTTGACTGTAATGAAATAAACGACTATTTTATTAATATTGCTAATGAAATTAGTCAGAATATCTCTGATAGTGTTGATGAATGTATTGAGAGAATTTCCGTAGCGGGGGACAATTTCCACTTCAATCATGTAGTAAATATGTATACGGCTTTACTGTTGATATTATTAAAGTCATTCAAAATCAGATGAATGATATTTTAAAGTTTAGTTTGGTGATACCTGCATTTAGAAAAGGTGATCCCACTGATATCTCTAATTACAGACTCATATCTATGCCTGTTCTGCTAAAAATATTTGAAAAATTCCTCTAAAGAGCAGAATTACTAATTTCTTTGCAAGTAACAATTTACTAATTATAATGGTTCCATTTTTGACATGCGCCTTGTCTTGTTTGGTTTTCCGTTTGGTGTTCCGCAAGGCTCTGTGCTGGAGCCATTATGGTATTTAATTTATAGTAATGACTTGGACTTAATTGTGGAAAGGACATTTGCTCTGATTCCTTGTGCTAACGATACTACTGTTTTGAACTCCGGGATTTTGGTTTGGGAAAATGCAGCCTCGTGGGAGAGAGTATTTAGAATGTGAGAGTCGGTACGCTCTAGCACCCAAACGAAGCAAAATTCACGAGTTTTGACGTCAAAGTCGTACTCTACACCTTCGAAAACATCTGTACACAGAATTTCGTCTAATTTAGAACACATTAATTTTTTCTGAAGTTTGAAAGGGGTACCCCTTGAAATTTCGAAGAAAATCGAAGTGGTCAGAAGTACGACTTATTACACATCAAATTAAAGCTCATCTAGTGTAGATTAGGGATAAAATAATTTCGGGTACGATAGACGGTTTATTGAGGAAATATTCAATGAGAAAGTGAAAAGTGGTTCTGGACGAATCGCTCTGGTACGCTCTAACACCCAAACGAAGCCAAATTCACGAGTTTTGACGTCAAAATCGTATTCTACACCTTCTAGAACACCTGTATCCCGAATTTCGTCTAATTTAGAACATATTAGTTTTTTCTGAAATTTCAAAGGGGTACCCCTTGAAATTTCGAAGAAAATCGAAATGGTCGGAAGTAAGACTTATTACACATCAAGTTAAAGCTCTTCTCGTGCAGATTAGGGATAAAATAATTTCGGGTACAAGACACGGTTCACTCAGGAGATATTTAATGATGCACATTATTGTGCCCGCAATGGTGGTGCAGGAGCCTAGAGAGCGAAAGAAATATTTTTGTTTAATCTTTGGAAATACGCAAGGATCTTTGTTTTCAGACTATGACATAATGTCGATGCCCCGCTGTCTACGCCGTCAGCTTCGTCTGTATAAGAACTGAAATTTGGGAGAAACTTACGGAACAATTTCCTTCTGTTTGTAGCTTAACAGACGATATTTCGCGCCGATTTCTGGCCAAGTACCAAATTCAGTTTTCACCACCGACATCTCGATTTATCTCCCATTATTTTGGCGCACCCAGCAAATAAATCGAATTGTGCGCTCCCTCCAAAAAAAAAGTTGCAACGTCAGCGCATCACCATGATCGCCCGATATAATTTATCGAAATTGATTACGAAATATCGTTCGATAGACGCGTCTATCTATCCGTACATGTATATATGTATCGAATGGTAGAAAAAAGGAATTGCGAAAGAGTGCGGGGCAACCGGAAAAAAATTCGAAAACGAAAAAAAAAGAGGAGAACTAGCGGCCGGCTACTGGCAAAATCGCAAACGAGTTGCCATCGAGAGAAAAAACGTCATGATCTATTCGTATAAACGTGGATATAAATGGAAGAGGATCGGGGGATCGGGTTTGGCAGGATCGGCGCGGCGCTATTAGTGCTCATACCGAAAAACTCTAAATCACATGACGGGAATGTAATATGAAGCGTCGACGCTAAACGGCAAAGGCAACCGGCCCAAAAAAAAAAAGGGGAACCGCGGATAAAATACATACATATATGCAAATTTGACGCGGGGAAAAAATGTGCACTGCAGTGGTAGTTAAGCCGTAAAGGGAAGGGATGGAGGTTCGTATATGCGGAGAGAGGAATGGTGCAATGTTGTAGTGAGTGTCAAATTTTCAGCTGTAATGGACAGGAATCCCCAATGAAAAATGTTGAGCAAGAAGCATTTTCTTTTTACGATGGGTGCTGGAACAATGAGGTGAATACAAGAAAGTGACAAGAACGCGTGAGGGGGATAACTACGGAACCAGCGTGCAGAGTTTCTCGGATGTGGCTTTGTTGCGAGTCTACTACTACTTGTACGGAGTTTGTAAAAATAAACGACCTTGTGAGTGATGTGAATAGAGGTAACTAACTTACTGTCCTGACTTCCCTGTTCGAGTATTACATATAACTTTTCTTATTGCTAACCTTTCGTCAAGTCGAAGGGCAGAAATCTCTTAAATTAGGTTTAAGAAAAACAAAGTAATAAATTCTGTCCTAGGCAATAGTAATGGGACGATTAACTGAAACTTATTATAAACAATTATTGAATGTGTTGAAAAGGTAAGTGGTAAGATAACTATAACGGTGTTAAATTACATTGAAGCAGCTCTAACTTATCATAAGGAAATAGAAAAAGTGTCATATTACACGAACATATGTGGAAAAGAAAAAGTAACCACTTAAATCTTACACATTTCGCGTACCCTTAAAGTCTATACTTATTCTTAGAATGAATGCACTATTTTACATTAATCACATATCTTATATGATAGAGATCTACCACTAATAGGTCAATAAAACAAGGCTGGTTTGAGCGATAGTTATATTTTCAGAACGTTTACAAACGTTTTCGGAACACCTTCGTCAGTGAAAATATAACTAGATAAATATATAAACAAACTTTATATTATTATTTATATTTATCTAGTTATATTTTCACTGACGAAGGTGTTCCGAAAACGTTTGTAAACGTTCTGAAAATATAACTATCGCTCAAACCAGCCTTGTTTTATTGACCTATTAGTGGTAGATCTCTATCATATAAGATAAGTATAAAAAGGTCACGAAATATATATATATATACATTTAATTAATCACATACACAATTTCGAATGTTGGTTGTCCAACAGCTCCGCAAAGCGCCAATGTTCCACGGACCACGGATTGAGAACTATCATTGTAGAAATTCTAGAGATTAGATTACTTGAATTGGCAATGACGCCTGTCCCTCTGCGACCTTTCCAGACCTATTGCGATCCTCATGCCTCCTTAGAGTACGTTCTTCAGCTTTGTGCCTTTAATTAGACTTTGACAGCTTTGAGAGCGGTTCTCCCGTATATAGTCCCGCCTTGCAATATTCCTCTCCCATGTGTGAAGGTCGCATCCTTGCCAATTCCTCACATTGACAAAGTACGTGGATCGCGATTCCGCCTCAATTTGACGGGATCTACATATCGCTTCTTCTGTCAAGCCCATTTTGTTGATGTGCTTGTTGAGCCTGCAGTGCCTTGTTAGTAGACTCATCCAGACAGACTTTCTGTTCCTGCACGGTAAGTCCGTTGTATACTTCGGCATCTGATCTCTAAAGTACTGTGTTGCCGATCCTTCGTCTGGGAAGTTCCCCCACCTTTCCCGAGATTTATCTTCGATTCCCTTCTTACGGCTATTTTGATTTTGCCTTAAATTCTTCAATCAACTTATGATGGTTAGTGCCGTGGACTTGACATATAGAGGCTTGGCCTTCCACTAATCTGTAGGCTGCTGACCTTGCTACTTCTTGTATATGGATATCCAACGGTGGTAAATTCAATATCACCCGCAACGCATCTATGGGAGTTGTTCTCATTGCTCCTATGGTACTTAAACGTGAACATTTTTGTACGCGACCCAGTAGCCTGATAGCTCCTGCTTGCTTTATTTTTAGCCACCACACAAGAGCTCCAGACGTTACCATGAGTCTAATTATCCTTGTACATAACCGTAGAGTCATCTTGAGACTAAGGCCCCAGTTTTGCCCTACATCTACCAAGGGTAGTTGTCGCTTTATTGGCGTTTTCTTTTGGGAGTTCCACGTAAGCCTTTGGTTAAAGAGTACTCCTAGGTACTTAGCCTCCTGACTATTGTAATTTCTACTTTATTTAGCACTAACGGCTGCAAGCCTTCCAGCAAGATAGTCTGGAGAGTGGAGTGTCACTTGCGCAAATCCACATTTGGAAGTATCTAAACCAAAGACGAGCGCAAGATGGTCACTAATTCTAAGCTCACATTCACGACCTTATTCCCTGCATACTAATCGATTACTTTAACGTTAACAATACACGACAACGAAAACCTCGTACACCCTTCCAAACACCCCCGCCAAAACGGACGACCACTTTATCCAGACACATATACGGTAAAGAACAACGAAGATACACGCCGACAACACCGTGGAACTTTATCGCGGCGCAGCTCGTCCACATATCGTAAAAGTTCAAATTTTATGTACCGTCTAATCTGTCTAGTTAAGATAACGCGCGCCTAGCGTCCATCCCTCGCCGAATAAGCTATGTTTTAATTTATAAAATTAAGTTAGACGTCTATAAAATAATGAAGTCGGGATTTATGCACGCCGGAATCGTCTAGTTAGTTCGAACGTGCGCGAGCGGGTTGCATGCAAGATGCCCCTGTCGTTTTACGAGCCGCGTTTAAAAATTTACGACGAAAGTCGAAAGTGGGATGGTAAAGTTATTACGCCGGATTGCGTCTATTAGAATTTGTATAAAAATGTTGCTGCTTGAAGTAATTTCGAGTAGCTTCGTACAGAAGCAAAGGTGGTTGTTTTAGAAAATCATATTTTGCAGAGATAATGGGATTCCGCGGTGAAGGTACCCAACTTGGAAATGTGGAAAAGAATCGGGGAAAGTGAAGCCCATCAGATCTTGAGATCCAGAAATCTACGGTTGCGCTCAGACAACTCAGACAAAGAAAAATTTGCTAGGAAAAGCTTAATGAGATTTCTATCAGAACAAGATCTTGGCAAATTCTTCAACGAACAGTTTACCAAATGCTTAACCGTCAAGTACTGGCATGGTGTCTGCAATGCGCTAGGTAAACATTGTATTTGGCGTACGCCCCTCAGAACTTAAGGGCTAAGAAGATAAAGCTTAAGACAATCTTTAAAATTCGATTGACATCTCCATGTTACCACCAGTTTGCTTTTCTTTTTCTTCAAACTTCCCAACGGCTTTCAACTTGTCAGGTACTCGCCCGGGTCACGGACGAGACTCACGGATAGCATCCGCAACGATGCCCCCGAAGTAAATTGAGGTTACACCAACCGCCCTGAGCGAAGGTCGAATCTTGCGCACCAAAAAACGATGCCATTCTACATATGCCCACTGATGTGGACAAAAAGGAAGAAGAAAATAAGAAGAGGTAGTGGAAGAGAAAAACAGTAGAACTTGTAAAAACAAGATTCGAAAAGCTGGTGGACACTACCGAGAAATTCTTGACAAGTAACTTGTAAAGAATTCTTCCAATATCTGTGGATACCGCCAACTTATTTGAATTTGTTTCCTAAAGTGACGCAGTGTAACCACTCTCTAAAATCTATGACATTAGAAGTTCTAAATTTACGTTCTATTTGTTTGAGTTGGCAACCTGCCCTTCCTCGAATGCGCATGTGCAATCTCTAGCTTGTATAAATTCTGGTAAAGAAAATACAACATGCAAAGTATCAAGTTAAAAGTCAGACTTTTTCCATTGCAACTACCCCCTTTTAACGTGTGTAGTTATGGGTGAGAGAAAACCTGTACAAGAATTTCCGTCGGTCTTAAGATTGGGCAGGGCGTATGAAGGCAAAATGATACGCAGATAAAAACTACTATGAATTGGTAGCCAAAGTAGATAAGGAGTAGAGGAAAATCTAGTTAAAGATGATGGTGGAGGAGGACGTGCCGACAATGAAAATGGAAAAGAATCTGCCAAGACAGCAAATAATGGACAAGAATAAAAACACCACATAGACTCACAATGGCTTATATTATAGAAAGAGGATGATCCGGTCCAAAAAACAAATTAGCCAGCCCCAATCTGAAGGACTGAGCAGATCGTTGATGAGGCGGAAAGTGCTAAGATGATTTCCAATAGACCAATCTGCATTCAAGAAATTATTTACCCTAAATCCCATTTGAGTATGCGTGGGCACGAAACAAATTCGGATAAGTAAGTATTGAACACCACTTTGGTAAATTATCCGCATAATGCTGCAGGATCGTCACGACGGTTCCTGGGAGAGGAAAAGATTTATTATCCTGAGAATTTTTAGAACCAAACTTGTATTCCAAATGGGCTTCTTTCGCTTAGCCCCATCCAGCATATTCTTCTTCTAAGGTTCATAGCTCCTGCTGGGAACTGGGGGCGCTCAGCAGGGTTTGTCCGCTAATCTCAATACTCCCTGTAATATGATCCAGCGTATTACCGGTGATGATTCCAACATACGCCGATGATTTTTCCCAAACGTTGTAGATGTCTCCTTGACTTTGCACCTTTAGCGAAATCAAGAACTGGATGAAAATCAGAAATAGATAAACCTTCCTTGTAAGGCCAAACCCGTGGTTATTTGAAAATCACTAGAAATTTCATACTGCGCTAAAAAGACGTAATTTGGGGAAATGGATCAAGTTAACTCGAATTATACTGGATTGAACACTTTGAAATTGCATGCATCGACAAACTAACTTGTCATCTCGAATGCAGAGATCGTGAAATTAAAATTAGCAAGTAAGATCCTGGCGAAGCACATAGTCACAAATTTTCCGATGAAGATAATAACTTAGTTGTCGAAATACCTATTTGGGAAAGGTAAAAGTGGAAACTATATCCATTTGGGTCAGCTTGAAGCAGCAAATGACGTTGCATTTCCTTCCACCTCGATAAATACTTCATCATTATAGATTTCTTCGAAATAATTACTTACACCAAACACGTGCATGCTTTAAGATGGAATTTTTGTTAAAAAATCATGTTGGAAATATATACTATATTTTAAAAATATATACATACATACGTCACATCAATTTGAGAGGTCTTGAGTACTTAAAAACGAATTTCCGAGAAGCATATCGACACAAAAACCGTCTGGAACGATAAATAAAATTTCTAAGGATTCCCTCTTAAACCGACAATTGCCCTCACCCACCGCCGCCGCCACCACCGCCATATGTATGCACTCCAACGACGACCGGGCCGAGAGGAACAACCGAGCGAAAAACGAAGACAGAACTGGTACGACAGAGAGAGAGAAAACAAACGAAGAGGAGAAATAAAGGCGAAGAAACTTCGCGAAAGAAATAAAAACGTAAAAAGAGGCAAGAACAACGCCAACATTCAATAACACACCGAAGTTCCATGAACTTTTAATATTTTATTATTTTATTAAAGAATGGTTACAAATTAAACATAAAGACAGACCGGGTGTGTGGGCCGCCAACAAATGAGAACTGTCAACACTGTCCATAAATAAGAAAATCTCGCGTCTCTTTCTCCTCGTTCTGTTCCCTTTCGTCGGCGTTCCCCGTCTTCGTTTCTTTATCTGCGCGACTCTCTTAATAACATACATTTATCCGTCATCGTACAGGAACGGACTTTGTAGAAAAGGATAAGGAATTTAAGAGCTACCACCAACACTAGTAAAAAATTTTAAAAAGTCCACAACTCTTACTGTCCTTGAGATTCCACATTTGCAACTTGAATATTTGCGAGAATAAAATGGTGGTTTCTTTGTTTCAAGGCTCTACCACTTATTATAGCATACGCAAATAATAGATATGGACAATCAGGTAGGTTCGACTCTCCAAAATATCTGAAAGTCACAACAAGTTTAAGGATGAAACGAATATATCCATAGAAGAAGGGCACAACGTATAAATAGAGAAACAACCAAAAAAACTGAGCATTGAAAATGAAAGAGAAAACTACGGGCAACTAAAACTTCCTGAATGTTTCTCCAAGAAGAGACGTAAAACAAATAAGCAAAGCTGAAATATAAGAAGCAAATGGTTTTGAAAAAGGAATGAAAAAGAAAAGCAACAGAAACTATTTCCGCGAAAATGAAGGATCGTTAGTCTTCGATAAGACGTAGATCTCGAATGACACGATAAACGCAATGAAAGGAACAAATTGGCAGAGAAGCTATAAGAAGATTAATAGATAAAAGCAAAACCAACCACGACATCGCGAAAACTTCCCCAATACATGGAGGATCGTTTATTTCGCAATAAGACGGATAGAAGTCGTATGTGGTAGACCAAACGAAAACTTGAAGACGAGAAAACCGCAATAAATAAGCAAGTTTAGGAAAAACCGAGTAGAAAAGCGCGTTAAATAATTCAAAATGTTACTGGAATATTTGCGAAAAGTTCTCCAATATGTGCAAGCAGATGCGTGTAAGTTGCACAAGGTAGCCCAAACGAAGCCGGGAAGGAGGAAAAAACCTCGATATGCGCAGTAGAAAAGCACGTTAAACAGTTCAAAAGGAAACTAGAATTAGTAGGACTTTTCTCAACGACTTTTCCAAAAATCAAAGTATGTTGGTCTGAAATTGGCTGGGGGTAGATCATCTATCTCCATCGACAAAAACCGAGTCATATCTGTGGACAAACAAACCAGAAAAAGAAACAATTGGAAGACGTGCGGTGGAAATAAAGCAGAAAACCGAGATTTATAGACACTGTCTTCGTAACTCCGGGAAAGTCGAGGGTGGTTAACTCCTACCATCAAAGTAGTGCCCACGAAAAGAACACTCAAGGATATGGGGTGTAAACAAATTAATAGAGAATAAAAGAAAAGTATAAGTACCACGTACAGAGAACGAAGGAGGAAGCGATGATTACCAGAAAAAAATATGAACAAACGACTACTCGCGTGTGTTCCAAAATAGGAAGTAGATTGCGAAAAGATAGAGAATAGAAAGCAAAATACGAACAAGATGAAAGAGTAGTCGGCGATTACTAAGAAGTGGAGCAAAACAGAATAAGCAGAATCATCAAGATTATACGTTTTTGGATTAGTGAGTTTAGGCTCTTAGTCTCCGATCTCTTGAAAATAAGCATAAAATGTAGATCATTCGAATACTTCCAAGAAATTCTCAGAAATGGGTTTATAATTCATCATATGGGTGGTAATCAACCAGCAAATCCAAAACTACGTTCCAAGCTTGTTGGGACACCGACGATTAGGTCCGTCAAAATGTTCAGCACTTATGGCTTGTTATTGTCGGTTTGGCCTCTCTCTCTCTTGTTTCTTGTGCATCATCGCGGTCACATCTCCTCGATTGGGGACTGTTGTTGAAGACCACTTCTTTGCCTTAGGTGGAAAGCTAAGAAGAAGCCAAGAGGAAGACTCGGTCCAGAATAAAGTGTGTCAGCATTGCACCATACACTGCCAAATTGAAAATGTGAGGAGATTCCAATTAGAATTAAGGAAGAGTAATAAGCATTTCGATTAAGATGAAAATAGCAGGGCGAGCAACATCCTACGTTTGAAGAAGTAAAGTATGGGACTTTGCCATCGAAAATTTTTAAAAATAAGTCTTTCTTGCTTCAATTTAGGAGCCACCCGATGAAGAAGGAAGATGATGCAAATAGTAGGGAAGTCAAAATTCTTCAATGTTAAAAGAAAGATGGAAGCCGTTGTGAGTTGACCAAACGAGTTTTGGAAATATATTCAACTTAGAACTGTAGAACCTCCTATTTCGCATTTTGCAACTTCAACTAAATTGCGTCTTTGAGAAGAAACAGGGAGCCGTCAAATCTAAATCCATGTTTTGGAAACAACTCTCTAGTAAATCCCAAAATATCCATCGTATTCCTTTCTCATAGCGAAAAACTCCGTAAAGTCGGACCTGCTCGCGTAGCCATAAATACGGACATGAGGCAAACACGAGTACAGCGACACCAACAAATATATGTATACGACATCGTAGACTTATGAGGGGGGGCGAAATGCACGAAAATAAATAATATACACTTAAACAAATTTATATTTACAATGATATAAAAATAAACAAGGAGTCTGGTTGGAAATTCTTCTCTCCAGACAGACGTGTGCATCCATTTGGTGCCCTTTCAGTGTTTGTGCGCCTGGCCGTACAAGATATACGAATACACATACATAATAAACTCTCAGAGTTTTCGAAGAAATACATACATCTCTAGCCGGGGCTTGCATTCTCGTACATACAAAATACATATAAAATGAATATATGTATGTGGTATATGTTGTTTATGCGCGCAACAAAAATACGGGAAAAAATACGGGCACAGGACGTTTTTCGTCTTTACTTCTTTTTTCGTTATTATCCTTTTGAGGTTTTTTCTTTTCTCTTTGTGCAGTTTCGCGCGCGCGCGTGTGTGTGTGTTGTTATTTCTCTTTCTCGTCTGCTCTCCGGGCCTTGTGATTCTTTCTTCGGCCGTACGGGCGAAATTTTGTTTTATAAATAAATGAATAACTGAATGCATATATCATGACGACCGTGACACGCCCGTGTAGTAAATTCAAAGGAAATGTTATTACCGCATATTTCTGGTTGATAGGACGCGGAAAAAATACGAGTTTGTTAGGAAAACGCCCCGTGGAAACGAGCGGAGGGACGGAATGGGGGCGGATTTTCGTATGGCGTTTTCTTTGTGGAGACGTGGTCGTGACAAACGAAAACAATCACAATAACTTAGGTTAGCGTTAGGTTGGGAACTTCTAGAGGACGAGAAATGTATTTTTCTTTCTGAATTAGATTTTGATAACTTTACACAGAGAATTGATTGTGTGGTTTCCGTTGGACGGGGGAAGTTATCAATCCACATTCCTCTAGCACCATCGACGTTGTATATTCCTCGGAATTTCCACCAAGTGAGATTTGCTAGCCCCGATTATGAGTTTTACCATTTATGAATCACGCTGGCAACAACTTCAATGGACAACCTTCCAAATCCTATCTTTTGAGAGTAACTTCCACAGCAAGGTCCCGACAACTGATTCCAACTTGACCAAATTATACCGGGTCTGTCGCGACTCGATTGACACAGTTTAAAGGTGTATTCTTTAGATAATTTCAAGTTCGAAGTAACGTATGAAACTAATTAGTAAGGGAGTTATGGACGATATGATATTTAACATAGCAAACACAACAATTTAATCTAACATCATATACACATTTCACTTCAAGAATTGTTCAAATACACACTCATTGTATCACTTAAGAGGTAGCCCTCTGAGGAGTCTCAGAGCTCGAACCCTCAGGTACCTCAGGTACAAACTTAAATATACACAATTTGATAAGGTTCTTGCAATCGCTTTTCTTGGATCGAAATTTCAGAACTGTTCTAATGGGCCCGACCAGGCAACGTTGTTTTCCTAAAATCTGTCATGAATATAGCAGGATTTCTGAGATAACTGCAAGAGAGCTTAAAAGTAGTCCGAGGACCTTTAGTTTAGAATGAACGTGAACGGGCATTTCCTGAAATTAACTTGCAAGCGCAATCACCAAAACGCTAGAAAATGGTTAATGAAGCGCGAAGAGAGTTACAATTACAAATAAAAAATAAAAACATAAAAATCTACATAACTCTCACAAAAATATCCTCACTGAGGCTTATACGGTAACTTTCAAGCAGTACAGTCCTTTGCACAACTTTCCTTGAAAGTTGTCGCATAAGCCTCAGTGAGGATATTTTTGTGAGAGTTATGTACATGTTTCTTGTTTCTACTTTTTATTTGTATCAAAACGTTCTTCCAGTTCCTGGAACCACCACGGCCTCAGCACGATTCTGCATGACGAACACAACTCAAGGAGAACTAAAAAGGACCAGGAAGACTGAAATAAAGAAAGACTTCACAACAAATTAAGTTGAGACTATAGCCGTAACATCTCGCCCAGATTCTACCACAATCAGACATTCAGCTGTTCTGGACGGAAGGTGGAAATTATTGTTGAATCTTAATTTTGAAGATTACGAATTAGTAATTGGCAAGAGAACCAGAAAACAAAGGAAAACCATCGGAAAGCGAAAAAAGAGACCAGCGATGGACTAAGAAAACTACACGATGGAAATATATGAACAGAGCACAAGTTAGATGGTAGAAACCAGAGAAAATATTAAGCAGGAGGTAGGTAGGAGAACGGGGAGATGCACTGGAAAATGTTAATTAGCAAGGCAGTCGGTTGCAGGTAGACAGAAACAGAGTAAACTGGAAGGAGAAACCGTTTCGACAGTTTAGTGATTGGTTATTTCGGGAAGAAGAGTGCGAGTTTATGAAGGAAGGAGACGTAACCAACAGAGAGAGGTAAAGAAGGACGCCCGACAGAAAGCTTAGAAAATTGGTTCCTAAAGGTAATGCAAACAAAAACTAAAACGAAACGGAGGAACACGCAAAGAGGATTCCCAAGATAGGTCTCACCTAACAACTTTTATCTATGGAGGTTCAAAAAGGTGGGAGAAATGAAAACAGTTTTGCATAAGAAAATACGAAGCAAGAAGCAAAAGAATATAAATGGAAAGACCTAGAAAGATGTAAGAAGAAATTAGAAGATCAGAAAAAGCAATGATATCCAATCGTTTCCTCTCGATAAAAATATACAAACTTTCTTAATATTTCCATTTATGTTCTTTTACCCCTTGTTTCGCATTTTCCAACCATTATCATTCTTCCAGATTTCTCGAACTTCGACGGATATAAGACCGCAAAGTGAGACCTCGTCCAGATTCTACCGCAGATACTCGCCTATTCTGCAAGGAATGTGGAAACTATCGTTGGATTTTAATTCTGAGGACAACGAGCGAAAATCCTTAGGTACGCCTTGATTCAGTAATTGGGAAGAAAAGAGAGAAACAATGGAAAACCATCGAAAATCGAAAAAAAAAAAAATGAGACCACCGAAGGACACAAGTTTAAAAATCTTCATACTGGAAGTGTATGAATAGAGCATAAGTTAGATGATAGGTATAGATAGATAGATAGGTAGATTTGTTTAATTCCGATAATCCAATTGCAGTGCGTTCAATGTATCAGTGGGTAAAATAATAAAATAGATATAAAACGAAAGCACGGTGTGAAGGAACACTCAAACAATGAAAGGTGTCATGTAACAGCTTGTATCTGTGGAGATTCAAAACGGTGGGAGGAATGGTAAGAGTGTTGAGAATGAAAGTACGAAGCAAGAAGCAAAACAATCAAAATGATGGTAATTGGAAGACAAAATTAGAAGATCAGGAAAAGGGAACGAATTCAATGGCTTCTCCTTGATAAAGATGTCCAAATGTTCTTTAGCTTCTTGCTTCGTATTTTCCTTACCAAACTGTTATCCTTCGTCTTCATTCCAATTTCCTCGAATTTCTACGGATATAAGCTGTAAAGTGAGACCTTTCTTGGTGATCCCAAGTAAAGGAGCTATACATACATACTTGTCAGGGAGAAAAAGCCCTCTAAATGGAATAACTTATTAGTTATTGCGAGGAAAGATATCTTTAGAACTTATTACACATTCACGAACAAACCTTTCTCAATTGTCCAACCTACGGGTTTCGTATCGACATATTTATTGCAGGGGAACATCAACCGACGTGAACGTGCGTACTCGCATAAAAGGTAGGTACGTATTTACATTATTATTACGATTCCCGCGACCGCTATTCACCGATTATTTATTTACGTCGTTCGATGTAATAATACAGTTTTATATTACCCCGTCCGCCATCAAATATGCATAGTAATAAATCTAAAAATAAGCCCGTGTTTCCAACAAAAGCAAAGCGTCACCGGTTACGCCATTGTAAATCTGATCAATAATTCAGGAGGATTTTCATTCGGTAAGTTTATTTTCTCCGAGCAAGTATACTTATAAAAGAATATTTAATCAAACTTATAAGTTAGTTGCACTGAGAAAATATTTATTTGTGCTGTTATACCCCGTACCTACTGCATATTTTATCGAGAGAACAGGATCGGTTCGAGGAATTTTTAGACATTATTTATACCGGGAATAACTCGACTTCGGGTATTAGTTTTGGGAGCCATTTTGTGATTTAGATGTATCAAGCAAGAAAGTTAAATTATATATAGATGGAATTTATTTGATGCCAAAACTGATTATTAAACTTCTAAGCTTTATAGGAGATAACTATTTCCTGCATTGGATTTTTAATTCTTTCCATATTTATTTTCGTTTCCTTTCGTCCATCTTAACTTCATACGACTACGTTCAATTGGATCAGTATTTAGAGGTCCTACCTCATGTCCTTTGTCATATCTTAGTAGTTTCTTGATGTTCTGCCAGTTACTTCCGCTTTTCTTTACCAGTTACTTTTTCCTTTTACTGTGTGAGGTTCCTTCTCTAATCTTTTGGCACTTTTACCAACATCGTTCTTTGCTTTGTTGTTTTTTGGTCGCTCCTTTTATCCTTGTCCTGGTGTAAGTTCTTCCTCTACCGTCCAGAGGTCCTTTCCCGTGCATTCTTTTCATATCCAGTCATTGATCTACGTTTTACCAGTTACTTCTTCTTTTGTTCTTTACCTGTTACCTTTTCCTTTACTTAATTTAGGTTCTCTAGCGGTCCTTCTTATGTCCATTCTCATCCCTAATCTCCAAATTCTTTGTTTTACTAGGTACTATATTCTTTCTCTAATCTTCTTACGATTTTGCTAATGTTGTTCTTTGCTTTGCTGGTTCTTCATATTTCCCTTATAAAGCAATTGAGCTGTCTCATTGTTTCGTACACTTTTCGCAATTTTACTTTCGCTCATATTTTCTTTACCCTTCTCCAGTTCTCATTTCACTTTTTCACATTTCTCTTGACATCCCTCCTGGTATTGTTAGCCTGTTAGCATTTAACAGATGTTGGAAGTATAACCGTCAATGATCCCTTAAATATTCTCCAGACTTTTCACAATTTTGGCCGTTCCTTCATGTCTCACTTTTTTCCCGATTTAGGTTCTCTCTCTCATTTTCTCTTTCCCTCAACATGGTCTTCTCCTTCCCCCAACATTGTTTTCTCCTTCCCCCAACATTGTCTTCTCCTTCCCCCAACATTGTCTTCTCCTTCTCCCAACATTGTCTTCTCCTTCCCCCAACATTGTCTTCTCTTTCCCCCAACATTGTCTTCTCCTTCTCTCCTCTATTTCTTGTCTTGTCTTCTTCTTCCCCCTACACCTTGCGTCTCTTTAATTTTCAAGCTTTTGCCTTCTCCTTGTCTTTCCTTTCCTCATTCTAAACGAATTGAGCTATTTCTTGAGGACCGCTCTTCGAACTTCTCCTGTCTCCATAGTTCCTGCAATTTTCCTGATGATAATGTTCGTCTTCTTTATCGAAACGTCTTCCATTTCTTCAGGTCATTTCGCCTTCACAGATGTGAGCAGGTTTCTTGCTCTGCTTCTTGTTCCCTTTCACTCAAAATTTCTTCCTATTCATCCCACTCCTTGCCGCCTTCTCATTTTCGGACTTTTGCTTCTTTGTTGTTTATCATTTGCTCCTTCTCAGCGGGTCGAGCCAGTGCTCGGGGATCCCTCTTCAAAATTCTACCAACTTCTCCTGTTTTTAGTTTTTCTTTCAAATTTTCATCTTGTCATTTTACGTTCCTGCAATTCCTCTAATTATGATCTCCCTACGTTTCTGATATTAGTTCATTTGCCATTTTACATTTACTTTCTTAACTCATCACATCTATCTCTTCACATACTTCCTCCAACTTCGATAGAAAGAGAATAACTGTTGCAACGCGTTTTTAAACCTTTCCTAGCTTTCTGCTGTTTCTTTCTTTATACGATGTCTTTACGAAAATGTCGCCATTCTTTCAAACCTTTCAGAACTAAAGAGTTGCTGAGTTAATTCTATTGCTTTATTTCCTTCCGTTATCTACTTAGAGTTCATTTCGTGTTTTGCAACTGTTCGTTCCTTCGCCTGCTCATCGAATTTGTTTCAGTCTATGTTTCAGCCACCTTCGTAATCGTTCTCTCACATCCTTCTGGATCCTTCTTTTTATCGTTATCTGTTATAGGTAAATATCCTTCCATAATTCATTCGAACCTGCTCACAAGCGTGAAACGGATGAATATGAATAAGAAACTACTCTTCACATTTATTAGACATGTTTCTCCTCTTTTTTGGCAGCTCCTCCACTTTTGTCCCAGTTTGTTTCTTTGCCCCTTTTCTCTCCCAATTTCTCACATTCTCCTCAATATTTCCCTCCGTTAGTTTCTGCTACTTCCCACTTTACTTGCTTTGTTTACAGATTTGTCGCCGTTCATTCAAACCTTTCGACTCCTGCTAGAAGAAGGTGAATATTCCTTGAAAAATTATCTTAAGTCTCCCAATGTGTTTACTCGCCCCCTCCACATTTTAGTGGATTTTCCAATTTCCTTTTTCGCTTTTTATCCTTGCTTGTGTCCTTCCAGTGTTGCTTTCCGTCTTCTCCTACACAGGTTTCTGCATTTTCGTTCTTGATGTTCCTATTGTATATGCCTATCGTCTATTTCTCCCACATTCTTACTTTTGCAGATATAAGGCAAATGAATTCAACCATTCCTTGATGTCTCCTCATTTTCTGCTGTTTGTACTACTTTGACGTTTACGTATAGCACATCATGTGTTTACGTTTTATTGAGGTACATTCCTGAAACTCTCCAGTTAGGAATCACAGACATATTGTTGTATTTTCTATAACCTTCACTGTCAAACTCAAACTCCGCTACCACCCGAACTTACTGCATATTTACAGCAACAAGCGCAATCTTCCCAACCATACTTCTATCATGACATTACACATATTTACATTACGTGGGTTTCCCGATGCCACTAAACAAATTTAACATAGACCTAATTTATTACTGTTAGAGCAATCTGTAACTAACTCCAGTTGGGCAATTTTTCAGCTCTTTCCGATATTTTTATTAGCCAGCATTATTTTTTACTTCTAATATACGAGGCGAGTTTATTTTATTCGGCAAATTATTCCCGCCGAAATAAATCTAGAAGAGTAACGGCGCAGGAGCTAATATAAAAATGACACGAAATAAAACAGAATACCGTAAATTTTAACGGGAGAAAAAACGAGCGAAAATCAATTTCGTACGAATTTACTTCTCGACGGACGGCATCCCGAAGAATAAATTAATAAGCTTCTTCTCTCTTTCTTTGCCGGCAGGCCCGAGAGTTAGTGGCCCAAGATACAGTTTATGGCTGCTGCGTTACCGCCGCCGTCGCCGCTAAAAATAATTATTCTAATAAACAGAGAGCGGATATAAAAATATGTAATCGCTATAAATCCGTCTCTGTCCGCTTGAGTAATGGTCCATTCTTTACTTTTATTTTATTTATTTATTTTGCGTTTCTTCCGAAATATACGCTGCCTAGTATATTGTGTTCTACAAAGGGATCGAACTGTGTTTTAGTTACAAAAAAATATATATCAGAACTTGAACAGAATTAAGGAAAAATCACAAAATTAAATTTAAACCTTCGTGTATAAATTGATTGAGATTGTACCTTGTGGCAGTGACATACAGACAGGTATGATACAGATAGGAATGATTTTGCATAAACAATTGCCTCTTAAAAAGTTATATGTCCGATATTTGCGCACCATTTGACCAAATTCCAGACAAAATGGAATGGTGCTGCTTCAAATTTATTGGTAGACGATCTTTTCAAGAGTGTAGCCCAAAACAACCAATTCAGTGTGAATATTCTTTATTTCTCTCTTAAATTCCTACCTTATCGAGTAGTTCTGACATCAAAGAAGTGTGGTACTCACCTGAAACAAAATCGTTAACGTTAGTCAAAAATCCAAACAAATCACAAACGATTTTTATGTGACAATTAAAACGAGCCACGCTGTAAATATCGAAGGAATTTCCATATCTATTAAAAAGTCATCCTCAACCGAAGAAAAAGAGCCGTTTTAAATTTGAAGGCGTGTTGCAAGTCGCGCATTATGGCTTTCTTTTTAAATAGAAGTCGAGTGAGGGGGAACCATATTCGCGCTGTAAAACGGAACTCGCTCTTAACGAAACGATATACATACACACACACGAAATATTTTCGACATATTCGTGTCCCCGTTCGCTCTCGGAATTTTTTGTTTTTCGGTCGTTACTTCACGAAAATATTTATTTGCGCGATAAATTTTTAACGTCTTAAATCGCGCTCTCGACGTGTTCGCGAACGTTCCTTAATTTAATTAAATATAAAATCTGTTTACAAATTGAGAAAGCGTCGTAAATAGCGTTGTTTATGAAGTTGTAAATGTATTCGGGCGAGCCACAAAAGCATTCTTACCGTTATGGTCCGACTGAGGTTGTCGGTGCGAGTATTTTGGCGAAATTTCGCCGACGCATTGCGAATGGAATTTACGATCGGAAGTAAATGTCTTGTGAATTAGTAAGAACGATTATTGGGTTATGTATGTGGTGATATTCTGACGTGAGAAGCAAATACTCTATGGGACAATAAACCGTTGGAATCTTGTCCATTTGTAAACTTTTGTGTCACCATCAATAAGGATGTGAGTTATTTTGAAACGAAACGTCGACAGTAGTCAGTCACATGTCGAAGAATTTAAAGAAATAAATGCAGCTAAAAGCACACTATACACGAGCGAAACTTGGCGCGTAGGAGAACATAATAGACGAAAAATAGAAGCCATAAAAATGGATGCGATGAGAATCGCGTGGAAGCATAAAGTTAAAAACGGATAGAGGGAACAATTATGGATGACATACAAAGAAAAAAATCAGTATGAGAGGAGACCAAATCAGGTGCTAAATTGGATACCATCAATGACATAAAAAAGAGGAAGACGAAAGAAGACATGGATGGAGAAAATTAGGGAATCCTTGAGCGCAAAAAACCTTACAGAAAGTCAATGGGCAACAGCAGGCAAGAATCGAAATCAGGCATCGGATAACGTAGGAAGACGTTCTGGACCAATACGAAGTAGAAGAAATGCAGCTACAACCCGCCCTAAATAAACCGATGTTTACCTGTCTCCCACCAGACATGCGCATTACAGCAGATTCAATGTACAAATGTACAGATGATCCTTCATTCCTCGAACCTCAGGTTCCAAGATGCAACGGTAAAACATCTCTAAAGAGCAATCGACAAGTTTTCCTAAAAATCTTCTAAATACTACTTTCGGAGAGGTTTCCTATAATGAAAATTGCATCCTTTTGGGATGCCAAGAAGAACTAACTCGTCTGTTTAAATACATTCTTATTATTCCATTCTTCCATTTCCTACAAATAAATAAGAAAACTTTTTAACGCTTTTCTCATACAACTCGATAGTAGATTGTGTATAAATTTATTCCGATAAACATAATTTTCCGCTACTTCTTTCTTATATAAAATTAAGCTATCGCGAGAAGCATCGGCAGAATAAAACCGAGCAGGAAACGTGGTAATTAGAGGATGATTTATTAATAATAATGAATTACGATTCGAAGAAATCGACGATGCCCATAAATGTTACCTGTTAAGATGTATTGGCCACTTGTACACATGCCGATGTGGATGTACAACGCGTGATCATTAAAAGAAGTCTACCTGAAGGCAATATAGGTACAAGCATTTGGTACCGGATAATTAATGATTTTTGAAAATTACAAGCTACAATCTTCAAAAAAATATTGAATTCTCGAAGCCATTTCGTGCCTTAAATGTGTGATTATTGAATTCTATGAGAGTAACACTCTTCTACTTTTGACTCTTAATTTAGTCTTTGCATGTCGTATAAATTTGGCAACTCCAAAAACTTTTCTTTCGACCCGTCAGGATCGTGAGTTACGATTTGTGCCTCAAAAATCAACTTAGACGATTAAGTCCGCTGTAAACCATGTAATATGAGTTTCGGCAGCCACCACCCAGATCGAGGCCGCATTTCTTCAAACAAGAAGCGGGAATTGACTTGCAGAAATTTCGTCGTGTGTAGCAGTCGACTGGCCCTCACGATTTCTTCTCGAATCTTCTGGTTGTAACGTCGCCAAGTTAGTTTCTGCTCCAAAACAACTCCGAGGCATTTCACAATCGTGTTCCTGGAGGGACAACAATCCCTCGCTCTAATGAGGTAACGATAACGCATTTCGCTTTATTTTCGTTCTTTCTTGTCCTTCATAACTGCATACACATTCCTATTGGGTCGTGCAAAAGACGTACATCTGCATCAGTTTTTAAAGGCCCTTTCTCAGATCTCTTTTTATTTTCTAGTAATTCGTTTGTTTTCCCAGCTGATTTTTCCTGATTTAGGTTTTTATCGAACCTCTGGCGCTATGATTAATGTTGCTTTTCTCCTTTGTCGCTTTTTCGTATATTTTGTACAAACCAATTGAGATGAATTGTTGTTTTGTGCACCCAGTTTTCTGTACATTTCAGAGATTTTCGTTTTAAGACTGTAGAACACCGATATAAGCAAATTGCGAATTACGACAATAATCTTTTATGTGTTGTTGCAAACAATTCTTCCTCTTTTTCCGAAACCAGGACGCTTCCCCCATCCAAAAGTTACTACACACTGCTACTGACGTGACGTTGTCACAGAGGTCTAGATTTTTGATGCCCCGGTGTCCTTGATTTCTCCGATTTCTTGTTCCGTAAAAGTGTTGAATGTATGTGTTTAAATGGTTACAATGCTTTCTATCTTTTAATCGATGCTTTTTATAATGATTGATAATTTTGTTTCTACTTACATTTTCTCGCATTAAACGTCTCTGGTTGGACTTACAAAAATAAGCTAACACCCGCAGGGTAATTAAATGCTTAAAAGGTGGCGTGCGTGGTATCGGAAAAGTATAAATAGGACCCAAATCAAACAAGATGTCATTTGAACATAAACGTCCATGACCTACAACCGCAACATTTACTGTGAATTTTGATATATTGCATTGTAATTAATAATAGATCATTTAATGGCAGTTAACCATGTGAATATTATTATACAAGTACCTTAACATTACAATATGTTCCAGTTCGACCAGGGTCCGGACTCACGCGAGTACGAGCGTGGCGTGTGGTACGCCTGGCTAGGCACCTCATGCTCCATCTTATTCCATCTTATTACCAAATGCTCGTTACTCGTTCTCGTTCGCATCGTTCATATCGTGATTTGAAACACAACTTAAACCGTGTTCAAATCGATATATTTGTACGGTATATCATTACAGTTCTTCGAGACGTAACATTGTTCACTTTATGCTTACTTTCGTTTTAAGAATGCCATCTGTACTGTTGTTGAATCATCCTCAAAGGAATTCCATAATTTATATTTGCATGGAAGTCCCAAAAAATGGAGTGGTGCGAGAAGTTTCTTTGTTAACGATACATTTTGACGAATAGTGCAGCTTCGTGTTTACATGGTTGTGGCACGTGAGAGTGTTGTTAAACTCAGCCGATTCCCCGCTGTTCGTTTTGGTGATGAAAACGCATGTCTTTGTTCCTGAGACATACTAGTTGATTTGCCCCAAACCACTCCAGAGTTTCACACATCACTTAATCAGTAGCATTTACCTTTTTTGGAGGATTAACTAGCAAGGTGTCACCTCCGCATATTAGTGTTCTTTTCCGCATTCTCTTGCATTTGTATAATTTCCATAAACTGGACTGGAAAACTTGAATATGCTATGTGATAAGAAAAACCTATTACAAAAGCTTTCCCAAATATAACTTTCAAAACTGACTGCTCTTGATTATTTCGTAAGTCAACCGCTTCTCATAACTACATATCCGTAAATCATACATACAGATTACCATCTCGTTCGTCCACGAATTATCATTTAAAATGATCGTATTGTAAGCGTGACATCTCAAATCCCTTCGTGTGGTCTTAATTTAATAACCAGGGAGTGTAAGCACTTCCTGCAGCAACTCCACATATACACGTACGAACGCGCATACACACACAACGCGAGTCCGCATAAATATAAATGAAATTCTATATTTCAGAATTAAACGACGATAAATTAAACCGGTGGCAATGCATATGATTATTTCACGACATGCAGATATATCATATTATATGCATAAGGCAGCGCGCACCCGTCTAAATAATGCATATATAGGACGAGCCGGCCCGGCCCCGAGTTACAATGGATTCGAATCTAAATAATTTATATGCACTCTACGAAAAAATACACTTCCTTTCCATATTTTATGCCGCCGAATAAAAAATAATAGAATATTATATTAGTTAATGTCCGCCCTCTACCGATGAGGACGCACCGGTTGTCTCCCGGTCCCCCTTTCGGCAAGTTCTTGTATAGGCGGTTGCGACCACCGGACAGCACACAACTTTTATATTTATTTGGAATTAATTATTCGTGTTAAATTAGTTTTCCTTGGGCGTTAAATTTTAACTTTTTCAGACCGAAGCTTTGAATAAACAAAATATTTACACCAAGGTCTTGTTTAGTACTTTAATGACTTATTTTTGAAACATTGACTGTTCATTTTTAATTTATTATTTATTATGTTTCTTGTTTTATAATAAATAAATAGAAAGAGAAGTATGAAATGTCATATCTTGGAACCATACAAGCTATCCTACAGCCATCCAAAATGAAATTCCTCTAGTGATGTTGGTACTTTTATTTATATTTATTTATTATTTATTATTTATGTCTGTTATCGTAATTTAAAGACGCAAAAGGTACAACTGTACCCATTCCGAAAATTCATGAGCATCCTCCGTACAGTCCAAACATTTACTCTCTGCGACTGTACACTGTTCCCGTTAATGAAAATGAAGCTTTAATGGATGCGGTTCTCCAGTGATAAGGACTTTCTAAGGGCTTGGGACAACGAGTGCGTCTTACTTCGTAGTGAAACTTGGCAGATCTTGTTTAAGGATTAGTTTCGGGAAATGTAGAGATATATGGCACGTGATGGAAATTATTTTCAAAACATTAAATAAATAAAGCTGCATTGCAAAACTTTCTTAGTACCCTTGGTATGATAGCTTAGATTCCAAGAGGTCTAGTGCGTCACGCACGTATGTTAAATGTGTGTATGTTTTAAAGAATAACTCATTGCCTTCTGGAGGAGGAGCGAATATTGCTTGGGAAAAAAAGAACATATTCTGACTATAATATTTAACTCATAACTGCATTTGTGTTCCTTTTTGCACGAAGAAACTGACCTAAGAACTTATAATAAGCAACAGAACCGAGTATCCTTGGTGGTCATTAAGCACTGTTATCGCCCAGTTACAAGTGCATCTCTCGAATCCAGAAAACGCATCAGCGGATTCTGCTCGATTTCCTCATTCACTCCGAGCAAGTCCGCGTTTCGTATTTCCAATGGATCGATAGAATAAATAAACATCATACGTAAGACACCGTTACCGGATTTCTACATGCACATTGATACGCGTACAG